>JARFIW010001018.1:1665000-3107333 GCA_036346225.1 Platerodrilus igneus
TTATAAAACCAAGTTTATCATTATCAATGTTAATAATAATTGGTATCAATTTTAATTTAATTGTTTTAATCGCTACATAAGGGTACTTAATAAAATTAGACTTAAGAAGTTTAATGACATGCATTTTAATTTGTTCAGTAATGTACATGTAGTATTTGTTTGGTGTCTTTTTCGCACGTTTTCGTGTTTAATTTTAAGTCGTTGTAAATTCGTAGTTGTAAATCAAATAGCAAAGCTGTCATCCCTTGTCCCGTTATATCCTGTCATAATCCTCCTTTGTGCAGGTGAAAATTAAGTTGGACTAAAAGTGGTAGTAATCGACACTTGCTCATAGACATCAAAGAGAAATGTTTATTGCTTCGGTAAAGTGAGTTAAGTCATTAGTGTCTTCGAATGTGATTTTATGAATAAACCTTAAAAACATAGTGATAATACGTACGTAACACGTCCAATAAATTACCATACAGTCCACTTCGTTGAAGAGTAGAAACGACACTTATAGAACAATAGAATACGGCTGAGATAAATTGATATATAAAATTATAAGACCCCTTGCGCATTAACAAGATTCTCTATGAGGAACATAACATTCTTAATTTAGTTTAAGTGAAGACTAATGTATGTTATCAAATACAGTAACACACAAGTAGCATTAGCGTAAGGAAGGAATGCATTTGCAATTAATTTTAAGCCATAATTAAACTAAACGAAAAGCTAAAGTAATTATTAGATTTCATTAATTATATTTAATTATTTCACGGTAGGATAGAGATTTGCACACATAACAACAAAATTGTTAATCAACATTCATTTACGTTGATAAAAACACGTGATCTAGATCAACTACTTAAGGTATAGTCTGCTATTGTTCTGTAATTAAAATAGAGCATGTGATAGTAAATCCCACCAATAGGGTTAGATTATTTCCTTAGAGAAATATAATTTGATTTGATCTAATTAATGATTATTTTTGTATCTTACATTGTTCACACTTAAAGGTTAACAATTTATATTGGCGGTTTTAAAGATTAAAAACGATACTAGCAACGTAACTTTGTATTCTAACATTATTACTTTTATTATTCATTTGTTTCTATTAAAATGTATCATGCTAGTGCTTCTGACATCATTGTCTGGGCACGAAGACGTTTACAAGTACAATTGTGCAGAGTTAAAAAATGGAAGGTTCCTTCCTCTGAGTCTAAAAAAAGGTTTCAAGTAAGATAGTATCACATATATTAGATAGAGAAAAACTACACAAAGTCAATTTGTAGTCTTAATTCATCTATTCGAAGTCTGGCGAATTGTTGTATGGAGGGAAGTAATTCTTATAAAGCATTTCGTCTTTACCATCCATACATTTGACATGCAACTTGAGTAGGTTAGTTACACTTAAAGAATAGGTACCGATCTGACTGCAATTAGTCAATAAAGTTTGAATAATACCCTACCAGGTTGGTTGCTTTTAATTTTAGGGACACATTGTTCCCATTAAATTGACAATTTCATATTGGACAAAAGCATGTTGATTCAGAATATCTAGGTTTCCCGTCAAAGTCCCAGGAGGTTCCGGTAAAAACGTAATGCGTCCAGGGGGTAATAGATTTTAGTGGTGTCCGAGTTATCTACAGTCAAAATCACTCAACAGGTACTTTATGATTAATATTTCTGAAACTATAACCTACAATTACAGTAAAGAAACGAACATTTTTAATTAATGGCATAAAATTTATAAACGTGTCTACAGAACGTTCTTGTTATCAGGTTAAGAATTTAAATAGTAATTTTGTTTGCCGAAAACGTTTTCCATTAAACTAAGTAATTTTTGATGTATTTGATTTGTAATTTTTGCTTAAGAAAATTTTTCTTGTACTTGTAATGAAAACAATTGAGTAATAAAGTTAAGGCTTTTTTATATTAGTTTTCACAACTAATCTGAAGATAATAGTTCCAGTTATGTTGTAATAAATTATTTTGCAGTTACCTAGGGGCGTGATTAGAATTCAGGTAATTTAACATTTGATTTTAGAAACATTCATTTCAGCTAGCAGTTTTAAATATGTATATTGGTGTTCTTATGGTTAACGTTTTTCTATGTTTATTTAATTATAGTGTACTTAATGATTTCCCGTGTGAATTTTAAGGCAAAATCACTTTCCTGATCTGAGTTTTTTGCAATCTCTTGTTATTCTTTCTAGGGATTTGCCCTAGAAAAACCTGTACTTCGAGACTAGGTGGCGTCTAAGATACAGTATTGCCCGAAATAAACAGTACTGAAACTAAGTTGACGGTGTTTTTATGCGTGCGCTGTCACACTCAAGTTAGCTAGTATAGACCTGTCAAGTAAACCTCAAACAAGTAATTAGTAGGGCCTAATTGTTAAAAATGGTGTTAAGTACAGAGGAGAAAGTGTTTCTGGTAGAGCATTATTTTCGTTCATACGGAATCGGCCGACGTAATGGTGCAAGTTTGCAATACGTGTCTGATCAATTCACACAAAGGTTTAATAAACGTTCTCCAAGTAATGCTGTAATTTTAAAGGTTATTGAAAAGTTTAGAAATACAGGTAGTGTATTGTGCCAACGAAAAGGAAACTCAGGGCGTCCCAGGACAGGTTAACAACAACAATAACCATGAACGTGTTTTGAGCAAATCTTAGAAAATCCGAAAGTCAGCCAGGCAAGGACAGCGTTACAACTTGATTTAAAAGAACTTCCTTTCAAAGAATCCTGAAGGAGCTGGGTACATTTTCGTATGTGATTCAGGTACATCAACAACTACATCCTCGGGATTATCGAAGTAGAGTGGAATATTGCGCCAGAATTCTCGCGTTACAGTATGAAAATCCTGAATTTTTGAAAAATGTTTGGTTTTCAGACGAAGCACATTTTCACTTGTCAGGCTATGTGAATCGTCGCACAAATCGATTTCTGGGCTTTGCCAGACCCGATGAGGTTCAAGAGGTTCCTTTACATAGTGAAAAAGTGAGTGTCTGGTGTGCTGTTTCGGACACGGAATCATTGGTCCGTACTTTATCGAAGAGAATGGTAGGCAAGTCACACTTAATCAACAGAGGTACAGACAAATTTTAACACGATTTATCCTGATCTACGTCAATTCTGTCGTGCACGTAACGGCATTTCGAAACCAATTTTTTCAGCAGGACGGGGCAACTTGCCATACTGCTGCCGCAATTCGTCAATTTCTTCAAGAACATTTTCCAAGCAAATTCATATCACGATTTACTGACTTCCTTATCCTTCACATTCTCCAGACCTCACACCTCCAGACGCATACATTTGGGGCATGGCTAAAATGCCGTTTTCAAACGGGCACCACAAACCATCGATGAATTAAAGGATGCCGTTAGAGTCTTCTTCGCAGCCCTGAGACAACCCTTATTCAATAACATGACCAGAAACTTAGAACATCGTTATGAAGTCTGTCTCGAACGAGGAGGTGCACATTTAGAACATATAATAAAGTGTCAATAATATGTATTTTTTAAATATACAAAACAATTACAATTTCAGTACTGTTTATTTCGGGCAATACTGTACTTCCCAATTACGACATATTTCACACACGATAGTATTTCGAGACCCTTTTCAAACACTTACACCATCCCTTCCACTGATTTAGTCGGTAACCATTCTTGTTAATACAGTCGAGGTCTTCGGTACTTTGCCGAAACCGAATTTTTGTCGGAGTACTTCATCCAATGTAGTACCTCAGATGGAGCATTGAAAAATCAAATGCATGGTACCTTACCAACGGCTTTGTGGCTTAGTTGGTTTGCGTTTGACTACTAAGTCCAGAGTTCCAGGTTCGCTTCCCGACACAGACCGCTTGAAGAATATTAGGAGAGCATTTTTACAAAAATACACCCTCGTTCGGGTGATAGGTAAAATGTAGGTCTCGTGTGAGTGTTGTCACCCACGTTAATGATCCCTACCTTGCTTGGAACAGCAAGGGTTCGGCAAAATTCCAAATTTCCTGGTAAAAAAAATCGCTGCGGGTGAAACATTGGCAAATCAAATGTAGGGGGATTCACCAAGTGTTTATGTGAATTACCTTCTAGATGTACTGGGGGAAAACTGTACGTAACAACCATAATAACCACAGTGTATGGAGAAATATTTTGTTCACAGGCTCTTGTTGCAATGAACCAGAGTTTACCACATTCGAAGAATTAATAATGAATACACCTTACTGTACTTAAAAGCACTTGATACAAAGTAAAATTCGCAATCCATGAGTAGGTCAGGAATATCCAGCAGTTTCATTAGATTGTAACATCAAATATTAGAAATAATACATAATACAGTCGCTTTTTCAATATATAATAGATTATATTAAGAACCTTAAGTACACAGAGCAAACAATATTGGTCATTAGAAAGATGACACTTTCACTAACTGTTACGACAATAGAACGCAATTGTTATTAGTTATATTAAAAACGCCGTGTGTGCCCAAGAGACCAGTTAGTTCCAGTTCAGTTCCAGATCTGGTACAATGCTTCGTAAGTTACTCTATACAGTTCGAGATCGGAAACGGTTTAAGAATAGTTAAATGATGTAATTAACAGTAAAATCCAAGTTCAATTACTATTATTATCACTGCCGTAAACAGAAATTAGAACTGACATTAATTAAAGTTAATTAGTAGTGAAATGTATCTTACAAAAATAAATTGAGGAGGTAATGAACTGCAATTTTCAAGTAATAGAATAAATCGCGCGGAATACTTTATTAAGTGCAATGTTTATGTTAATTATATTTATTATATCACTCATACTGCTTTTTGTTCTATCCTAACAACTGCCTAATAAATGACAATCAGAATTCGAACTTGGCTAATCACGCGAGTTAAGGTTCGGGCCTTGGGAGCGGCGTTTTTAAAAACGTTTCCAAAACTTAACAAATTTATTTTTAATTGATACAGAAATTAATGTGGAATTTGACAAACTGATTTTAACTTTAAACGAAATCAATTAATTAATTGAACTAATATTGTGAGTCGCCTAAGCAAACTGCAATGCTAAAGCTGAATACTTTGACTGACTCACTTGAGTAGCTTGAACAACGAAGTATGGAGTTCAGACTGACTGCCGGGTCCTTGAGCTTCCGGGCGTTTTATAATATCCTGCCCCCTCACATGGCTGTGGGAACTTGCAGATCTCATGCCTGCTTTACTCTTAATTCTACACTTTGTTACATTGTTTCAATCTTATTTCTAGGTAATTGCGATATCTTAACCGTCTGTGAAATGCCAACTGCAGTATCACTATCGTCTCGGATACAAAGTTGCATATCCGTTCTCATGAACGGTTAATAACCTGTCTGGTTTGTCCTTGTATTACATTGTTGCAATTGACTTATGATTTATTTAACAATTTCTAATAATTCCTATTAGATTCTATTATTTAATATATAGGTAAATTGGGGGATATATAACTCACGTGGTATTTCGAATATCTAGTGTGCCATGCTGTCAACTGAAATGTCAGTGTATTTAAAATCCACGGTAGATAATATTTTTGCGTTCACTTAGTGAAAAATATCGTGTTTGGTGATTCTTCCATACAAAATATTGAAAAAACATACAAAACCATAAATCGGCTAATACTGTAAGGTCTGAAAAGTATAATTGGGCTCAATTTACCGAGTTCTGCGACTTTCGGAATTATATTTTGTCCGAAAACAGCACAGAAGAACAACTGGCCCAGATCATGCAAGGCTGTGCATTCGGTAGAAAAACAGTACCGAGTACAAAGAGGCAGTGGTTAAGTTGATACGGATTGTGAGTGCTAAAATATTACAAAATAAATATTTCAAAAAATTCAACCGTAAAATAAATCCATTTAATGATATTGGTTTTGAAAAGTCGAGAACTGCTAGGAACACAAAAAGGAAACTTTTACAAAAGTTACCTGAAAAATGGAAAGTAAGTGCTGAACCTTTAACAGATAGGGAAATTGAAACTATTGCAATGTATTATTACGAGAATACTGCACAGGGACTGCAGAAAAAATATTTTGAAATAGTTTCAACTGAGTTAACATGGCGTGGAAACGAAGCTGCGGTTTGTTTGATCGACTATTTTAATAAAGAGACAAAAAATGATAGTTCTGAGACTGGATGTATTTAATATAATCCCATATTTTCAAAAAACAGCTCAAGGGAGAAGCAAAATCTCGTGTACGAGCAAGTGACTAAAATTCTTAACGCAGAAAACGAAAATATGTGTCCTCTTAGACTGTTTAATAAAATGATCTCGAAAGGAACTGTTTTTAACTCCAAATAAACCCTGGAAAAAATTTTTTGGTATAAAAATAGCCCAACTGGCTTAAATGTACTTAGTAATTAAACTCGTGAAGCCGCAGCAAGCATTGATATAAAACGAAAATGTTTACAAAACAATCAAATTGTTCTTCAACAGTCACCAATTTGTGTTATTCAGGCTCAATTTGCAAGAAATTATTAAAGTAACCGGTCACACGTCTACTAGCTCTTTAACACCATATTTAAAATTGAATAATGAACATGATTCTAGAATCATATCTGGTTTGAGACATTACAACCCAAATAAAAGAACCATGAACGTCATCAGTTGCAATGAATAAAATATTAACAGAGAATTCGAGTATAGCTAGCGTCAACACGCATCCTCTTCGAGAGTTTTAATTAACGAAAATTCTGAAAAAAATGCTAGTGTAACATACATAATTGTGTGTTTAACTTTTACAGTAAATAATATTCTTGTGTTCACTGTTTTGTAATCATAAATAAATTTCTATTTGTAAATGAATCAAATTATTCATTCGTGATAAAATCTAACGAATACAACTCTTGTAATCGTAACTATTGATAATAATGATAATCGCATGACTTGATGCACTCAACATATTGTCAAATAATTTCACTCGTCTTTCGAACTCGTGAAATTAATTTTTGACAACATGTTCCGTTTTCCAACTCACGCGATTATCGATAGTCACATTTCTACTCGTATTATACGTGAAAATCAACTCTCCTAGAGTACAAATAGTGATTACGCGTAATATTAGTGAATAAATTAGATATGTATCTAGCAACAAGTTAATGAGAATATTGCAAAGTAATTGTTGTAACAAGTGGAAATAGAACTTTGAAAAAGTTAAAAGTGTAATAAAAAATCTTTAAAAACCAGTAAGTAGACGTAGAACACCGGTTCTGGCGCCTCCTACCGTCCCCTCCATACACCTCCCGGCCCCTTCACATCCCTCCACATCTCTCCACATCACTTTACATCACTCCACATCACTCGACATTTCCCACATCACTCCACATCCCTCTACATCACTCCACATCCCTCCACATCACTCCACATCCCTCCCACCTCCACATCACTCAATATGCCTCCACACCACTCCACATCCCTACACATATCTCCACAATCACTCCACATCCCACCCACCTCCACATCACTCCACATCCCTCCATCCATCCCTCTTCACCCCAACATCCCCCACATCCCTTCACATCACTCCATATCACTCCACATCACTCCACATCACTCCACATCACTCCGCATCACTCCACATCACTCCACATCCCTCCGCATCACCCCACTCCCTCCACATCACTCCACATTCCGCCACCCACCTTTTGACCCCTCCACACCACTTCACATCCCTCCACACACATCTTGACCCCTCCACATCCTTCTACATCACTCCACATCACTCCGCATCACTCCACATCACTCCACATCCCTTCACACCCCTCGACCTCTACCTACATAAATAAAATATGGTACGCAAATGTCCTTCAAAAGGTTTAAACAAAGATGTACTTGCGTTTTTAAAATATTCTTCAAACTAAATAGTTGACTGCATCAGAAGTGCTTTATAAGTAGACCGACTATTAGTGAATGACTGATTATTTGTGAATAACCCCGTTTGCACTGTTGTAACGATTTTTTCCTCTCTCTAATTGGCTCCGCTAGCCTCACGCATGGGCGCTAGTGAAACGCTTTTCTATACTTCTGGCCGACAATACTTTATAATCACCATGCTCCAAGTTAGGTGTCTGCAAAACAAAGTCTTCCGACGTAACTAGGGGTCTATTCCTTGGGTAGAGCTATGAGCAATGGGGGAGTAAGTCGAAATCTGTGGGGGGGTCACACTCAAACTAAAACAAACAGGCGCCACCAAGTCCAGATTGATTCATGTAAATGGCATGGCTAATTTCTAAGGGCGGACGTGGAGACCCAAAGAAAAAAGATCGCCTTCGCTGACAAAAACCTGTCTTAACAGAATAAGACGCTGTTCCTGTAAGGAAAAATAATAATTAAGTCACATAAAAATGGGAACACTATTTGTGTCCCTCAAATATATCTAAAATGCAAAAGAATGTTTCCTACATAAGGGTACCATAAAATTGAACTCTTATTGCTTTTTGTTTATCAGGTCTGATCAAACTAGATCAGAATAAAAGACTTTAAGCGTGGATTATAAATTTACTAGAAAGAATTTTTCTGTTTCTGTAAATAAAATTTAATGCAATAAAATAAAATGAATACTTGAATTACTTGAAGAATTATTGTAAAGTTTATCAACTTGATTCTTACTCAAATATATTACAACCCAGTGTGACTGGTTATACTAAGGTTTTCTAACCCAATCAGATCTGTGTAGGTCATTTACAAATTAATATACAAAACTTTCTTTTAAGTTAACAGTATTAAAATCGATTTGAAGTCAAAATATTCACAAAGATATTCTCTAATTTTATCAAAGGTGGTAGTAATGTAATACTAAACATCTGCTTGCAATTGTGCAATTGTTGACGGCATATTTTAAACAAACAAGTGACGTAGCCGCAGCTGTTAATTTATGCTGAAGCCACGTGTAGTCACATATCTACGAAACTAAGTGAAATTTAAATTTGATACTGGAGAAACCAGCTTAGCTACAGATAAACTGAATAACAAATTTGTGCTTCTATAAAACAAAACGAAATAACGTGCTTTTAGAAGGAAGCACTGAGGAAATCTTAAAGCTATTACGAACCAAACCCCAGGCTGCTGTCCTTTGGCTAGATTGGGAACTGCATCGCCGTGCGGAGTCTGCAGCTAATTATTCCTGCTTTCCATGCTTTAAATACAGGTGTCGAAGCGAAGTGGGTTTCTTACATTGATTCAAAGTTGCATAAATTTTGTAGCGTAATCTTCCATGGTCTAATCTTAGTTATAAATATAATTTTCGTTGCGTAGTTTGTAAGTCGTAGTTTGCGCTAAACAAATTTTTAAATTAGATACTATGATAACGAATATACAATACCAACCGTTACTCAGGAAGTGTGTTACACAATTAATGCGACCCGGAGGTCACTCGCCATTCTCTTCGAATGCATGCTGTCGCTGCTTTTACCTATCGACGAGTGCCCCTGCCGCGTTCTTGCATGCTGGGAGGGTCCCGAGGGGTTGTCAATCCTCTCGCGCGTGCCTGTGGCTGAGGAATACACCGACCTCCGAAACAAATAGACTAACGACTCTAGATACTGTATTAATGCAAAATTTGATTGTTACACGTATTATTACTTTAGTTAATAAAGGTGTTTTAACATTCGTTATACCTTTAATGCAGAGATTTTTAATGCGAAAATAAAATTGTTACACTACCCTTTCCTAAAAGAAAAAAGTTTTTTTCCTTTAAGGAACAACTTCAAATATAACAAATACAAAAAATTTTTTATTATAATAATACTAGCCTTTTCTACCTTCCTAATTAACTATGCAATTTTTATGAATTTATTCAAATGGGGAGACAAATATTTACAAATGCGAGTGTGTTGGTAACTACGTGTACCTGACGTCCATCGGGAGACAAAATCGGGGAGTCACAATCGGTATTAATCAAAATTGGGAGGGGTCAAATTAGAAAGTCAAACACTCCACGGGACAAAAAATTCAAATTCACGATAATTCTTTAACTTGAGGTTCTTACTTCAAACAAGGCTAATATTTACTACCTGTAACCAAACATTTTACAATTTATTTCAAATTCCACAAAAAAACTTCACTTCCTGGAGCTCAATTAGCTCTCTCTAAAAAAAGGAATGCTTCCTCATCAAACAGCATAACTATTCAAAGTATTATCACTATAAGGTGACAATCAAAAAGAAGACCCTACTAATAGGTCTAAATTTAAAACACTATCATCACAAAGTGATAATCAAAACAAAAGTGACCTAACCAAAAGGTTACTTATCAAACCCAAATACAAAATATTATCACTTTATTGCAAAGAGATAATCAAAATAAAGGTAACCTAACCATAAGGTTACTTAACAAATTCAAATACAAAATATTATCACTTTATTACAAAGAGATAATCAAAATGAAGGTAACCTAACCATAAGGTTACTTAACAAATTCAAATACAAAATATTATCACTTTATTACAAAGAGATAATCAAAATGAAGGTAACCTAACCATAAGGTTACTTAACAAATTCAAATACAAAATCGAACCAGTTAGGGCTGTAATATCCTACACCCTACTGATTATCCTATCACTAAGTTCCAACAAACAACAGATCTCATTAGTGATGGACCAAATGGTGAGACTCACCAAGCCAACCTTGACCTTATCAAACCAAAGAATTTCGAACGGTCAAAAGAACAAGGAAAGAATAAACTAATATTCTCTACCTAGATAAGTAGAAATCAGGACTAACAATTAAATAGCCCACTTACTTCTACATTGTAAAGATATCTGTTAAAGACATCTTCTAAACACATCTCCGAATAACGCGCGAGCAAAGCGACCAGCGTGCACACCAAGGCACACCTCAAACTTACAAAATCTACAAACTCTCTAACCACTTATTTCACTTCTCAAACAAAATACTCAAAATTAATGAACCGACACTAAATCAAAAATCGGAACAAAACAAAGCAAACCACTACTGCATTACTTAACATCAACGAGATGACCGGACCGGAACTAATCGTCAGGATCATCATTTTCATTTGGATACGACGCTTCAACTGGTTTCAAGTCCTTTACGTGCCATTTCCTGCTCTTGTTCCATCTTCGTTCTCTAACTCATACACTAAATTGGAATGTTTTTCGAACTTTACTCATAATGAACTTTGGAGCTAACTTAGCGGAAAACTTATCACTAGCACTCGAGAGGACCTTATTAGCTCTCCAAACACTTTCTCCGACTTGGAACGAAATGTCTCTTCTCCTAAGATTGTAGCGTTTACTCGAACGTTGATAAGCTACATGCAAATTTTCACGGACATTCCCAAAAATATCAAATAAAAGTTGACGATCCAAAACATAAGAAGGTCTACTACTGGAGACGACATCAACATCCTCACCAGGTTTAAAATCATCATTATAAGCTTTTCCACTTAAGGGTACCTGACGACCAAAGACTAAAAATTTGGAGAATAGTTGGTGGACTCATGTTTTGCTGAGTTGATTGCGTATTGGATCTTTGATATCTCACTATCCCACGTATCACGTCCTTCTACGTATGAACGGATTGCTGTACCAACTGTCTTATTGATTCTTTCCACAAAATTGCATTGGGGAGCATAAACAGCATTATACCAAATCTTTTGAATTTCGTACCTTGCACACAAAGCTTTAAAAATACGTCCAATTAATTGTGGACCATTATCACAAATAACAAACTGTGGTACACCGTAGACAAGAAATACTTTTTCCTACAAAAACTTCTCAATCAAATGTGCCGTGGCACTACGCAAAGGTTGTCAAATCAAATACTTCGAGAACCAATCACCAACAACTAAAAGTCATTTTCCTGCTTATGAGTCATCAATAAAACAACTAATCACGACGATAGCTAACAAAAAAATCAGTGTTCGGGTACACTCTCATCCTACTACAAATCGAACTGTCGAAACAACTACAATGCTTCACAACGCCTAAATATGCTAGAGTGACAAACCCTCTACAAGTCTCACCTAGACTAACAATACCAAAAGTTTACATCAAATCAAAAAAAAGATGCAAAAAAAATTCTAGAGCGCCTAACTCACCTCGAGTCTCGTCTAGACTTATGTAAAGCCGAGCGACCAACTCTTCCTGAGTCTCGTCTGGACTGACATACTGCTGAGCGACCAACCACGACGACAAGTTCCGCCTAGACTAAATTACGTTGCAATGCCGATCTAAACAAAATCTGCTAACAAAATCAAAAACGTGCTTATGCACAAGAGCAATTCTCAAACGACACGACGACAGCTCTCTCCAATGTACCTTCAAAATAGAATCTCTAGCTTTATCATCAAATTTGGACAAAAATGTTCTTTATTGACTCAAACAAATCAAACTCCAGGCTTATCAGCTTCTTTAACTGACAGTCTTCCTAAAAATTTTCCTTTTCTCCAAGACTGGTCTCTCACTCACTACTCCAGTTCCTCTTCAAACAATCCGGAATTTCTCCGACATGATTACTCAAGCCTAATGGAATCAAACTGAAAGATCTAAATGATTTGAACCTTACAAAAATTATCAAAACAAATTTGGGCAACCAAAGGTAAAAGTCAAAAGGTATTTTTGGTAAAATAATTTTTGCCAAAACAATATCTGTTTCACGGTTATATATAATAAAATCTTCACTACGTCATAAACTCTAGAAAACTTCCATGATTTTCCAGTTGGTCTGACTTATTGAACATGATGTACCTTCTTTGAAGTTCCGTTAATTTTGCATGTTTATAACTCTCATTTTAGTTTATGAGGTCGTACAAATAGTTTCTTAATTGGAGTGATTAATGTATGAATGGAAAGGCTCGCTTTTCATCTTTGTTATCTTATCTAATTTATGGTCGTCATATACGTTTATCTTACCTAAATAGCTAATTTATGAGGTCGTTGAACGTCTTATCGCATTTTACATCCGCGCTTATTAGAATGTTTATAGTAAAAGATAATTAGCTGCCATTTGATTATTTTTACGAATGTGATTTATGAGTTCATTCTCGCAAGAGAAAAAATCTGGAATATTGTAGTATTTTTTGTAAATCCAGATTTCATGTTTCGCATCAAAACGGCTCTTAAGAAAAAAATTACCTGGCAGTACTTTCTGTAATGTTTTGTGTAGAAAACTCTAATGTTTAAGTTACGTACTGCGTTTTTAAATGGTTTTTATTGCTCCTTTTCGGTAAAGAACGTATTTATTTAGAACGCGTTTTAAAGTTGTATTTCATTACAAGGAATGATTTGTATCTTCACGGATTTCACTTCTGTCCAAAAAGAAATTATACTAATCATAGCGTACTACTAGAATATTATACAGGGTATTTGTTTTAGAGAAAATTAAGTATTAAAAATTGTGTTTTTTTCTGGTTTTGGGTTGTTTTATTTACGGAATATGGTGCTCATTGGCCCATATATGACCTGTTTATCACATCATTATACATTGTTTTATATTAACTATTAGAGATAGTTTCTCTTATATTTTAAGAGAAAACAGGCAAATCGTATTTTTTTGTTAAATTTTTTGTGGTCGCAAATACGTATTACAAAAATGGGTTTTTTTATTTTTCGATGGTGAAGGACCAATGCGTATCTTGAATAATTGTTTTCTAATATCTTCCGAAAATTTTTGAATTTGTTTCTATATACCGATTTATTTATATATCTGCTTACTTAATATTAGTTTGCGACCATCAAATTATCCCTGAATAACATTTGTTTCTGCTCTTCATTTATTAATGGTCGAAAACAAATTTTATCACTTTCAATTCCTGAACACGGGTGGTTGTGAATCAATTTGAGCAAATTTTTGGTTCTCAACCGTTCCGCAGTAAAACGTACTTTTTTCTTCTAGTGACACCTAGAAACAACAAAAACAAGAAAGATATAGCAATGTTATAAGTTATCAAACCTGAAACAAATTCACTTCAACGAAAAATGATTCAATACAATGAGGATAATTTTAAAAATGCTTTATATGAAATCAGAGATAATAAAAAAAAAATAAGAAAAACAAGTATACGCTTTAATGTTCCAAAAAACAACAATCACTGATCGACTTTCTGGAAGACTACCGGATACTTTAAGAAAGCCTTGCCATCTCCTTTGTTAACAGTAAAAGGAGAATAACGGATTAAAAATTAGGTAATCAATCTTGCAAAGTGTGGGTTTCTTATAAAAAGAGAAGATGCTGATCAATACGGTGCGTAAAATAGCAGCTAACTCTAATCAAAACTTATTTAAAAATGGTGTACCACAACAAAGATGGTATTTAAATTTTTTAGGAAGAAATACGGAAATAAGTCTTAGAGAAACGAAAAGGTATAAATAAAGCAAAAGCCATTGTTACGGAAGAATCTACTAGAAAGTGATTTAGGGAATTAATGCAGTTTTTATGGGATAATAATTTAATAAACTTTGTTACTGACGATCCTAGAAGAATATTTAACGGTAGTGAATTTGGCTTTGAGTTTGTCTAAAAGCGGGAAAACTTATAGGTTCAAAAGCAATTAAGAATTTGTATTTCAATCAGCAAGGCAAAGAAAAAGAAAACCTCACTGTTTTAGTAACTTTCAATGCTGAAGGTGATCTCGCAACTCCCTTGGTGCTTTTTCCTTATATAAGACCACCTAATACATTAGTTGATAGCATGTCTAATGACTGGCTATAGAGTAGATAAGAAAAAGTCTGAATGACTTCCGAAGTTTTTACCAATACTCTGGCAACGATTTTAACAATTAGTTATTTAAGGGAAACATCCCTATACCCGTCATCCCCTTCGTAGATAGATACAAATTTCACCTCACTATTGCGACAAGTCAATGGTGTGATGAAAATCAAGTTATTTTGTATGCTTTACCACCTACCACCACCCACATTTTACAACCAGCTGATGTCAGTGTGTCCTGTGTTTCAAAGACAAACTCCTGTTCAGTTTTTAATGAGATACTGACAAACAAAACGAACTTCGAAATTAAAGTGAAAATGGGTTTAGAAAATGTGGACTTTCTCCAATTAAGCCCATATGTTGTCGACTATACAAAACGTGTAGTAAACACTTCAGAACGAATTAAAAAAAAACACAAGCACATGTTTCACGAAGATAAAGTGAAAACATTACACAACGAGATATTAGATTTGTTAAAAAGGTTATAAATAAAATAAAACTTGAACTGGTGTCTTACGGTATAAATACAGAAGTAATCATAAACGAAATAGATTTGATAGAACCGATAATGTATCTTCAATAAAGAGTTCAGAAGAAAACAACGAAAATTCTGTAGAACAAAGAATCGCTGGACCAATATTGCTAATAGAATCTGACACGAATACCAATAAAGCACATTCGAAAATAATAAACGAGTATGAAGTTGATGTTACCGATGTCAGTCTACCAAGTTGTTTCACAAATTTTGTTGTAAAATCTATCAAAAATAAGTACCGCTCTCTTATTGATATGTCTGACCCATTCATGAACTTTGATATTATCAGCTCAGCTAACAACCAGATAATTTAAAAAAATACTATTGTTCTTGAGGTGGCCTCCCCACATCATGAAAAAATTGTTATAAATGAAAATAACGCAGAATTTGAAATAAATACCAAAAAATCAAACTCAAATACTATACAAAATGAAAAAGTAGATGCACCTGAAACATTGCAATAATTATCTAAACTCCTTACAAATAAAAATGATCCAGGACCGCTACTATCCCTTAGTCAAGCATTTGGCAATTACTTAACGTGATCCTATCAAGAGAGGTAACAATACAAATAGAAAAAACACGGAAAAATCTCTAAGTGCAATTTCCAGTGATAAATGGAGGTAATACTATAGCAAGAAAGTTGAACAAAAACACCAAAAAAATATGGAAATTCAAAAAGAAAGTGGAAACGACTCAAAGAAGACCGACTACAAGATAGATTGTCAAAAGGAAACACAAAATGTCCGAAAAAGTTCAGCAGAAACTTCAACAAAAATTTAAAAAGTTCCTTGTTCCTTATGTCAAGAAAATTTAAATGGTGACACTAAAGATGAGGACAAAAAAATATTGTGAGAATGTACAGAGTTTTACAATATACCATAGAGTAGCTGCAAGGGATTACATATGTGATGTTAATAAATTTTTAGGAATACCTAATAATTTACGTAATGATCATTAAGTTTCTATTTTTGAAAATGAATCTTTAATTTGTAGAAATCCGCCAAAGCATAAAGTAATTTTTCATTAGAATTTTTGTATGTCAAGTGTTTTTTAATTATCTCACTAATTGAACAATCAATCTGATTGATGGTGGTCGAGAATCGAAATAAAAATGGCCGAGAACTCTGCCGGGTGGTCAAGAACCAGAGATATTATAGTTTTCAATTTTTATGGAGACTTTTATAGTTGAATGGAAAAAAAACGCTTAAAAGATCATCACAAATTATTTTAAACTTACCATAAAATCGGTAAACACTAGGTTCAATAAAATTTACATACATTTATCATTTTTCAAAGTCATATTTTCGTTAACTGGTCGAGAACCAGAGCATTTACCCTATAAAGTGAGTAGATATGTTAAAACTTGATTCAAACTGAAAACATGTTATGTATAGTGTGTGACTATTATCATTATTGCAAAAATTTCGTTTAACCACAAGAAAGCCTTAGAAGGTCGTGTAAAAATTGCTTGTCGTATTCGTAATGAATTGCATTATTGTGAATTAATACAAAAAGCGTTTACCTTGTTAAATTTGATGCAATGTAATTGACAGCTGCACCTACAACTATAAAAAAGTGTTCAAAAATACACTTATAAGCGTTTTCTTACGCTTTGTTTTGTAAGTAAATGGTTTGTGCACTACTATAAGATTCACGTAAATCCACCTGTCCACAACATACATAAAATAGCAGGTGGAACACCAATTATACACCTGTCTTCAGCCAGACTACCTCCAACGGTCGCTTTTTATTAACATAAGTTATACTGGAATTTATTTCGTCTCTTCGATTTAAGTTCGCATCAAAACTAGTGTTAACTAGGTTTATTAATGATCAATATTCTGAAATTTATCTCACGAGAAAT
The DNA here is from genome assembly GCA_036346225.1 of Platerodrilus igneus. NCBI lineage: Eukaryota > Metazoa > Arthropoda > Insecta > Coleoptera > Lycidae > Platerodrilus > Platerodrilus igneus. The sequence goes on from JARFIW010001018.1 coordinate 1,682,077, forward strand.
TTGCGTAACAAAGACTAATAGAAGCATTTGAGATTATAATATGCCAAATAAATCCGTTAAAATTTAAAATCTATATGTTTAACTATAACAGAAAAAAGGTGACTAGGGGCCAGGTTTACAACTAGATAATAAACAGTAATTTGGGCAAAACTCTTCGCTACATCGTTGAATCAATTTTGTTTTATTTACACATGCTAAGTAGACTGGCTATAAAGCCTCCATAATTCAGATCATGATGATTCTTTTTTCTCTTAGTCATCACCTCAAGGTTGATTTGATGCAGCATTCCACCATTTCTTATTTAGAGATATCTCGTTCAATTCTCAGAAAGTATTGTAACAATGACGCCGAACAATCTAGAATTGAATGATGTATTGCCATTAAGCAAAATGGCATGGTTGATAACTACCAGGTTGTATTTAAAAAACTCATATAAGGCAAACAAAAGAGATGAATCTGGATTTTAGAATCATCTCGTAAGTTTTGGTATAATTTGAAACCTTTGTATCTAAATTTTATATTTTTAATTCCTAGAAGGATTAATATACCCAGATTTCAAGTAATTCCTTTAAGATTCTCCTTAATGTATAATATTTAATTTAACTGCCCTATAGTATTTATTTGTTTACTGTCAATATAAAATCTAAGGCTTATTTCCTTGTAATACTGACTCAAAAATTATTCTGTATCAGTTTTCATCTATGTTAAATATTACTTTGGTGTTAGTTGAAACATAATGCTCCGTGTATATGCGTGCAGCTAGATAACGCTTACGCTTGACAGATAAAGCGGCTTTAGGACAAACAAGAAGTTGCTGCCGTTTGTCGATCAAATGCTGTGATACACGCAAGCATGCTTGCATAGACAAACAAGTAGATGACGAACTCAATAGTAAGATTTTTAGAATTATAAGCGCCATCCCTACGTCAAGGAAGAAACTATTATACAATAAAAACAAAAAAAAGTCCAACACGCAGCCGTTTTTCAAGCGGTCACCCATCCAAGTTCTGACCACGTCGGACGTTGCTTAACTTCAGTGATCGGATGAGCGCTGAAGCTTACAACATTCTACCGAATTGTTTAATTAAATTATTACATTTTCACTACCAATGATCAATCTCATCTATGCTTTATTTTGTAATTTTAGTCTGTCGACAAATTTATTTAATAAAAACAGTAACTGCATGGATGTTATGAACATTATAATAATTGCATCCAAATAAGACATACGGAAAACAGAAATTTAAAATAATCTATGTACACATCATGATAGAATTATATTGACTAGGGCGCCTCTTGCCCGTGGGAAGAAACTAAAACATGAGCCAAGGTCATCCTATTAAAGATAAATATCTATTTGGTTGTCTATGCATGCTTGCCAGAATACCGACATTGGGCATCAGAAACGCCCTTGAATTGGTCCCAGCAATTTTTAGGTATTCAACATTGATGTGAACAGACACAGGTCTGGCTGTCGTTCGTTAGTGCGCACACAAGAATAAATGTACCAATTATGAATATCAATATTTAAAGTGACTATCAATTATCGTATTGATTATAATATTGCAATTTAGTTACGTTTAATTTGCATATGTAAACAAGTCCTGCGAATTTACTTGATTTGGTAAATTTTATGTTGGTTCATTTATTAGAAGATAATAATTATATAGAATTCGGATTTGAAATCAAATGATTTGAAGTTGCGTCTTGATTTGTAGTTTGTGTTCAACAGATGCTTGACGGCCTGCTGTCCTTGGTCATCGAATGTCTTTCAGAGATGCTGTAAGGTATCTGCATTTTTTGTTAAGGAGTGAATTTTTCAAGGTGAGTTTAGACTGAAATTAATATGCTCGTAGTCGATGTTGTGGTTGTCTCATTTGTAAATGAGTGTTCCTGAAATCATTAGAGGAATAAATAGTTGTACACCTAAAAAAGAAGTGTTTAATGTTAATTCTGTTTACAACTTCACTGCTAAATCTGAATAATTAGTTTTGCATTTAATAGAAATTTCATGACTTTTTTTGTACATAACTTATTTAGGGTTGATTTCGTTGGAGAACCCAGATGTTTGTTTGTTCATAAACATATCTGCATTCAAGGTAATAGTTTCAACGTATGTTAACGTTATATATTATAACTGGATTATTAAAAGTGTTCAAATTAATAATTTAGAAACGAGATACTGATTTCTTAGTTGGCATATTTTAGAGAAAATAAACATATGTGAACAAATACTAATATTTTTAAACAAATTTGTATTTATAAATTTAAGAAGTAGACTTTATTTAACTGAACTTTTTACTTGTATATATAAATTTTGAATTTACTATTAGTTGGATGGATCTTTTATTTATATTCAAAAAGGATATATAAAGTATACTTTCGAGAAGTTCATAACTTATTAAAAAAGAAGCATAATAGATTACTTTATCCAACTTGAAAAATATTTAAGGTAAAATTCTGAGTTTTGTTGATGTTGACTAGGTCTGTGTCTGCTGATAAACGTGAAAGTGATTATAGTTCTCTTGAGACAGATTTGTGAATACGATTAAAGGAAAACATTTTATATTTTTGTATTATAAGTAGTTTATTTGCGATTTATTGCTTTTGTATTCTTGCAGGGTTTTCCTTCCAGAGCCGACCCTATCATCGTGCGCTCTTAATATTTTTAGTGGGTCTCGTGTTTATTGTCAGAGGGTTTCTGCATCTCCGCTCAAGATTAATTTATTTTTGAGCGTGTTCAAAGATGTGATGGCGCCTTGTTTCCTTTTAACTTTTTTCAGTTATCGTAATCAATGTCAAAATTTGTGACCTCTCCTGAATTGAACTTCAAGCTAGTCGTTGGTAGAGTAAATGGGAGTTTCATCCAGCTGGAAGATCGTTCGTATCAGGAGCAATCTCGTATACCAGGGTAAACTACTTGATATATGTATAAACTGTACGACTTGACGGTCAGTTCAATTTGAGTATGAATCTACAAGCGTTATGAACAGAGTGTTAAAATAAATACAGTTAGCGTCTTTATAAATTAGAATATATCCGTTAGTACATGTATAGTAAGTAATTAAGAGCATATCAACTCACACAATTAAATTAGTCATAACTATAGTGTAATCGTCGAGTTAAGGAATAAATTAGTGCAGTAGATATTGCTAGCAGCGTTGAGTACATTAAGGATTCCTTCTAAATAATTGAGACAATTGAAATTCGTTATAATATTTGCATTTACGTCTTTCGTAATGTGATATATATCATTGTCTTCGTTTCCCTTTACCTTCAGCCCTGGTTTCTATTGCTATTCTAATAATTTCCTCATACTTTAAGACATGACTTATCTTTCCATCACGTCTTTTTCTAGTTACATATGCCTCTAGAATCCTGTAGTTAGTAACTTTATGTGATAAAATGATCTTAAGCATTGTCTTATGACGCCATATTTCTAAAGCGGGTAACTTTCTAACTTCTTCTTTGTCTAATGTCTATGTTTCGCAGCCGCATAGTGCTCCGTTCCAAATATAGGTTTTCCATAGTCTTTTTGTTACAGTTAAAGCGATGTTGAGTCTAGTATCGTACCTTGCACTTCAAAGGCTGTTCATGGTTGGCCTGTTCTACTTTTTATATTCTATTGTCAATTGTAATATAACTACTTAAACAGCAAACCCCTTACTTCTAATATATCTTATTATAGCCGCACTATCACTTTTAATACTGTTTTGTTTACTATATCTCATTATATATAGCCTTTGGTAATAGTTTTGGTATTTGTTTCCGCTAATATAACTATATCATCCACATACGTTAGCATTTGAGTTTTTCTTCTTAAATTATGACACTTCTTTGATTTTATTTATTGTTTACATCATATACAAGTTTGTTAATAATGGACATCCCTGTTTAACATCCTTGCCAATTTTACATTATTCCCAGAATGCCCAATTAGCGTATAAAATTTCGACATTTTATTACCTTCATATCTGTTTTATGTATCCGTGACACGTTCTCTGTCCTTGTCTGTCCTTGACTATTGTCGCAGAGTCGCATACTAAGGCAAATAGATAATCGATTATTCCAGGGATTTTGCAGGTTTTTTCGATGTTCAAGTTGCTTCTTGGAATGAAAATGTTTATTTAAGGAGTTTATACGAATTTTTATATAGCGATGACTCATATTCTAGAATGTTCTTTATTTAGAATCAATTGCTACAATTCATGGGTTAATTAATTTACTTTGATTGCTTTTGTACAAAAAGGTTTACGTTTTATAGAAAATATTTGCTTTCATAATACAAAATTATTTATTAATGTTGAAGTTTTTAAATACACGTTGATTGTAGTTTCTCAAACTAAATGCGTAAAGCTGTTCTCTTTTATGCTATTTACAGCAAATCAAATGCATTTTTATCTAAACAGTATTGATAATTAATAAGTAAAATAAAGGGTTTTGCATTAAAACGATCGATTTTTACGTTCGCATTTAAATGCGCTTTAGAGTTATCTTATTGTTAATTATTGTTGTACATACGACTTACGTTACTTGTTATTTATTTACAATATGCTTATATCATACAGGGAGATTATTTATACACGCGCAATTTGCGTTGTTGCATTGTACGTCAATGAATAAAGATACGCTTGTATTATACAGAGCAAAACATGAAATTACGGAAAATTCAAGTTTTTGCGGATTCTATTATATTTTAGTGGGATTTATTTTTAGAATTTGAGGTTCAATGACCTCTCGTGACCCCTTATCACGTCAATAAATAACATATATATATATATTTATATAACATATATATATATATAGGGGTCGTAGAATAAACAAACGAAAACCCCAAATAACAAAAGCACATAATTACAGATATTAGAAGAGTAAATAGGTCATTATAAATATGGTTAGTTGAGAGCACACTGTATATAACAGTACAAGCCATTAAACGCATATCCAAGAGTAGCTACGAGCAAAGATAAGAATTTAAAAATGTAACGAAATGCATCGAAATTAAATCAAGGGAAAACCTGTATGAATTGGCTAGATAAATATTTAACAAGTGCGTTAATATATCATCATATACGCAGGCAGAAATTATGCATTATTTGAAAAGCGTACGTGATAGAAAAGTATTACATTTGTTCAAAAATCCAATTTAACTAGGAAATAAACAAACTCCAAATTTATTTCTATTTAGATTAAAATAAAGCAAACAACAATAATACGTGATTTGATGAACGAAGGTTCCTGGAATTTCTGAATTAAATGTGATTGATGTATGTGAACGAATTACGTGACAAATTGAGCGTTCTTCCATACAGTTAAACTACACAATTGGTAAAGTTTCGGAAATAACACCAGAGATAAGACAATTGGTGTCGCCCAGTATGTGGAATCAACGAATCGCAAACAAAAGGGCAAGGCTATAAATATGATAACAATTGAACGAGTTAGTATACATTTGAAACTGGGCAGTCACTATACTCTAAAGTGCTAAATTATTCACGCAAACAGTTAATTAAAATTAAAGTGAAAATCATATTATAAGAGTGTAAAAATTGTGTAAGCGAGCCGCTCTACTACAGACGTAAGTAAACCAGATTTAGTGAAATTATACAATTTCTAAAAATAAATAAAACAGGGCTCTTGGGTACGATCTTGGGTACGACTCTTGTTATGACTCTTGTTAAGAGTTTTGGATGAGTAGGAATCATGAAGTAATAGTAGGAGGAAAAAAGAATGAATCAATTTTGTGGATGATATATTGATACTAGCCGATGCTGAAAATTAACCTGCTCAAAATTTAAGAATGTCCGAAAAGATATGGCGGAAGCATGAGAGTATGAATGAGCGTAAGAATGAAATGATGAAATGGGCAAATCAAATATAAAACAAAAAGTGGTTTCAAATGCCTTGGTTTTGTAGCAAATGAAGACATGGTATGTGATAGCGATATAACAGCCTGCATAATCATTAATAAAAAAGGGAGATACTTTGAACATTAAATAGAGAATTTCGAAAAGGAGTGATTAGAAGTTTTGTACAGTTTAATTGTGTGGATGCACGAATGGGATTCACAAATGTGAAAGAAACGCGTCTAGAGGTATTTAAAATATCAATTGCAATATGAATTGATAAAACTAAAGAGAAAGCTAAAGCGTTTTTTTCTCTCTAGCTTATTTTACCAATTCATGGCCAATAACACTTTTACTACCGAAACTGAGAAGTTAGTGAATATTATTTTCAGATTAATAAGTAAGGAAGGAGCTGTTTAAAAGCAGTTGCATGGTTAAATGTGTAACTGGAAGACGAGAGTAGACAAAGACGAAGATAACTTTCATTTTAATCGAAAATTACATGCTTGTCTAGGAACAACCGGCCAAAGTGAAGACACCAAATTGGCCGAAGTATCTAAAAATTAAATGTACAACAAAGTTTTTTGAACGATAAAACACCGATAAGAACAAGCAAAATCATAAAAGCCCTTAACAAAAATTGCTACAGGGTACTCCACATAACAGTTTAATTTTTATCGGCCGACACACGGCGATCAATAATTTATAAGCAATTCTGAAGAATCTTGCGAATACACGTACGAAACAAGTACTACCAAATGGAAGTCAACAACTCCAAGACTGATAAAAATGCGAAGAAGCAAGTGGTCAGTATTCAGCCGAAGCAGAGATAACAGCAAATTGGTTGGAGAATTCAATCATTACCAGTCGTAGGGCCGGACATATGATGAGGATTAGTATAAAAAGGCAATGGATCTAATGGTTCTCGGTGACCATAAACTAATCATTTGTCAATACTCCCTGTATGTTTGTCTCTTCGATGCTGTAAGAATACAAACGTTACGTCATTTTGTTATGTAAATTACAAATCTGGTCCTCGGTTGCACAAGAATTAAATCTTGAAACATAATATGGTGGTGGTATTGCAATGCTAACGATGTCTTAATTTCGTTGCTTGTTAATAAATCGCAATGGTTACATACACGACGATCAAATACATTGACACTATAAGTTACGTAATCAGGTCTTCCTTTTAGTTATTTTATTCCTAACTTATTTTTGATTATAGTTACACACAATGACGCATACATTCTACTGTAATAAAATTTAAATTCTACATTTTTAGTGAAACTTTTACATATTACCTTGAAATTAAAAGGTCAAAAGCAGATAGATACAACACATGTACATGTAGAAAGACATCGCCTTCGTATTCAACTAAGACTACAGGATATGATAATTAATATAGAGTGCTTGCGTGCTGCGTGGGAGTTCTTGGATTCAGTAAGAAACTACATACTCTATTACAGCTATTCATATTAAATAGAAAATAACATATTTTAAAACGTGAAAGAGGCAAAAACTGTTTACAACCAGTGGTTATGCACTATGCAGTTATAACGAGTGGTCCACTTTCTCTCATACTTAGGCCAGATTATAAATTATGCTTCCGGAATCTTCAATGGTAAAGAAATGTTACGTATTTATTGTATCTTAATGCTAATAGAAATGGCGCTTCTGTAAACTTAGAAAAATCTCAAATCATGTATTCAATGGAATTCCATTTTTCTTTAAAATTTCTTAATTGTATCACTTGCTAATTAATATACAGTTTTAACTGGGCAAAAAACTGCACGTGTAAATATAAAAATAGCCAAACTGGTTCTTCGAAAAAGTAGTTTTTTAAATTACATAACTATTCTGTTCAAATATTTCCAGTTTTTCTCAACCACTGTTTTCATTGCCACTATCTGCAATTTCATCGCATACGAATAACTTATGTTTAGGTTTTTTACATCCGTTTTCTGAATAATATTTAAGAAATACAGTTTATTGGTCGGTTTATTCGACCTGCGGTGGTAAATCGCTTTAAGAAGAACCCACCGTCATAATCCGCACAAACCAAAAATCGATTTGTGAAAGTTCATTATATGTAATTAGAGATTGCGGTAGTCCGCTTTCAGTGGCGTGAAATTTTGTATAATCAACCTATCAGAAATTACCTTGCGTTCCCTCCACTTTCGTTGTAGAACACAATCCAAGTGTCAAGGGTGTTTTATTTTCTGTTGGTTTGACATTTTGCAATTTACATCACTACATTTGATTTTCCAAAACTCCACCCGAAGGTACCACATTGGCCAGGAAGCGAGTTTTTTTTACCCGGAAAATTTTGAATTTTGCCGAACCTTTGCTGTTCCAAGCAGGGTAGGCATCTTTAACGTACGTGACAACACTCGCAATTTACATCAGCTTTTTATCCTTTGTATATTATTTGATTTCCTGTTATTTTGTAGCATTTTCAAATGCTACGTTTGCAAAATAACCCCAATAATTACTTTTATTATGTAGTCATACATAACCCCTAATATATGCAACACACTCTACAATATCTATTACGCATTTGGTATATTTAATCAGCTATAATAAATACATTAGGACATAATAATTATATCCCAACAATTGATTCAGTTGTTGTCTATAACATTTAATTCATATTCTTATGTGATTTAATAAAAAAATCATTATTACATTTATAATGTAGATAAATAAATACGTTCCTGAATTACATCTTTATGAAATATTTAGTAATAAGTGCAGCCACCTGCCATAAATATACGAAGTTACGAAGGTGTCGTAGTATATGACAACTTGTTCTTAATCGGAAAAGAGTCTCAGGTCGCCTCTTATCAAACGAACATGGCTCGTTTAGCGTCCTCTGACCTGAGGATCGGGATAGTGGAGAGAAGTGAGTGAAGCGTTTAGAATGATCCACGCGATGATTCCTTAGGGAATTAACAATGCATTTTTCAGTACGTTAGTTCAGAATCCAATATTACAATTCGTTTAAGATGCACACACATGATTGTTAGTCTGGTTTTTGAAGAATCGCCGTGATATTTATTTACATCTATCTTGTATGCTCGTAATTTCAACGCAGTATAATTGCTTGGTACAAGATTGCAAGATTTCACCTTGTTTGAATTAAATTAATGGATTAATTATCTGCGAAAAGGCATGGTCAAAGTCTGATCAGCCATAATTCGTTACACAAACAGCAGGTAATCTATACATAAATCTGGTTGGTATAACAGGTGTTCAACTGAATTCTCAAGGTGCGTACTCTTTATAGTTTTATTCGAAAGATGTCACTTGTCAACTTTGTTTTGTTTACATTCTAACAATGGCATTATAAAACCTAATTTGGATATAAATATTTCATGAAATTTAAGTGAATTAAAAAAATTAGAAACAGGGAGTATTTTGCATTGATTATGTAATTTGATCAATACATTTAAACATAACCCTAGTTCTAGCTTAATTGATTATAACTTGCTATAACAGCTATCAAGTAAATTTTTATATTGTACACCTTTTGTTATGATTAAAGAGAGACATTATAATGCTCTAGTGAGTTTATATTGAAGCTTATTTGTTTACAAAATTCCATACTTTAAAATATATTAATATATAACTTGTATAAATCATACAGCTGATTTAAATTCTGACTAAATATATTTTTGCTTCTTTTGTCATCTGATTAAGAAATTTTACTCGATTTATTTACTATAACCATGTATTTAAAATCTATACATTCCAATTGTGAGTAGTTAACGGATCTGATTTCTACATAAAATAATAATTGTTGCATTTTATTAGAATCAAACGTTAAGGTTTAGCATTAACGTAAAACTTAAAATCAAGAGAGTTATATTTTCATTTTATATATATATATATATATATATATATATATATTTAAAGAAAGTTAAGTTACTATTGCACAAACATTTTTAAATACCTAAATTATAAATACGTTCCATTTTTACTATAACATATAAACTTGTTAAAAGATATTATGCTACATTATACTTTTCTAAGAAACCTAGAACACTTTTATTTAAACAAAAAAAAAGGTATACAATCTTTGAGTATATAAAATACTTTCATAAAGGTTAATGCTACAAGATATAAAGGTACTTACAATATCATGTTATTTTGAAATATATTGGAGGAGCAAACTGCTGCCTCATATGTTATATTTTTAATCTTGTAATTTATTTCAGGTATCTCATCGTTGTAGTCAACTTCTGGGTTCTACATTCCCCTTTTTTTCTGAATGTAGTGGCGCTCATTATTTTGTTAATTTTTTTAAATATCAATTCCTACCCCTGAACCATTGCTTTCTACCGCTTAGAGTAAAGTCTAGAGCATAGCATCGGTAACATCCAATTCCCCTAAAAAAGGTTTGGTTGTAATTTAACAGAACTAAATTACGTCGTTTTGTTATTGTGTGCGGGAGTATTTGTAAAACGCACCCCCTAACATCACTGTAACAACTCAACCATGTCACTGTTACTACATTTCTATGCAATCTGTCAAATGTCTCGAATTCTTCTTAAAGTGATGTTCCTCTAGTTGCATTCTGACATGTCACTACGCGTCCATAACAGAAGTCCCAACTTTACAGACAATTCTGCATCTGAACATGATAATTTGAACGCATTGGGAAATGTTCGGATGATTTGTGATCATAAAACAACAACGTTTATTTCATCATCATCATTAGGTTTTCAGTCCTAGAACTGGTTGGACGCGTACCCTCATCGTTTCCTAGTCTGAAGCAACCTACACATTTCCCTGAAATTTGCACAGTCTGCATCTATCACAATCTGTGTGCTAAAGTCTGATCTCGGTCTACCTCTACCTCTCTTTTCCTATCTCTGCTTGTAGAATATCCCGTACTGTTCCCCAGAAATGCCTTAGAACGTATCCTGTCCTTCTATTTCTCCTATTTTTCATTTTCCACAAATATCTTTATTCCTCTACTATTTATACAACCTATTTGTTATTAACTTTGTCTGTCCATGCTACCATCTTTATACATCTAAAGCACAACATTCCAGAAGGCTTCTATCTCTTTTTGTCTGCTTTTCCTACTGCCCCTATTTCATAGATGTACTATGATGTGCTCCACACTATGCTTTAAACAGTTTTGTTCTTATATTTATGTTCGTTGTCTTTGTACATAGCTGCTGTTTTTTCTTGTTTGATGCAGTTTGGTCACCTTCTATTGTTTTACAGTTATATACCCTATTTCTCCGATATTCAGTGGTATATGAAGGGGGGTAAGCAGCCTTTGGCTACCAAGTTCCCCCAGCACCTGAACCTTTGTCGAATTAATAGTTTTTCCAATTTATCCTTTCGCACAATCAGCATTAGTTGAAAATATTTCACAACCAACACCTGTAGTTGTTTATAATAATCATCAGATTTAAGAGTACTTATTTATTCGTCATGGGGTTTTACATCTTGAAACTGGTTGGTACCTCAGCTTATTTATGTTCTGAGCTAGCCTACACCGTTCCCTGCAATTCTCACAACAGCTGATATACAGCTTGATTCCCTTCTATTGTTTTCTAATTATATGCCGTATTTCATCGAGATTCGGTGGTATGTGAAGGGGGGTTAAGCAGCCTGTGGCTGCCAAGTTTTCCCAACACTTAGACATTTGCCGTATTAATAGTTTTCAAATAAATCCTTTCCCACAATTAACATTAGTTGAGAGTATTGTAAAACCAATAACTGTAGTTGTTTATAATAATCACCATGTTTAAGTACAGTTATTATTTTGTCATTAGTATTTCCATCTTGCGGCTGGTTGGAAGCGTACCTCCATTGCTTTCTATTCTGAGGTAGCCTACACATTTTCGTGAAATTCTCACACCCTACATCTTTCACTGTCTGTGTGCAGTAGACAACCTAGGTCTACCTCTACTTCCTTTTTTTCCTATCTCTGCTTCTAATATATTCCGCACTATTCCCTCATGTCTTAGTATGTGGCCTATCATCCTATCTCTCCTATTTTTTACTGTTTTCCACATAGTTCTTTCTTCCCCTACCATTTCCAGTCACTTTGTTCTTAACTTTGTCTGATCATGGTATCTTCATTATACGTCTGTAGCACCATATTTCAAAGGCTTCTACCTTTTTCTTGCCTGCTTCTCCTACTGTCCAGGCTTCACAGCCATACAGTGCTGTGCTTCACACATATGTTTTAAGCAATCTTTTCCTTGTTTCAATGTTTGTGGTCTTTGAACACCGTAGTTGCTTTTTCTTGTTAAATGTAGCACGACCTTGTGCTAATCATTGTTTTGTATCTTTTGTGCTTTTCCCATCTTGCGTTATTTGACTTCCTAGGTAGCAGAAATCCTCAACCTCTTGTAAGTTCTCGTTACCTATTTGTATTCTTGTTTTGGAATTATTATCCCCTCTTTTGCATACTAGAACTTTAGTTTTATTTTTTAATTTTCATACCATATCCCACCGTTAGAACTGTTTCCATTTCATTAAGAGCAGCTTCTAACTCTTCCTTGCTATATGCTTATACCGCTATATCATCTGCAAATGTAAGCATATCAATCTTTTGTCCCTGCATATTAATTGTAAATGTCTTCCTGCATTTGACAGTATTCATTGCCTCTTCTATGTACAAGTTAAAAATTAATGGAGATAAGGCACATCCCTGTCTCACACCTTTCCTAATATTTACTTCTCCACTTTCTTGCTATAATTCTATTACTGCTGTTTGTTCTTTGTATAAGCTATGTACTATTCGTCTATCCCTATAACTCATTCCAATCTTTTTGAGTATTTCGAATATTTTTTCCATTTTACATTGTCACATGCTTTTTCCAGATCTACAAACCCTATATATACGCTTTCTCTATTTTTTCTCCATTATCACCCTCAGAGCTAAAATAGCCTCCCGTGTTCCTCTGTTTCTCCCAGTATTTCTTCAGCTAGTTTTTCCATTCGTCTTTGTACAATTCTAGTTAAGATTTTTGAAACGTGTGCTGTCACACTTATTGTTCGAAAATTTTCACATCTATCCGCGCCTCTTATTTTAAAATAGTTACTATGATGCTACATTTAAAATCTTTGGGTATCTCGTCTGTCTCATACATATAGCTTACAAGTTGGAAGAGACGTTCTTGTCCAGCGGCTTTTAAAGTTTCTGCTTGCACCTTATCTGTACCCGGTGCCTTGCCATTTTTCAGACTCTTTAATGCTAATTCAAACTCATCTCTAAGTATAGGATATCCCAGGTTATTCTTTTCAATGTCTGATTCCTGTTCTAATTCTGCTAATTCCTCTCCTGAATATAAATTCCCTATATATTCCTGCCATCTAACTACTTTCACTACATTTTCTATAATGACGTTTCCTCCCGCATTTCTTATATTTTTGCTATATGGTTTTATATCCTAAAAATTCATCCTAATTAATTTGTATGCTTCATCTGTCTTTCCTATTTCCATTTTAGTTTGTACCTCGTTGCACTTCTCATTGATCCATTGTTCTTTAGCTTTCCTGCATTTTCGAATAATTTCCCATTTTATGGCTTTGTATCTCTGTTTTCCTGTTTCATCTGATCTATTTTTGTATTTTCGTCTTTCTTCTATTAAATTCAGGCTATACTTTGTTATCCATGGTTTCTTATTTTCTTTTTGTGAATACCCCAGAATATCTCTGGCCGTCATGTATAGGCTGAATTTAATGTTATTCTATTCTGTTTCTACTTCCTTAGTATAAGAAATTTTTCCGATATCTTTCAGCAATTCATTTGACTTTTTTTCAAATCTTTCGTGAATATCTTTATTTTTTAGCTTCTCCAAGTCAAAGTGCCTTTTTCCGTTCCTCTCTTTCAAATTTTTAAATTTAAGTGCGGACTTCATAATTACGATGTTGTGGTCAGTGTCTATATCTGCTTCCGGGTAGCTTCTACAGTCTTTTACTTGATTTCTAAATCGTTGTCTAACAAGAATGTAATCTATTTGATATCTACTTATATCTGCTGGCATCTTCCACGTGTATCGTCTTCTAACATGATGTTGAAATAATGTATTTGTGATGGTTAAGTTGTTCTTGTCGCAAAATTGTACCAGCCTATTTCCCCTGTCATTTCTTGTGCCTAAACCAAATAAACCTACTATCGCTCCTTCCCTACCCTCACCTATCACTGCATTAAAATCCCCCGTAATTATTAAATTTTCATGTCCTTTTACGTATCTTAGTATGTCTTCAATATCTTTGTAGATCGCCTCTACTTCTTCCTCACTGTAGCTAGATGTGGACATGTATACTTCTATTACTACTGTATTTACTGGTTTAGATTCAAATCTAACCATGAGTACTCTTTCGTTCTCTTGTAGGTATTTTTCTATACGTCGTCTTATCTTTTTTTGCATAACTATTCCCACACCCGAATTTCCTTCCTCTGATCCCGCATGAATTACCCTGAAGTCTCCACTCCAAAAATCCCCCGCCTCTGGCCAGCGGGCTTCACTAATTCCTACTATGTCTAGTGCTAACCTATCCATTTAGAGTTTCAGGTTCTCTAGCTTACCTACTTGTTTCATACTTCTGACATTCCACGCTCCGGCTCGCAGAATGTTCACAAATTTTTTTCTATTCTTTCTGATCACATCCCCCGAAGTAGTCCCCTCCCGGTGATCCGAATGGGGTACTATTTTACCTCCGGAATTTTTTACCCCAAATGATGCCATCAGGTTTAACAATTTCTGTACGCAGTGTACTTGGGAGGTAATGTGGTGGTTTCCCGTTGTCTTCCGCATCGCAGTAGTGTGTCTTAGAATGTCATACCGACCCCTATGATCTCTGCCACTCTAAGTACCGCAAAAGCTGCTGCTCTCTTTCGGGGACCTGTTTTAGTCTAGTTTCTCACTAAAGACCCCCACTAATTTGGTTAAACCTATAGTTCGGCTCTTTAGCTCATTAAAACGCACAAGTCATTCTACCTGTTCTAGTATTTTAGAACGTCGTCAAGGTGCAGGTCCGTTCAGAATGGAACGTTTATTTAAATAAAACAAATTAATTATATGAGAGTCACTGCTTAAATTTGCGGCGCATATAAAAAACACACCTGATTATGTAAATCACTCTCAAAATGTATTGATCAGAGTATACAAACAAATAAGCTAGATACGATATATCAAAAGAATGAATTTTTGTAACCATTCAGCTTTGTAATTATTTATTGTACTAAAGAAGCACTTAACAAAAATTCTAAAAAAATTATAATATAGTTGTCGTAACAACTGTTAGGACAGTGTGGCCAGATCTCTAACAAATACTTAAAAGAAAAGTATTTTGTGGTCCCCAACTAACACTCACACTGGAGCACAAGAATGCGAAAGCTGCAACTAATCGTTAGTTACCTTCAGATTAAAACTCCCAATTTTTAGAAATCCATTATTTTTGATTGAACGCAAATCTTTTGTTAAGATTCTGTTGGCATTTTTCTAAATATTTTAAACCAGCCTGATTACTGGCAATAACATCCCCAACAAAGTGGTACCTTATATCTGAGTTTAGTACGTTTATGAAACATGAATAATTGGCAATATCTGTGCGCCTAAATTATCATTATGCAATATTATACAGCCCTATATCATTGTTAATTCTATCAATAGGTTTCTCAAACATACAGCCTCTTTAGTGGCTTCAGAAAACGCAGCATACTCAGCTTCTGTATTTGTGAGCGCAACAGAGCTCTGTTTTCTGCTTTTTCAAGATACTGGACTATTGGATAACATGAAAAGAAGCAGTACACGAATTTGTATTATAAGAGTTACTACCTCAATCGGCATCGCAGGTCCTTGCAAAAAATTTTCAATTTCACAAAACTTGGTTCATAATCTAAGGTTCCTCGTAAATATCTAAACGCGTTTTGCATGTTTCCAATGAGCATCAGTGTGACAGGTATTAAATTGACTTAAATAACTAACTGAATAATTAATATCAAGCCTTGTTAAAATGCAGAAATACATTGAGGTACCAATAAGTTGCTGATATGTGGAAACTTAGTTTCATTAACACAATCGTCACTCTTTTCATACATATCGATTTTTTTTAAGTAATTGTTCAATATATTGTTGTTAATCTAAAGAAATAGTCCTATTGGCTTTATTAATAGTTACACGCATGTTTAGACAATTTTTATTTCACCTAAATCTTGTATTTTAAAAACCTAACCTAACGTTCAAATCATCTGATTCAGTTTTTGTTAATGGTAAAAATAAAAAAAATCATCGGTGTACGATGCAACAATAGTTTTTTTGGTTACCTTTCATCTTAGTGTATAAACAGGGTTCCAATTTAGATCTTTTGTATCCTACATCCTTAGGAAAAAATCAATTTTCCATTCCATGACCTTGAAGCTTGCTTTAGACCATAAATGACCCTTTCTAATTTAAACACTTTATTTTTACAACTATTTACTCTCAAACTTTCAGGCAACATCATTTACACGGTTTCTTTAAAATCTCCATTTAAAAACGCCGTTTTAACATCCAGATCAAAGATATCTAAACCTAAATTAAGTGATAAAACCATTAATAATCGTAAAGTGCCCTACGACTGGTGAAAATGTTTAATTAAAAATCGATGCCTGCTTTTACGAAAAACCTTTGGCTAGAAGCCTGGTACGATCGCCCATAACCTTTACTGTCAATTGCGACTTAATTATTGTAGGAATATTAAGAACATCAACTTAATCCCATGCAGCATTATCCTCGAATGATTTCAATTCCTCATGCATGACCCGTGTCCAATGATCTCGATCAGGTCTAGACATTGCATCTTCAACAGATACTGGTTCACTTTCAATATTATCAATATCGGTGCATAGGTAGCTGACGAAATCTTCATACTTTTCAGGTTTCGAAAATATTCTTTTCGATTTACGAATTGCATCAAGGATATCCGGAATAAAATCGCTGTCTGAACTTGCAGTACTGTTTACTGAATGCTCGAAGTATTAAACAAGTTCGATGGACCACTGTTAACAAAACAGTGTTTTGTTTATATCTATACAAACTTCAATATGTTGTTCATTTACAAGTACGTCTCTGCTTATCCTGATATGATTTTTTTCTGTATCACAACGTCGATATTCATTTACGTTTTCACTAAAACAAACCAAAAGAGTCATTTTGATTTTTATTTCACATGAGGCGTTTTTCTTTCGGAATGAGCATCATAAGCTCACTTCCAAAAATACCCAAATAACTGACGTCTGGTTTTCGGTTATTCCACACTTCAATAAGCGTTTTTTAAATGCCTTTTGCTAAAGAACGATTGTTAAGATAGAAAGCATTGGTTAATACTTTGACACCAAAGTTCTTTCCTAATTTTGCATCAAAAAGCAAACGCTTAGCTTTTTCAACCATCGAATGATTTAAACTCTCAGCATACCATTCTGTTGAAGTGTATACGAATTACGATTATGACTAATCCCATAGTCAGCTAAATAGGACTCAAACATCGTTGGAACGAAAATTTTTTGTTTGTTTTCTTTTGTTGTTTGACAAATTTCTTAAATTTTTTAAAAGACTGGTTCATCTTTCGTTTTTAAAAAAATAGACAAAATTCATTCTAATGAAAATATTTTGACCCATCAATTCACGGTACTTCCGTTGGTCCATAAATACCTCCAAGAATGGTCTCTAGAAAAGTTTTAGCTCTATAATCCGTGTAGTTTAAATGTAGCCTTATTTACTTCCCTTTAGAATAAACCTCACATACTGAATTCTGATTGAAGTTTCGGCAGCTCCCTGGCGTAGTTGGTATGCGTGTGACTACTATGGCCAGTGTTCTGAATTCGAATCCCGACAAGGTCCGCTTGAAAAATGTTAGGCGAGCATTTTTCACAAAAATACGCTCTCGTTCGGATGAGAGGTAAAATGGAGGTCCCGTGTGCGAGTGTTGTCACACACGTTAAACTGTAAAGGTTTGGCAAAATTCCAAATTTTCTAGGTAAAAAAAAATTTGCTTCTTGGCCAATGCAGTACTTACAGGTGGTACATTGGAAAATCAAATGTAATGACTAAAGTTTCATTTACATTCAATGCGTTTAACTAAGCCATTTTTCATCAGGTTCAAATCCTTATAATTTACGTGGTCAAACCATCTCTGCCATATCTTGCTCGTTGTAGCCGTCGCTGCTAATAACGAATGTTGGTTTTCGTATTTGAAGCTCAGGTGTTAAACATTATCTAGTAAATCCGCCGTTGCAACAAGCTTACTTTGGTTATTGTAGATGTTATAGTAGGTTTTATTAAAAACCACATCATTCCCAGTTTTTATCAACAGAGCAACAGACAAAAAGTTTGTAGATGTTATATTGAATTATTTTTTTTTACCATTTGCGTCACTTACAAGTTCGACTGGCAAGGGCGTTTTATTGGGTACAGTTATTTCTTTTAACTCATACTGTATGCGAATATTAGTCAACTAATCACTCCTACCGGTTAAATGCATACTGCATCCTGAATCAATAAATCAATCTGAAGTACTAACCTGTCCAGTCAAAAAACTGCACTAATAACACTACTATTAATACTCTTTGCTTTGGATTTATCATTGTTCACACTTATACAGGACATTTGTTCATGAAATTACCTTTCTTCTTACAACGAAAACAAATAACATTGCTTCTGCCAAAGTTAAAATTAGCTTTGCTTTGGCTTTTGCAACAAGAGTTCAGTTCCAACAAGTCAATTTGGTAAGCCTTCGAGAACAAACACATTTTCTATGGTGAAAGACCAATTTTCGTAATTTTCTCGACCTAACAACCGTGGTACACTGGTTAAATAATTTAATGCCATATTTTTAACTAATCCAACTCCGATATTCAAATCGTTTTACATATTGCGCGAAATACATCACTTCACTATTTATCCTGGGCCCATAACCTATTGGTCAAAGTAGATGAACAAATAAGCAAGATACAATATATCAATAAAATGCATTTTTGTAACCTTTATTTGTTATATTAAAAAAGCACTTTGCATAAAAAAATTCTAAAAGAAACCCACATAGTGGTCATAATAACTGTTAGGACAGTGTTGCCAGATCTCTAACAAATACTTAAAAGAAAGGTATTATGTGGTCCCCAACTAACAAAATATTCCGTTTTCATGGGTATACACTTTTGCATTCGATGAAGCTAATCATTAAAATCGTTTTTTCACTCTAAATGTATCCCCGAAACAATGCTTCCACGGTTTCCTCGGGCTATAAAATATACTTAACACGCATTTTATTTTTGATACTTCGGAATAAAAGAAGTTATTTAACGATCAATTCTCCGAATATGAGCAACGAGTCATTATTTCGATGCTGTTACTGGTCAAAAACTCGAAAGTTCGTTGTGTGTATGCACGCTAATTGCCATGTGAAGAATAATTCCCGGATTTACTTTGTTTTTATTTTCTGATTCCAGCGATCACTTCTGGCAAACTAGGTGTAAGTGTACCACTCCGTATTAACTGTTCTTCGATCTTCTAATACAAAAGTTGCAACATGATCCGCTTTTTTGATATCATTTAAAAAGGTTTTTTCTAAGTTCTTGAAAAATAAAAAGGCAAAAAATTACAAATAAATTGTAAATTTTTTATTTCAACATACAGAGACATGTGTTGCAACATGTCTTTAAAGATTCATTTTCTACAATCGCATTTGGACGTTTCCTTGCAAATCTAGGGTCTGTGAGTGAAAACTGATACCAAGGGAAGTGGAGTCCCACAGTGATCGCAGATTATTGTTGGAACTTAATCAGGGATGCTACATCAAACGAAAATCACATGCAAAAGAGGTATGCATAATTTCTATTATAACAAATGTGAGTATTACATAATAAAACGTTTTCTTATAATAACATCAATAACCTTTGACTGAAGGGCGATAGAATAAATCTGTTAACAAATTCGTAATCAACGGGAAAAAATCCCATAAGAAATACCGTAATGCATACATTAGGTAAATAACAAATATTCAACACTCGGTATATAGATCTTTATTAATACTAAGTAATGCAAAGTGAGAATATCTTTCAGTAAAAGTACGCTTATTCAGGAGAAAATGATAGTACATGTAATTAAACACGCGTGGAGAAGTGTTCTAATTAGTTATAATATAATGCGAAGATAAGAGATAAAACCCAACAAATCTTTACGCAATTACGCAGAAATAATAAACATTTTAATAAGAAAACGCAGTTTCAACAAATAAATAAACGGAAGTAAAATTGAAGTTACATCATGTATTTTTGTATAATATGGAAAAGGTGATATCTAAACAAAACAACATATGGTCAAAATATCGAATAATAAGGTATCAAATAAACACATTATACAGAAAGCCAAGTATATTACATCAGAAACCACTTCAAGATGCAGGAAATACAGAGACCTTATTGGTTAAGATATCTACGAGACTTGTTGAAAACCCAGCCCACATGCAAGGGGGAAGAGCCTATATTTAACAGCGAGCAATGATGACAGGTCAGTTTAAACTCAAGCAGGACGAATCTGCGCCACTGTGAATCAAAAAGTCACGCGTATTTTTTAAATATTTAAATAAATATATCAAGTGATAATAGTGCTACAAATATGAAGACTTCTTTTGCCGTTTAACGTGAGTAGAATTTGGGGTATTTTATTTAAACTAATAATATAATAATAAGACTTCGAATGCATGGACATTCCTAGTTGGTTGATAATAATTCCGCATGTATGGTACATTTTTTTATAATCCTAATTGGTTGATGCCAATTCTAATTGATGATATAATACTTTAAATGTGTGGATAGATATAATAATTCAAATGTGGGTATATTTTAAATGGAGTAATATAATATTTCAAATCAGCGTCGACAATTTTGGTACAATTTTGAGTTAAACAATCTTTATTGTATGAAGTAGGGCATTCTGTGATCGATAGATTGAGCTAGCCGTAGAAAAACAAGTTCAAGAAATTATAGAATATTAAAAAGGGCTGATATTCACACCAATAAAAATAGCAACAGCAATCATAAAAGAGCATATCACAGCAATGAAAATGACACCCAACGTAGGGGCTTAAATCGTAAGAGCTTTATCACAGCATATATATATATATATATATATATATATATATATATATATTATGTATGGTGATATTAAATGAAATTATGCTTTAAAATATGAGTTAAAGTGTAATAAGTGCACCCTTAATGTGGTGTTGGCCTTTAAAATGATTTAAATAAGCAAATTTTCAAATTTAATTATGCCACGGCTTTTAAAGACTCGCTCAGGGAAACTGAATCTATTATTTATGCTCTGCAAGAAGACGTGGGTTCTTTGTCCCCTTACAGGTATAGAAAACACAGGCGCATAAAGCGTTGTTCAATCGAAACCACTTAACCTCTTTTTAGTGCTGGCGTCTCGTGATTATACAAAGATTGATAAATCAATTCAACAAATATTTACTTTAGGAAAACGTTTGAAATTCAAATTATTCACAAATTACTTTAAATGAAGTGTATATAAAGATAACTTAAAATACCTACAACTCCTTTGAATGTGTCTGGGTGTACATAGACTTTGGAACAGGATACAACAAGATCGCCTCGAATACTTGCAGTGACTACCTATTAAAAGTATGTTTTAGTTTATGTTCAAAATGGACTTTACTTTAGTTTTAGGTTCTACAATTAACTACTACTTTACCAACTATATGCTTAATTGGCTCTATTACTAAGGACACTTCAATACTTCACCAAATAAACTGATCTGTAATCCTAGAAGACTGGACCCTGCTGCAAATTATCTCACGATCACAGGTGCAACTCTTCAACAACACGAAAGATGCCCCGATGTTTGGTATAATTGGAAATCCTCTTTCGTAATTTTCTTGGTCGTATAACCTTTTCACTTATTTTGTATTACAATTCAATTAAACTGCATGCACTTGAAAACACATCTATTAATTTTGATAAATTTTAATTTTACAGGCTCTTAAGCCAAAAACATCTATTCAGTATACAAATTTTATAATCAATTAATTCTATTCTAAACAACCATCACCAAGGAAAACTAAAACAATTATATCTAGCCTACTAACTAATAATTACAAGGGATGCATTCATCATATTAACCTTAAATCTACTTAATTGCTATTTTAGAACAGCTTTGGTAATATTAAATTTCATTTTGACATTTCATAACTTTTTATCACTTTATAATTAAAATGTATTAAACTACTTTCATTTCAGGTACATCAAATTTATAAATGGCATAAAGTATCCTGATCAAATTACAAATAATAATTTTAAAGACAAAACCTATACACATTCAATTGAAGTTACATTAGATACCCTTCGTATTGAAAAACAATGGAAAAATGCTTTTTTAAACCTCAAACGCTGCATCACTAGTACATAATATTCTATATCTGCGTTTAACAAGTAATTATTCATCAATCTTTGTTTACCGTAGTGTTTTTAAATTTTAGAATAGCTTGATAAAAATGGTAAATTAATGGTTTTATCCTTAGTACTAACAACTACCTTTGTAAACCCTTTAATAATGTCAAATGCTAAAATATATATATATATATATATATATATATATATATATGATAACGCCGTACACGGTGTAATAAACATTCTACTGAACGCCAGGGCTCTGTGTTTCTTTACAATTTAATCTTTTACTTTTATTATTATGCCATGGCTAGCCCTTTTTAATCTACACAGAGTGCACAACGTTATGATGATCAATTTTCTTTCACCCCTTTTATGATTACCTGTTTGAATTGATAAAACGAAGTCAATCAACATTCATACAATGAAAGGAAATAATATTTACAATTTTTGAAATTCTTTAAATACACCCTTCTATCAATTAATATCATATGGATTATTTATCCCAAAAATTATATTCTTTTAATTCAATATAAAGTCGCCAAAAACAACACTCTTTACAAAATAATCTGGAACGTTCGAAACGCTTTTTAGGTTTATTATGTAAGTTTAAACGCATGCAATGTTCTTGTTGACTCTTTACAAGTTTTGGGTAAATTGAATAAATTCAGTATTAAAATTTTAATTAAAAAGATTCCTTAAAATTAAGTAGATCTGACCTGTGATCTCCTGATATGTTGCTTCGTGTTGTGGATCAACACCCCCTTACTGTATTTAATCGAATACCAATGCTTTGTCAAACCAATATTTCAGTACGGTTACCCCTTGCTTTCCAAAAATCACCTTGTGCTTTATTCTATATGCTTTGAATCTCTTCCCTTAAATACCACTTAAAATTCCAGACTTCGGATCATACATTAGCAGCGTATTAGAATTGTCCCATAATTAGAATTATCACCAGAATTGTACCAGAATTATACCTGAATTAAAATTAGAATTGTTTTCGACGCAGATTAGAATTGAATCAGAAATAGTCCATAATTTGACTGGAATCCGATTAGAAGCCCTATATCATTATAAATATTTAATTTAAATTAATTACTCAAATTCTACTCACGTTTTCTAAAAAAACGGCAAAAACTTTTCATATATTCTTAACACAATTTTTATGAAGCACTATTTTCACTCTATTATAAACTTTATTTATCTGACGCGTAGATTTCTGGTTAAAAGTGACGTGGATTCAACGTGCTTCAAGTGGAAACTAAGCTGCCTTATCACCGGTGGGTGGTAAATAGCTTTTTCCCACTACCTTTGGATTGGGTTTCCAAGCAGTTTTGCAGATTGTCGCGGCCAACCAGGTTTTGTCTTTAATATTTCAAGCTGATTTCTAATGAAACTCCTTCGGATTTCCGTGTCATGGTGTTTATTTGCGATTTTCGATACCTTATTATTTGTTATCGTGGCCAGACTTTTAACTTACGTCTGTGTTTTGTATAGATAATGCTTTTGGATAATTGTACAAAAATAAATGATGTAACTCTAGTGCTGTTTTCGTATTTATTTATTTATGCGTTTTCTTATCAAAGCCCTTATGGTTCCAGCGTAATTTCATGAAGATTTGTTAGGTTTCATCTTATCTTCTGCGTATTTATTTTATAAACTTGTATAACACTCTTCAACATATGTTTATTTACATGTACGATTATTTCTATGCTGAATACGCGTTCTATTGTTGAAAGATATGCTTGCTATTTACATAATGTACGAATTACTTATTTTTCTGCTAAATAAATGCAGTTTTCTGATTCCTATTGCTATTTAGAGTTACTACACGACCCTTACTACTCAATACTCCCCTAAACAACCGCTTATTACAGCATATATATATATATATTGTTCTGTGTATTTATAGGATGAAATAGAGTAGATAAGTCAGCTAATTATTTATGGCAGGGTACCGCATGTATATACAATTCACTTAAAATTTTAGAACGTTTTCCATAATTATAGTGTAAGAATTTTTAAAATAGATTTATAAGTTGATTTTGCTTCATTTTAGAGCAATTGTTTAAAACCAATTACAAACAGTAGGTGTAAGGAATGTAGATCCTTAACGTGCAGTGTAAACACAAGCATCTTATTTAGATTAGAGTGTAGGGATAGGAGTCCGAAAAGCTTTCAATTTTCTGTAGTGTAGAAATCAATAATTTAAAACCGTTATCAAGGAGGGTGAACGATTAACAGATGTTCTAAATGTAAATATTCTTTGCATGCATCTTTATTATATTTTAATGAGAAACTTTAACATTTTGTATAAATTTTAAAGTTATAACAGAAGCGAAATAGTTATAAGGAATTTTGTTGAAAACAAGTTCCTAGTAGTAGTTTATTTCAAGGTTTTCTCAATATCTGGTACTGTTGTAAACAAAATAATCGTTGCTAAATTTATCGGTAGGCAGACAGAGACGTGCTCAAATGACATTTATTTTTTGCAAAGGTAGTGACGGGTGAAACAGGCATGGATCGATATAAGATAAGGACAGATTATTTCTAGCATGCATTCGAGTAAGAAACTGTGTGACATGGAAAAATTAAAGTTTATAGGTATGAGTGAGAGGCAACATGGGCGTATAGACGTCGTTTGAAATGTGTTGAGTAGGGAATAGATATCGAGATAGATTATTGGATCTCATATACAGAAGGGGGATAGATGATAGTTGAGAGAGAGAAAATGCTAGTTAGGATAATCGTCATTGCAAACAGGGAGTAAAAAAAGAAAGGAGATATTGAATACAGGTTAGACAAGGATACAGAGAACGGGTAGCAGGAATAAAAAATATAGAAAGGGTACAAAGAAAGAAATAGAAAATTTTCGTATGTGAGTTAGACTAAGACAACCTGAATATGCGTACGTTGAAGGCGTGCTTTAGAATGTAGAATGTGTGTCAGTTGAAGCGAGGGTTTCGGTGAATTGAATATCTGTTGTATATTTTCGTAGGAAATCGTTTATTTGTTTGAAAATTTCTTGGATTTGAAGATGGTTGGTGCACAGTTGCGAGTTTTAAGTGGAAATAGTGAACGTTATCGTAGGATTTTTCAGAATTACCGACGGTTGAAAGTTGTTTGTGAGCGTGTGGTTTGTAGAAACATGTTGACGGTTTGAAAATTTACCAAGAAGATCTATTTGTTTGTAGTGGTGTGTTTTAAGAATTACAATTAGACGGAGGGGCATGATGTCTATATAAACACTGAGAGGCAGTGAGAGGCATTTTTTACTTTTCATCCAAGTTTCGAGAATACTAGTAAGCCAATACGTAACTAGTGATTTTAATAAATTAATTCAAGTTAATTAAAACATGCACAAGCTGGTGTATTGTTGCATAAGCAGTTCAACAATTTTATACAGTACCTTTAAGTATACGAAACTTGCTTCAAAACTGTAAGTAGAGATTGCTTGCTATTTTGGTTGTTGGTGCAAGATGAGCACTTTTATGGAGTCGTGGGTGTTAAATAGATTAATGTGGTTATGTACTGAAGCTAGTTGGATCCCTAGATAAAATCCAAGCTTTGGAAGTACCGTAATTTGGTGGACGAGAGAACTGGATAGCAGATTGCCGTCAAGGAGGGTATGATTCAACTTGGAGGTTGGTTCCTGAACGTGCAGTCATAATCGTGGGCAACGTCAGCGATGGTTTAGTTGCAGATCCTTGTGAGGTGGTGCTTACCAGCTAACAACTTTTGTGTAACTTTATTCAGTTGTGTGCATTTGGTGCGTTATGACATTTGGTGCCGTATTGGTATAGTTTTAGATATATTCAGGACAATCGAGTTTACTTTTGAACTGTTATAGAGTACTTTTGACCATATTTTTATCTGAGGATTTATATTTATTATATAATTTTTCAGTATCTGTTTATGTACAAAGTAAAAGGGTTTATTGCTGATTTCAGTGCAAAAACTAGCGCATGTGTACAAAAAGGGTTTTTACTATGAGCTCACATTAGACCTGGGGTTAAAGTAAGGGTATGGTTAAGCCCAGTTACTTTACTGAGTTTATTGATGAGTAAAGTTGTAGTGCAATTATTGGATTGAAAATGAATTATTGTGAAACGAAGATGAATGTAATTTAATCTATGAGTGAAATAATTATTAGATAAAGATTTTTTGTTGTATAGAATTTTCTGATAGAATAAATTCTGGTGAATATTTGGTAGTCGAGTTTTTTTGTAGAAAATAGGGTAATATTTTAGGTATAAGTAGCAGAGCAGCCGTGGCGAACTTCACTGAAAAAGATAAGTTTTGGCGACCAGGAAGGTAGGTGATCCAGCATATGTCCAGGTAGACTTCAAAGCATTTATGACGCTCAAAGCGTAAGATACGAATTTATTTACTTGTTTTCAGGGAACTCCGCAGCATTTATGTCGACCCAACGGTGGGGCTCGAGGTAAACGACCATAAAATCCGCAGCATTAAAGGAGCCCAAGCGTGGGGCTTTTTCCAGGAAAACTCCGCAGCATTTATTTCGACCCAACGGTGGGGCTCGAGGTTTGTAACCATATATCACCAATCCATGTAGCGTATTTGGAAAACACATCACCCGCGAAAGCTGATGATATAGTTTTGTAAATACACCTGTCTCGGATAAAGAAATGCGTCTATTTAAAAACATAGAATATTTTGATGCCACGTTAATTTTTTCAATAAGTAGTGATGCACAAACAAACATTGGTATGGTTTACACATTTTACGCGCCCCCATGCATAAAAAAATAATGAATTGTATAAAGTGTCTTTCTGCATCTATTAAAGTACGTATCTATTTTGCAGATTAGTATAAGTACGCAAACGTGAAATCCTATGCAGGTTTGTAGGCTCAAAATTCACAAGCAGTTGCTTAAAATACTGTCGTGAAAGATGCAATTTTTGAAGTGCTCGACAAAAATTATTTACCTAATGTTTGATATTTTAAGTGCACACATGCTAAAATCATCTGCATCCTTGTGAAGCCTATAATGTACAATCGATTACTTTTAATAAATAAAAAATTATTTCAATACGAATTGCCAATTTCTGCAGCCTCCGTCAATTTTTCTTCATTTCTTCCTATAGGAAAGTTCACAAACATCTGTACTGTTTACTCGTTTATACGTCTACGGTGCACAAAGGATTGTCGTCTACAAAAAGTAGATAATTGTTTTGCCGTTTCTGTAAATTATAAATGAATTTTTTAGTTATTTTAGTATGCGGGAGCGCACAAATGATTGGGCTTGCTACCCATTTATGCACGCACCTATAACGCTCAAACGAATGATATAGAAACGAGGTTACATTCTTGTTAAAGCGCAAGGGTGGGTCTAAAGGGCTCTGTGGATCAGACAGGTTCACGTATGACTATTGATTCCAAGGCCCCGGGTTCGATTTCCGACACTGACTGCTTGGAAAATGCGAGACGAGCATTTTTCACAAAAATGCGCCCTCGTTCATATGAGAGGTAAATGTAGGTTCCGTGTGGTGTTGTCACGCACGTTAAAGATCACTACCTTGCTAGGAATTGCAAGGATTCGGCAAAATTCAAAATCTCCAGGTGAAAGACTCGCAACCTGGCCAATGTAGCACCTTTGTGTGGAACATTGAAAAATGAAATGTGGGGCCTCATTATTTGGGCGGCTCAGTGGATAAGACAGGTTCGCGTACTGCTGATCCCAAGGTCCCGGGTTCGATTTCCAACACGGGTAGCTTGAAAAATGTTAGGGGGCGTTTTTCAGAAAAAAATGCCCTCGTTCGGATAAAAGGTAAATTGTAGATCCCGTGTGTGAGTGTTGTAACGCACGTTAAAGTTCTTATCTTGCTTAGAATAGCAACGGTTCAGCAAAATTTCCAGGTAAAAAAGTCGCTCCTTGAGCAGTGTACTACCTTCGCGTGGAGCAGTGGAAAATAAAATGTAGGGGGTGAGTCTAGTCATGATTTATTTTTAGGAACTTCTCTTTAGTTTTGGCGAGTAAACGTACTCATTTTAAAAATAAACTATAACTGAATGATGCAGATGTTTTGAAAACGTTTAGGATACCATTACGATAATACCTTCCTAGTTAATTGTTAAGAGCTACACATTTTTAAAATCTGTTAGTTTATTAAAAATAAAGAGGAAATACCTACTTGAATTATTCATTGTATTAGATTGCTAGGCTAGAACTTGTTCAGACTAATTTACTGACTAATTTACTTGATAAATTCAGAACGAAGTAGTGACATAACGCTACCATTTAAAAGTTAGTCATCTCTACTCATAGTGATGATTAATACTTTAATCTGTTATCATATAATAAAACAAAGGGTTAATGCGCTTAATACAAATGTTGCTTCTAGTATATACGATGTAAATTGGTATTGATGAAATCGAGATACTGAATACAATGAATTTTTATCTATCCCAATAAATGAAGGGAATTTTGCAAACCAACTCACATTGTTTCTTCTTTTATTCGTAGATAGTTCTGTGAACTTCGCCTTTAGAGATAAAATATGTATCCTATGTAGATAATGAGAGGTTAATTATTTTTTAATCGCTTGTAATTGTTTTCAATCTCTGCAGGGCCATGTTTTCTCAGATGATAATGTCGCAAATGGGTACAGAATGTGCCACTGACCTCTTTAATACTAAAGCAGAAATGGCACGTTCAAATGAAAACACATGACCGACAAAAGAATCTCTCATCTCGGTGACGTTGACCCGGGTAATATAAAAAGATATTCCCTGACAAAATCTTTGTTCTAGAAGGAAAATGTACAGAAATTAATACACTTTTATTATTGTATAGCTGCAGAACTCTGCTTTTTGTATCGTATTCCTAGGTGTGTGAGGATGAGAATGGACAGGCTGAATTTTTGAAAATACTCTATTGGCAGTCAAAATACTATTCCGTACAGAAGAAATAATTCTTAAAAAATAATCGAACACAATATGTTGGCTGCCAAGGGTATTTTCAAAAATGTAGCCTGCCCATTCTCATTTATACAATACAAAAAAAATTAGAACAATAAATAATACACAAAAAAGTTACAGCTCTTGCACAGCAGAGAATATAGCTCAAAAACTTGTCCAACATGTAAAAATACACCCAAACACTAAAATAAATGCAAAAAGTATTAGAACAGAAAACAGTATAAAAATTATAAGAAATGTTTTCTCCTTTGCGAGCGCTGTAACTTTTTTGGTTTGGTTTTTTGTTCTAAATGTTTTCGTATCGTTTTCCTAGGTGTGTATGGATAGATAGTTTTGACAACACGGCCTTAGTGGCCACAATACTGTTCCTCACAGAAGAAAGCATTCATAGAAAATAATAAAAGGACAATATTTTGTCTGCCAAGGGCACTTTCAAAAATTCAAAAAATCAATTCCCGTCTATACACAAACAGAAACACGATACAAACGAAATGAAAACAATAAATTCGAACATAAATGAACGAAAATTAATGTAAAAATTTTTGGTTATTTTACAAAAAGAAAAGCCCGTGACCGGTTTCGCTGTTCTTGCAGCTCATCTTCTATGCTCGAATTACTTTCCCAATGCCAGGCAAAATTACTCATTATTATTTAGCTGGAAACGCATTAGTTGCCGTTGACCAACCTCGTTTTGCATTGCATGTAGTACCTTCTTAGAAGATCCGCCAGTGCATAAGTAGGTAATCAGTTATTTATGTATTTTCATTTTCAACTTTGTCATTTGACCATCTATACTAACATGTCGAAAACTTGAACAGTAACCGATATTTGGTTGGTTACATTTAGGTATAGAGAGCGCATAAGAAATATTTTGTACATATAAATACACCAGGATTTGTGTATAATTCCAAATCTTAGTTGGTTGTTTTGAAAAAAAAAATGCCTCCGTCTGATGAGCTGAAAAAACGGCGAAAAGAAAGTTTTGCGCAATTGTTTGTTATAAAGGACTTAAACATAAGTCTACATTTATATTCAGCATCACTTTCAATTATTTGATCGCTGGAAATTTGAATCAAGAATGGTAAGTCCACTACAAATTAAATGTGACTGAAAATTAAATAATTGAGATTTTTCATTGTGCTATAAGAAACGAAGAAAATAGAGCTAAAATCATGTGGTGAGCGGAATTTGAAACTAAAATTGCATATTATGGCTAAAGATTGATAAAAATGTATAATATATTTGTGTATGTTGCAGGCAACCCAGCGTACTTGTACAGGGTTATATTTCATTAATAAGTGTCTGCCGATATATTGATAATGAGCAATGTATCTTTTACTCTATGTAACAAGTGCGTTATTTATGTATTAAACTCCGTGGTTTTAGTATCTAAAAGTTTCAAACTTTTAAACAAGTCTAGCGAAGTGAATAATTACTTATTGTTTGCAAATAGTGTGATGTCACCCGTAAATTGCAAAATATACAACACCAACCATACTAGATGTGCAAAAATTTGGTAATCATCTTTAAGCAGAGTTCCGACTTATAACGATTATTAAATAATTTTGTAACTTTTGATACCAGCACGATACACCCTAAAAAAAGTGCCCTGCAGATGACTTTTCGCAACTTTTACGGTGTGAATCGCTAGTTCCCGATGAGTTCTAATAATCATCCATAGACAGTGTTCCGGCGGCCATTAATTTTTTTAATACTAGCACGACACCGTAAAAAGTACCCTACTGATGACTTTTCACATTTATTGAGGAATGAATCGATAATTCTCGACTAATTTCGATAAATACAATCATCTTTAGGCAGAGTTCCTACGGCTAACCATTATTAAATAATTTTGTAACTTTTGACACCAGCACGATACACCCTGCAAAAGTGCCCTACTGATGATTTCTCGCATTTTTGAGGTGTAGATCGATGGTTCTCCATGAGTTCTAATAAATACAATCACTTTTAGTCAGAGGTCCGACGGCTAAATATTATTAAATAATTTTTAACGCCAGTACGACACGGCGAAAATACTCTACTGATGATTTCTTGCATTTTTGCGGCGTTCTCAACGAGTGGTAATAAATTCAATCATTTTAAAAAGAGTTCCAAATCTTCTTTTTTCGATTTCGGTCAACTATGAACCACGTGAAATAACTTATGATGATTATCTTTCACCCCTCTATTTTCTCTTCCAGTGTTCTTTCATTTTTTCTCCGCGTTGTTTCTTTCTTTCTTCTGTCCATTTTGCTCCAGTCTGTTTTTTTCCTTTTCTTGGAAACCTTGAACCCTCTTACTTTTGTTCTACCTTTTTTCTATCTATTTTCATTTCTTCCATGTCTTTTCTGACTTCCTCGATCCATGTCATCTGTATCTTAGGGTTTCTGTCGAAGTAATTGAATAGTATCTTTGTCAATCTTTCATCATTTATTTTTTTAATGTGACCATAAAGTATCACTCTTCTCTTTCTCATTGTGTCTGTTATTTTCTGTGTTTTTGAATAAATGTCCTTATTGCATCTCAGTCGCCATTTTCCGTCTTCACATTTTGGTCCCAGGATTTTCCGTAAAATTTTTCTTTCTCTTTTTCCTACAGCGTCTAGCTGTCTGACAGTGTTCAGTATAAGGCATTCTGAGGCATAGAGGCTCCCTGGTTTGATAATTGTATTATAGTGCCTTATCTTTGCATTGATGTATACGGACTTCTTATTGTATATATTTTTTGTCAAGTGGAATGCTAGTTCTATTTTTATTGCTCTTAGGATGGCTTCTTTATCAAGGGCGTTTAGTTGAATTTCTTCTCCCAGGTATTTGAACTTGTTTACTACCTTAATTTTCCCATACTTTGGTGTGATCTGTTTTGGTATATCTTTTCTATTGGTCATGTATTCTGTCTTTTTATATGATATTTGTAGTCCAGCCTTTTCTGCTGTCTCTTTCAGTATATCAATTTGTTTTTTTGAATTTTCTACGTTTTCCGCAAGTATCGCCAGATCGTCTGCAAAAGCTAGATAGTCAATTTTCAGATTATTTTTCTTTCTTTCTATTTTTATTTTAGGAATTCCTTCTTCTTCTATTCTTTTCCTCCACTCTCTCATTACCTTCTCCAGTACACAGTTGAAAAGTAGTGGGGATAACCCATCTCCCTGTCTTACTCTTGTTTTGACGTCAAACGGTTCTGAAATTTCTCCCATAAATTTTACTTTTGATTTCGTGTTTGTTAGAGTATTTTTTATAATTGCGATTGATTTGTCATCGGCTCCGAATTCTTCTAATGTATTGACTAGTGTTTCTCTAACTATAGAAACGTACACCTTTTTAAAATCAACAAATGTTACATGTATGTCTTTTGCTCTTAGTGTTCTGTACTTTATTATAAGTTTCAGGTTTAATATTTGTTCAGCACAAGATCTTCCTTCCCTAAATCCTCCCCGGTAGTCACCTATTTGTGGGTCCATTTGGAGCTCCAACCTATTTTGCAGTGCTTTGGATGGGATTTTGTGTGTTTCTAATAGGAGCGAAATTTCGTGATAATTATTTGTATCTGTTTTATCTACTTTTTTGTGTATTGGGTGGATCATGACTGTTTTCCAATCTTTTGGTATTTTCTCCGTTTCCCAGATATTTTCTATTATTTTATGTAGGCCATTGTCTGTCTTGGTATCAACGTTTTTCCACATTTCTGCTACTATCGAGTCTTCTATTGGGGCTTTGTCATTTTTACGTTCTTTAATAATCTGTTGAATTTCTGTTAAGTCTGGTGGTCTGGAGTTTTCAAATTTGTAACTTGGATTTCGTTTTGGAAATTTTGTTTTTCGTGCTTCACAGTTTAATAGTTTTTTTAAGTATGTTGCCAGTATTTTACAGTTTTCTTGGTTATTTAGGGGTATTTTTCCTTCTTCGTGTTTGAAACATAGGTTTGGTGGTTGGTATCCTTGAAGGTTCTATTTTAAGATTTTATAGAATGTTCTTGCAATGTTCTTTTTAAAGTTTTCATCTAGTTGTTGCAATTGGATCTTGTCAAAATTTCTCTGGCTTGTTCTTATTGTTTTTGCAGTTTGTGATCTCTGTTCTTTGAACACAATATAGTCTTTGTCATTTTTGGTTGAGTGCCATTTTTTCCAGGTCTTAAATCCTAAGTTCAAGGGCTTCTTCGCATTTTTCATTCCACCACCTGTGTTTTCTCTGCCTCTTGAGTGGAGCTATCTCCATTGATGTCTTGACTATTTTTGTTTTGATTTCATCCCATTCTTCTGTTTCAATGTTTAGTTTTTCCTGGAATTCCCGTTTTTTTAGATTTAATATTTCTGTGTTAATCGTCTGTATTTTAGAATTATTGTTAATTGTCTTTTTTTGGGGGATAATTTTCATTTTTAGTGTTGTTAGGTAGTGGTCTGTTTCAATGTTTGCACCTTTCCGAACTTTTACAATTATAATTTCCTTCTGGTTATTGAATGAAATGGCGACGTGATCGATCTAAAATTTCCACAAGCTGTGATTTGGTGATTTCCATGTTTTTGTTTTCTTGGTAAGTGTCTAAAATTTGTTGGTTCTTTTGTGAGCAGGGTATTCTCCTACTGTTTTTTTTGTATTTTCTTTCTTTTCCGATCTGTGCGTTAAAGTTACCTAGCAAAATCTTAATATTTTTTCCTGGGATCTTTGATAGTTCATGTTCTAAGGATTCCCAGTATTTCTCAACTTTCTCTGGAATTCTTCTGTTGTCTTCGTTAATGGGAGCATAGCAGTTTATTAGGGTATAGGTCTTATTTGCACATCTTAGTGTCATAATTGCTAGTCTTTCATTTGGTGAGTAGAAATATGTTATAGAGTTGATTATATTCCTGTTCACGATAAAGTCGATTCCTAGGTGCAGTATGCCTTTTCCCATTGGGCCATTAGGCCACTTTGACCCTTAAAGATCCTATATCCTCCTGATTCCATTATAATTTCGTCTGTGAATCTCGTTTCTTGGAGGGCTAGGATTATGATCTTATATTCATTTAGTATTTTGGTTAGTTATTTAAGTTTTCCTGTTTTTAACAGTGAGTTTATATTTAGCGTTCCAAAGAAACATATTTTTTTGTTTTGATCTTGAAAGTTGGTGTTTTCTGGGGGTTTTGTTTTTGTTGTTTGCATGTTGTTTCGACCTCTCCAGAATCCGATGGCCCGATTGCGCCTCTTTTCGCGATGGAGGACTCCCCGTTTAAGGTAACTCCTAGAGTCGTTCTAATTAAAGAAATTTTCATCATGCATTATTTGATATTTGTGTTGGGGGAAAGGATTTATATCCATTCCATGGTTAAAACTGAGATGATTAGTCCCAGAGTAGTGGTTCATCCTTCCTAGCATGGAGAGAGCCGATGTTTGCTGCCGTTTATTATGAAAACAGTCGCAGCTCTACTTTTGGTCCACCCCGGGTATTTCATTTCCCCGGCACCACCCATATCTGGAAAGGATTCCCCTATCCGCCATCTGGGGAGGCGCCCGATGGGGGACTAGAAACCTCGCATGGGCCAACGGCTAACTAGTATAAAATAATTTTGTAACCTCTTTGACACCATCACTACACTCCCTGAAAGGTGTGAATCGATAGTTCTGTATGAGTTGTAATAAGCACAATCATTTTTAGGCAGACTTATGACAGCTAACTATAAACAAGTTGAAAATGCAAGGCATTGTCGCAACGAACTTCCAAATGTAGACTTACTTTAAAACAATTTAAAGAAATTAAAATTATTATGTTGTAATAATTATAAGTATTCAGATAAAATAAAAATTAATTCCCCGAGGGGGTCGGGTATCCGTGGTCAGATTTTGTGGGGGGTACCATATTTCGACTCAGCTATGTTAGGAGAGTCCAAATATGTATCGCACATTAATTTTGGACCTATTTGAAATTTTAATTTTCCCGACGGAATATCGCTGGGGCACGGCGTCCCCGTGGCCCGATTTCAACTGACATCAAAACTTAAGCTCAGGACACCGAGCTGAATCGATTGATGTATCACACATTGATGTCCGACCATTAGAAAGGCCTCGGACGGACAGACGGACAGACAGACGGACGACAAATCGATTTCATAAACGAACGAAGTTCGTTGAAAATACTTTTTTATACCACTTGACACTTCCCGAAAAAGTGTCCTGCTGATGATTTCTCGCATTTTGCGGCATGTATCGATAGTTCTCGATGAGTTCTAACAAGTACAATAATTTTTAGGTAGAGTTCCAATGGTTAACTGTTATGATATTTTTGTTTGACTCAGCACGTCTCTTAGCGAAAAAGTGTCCTGTTGATAATTTATCGCAGTTTTTGCATCAAGAATCGAAAGTTCTCGAATAGCTCTAATAAGTACAATTATTCTTAGGCACAGTGCTGACGTCTAACTATTATTAAATAATTCTTTTAACAAATAGTCTCGACATTCACTGCATTAAAAGAAGGATGAGAATTCGTCAGTA
Source organism: Platerodrilus igneus (assembly GCA_036346225.1). Taxonomy (NCBI): domain Eukaryota; kingdom Metazoa; phylum Arthropoda; class Insecta; order Coleoptera; family Lycidae; genus Platerodrilus; species Platerodrilus igneus. The sequence continues at coordinate 1,717,755 of JARFIW010001018.1, forward strand.
AGGCATCATTTCAATATGTGTAGTGTCGACGTCAAAAGTCAAAACGTCAGAGCTCTGCCTAAATATGATAGTACCTATAGGAACACTCACTATCGATCCACGTATCAAGAAATTCGAGAAATCATCAGCGAAACACTTTTTCACCGAGTGTCGCGGTGTAGTCAAATTATTAGAGATTTAGGTTTTGAAGGGTATGTAGACCTTTTTTAGACTAGTCCAGAATAGAAAAGAATTTAGAGCTGCGTCAAATCGACCTTAAGTAAGTTCCAAAACAAAACAAATAAAAAAAATAAATAAATAAAAATCAGTCAACTAAACGTCACCATGACATAACTCACAATTAGTTAGCGGTCTGATATGTTGCCAACGATTCACTGCTTAAGCCTTACCATAACATATAATTTAACACTTTTCCTTTTTTGGAGGGGATAACCAGGTATATTTCATTTCCTTATAAATGGGAATCATGTAAACATGTTGGAGTTCTATAACAACCATTAGGTTGCCAATATCTATGTAGAGCCAGCTATATAAGAAAAAGATAGAAGAGTATATGAAGACCTATATAGACCAAGCTATATTAGTCAAATTATTAGATAGTTAGGTTGTGAAGGGTATGTAGAACTTTTTAGATTAGCACGAATAGAAAAGAAGATAGAGCTACGTCAAACCTACCTTAAGTAAGCTCGAAAACAAAATGATGAAGAGATAGCCATTGAAACTCTGCGTAAAGTGATTGTACATATTAGAACTCGTCGAGAACTATCGAGTCACCTTGCAAAAATGTAAAAAATTATCGGTAGAATACTGTTGTTTCACTGAGTGCCGTGTTAGATACAATATATCTTGTTTATGTAAATAATCTAATTGTTGCAATTTTTATTTTAATTATATACAGAGAAATAGCGGGAACTCTAGTTGTAATGTTTTTTTGTTTTTTGCTAGTTTAGAGGGGGAAGGTGCCGTGCTAGATACGCGAAATTAGTACGACATATTGTCGTTGTTATTTTTTTATATTAAGAGTGCCGAACTCTTTTTACTTTCTCTCAGGAACTCAAGAACAATATAAATGCTAGTAGAACTGTTATTGTTTTTTTAAAAATTTAAAGAATATCGAGCCTGACAGACGTTTGGAAGAGCTAGTTCATGTTAGACAGCAGTGGAGGGCTACGTCAGACTGAGAGTAAGAAAGATGGAGTAGATAAAACTTCTTTGCATTTGAAAATATTTAGACTGGCTTTAAAACAAAGGTATAAAAAGTTAGAATTTGACAAAATGTCATACTATTATATTTGAGAGAAGGAAAGGCTCGATAATGTTAACTTATTTAGAGGATTTTACTTCATAAAGAAATTATTTAAAAATTAAAATGAGTGATTTTAGAAAAACTTGCCGAAAGGACGAAAGGTTATGATGTATCTTTTCCAATTGCTTACGATTTTCAGAATGATTGAAAATTTATGAATACCTTACTCTGCATTTTAATGCGCAACCAATATTATCATTTATAACCATCATCATCATTAGGTCTTCAGTCCTGGAACTGGTTAGACGCGTACCATCATTGTTTCCTATTATGAACTAACCTACAGATATCCCTGAAATTTTCACAGTCTGCATCTATCACTATCTGATCTAGGTCTACATCTACCTCTTTTTTCCTATCTCTGCTTGTAATATATCCCATACTATTTCCCAAAAAAAGCCATAGAACGTATTCTGCCTTCTATTTTCCCTATTTTTTTCCCCAGACATCCTTGTTCCCTTACTATTTCAATAACCTATTTGTTATTAACTTTGTCTGTTCATGCTATCATCCTCGTACATCTGAAGCACAGCATTCCAAAACGTTGCTACCGTTTTTCTGTCTGCTTTTCAGACTGCCCGTATTTCATAGGCATACTGTGCTGTGTTCCACACATATGCTTTCAGCAATTTTCTTCTTGTTCTATGTTTGTTGTCTCTCATAATAGGCGCTGTTCTTTCTTGGTAGATGCAGTTCGGTCCCTTCTATTGTTTTACAATTATATACCCTATTTCTCCGACATTCAGTAGTTGTGAAGGGAGGGGGGGGGGTGTAGCGGCTCCGTGACGTAGTGGTATGTGTGTGTCTACTATGCCCAAGGTCCCGGGTTTGAATCCCGAGCATTTTTCACAAAAACACACCCTCGTTCGGATGAGAGGTAAAATGAAGGTCCCGTGTATGAGTGTTGTCACACACGTTAAAGATCCCTACCTTGCTTGGAACAGCAACGGTTCGGAAAAATTCCAAGTTTTCTAGGTAAAAAAAACTCGCTTCCTGGCCAATGTAGTTCCATAGGGTGGAGCATTGGAAAATCACAGGTAAAGTTGTAAAAGGGGATAAGCAGCCTGTGATTGCCACGTTCCCCCAGCACTTAAACATTTACCGATTTAATATTTTTTCCAATATATTTTTTCGCACAGTCAACATTAGTTGCAGATATTTTACAATCAACACCTGTAGTTGTTTATAATAATCATTAGATTTATCTGCGCTTATTTTTTCGTGATTAGGTTTTCCGTTTTAAAACTGGTTGCACATGTACCTGCACTTATTTATATTCTGAGCTAGCCTACACAGATCTCTGAAATTCTCACACAGCATGTATACAGCTCGGTTCCCCTTCTATTGTTTTATAATTTTATGCCTTATTTCACCGAGATTCAGTGAAGAGGGTTAAGTAGTCCGTGGCTGTCAAGATCCCCCAACACTTAAACATTTGCCGAAATAATAGTTTAGCAGTAAATCCTTTCACACAATTAACATTATTCGAGAATATTGCCCAACCAATACTTGCAGTTGCTTATAATAATCATCATGTTTAAGTACAGTTACTTTCTTTGTCATTAATTTATCCATCTTGGAACTGGTTGGAAGCGTACCTCCATTGATTTCTATTCTGAGCTAGCCTACACATCTCTCTGAAACTCCTACAGCCTACATCTTTTACTATCTTTGTGCAGTAGTGTAACCTAGGTCTGCCTCCTCTTTTCGTTTTCCTATCTTTGCTTCTAATACATTCCGGACTATTCCCTCATGCCGTAGTATGTGGCCTACCATCCTATCTCTCCTATTTCTTACCGTTTTCCACATATATCTTTCTTCCCCTACCATTTTTAGTACCTCTTCGTTCTTAACTTTGTCTGTCCATGATATCTTCATCATACGCCTGTAACACCACATTTCAAAGGCTTCTACCTTTTTCTTGTCCACTTCTCCTACTGTCCAGGCTTCACAGCCGTACAGTGTTGTGCTCCACACATATGTTTTAAGCAATCTTTTCCTTGTTTCTATGTTTGTTGTCTTTGAACACAGTAGTTGCTTTTTCTTGTTAAATGTAGCACGACCTTGTGCTAATCTTTGTTTTATATCTTTTGTGCTTTTCCCATCTTGCGTTATTTGGCTTGCAGAAATCTTAATTTCTTATAAGTTCGTGTTACATATTTGTATTCTTGTTTTTGATTTATTTTCCTCTGCTGTGCATACTAGTACTTTAGTTTTAGTTTTGTTAATTTTCATACCGTTATTACCTACTTTATCACCTGATGGGTAACATGTTACGGGTTCTTTTTATCCCCTAATGTGACCAGTGACCTTTAAGGAAGGATTTCTTTAAAATGATGGAACGCAAATATCTTCCGACTATGCTAGGGGTCTATTCCTTGGGCAGAGCTTATGAGAATTGGTCGTGGTTCTTTTTACAAAGCATTATTTTCTTACTATGGCTAGATTCTTAACAAAACAGGGGTTTAAATAGGGCGCCACAAAGTCATTAACTTTAAACACAGGGTTTCCCTAAGGGGGACTTGGGCGTCCTTAGAGAGGAATACCGTATTAACTGCTAACGCAGAAGCTGTAAAGAAGATTTAATTAAGTTTACAAAAATGAAGACACAAGAGGTATTCTTTTGTTACCTCATATAAAAAAACAACAAAGATTAATCAGGCAACAATATTTTGAGTACAGATTGTATGCTTCCAAATCTGAAAAGGCTATTAAAGCTTCTTGTTAAATTGGGGTTACCACTTTACGCTATTCTATCTTATATCTGGTACTCTACTTCTGAACTTACTTGTTCAGAATAAAACAATTAATTAAGAAAATTAAATGTTGCTTCTTTAATTAAAATAGTTCCTTTATAAAAATTGTAAATATAAAATTCATATTTAAGAAAAGATAATACAAGTTTCATCTACTCATAAGGTAGGCTTATATATTCAAAGGAAATATTAAAAACTTTAAATGTTGTTTTCGTTACAAAAATTTAACTTGAATTTATACCAAAAATATCAGATCTGTTTTTCTGTTTATATATCTATAAATATTTAACATTTTCTATAAACTCATCATTCAGAAATTGTAAGTGAAATCATGCATATAAGAAACATTAATAAGAACTCTTTAGGTTTGCTTAATTTCATAAAAATTAGTAACGGTGATTACACTGCACTAGTATTGACAATAAGAATTTACTAAGGTCCTTTTCAGTTTGTTAAACGGGTTAATGATAATAAGTGGTTGCAAAGATATTTTCTGAAGCAGCCTCGTATCAAAGATCGCCAAATGTAGACTTGATGTAAGAATTATACTAATCTCTTACCTTGGTTCAGCAGGTGTTGTTTACGTGATGGTGTTACAGCATGTTAGGGCAGGTGTTAATACATACGTTCTTCAGAAAACAAGTGCCGTAAAATCCACGTTCTACAGGGCACAACCAGCTGCGTGATCCTTGGACCGGACCATATAAACTTCGTGCGTTTTTCTTATACGCACAAACCAGACCAACCAAAATCCAATATAAGACTTAGATGTTCTACGGTGTGTAGATCTTGACCCAAATAATTACCATCGCATAGTCGTCCTCCCAATTACTTGTAATTTCACACTCGCAACTTCAAAAATACCATTTCAATTCATCATTGGATTTTATTTCCAAACCATAAAAATTTCTACGTACTTTGTAGAACGTTTCCTTAAAATCCAAACTTATTGTTTTCTCGCATAACATTACATAAAATCCAACTATTCGTCGTACGGTTGAAGGACGTTCATCTTGGATCGATATTTTATATCTCAAAGTTGACGTGAATGAACTATAACTTGATACTCGCAGGTGCGAAAGTAGAATTAATATCCTCTTGAAATACAGCATACAGACTGCCTTATTTTTATAAAACCAGATAAGGCGAGTTCATTCTAACAAAATGAGCATACGGAGAAGCCTTACAATTGGTATACAAAACGGTTTCTTAAAAGGTTCTTTCTCTACATATGCAGGAGAATTATAAAATAAATATTTAATCGAAGATTTTCTAACGAAGCGTTGAAAGGAATATTTTATTGTAACTTTTACGAAATTATTAAAGGAATATTTTAAGTGCTATTTAAACAGGTGTCCAAAGAATTATTAAATGAATTTATCAAAAGAATTATTCAAACGAAGTTATTAAAAGAGTTTTTCAAAAGACATCATAAAAAGACGTTATAAAAAGAAACTATCCAAAAACGTTATTAAAAAGAGCGCTACAACAAAATTATTTAATTTATCTAATAACTTATTTTCAACTACGCCTAGTGTTCAGCGCACTAGGGCTCTACTACCGCACAAGGCCATACGCAAATTACATGCTAGAACCCTTTTGGTTTCCATGATGGTTCTCGACGAAAGCTCTAGTTAAAGTGAGTGCTGATACAATATGCACAAAACTGGAAAGCTACTTGTTGTTAGCAACCAAACTAGCATTTCTGTATGACGGTTAGCGCTCATAATACCAATACTGGTATTTATTTATTTAAAAATGGTTTACCTGATATAAATGACTAGACAAGAGTAAAAATTCATTGACGTTCTGCAGTGGTCAAAAAAAATGTTACACTGCCTCTCTCCAAAAAGAAAAAAATCTTTTCTTAGAACCAAAGACTTTTTTTTATAACCTTAAGCAAAATATTAACCTGAGGATTGAATCCTCTATAACTGACCTGCGTGAGAATAAAAAAATAAAAATTAGAAAAATAAAAAATGGGGGAATTAGTATAATAAGGAGTGAGTGTTTTTAGTAGCTACGCGTACTATACATCCTTAAGGAAACAAAATCGGTATGACACTATCGGGAAGTCTAACACTCTCACGGAAAAAAATTAACAAGATTCACAGGTCTTAATCAAACTCTACTAACTAAAACAAAACAAGAGAAACTCTCCAGACTAATATTAAACGAAAGCTATTAACAATGATACTGGAGATAGTACCCAGACTACAAAAAAATTCGAATCTTTAAACTATATACAAAACATATGCTTGCGATGACAACTCAACTCTAAGAATCATAACCAGAGCCTTTTTCAAAAAAATGGCAACAACAAAATATCTCAAAAGCAAAAGTATTAAATGCCATCACGACTCTTTCGCTACTCTAAACGTAAGCATGAATTGCTTACCGCAACAACTATTTTAGCTACTTGCTAAAATACTCTAAATCTCAACACTAATGTGAATTGATCACATTATCAACGCTACTAATAATTGTGCTATTAGCACATACTCACTATAATCAACTAAACTGTGAGCAACTAGCTCACTTAACACATCAAAACTCAACTTGTGCTATTTGCACTTACTCTAATTCGCTAACAAAACTGTGAGATCCGGCTCACCTAATACACCTCAACTCTAATTCAACGTGTGCTATCCGCACTAATTCAAATTCACCAAAAAATGTGAGCATCTGGCTCACTTTCACACTCTAACACAGTAGTGAGTAGCTAACTCCACTACTAATTGTGCTTCCTGCACAAACGTAACTAAACCAAATAACAAGTGAGCAACCAGCTCACCTACTATACTCTAACTATTAGTGAACGACTACTCTCAAGCGTCACTAAACTATATACTCAAAAAAATTATTACATTCCACTCAACCAAGTACACACTGCTGAGCGACCAACTCATCACGAGTCTCGTCTAGACTTACGCATTTCTTGATGGAATGCCTATATGCGAAAAGAACACACCACGGTCCTTTGCATATCAAATAGAAGACCAGTCCTTTACGGACAAAAATGTGTTCCTCTACAAAAAATTTCACACCAGTTAACACGTTGTAAACCTGAAGGATTTCATCTGTCGACATTTTACAAGGCAAACAAAATTCGTCTGTCAACTACGAAAATAAACAAAAAAATTTTAGTGTTAACGGTCTGACTACACACACATATAAACACGGGAATGTGTTCTTGAGAACACGGTACGTACGCATGGGCAAGGTGCTTCTTGGGTTAGATTGTGTACACAGGGAACGTGTCTCTGACAACACAATACGTACGCACGAGGAAAATTTTGATTTTAACAATACGCTCTTTTACCAACAGGGTTTTTATACTTTAACTTCCTATTCTAATATTTAATATTAAATTGAAATCATATATAGAAAAATTTAGACGAGGTTCTTCCTCTTATCCTTTTATACCAAAACAAAACTAAACGAAACGATCATAGATATACTTGACTTCAAACTTGACTTGGAGAGCACCAACTAACTATTTTGGAATGGCATCCTCTTGGTATACCAACGATAAAGGTTTAAGATCTTTTATATGCCACTTTCCGGCTCTCATACTAAACAACTTAGACCTTCAAAAGAAATTAATCTCAACGAAAGCTATCAAAATTTAATATACAGGTACACTCTTTTTAATCTCTAACCAAACTGATGGTTAAAAGATTATTAAAATGTAACACTTTGTATTGTATCAAGAAATAGCAGACATGAGATCTGCATTTCCCACAAAGTGATGTAAGAGCAGGGATAGCATAAATACCCTCAAAAGCCCAATATGGCCAGTCAGTCTCGAGCTTCATAACTTTAACATTGTTGGTTGTTCAACCTACTCAATTTAGTTTTAATTAATTAATTAGTGAAAGTAACTTTGATTATTTTTAATTGTTAAACGTTAATGAATATAACGTAACCATTTGTTAAATACACTTGTAATTTCTGTATAAATTAAAATACATTTGATTGGAGTGTAAATTTGGAAATAGAGTCTTTTTAAAAAGAAACTCCCAAAGGCCCAAAATCTATCTCACGCCACTGCCAAATGTATAACTGCCTCTTTTAATGTTACGAGGCTACTTCAACAGAAACACGTTTGATCAGGTTATCCATGATTTCGTTTATATGACAACAGAATTCGCCGACTATTTCGTCATCGGTGTGTTTCTGTTGGGATTTGCGCCGAATGTTTGCCTTGGTGGATTTACGTTTTGATTAAACCTTGGTGTATATGTGAGTTTTGTAAAGTTTGAATTAAATGTTGGGTTTGGAAATTGTCTAAATTGATTGTTGAAACTTGTGTTATTACAGTTTGGATTGTTATTTTGTGATTGATTCATTGGTGCGTTAAATGGTGTAAATTTCGGTTGTGTTGGTATTTGTCTCGCGGCTTGTATCGTTTTCATAGTTGAGTAATTTTTATTCGCGTTGGAATTATATATTCTATTTCTGTAATACATAACACGTATATTTTCGTCGGGTTCTTCAAGTTTTAGTTTGGTTAGGATTAAGCCCCTCACGTCTTGGCATCTCACACCAAATTGATATGGTGATTGGTTGTTTCCATTTGTAATTTTATTAGATTTCGGATAAAACATTTGATATTACGTTGGTTTCTAAAATATGCTATTAATATTTGTTTGTAATCGTCCCATTCTGTGAGGTCATCGCAATTTGCAATCAATGTTAATGCTCTGCCCATTATCTTACTGAGTAGTAGGCGTAAAAGCCAGACATTGCATTCCACGTCACCTTGTTTATAAAAAGATTTTAAAAATGTTTCGCAAGCAGCAATGAAATACCTAATAGTGCTGGTTTCCGTCGTATAATGGAATTGAATCTAGATACAGTTTAATGTTTTCCGAATTCATTGTTTATAAATTAATTCTAAGTTACTTCAGTCAAGTTTGTATTAAAGTTATTTAAAGAATCACTTATCTTTCGTATATTGTTTGTAATTATAATAACCTTAGCTATAATTGCATCGGTTTCAGACTTCTGCTGAATAACTATTTTATTAAATTGTTGCAGTAATAAAGTAAATAAAATGCGTTTAATTATAAACCTTTATAAGAGATTATAAAGTTGCTGAAAATCAAGTTCTGAATAAATTGTTTCAGTATTAATCGCTGTAATAAGATGGTACAAAGAATTGTGTTATAATTATACACTAAAGCTCAGACTTTTGCTGAATAAATGGTTTCATTAGGAATTTGTAATAAAATTGTAATAAATTGTGCATAAGTGCGTATATAAAATTAATTTGTTTCTTACTAGCTAATATCAATATGCAATTGAAATGGTTAGGGAAAATGAACTTATGGTACTCACAAAAGTTTGATTGGCAGTTTCATTATAGTCTTTCCTCCTTGTTGAACTTGATCGATTTTTGTACTTCCTCTAATTGGTTGGATTTTTGTTCCAGATGAAGAATTAAAATTCACGACCACCAGTTCCTCAATTTTTGATTTGCTAGTATTTTCCATAAAGTACTTCAATATGAACTGGTGGTCATAGGCTTGCCCATTATGTGAAAATACTACAATGTTTTTAAACTTTTTCTTACTAATGATCAATAAATGACAAGCAAACTGTTTAATGACGTCTTCGCCTTTTATTACTTGTCTTCTTAATCCACACTTATAACATTCGATCACATTGTTGGTTATTTCAAAGCACACGTCGCATCTCATTTCGAATACACAAAGTACAGATGTACTCTTTGAAATTTTGGTCGCCTTGGCAAGTTTCTAAATAAAAAAAAATAAATAGTGTATCAACAATTTTAGGAGTGCCTGTGTCTACTTGTATATAACAGTTATGAACATATAAATGATGTTCTTCACACACTGCAAAATATTTCGTCACATGAATGTTTTCGATCTGCTTTTATAGTTTTAAGACAGTCTGCACATCTTTTTATACGTTCACACATTATCTGTCCATTTTTGGTGAAAGACTTGTGGTTGTTGTAACACAGCCGTCCTCTGAATCTTCAATTACAATCAGGGCAAACAATTTCATCTTTTACATGTTGACAGGGAGGTTCATTTCAACAACCTGGACATTGTTTATTACAACGATGTCTGTTCTTATGATCATACGGGATATGACAAATATCGCAAAAGTATGAGCAACCAAACGCACCAGTTAATGAAGTAATAACGTTAAAGTGGGTGTTGTGATGGATCAGATTGATCTTGTTTGGAGCATCTGGTCCTTCAAATAAGATGACTCTCCCCTTGGTGTTATACGAATAAACTGTGATCTTCAAATTTTTAAGGTACTTCTGAAATTGTTGAAGTTCCATAGTACCTGCTCTTTCCGGCGGAATTTGAATTCCAGTTTCAAGAATCAATTTTTGTACCTCTGAATCTTGACGTTTACCTATATTGCATCTAATTTGATTTAAATTTGGTATGTTAAAGCATACGCTCCTGATACACGAATGCCCTTGGAAGACAAAGGTTATCGCGGTTTTTTATTGCAACTATACCTCTCCTTTTCGAGCATTCTTCCTCAAAAGTGGTAAACTGGTTACGGTTGGCTACTGAACCTTGAGTGGTGTAAAACTTGTGGTAATAATTTTGAATGTATCACCTTCAACTGCACCTTTATTGCTTTGGTACAAATTAAATAGTTGTTGCCATACAAATTCAAACTTTAAATCAGAACCATATTTAAATGGAATGTGAAGATCGGATTCTATTCCATTAGCCGTAAACGTAATACCTGTTTCTGCTTGCATCTTATCTGTACCCGGCGCCTTACCATTTTTCAGACTCTTTAATGCTAATTCAAACTCATCTCTAAGTATAGGATATCCCAAGTATTTATTGTCAATGTCTGATTCCTGTTCTGATGCAGTTAGTTCCTCTCCTACATATAAATTCCCTATGTATTCTTGCCATCTCCCCCACTTTCTCTACATTTTCTATAATGACGTTTCCTCCCACGTCCCTTATATTTTTTTATTATGGTTTTATATCTCGAAAGTTGATTCTAATTAGTTTGTATGCTTCATCTGTTTTTCCTACTTCCATCTTAGTTTGTACCTCTTTGCACTTTTCATCAATCCATTCTATTGTTCTTTAGCTTTCCTGCATTTGCGAATAATTTCCCATTTTATGGCATTGTGTCTCTGTTTTCCTATTTCGTCTGATTTATTTTTGTATTTTCGTCTTTCTTTTATTAAATTCAGGATATCCTCTATTATCCATGGTTTCTTATTTTCTTTTTGTGTATACCCCAGAATATCTCTGGCCGCCATGTCTAGGCTGGATTTAATGTATTCCATTCTGTTTCTATTTCCTTAGTATCAGAAATTTTCCCGATATCTTTCAGAAATTCATTTGACTTTTTTTCAGATCTTTTGTGGATATATTCATCTTTTAGCTTCTCAAAGTCAAAGTGCTTTTTTTCCGTTCCTCATTGTCAGATTTTTAAATTTAAGTGCAGCCTTCATAATAACGATGTTGTGGTCAGTGTCTATACATGCTTCTGGGTAGCTTCTACAGTCTTTTAATTGATTTCTAAACCGTTGTCAAACAAGAACGTAATTTATTTGATATCTTCCTATATCTCCTAGCATCTGCCACGTATTTCGTCTTCAAGCATGATGTTGAAATAATGTGTGTGTGATGATTAAATTGTTCTTGTCGCAAAATTCTACCAGCCTATTTTCCCTGTCGTTTCTCGTGTCCAAACCAAATAAACCTACTACCGCTCCTTCCCTACTCTCACCTAGCATTGCATTAAAAGCTCCCTTATGAATTTTCATGTCCTCCTACATATCTTAATATGTCTTCGATATCTTTGTAGATCGCTTCTACCTCTTCGTCACTGTAGCTAGAGGTGGGCATGTATACTTGTATTATTACTGTGTTTACCGGTTTAGATTCTGATCTAACCATGAGTACTCTTTCGTTCTTTTGTAAGTAATTTTCTACACAGTATCCTATCTTTTTCCGCATAACTATCCCTACACCCGAATTTCCTTCCTCTGCTCCAGTATGAATTACCCTAAAGTCTCCACTCCAAAAATCCCCCGCCTCTGGCCATCGAACTTCGCTGATCCCTACTATGTCTAGTGATAACCTATTCATTTCGATGTTTAGGTTCTCTAGTTTACCTACTTGCTTCATACTTCTAACATTCCACGCTCCGACTCGCACAAAGTTCCCGACTTTTATTCTTAACTTTCCGATTGCATCCTCCGAAGTAGTCCCCTCCCGGAGATCCGAATGGGGGACTATTTTAACTCCGGAATCTTTTACCCCAGAGAATGCCATCATTTTATTATAATATAGGTACGCTGTGTACTTGGGAGGCAATGTGGTGGTTTCCCGTTGCCTTCCACATCGCGCTGGTGTGTGTCTTAGACTGCCATACCGACCCCTATAGTATCTGCCAATCTAAGTACCGAAAGAGCCGCTGCCCTCTTTTGGGGACCTGTCTTAGTCTAGTTCCTCACTAACGACCCTACTACTTTGGTGGGACCTGTAGTTTGGCTCTTTAGCTCATTAGAGCACCCAAGCCATTTCACCTATTCTGCAGTAATCTAGAACTTCGGCAAGGTGCAGGTCCATTCGAAATGTATTTATAACCATATATTGAAAAAAAAAAGAAAAAAAGACATTAACAGTAGACTTTGTACGATCGTCACTACTAACACAATATACTTTTAAAAACTTGTCAAGTGAAAAAATTTTCAATTCTATCGGTAGTAAAAATCTTTTTATTTCAGTGTTAAGTGAACTGAAATATAAATTTCATCAATTGTTAGGTATTAAGCAATAAATAAAAAAAAATAAAAAAAAATCTTTTATGTTATTTTAAAGTTCGGATTAATTTAGAAAAATTAGGATTTTACAGTATCCTGACCGGAGTTCAATTTCCTTCCTAGTCACATACTAATGCCAAGCTCTATTATATCCACTTTGTTGACTCCTATTACAAATAAACAAACACTCGAAGTATTATGCAATTATTGCATTATAGTTATATGTGAAAAATCACAGCTCTATCAGTTCTTACTCAATCGTTCGAAATTACAGCATTCTTCAACCTTCACACTAATTTGAATATTGTCACTGTTATTTATAGATAGGAAACGCTCGCTGAGAATCTATCGCTTCCCAACCACCACTTATTACATTAACCACACGCATTAAAAATGTTAGTGTAGTAAAAAACCCACGAAAGCTCAGTTTATCTGACCTGCCGCTCTGATAATATTTGCAATTCTATAATGGTTTCATTGTCCAATGTCCGGCGAGCGAACTCTGAATCAGTGTCTGTCTGCATATTTTAGTTATGAGTTCATTCAAGGTAAACGAGCCAATGCACACAACACACAGTAGTCCGAACGTTACAACACGTTTATGTATCAAACGCTTCTTTGTTGACTCTGGTTTTTAAAAGAACAATTACACTTTTATAATTATTTTCAATGCTATAAAACAATTGAACAGAATTATTAATTGATAGAAGATAATGCCATGTTCTAATTCAGTTAGCACAACACAAATTAACATAATAATCCCGAGTCCTAAACAATTTAAGGTGGTTAATTATGGGTTTGCTACCCTCGGGAGTTGACTGTATTCAAGATTTACAAAATGCATTATAACATACGCCTAATAAACAGTTGAAGTTATATATACCGCGATGCTTATTATTTTGGGTTGTAATTAGAAGTTTAAACAAAGTGCACATTCTATAGCTATGCCATTTCTAGGTATCAGGGATTGGCAGAGCTAAGAATAGGAAATTAAGAACCGCGTTAAGTTCAAGTTGGTTCAACTTTATGTATCGTCAAGTTATTATCATCAACATCATTTTGTTTTCGACCTTACTTAAGGTCGGTTTGACGCAGCTCTAACTTCTTTTCTATTCTGTGCTAATCTAAAAAGTTCTACATACTCTTTACAACCTAAATTTCTAATAATCTTTTTCTGATCTACATGGCTCTACATAGATATTAGCAACCTGATGGTCGTTAAAGAACTCCAACATGTCCGCAGCAGCTGGACACGACGCTCTCAGCGTCGTTAAAAGTGCCTTACAACTCTAGAGAGTTTTTTGGCTTGTTGATGTTTTTGTTTCTGAGTTGTTGTGGTGTTTCTTGCAGGTTGATCTTCTTAAATAAATATATATAAATAAATAAATATGTAGGTCTGGATTCCAAGAGACCTGCTTCTGGAATCCTCTTCTTTTGATGCAGTGAGCAGTTTCCCGGATCATCCCCATGGTTGTCCTCCAACTACACAGTATCCGGATCCTGGGTCCACTGGCCTGTGGTTTTCGACCGACAGGATGACTACTCGCCACAGGCCGCTCCATCGTCAGGTAGCTCGTCTAAACAGGACTGATGGATGTGCATCCCCGACGACTTCACTTGTGTACCCATTCCTCGGCACCGCGCATAGCTGGAGAACTCCTTCAGGCCGTTCCGTTCCGCTGCTCACCTTTGATCGCCAGGAGGCGGTGGTAGAAATACGTTGCTGCCTCGTCGGCGTCTGGGCAACAACTTCCAACATGGTTACATGATTCCCATTTATAAGGAAATAAAATATTACCTGGTTATCCCCTCCAAAAAAGTAAAAGTGTTAAATTATATGTTATGGTAAGGTTTAAGCAGCGAATCGTTGCCAACATGCCAGACCGCTCACTAATTGTGAGTTATGTCATGGTGACATTAGTTACCTGATTTTTATTATTTTTTTTGTTCCATTTCCGAACTTACTTAAGGTCAGTTTGTGGCAGCTCTAAATTTTTTATATTCTGAGCTAGTCTAAAAAGATCTACATACCCTTCACCCCCTAAATCTCTAATAATTTGACTAATATAACTTTGTCTATATAATCTAAGACCTTACTAAATAGTCCCTTATGTCTTAACTGATGCCTTATCATTCTATCTCTCCTGACCTTTAATTGTTTCCAACATACAGGGTTACTTACCTATCCTTCCATAAACTTCTTCATTTGTTATTCTATCTGTCCAACTAATCTTTAACATTCTCCTATAACACCAAGTTTCTACCTCTTTAATTGTCCAAGTCTCACTACCGTATAATAGAACGCTCCATACATACGACTTTAAGAAACTTTTTCTATTATCTAGACTAATACTATTAGCTATTAGTAAGTCTTTTTTTTTAGAAACATTTTTCTAGTTTGAGCTATTCTAGCTACTATATCCCTTCTGCTACGTCCGTTCTTAGTAATTATACTACCTAAATAGCAAAATTAATCTACCTCCTCTAACTCGGTATTACCTATTTTTAATTTTGGTTTAGAACTAGGCTGTAACTCACTTGTCATTATCTTTGTCTTTCCTGAGTTAATTCTCATAATATAGCTACTCCGTAGTCTCTCATCTATAATATTTAAAAACTCTCCTAACTCTTTTCTAGACTCTGCTATAATGGCTATATCATCTGCAAAACGTAACATGTCTATTTTCTGTCCATGTGCACTAATACCTATCTCCTTTCTCTCTTCATTAATATAAACATTACAAATCAAGAGAGATAGTATACAGCCTCGTCTAACACCATTCCTAATCTTAGCTTCCTTTTCTATTTCATCAAACCTAATTACTACGGTTTGGTTTTCATATAGACTGTAAATAATTATTCTATCCCTATGAGAGATTCCTATTTTTCGCAAAACCCTGAACATGACAATCCAATTAACACTATCAAATGCTTTTTCTAAATCTACAAACTCCAAATGAGTCTTCTTATTTTCTTATAACCTTGTTTTCGATAATTACCCTAACCATTAGTATCCGTTCTCTAGTCCCCCTGTCTTTACAAAAACCATATTGGTCTTCGCCTAAATAATTCTCAGTCAAAGCTTCTACTTTATTTTTAATTATTATTGTTAGTATTTTGGAAGCGTGGAAAGTTAAACTAATCGTTCTAAAATTCTCACACCTATTACTTCTACTAGTTCATATAATCTGTTTAAAGTTTTCTGACTTGCATATTTTATTAATTTTGCGGTTATATCGTTTATTCCCGGTGCTTTATTTAGTTTAAGATCCCTAACAGCTCTATCAAATTCCCCTCTTAATATTGAGAACCCCCTTCTACATCCTCTTCTTGGTCGTTCTCTAACTCATTCATATCGCCTCCTTTATATAAATCTTTTAAATATCTTTTCCATCTATCTACTGCCTCAACTT
The DNA here is from genome assembly GCA_036346225.1 of Platerodrilus igneus. NCBI lineage: Eukaryota > Metazoa > Arthropoda > Insecta > Coleoptera > Lycidae > Platerodrilus > Platerodrilus igneus. Next base: position 1,734,024 of record JARFIW010001018.1, read on the forward strand.
TATTTATTAGAAGCTCATTATTCTCATCTTTAATACCATTATATTTTTCCTATCTTTTCCGAAAAACTTTTTAACTGTCCTGTAAGCCGTGTTTGTCTTACCAACTCTCATATCATCTTGTATTCATTTACAATTCTTCTCCATCCATTTATTTCTAGCTTTTCAACACTCATGTACTATCTTATTTCTAACTCTATTATATTTTTGCTTACTTTCACTATCCAATTCTCTGAAAGGTTTAACCTTTCTTCTACTCTCTATTAAATCTAATATCTCCTTTGTTATCCAGGGTTTTCTCGCTTCTACTTTTTCTTATCTATAGTCTGTGTTGCTGTCTCATGTGCAGCCCTTTTTATCGTTCCATCTATTTTCTACTCTTCCCCCTAAACCTATCTCTTTGTTCTTATTATCTAATACTTGTTTATATTTCTCTTTTACCTCACTATCATTAAGCTTCCCTAGATCCCATCTCTCTCTTTTAACCTTTCTCAATTTTTTAAATTTTAGATTACACTTTATTTTAACTACCTTATGATCGCTTCTCTATGTCAGCCCCTGGATAATTGCGACAGTTTTTAACTTGGTTTCTAAATCTTTGTTTAACTAAAATGTAATCTATTTGGTATCTAGCCTTATCACCTGACGCTTTCCAGGTATATCTTCTTCTAACATGTTGTTCGAATATTCTCGCAACCCTTACGATATGCACTACAATAAATAAATATACCCACAGTACGCTAAAGACCACAAAGAAAAATTAAAAATAACTTATAATAATGTAAAAAATAAATTAGATAATGTTAAAGAATGTATTACAAAAACCCGCAATAAGGACGCCGATATAAATAGTTTTTCAGTAGGACAAACAGTGTACGAAGGATATTTAAACCGAAAAGATACACAACAGAAATTTAGGTCTGTTTAAAATCAAAAAAATAACAGATAAAAATGTAGCCGAAGTAGATAACGGAAAAATTGTAAAAGTTATCCACTTAAAAAATTTAAGACACCCTGTAATTTCAGATGGACAGCCATCGCCCTTGCCGTCAAGCTCCACCCAGGCAAAACGGACGACAACGGCATAGTAGTAGAAGACATTAAAAACAACCCCGGTATACTACCAGTAAAATTGGGAAGTATGCAAACCACAATAGATTATTGGGCGTTCGCACAGAAATTTGAATTAACTGGATTAAAACAAGAATTTTATATAATTAGAGATAACTACTACAGACTGAAACAATCAATAGACACAGTCAAATTCGGAAAAGAATACGCTATAGAAATGCTTAACTATAATAGTATAATGGAAAACATCTTAAAGAACACAGACGACAAATTCAATCGATTAATACCAACAGACCAAATCACAAGACAAAAAAGAGAACTTATTAACGGATTAGGTAATATTATTAAGGCTATCACAGGCAATTTAGACAACCAAGATGCAGAATGATACGACAACGCACTACAACACTTAATTAAAAACCAAAATTACATAAAAACCATTGTTAGAAATCAAATATCTTTAACTCAATCAACCATAATAAAATTTAATGATACACTAAGAAAGCTAGTAAGGAACCAAGACAGTATAACAAACAGAATATTAACTCTTGAAAGCAACATGCAAACCACAATGCTAGGAATGCGAATTTAATAGGATTTAACACGATATTTAATCAAATGATACCAACCCTTACTATAATTCAACAAATTTTAGCCACATTAGAAAACGCTGTTACATTTGCTAAACTAAACACATTACACGCTAGTATTACAGAACCAATTGATTTATTAAATAAATTATTAAGGATCAGATCACTTATAATTAACAGTAAACTACCCTTTGAAGTAACACAATATAACATACTTATATTTGAAAAATAGCCATAGTGTAAGGTTATGTAAAGAATCATGAAATTAATGTTTTTAATAGAAGTCCCCATTGTAGAGATTAACACTTACAATTATTATCATTTATTTGCTTTCCCCATGAAAGTTACTAGCAAATATCAAGTTATTATCCATAAAACCAAGTTCCCTTCCCTGAATGAACTTAGGTATGGCTTTACGAACGAAAAGTGCAAGGAAGTAGCACCGAGTCAATATTTATGTCAATCACTAACGACAACAGCTATTCAAACAGATAGCCCTGGCAAAGTACAATTATTAAGATTCTCTAATCACTATGAGAATTGTGATCCAAAACCAGTACAAATTACAAATATGAAAATTCAAAAGTTACGGACAACAAATGGATTGCTGTAATTCCACAAGAAGTAATAGCAACTGCCCATTGCAACCAAGACGAAAGCAATTTAGCATTAATTGGAAGTAAAGTAATCACCCTAAAAGAAGATTGCTATTTAAAATTAAAAACGAAATTATTAGAGTATACCAAGACCCAACAGTAACGAAGCAATTCGCAAATTTACCCGAACTACAGTTCAAGATTACACAATCCGAAGACGACGAAATCAGCAACAAACCAACGCAAATAGAGCATCTACACCTAGACGACCTCAACCAAGCTGTAAAGTTAATGGACAGTTATAAAGAACACTTAAATGAATTAAAAGTGCCAAAATTACATTATGACAACATAAGTGTTTGGGCAATTTTATTAATTATTGTAATGATTTTATTAACTGTATATTTATTGTACAAAATGTATCTTAGATATAGAAGCAAAGAAACAAATTTTAGTCATAAGAAACAAGAAACACAGGTAAATAAAGAAATAATAAATGAACCCTTAAAGACAATGAGTTTTAAAAATTAAGTAAAGCCCTTAATTTTCATCTACGTCGGGAGGAGTTACATATCCCCCAAATCAATATATATTTATATTTAAACGAAATTATTAACATTTAAGAATTATTGTTACATTGTATAATTGAAGGATATAATAAAAGGTTAATAAAAGTTCACAAACCAGACATGAGAACGGAAACAGCTACATTGTATTCCAGACATAATATGACACTGCAGGTGCAGGTCACAGTAGACAATAAGACAGCAATTATTAGAATAAAGATTATTAAAATGTAATACATTGTATTGTATCAAGAAATAGCGGACATGATATCTGCATTTCTCACAAAGTGATGTAAGAGCAGGGATAGCATAAATATCCTGAAAATTCCAGGAGGGTCAGTCAGTCTGAGAACTTCATAACTTTAGCATTGTTAATGGTTCGAAGCTACTCATTTGTAAATATTAGTTATTAATTTTAATTATTAATTATTATTGAATATTAACTTTGATTATTTATTTGAACTAAGTCAATGAATATAACGTACTACTTGTAAAAATCGTCATTGTAATTATTATAAAAATACACTTGATAGAAGTGTTTTGGAAATAAAATCTTTTTTAAAAAGAAGCTCCAAGCGGCCCAAAACCTATCTTTGTCTATAGAAAAAAAAAATTAAGGCATCTATAAAAGTTCCATGCTCGTTAAGTGTGATGATTCCCTTTTTCAAATACGACATGCATGAGTAGAAAGCGCATTTTGTGATATCAAGAATCGAAATTGCTCATAAGCGGCTACCGTTGAGGATTGGCGTATTTGTTAAGATACGTATTGATTCTTTGCTAAGAGCATCATACCTGTCGAAAGCTGAACACTCGAATAAAAATTCTATTAAAGAACATTATCAAATGTGAACAACTTTTGGTGATTCGACAACCGTGTTAAACAACGATGACGCATAAGCGACTGTACACAAGAAGCAGATAGTCCAAGAATATATTTCAAATGTGACATTGAACGTGTAAACGACACAACCAAAGACGAACAAAATTTTCACAAGGAATTTGACATCAAAACTGGAGAAATTTGGCAGTGGAACGAACTAACAGATTTGCGAAAGGAACTACTTGTTTAAGCAAGGACCAACATTCAAAGACCAGTACCTATCATTGAAGATTCAATTATTGGATTAATCAAAATTGGTAACAATACCACCTTGCGGAACGTAGAACTTGATCGAGGAATTTACTAGACGTTTCTTAACACTTGCACATTCGACTCCTAAATCCAACTTTTACGCATAGCTTACGCTGATAGTGACACGTATAATTATTTTGTCAACTCACACCGAGATACTGTTCTTGTTTTTGAATTCATAGCTCACACGATGAGGGATGGTGTAAATGTACAGATTTATAAGAGGCATGCTAAAATTATAAACAATATGAAAGTTGCAGGTTTCAAATCATCGTTTATGGTAAAAAGAACAGTAATGTTAAACCACTACACTGTTGCTCTTGCAAATACTGTGACATACTTGATTAGAGGAATTATTATAACACTGCCCGTCGATTATTAAAACGAAAAATTGCACGGTATGGTTCACTATTATTACTACACGGTCTCGGATCATAATTACAGCTAATTTTCCTTAATGTTTTGAAATGATAGATGTGACCAATTCTCAATTGTTGATTCAATTACACGCTGTTCTAGAAAATACATATAATCAACTTATTCGTTTGCAGATGTCGTAACTGCTCGTGAACTCAATGAACATATAATAATTGAACCGTTTCTATCTGTCGATGGCTCGCAGGTGTAAGAACTAATTATGACATTAGCAATGACATTTCAAAAATTATCAATGTATTAGAAATTCAGTAAAGGCTACGAGTTCTAGTACGTTTTGCAGCGACCAGAACTCAAATAGTCGTTACATTGGATATAGCTATAGAGAACATTGAAATGCATGGGGGTGTATAATGATGTACAGTCATCAATTATCCAAGCTACGGAGATGCCACATACTACGAATTCCGCTTTTATTGTATTCAAAATAGCTGTTTAAACAATTAATATTGCAATTGCTAATGTACAATTGGAAAATTAATAAGCAGAAATAACCGTTTAATTAATAAATTAAATCATTAATGTACTAACAACAATGAATGTGACTAAAGGGAAAATAACATTTCTGCTTGTTTGCATAGCTTTATGAACGTGTTGTAGGTTTCATCTCAAAATCCGTTATATAGTGCGTGTTGATTATTTTTCAAATTTATTTCATTTTAATGGTAATCTTAGACAAGTTTTTCGCAGTTAGTTGCTTTTAGTGTGGGAGTTTACAAAATTTTCTAATGACTGTAAGGTATTCCGGTACAAAAACAGTATTAAATTCACTAAATTAAAGTGATTGTGGGTCACAGCATATCACCTATTTTTGTAATTGTTTCGAAGGGGGGTACACAACTTTTAATAACGGTTCAGTTGGGTACAAAACGGGTACGAAATTTTGAGATTGCTTTTTCAAAAATTCTAGCGAAAAGGGTGTTGTCGTTTAGCAAATCTCCCCATTCACTTTTTTCAAATATCATCATCATCATATTGTTTTCGACCTTACTTAAGGTCGGTTTGACGCAGCTCTAACTTCTTTTCTAATCTGTGCTAATCTAAAAAGTTCTACATACCCTTCACAACCTCAATTTCTAATAATTTGACTAATATAGTTTGGTCTAGGTCTTTCTATATCCTTTTATCTTTTTCCTATCCATCTGACTTTACATAGATATTAGCAACATGATGGTTGTTAAAGAACTCTAACATGTTTACATGTTTACCATTTATAAGGAAATGAAATATAACCTTCAAAAAGGAAAAGTGTTAAAATATATGTTATGGTAAGGCTTAAGCAACGAAACGCTACCCACATGCCAGACCGCTACCTAATTGTGAGTTATGTCATGGTGACGTTTATTAAATTATATGTTATGGTAAGGCTTAAGCAACGAATCGCTACCAACATGCCAGACCGCTAACTAATTGTGAGTTATGTCCTGGTGACATTTAGTTAACTGATTTTTATTTTTTTTTGTTTTGTTTTCGAACTTACTTAAAGTCGGTTTGACGCAGCTCTAAATTCTTTTCTATTCTGAGCTAGTCTAAAAAGGTCTACATACCCTTCACAACCTAAATCTCTAATAATTTGACTAATATAGCTTTGTCTAGGCCTTCCTACTCTATTTTTATTTGGTAGTCTATAATCTAAGACTTTACTAAATAGTCCCTCATGTCTTAACTGGTGCCCTATCAGTAGGGTATTTCTTATCTACTTCTTTAATTGTCCAAGCCTCACTACCGTATAGTAGAACGCTCCATACGTACGACTTTAAGAAACTTTTTCTATTATCTAAACTAATACTATTAGCTATTAGTAAGTCTTTCTTTTTTAAAAACATTTTTCTAGCTTGAGCTATTCTAGCTACTATATCCCTTCTGCTACGTCCATCCTTTGTAATTATACTACCTAAATAGCAAAATTCATCTACCTCCTCTAACTCGGTATTACCTATTTTTAATTTTGGTTTAGAACTAGGCTGTAACTCACTTGTCATTATCTTTGTCTTTACTGAGTTAATTCTCATACTATAGTTACTCCATAGTATCTCATCTAAAATATTTAAAAACTCTCCTAACTCTTTTCTAGACTCTGCTATAATGGCTATATCATCTGCAAAACGTAAGATGTCTATTTTCTGTCCCTGTACACTAATACCTATCTCTTTCTCTCTCTGGCTAAGTTTAAAGCTTCCTCAATATAAACATTAAAAATCAAGGAGACAGTATACAACCCTGTCTAACACCATTTCTAATCTTAGCTTCCTTTTCTATTTCATCAAATCTAATTACTACGCTTTGGTTTTTATATAGACTGTAAATAATTTTTCTATCCCTATGAGAGATTCCTATTTTTTGCAAAACCCTGAACATAACAATCCAATTAACCCTATCAAATGCTTTTTCTAAATCTACAAAAGCGAAATGAGTCTTTTATTTTTTGTAACCTTTTTCGATAATTACCCTAATCATTAGTATCGGTTCTCTAGTCCCTCTGTCTTTACGAAAACCATATTGGTCTTCGCCTAAATAATTCTCAGTCAAAGCTTCTACTCTATTTTTAATTATTATTGCTAGTATTTTGGAAGCATGAGAAGTTAAACTAACTGTTCTAAAATTCTCACACCTATCAGCTCCTGACTTTTTTGGGATTGGGATAATAATATTTTTTTCGAAATCTATTGGAACCTCACCTGTGTCATATATTACATTTATTAGTTCATATAATCTGTCTAAAGTTTTCTGACTTGCATATTTTATTAATTCTGCGGGAATATCGTCTATCCCTGGCGCTTTATTTAATTTAAGATTCCGAACAGCTCTATCAAATTCCTCTCTTAATATTGAGAACCCTATTTTTCAAATATATCGAATAGATATTAATTCAGGAATTTTGGTATAAAATGGGTACAAAATTTTCAGCTTAATATAGTGTATGCAACAATATAGCCGAATGTCTCATTAACGCTCCACCAAAACAGGTTTAGGTTTAAGAATTTGTTAGATGAAGAGGGGTTGGTAGTCAGTCGGTGTAAAAGTTTGATTAGAAGTAGTTCTATGTTTTTGTCGTTATAATATATTTACGTTTGTATTTACACTGAATTCTTAGTTATTATTGTATCAAGGTTTTGTTTATATGAAGTGATTTTTATTTATTTATTTGTTCCAACGTTTCAGTAGTCTGCTACCTAAAATTTAGCAGACTACTGAAACGTTGGAACAAATAAATAAATAAAAATCACTTCATATAAACAAAACCTTGATACAATAATAACTAAAAATTCAGTGATGAAGTGATGCTTTCTGAATAATAGTACAAGAAGCGGTAGTTAGTTGAACTATTATGCTAATTAAAAAGACACAGAGTTCGGTTTTTGTGAGTGCCGGCGCATAACCAGGGAAATGCGATTATTAATGTAAGTTGTTTATTTTGCGTATAATTGCCTGAATAGCATTGCTTATTGATGAACTATTTCTTGTATTCTATGGGGTGATTACTGCTATGTGTATGTAATTTACTGTAAAATCCACATTTGAAGAAGTAAAGTAGGTTATTTGTGAGAGGTTTGTATCACTCGAGGACCTAGAACCCTAGTAAAACAAAAAGTATACAACACTAAAAGCTAATTTTGCAATATTCAACGCATCGGCTGGGGGTTGACAGTCGGAGGGTTACTCTATACTGATGCATAGGAATAACAACCTCGTGTGTGTTTAGCAACGCGCACGCATGTGAAATAATATTATCTCAAGGCGAGTGACCCGCGGATAGTGATATCTTATACTTATAGTATCAAAAAATATAATCAATATAACATGATACATCATATTATAGACGAAAATATCCCTGGTGTATAAATTATATTAATATTATAATATTAATAAAATACACTGAAAATTTGGCCCCGCAGAAATGATCAGCGTTTAGGTTTACCAATCACGGTTACTCTGTAGGAGCTACAGGGCGTCAGAACCGCTACCTTTTAGCAAAACGGCAATAAATATTAATACTAATTAATATTTATTATAAATTTATTATAAATTTATTATAAATTTACTATAAATTTATAAGAAATTTATTATAAATTGTTTACAAAATATATTAAGCACTCTATCTCGCAATTATGTAACAATACTGCTGTAAGTGTCGGCAACAAATGTGGCAGCAGCGTACTTTGTGCTATCTAGCCATTTTGTACCTAAAGTATACACATATTGAAAACTCATCTTTGTACCGAAAGCTTCAGATTTATACATTTTTAACTAATAAGCGCAAGCAAAATAGTGGTAGTTAATGGATGCTGCAATGAGTGCAGTTCTGTCTGTTCTTTAATTAAATCGTGCCTTGATTGTCAGAACTTTTAAGCTTGGTAAACCATGTTTTGTGTGTTAAAAGGTGGATTTATCAAGTAAATTATTTTTAGAGTGACCATTTTGCGTACATTGAATGATTGAATAATTGTGCTAACAATAAATTACCCCTTATTTTAAATAAAAGTGTACGTCATGTACGACTATTTGAAGCTATCTAGTTCTTGTAACGTGGGTGTTTCTGAGTGAGATTGATTGTATTGTGTTGTTAGTGATTAGTGTATATAAACTGCTTTGAATATCAAAGGTTTTAAACTTGATAAGCTGTTTTTTATCTTAAAAGGTGGAATTACCTAGTAAATCATTATTACTGTGTTAATATGTTTCTACCATTTGTGTGTATTCAAAATTCTACTTTACAAATTTTTTATTTTAAATACTTAGTGGTGTATACACTTAATTTGCGGACAGCATAAAATTGAAATAGTTCATGTGAAGTGAGCGTTTCTGATTGAGGGTGATTTTATGATATTATTGTGTTAGTGTATATAAAGTACATTTGATAAATCATCTTAAAAAGTAGAATATTTGGTTAATCACTATTAACGTGTGACTATTTGTAACTTTTGTGTATATTGAAAAATACCAGTTAACTATTTCTTATTTTAGAAAGTATAGTGTAAAGTGTATTTAATTTACGGACTGCAACTGCATAAAACTGAAAAAAATTTTGCCAGATGGGTGTTTCCGAATAATTTTATATCTAGTTTTATTGCGTTAGTGTATATAAATATATTTACAATGGATATCCTAAAAAAATTTTAAAACTTTTATGAGCTAACCTATGAGGAAATATTAATAATTAAAAAGGATGGCAAACCGACCCCTGATACGTCAATTGAATATCAGGGAAGTAGCAGAGGCAAACAGTATAGAAGAAAATTTAATAAGGAAATTTATATTAGAAAAAGAAAGGGTTATGTGATGCAACGTGAAAAATCTGTTCGTTTGTTTGCCCTGCCTATTATTTAGCGGCCATGGTAAATGGACCAAATCTGGAATTCGGAATTTAGTTCATCTAAGCAATCAAATTAAAATGAGCGGGAGGATAGGGGGTGTTCGAGCAAAAATTAAAATCATATTTCCCAATGCACATTGTGTATAGTGTTATGTCCATAAATTAAGTTTAATAGTGGGGTAAGCTTCATTCCAAAACCCCCAAGTATGAATATTTTTTTGCAAATATACAAGAAATTGCTGCATTTTTTGTTAAATTTCCTCAATGTGTTGCAATATTAGAAAAAATTGTTAAACATAAAATACCACCTCGGTCTACTCCAACGAGGTGGAATTTTAAAAGTCGAATAGTAAATGTAGTATTTGAGCATCGAGAATCTATTATCAAATGTAAGGAAGAAATTCAGTGGAGTATGTATAGTCGACAGCAGAAGTAAATTTATGACGATTAATCGCATGTTGGACGACCAAGTATTTATCTTTTGGCTAACATTTTTTCATTACATAATGCCCCATGTAGATATTATTAACAATCAACTCCAAAAACAAAAAGTGGATATCTTATAAATAAGAAACGCAGTGCAAAGTTTTAATGAGAATATCGCCAAAATACAAAACCAAAGAGTTGACTTCATGTTAAAAGAAGCTGCAGAAATTAGTGGTGAAGGACAAATGGTAAAAAAAGAAAATGTTTCCAAGATAGTCTTGGAAACATCAAAGCTGCTGCACTTGAAGTGTGTGATGTAATAACTTCTACAGCAAAAGATCGTTTTCAATTTTGTGGTTATTTGATAGCAGTATCTTTACTTTTGCCTGTGAAATTTACAGAGTAAGCAGATATCATGGATAGACAAAGAAGTTCTAGAAATGGCAGGGTAAGGAAGAAATATGTGGAAAACAGTAAAAAATAGGAAAGATAAGGTGATAGATCACATACTAAAGCCTAAGGCAATAGTGAGGAATATATTGGAAGCAAAGATAGAGAGGTAGAGGTAGACCTAAGTTAGACTATTGCACACAGATAGTTAAAGATGTAGGCTGTGGGAATTTCAGGGAAATATATAGGTTAGCTCAGAATAACAATCAATAGAGCTACACGTGCAACCGGGTTCCAAGACGAAAATTTTAATGACGAAAAAAATAATTGTACTTAAACCTGATGATTATTTTAAGCACCTAAAGGTGTTGGATTTGCAATATTTTTAACTAATGTTGATTGTGCAAAAGGATTTATTGGAAAACTATTAATTCGGCAAATATCTAAGCGTTAGGGGATCTTCGAGGCCGCAGGTTGCTAAACCTCCTTCACATATCACTGAATATCGGTGAAATAGGATAAATAGTTAGAAAACAATAGAAGGGGAACCGGGTTGTATCAAAGCTGTTGGAATTTCAGGGAAATGTGTAGGCTAGTTCAGAATAGAAATCATTGGAGATACTCGTCCAACCAGTTCCAAAACGGAAAACCTAATGAGGAAAAATAAAATTGCACTTAAACCAGATGCTTACTATAAACAACTACATGTGTTGGTTATGCTGTATTCTCAACTAATGTTGATTGTGCGAAAGGATTTATTGGAAAACTATTATTCCGGCAAATGTTTAGGCGTTGGGGGATCTTGGTAGCCGCAGATTGCTTAACCTCTTTCACAAACCACTGAATATCTGTGAAATAGGGTACCGAGCTGTATCTAACAGGATAGAGCGGCGGCTATGTTCGAAGACAACAAACTTCATACATGGAAAAATGGTTGAAAGCATATGTGTGGAGCACAGCAATATATAACTCTGAAATAGGGACGGTAGGCGAAGCAGACAGGAAAATGGTAGAAGCCTTTTGGAGCGTGGTGCTTCAGATGTATGATGCTGATAGCATGGACAGACAAAGTTAATAACAAAAAGGTTTTAAAAATGGTAGGGGAAGATAGATATCTGTGGAAAACAAAAAATAAAGAAAAATGGGAGGAATAGAGGGATAGGGGACATTCTAAGGCATTTGGGGAGTAGTGCAGGATATATTGCAAGTAAAGATAGGAAAAAAGAGAGGTAAAGGCAGACCTAGACCAAACTATTGCACGCAATTAGTGAAATATGTAGGTTTTGAGAATTTCAGGAAAATGTGTAGGTTAGTTCAGAATCGGAAACGACGAAGGTACGCGTCTAACCAGTTTCAGAACTGAACACCTAATGATAATGATGATGCAATTAAATTTCCAGAAGATTAACTTAATTCAATGATTGATGCGTTTCCTATGTTAATAAAACAGCGATTAAGAACTGAACTTGTCATCCATTATTTATGCAAGAGATGAATACAGACATCTTAAGGGAGCGACGGCACTTTTACAATTTTTGATTAGTAATAATCTAGAGGATGTTATTTCGTAAGTCAAAAAATTACAGGAAATTTTAATAACCATGCCAATGACTACGTCCGAAGCAGAACGTTGTGTTTGTAAATTAAAACGAATTAAAACCTTTCGTCGTAACATCATATCTCAAGATCGTTAACAGCTCTGGCAGTATTATCGATAGAATATAAATTTATAACAACGTTACCAAATTTCAATGAAAGAGTAATTAAAGAGTTTGCAAGCAAAAAGAATCGGCGTATGAATTTCGTTTACAAAAATCAATGGGAAGCTTAGAAAAATAATCTTATATTATATTTTACTCTATAGCATCAAAACATACAGAACCGCCGTTTCTGTAGGTCACCATTCGCCACTGAGTATTACGGCCGTCAACGTGTTAAATTAAATTATAAAAGTGAAACAAGTAACCAAGGAGCTATTTGCCGCCCTTTGGATATGCCGCCCGCATGCATTGTTGCACTTATTTGGGGGGAGCAGAAATAATTAAAAATTTTTCGATGTACCGAATATGTTACCACAGATTTCTTCTACAGTTTTTAGATAATTTATTTTCGTAGAAAATCCGTTTTTTTATTTTTAAAATACCTGCCTATAACAACACTATCGATCTGATAGTCTCAGAACCATTTCTTAAACTTTAAACGTAATTTGTCAAAGTTGTAAGAATATTACCCAAAAGGATATTCGAAGCTTTTCGTATAAAACATTTCATTACCTACACATTTTGCGAATTCGAACAATAGTTTAGCAATAAAATTTGAAAAATAACTTATACACGCAGGGTTATTTCCTTAGTGATACACTTCAGATGGGAGATTTGCCTTTGTTCTTATCCATAATATGAAGATACGTTATACGAAAACTTTATATATATTATTTCTTCTTAAGGTTCTATTTACGTGTACTACATTGCGAAATGAAGAGGAATGTAATCCTAAGCTATACCGTTAGATGTTTAAATTATATTGTATTAAATCAACTATTATTACAAATTCAGGAATGTACAACAGTCGAAAGTTTTTCAAGTACATCTAGTATTTACCTTACTATCTTAAAATCTCATTAAATTTAATGGGATTGTGGAATTAATTTTGCGAATCATAGAGAGGTAATTTGTTGTTCAGTATATTTCTCTTGTACGCTCTAAATGTTGTACTGTTCGTTGAACGATATCTGAGGTCAAATGCTAATCATGTCACTAGGTCATCTACATAACGTAGACGGTTTAACGGTGATGGACATAGTCCTCATCGTATGGATGCTGTACAGTAAATAACTAAAATCCTTTTTATTCATTAATTACTTGCAATATTGAAGACGTTTTAGCTACAAAAATTCTATTAGAAGTGAGTTTAAAGAACCCTGCGCACATAACAGCTAAGCAAAAGGAATTGCAAGTTTTAATTTGCATTATAACATTTATTTTTAACCTGTCGAAAATAGTATAAACCTCATTAAAAATTTTGTGATGTGACGTTTCAGAGCATGCAGCTGGTGAATTATTTAAATATAAATATTTACAGATTATTTTAAAAATATCAAGTTTTTCAATTTTTTTTTATTCAATAACCTCTTATATAGGGCAGGGCGTTCTGTCCGTCTTAATTTTCATTTTTTGAATTCAATTTGCCAACATCGGATATTTTGACAAATTCTTTATTAAGTTGACGACAAATTTGGGAAATTAATTTTTAAAAAATGATATTGTTCAAATGGTGCCCATTGCTCTACTGGAATTCGAGCCATCAAGCTCCGCAAAGTTTACTCAGGTATGGCTGTTATTTCTACCCGAATATTGTTCTTCAATTCCTACAGAATGGCAGGGCGGTTGCGAAACAATCGACCCTTAAGATATTCCAATAAAAAAGTCGCATGACCTCAAATCCAAACCTCGGAGAGGCCAATTGAAGTCTCCTCTTCGGGATATCAGTTTTCCAAGAAAAAAAAAGCATGAACAACGGGTAAAGACAAATTTGAAGTGACTTCTGGTTTCGTCTTGTTGAAACCAGCTTTCTTGATCAAATCAATCACATTCTTGAAGAGCAGGTGTGAAGGAATCACGTATCATATCTACATAAGGTTCAGAATTCACCGTCATGGCGTTGTAGCGATCATCTTACAACAAAAACGCACCGATAATTCTCGATAATGAAATAATTATTCAACCTGTGCTCTTTCAGCTATGCAAAAGCCTTTGATGTTTTATTTTCGGGTGTGTTTCACACCAATAGCGTAAATTTCCCAGTAATTCCTCTATAAGATAATTCGTATTGTAATTCATCTTCTTCCATACGATTAATTTCCATTTTCATATCTCTCTTACTCAAGGAAAATAATTATTAAACTCAAAATACCACACAAAAGTTATTTATCACTCAAACTATTCAAAAATACTATTTATTAACAGAAATAAAATTAACATTGTAAATAGTACTAACAAGCTTAAAATTAAATATACAGAAACTGACACTTAATTGTACATAAAGTAAAATTAAAGCAAAGATTATACACGATTTTAACTAAAAATTAAAATTTTCCAACAGTTGAAAGAATTACTTATATCTTACAAAGTGAATTTTCATTTTTATTTGAAATCAGTGGGGCCTATATAATCTACGGGGGGAACAAGAGTACAGATGGACTCATAAAGTAGAGCTTCATGGAATACAAGACTCAATTTTATACAAAAAATCAGTTGTAGTGAGAAACGATGCTAATTTCCAGAATGATTTATCCAGGTGCGTGAAGTTAGCCGCAACATTTTTGAATTTTTTAAAAATACTTCTGTCATAATTAGGCGCCAATTAGGCGCCATGTTGCGCCGCTAAAACTAAATTTTGCGCCGTCTTGGCAAACAAGTTATTGATAAAATAAGATTTTTCCGGCCAAGTTCACGAAGCCGCACTTTTTTTCAATTTTCAGAAAATCTTTATTCCATAATTTAGCGCCAATTAGGCGCCATTTTGCGCCGTTAAAACGAAATTTTGCGCCCTCCTATGTATCAAGTTATTCGCAATAAACTATTTTTCTGAACTCCAAAAACGTGAAGTTGGCCGCGACTTTTTCGAATTTTGAAAAAAATTTTGTACCAAATTTAAGCGGTAATTAGGCGCCATTTTGCGCCGTTAAAACGAAATTTTGCGCCCTTCTGTATAACAAGTTATTCGAAAAAAACCATTTCCCCAAACTAGCCCAAAATCGTGAAGTTGGCCGCGACTTTTTTGAATTTTGAAAAAAATTTTGTACCACAATTAAGCGGTAATTATGCGCCATTTTGCGCCGTTGAAACGAAATTTTGCGCCTTCCTGTGTAACACGTTATTCGAAATAAACTATTTTTCTAAGCGACCTAAAATCGTGAAGTTGGCGGCGACTTTTTCGAATTTTGAAAAAAATTTTGTACCAAATTTAAGCGGTAATTAGGCGCCATTTTGCGCCGTTAAAACAAAATTTTGCGCCCTTCTGTGTAACAAGTTATTCGAAAAAAACCATTTCTTCAAACTAGCCCAAAATCGTGAAGTTGGCCGCGACTTTTTGAATTTTAAAAAAATTTTTGTACCACAATTAAGCGGTAATTATGCGCCATTTTGCGCCGTTGAAACGAAATTTTTCGCCCTCCTGTGTAACAAGTTATTTGAAAAAAACGATTTCTCCATACTACCCAAAATCGTGAAGTTGGCCGCGACTTTTTCGAATTTTGAAAAAAATTTTGTACCACAATTAAGCGGTAATTATGCGCCATTTTGCGCCGTTGAAACGAAATTTTGCGCCCTCCTGTGTAACAAGTTATTTGAAAAAAACTATTTCTCCATACTACCCAAAATCGTGAAGTTGGCCGCGACTTTTTCGAATTTTGAAAAAAATTTTGTACCAAATTTAAGCGGTAATTAAGCGCCATTTTGCGTCGTTAAAACAAAATTTTGCGCCCTTCTGTGTAACAAGTTATTCGAAAAAAACCATTTCTCCAAACTAGCCCAAAATCGTGAAGTTGGCCGCGACTTTTTTGAATTTTGAAAAAAATTTTGTACCACAATTAAGCGGTAATTATGCGCCTTTTTGCACCGTTGAAACGAAATTTTGCGCCCTCCTGTGTAACAAGTTATTTGAAAAAAACTATTTCTCCGTACTACCCAAAATCGTGAAGTTGGCCGCGACTTTTTCGAATTTTGAAAAAAATTTTGTACCAAATTTAAGCGGTAATTAGGCGCCATTTTGCGCCGTTTTTCAAAAAACTTCATGCTTTTAGGCAGTTCGGATAAATATATTTTCAAATAACTTGTTACACTGAAGGGCGCAAAATTTCGTTTCAACGGCGAAAAATGGCGCATAATTACCGCTTAATTGTGGTACAAAATTTTTTTCAAAATTCAAAAAGTCGCGGCCAACTTCACGATTTTGGGCTAGTTTGGAGAAATGGTTTTTTTCGAATAACTTGTTACACAAAAGGGCGCAAAATTTTGTTTTAACGGCGCAAAATGGCGCCTAATTACCGCTTAAATTTGGTACAAAATTTTTTTCAAAATTCGAAAAAGTCGCGGCCAACTTCACAATTTTGGGTAGTATGGAGAAATCGTTTTTTTCAAATAACTTGTTACACAGGAGGGCGCAAAATTTCGTTTCAATGGCGCAAAATGGCGCATAATTACCGCTTAATTGTGGTACAAAATTTTTTTCAAAATTCAAAAAAGTCGCGGCCAACTTCACGATTTTGGGCTAGTTTGGAGCAATGGTTTTTTTCGAATAACTTGTTATACAGAAGGGCGCAAAATTTCGTTTTAACGGCGCAAAATGGCGCCTAATTACCGCTTAAATTTGGTACAAAATTTTTCAAAATTCGAAAAGTCGCGGCCAACTTCACGATTTTGGGTAGTATGGAGAAATAGTTTTTTAAAATAACTTGTTACACAGGAGGGCGCAAAATTTCGTTTCAACGGCGCAAATGGCGCATAATTACCGCTTAATTGTGGTACAAAATTTTTCAAAATTGAAAAGTCGCGGCCAACTTCACGAGTTTAGTGTTGAAAAATAGTTTATTTAGAATAACTTGTTACACAGGAAGGCGCAAAATTTCGTTTACGGGCAAATGGCGCCAATTGGCGCTAATTATGAAAAAGATTTTCTGAAAATTGAAAAAAAGTGTGGCTTCGTGAACTTGGCCGGAAAAATCTTATTTTATCAATAACTTGTTTGCCAAGACGGCGCAAAATTTAGTTTTAGCGGCGCAAAATGGCGCCAAATTGGCGCCTAATTATGACAGAAGTATTTTTAAAAAATTCAAAAATGTTGCGGCTAACTTCACGCACGTGATTTATCCTCGGGTTGAATAGTACTGCAGTGATCAATAATTATACTTGTCCAGAAGGTGCGTGCGTGCGTGCGTATGTGCATGCGCTCGCGCGCGCGCGTGTATACAGCTATGTTCTGCTCCTCTCCTTTGTAAAGTATTTTATTTTTCACGCTCTTTCTCACACACCATAACTAACCTACAAAATAATTACCTTGCTATCTGCCAAGTTACTCAACCAGTATTTCTCCTATAAAATAAATATTTTTCTTTACTAACACTTTTCTAATCAACTATAGACACGAGACAATTAATTACATTCTATTATATAAAGAGGATCATCACTAATAATCCTTTATAAACTACATATATTTACAAATCTGATCGGGTATTTTTGTCTGATCATAAAATCACACAGAATGTCCTTAAAACTAATCAAATATTTACACCACACCCTATTAGCATTAAATTAGTAAATTTTTAATATCTTGTAGTGATTAAAGTTTGAAATTGTCATTTTTATTGAACAACTTTACTTTTAATTATTTCCTGAAAATTTGCTTGTAGAAGAAAACATTGTAGTGTTTCACTTTGGATAACCTTTCAATCCATTAAATGGAAGTATTTCAAACCCTTACAAATTATATTCAAAAAATAATTTTATAACTTAACCTAATAAATTAATCAAATGTGATTTGAACAGTAAACCACTTTGTTCGAGTTATAACAGTTTTAAAAGAAAAATAAATTTTCTACGCAGATAACAAAAGCACTACTGACTTTTTATAACATAATAAACTTAAGCGTATTGAAATTTCCATCTAATTTCACTTATATTATTAGCAGCGTTAACCCTATCTTTTTTTGTGAATCAATACAACAAAATTACCATCATTCTTTATTAATTAATTCATCGAGAAGCGGTTCGACGACACGCATTCTTGATAAATTTTACTGATTATTTTGCTCCACGTTTTTAGATTTAATTATTATCAATAATGCTGCTAATACGTTATTAAAAAGCTTCTCCTAAAAGTTTTAGAAACAATAATATCAAATCAAGAAGCTTCAAATAAAAAGAACCTTAAATAAAGTACCTCTCCTTTGTATAGCGTCTTGCGTTTTTAATTTGTTAAAATGAATTGTAGATATATGCATTCACACATGCTACGTACCTAGACGTAGCCGGAAGAAAAGTAAATACCAGGCTAACTATCAAACGCGGAGAGTGGGGGGATTCACCTACATACTAAGAAAACCAAAAAAAGAGCACGTCGTCCACGATTATCTATTAACAAATAAAAATAAATAAAGAATTCTGTACAAATAAGCAAAAGCAATAAATTAAGCGTTACTATTTCAAAGCAAACAATTAGGTGATATGATCAATTTAGTACTTTAGATACAAAGTGCGCATCTCGTATTTTACACAAAATAAAATTAATCAGTAGTAAATAAACATGTGATTGCTTTTGTCAAGCGTTTTTAAAATTGCACCTAATACTTTTTATAAAATAAAGTAATCAGTAGGAAAGAATTAAAGGGTGAGAGCTTTTGTCAAATATTCTTTTTAAATTGTACATAATACCGTTTGTAAAATAACCCAATCAGTAGAAAAAAATAAGCGCATGTCTGTCAAATGTCTTTAACAATGGTACATCGCACCTGTAGAGCGATAATATCGATTCGCAGCAACAAACAATAGTTCTAAGTTCTATAGTGTCACGTTTCTTATCACGTAACTACACCAAACGCTGATATGGAATATGCCATTGATATACACAAAAGAAAACAAGTTGTATACCTGTATGTGTCTGGATACTTAGCTTGCACGCCCTCGGGAGTGAATCAGCACCACATCGCCACGATCGTCGGGGTCAATTTACCCTGTTACCATAACGGCACTAGCAATCTACAGGCAACGGCAGTTGGTCTGTGGCGCAGAACAGTTGGGCCTACATAAAAAGAAAGAACCAATTTGGCCTCCAACTAAAAGCTAAAAAGAGAATCTGATTAGAATGGGTAAGCGCGGGGAAAGTCACCGAATACACGCAAGATACTTCTTACTTGTCGAACAACAAAACGTGCATCGCTGTAGAAAATATTTCAACGCACGAGCTGAAGAATCAAATTAAAAATTGGTTCAAATAACACGAATTCTAACTGGATGGAATTCTAACGGATAGTTTAATACACTATTTAGACGACGGTTTAGATGGAAAACACATAAGAAGCAATTATAAGTTATCGAAATGTTTAACAAATTACCGGATACCTAAAACATGGTAGTAACTATTTAATTCATTGAATAAATGTTTGTTTTAAAAGCAAAATGGATTTGAGGTAAAATTATGTTAAAGCGGGCTTAGGATTAACAAGAGAAAAATATACAGGATATTAATAGAGGGTTTAAGCATAGCAACGGAATCGATTTAACAAAATTATCGTAAAGCGGGATTATGAATTAACAAGGGAAAAAATAGGGTAATTAATTTATGCTGAAAATAAACGTAACACACACTTTTCTCCTAGTGCTTTTCTAAACTAATTAAATTTTGAACATACTCAAAAATAAATTGTTTCTAACACGTCTTGATCTTAATATGTAAATTCTTTTTACCTTATTTTTCAAAGCCTATCTTTAATTATAAAATTCACCGATCTATTCAAATCCTCTTAACAAAAAAACTAGATACCTACATTTTATATTCCCCCTAATTTGTCTGGACCTCATTAAATAAGTATTCTGTAACTTATTTTTGAAAAATAGAAATATATTTATACACGGTAACTTCAATTTAATTTAACTCAATCATAAAAAGAGTGACCTTTATTACGTCATTCAATAGGAGTTAATTGATTTATTTGGGTATTTGGGGACTATATTATCCATTGCACTTTTATGACGGCCCAACGCTGGAGCTCGATTGGTATTTAGGGAAATCCACTGCAATATATATATATATATATATATATATATATATATATATATATATATATATAGTGAATAAGATGAAATAATAACTTTTTATGCAAAGCCCAAATGATCAGTTCAAATCGAGCTTTAGTTAGTATTTATCAACTTACCTTGTCCTAAAACATCCGACACTCGGTTTTTAGTAACCAGTGTACTCTCGGATCCATCTCCATTCTCTAAGGATCGGACCAAGATTCCATTCTCTACTTTCAAGGAATTTCATTGTGCTCAGTACAACTTCGGGGTGCTACTCAATGGATTAATGTCTTGCCAGGATGGTCGTTCTCCTCTGGTTTTCCAACCCAGAATGACAAGTAGATTTTTGTCGTTCTCCCGTTTGGTTTAGAACTGTAGGTGATCTCTGTGGGCCGACCAACAAGATTACAATTTACTCGCGCGACGTGTACGAGTATTTTCGCGCTAGAATCCGTTCTTCCATCTCTAGCACCTTTTCTTCCATTTTTCGAGTTTTCAGAGAACGTTGCTTCCAATGTCTGTAAGCTGCCGAAAAAGCTGGCTTCTAGATCTTTTGCGGTTTTTGAAGTTTTTTCTATAAACACCTATCTTAATTGCCTGTAATTTTCCAACAATTTTTGTTCAAACTGTTTTGCATTCTGGTCCAATTGCGATGTAAAGTTTATCTGTAAGATTTACAGCGATCTCGTTCAGTTTTTTGCCATGCCAGCAAGATTTCGCTTCCGTTACTCACCATTTTCCTGTAGGTTTCTGTATAACTTGCGGAGTTTTTGTTTAATTTTTCCATGAATTCCGCAGAGTTATAAGTCAAGCTCTCCGCCACGCTTGACTTGAACTCCTTCAAGAAAGACGGAATTTTGCTGTTCATTTTCTCTTGTTGTTATGAATGATGGGCATGTAAAAGAAAATCGTTCACATGCCTTTCTCACTGCTATCCCACCGCTGTAACCAGTGCAACAAAAACTCTATTGAAATAACAACTGTTTATTATTAAGAATTGCATACACAAGCCTTTGTACTCGTAACTACAGTAAAATTCTAAAGTATTTATCTAGAACGATTTCTTTCCAGCTAATCTCTGATAGTACACACACTTACTTCCTAAAGCTACAACACTATCTTTCTAATGACTATGGAGGCATTATAATTAATAATAAAAACACTACAATAATATACACCATAGAACTGTTTATTTAATTCAGTGTCATCAATAATTTATATGATATCACGACTACAGTTTAAGGTTCAAATAAAATTAGTATAATAATCAAGCCTTGAGTTGAAACCAATCTCTAATGCTTATGAACGTCAATTCATATACATAATAAATAATTCTGGACTATTTTAAGAACGTACTAGAATTATTCAAATAACATCTAGAAGGTTCCTATTGTAGGCTTAATAAAGGGTGACTACCAATTAATCTTTGAATACAGATGGCTCGTTTACGTTCAGTTGTATTGTTTTGGTCAAGAGTAGACTAAGCGACGCCTTGTTATACAGTCCCCTCTTAAAACTGTTATGTCCCAGAACACTGTGACCTGGACGTTGGAAATCCCCGTAGCGGTAAGGACAGGCGGAACCATTTCTGCAGTTCCCATGTTAAATGAGGTAGCAATTAACAATCTTCATAGCAGGCGCCGTACCATTTTGATTATAATCACACATCAAAATCTGGATCCCAGCTTTCTGGAAGAGCACACTTCATATTTCGTATTAATCTCCAGTCCAACCATCGAGTTCACAACCAATCTTGGGTATGGCTAAGATTCCAAATTTGATCATATCACCCTTGGGGTCTACTAACTCTTTCCACAGACACTGGTAATTCGCTTTACCAGAGGGTAATTGCTTAGTCACCAGGTAATAGTGCCACGATGTCGGTCCTTTAGCTGTATTGTGTTTTCAACCTCTGGTTGTTGTCAGTGAAGTTGATCCAGAACACTAAACTTATTTTTAGACACCCAAACAAGTCCTCGGGGCATATCAAAGTCGTCGCTACGCAATGTGTCCGAGACATTAACCAATCATAGCTCAATCCAAACGTTTGTTAATTCTCACGAGCGTAACTATTTGTTCGTCTTATTACTTGCCGTTCTTTGACATTACCGACATCATCACTATCGTAAGGTGATGGCCGGTTAAAGTGCATCAAAATCGCTCTTCCCTTTTGGAGTTTACGAATCCGATATACCCCGTCGTTGATCATTTTCTTTTAACTTCGTATAAATCCTCTTAATGTCAGTGTAACTTTGGTTATTATTCACGCCTCCGTCTAGAATTGTATAACCAGACGGGGTTGCACTCTTAAAAACTAGAATCCTGCCCCTTAATGTCTTTATCTGATCGTTTGCAATCTGACTATTATAGATGTCACGCATCTTACACTTGAGCTTCTCGACTGCTAAAGAGGACATGAAAAATCCACACAAATTTTGCAAGCAAGTAAAAGAGTTGATTATAACGGTAGATTTGTTATGGGCTTTGCCCTTGTAAGTATTGTTTTGCCAGCATCGACCAGTTCGAAATACGAGGGTTCAGATTTGCGATTTTTAAAACAGGTAAAGTTGTTAAGGGATTACACGTATGAAGTACCATTAAAAAATAGTCGTGGTGGAAATGAAAACTATGGTGCTTAAAAGTTGCGTACTTTGTACTTAAGTAAATTGCGTTTGCTTGTCTCAGGTTCCATGTATGACCATATATGTCCGAAACTTTGAAAATTATTATAGTAATCTATATCTTATGAAATATTCTGGTTTGTACAGAAATGAGTGGCTCGTTTGTTTTTACGATGAGCTGAAGAAAATAAATAGGAAAAATGCACATTTTACACGTGTGTGAAGTTAGCACCCCATTTTTTAAAAATCATGATTTTGAAAGTTGTTCTAGATTGTTCTTATCTTGTACCGCATTGTTCCAATTCGACATTACTTTATTCCAAAAGATTCCTCGAAAATTTGGTAAAACCCATTTTGTTACTGGCACCCCATTTATCGAAAATCGCAATTTTGGTCATCGCTTAACATTGTTCTAGTTGTTCCAAATATTGTTTCAAAAGGACAATTCCGGATCTAAACGATTCTTCAAAAAAACGGCAAAAACATTTTTTTGCTGGCACCCCATTTTTCAAAAATTGAAATTTTTGCCCTCGATTAAGATTGTTCTAGTTGTTCCAAACATTGTTCCAAAAGGACAATTCCGTATCTAAACAATTCCTCAAAAAAACGGCAAAAAACATTTTTTTGAAGGCACCCCATTTTGCAAGAATCAAAATTTAGGCCCTCGATTATGATTGTTCTTGTTGTTTCAAACATTCAATGTAGTACCTCCGGGTGGAGCATTGGGGACGTGGCCGCAAGTATAGCGGCCCTAATTCAAATTATAATGTTTCAAACATTGTTCCAAAAGGACAATTCCGTATCGAAACGATTCTTCAAGAAAACGGCAAAAACATTTTTTTGATGGCACCCCATTTTTCAAAAATCAAAATTTTGGTCCTCGATTAAGATTGTTCTAGTTGTTCCAAACATTGTTCCAAAAGGACAATTCTGTATCTAAACGATTTTTCAAAAAACGGCAAAAAACATTTTTTTGCTGGCACCCCATTTTTCAAAAATCGAAATTTTGGCCCTCGATTAAGATTGTTCTAGTTGTTCCAAACATTGTTCCAAAAGGACAATTTCGTATCGAAACGATTCTTTTAAAAAACGGCAAAAAACATTTTTTTGCTGGCACCCCATTTTTCAAAAATCGATTTTTTTGCCCTCGATTAAGACTGTTCTAATTGTTCCAAACATTGTTCCAAAAGGACAAATCCGTATCAAAACGATTCTTCAAAAAACGGCAAAAAACATTTTTTTGCTGGCACCCCATTTTTCAAAAATCGATTTTTTGGCCCTCGATTAAGACTGTTCTAGTTGTTTTAAACATTGTTCCAAAAAGACAATTCCGTATCTAAACGATTCTACAAAAAAATGAAAAAAACTTTTTTTTACAAACAAGACAGACGGACCAAGAGTAAACATACTTTTCCCTTCTTGCTCCAATGGATAACTTTTTGTTCTGAGCTGTCCTAATCCTAGAAAACATAGTTTTGCAGTATGAATCTCGTATCACCAACGGTTCTTCCAAAAATCGATGTTTTTACTATATCGACAAGAGTAAACATATCCTTCCTTTTTTGTTCCAATGGCTAACTTTTTGTTCTGAGCTGTTCTAAGCCTAGAAAACATAGTTCTGCAGTACGAATCTCCTATCACCAGCGGTTCTCCCAAAAATTGATGTTTTTACTACATCGACAAGAGTAATCATATCCTTCCTTTTTTGTTTCAATGGCTAACTTTTTTGTTTTAAGCTATTCTAAGTTTAAAAACATAGTTCTGCATTATGAGTCTCCCATCGCCACCGGTTCTTTCAAAATCGATGTTTTTACTGTATGGACAAGAGTAAATATAGTTTTTCTCGTTTGTTCCATATAGCTAGCTTTTTGTTCTGACCATATAGTAGTCATCGTTTTCATTACAAAAATAAGAAGGAAATTATGAATGGATGTGTTTGACAAGGATCTTATGTCATGGAACGATACGCCAATAAACTATATACCTATAAAATCTACGTGGCTTTTTCCTAACGAAAAGAGTATCTCAGCAACCACAACGAGAACGAACATATAAGTTATATTTAGAAGTACATGTTTATAATAAAATATTAATAGCATTTAATAATAATAATAATAATAAAATAAGTCATATATTTGCCACGATTTTGGTGTAATGTATTTGAAAACAGTTTTTATACTCCCATTTATAAAGTTCCACTTCACACATTATGGGATTTACTTCACGCATACTTGATATAAGTGCCCATTTACTTTTAGGTACCGATCACAAGTAAATAGGTTGCTGTGCGTGCTATATTTTGATAGTATTTAGAAATGTCACGGCAAATGTCAAAAACAAAAATTAGAAAAATGCGTTTTAATTTAATGTCGTAGAAAAAGAATAGTGTGCAACACGTGTGTGAAGTAAGTTTATACACTCGTTTGGATTGCAACATTCGCTTGCAGCTCGTGTTGCAAACTCCTCACTCGTATATAAAATGTGTCTTCACACACATGCTACACAATATCTACATTTTTTGGCGTACCGTTCCATGACTGAAGATCCTTGTCAAACACATCCATTCATAATTGCCTTCTTATTTTTGGAATGAAAACGATGACTACTATATGGTCAGACCAAAAAGTTAGCTATATGGAACAAAAGAGAAAAACTATATTTACTCTTGTCCATCCAGTAAAAACATCGATTTTGGGAGAATAGGTGGCGATGGGACACTCATAATGTAGAACTATGTTTTTTAAACTTAGAACAGCTCAGAATAAAAAGGTAGCCATCGGAATAAAAGAGGAAAGCTATGTTTACTCCTATCGATAGAGTAAAAACACCAATTTTTGGGAGAACCGCTGGTGATAGAATATTCATACCGCAGAACTATGTTTTCTAAGCTTAGAACAGCTCAGAACAAATAGTTAGCCATTTGAACAGAAGGGGAAGGCTATGTTTACTCCTGTCGATATAGTAAAAATACTGATTTTTGGCAGAACCACTGGTGATAGGAGATTCATACTGCAGAACTATGTTTTCTAGGCTTAGAACAGCTCAGAACAAAAAGTTAGCCATTGGAACAGAAGAGGAAGGCTATGTTTACTCTTGTCGATATAGTAAAAACATAGATTTTTGGAAGAACCGCTGGCGATAGGAGATTCATACTACAGAACTATGTTTTCTAGGCTTGGGACAGCTCAGAACAAAAAGTTATCCTTTGGAGCAAGAAGGCAAAGGTATGTTTACTTTTGGCCCGGCAGTCTTGTTTGTCAAAAAATGTTTTTTTCCGTTTTTTTGAAGAATCGTTTAGATACGGAATTGTCCTTTTGGAACAATGTTTGGAACAACTAGAACAATCTTAATCGAGGGCCAATATTTCGATTTTTGAAAAATGAGGTGCCAGCAAAAAAATATTTTTTGCCGTTTTTTGAAGAATCGTTTAAATACGGAATTGTCCTTTTGGAACAATGTTTGGAACAACTAGAACAATGTTAGCGATGGGCAAAACCGCGATTTTCGATAAATGGGGTGCCAGTAACAAAATGGGTTTTTTCCATATTTGCGAGGAATCTTTTGGAATAAAGTAATGTCGAATTAGAACAATGCGGTACAAGATGAGAACAATCTGGAACAACTTTCAAAATCATGATTTTTAAAAATGGGGTTCTAACTTCACACACATACATTTTACCCCTTTCCTCACTCCCTGCAAAGAATATTTTCTACGACCTATTGATTTCTTATTCTGTTATCGTGGGTCAAAGTTTAATACAGTTTCCAGCTTTTAATCAAAGCGTTGCATATGGAATGTGTTTCTAGGCACTTTTTGTCTGGTATGGCTACTAATTAATATTTTACAATTTTTAATTTTTTGTGTATATTTTTCGATAGTATTTATATATTTTGTCATAGGTCAATGAGCAAAGGACTTAGCCTACTCCAGCTAGTGTCAGGATTAAGGCTTTAATTTTTTTGTTCACAAGAATCCTACCGTTTAACCTGTAACACATTTTTGAACAATCTCTTGACTAAGCTTAAAAAGCTCCATCGTGCATCTTTTTCCAATTACGGTATGGTAAATATCTTAATAACACATGACGTATGTAAAACAAGATAGACCGGAATGAATGTAGGAGTGAAAAATAATAAACGTATTATACCTGAGCAACGCATAGTTTATAACCACTTAACAGTAAGGTTGTTTATGAGGATGAGTCTGAAGTATTTCCGGTGTGATGTCGCTTAGAAACATAAATTCTAATTCATTTCAGTACGTTTATAAAATGATAATAAGAAGAAGTAATACAAGTTTTATTTTTAAAGTAGTATACTGTTTTAAAATACAATCTGTTATTTTTTCATTCTCGTATATATAAATAGTGTAACGTATCGTAAGTTCACTGACCACACAAGAGCGAGTGTAATTCTCTTATAAGCACAGCTATGTGGTTAGTCACAATGCGTACTAAGGTTTGCAAAACTAACGTCAGATCTTATATTTGCCAACATATCTACTCGAATAGATCGTAGTATCCTTCTACAAATATTTTATATAATTAGTCGAGTAGTACAGTGACGTCGTAGATACTTGAAATTTAAGCTAATAAACCTAGAGTGAAAGTGATTATAGTTGCAAATGCAGAACTAGTTACGTCAAAGCTTTACAAAGAAGTTAAAGGTGCCAAACTTTGGTAAAGCCATAGCTGGACAGGGCATAGCTAAGGCAAACAAACGATTTTATCAAGCAAAAACTATTTATTATGATAAGGTGTAAAAGAATGTGCGGAAGGTCCCAAACAGCGGAATTTGCTTTATTTTGTTTATTTATCATACTAGTGGAGTCTTGCTCGCCAGAATAAAATTATTCCTGCAACATAATAAAATTTGTAACAATAAAGGACGTAATGCCGAAGTTCTGTTTGCACTAGGATAGCGCACATACCCAGGATTCCGACATACAGTCTTAGGGATTTGACCAAATGTTTCATGACAGGAATGCAGCAGAGTTTACTGAATAGGTTTTACGAAATTGGTTATATTGATGTGTTGATCTTGAAAATTTTTGAATAATTTAACTTTATGAACATACTTGATTTGGGTCATCGTTAAAAACTCCACTTTTTATTCTTTTACATGAGAAGTTTTTGCGAGTATCCGATTATTAGTTACAAAAGGAAACTACAAGAGGAAATTATAGATTTAAATTATAAAATAAGAATTAAATTAGAAAAGTTAAAAAATAACTTCGAATAAAAAATAAGTAAGTGATTGTGTTTTGTGTGTAAGAGCCATTTACACAATACTAAATTTCTTTTTAAATTTAGTACTAAATTTGTTTTCAAATTTGCAAATAAAGTCATGCGTAAACACGGCTATTTTAAACTAAATTTTGTACTGAATCATAAATTTAGGTATAAAACTTGTAACAAAAACACCCTTGTAGTTGAAAATGGATGGTAAGAATTTGTTGTTTTCGAGTGCGGCAATTTATTTGCACAAGATCATAAAAAAGTGTTAAAAAAGAAAAGACGACAAGAAAATGGTGGTGCCGTCCTTGGCTACTAAGACGTGGCGAAAGAAAGGAAATGCAGAATTAAAAGTTGAAGATACTGATAGTTGTAAAAACTTTCTTCGACTATGTGCAGAGAGCAAGTAGATTATTCATTAGGTCTTCTTGAAAATCACCTTAAAAAGAATGATACATTTTTAATAGATGCAATTTGTATACTCAACAAATTTCAAAATGTAAATACTCCATGTATGTTTGTTTGGTTTGTTTAGCATTTTTCTTAATCTTCTTTGGGAATTAAACCACTCATAGTAGTTAAAATAATCTTTATTTATGTTTCGATCCATGACCTAGGATCGTTCTCAAAATAATAAAATTTTAAATTTGACATAGGGTCGCCTCAGAACCATGTTAAAATCTACCAAAGAGGTAGCCTAAATGAGTTTTCCTCCTCAAGATAAACATAAAAAAAACTGTTACTTAAGCCTTACGATAACGTAATCGCATACGTCTGTAATAACCATCTTCTCCATCGCATAAATAGAAACATGTTAAAAAATGTTTTCCAATCCTCAAGTTATTGAATTTATATGAAATTAAACTATATAAAAATTTAATCAGCTGATGTCACGTTAAACATATTGGCTACCTACGAGGGACACTATTTATGTTTTGAGAATAGAAAGAATAAACAAATGAATTTGATGAAAAATACTTGTATTGCTTTTCAAAATAATCGCCTTTAAGATGTATACACTTTTGCATGCGATTGAACCGCCCTTCAAACCACTTTGTTAGTCAGAAGATGGTAGCTCTAAAACATGCGGTTCGAAAGCTTCGACCACTTCTTCGGGCGATGAAAATCGTTGTCCACGCAGTTTATCTTTAATTACGGGAAACAAGAAGAAGTCATTGGGTGCCAACTCGGGGCTGTAAGATTGATCACCCATCAATTCGATCTTTTGTGTGTGCAAATACTCGTTTGTTGCATCTGATGTGTGTGAGCTCGCATTGTCATGACGCAAAATGATTCGTCGTTTTGGGTCGGTTTCTCTCAATTTACCGAAAACTTCAGGCACACAAATGGTCGTATACCACGCTGAATTAACGGTTTTTTCATTTTCGAGAGCCACAGTTGCCACAGGTCCGGTTTCGTAAAGATAAACGCCACCATTTGCTTCTTAACGCTTCGAGAACGAACAACTTTTGTTGGCTTTGCTTTACCTTGAAACACCCAAATTGCCGACTGGCCTTTTCTTTCTGGTTCATACGCATAAATCCACGACTCGTACTTGTGACGATGTTGTATACCGCTTTGGATGCACCACAGTTGTATTTTGAAATCATTTTACGGCACCAATTGACACGAGCATCTTTTTGAACATCTGTCGACAAATGTGGAATCGAACGCGCACAAGTTTCGGAACACACAAATGTTCCTACAAAATCTTATGTACACTGGTCATACTAATGCTTAAACATCTCTCGATTTCTTGATATATCGCATGACGATCTTCTTCAATTAGTTTTCACACAGCATCGATATTTTCCGGCACAACGACCGATTTTGGAAGACCTTTAACTTCGTCCGTGTGCGAACTACGTCCACGTTTGAATTCAGTGTACTAGCGATATACAGTGGCTGTAGATGGCGCATCATCACCAAAAGTTGAATTCAGTTCATTGATGCACTGTTCTTGAGTTTGACCACGTCGAAAGTCATAATAAATCATAGCTCGAAAATTTTCGCAAGTTAATTCCATATTTTGGCTGAGATGAAATTTTAAACTCTGCAAAAAACACAAATACTGCCCACACGTCAAAACGTTCTGAAAACCTATAACCTCAAAAATGTCAAACTTTACGCTATTGTAATGAAATGGTGAACCTCTTTTAAGGTTTTAATAAACAGTTAATTAGAGCAAACATTAAACACATTAAAGCTAATGACAGATAGGAAAGTGAATGTCTATAAACAACATCAGGCAACTAAATCATAATTATATCACACTCACCCCTGCCTATAAATTATAACACGTATTCTTCAAGGTGAGAATCTTGTTCTAGAACTTCTACGCACACTAGGTTGAACGTTTCGAGAATTATTTAATTCGACTTGTTTCAGGAGTGTCTGATTGCATTTCGTTAGTTTCGGGAGTTAAAATGTCTTTTTCGGAGTCTCTAATGTGGACATTAGGAACTGGAGCTAGATCTCGTGCAGTTACAGAGTTCATTCTTCCTTCAGAATCTCCAATCTGAGTGCATTCAGCATTATTAACTGGAGCCAAATCCTGTGTAGATACAGAGGTAATTCTTCCTTTAGAATCTCTAATATGAGCATGTTTGGCATTACTTTCGAGTAGTATAACTTCATTGACTATGGGATCATATTTGGAATTACGAACAAATTGTCGTAGATAAATAGGACCTGGACTTAAAAGCCACGTTGGAATCGTTTCTCCATTACCACTTCGCCTTTGATGCCTGAACCATCGTTCATGCGGAGTTTAATTTGTAGAGGTACAGAGTAAGCTTCTTATTGAACATAGTACTTCTGGAAGTACACTTTCCCATTGTCTTATATTTTTATTTTCGGATTTTAAAGCTAATTGAATTGTACGCCAGATGATACCATTGTACTTTTCAACTTGGCCATTACCGCGAGGGTTATAAGGCATAGTTCTGCTAGAAACGATTCCATTAGAGTTCAAAGACATTTTTAATTCATTAGACATAAATGAGCTCCCTCTGTCAGAGTGAATATAAAAGGGAGTTCCAAAGAGATAAAAGATATTTTTGACAGCAGCAACGATAGTTGGAGAAATCATATCTGGACAGGCGATGGCAAAAGGATATCGTGAGTATTCGTCAATCATTGTGTGAATATAACGATTATTAGTACAGGATGGAAAAGGGCCTTTAAAATCCAAATTTAAACGTTCGAATGCGGAAGTAGCTTTTATGAGCCTTCCCTTAAATATATAAAATCTAGGCTTAATTTCACAACATACTGAACAAGAAGAAGTCATTTTCTTTACATCTTCCATAGAATAAGGTACATTTTTTATTCGAATCCAATGATACATTCGAGTAATTCCAGGGTGACATAAAGTATTATGTAAATCCATAAGTCGAGTTTCGTTAGCAGTTGTTGCAGAATAAATACGAGAAAGTGCATCCGCAGCAGTATTCTGAGGTCCAGGTCTATAAATAATATCGTAACTAAAACACGAGAATTCTAATCTCCACCGTAGAATTTTTTCGTTCTTTATTTTGCTTTTGGATTTTAGATCAAACATAAATGTAACAGAGCGTTGATCGGTGATTAGCTTAAAATATCTTCCCATTAGGAAATGCCGCCACTTCCTAGTTGCTTCAACGATCGCATATACTTCTTTTTCTACAGACGAGTGTCTACATTCTGATTGAGAAAAAGTCTTTGAAAAGAAGGCAACAGGACGCCAAGATTGTGAAAGAGTTGTTCCTATTGCTTCATTTGAAGCATCAGTTTCTACTGTAAACATATCCTCACTGTGTATAGGTGCAAACGAGGCATTTTCTATCTTTTTATTTGTACTATAGAAGACTTTTAGAGCTTCAGAAGATAGTGGGAATTTGCTATGAGAAAGGATACTTATTTTGTGTGAAAACGAGGAATATAATTTAAAAAATGTGCAAACATTCCAACGACTCTTTTTAGTGAAGTTGTGTTATTTGGAGGTGTAATTTCATGCAACGCTCTGAGTCTATCAGGATCAGGCCTAATGGAATAGTAGGATATCAAATATTCTAAGAGGTGAATCAAACGAAGAGAGAATTCGCTTTCTCATTATTTATGGTTAGGTTGAATTTCTGAATAGCTTCTATAAAACGTCGAATATTGTCATCATGTTCCTTCTGATCTCTACCACAAACAGCGATATCATCCAAGTAAGTATATGTATCTGATAATTTTTCATTGCGAATAATGTAATCTATGCCTCTTTGAAACGCAGCTACTCCATTCGTTACTTCAAAGGGATCCGCTTAAACTGTAAAAGTATACCGCAAGCCCGAATGCAGTATATGGCCGGTCTTTCTTTTTGATAGGAAATTGGTGATATGCACTTTTCATGTCAATTTTACTGAAGACTTCATATTTAGACACACTATTTACAATATCTTTAATACGTGGAAGAGGATATGCGTCTAACTGAGTTAATCTATTGATTGTCTGAGAATAATCAATTACCATACGTTTGCCGTGATTTTCTGAAGATGTAACTAGTACTTGCGCTCGCCACGGTAATTTACTTTCTTTAATTATATCCTCAAAGAGTAAGCGCTTAATTTCAGCTTCTATGAATTTGGAATCACTTTCAGTTTGTCTGCGAGATTTTATAACAATTGGCCTACATTCAGGTATTAAATTTTCAAAGAGAGTTACAGGTTCAATACTAGCTGTAACTAACGCACAAACTTTCAACGAACGTTTTAAGCCACCAAATTCAACTTCCACTTTGAGTGTTGTTTCATAAGATCGTGGCCAATTATTATATCTGAGCAATGATTAGGGAGAATAGACAGGCGGACATTAGGATAGAAGTGATCTTTGGTACTGTAGTGTAACCGACCTGAAGGTTGACCCAAACGCCCTCTATGAACGACACACCGGGCTCCATGATCTAACATCTAGTAGCAGTGGCTCGACGACACCTACGTTGTGTTGTTATAATGTAACCCAAATTCAAACTGGGAAGATGGCGTTAAGGCGGGAAGGTTTGAAATAAAACTACAGCATTTGCCTAACTTACTTTTAATCAAAAGAATAACCACTAAATAGGTCATTGGCATGAAA
Source organism: Platerodrilus igneus (assembly GCA_036346225.1). Classification (NCBI taxonomy): domain Eukaryota; kingdom Metazoa; phylum Arthropoda; class Insecta; order Coleoptera; family Lycidae; genus Platerodrilus; species Platerodrilus igneus. Next base: position 1,767,293 of record JARFIW010001018.1, read on the forward strand.
ATAATAGGAATTGAAATTCAAAGCAAACAGTGCCGTACTCAGCCTGGACGATTGGGGAAAGAGTACGGCAGAGAAAACTCCAAACTGCTCTTAAACTTCCAACTGCATTTGGCACATCTCGACAAGAACGGGTAACGTACAAGTCCCCAGATTACCAACATTGAATTTAAGGGGATGTCAACTGTTACCCAGGCATATTTCACGGACAACTGAAGAAACGTTAGTGTAAACCGGCTATGCTTTTCTGGTAGGTACTGAGGTCGAATAACCAATACTACCCAGCTAAAGTTAAAGAGGGGGGACACCAGGAAGATGACCTGCACCTTGACTACCAATGTTCCTCTCCGCACGAACATAAAATGTTTGTAATATTCAACAAGGCTCGATCACACGCGCCCACATACATACATTAACAGTTTCCAGCCCGTGTTACAAAATATTTCACAAAGGCTAGCCGATTTCTTATTATTTGCTAGAGTACAACTACAAATACATTGACAAGACAACATGAATCGCTGAAAATAAACTTATGGTATGATTGCGCATAGTTAAAAAGGCTCTATTAGTGAATAAACTATCTCCAACATAGTCATAAATGCAAACGCGTAAGGCACATGAAGATCGATCATACCAGAGGTTCAATTTAATTACATCACAACAATTGTCACAAATGTTAAATACTAGTTAATTATATAGGAACATCGGCTAGATAATAGGGTAAACAAAACAACAACATATAATTACGTTTAAACCGAGATATGAAAGATGCAGTGGAATATGTGGTTAATATGCTGAAATAAAACAATTACACATAAAATAAAAATGTCAAATACATCACAAATATCAAACATTATAAAACATGTAGGCAGCAAAACATATCAAGATTTTACAGCATAAAAACAAGCCCAGATTCAGGCGTTAAATGTGTATATAAATGCATGTTAGTTAAAATATATGAAATCTAGTAAGCAAAGGTTAAAAATCATTCATTATGATTGCATCAATTAAAACATACCTTTTAAAAATTAAACAAAAATAGTTAATTCAATTTCTATCTTAAAACCAAAACAAATATAACACAAATAAAATACTGTTCATGTTAAAGCTTGTCTAATAATTTGATTCAATATATCCAAGGAATGGTGTTGTTATAAATTGGTACAAATTGTTTGTAAAATCACAATAAGGATACATTTACTATCGATTCTGTAACAGGTGCAATGCAATTGGAGTTACAACTCGGTATTAAATACTAAATAAACATTATTTCAAATAAATAAATATTAGTTTTACCCAGATTTAGATACTAAATGAACAATTCAGATAAATACATATTAGTTTTCCGTTATTAAACCAAACAATAGTCATTTACACATAAAACGTGCAATAAAAACGTAAATTGCCAATATTAAGCATCGGAAGTAAAACACCCGGCAAGGCAGCATTTGTATACATCAATCTCAAAAAGCAACAGGTAATCATAAAAATATTCCCTTCAGTGGTTAACTAACTAACGGTTTTGCAATAAATATCACCATCCATTCAAAACAATGCTCTGATTACAAAGATGTAATCAAATTACCTTGAATATCAACTACATTATTAGTTTATAAAACATTACGTTTAATAAAACCAGCCAAGTGGAAACTTTTTTGACCTACCATTTTGAAAACTAAAGACAAAGTGCTTTTCAAACCTGTCGACTCTAGCTTGATCACCCTTACGCATGCGTCCCTTCTACTCTGAATTCTGACATCCCGGAATGCGTTCAGAAACCTGCAAGTGATTATTGAGCTACTAACAAATACCTTCGAATATCGAAATGTACACTATAATATTTGTAATAATTATCAACCAATGAAAAAACGATTTAGAAACACTACGGATCACTTCTGTACGAAGATTAATTATACACTGTTCAGATTTTCTAGAGTTAAAGGATGTAGATGCCATTGTAACAGACTCTTGTGAAGACATTATAGGTAATTTAAGTTTCTTTACAGCTTGGTCACTAATAAAACTACAGGAACTACCAGTATCTATTAGCGCATAGAGAGAGAAATTATTAACTTCTACACGAATCACAGCTTTTGCCAAACATTCAGGTATGGGTTTGGTATTGATAGAGCCTAATCATAGAAGCAGAGTGATTTGAGTTAGACCCATTCTTTTGTGATTTGCATACCTTAGAGTATTGACCTTTTATTTGGCATATATAACAAAGACTATTTCGAGCTGGACATTTGGATCGAATATGCCATTTAAATCCACAGTAGAAACACTTTCTATAAGTAGCCGCTAATGTTTCTTTAGTTTCACTATATGGAACGTTTTCATTTTGAACTTCTTGCTTCGAAGGAACCGCATGATTGACCGGATTGTGGGTTTGTATATAGTTTACATTCAGAGATTGATTGTAAAGCATCGATTGTTGTAGAGTCATTTCTACTGATCGAGCTTTTTCATATGCCTCGCTTAGGGTCAATAGAACACTTTCCAAAAGTCTCTGCCTAATATTGGTATCAGATAAACCACGAATAAAGGCATCGCGAGTGAAATCTTCTCGATGCTTTTCAGAGGTAACAGCTTTAAATTTACAATCTTTAGCTAGAAGATTTAAGGTCAACATTTTCTTCAAAAAGTTGACTTTGAGTGGTTAACTTATGCCGATTATAGACTTCATTAACTGGCTTCACATATATACATATATATATATATATAATATATATATATATATATATATATATATATAGAAATATAAGATGAAATAATAACTTAGACTTTTTAAGTAAAGCCCAAATGATCATTTCAAATCGAGCTAGTAATTGAAAGAAGGAAAACATAAGGCCTTGGACAGGATTTGAACCTGCATCACAGTTTTGCCGGAACTGTGCGTTAACCAATTACGCTACCGAGGCCGATGGCTATAATTGGGAAATTTACAAATCTAAATCGTGTACAGTACCATATATAAACCTAACTTTCAATTACGTTTAGCATTTTTGTCAATCATATCTGAAATTGTCAAGTTTTTGACTTATGTCAGATATAGACAGGAAGCAACGCTCAAAATCACGGCTATAAGCCAAATATTAATATATAAATATTATAAGTAGTTTTTTACACAAGGTAAGTTGATAAATACTTACGTATTGAAACATAAGATGAAATAATAACTTAGACTTTTTAAGTAAAGCTCAATACATAATAGTGTCCCTCGTAAAAGTCGCTCCGAAGCCACAACACAAATTGGAGACACTCATTCTTCTAAACTTTAAAATTTTCATCTAATGTACTCAAACCAAATATTTCAAACATCAATAAATCCAAGTCACCTTCAATTTATGTCATAAATGTCAAACTTGAATTTGGCAACGATCCTAAGTCATGGATTAAAACGAAAATAATGAGTGATTTAATTCCTAAAGAAGACTAAGGAAAACTCAAAACAAACCACAACAAACATACAGGGAGTATTTACAAGTCAGGTATTGGCCTGAAATTTGTATTTGTTTTAGACACTTAAACAATCTAAACCTAAAGCTATCGCACTTCAAAAATTCGCTCACATTCCTAATAAAATGCAGGAACAACGAAATAATACCACAAAGATTCAGAATCAAATTTGGTCAGACAAGCAATAAACTATTAAGGATTCTGGAAAAAGCAAGTTATAATATGATGAGAAAAGGACTACAAAACCACCGACACATTATTTATAAGTTAAAACAAGTTATTGACAAAGCCTTGGAGGAATTATGCGAAAGAGTAGGTCAACTATATTTGCAGCCAGTTTATCCAAGGAAACTTATTAAAAGTTTTATCAAAACGCTTCAATTATGAAACAAGTTTATGGTGAAGAGTCTTTATTCCGTAGCAAAGTTCACGAGTGGTGTACGCGCGTTAAAGATGGTCGTGAAGACGTAATGATGATCAACATGTTGAGCAATTGAAATGTGATAACCGAAGATAGCATCAAAATGTGTAAATTCGTCAAAGACCAACGAAAATCGTCATTGAAATTAATGAAAGTGAAATTGAATATCTTTCAAACATCAATTTATCGCATGTTGACGCACATTTAAGCCCCAAAAAGGTGTTTTAACGCTTTGTTCCGCACAAATTAACAGATGACCAAAAATAGAACAATTATCAAGGAGCAAAAAAAACTAAAACATCTTATACAACGTTGTGACAGATTATGAGACATGATACACAAACTGCAGAATAGAAGTATCCAGATGTGCCTAATCCGAAAAAAAAGTTTGGAGAAGTGAAAAGACAACGTTGATTTGTTTCAACAATTCAAAGGAAATAATTCATAAGGAATTAGTTACACCGGGCCAGACGGTTAATTTGGTAATTTATTCTGGTGTTTTGACGGGTTTGGCGCAGCGTATTCATTGTATTTGACCAGAATATCGTGAAGAAAGAAGTTAGCCTTTCTCGGATAATAATGCGTCATCTGAATGAATGACGCTTATGACTGATTTTTTGACCAAATCGGCATATCTTAATCATCAACCACTCGATTTATTCGCCTGATTTAGCAACGTGTGATTTCTACTTATTTAGAAAAATGCTTCGGGGATGAAAGAAAAGCATTATAGCGTCGTGGAGGCAATTCAAAAGGCTTGCACAGATATTCGCAGATACATTTCTACAGACGATCTGCAACACTCGTTTGAAATGCTTGTTGACCGTGCAAATCGCTGTATAGCCCCAATGACACTATTTTGAATAATATAAATGAGTTTTGTCAAAAAATAGAAAATCGTTCTCATTTTGAAAAAAGTCCTTTTTAGTTTGAAACGCATCTTGGAAATACTTAGTTTTTATTTTAGTCTGTATTAATTATTAAATCAATGTTAATTTTGACATTTTCTTTTTTCTGTGAATTCTTTGTACCATTTTTTAGACTGACGTTTAATAAAAAAAATTGATAGTTTCGAATATTTCTTGTATAATTTATTAGCGATTTTTGAACATTGATTTTCATATTAAAAGTTTAAGGTAATTCTATGTACGAAATGATTTCTTTTGGTGTGGTCCGCGAAGACCCTACATCCCTAATACGTGGCCCCATCCTCCAAAAATACTGGCTAGTTTTGCTCTTGGTATTAGGAAAACAATATTGAAAGCTTATGTCTGCAGCGTAGCACTATGCGGCTGCGAAACTTGGACCTTACTTAAAAAGAAGCTTGTAAATTAAAAACCTTTGAGGTGTGCTGCTATAAGAGAAAGTCTTAAATTGTCTGGACGGATAAAGTTAGTAACTATAGCGTCTTCGAAATAGTTTAGGACAGTAAAAGTATTACTAGTGCAATTAAAAGAATGCATGAAAGGATAATAGGTCAAGTTTTGATGGCAAGCCTCGAATTTGAATCAGCCTGTATACTAGAAGCATATCGAACGACAAAGTAATTTTCGCCAAGTAACAAGAATTACAAAATATTTCATAATCTAAACAATTTGAATGTTATCTACTTATCTTATCAAACTATTAATTTCCTGCTAAGAAAATGGTTTTTTTGCATTTTGAAATGTTACTGCGTCACAAAAGCAGAGATTAAAGATTATTTTCTATTTCCTGATGTATTATGATGTATATATATATATATATATATATATATATATATATATATATATATATATATATATATTAGTTATTTTTCAAAGCCTGCCTGATTTCCTGCTTGAACATTTTCTATAAAATGCATATTGTTGATCTGGCAGAATTCTGTTGATAGCGTATTATTGTAGATTGTTATATCTTTAGTGGAAATTGTTATTGGATAACTGTAGTTGATTGTTAATCAAAATGTATTAATTGTTTTATAATATTCTCCAATAGTAAGTTATTTTTAGTTATGTAAATTAAAAACATTCATAAAATTTGAAGAAAATCAAAAATATCTCAGAAAGTAATGGATTTAGGTATACGGAATGCTTAACAAAAATGAAAGGGCACTTATTGAGCTATCCATTGAAGCAATAAAATTGGTAGGGTGCCATTTAAAAAATATTTTAAAAATTGCAATTTGCGAAACCTGACACACCCTGTATACTGTGAAGAAATTTCAAAAAAGTGATATTTACAAATATACTATGGTATATGGTAAAATTTTCTGCATCTTGAAAATTAACATAAGTTGTATATTAGTGCAGTGGCAATGTATCTAATCGGGGTCATTTTTTCTAAAAACAGTTGAATATCTCAAAAACTAAAAGGAATAGACAGATACAATTTGATATCAAATTAAAGCTCTTTTTATGGGCTTTTCAAAAATGTAATAATATATAGGGTGTTCCATTAAAAAAAATATAAGTTTAATATGCCCTAGAATTATGAAACACCCTGTATGCTTTTAAATATTTTTAAAATGTGCACTTTAGGCATGCCTAATATGCCTCCAAATTTGGTTTACGTAGCTTTTATAATAACGGAGTTATCGACCGTTGCCACACTAAAAACTCACCCTGTATATATATAGCCGTGTAATCCTGTATGAATCGTGCCCCACGAATTGGGCGTCATAAATTGCCGTGTAACCCTATAAGAATCGAGCCTTACGAATTGGGCGTCATAAATTGCCGTGATCCCTCTCTTATGCATCGAGCCAGGGTAAAAAAAAAATATTCGAGAATTTATTAATTTACCAAAAATCGTCATAAATTTCACAAAAAGGAGAATTTTCAAAAAAAAAAATTCTTACCCAGATTCCGTGCTTCATCACTTTAATTGATTTCTTCAACAGCTCCCTGGCTAGCTCAGTTGGGCCTCCTCTTGGATACCTAGATTCACTATCATTCTCTTTACCGTTCACGCACACTCTCAATAAAACCACAAAATAATACAACAATCATACAATATTTATTTACCACTATTTACAAATAAAACTTCAAGATTATTTACATTTTGGTGCTCAAGTTACACCTCAATAAATTCTATTTTTGTAAAGTCCTGGATTTTAACTTGAAATATCAAACACATTGAATGTAACAGGAGTAAATGGGCCCTGAATAATACCTTATTTTTTTTTTTTATTTATAATTATATCTAATTAGTACACTCTGGAGTATGGTGAGCTCATGATAACCCAGTTTATTTAATTAATGTATGCTTTTTATTTTGCATACTCTTACTACAAACACAAAAAACCCATGTACTCTTAACAATAAAATTTTAAATTTATGAGGAATGTTAATAAGCTTTATATACACCTTTAGATTTATATTCAAATACCATAATCAAAGTTAGTTGTACGTATTATTTTCAATACGCAAAATAATGCAAAATACCATCACTCCCACACATCACAATAATTTTTATAGTTTATAAAAAACAGCAAATTCTAATACGTTACCTGGAATTTCTTGAAGATCCCTACTCCGTTGACGATGAAGTTAAGTTCCTGCACCCTCGGTCTCGTGGTTCTGCTCTGCTTGCCGCCTCCAGCTATTTAGATGAACACCATCTAAGTTGTGCTGCATGCTATTCATTCAAGATCCATCCAAATCCAAATCCAAGTATATCACACTTTTTTATAATTGCTTAATTTAATTTACGTTACTTTACTTCACGAGCTTGTTAAAAAATCTGTTGCACCTCAGTTAAAATTAAATTCGACACTATCCGCGTTTCAAACTATAAGGCCAACACTATACTATTTAATTTAAAAATTTTAAATACTTACAAGCTTGTGGTGGATTTTTGTACGTAGTCTAAAGCGATGAAAATACAAAGAAACCCTATTAATTTTCTTAGAGTATTTATACAATTAAAATGCCACCTCTTGGCCACTCTTCACGCGAAATACTTCATTAAAAATAATACTTCTGCAAATCTTGGTATAACCGTTTTCAAAATCTTCGAAATTTAGCTCGTTGATACGATATTTTCCGAAAAACCCGCATTCAATTTTCCCGTGTTTGTCTGTTGTACAACTAACTATATAGACCAATGACATATTCAGTGACGTCTCAAAAACCCCGCCTATATTAACTTTATTCTTCTCTTATGCATATTATATGTTTCCTTCTAACCTTGTTTGAGTGGTAGAAAATCGATATTACTGTCTGCGTGCTATCTAACCCACGTGAACTAAATACGTGCGTTGCGAAGTGAACTGCTATTATGCCTGTCTCATTCCGAAGTATATCATTGATTGTCCGTCCCTTCTGCGCTTTAAGGAAACTTTTGGTTAGCATTCATGCGAACCGTCCGACCGTTTGCATAATATACCTCGAATCCTGTCTTTTATCTACACAAATAAGGAGAAATTGACCTTTCAAAACATGCACCTGTGCCTAATTAACGAAAGTTTTAAAATAACATTTCTAAGAGTTTGCGTTTCAAGGTATTTCATATATTCGACGTGTTTGTTTGTTAGTAAAGCGTTTCGCCTTGGTATTATCGATTTTTCATGCGCTTATGCGTATTAGACCTTATAACCCTTTCAATTAAACTCAATTAAATTAATTAATAATTTGCATTGGCTTATACAATTTATTTTCTTTACGAACCTAACTAAATTTTAATCACTAATTGTAAAATTATGGTAATACTTGTTACTTTCAATCAACTAAATGAAATAAATTTCGCACGTAACTTATGGTCGTTTCCTATATACTGAATTTATAACATTTACAAAATAAAATAACTATAATAATTCTAGTTTAATACATTTACTGAATTAATGCTTAGAATCGTTGTTAAGGTGTTGAGTTTCGATTTTTATGGCTATTCGTTTCCTTTCTAAATAATTTAAAATTAGTAAAACCCGATTACAACAGTCTCAAAATTTGTACAAAAAGGGTCCGGAGGTTCGGACAAAATTAAGCAAGTAATATAGACGAATGTTCGGATATATTGTACTCAATAGATTCCATTAGCAGCTCCACATAATAGCTTAAATTAACAAAGCCATATCTCTCTTAAATCATAAGGATCTTCATTCAAAGATAATAAAGTTTCATGGGAAGGTGAAAATGTTGGCATGCGTAAGATTTTTTTATATGGTATTTGACAGAAAACGGATTATGTTAGAAAAAGTATTACTTTCATTGCATCTTCTATAACATAATTGATTTGGTATTTACTCAAAATGTGAGAAATCGTCTATTTAATAGAAGATTAATTGCACCGAACAAAAATTTGTAATTTTTTGTTTGCTCATATGCGATGGGTGTTTCTAATAGGATTTTTCGCGCTGATTGCGAATCTGTTAACAAAATTTTTCTATCACCCTTCAGTCAAAAGTAATTGGTACTTTATAGTGAAATATAACTCATTTAAACTAGTTTAAATTTTTTTGTAAGGTCTGCATACGAATAGTCACGATGAATAAAGCTGTGAACGTATTTGAAACGACTGGCCTATACTCGCTAACACCCACAAATTTGATAGTGATGAATAATGTATACGATTCAATAATAAAAAGACCAATACCTTTCAGATACGAATCATCAAATAGTGAAAAGAAAACTGAAGCATCCATAGATCCATCATTTAGCAAACAAACACTAAATCATTTATCAATCTCAAACACTTACAAAGGCATCACATAAGATTTAAATTCTGATTTGCAAGAAATTGTAAAATTGAAAAAGATTGAAAAAACATTCGGTTGTTTTAACTGCAACGCCCATAACAGAAAGAAAGACGTTTTTAAAAGAAAAAACTTAATCAGAAAACCATTTAGATGAAAGCGTGTGAAAGGAATATACCCAGCAAAACAAAGGTCTTTCAAAAAAGAATAAGATTCAGCAGTAGGGACGAAAACAGTGATGCAGGTATTCCATTGTCTAATTCGTAAGATGAAGGTGAGTACGATAACACAAAGGAAGAAGCAATGTTGTTTCAACAAATGATGTTAGGGCAATATGTGAAGATTCAACCGTAAAAAGGATGATGGTTTTGTTGCTGCAACTGTTTCCATTGTGTACATAAAGAATGCAGTGGAAAAGAAACCCCAAAATACTATGTTTTGATTTTTTCTAACATTTATATAGATTTTTAAATTTAATTTCTTTTTTACTATCTTAAAACATGAAAACGATTAATATAAGGCTTCTGGTTTAACGATTTAACAACTAACGTAGCAATGTCTATATTACTAATTATGTAGTTAGTTGATAATAAGGTAGAACAGTGCAACTATTATTTGATTTTTCGATTTTTCCAAACAGAGAGGTGACTGCATCAGGTGGTGAAATTCAAATACTATTTGAATGATGCAATAATTAAAAATTTTAGCGCAACATTTTTCTATATTGGCCTATTTTATTCAGATATTGATATATACCATGTATGATTTTTCGCACGCCTCTGTCTGCTTTCGGTAACCTTTGATTTGGAATTTTGGTGCTGGTGCACCGTTGGTGACGCTCGCCGAAAGATTTTTGATCTTATAGCGCGCGGTTATCTTTGTTTGTAATATACCGCTCGGTCGCTCGTAAAAGCCTAGGCGGCAAAATTTCACAAAAGACGTGTTGCGTATTACGTGTTCATAGTTCTGCTTTGAACTTACTGTTATTGATAATATTTAATTTTAATATTAGTTTGTCTGAACAAATGGCAGTGGCTATGCTGCGTTCAAATCAATAAACCAGGTATATAATTTATCCTTATGAGTGTAATATTTTTTCGTTTATCTAATTCGATTTTTGTGAGGCTGATGCTTGGTCAGGTAACAGAATTATTGTTTTTTACAGTAATTGCAGAGGAAGGGCGGTAGGAAGGGAGGATGATGGGCGGAGGGAGGGAAGGAGCGAGTGAGGGAGCTATAGAAAGAGAAAAAGAGAGCGAGAGAGAGATAGAGAGAGAGAGAGAGAGAGATTGTTGCTTAGCAAATATTTGAAATTGTCTACTATTACGTAAGTTATTTATTGCTCAGGTTTTTACCAAATTCATATACATTGGACAACTTATAGAGAAAGGCGTATATTAAAAGGGTACTAGATGTCAATATGACGTATTCGTTATATATTTATTATATTAATTTACTTACAAATCCTACCAGCTTTGTAATTCAGTTCTATCGTTGTTTTATCTACCCTATTTTATTCATAATTAATTTATTTTCCAGACTTTCAAAATAATATTGTTTTTCCAGGTCAGTTAAAATTCTAATAAAAAATAGATTGATAAACTCTTAGAATGTAGATACTGAAGTAATTTGAACTGAGCAATTAGTTAGCGCATCGGCAATCAAAGACGAAGGTTATAGGTTCAAGTCCTGTCCAGGATCTTACACTTTCCATCTTTCAATCACTTAGCTCGATTTTAAATGATCATTTAGGCTTTGCATAAAAGTCTATGTTATTATTTTATCTTATTAGCATATTTGATGCGATTAAAGGTAATAGAGAGGTCATATTGCATCTTAGAATAAACATCCGATGTCGCAAACTCAGAAAAAAAGCTAAGTTACTAGAGTAGAGGATGGAGCCGGTCCTGGAACAGATCCATCGATCCACCAATCCACCCGACCTAGGTTTTACATATAAATTCCCATAAGGAGGATTCTGCTGGGAGGGATTTCCTCCGTGCTCCCTCCTTGCTCCCCTCCTTGCTCGGACGCCCTCACCATCCCTACCACAAAAATTTTTCGAGATATCTCTCGGTGCCTATCGGCACAGCACGACCTTTGTATTCCCACCTTTTTAATTTTTATCTTAACATCAACCCTTATCGAGTTACAACTCCCAATTTTATAACTTTTTTATTTATAAACAGTTTCTAATCGTGTGTGGTAATACCGATTTAATTTTTTTTGGAAGACCGAATCTACCATTAATTTAACCTTAGGCCAACTCGATTTATAAAATTGGTGTAAGCAAAAAAAGTAGTACACATTCCTCTAAAATAATTTTATTTAATTATAATTATACAGTATACACTTAACATCTATTTTTATATAGGTAAAATCACCACTTCGCTATGCTCTCGGCTACCTAATTTTAACTAATTTTCCAAGGTCGTGGTGACGTCATAGCGTTTCTTAAATAAAGAGCAATGTAATACTATTCTAAAATTTATATTTTGACATTATACATAACAAAATTTAAAAATATTTAATGCCAAGCATGGAGCCATTTAAACTTAATTTTCATACAAAGTTATACACAAAAAACAGTCCTTTCTCTTTGTTTGTTTGGAGTGGTTTTAATTTTATCTAATTTTATTCGCAGCTCAAAATTTAAATCGACACTCAAGTCCTCTATCTCCTTTTCTAGTCAATAGTTTGATACATAGAGACCGTCTAGGTTTTTGGAATTGTAAAATATACCGAAGTTTGTCTCTATATATAAAGTCTTTGATTCCACCTACAACCAGATCACTTCCTTCGTGTAATTCTTGCAGCTTGTAACAATCTTTTAATTGCGGCTCTCCCACTATATCCTGCATACGTATCTTGTTAGCTTGATCGACCTCTTCTTGTCGATATTGGCGGGACTTCTTATTCTCCCACTCACTGTTGCGTAGTTGCATGACCACCACTTTTGGGAATATATGGTCGTTATAGGTTGTAGGACCCTCGATTTTAAATGATCCAAAAGGGTCTTTACTAGGAAAATATAAAATGTTTAGCAGAACCCCTTTACGTGTGGTGTACGCCAAGGTTACGAAACCCGCATTCCTTAGTTCGTCTATGTTATCTGTCATTCTGATAAATACGTTTTTAGAATAACCTTTTAAAAAGTATACGGATTTAGTACCATCCTTTTCCGCAAGAACACCTACATAACTAAAAGAGTCTTTCTTACTAACCACAAATGCATACAGCTTGTAGAACCCGGATGTATCTAAGTCAGTCCATCGGCACAAAATAACCTTTTAATTTTTTCTTATTTTCTCTAATAAGATGTTCTTTGTCTAACACATTTTTGTATTGTTCTCGTATTGTCGTAGTGTTTTCCATGTAGTCCAACTTTCGCCTATTTGCATCCATTTCCTCTAATTCCAGTTGTCTTTTTCTTCCACTTACAGCGTATGCATAATGGGGCAATTTCCTTTAGCATAAACGGATAGAGTTTACTGCCAATATTTACGCGTTGTTGTACAACCTCTGGGGGAATGTTAGGCGTATTTATCAATCCCAATTCCAAATAGATTTTTTCTTAGAATTGTAGAATATGGTGTTACAGATTGTGTAAAATATGTACTACTTGCTTTAATGTAGCACTTGTGTAAGATTTTTATTTTATCTTGGCAGTCTTCCTTCTCTACTATCTCCAAATAATTTACAGGTTAGTAGTTAAAACTAAAAGCCGAAAGCACATACTTTATTAATTTTTCCCTTTCATCTGGTTATTCGAACAACGTAATTTGCAAGCCAGTCAATTTCTTTGTATTGCTATTCCCCCAATACACGTACTGTAGTAGGTTATTATGCACTAAACAGCAGCTATTTTGCAGCTTATCCGATAGCTTACTCCACATTTTGGCAAGTGGTATCGAGTACATTGACGCCTTTAGAAAGTATAACTCACTATCTTCCAATAAGGTTAAACAGTCTTTTATGGGATTATACACTTGTTCCACACTGACATAGTTTCCAATTGTACAATTGTATATTGTCACTTCCAATCGCGTAATGTAGGTGTCCTTGCGAAAAAGAATGGTACTAAATCCGTATACAGTTTAAAAGGTTACTCTAAACACTTATTTATCAGAATGGCAGATAACATAGACGAACTAAGGAATGCGGGTTTCGTAACCTTAGCGTACACCACACGCAAAGGGGTTTTGCTAAACATTTTATATTTGCCTAGTAAATAACTTTTTGGATCATTTAAAATCAAGGGTCCTACAACCTATAACGTCCATATATTCCCAAAAGTGGTGGACACTACGCAACAGTGAGTGGGAGAATAAGAACTCCCGCCAATACCGACAAGAAGAAGTCGATCAAGCTAACAAGATACGTATGCAGGATATAGTGGGAGAGCCGCAATTAAAAGATTGTTACAAGCTGCAAGAATTACACGAAGGAAGTGATCTGGTTGTATGTGGAATCAAAGACTTTATATATAGAGACAAACTTCGGTATATTTTACAATTCGAAAACCTAGACGGTCTCTATGTATCAAACTATTGGCTAGAAAAGGAGATAGAGGACTTGGGTGTCGATTTAAATTTTAAGCTGCGATTAAAATTAGATAAAATTAAAACCACTCCAAACAAACAAAGAGAAAGGACTGTTTTTTGTGTATAACTTTGTATTAAAATTAAGTTTAAATGGCTCCATGCTTGGCATTAAATATTTTTAAATTTTGTTATGTATAATGTCAGAATATAAATTTTAGAATAGTATTACATTGCTCTTTATTTAAAAAAGGCTATGACGTCACCACGACCTTAGAAAATTAGTCAAAACTAGGTAGCCAAGAACATAGCAAAGTGGTGATTTTACCTATATAAAAATAGATGTTAAGTGTACATTGTATATATAATTAAATAAAATTATTTTAGAGGAATGTGTACTACTTTTTCTGCTTATACCAATTTTATAAATCGAGTTGGCCTAAGGTTAAATTAATGGTAGATTCGGACTTCTAAGAAAAATTAAATCGGTATTACCATACACTATTAGAAACTGTTTATAAATAAAAAAGTTATAAAATTGGGAGTTGTAACTCGATAAGGGTTGATGTTAAGATAAAAATTAAAAAGGTGGGAATACAAAGGTCGTGCGGTGCCGATAGGCACCGAGAGTTATCTCGAAAATTTTAGGGGTTAGGTAGCTGATTTTTTAGGTTAGGATGGTGTGGGTGTCCGAACAAGGAGGGGAGCAAGGAGGGAGCAAGGAGAAAATTTCTCCCAGCAAAATCCTCCTTATGGGAATTTACATGTAAAACCTAGGTCGGGTGGTTTGGTGGATCAATGGATCTGTTCCAGGACCGGCCCCATCCTCTACTCACTAGATATTATTTGTATAGAAAATGTATTCCTGAAGTGCCCGCTATAAAATGTATCAATGTATAGAAACAGTGATTATCAGATAGTTTAATAAGGAAAATATCGTGTTATTAATACTAAAAAAAGGCATTTATTAAATTTGACATATAAACGTACGCTTGTTGAAAGATTTCATCCATTAAAACCTCGCACGTGTAAAGGCTATCGAATTTCAGTTTTATAAGTTGAAGATCAATTTGCGTTTAAACGCATACAAATACCCCAAAAGAGTCACCATTTGCAATTAATAATCAAAAAAGTTTCGTCTGTAAGTAATTCAGTTCCAAGGCGTAAATACGCTAAAAAAAATATAGTTCAATTTTATGTAAAGCCGCGTGTATAAAGTACTCGTAAATTCATGTCAAGTTTATGCTACAATTGTATATTATAAAAAGAATTTTTATTTAATAATTAAAGAATTAGAAAGCGCGTTTATTGACCCCATGTTTGAGAACAATCGAATGTTGAAACAAAAAGACGTTAATAGCCTGGGGCGGTAG
This sequence comes from Platerodrilus igneus, assembly GCA_036346225.1. Lineage (NCBI taxonomy): Eukaryota > Metazoa > Arthropoda > Insecta > Coleoptera > Lycidae > Platerodrilus > Platerodrilus igneus. Next base: position 1,782,758 of record JARFIW010001018.1, read on the forward strand.
TAAAAGTACGTTAGTGTTTCTAATTGAGGAACTAGTTAACGAACCCTTGTTCTTGGAAACTATAAAAGGTCGCGATAACTGCATATGTAAACGATATCAATCATTATACAACCCAAGTCGGTAATAGAGATAGTTCAAGGCATTAATAATACAATAAATTTTCGAATGTTGCTAACAGATGTTAATACGGCACACTTTCTAGAACAAACGGGAATGGTAATAGAAGAACACACCCACCTTTGTGAACAAATAACAACGTAGCAACAACACACTAGATGAACCGCGGAAATTCTCGAAACTTACGTCAGAAGATGCTCGTCTTTATTAAGGTCAATACGTGTTAAATGGGGTTAGTCTTTATTGATAGTTCGATGTTGGAGTATTATTGACGAGATCAAAAATATGTTTGTATTTTAAAATGATATCTAACATGTACAGTATGTAGTGAAAATTATTAAAATACTGTGTGTTACTCGAATCGCCGACGTTAAAGTGTTTATCGATGTTCAGACGTGAATAGATTATTTGATGTATTTAAAATGGTCTGAAAATGAAAAATAAATAATTGAAAATAATTAAAACTACTGCAAGACAAAGTTTTCTTAATTGGAATAGACGTATATGATGGGAATGGTTGGTATATGTTGTATGGCTCAATTTGCATAAAAGGCTTACTTTTAAAACAATTTTGAAGCACGGATTGCTAATTATGTTATTGCAAAAATCTAACAACAAGCAGATCTGTAACGGTAAAATAAATATATCTTGTTTAAATTTTTAAAAGGACTCGTATCTATTGATTAATTAGTTAAGTTACCTAATGAGATTTTTGTGTGCAAGTCTTTTGAATTTAAAGGTCAGAGTTATGTGTAAAAGTCAATATAATTTAATTTTAAAAAGGTTGGAAAACCCACGATACGAATTTTCGCTCTTATACAAGATGATTATTGTGCCTAGTTAAATTCAGATAAGTTGAATACTTTTAAAGGGGATTAAATTACATAACTTATTGGGATAAATTTTGTACATATTAAGAAAGATTTAATTATAGAGTTATTTAAGAATGATAATTACGAAAATAAGTGAGTGATTCTTCTAGTTTTAAAAAGATATTCTGGGCTTTATTTTTAGTATACAAGATTTGTACTGAGAAGGAGTTATCTTTTTATCGATGTTATATTTAAGATATTGTTCAAAAGAGAAAGCTGTTGTGAATGTATTAATTGTTTGTAAGGAACTACTTTGAAATTTTACAAATCTAATGTATGATCACAGTGATTCTATGTATCAGCGAGATAGCAAAAATAATTAGAAGACGGGCAATTTCAAACATTCAACATAGGAAAATAAAGTTACATGGACTTCCAGTGTCAACTACTCTCACTGCCGTGCTAATTTCTTTAAAAATATACCCTTTATCAAAGATGTGTTGCCCTTGTAATAAAGAATTTCTTAAATAAATTTTTAAATTAATTAAACCTTAAAGCTACAACTTTTTTCATAAAATTATTAAATACAAAATGCTCATTTAAATATTTTTATAAAATCCTTTACAGAAATACACAAATCTTAAAAGCTAATCTGACCTTTTGAATTTACGAGCCTTGAATTAATTTCTGACCGAATATTTTCTTAATGCTTTAAAATTTAAACTTCTGTCACAAGAATTGATTTTTGAATAAAGTCAGCTTTCGCTAGGTCTATGTTAAAAACTAATTTGCAAAGAATTCAATTGCAGTAGAATTAAATCAAATAGATTTTAACAGAATTTGAATAAGTTTTGAGCTTGATCGAGGACTAGAACTAATATTTAAGCTAATATTTGAAGTAATATTTGGCGTACCAATTGAAGTAATATTTGGAGTTTTAAAACAAACCAATTACCTAGATTGATTTGAAATATTCAGGTCTATTTACGGTTTCTAAAATCGGCAAAAATCAATGAGCAACACTTTCATAAATTTTGCAATATTAGTATTTACTTTTATAAAACTTTGGTGTTTTAAAATTGCTTCACAACAGGAATAATCATTTTAAAGTTACGTTAGTCTTATATATGACATATAATCCCAGTTATAAAGAACCATATTGCTCAGAAAATTTTATTCTCTCAAAGTATTAAAACCGGTAAAGTGGCACGTAGTCCGCAATAAAAAGCCGCATGTATCGTATTTTAATATTTACATGCGATTACACACCTGAACAAAATGTATACCATTAGGTTTTAAAATATCAGGTAGATTCTAAGAAAAGGAATACGATTGTATTTCAATTGAAAATTAACTTGAAAACGCGTTCATTGACTATTCTAGAATAATCGGGTACTTAAATTGAACATAAGGTGAGTGATGAAGTACCCTAGATTCGTGGAAGCTATCAAATGGGGAATGTAAACGTACATCCATTTAAGGCGAAAAAGTTGTCAAAACAAGAATAATTGCAGTATAAATCTCGAATGTCGTAAAGATAAGATAATGCATAGATAAACGGAATTAATAATAGCCTGGGACTATTAGAACTACAAATTTCTGAAGGTTGCATAATTAATCAAATTTCTTAGCGCTTGCGTAAAAGGGGATCCCATTTTCAACAATCGATTACAAGATTTGTGATTGTCTAGAAAATTCTAAATGTCAACGTGATACGGAGGCTTGCCTATGTAAAACCCAATCAAAGTTAAGAAAGAGAAACAGTTGATGAGTTGCTACTAAAACGTCACGATGCCGTCGAACCAGTGATATAATATTCATGTAGTAATATTAGAGTTCAAGTAGTTCAAATTATGTTATTTAAATAGGAATAGGTTTTAAATGTACAAAAGCAAAAGTGATTAATTGGAAGTATGTAAAATTAACAAATGATGATTGACTATTACAAGATAAAGTTTCAATTTTGGAAAGAAATTTTGATGTTTAATGGAAAAATATTAACAATTTCAACAACTTGGACATGAATGGATGACTACGTGTTAAACAGAAGCAATACCCACACACGAATTTTTCCCTATGATTCTCCTGTATAAATTATCCTAAAATCTCCGCCGATGTAGTATGTATTAGAATGCCGTACCGATCCATATGGTCTCTACCACTCTAAGTACCGAAAGAACTGCTGCCCTCCTTCGGGGACCTGTCTTAGTCTAGTTTCTCACTAAAGACTCAACTAGTTTGTTTAAACCTATAGTTCGGCTCCTTAACTCACTAAAACACGCAAGCCATTCTACCCTTTCTAGGTGCAGATCCACTCAGAGCGTATATATATATATATATATATATATATATATATATATATATATTATTGCAAACTTCCAGCCCCCCTATCGGGTGTCACTTTTTAATTAAGAGATCTCTTTTTATAAAAAGAAACTTTAATGTTAAGCAATTTTAAAGAAAACACTTCAGATCTTGGTTGTGTGCAGCTTTATGAAATGGTGTTGCTAATTTATACCAAATATACCTCGACTACAGAACTGATAACTCTTAATCTCAGGGTTACTTTGTTTTGTTTTGAATAGAACTTATTTGAACTGGGTTCTATATTCAAATAAGTTCGCATACAAATATATAGGAAACCAACACCTAGCACCCTCTTTCTCTGTTGGCCCAATCTAACATTTTACAAATGTAAGACAACTGTAGATGGTAATGCCGATACCTCTAGGCTGTGTCACCGCTGTCAAATAAATTTCAGTGAAAACAATGCTCCTTGAATTAAAAATGCTTTATCTTAGTTTTGAAGAGTTAATATTTTATTTAATAAACTTGAAACAATACCTTAATATCCAGATTCGTGTGTTTGTGCTTTTTTACAATTGATGCAGTGCACCTACAGGATCTCAGGTCAGTTACCTAATAACAATATTGTTTGTTTTAATATTTGGTTAAATTTTAGATGGTTTTAAGAATGAATTCATTATTTAAATCGATACTAAGGAATACTTGTACGGTATGCTGCTTCACCTTCCAGACTTGGACCAATACAAATGATACCAGCAGTGTTTTCTTCTAGCTCTACGTGTATCCTCTCTATGCCTCGTTGCTCTGCTAACTTTTACACCAAAACGGCTTGCTCCTAGTATCTTCAAATCCTGGTTGGACACCTCTATATTCACCTTGAAATAGTGTATGTACTCGAAGCTTGTTTAACATTCGATTTTTAATCACTTTATTAATAATTTTATTTTAGGAATAAAACCACAGCTCTCCAATAACAAGTACATTTTATTCAACAGTTTATCATCATCAAAAATAATTACAACCATTCCAAAAAAATTAAACAACAAACATATAAATCAAAGAAAAATCAACAACCATCACATCTTTCGTAACCTAGCAACCAACACCTTACCTACTATGTTACTTTTATATAAATCAAAAAAATTTTAAATCATAATTGTACATTCAAAACCACCTTAGCTTAGTCTTCCCTACATTTTCATGGTCTTTTGATTGGTACAAACAAATATTGCATTGAATAATAATAATCAATAATGGTAACAAGCATATTTAGACAACCCTTTTATATGTTTCACCCTCGTTTAATTTTACATGTGACTGCTACTAATTTCATTTCTAAATTAAAAGTCAAACACCTTCTGGACAAGTATAATTATTGATCTACAAAGTAATATTCACTCGAAGATAAAGCATTTTGCCAATTAGCATCGTTTCTCACCTCACCAATTGTTTTGATTAAACTTGAGTCTTGTATTACAGTATATATAAAAACCATCTGTACTCCAGTTCTCTCGCTCTCCCCTTTATAATATATATATATATATATATATATATATATATATATATGTGTGTGTGTGTGTGTGTGTGTGTGTGTGTGTGATAATGAGGTTACGAGAGGTCATTGAACACAAAACCGTCGCAACACCATCGCAAAGAGAGGAAAAACGGAAAAAGTAAAATTTCCTATATTTAACTGTCTACCCTGTATAAACATAAGCGTATTCCATTAGCACAGAAAATAATATTCCCGTGTAAAATTACACTCTTTAAGGACACATATAGTATACCATTTAAGAAGTCCAGCCTTAAAGCTTTTGTAAATAATGATTTTCTAAAATAACTTTTTTTCTATTGCATTTACAAAGCATAAGAGCGAAGTAATTACAATCCGTGTATAGGCATTTATTGCAGAATGGAAAGATCGTGAAACAAATATAAAATGTAAATATAAAAGCCATTTATTTCAGCCGTGTAAATAATTATTCTATACTTTGTAATAGCAAGTTTTCATTGCATTTACAGTAAAACGTGTTTAAAATAATTTCACGCATTTATAAAGCAAAACATATTTTCCGTGTTTAGATATGTAATTTAAAATAAAAATTAAATATTCGTTCTCGTTAAAAATACTACTTTATGAGTTTGAAATAAAACGTATCTTTCATTCAAAGAAGTTAGTTTCGAATTTTCATATGTCTACGTTATTTAGTAAAAGAATACGGCATTCCTTTCGAGAGAATTCAATAGTCATAAATCATCTGTAAATACGCTAGGAATAACCATAGGCAAAATATCCAGTTATCTGTTGCTACCTTGTAAATAGGATCTTCTGTACTTGTTCTTGATTGTCCTGATTTTCTGTCATGCTTGTCTTAATTACAGAAAATGTGGAGTAATGATTAATTTTGTATTTTTGCATGAGTTTCTTAAACGTGCGGTTATAGAACTCAAGCTCCTGATCTGTTTGTAGACCGACTTTTCTGATAAAATTTTTCTTATTCTGCAGAAGTTTTACCAATATTTTCTTCATTGCTCTTGTAACTTCAAGTACAGTTTCATTTTTTAAGGGCTCGGCTTACGCAACAAACCTACGACAATTCTCGTGCCTACTGCAGGGGTCATGCCCGAGCTATGCCGTGGTTGCGCTTTACCTTCTTCCAAAGCCGTTTCAGCTTCAGAAACAAAAGTTAAAACAAGAGAGTTAGCAAAGAATATTAAAAGCTACCAGTTTATATACCGTATAATTCTTTCTCATATTGTATTTGAAATAAATTTAGCCTCGAAGCTATTGCAATGTGTAATTATCCGTATGGTGTAATCACTATAAATTTGTCAGATTGCGTAAGGATGTGATCAAAAATCCGTACAAAAAGATGAAAATCGATTATCTGGACATAGTCAAATGAAAATTCCTTCTAATGAGATTGCAGACGATCTCCAATGCAGTACAAGAACTTTCTGACTAAACTGATGTTAGAACAAGAAGGAAAGAGTGTTACTTTGACTATGAGGAAGCTGTCAATATACCCTCAACGGAGGAGAATAAACTTAAAACAACTATTTCGATTATACTCTGAATATTACTCTTAATTCACCCCAAAGTTAAGGTTACAAGGGCAAAAAACTGTAGTATATTGTCATTGATAGTTGATATCAGTATTTTAAATTAGTTTATAGTTTCAAAATAAAAATAGAAATTAGTATTTGTACATTTTGTAACCAAAGTTATTTTAGAGAAAAAACATTTTTAAGGGGTGGCATTTCGAACACTTGCATCATGTAGAGTACGATATTATCAAACTAAGGAACAGTCTTTTAAAACACGTTCGATAATAGAGCACTTTAGCAGGTTTATATTTTTGTTGCAAATTTTTGTATTCATCTAGTTTCTGCGACTGTCATTGTCTTTCTAAATATGCTACATTTATCGCCTTGTTCACATCAAAGTCGAGACGCTCTATTATAAATTGCATCTGTTTGATTTTCGGCATTTATTTTTAATTCGATATTATAAAATCCTTTAACAAAATTCGAACCAAACACCAAGGATTGAGATACATAATTTTATGAACGAATTTGTTATTGCATGACCTTAGATGGCTTTTGTTGAACTTGATTTCGCTATCTGTTGTTTGTTATACAAAACTGCAGCTATGCTTTTTACTAAATTATTTATTCTAATTAGCTATGTTAATATTTGTAGATCTATGTTCGAACAATCGTATCATTCAAGTAAAGTTAATACTTTTGCATCATTTATTTTAAATATTTATAACCTGTTAAGTAAAGGAGCAAGGCTATCTATTTAAGTTGTAACATTCGTTTATCAATGTTAGAATCGAATTTTAATTTCAATTAATAACTTCTGTACGTGTGGAATTCCTAGTATTAGTTTACAGTTACTTATTTGGTGAAAGGCATTCATTGATAAAGGTAGTATCTACACAGAAGAGTGTAATATTCGTTTGAAATGTTTATAATCATATTTCATTTTAATAGTATTTGTATTGATAAATTCCACCAATAGGGTTAGGTTATTTCTTTTATGAAATATAATTTTTAAATTACATGCATTTTTGATCTAAAGAAGGATTATTTTTGTATCTTATATTGTTCATAATCAAGGATTGTTAAATTCATTATAGCGGTTTCTAAGGTTAAAAATTACAGCATGGTTACTATGTACTATAAATTATTACAGTTTTATTATTAATTTGTTTCGATTAATAATGCATAACGCTGACGCCTATGACCTCACCGTCTTGGTACGAAGGAATTTTACGTGCTAATTTATGCTGATTCATTAAAGTGAAAAATCTCTTCCTCTGCTTCTACTTAAAGGTTCAGTAAAATAAATATTACATATGTTAGATACAGAAAAAACGACTCAACTAATTCTAATTTGCAGTCTTAATTCAGTTGTTTGAATTTTGCCAAAAATTGTTTTATGAAGGGAAAGCCTTTTGGTTGAGCACTTTGTTATTACCATAATGTAACTTGAGAAAGAGCTGTTAACCTCAAAGAATATGCATCAAACTGATTATTGCGATTACTCAATGAAGTTTGGATAATACCCGACCAGGTTAGTTATTTTTAATTTTAGAAACACATTGGTTCCATTAAATCAATAACTTCGTGTAAGACAAAAGCATGTTAATGCATAACATCTAGTATTCTTTTCGAAGTCCCAGTAGGATCTGAAGGAGATAATAGCGTTTAGTTGTTTCCGCAGATAAAAATTACGCATCAGGTATTTATGATCAAATGTTTGAAACTATATCCTACAGTAACTGTAAATAAATGAACATTTTTTTCTATTTAACTGTATAAATTTATAAGCGTACCCACAGTACGTTCTTGTCATTAGATTAATGATTGAGAAAGCAATTTGGTTCACTGAAAATGTTTCCCATTAAGCTAAGTAAATTGTAATATATTTGATTTTTTTATTTAATGATAATTATATGTTATATAAGATGGCTCACGTGTTCTCCCACTTCGCCATGATAAATTTTTAAATACAAAAATTAGAACGAAAACGGTTCTCAACAACCGAAAACAAATATATTTATCTGAGTCAAATTAAACTATGTTTAAAAATGAAATTGTTACCTGCGTGTTTGTGACGTTTATAACGTATCTGACGTTTACCAATGTGCCTGCAATAGAGAAGGACCTAAATTAAAATAAAAATTAAATTGAAGCATTGGTATTGGCACGATGCGTCCTAAATTGTACGTTTAGTAAAAATGGTGCGTAATAAACAAATGCTATACCAATCGTAAATCGACTTTTCCTCGATTCCCCTATTAACAGTTCCAGAAAATTTGGATACGATCACTCCGTAATACAGATGGAGCTAGTCTCTTTTGAAAAGTGAAAAAAAGATCGACCTCGGTATCGAATCTGAGACCTCGTACATACTACCCGGAATTACGGGGGCCATTTTTTTTCAACCTCCGATCGCTCCGTGTAGACGCTACGCGGGTAGCAGAAAGCGGGCATGCGCTGTAGGCGACTGAGCAGCTCTTGCACTACACACTCCGCCATTGTTGACATTCAGGCGTCAGTCGGCGTTGTGCCACAGCCACGTAAACATATGATTCGTTTTCTACAGGCTGAAGGCCATAGTGCTACAGAAATCCATCGAAGAATGATTCGTGTGTATGGTGAAAACTTCATGAGTGATGGTGTTGTGCGTGAATGGTGTCGAAAGTCTAAAGATGGCCGTAATGATGTGCATAATGAAGGGGGCCAAGGGCGCAAATCTGTCGTTTTAGATGACCTGGTTCAACGTGTTGACAAAATGGTTAAAGAAAACCGCAGATTCACCATTACTGCTTTGTCTACGGAATTTCCAGAAGTTTCAAGGTCTGTTTTGTGCTCTATTGCTACAGAACGGTTAGGCTACAAAAAACTTTGTGCACGTTGGGTCCCAAAAATGCTGACGGACGGCCACAAAACTCGACGAATGGCGTCAGTGTTGGAGTTCCTTGAGCATTATCATTATGAAGGAGACAACTTTTTGAAATCAATCGTGACTGGGGATGAAACCTGGATTCAATACGACACACCGGGAACAAAACGACAATCACAACAATGGATGCATTCAACTTCATCAAACAAACCAAAGAAATCCAAACAAACCTTCAACAACAGAAAGACCAAAGCTACTGTGTTTTGGGACCGACAAGGTGTGTTGCTTGTGGAGTTTATGGAGCCCGGAACCACCATCACTGCAGCTGTTTATTGTGAAACTTTACGACGGTTGCGTAGAGCCATTCAGAAAAAACGAAGAAGAAAGCTGACAGCTAGGGTTGTTCTGATCCACGACAATGTCCGTCCACACACTGCCGGAGCAACTCAACGGCTTTTCGAACAATTTGGATGGGACATTTTTGATCATCCGCCATACAGTCCTGACTGAGCACCAAGCGATTTTCATCTTTTTCCTGACCTGAAGACGTGGCATGGTGGGAGCGCTTTCAAACCAATGAGGACCTTCAAACCAAGGTCAAGGACTACTTGAATTCATTGGCGGCAACTTTCTTTGAACAGGGTATTGAAAAGCTTGTCCACAGATATGACAAATGTCTTAATCTCTTCGGTGATTATGTCGAAAAGTAACCGTAAGTGTACCAATTTTTTGGTAATAAAATTATTGTTTTATATGAACTTGTCTTGTATTTATAGCCCATCGGAGGTTGAAAATAAAATGGCCCTCATATTAGCGCTGAGCTATTGCTCAATTATAGAAATATTGTTTGTTTTATTTATGTATGAAAAAATATGTCACGTTAGAAGACTTCGATTTTCTGAAAATAGATGGCGTCTTTGAACAGTAAAAAGAAGAATATACCAGAACGCCGAGCATGTTATCTAAATCGCTAAGTGTCTCCGTGGCTCACTTGATATATATGTGACTATTGAGCTCAAGGTCCCGGATTCGAATCCCTCATCGTCTTGGTACGAAGGATTTTTACACGCTGATTCATGAAAGTGAAAAATGTTTTCATCTGCTTCTACTTAAAGGTTTAGTAAAATAAATATTACATATGTTAGATACAGAAAAAACGACCCAACTAATTCTAATTTAATTCTTAATTCAGTTGTTCGAATTTTGCCAAAAATAATATCGAATTGTTTTATGGAGGGAAAGTCTTTTGGTTGAGCACTTCGTTATTACCTTTATGTAACTTGAGAAAAAGATGTTAACCTTGAAGAACAGGTATCAAACTGATTAATGCGATTATTCAATGAAGTTTGTATAATACCCGACCAGGTTAGTTACTTTTAATTTTAGAAACACATTGGTTTCATTAAATCAACAACTTCGCGTTAGACAAAAGCATGTTAATTGATAACATCTAGTATTCTTTTCGAAGTTTCAGTAGGATCTGAAGGAGATAATGGCGTTTAGTTGTTTCCGAGTCATTTGCAAATAAAAATTACTCATCAGGTATTTATGATCAAATATTTGAAACTATAGCCTACAGTAATTGTAAATGAATGAACTTTTTTTTCTATTTAACTGTATAAATTTATAAGCGTACCCACAAACATTCTTGTCATTAGGTTAAGAATTGAAAAAGTAATTTTGTCACCGAAAACGTTTCCCATTAAACTAAGTAAATTGTGATATATTTTATTTTTTTGCATAATAATAATTATATGTATTTGTAATGAAAACATGATTGTGTAATGGTTCCTATATGAGTGTTTTCCACAACTAATGTAAATGTAATAGTTCTGGTTTTGATGTAATTAAATATATTGCAATTACCTAGTGGAGTGATTAATGTTCAAGCAATTTAAGATTTGATTTCGGAAGTCTTCCTTTCAACTAGGAGTTTTTTTAATAGGTATATTGGTGTCCTTATTGTTAACGTTTATTTTAGGTTGGTTTTAGCGTTAGTTCAATCCATTAGGTCTCATGTGAATTTTAGGCCAGAATCACTTTCGTGATCACGGATTTGGCATCCTCTTGTTATGTCTTTCGGGGTTTTAGACTAGAAATCCCCATATTTCGAGATTAGGTGGCGTCCTATATAATTCCCGATTAAGACTTATTTCACACGTGATAGCATTTTGAGACCCTCTTCAAACACTTACACCACCCTTCCATCTAAGTTAGGCAGCAACCATTTGATAGTCCAGTCGAGGTATTCGGTACTTTATTGGAATACGGATTTTTAGTGGGGTACTTCAGCAAAACGACCCCGTGAATAGACGGATTCGCGTATAACTCTATACACTGTTTTAATAAATGTTTGCGGTCATGTTTGAAAAATTACTCAATTATACACGCCGCCTATGATACGTTAGTATTAAAAATTTATTGTGTTACTAGAAGGAGTTTTTAGTACCTGCGCGACTGAGTTGTTTTCGTCTGCAGAGCTCTTTCGCCCGGAGAAATCTTTCGTCCAGGGAACTCCTTCGCCCGGGAAGCTCTTTCGCATGGGAAATCCTTTCATCCTGCGAGCTCTTTCGCCTGGAGTTCTTTTCGCGTTCTTGCACTTCGCTCCCGAAGCAACCTCTATAAGCGACCTTCTTTAAGTATTGGATCACTCACGCGTTCTCGGGGCTCGCCATAATAAATTTTTAAATGCAAAAATTAGAACGAAAGGTTCTCGGCAACCTAAAACAAATATATTTATTTCCCTAAGTCAAATCAAACTAGGTTTAAAAATGAAATTTTTACCTGCGCGTTTGTGACGTTTATAACATATCTGACGTTTACGAATATGCCTGAAATAGAAAAGGATTAAAATTAAAATAAAAGTTAAACTGAAGCACTGGTAAAGGCACGAAGCGTCCAAAATTGTACGTTTAGTAATGGCGCATAATAAACAAATGCTATACCTAACGTAAATCGACTCTTCCTCGATTCCTGTATTAAAAGTTCTAGAAAATTAGGTTATGACCACTTCCGTAAAACAGATGGCGCCAGTCTCTTTTGAAAAGTGAAGAAAAAGATCGACCCTGGTATCGAATTCGAGACCTCGTACATGCTACCCGGAATTATTAGCGCTGAGCTATTGCGCTTAAAAATTAAAGTAATATCGTTTATTATATTCATGTATGAAAAAAAGTTACGTTAGAAGACTCGATTTTCTGAAAATAGATGGCGTCTTCGAACAGTAAAAAAAAGGGATATACCAGGACGCTAGGCATGTTATCGAAATCACTAAGTATCTCCGTGGCTAAGTTGGTATGTATGTGACTATTAAGCCCAAGGTCCCGGATTTGAATCCCGACACGATCCCCTTGAAAAGTATTAATCGTATTTTTTTCACAAAAATACGTCATCGTCCGGAAGAGAGGTAAAACGAAGGTGCGGCGTGTGAATGTTGTCATGCATGTTGCTTGGAACGGCAAGGATTCAGAAAAATTCAAAATTGCCAGGTAAAAAATACTCGCTTCCTGGCCAACTTAGTATCTTCGCGTAGAGCATTGGAAAAGAAATCAAATGTAGTATCCGTAATCCTTAGTGTTTAGCTATTGCGCTCGACAGTAAAAGAAATGTCGTTTGTTATATTCATGTATTTTCAGTGTCACTTTAAAAAGCTTCGAGTTTCAGAAAATAGCTTGCGACTTTGACAAGTAGAAAAAAATCGACCCTGATGTCGAATCCGGAACGCCATGCGTACTATCCGCAATGAGCTATCGCGCTAGACAATTACTGAAATTTCGTTCATTCTACTTATGTATTTTCAAACGGTGCTTGAAGCTTTTGACAAATTACCTGGCGATTAGAATTATTCGTCGCGTTCGGTTGTTTCCGTCGAATAAATTTAATAATTTTTCTTTAAAATTAGACACTCTATATTAGAATGTGATGCCTCTTTAGATTGCCAATCGATTTTTGAAACTAAAAATATATATTAGGTACTTTGTAGCTTTTTATTTTCGATTTCGAAATTAATTGTCTTTTTTTTTAAATTGTGATAGTATTTCTTCGACAGCGTCTAGCGACCCAACTTCGACAGGTTTCTAATAAATTCCAGGAACGTTACTCACAAATTATTCTACGCGTAAACGGCCCTAATTCAAGTTCTAAGTAGATTACCCAGCGTTTTCGTGCATATTAGACATTTTATAAGGTTCCACGACGAATTTTGAAGACGATCTCGTCTTGCTCATTCCTACATTTGATTTTCCAATGCTCCACCCAAAGGTACTACATTGGCCGGGAAGCAAGTTTTTTTTAACCTGGAAATTTTGAATTTTGCCGGACCCTTGCTGTTCAAAGCAAGGTAGAGATCTTTAACGTGCGTGACAACACTCACACACGGGACCTCCATTTTACATCTCATCCGAACGAGGGCGTATTTTTGTGAAAAATGCTCACCTAACATTTTTCAAGCGGACCGTATCGGGATTTGAACCCGGGACCTTGGGCATGGTAGTCACACGCATAACAACTACACCACGGAGCTGCCCGTTTTGCTCATCCTTACATGTGATTTTCCAATGCTCCATCCGAAGGTACTACATTGGTCAGAAAGCGATTTTTTTACCTGGAAAATTTAGAATTTTGCCGAACCCTTGCTGTTCCATGCAAGGTAGGAATCTTTAACGTGCGTGACAACACTCATACACCGGAACTCCATTTTACCTATCATCCGAACGAGGGTGTATTTTTGTGAAAAATGTTCGCCTAACATTTTTCAAGCGGACCGTGTCGGGATTCGAATCCGGGACCGTGTCGGGATTCGAATCCGGGACCTTGGGCGTAGTAGTCACACACATACCACTACGCCACGGAACCGCCTACGTCTTACTCATTCGCTGTATAACCCCTTCGGCTCCCTCACACAGCGAGCGCCCCTCTAGAGCGTTTAAGAAAATTATGGTTTTCGTGGACGTAGCGCGGGACCTGATCGCAAAGGCAAAAATTGTCGAATTCCACACCTCTCGATCTCCATTTAAGCCCTCCCTCAAAGGAGATACACGATTAGCCTCCTATCTTTCCTCTCAACTATCCATACTTGATAACAGCGCTGATAGGTTTTAACTGGTAGGACCTTTAATATGTAGGTTACATTCTTTTGCATGTTCTCCAGCGTCCCCAAATGAAGTCTTTTTAAGACATTTTCCATTTCGAAAAAAGAAACAAGTTACTACAACTCAGATTAGGTGAATAAGGAAGCTGTAGAACAATAGAAATACCTTTTGAAGTCAAAAATTCTGTGATGGAAGTGGCCGTGGGACGTTGTCGTGATGCAGCATCCATTTGTCTGCAATCTCTCGTCTCGCTCGATTTATCCTTTCCTGAGCCTTTCTAGGACATCTTTCTATAACACTTGGTTGACAGTTTGTCCTGGAGCAACAAATTCTTTATGTATTTTTCTTAATTTTTCTTGACTATTAAACCACTCGGAGCATTTAAAATTGTATTTACAAATTCTTTAAAATATCCCTACGGTCAAAAAAAGCTAATCAGCATTGTTCTGATCTTGGATTTGCTCATTTGAGCTTCTTTCGGTCGCGAAGATGTCTTAATGTGCCACTACGCACTTTGACGCTTTGTCTCAGGATCATAATCTAAAATTCAGGATTCGTCACCTGTGATCACACGACTGAACCATTTGAGTTCATTGGCAATCCTCTCAACAAGATAAACGCACACGTTTCTTCGATCGTTCTGCTCAGTTGTAGGGGCACGCACGCGTTCGACGTTTACGTCGGTTTTTAACGTTGAAGGTCTCCCTGAACGAGATTCATGTTCAACATGTTCTCAGCCTTCTAAGAATGATTTGTGCCAATGAAAAACTTCCGTTCTTGATAAGGATGTTTTCCAAAGGCCTGTAATAACATTTCTAATGTTACACTCGCGGATTCCCCAAGTTTAACACAAAACATGATGGCATAACGTTGCTCTATATTACGCTGTTCCATTTTCGTAACACGCAATAACACAACTTCACTAATAGCGCTCTCAAAAATTACATGTTGCCTGTACGGAACTAAAACGCGGACTGAGCATCTGGAAAGGATGAACGCACAGGTCTTGCAAGTAACACAAGACAGCGTTGCTAGATCGCTCGCAGTGTTGTCAGCCTCATTACTTTTCTCACAAACCTCATATATAAGTGCAATGTTGAACTAAGAGAATAATAGAGTAAGAATAATAGAATTAAGAGTAATATAATATACGCTATTTAAATGTAGAACAATCAAATAGTCTAGAAAGCCAGAACGTCTTCGGCGTCAACTTGTATATTATCGTCGTCGTCTTTGTGCAGTTAATACTCAATAAATGTAAGTTATCGTAGTTTAATTGGACGAAGCTTTATTGCCATGTATGTCGAATTTCACTGACAACCCTGTGTATCGATCATGAATGGAATCACTACAAAACTACGTTTACCTGTTATTATCACAATAAAGATGTAGTTTTGTGCGATATTGTTTTATATTAATGGATAACTGAGTTACAAATGTATATAGAGCCTGGATAATTATCCATCAGCTGTGGTGTTTGACTAGTTATTGGTATTGATTTTTTGATTTCGCCTAAAGGCACTGTTGTAAACATTTATCTTGTTTCTTAGGTTTATTAGATTGTATTGAGAGCAAACTCGTCATAGTCAACGTAGTAAGTAGATAAGATTCTGGTCATATTTATATTTATACTTTATTTTTTTGTGTTATTAGTTAAGTATATTATTTTGTTATATTGGAAAGACTAGTGTTCTGTTTTTTTCAGGATGAATTGGGTTCTGTTCTTTTGTTTCACTCTTAACCCCCCCAATCACCGAATGTGTTAGCGGGGAATCATTTTATTTCTTTCTTTCCTCTGTTAATTCTATTAATTATTTCTTTTTTCGTTTCTTCTTGGTCCGCTCGTCCTACAGGTAACAGCTTCTTCACTTGAACTTTTATTACTGTCATATATGGTGTTAATAAATTTGGTGAACTAAATTCATGTAAATTCTATTGGAACTTAGCATAGAGATTTATAGTTCATGGTAGTTTTTGTGCCTA
The DNA here is from genome assembly GCA_036346225.1 of Platerodrilus igneus. Classification (NCBI taxonomy): domain Eukaryota; kingdom Metazoa; phylum Arthropoda; class Insecta; order Coleoptera; family Lycidae; genus Platerodrilus; species Platerodrilus igneus. The sequence goes on from JARFIW010001018.1 coordinate 1,798,984, forward strand.
ACTAAATGTGTATAGGGTTGAAAATGTTTTAGATAGGCTTTTAAACTCAATATTTTAAACCTTAAAAACACAAATTATTCTCTAACAGTAAAATCCAAATACTAATGCTTAGTCAAGTAATAGCTACAAACGTTACAAAGTAAGGTTAGGTGGAACATTTAAAAATCTGCACATTTTATTTTTGATAAAAAAAGAAATTATAGCTATAAAACTTGAAAACTATGGCATTTAAGGTTATTTTAGAAAATAGACATCGTGCATTTTTCTTTTTATATTCATTTCATATTCTGAATTTGTTTTTTAACTGTAGATATGCTACATAATACATTTCAATTGTGATATTGTTGGAGGCTTTCGCGGTCGGAGTCATTATAAATATTTATGGTTCCGGATTAGGACCGTGTCATTTTATAAACTAAGGTCGACGTTTCGCCCACTTTTGTAAGGAGCTTCATCAGGATAAGAAAAAGAAAATGAGTAATAAAATAAAAAATAATAATAAAGATAAGAATGATAATATTAAGTAGATAAGTTAAAATGTAAAGAGTAGAGTTACTCCTGAACTAGCAGACTCACTAGCCCATTCAAAGCCAAAATGTGTCTAGTGGCGAAGTAACCATAAATATTTACATATCAATTGATTTAAATAACGTTTTCTTTTGACCCGTTGTTTAAATTGGAATATAATTTATTTTTAGTTTAGTTAAAAAGAAACGAATTGAGGGAATTATATCATGATTATTTTCTGTTTCATGACTATTAATAACATTTCATAATTTTCAAATTTAGAGATACCTTTCTCTTTATTAAAAGCCACGCGTTTTTAAAATTTCGTACCAATCCCTATCTTGTGTTGTTTGTAACGATCATCAGGTGTAGAACTACTGTCTTTATTCGTATGCTTTTCTTAATGTGTATCTCAAAACCTTTTATAATTTACTAATTTTCCAGCACCTTTTATCAAAGGTTTCAATTTCTTATTAAACTTTTTTGTACAAATTCAGTCTTTTCCTGCGTATGATTTTGAAAATATTGTAACATAATTAATTTTACACTTTTGTATTCAGACCAATACAAACCTAATTATTCACACATATTTGCAAAGAATGCTTAAAACACCGGAATGCGCTACTACTGTTAATAATTGCTAACAATATTTAGTGCAATAGGTTTTTTTTAACACGCCCCCTATACTACATTTATTACTCATCTAACTGCATACGTTGTATTTGATAGATGCACTATTAAGTTATTTTCACAAATACCAATGGACTAACTGTTATATGTTGTATGTTACAGACACTTATCTTACAGCTCGATCAACTAATTTATTTCATATCACTTTGGTATTAAGACTTTGAATAATTTTCCATCTTATGGTATGTTTTATATATTGGACAATCATACCTTCTACTATTCGGTTGCTACGTACCTAGACGTAGCCGGAAGAAACGTAAATACCAAGCTAACTACCAATTGCGGAGAGAGGGGATTCACCTAAATACTAAAAAAAACAACAAAAAAAGCACGTCGCCCACGATTATCTATTAACAATAAGAATAAATAACGGATTCTGTACAAACAAACAAAAGAAATAAATTAAGCGTTACTATTTCAAAGCAAACAATTATGTGATACGAATCATTTAGTACTTTAGATACAAAGTTGCGTATCTTGTGTGTTACACAAAATAAAATTAATCAGTAGAAAATAAACCTGTGAGAGCTTTTGTCAAACGTTTTTAAAATTGCACCTAATACCTTTTGAAAAATAAATTAATCAGTAGAAAAGAATAAGCGTGTGGAAACTTTTGTCAAACATTTTAACAATGGTACATCACACCTGTAGAGCGATAATATCGATTCGCAGTAACAAACAATAGTCCTACAGTGTCACGTTTCTTATCACGGAACTACACCAAACGCTGATAAGGAATATGCCCTTGATATAAACAAAGGAAAACAAGTTGTATACCTGTATGTGTCGAGATACTTAACTTGCACTTCATTAGGAGTGAATCAGCACCGAATCGTCACGGTCGTCGGGATCTATTTACCCTGTTACCATAACGGCACTAGCGATCTACAGGCAACGGCAGTTGATCTGTGGCAAAGAACATTTAGTCCTACATAAAAAAATGAAACAATTTGGCCTCCAGTTAAAAAGAGAATCTAATTAGGATGGGTAACCGCGGAAAAATTCACCGATACACGCAAAATACTTCCTACTTGTCGAACAAAAAATGTGCATCGCTCTTGAACTACTTGGACAAGTAATGTAGAAAATATTTCAACGCACAAGCTGCAGAATCAAATTAAAAATTGGTTCAAATAATACGAGTTTGAACTGCAATCTTCGTGTTATCAAAGCGCGATTAGCAAACTGGAAAACACGCTATCAAATAATAGTAAGATCGATTAACTCGACAAGTCTTTAGATGGGAAACACAAGAAAAAGCAATTATACGTTATCTGAATGTTTAACAAATTAACGGATACCTAAAACAAGGTATTGACAATTTAATTTATGGTATAAATTTTCGTTTTAAAAGCAAAATTGATTTGAGTTAAAATATGTTAAAGCGGGTTTATTCTGAACAGGTACACTATATAGGGTATTGTTGGAAAATTTAAGAATAAAAATGGAATTTATTCGAGTGGGTAATGACTTAACCAGGGGAAAAAAGGGTATTTAAAATATATGTTAAAAAATAAACGTAACACGGTATGTGGTAGAACATACACGTATTTTGCTTTTGTCTTTTTTTTTATCGGTTCTTTAAATACACTTATAGCTTTAAATCATATCATTGTTCGCTTAACTCCTTTTGCTCTTTCATTTTCAGAGGGACCGGTGGCAATGTTTCAATACAAAGATAAAATTTATCTAAATGTTATTCTGAGAAATCGCATGGGAATTTCATAACCAGCAAAACATCATAATTTGGACATTTTTATAAAAAGTATAATATAAATTTAAAGGATTCATAGATATATAAATTTTTACGAGCACGGAGTCCGATTCAATTCCGGCTATCACGGGCCATATTTACTTCTTTTATTGTTTTTAGTTAATCTGACCCTGAAAATATCGTAAATACTTTTTAATATATTTATAGTAGTACATAAATATTGCACCCTTCCTTTTTACGGATAGTAAAAGGGTAGGTAAACAGCAGAATATAAAATATTCTGGTGGGGCTAGCATGGACCTTCATCCGCTGCGGTGAACGCAAAAGGCTTAAATCTCAGGGTGAGGCAAAGATATCTAGATAAAGTTAAATAGAAACGATAACTTAACTTTTGTTTAAATAGTTAAATAAAAATTATACTCAAAGAAAATTTTATATATTAACGTCCAGGTAAGGCATTTGTTTAAACACATATCATTTCTACGGACGTATGTATGAAGTACAAATAACGACGTATCTAGTTTAAACACTTCATACATATGTTTTAATATTTATTTTCATTAATGCTAACAGATATAGAATAAGACAACATTTTGACTATCGACATGCGTTAAAAGAAAATTTTTATTGTCAATTATTAACATAGGTAATTACTTTTTCACATAAGTAATAAGGTGTAAAAAAAAATTTGATTTTTTTTTAGGTATAGAGCTCTTTTCACAAGAAGTTTCATGAAAATCTTTATATCACAGAATACGTGAGAGTTAACCAAAATTTACATATTATTAGTTTACACAAGTTACATAAATTCGCATTTTACATATGCAAGATAAATACTTTAGAATAAAGTTTTAAAGACAGATGTGATTATTTTCAAACAAAAGCTCAATCGCCTTTTTTATATAAGAAACTATTCATTTTGTAAAAGTTTTAATCTTATACCTGTAGTTTTTGCAACTCCTTTAAAAAACAAATTAGTTACTCAAAGTTTAACAGGTGCTCCTTTGTATACTCCGGTGGTATTAGTAGATTATGTGAAGCAGCTTGCAGGAAAAATAAAAGATCTTACACATCTCCATAAATTGTAGCAACCAAAAATTGTTTGATTCAGGTAACTTTCTAACGATAGATAAACGTAGTAACTGGACGGATACATACACAAAATTTAGACGGCAAGGTAATTTAAATTATAATTGAAGAGCAAACGCATTAAGCGAAGATAAACATAAATGTCCAGTGGAAAATTCCATGGTGGTTGAAAGTCCCACGTTTTAACAGTAATAGTGGGTACGGTAGATATTCTGGTGCTCTCGGTGCCATACTCTAAAGCTAAAACGGTATTTATAGGAAATAACGAAATATGTAATAATAACTTACATACCAGGTACAAATGGCGAGGTAATATCAAAATTCTCAAGAAGAGCTCTTGAAGGCAGTCAGGTAAGGAAGGAATAAAACTTTGACTTACCAAACCAAAAATAACCAACGAAGATTGTTGGGGAAACGAACACTAACGAATGTCTTGATTAGACTACGATTCAAATTCACTCAAGATATGCTTGTATAGAAGAGTATTGGTAATTTACAAATAAGGAAATTACTTATATACGTACGTAATTGTACATTAGGAAACAGATAATTTATAAATAAAAAATTTATTAAAATGTTATATAGGGAATTATTTTCTGGAATTTATATTAAATGTAGGAAACTTAAATTTGAGTTGGAATATTAACAGAATTTACTGTTATTTATTAACAAAAGGGAAATGTATGTGTCTTAGTGCGAAGCACGCTGTAACATGTTGAGGCGTATCGAAAAGACGTGTTACAATAGTAGCATGTCTACTGTTTGTTATTTTAAATGCAAATCTGTGTTTTATTTTAACAGACGAAGAATAAGAAATCGTCATTTGCTTATGCTGTCAAAAATTAAAACTGCTGCTCATTGTATTGAATTTGTGTATATCAACTTATATTGAACGCACTTCCGAAACAGCTGTTTGGTTAGATTGATAAGGAAAATCGTTGTTTAAATAGATTGTTTTTCTGGAAATACTACTAAATTGTTTCTAGTCTGGCGAATTTACTTACTGATTAAATAAGTGATTTAGGTTAAACTGATAAAACTGTTTGTTTGCCAAATTTTATTGAAATTATCGGTTTATACTAGGAAGCTTATGATACGATTTACGCTCAGCGCATTTGTAAATAATAGTTAAAAATAAATATTTTTTACAATATAAAACTACAAAACGTTCAATATAGACTTTTGTTACGAGTGGCGATTTTTGACTATGAACCAAATTTGAGAGTTTGTAGTCATTTGTCTCGTTGTCAAAGGTGTGATATTAATAATATAAATTGAGATTTCTCTATTCCTGGGACACTATGATAGAACTTTGAATAAACATCAAGATTTGATGTCGGCGAGAATTGAGAATATTGAATGGGGTGTTATGCATTCGGTAACGCTAGTCGACATTCTGCTTATGCGAGTACAGCGGATAATTTGGGTGATGATTTTTGCTATTTCATGCACTGTTACATGCAATGTTTATTTGGATATTTAGATATTTATTTATATATTTATATTTATTTTAATATTTATATTTATTGAATGCATTTTATTGTTTTGTGGCTTAATTTGTTTTGTTTGGCGTTAAGTCAGTTAGATAACGATAGGGAATCTTGGGGATGAATTTGGGCTGAACTTAGAATAAAATACGTTGACCAGGGAGGACGACTTTGTAAATTTATAGAGTAGAAATATATAACTGGATTCTGTTATGATATTAAAAAATATATAGTGAACTGTCAAAGATAAATGTTGGTTGGCAAGGTTACGCTTGACGGGGAAATTAATTAAAAGATACTTCTCAAATAAGGTGCGGTTTTAACAAAGAACTTGATCTAAAGTTCATAACATGGCGCTGCGAATTGTCTAAGTATTACTAGTGGAAATAAAACTGACATTTGGAAAATCACAAATAAATAATAATGAATCAATTAACACAACCATCTTACTTCAATTTCAATGCTTCAAATCTCACTCAAGAATGGAAGCTGTGGGAAAGAAAGTTCAATTTATATTTGGTCGCATTAGGTGCAAGCAATAAGAGTAAAGAGATTCAAGTAGCTTTACTATTGCACATTATTGGTGGAGAAGCGTTAAATATTTATGATAATTTCAATTTAACCGGCAAAGAAAAGAATATTGTAAACTTGCAATAAACGATTTTGATAACTACTTCATATTGAAAACTAATTTAAGTATAGCGCAACATAAATTCAATCTGCGGGTGCAAAAATCTTATGAGACTTTTGAAGCCGTTGTCATGGATTTGAAAACACTTAGTACAGATTGCAAATATGGGGATCTTAAAAATAGTTTAATCACAGATCGAATTGTATGTGGTATTACGGATGTACGCATTAAAGATAGACTACTAAGAGAGAAAAATTTAACCCTAGAAAAAGCAATTGAAATTGTGAAATCAGCAGAATTACATATGGCAGACTAAAGGAAATCGAAAAGACGCCCACTCATGTTGCATACCAGTTCACAATAAAGAATCAGTTCGGGTTATCACCGATAACAGAGGGACAAGGACAACGGTATATACCACCGGGCGTCGCCGTGGATCAATATAGTAAGCTTAAGACTACGGATCCCAAGGTTCTGGGTTCGAATCTAGATACGGCCGACTGCTTGAAAAATGGCAGGTGAGCATTTTTCACAAAAATTACGTCGTCGTTCGGATGAGAGGTTAAATGGTGGTCCGTGTGTGAGTGTTGTCACGCACGTTAAAGATCCCTACTTTGGCTGGAGCGGCAAGGGTTCGGCAAAATTCTAAATTTCCAGGCAACAAAAAACTCGCCTCCTGGCCAATGTAGTACCTTCGGGTGGAGCATTGGAAAATCGCATGTAAGGCATATACCACCAGCGGCTCCGTGGCATAGTTGGTATATGTGTGACTACTTCGTCCAAAATCCCGGGTTCAAATCCCGACACGGTCCGCTTAAAAAATGTTAGGCGAGCATTATTCACAAAAATACGCCCTCGTTCGGATGAGAGGTACAATGGAAGTCTCGTGTGTGAGTGTTGTCACGCACGTTAAAGATCCCTACTTTGCTTGGAATAGCAAAGGTTCGGCAAAATTTTCCAGATAAAAGAAATCGCTTCCTGGCCAATGTAGTACCTTCGGGTGGAGCATTGGAAAGTCACATGTAAGGCATATACCACCTAGGCGGTTCCGTGGCGTAGTGGTATGTGTGTGACTGTTACGCCCAAGATCCCGGGTTTGAATCCCGACACGGTCCGCTTGAAAAATGTTAGGTGAGCATTTTTCACAAAAAAATACACCCTCGTTCAGATGAGAGGTAAAATGGAGGTCTCGTGTGTGAGTGTTGTCACGCACGTTAAAGATCTCTACTTTGCTTGGAACAGCAAGGGTTCGGCAAAATTCCAAATTTTCCAGGTAAAAAAACTCGCTTTCTGGCCAATGTAGTACCTTCGGGTGGAGCATTAGAAAATCACATGTAAGGTATACCCCACCTACAAATTCCAAATTCAGATAGAATAGTAATAATAATCGTAAACTAATTAATAATTATAAAAATTGTGGTCGTTCACATGCTTTAAATGCATATCCTGCATACGACAAGACATGCAATTATTGTAAAAAACCAAATCACTTTGCAAAGTTGTACAGGAGTAAGAAGCGGGTAAATTGCGTACAAAATGAAACACATGTAGAACACGGAGAAGACAAATTATTTCTTAGGTGCAATTATAAATTCCGTAAGCAGTGAAAATGATTAGCTTGAGGATGTTAAAGTAAATGACCAAGTAATTAGCTTTAAGCTAGATATAGGGGCACAGGTAAACTGTATTAATTTGGAAACTTTTAAAACACTGATCGGTAAAAAATACCCTACAAAAGTTAGACTGACCAGATATAATAACGATTCAATACCAGCAATGTGTAGATGTTTTATAGTGCAGTACAAAACCCACTTAGAAATATAAGTTTAGAGTTATAAATTCAAAATACGCTTCTCATGTATTAGGCTTGCATGTAGTACAACTATTAAATTTATTAAAACGTATTAGTGTTGTGAACAGGGAAGAGATAATTAGTGAATACGATATATTTCAAGGAATCGGGGAAATAAAAATACCACCCTATCAACTACAGTTAAAAAATGGTTATATTCCATCATACATGCCTATACGTAAAATACCTTTCTATTTACAGACTGATGTGAAAACTGAATAAGACAGACTATTAAAATTGGGTATTATAAAACCAATTGATGAGCCCACGAAGTTTGTAAGCTCTTTTATAATTGCAAGGAAAGCTAATGGACAAATACGTCTATGTTTGGATCCTCAGAATTTAAATAAAGCGCTGATGAGAGAACATGTAAGTTTGCCAACATTTCAAGAAATATCTTCGAATTTGGCAGGAGCTTAGTTCTTCAGTATTTTAGATGCAAGTCAGGGGCTCGAACAGCATCCACCCTTCGCGCCCCGTCCTTAGGACCAATTTGTCAGTTTATCCCCTATATGTGATTTTCCAATGCTCCACCCGAAAGTATTACATTAGCCAGGAAGCGAGTTTTTTTACCTGAAAAATTTTGAATTTTGCCGAACCCTTGCTGTTCTAAGCAAGGTGGGAGCTTTAACGTGCGTGACAACACTCACGCACGGACCTTTATTTTACCTCTCATCCGAACGAGGGCGTATTTTTGTGAAAAATGCTCGCCTAACATTTTTCAAGCGGACCGTGTCGGGATTCGAACCTGGGGTCACGTCAGTTCCCCTTACATTTGATTTTCCAATGATCCACCCGAAGGTACCACATTGGCCAGGAAGCGATTCTTTTTAATATGAAAAATTTTGAATTTTTTGAACCCTTGCTCTTGCAAGCAAGGTAGGGATCTCTAACGTGCGTGACAACACTCACACATGGGACGGATCTCCATTTTACCTCTCATCCCAATGACAGCGTATTTTTGTGAAAAATGCTCGCCTAACATTTTTCAAGCGGACCGTGTCGTGATTTGAACCCGGGACTTTTGGCGTAGTAGTCACACGCTACCAAATGCGCCATGGAGCCGCCTCGTCAGTTTATCCTTACATATGATTTTCCAGTGCTCCACCCGAAGGTACTACATTGGCCAGGAAGCGAGTTTTTTTTTGCGTGGACAATTTGGAATTTTGCCGAACCCTTGCTGTTTCAAGCAAGGTATGGATCTTTAACGTGCGTGACAACACTCACACACGGGACCTCCATTTACCTCTCATCCGAACGAGGGCGTATTTTTGTGAAAAATGCTCGCCTAACATTTTTCAAGCGAACCGTGTCGGGATTCAAACCCGGGACCTTGGGCGTAGTAGTCACACACATACCACTACGCCACGGAGCCGCCTATCCGTCAGTTTATCCGTGCATTTTATATTTCCAATGCTCCACCAGAAGGTACTACATTGACTAGGAGGCGAGTTTTTTGTTGCCTGGAAATTTAGAATTTTGCCGAACCCTTGCCGTTCCAGGCAAGGTAGGGATCTTTAACGTGCGTGACAACACTCACACACGAAACCTCCATTTAACCTTTCATCCGAACGAGGGCGTAATTTTTGTGAAAAATGCTTACCTGTCATTTTTCAAGCAGTCGGCCGTGTCGGGATTTGAACCCAGGACCTTGGGATCCGTAGTCTTACGCTTACTACATTGATCCACGGCGACGCCTCGTCAGTTTATCCGCAGGACTCGTTGCTGATGAAAGCGTGAACTGCGAGCGGGCTTTTGAAGTGGGGACAGCTTCTATGGATTAAATGAACGGCGAGGACTTCCATACTGTCAAGTTGAAGCGAAAGGATCAAGTTAAGCTATTGTCAACTATGAATGCTATCATAAGGGTACACGACGACAATATAATAGTCAACTCACAACGGTTATTCAATAGAATTGTATGGCTAGGTCCAAAGGATGCAAAGTTCACAGAATATTTTAAATACGAATTAGCTCTAAGCGTTTCTGCATTGTTCGAGAACCACCCCATGAGAGCAACAAACAAGGGGTCGACTGCTGAGGTCTTTGAATCTCTGTTGTCTTACGTATCTGACCTACCAAAAGGCACCGTCTACGTTTGTTGACGGCGGATATTTCTTACGAGCAGTTGCTTGGCCTAAATCAGCAACGTATGAGGCTGTCTGCTTGTTCTACAAGAACTACGTTCTTAAGCATTTTCCTCACAAGTAACCATTGTGTTTGATGGCTATAATGGTACGTAGTAAACAAAGGTCCAGGCATACAAGCCCAGATATTATAAGAAAGTAAATGCGAACTTACAAATTGCCTATGAAATGTCACTAAGTACCTCTCAGGAGACTTTCTAAAGAATGGCAGAAACAAATCTGCATTTATCAAGTTGCTGATTCCCGTTCTCAGGAACTCTGGTATTAATACTATACAAGCGACAGGCGACGTAGATAGTCTGATTGCAACGACAACCATGTTGGCATACGCAGTGGTCATAGTGGTAGCTTTTGATACCGACGTTCTAGTCCTTCTCACTTCGCAATCCTCCCCAGAGGCAAATATATCGTTTCTCAAGCTACCACAGGGCAGGCAACCACCGAAAGTCTTTTCAATCAGTAATTTGCAGAAAACCCTCACAACCCTTAAAAACATATTGTTATTTGCACATGCGTTTACAGGATGTGTGTTTCGACGTTTTATTTAAAAAAAAAGAAATTAACTCTTGACTTGCTTAAGGAAAATAAAGATCATTAAAAAACACCAAAGTGTTCTATACACTTTTAGCATCGCCGGATGTGATAGCGTCTGGGGGAGAGGCCTTGGTCCTTTCTATGTACACGACAAAAGGAATGACAAAGTGCAGGAGCTTAGATGAATTGCGGTTTGTGGCTTATGAAAGGGCCACCGGTCGACAATTGGTGACATCAACTTTTAGTATAGCAACTCTTCCTCCTACTTCGACAGCTGCGCGACAGCACTCTTTTCGGACCTATCTCCAGATTCATCAATGGCTCGGAAAATCGATTCAGGCCACAGAATGGAGTTGGGTTTTACGGGGACTAGAGCTCGTTCTAATTCCTACTCTACTTCCTCCTGCGCCAGAAAATTTACTGCACCTAGTTTGCTCTCGTTGTAAGAGGGACTGTCGAATGAATTGTAGGTATCGACCTGCGGTAACGCAGTGCACCGAGGTGTGCCTTTGTTGAGGTATGAGCTTGGAACGCAACAACTGCGACCGTTCGCTTCTTGACCGTGATGACGACGACGGAAATAGCGGCGTGGAAAAACCCTCAACAGTAGGTAAACAGGGTATGTTCTAGGCCAAAAGTGCAATTTTTCCATGTATTTTCTTATGGAAAAATGTAAGGTCTGTTTTGGTCATTTTTGACCAAGCATTGAAATCCCCATAAGGAGGATCTTAAGATCAATCCAGGCTAATTTTCAACCAACACCCATGACGGAGGAGTTTATTACATTCAGTTTTTAAAAATAGGATAATACTAATATAAACTATATAAAATTTTATTATAGATAATATATTTACCATCAATATTCTACATTTGTAATAAGTATTATATTTCCTCTTGCTCCATAATTGAATAATGTCCAACAGGTAGTGTTGCATATGAACCAGAAAACACCATATTCTACAATTCCAATAAAAATAATCATTTTGGAATTGCGGTTGATAAATACGTCTAACATTCGCCCAGAGGTTGTACGACAACGCGTAAATATTGACAGTAAACTCTATCCGTTTACGCTAAAGGCCATTATGCACGCCATACGCTGTAAGTGGAAGAAAAAGAGCTAGAATTAGAGGAAATGAAAGCAAAAAGGCAAAAATTGGAATACATGGAAAACACTGCGACAATACGCGAACAACACAAAGATATGTTAAACAAAGAACCTTATTAGAGAAAATGAGGAAGAATTAAAAATCATTTTATATGCCGATGGACTGACTTAGATACATCCGGGTTCTACAAGCTGTATGCATTTGTGGTTAGTAAGAAAGACTCTTTTAGTTATGTAGGCGTCTTTGCGGAAAGGACGGTACTAAATTCATATACTTTTTAAAAGGTTATTCTAAAAATGTATTTATCGAAATGGTAGATAACATAGACGAACTAAGAAATGCGGGTTTCGTAACCTTGGCGTACACCGCATGCAAAGGGTTTCGCTAAACATTGTAGATTTGCCTAGTAAAGAACCTTTCGGATCATTTAAAACCGAGAGTCTCACAACCTATAACGACCATATATTCCCAAAAGTGGTGGCAACTACGCAACAGTGAGTGGGGGAATAAGAATTCCCTCCAATACCGACAAGAAGAAGTCGATCAAGCTAACAAGATACGTATGCTGGATATAGTGGAAGAGCTGCGGTTAAAAGATTGTCACAAGCTGCAAGAATTACACGAAGGAATTGATCTGGTTGTCGGTGGAATCAAAGATTTTAATATAGAGGCAAACTTCGGTACATTATACAATTCGAAAGCCAAGACGGTCTCTATGTATCAAACTATTGACTAGAAAAGGAGATACAGGACTTGGGTGTCAATTTAAATTTTAAGCTGCGAATAAAATTAGATAAAATTAAAACCACTCCAAACAAACATAAAGAAAGGACTGTTTTCTATGTATAACTTTGTATTAAAATTAAGTTTAAATGGCTCCATGCTTGGTATTAAATATTTTTAAATTTTGTTATGTATAATGTCATTATAATTTGAATAAGAGCCGCTATACTTGCGGCCACGTCCCAAAGGCTCCACCCGAAGGTACTACATTGGGTTTAGACGCGAAAAATAAACGTGCTTCTAATTTATTTTAACTTCATAATTAATCCACTCTAAATAAAAATCTAACAGACTGAAACAAAATTTAAAAACAGGATTTAAATAATGGTATCCCTAGCCTTGACTTTGGAGCGTGCCCGATCAACAAGACGAGCAAAAATGAGAGGGGGAGGGTTCCGTAATACCGGATAGCAGACGCCGGCTCTGCTTACCAGTGCGACCTGAAGGGTCGACTTAAAACTATCCAAATCTAGCTAGCTAATTTAAAATGGATTCAAATTTCTAAGCATTTGCCAAATGTATTAATAGTGAATCCAGCTATTTTGCCTGCTTTATAAATTTACAAATTCGTCCTCCCTGATCTTTTGATATTTTATTATACGCACGTTATATAATTTTCCCGAATTTATTTGTTTATTTTACGCGGTTTTTTTAGCCCTATTTACTAGATTTTCCTATAAATTTATTAAAAACGCCTTTTTAAAATATTTTGAAATTATTTTGGGGTGTTTGGTTATTGGTTTTTGATTTATTAGCCCGAAATTTGATTTAGTGTATTTTTAAACCCGAATTTTAATTAAAATTTAAGTTAAAACGCGGTTTATTTAGTATTTAATGGATTAAATTATTATTTTGATTTTATTTAATGCCCTGTATATTAAAATTAATGGCACACAACAATAAAAAAAATAAAATACGATAAAAAGCAAAGCTTAAATTATAATAAAACAATAATAAATAGTAAAAAAACTTACTTGTTTGCCGCACAAGCGGGAGCACTAAAAAACACGTCCGCTCGCTTCAAGCGGTAACTAGATAGTTATGTATAATGTCAGAATAAAAATTTTAGAATAGTATTACATTGCTCTTTATTTATAAAAGGATATGACGTCATCACGAAATAGCAGTCACACAGAGAGGGTGCGCATGGGTAGGAGTGCGCATGGGGTAGGGATGCGTCTGGGCGTATACGAGGAAAGCGGAAGTTAACAGTCACCAAGCATCTAATTATTTATTTGGGTGATATCGAGTACTTGCCGGCGTATGTATCCGGAGTAAAAAACACAATTTCTACACGCAGCTTATTAATAAAATTAGTTTATCGAGCAAAGATGACAAGTGTTACGCCATCCCTCGATGCGTAATAACCTATGCAGGGAGGCATAAAGATATAGGTCCAAGATAGTTGTTTATATTTGTATAGATTTTGTAAATCTATTGTATATATTAGTTTTAAGATTCTATAATTTTTAAGTTCTTCTTCCACCTTCCCTTCTTCCAAATCCTTCCTGCTTCTATATTGGTGGACAGAGTGTACGTGTTGCCTCCACGTGGTGTTCACTGAACAACCAATATCTTGTTGTCTTTGTAATCTGCAAAATGTTGGTTGACTAACAACGCGTACCAGTTGTAATTATTACACACCAGCTTTATACGCAGTTGATTAATAAAATTAGTCTTTCGGGCAAAGATGACAAGCGCTACGTCATTCCGGAACCATATCAACCTACGCATGGGGGCATGAAGATATAGGATAGTTACTTATATATGTATATATTTTATTGTGTATGTATATAATAGCGTGTAAGTTAGTTATAAGACATACCCACCATCCCCATCCTTAATAATCCCCTCGCCCCCGGCAACATGTGTTTACCTCTAAGCGGTGTCGCTGGACGGTAAAACATATTGTTAGATTAACGACAATATGTCTTATTGACCGAAAGCACGTTTCCTCTCTTTTTAAACAACACATTAATCTCTTTTTTGTTATAGGTTACTTTAGCTGCTTGGATTCGGCTACACGAACAAAATAAAATAATGTTATACTTTGCATGTAAAAATTGTATTCTATTGGTTTATTAAACTGTAAATCGGATAAGATAAATTATTAAACTTTTGTGTGCTTAATTCTTTGTGTTAATACTCTAAGTGTTTGGTTAAAGGATTCTAGATGTTATAAAGGAAAGGTGATTAGAAATTGCTGCTGGTAAAAAAATCTTAAAATTGGAGTAGCACCTTAGGGAGTGATGCTATATAAAAAATTCTAAGATATTCAGGTAGCTGAGAAAAATCTAATATTAATTGATACCAAACAAGATAGCTTTATCGCGAAAGATGAGCTAAACAAGATAGAGAGTATAATATGACATTAAAAACGAATAGTGGTGCGGTGGCGGTATGTTCGCTAGAGGGTATGTGTGTAAAACGGTAAGGGTTGGTCGAAATTTAAATCTGTTTGCAAATTCGGATTCTGCGTAAAATTCTAGACTAATTTGATGTGTCGCATGGCTAAGAAATTTATAAGGACGGTCAGAAATCGTTATCGGTAATAATTCTTAAAATAAGGGTAGCTCCCTGGGGGATGATGCTATCTAAAAAATTCCTAGAAATTCAAGTAGCTGAGAAAAATCTAATATTAAATGAAACCAAGCAAAATAGATTTATCTCGAAAGATGAGCTCGCAGTACCACCTGTTAGGGCTCACCCTAAGAAAAAACACTCCCATAAGGTGAATCTGTCGTAAGGAAAAATTATAACATCGTTAATGAGTTTTCCTATTAAAAAGCGATTAGCACTAATGAGTTTTCGCATTAAAAAGCGATTAGTGCTAATGGGTTTTTAATGAGAAACCCCCATTAACAAGCGATTTGTATTAATGGGTTTTTAATGAGAAAACCCATTAAAAGCCCATTAGCGGCGGCAGCGCTGCGTTCAGATTCCCACCATCCCCTACTCTCAACCATATAAATAATATAGATGTTCATTTTGTCGAATCACTTGTCTGTATACACTATACACTCCCTTCCCCTCACTAGTAGATACTAGTAAGCTCGTTATTGATTGGTTTCGATTTCTTTAAACATTGTCAGGACATAAACACTGATTACGGGTCAAATACTTTATTTTTTGATATGTTGTAGAGAACTAAATTCTGAATCAGTACCCCAATTTTCAGCCTGCCTTATTTTTTCCTGCTTTTTCCTATAATGCCTGGACTATCAGGGACTTTTTATTTTGTAGGTTTTTGTTTTGAAACTTTTGGCTATGGGCAATTTACTTTGGGAAAAAATTTTAGGGGCTTTGCACGCTCCATCGTAAACAATTTATGCAAGATCATAAATGGAAATTAAACACCTTAGGGAGTGATGCTATATAAAAAATTCTAAGATATTCAGGTAGCTGAGAAAAATCTAATATTAATTGATACCAAACAAGATAGCTTTATCGCGAAAGATGAGCTAAACAAGATAGAGAGTATAATATGACATTAAAAACGAATAGTGGTGCGGTGGCGGTATGTTCGCTAGAGGGTATGTGTGTAAAACGGTAAGGGTTGGTCGAAATTTAAATCTGTTTGCAGATTCGGATTCTGCGTAAAATTCTAGACTAATTTGATGTGTCGCATGGCTAAGAAATTTATAAGGACGGTCAGAAATCGTTATCGGTAATAATTCTTAAAATAAGGGTAGCTCCCTGGGGGATGATGCTATCTAAAAAATTCCTAGAAATTCAAGTAGCTGAGAAAAATCTAATATTAAATGAAACCAAGCAAAATAGATTTATCTCGAAAGATGAGCTCGCAGTACCACCTGTTAGGGCTCACCCTAAGAAAAAACACTCCCATAAGGTGAATCTGTCGTAAGGAAAAATTATAACATCGTTAATGAGTTTTCCTATTAAAAAGCGATTAGCACTAATGAGTTTTCGCATTAAAAAGCGATTAGTGCTAATGGGTTTTTAATGAGAAACCCCCATTAACAAACGATTTGTATTAATGGGTTTTTAATGAGAAAACCCATTAAAAGCCCATTAGCGGCGGCAGCGCTGCGTTCAGATTCCCACCATCCCCTACTCTCAACCATATAAATAATATAGATGTTCATTTTGTCGAATCACTTGTCTGTATACACTATACACTCCCTTCCCCTCACTAGTAGATACTAGTAAGCTCGTTATTGATTGGTTTCGATTTCTTTAAACATTGTCAGGACATAAACACTGATTACGGGTCAAATACTTTATTTTTTCAATACTCAGCTTTAAGATTCTATAAAAAAATGCCAAGCCTAGAACAAGCGGGGACTTTTGATATGTTGTAGAGAACTAAATTCTGAATCAGTACCCCAATTTTCAGCCTGCCTTATTTTTTCCTGCTTTTTCCTATAATGCCTGGACTATCAGGGACTTTTTATTTTGTAGGTTTTTGTTTTGAAACTTTTGGCTATGGGCAATTTACTTTGGGAAAAAATTTTAGGGGCTTTGCACGCTCCATCGTAAACAATTTATGCAAGATCATAAATGGAAATTAAACACGTCGTATGATATCAAAAGTGCGTAAAAGCCAAACCCAATTATATGCTTTATACCTATCATTATAATTATTATGTTAAATTTAATTTTGTGTATGATGTCATTGCACTTAGTTTGCATTACGCATCAACACTTTAATTAGGGTCACTGCTTCACTCCATAACAAAAATTATTTTTAAGTTTGAAGGATGAACACATGCATCTATTTTTGGTTTCCGTTGATTTCTATAAATAAAGTAAATGTAAACCATGAGCACGGGTGCTCCAGGAATTTAAATATGTTCCAATAATATTCGTAATGGAGCAGTTGTTTCTTCTATAAAAATTCTCGTTACATTTACTGATGATAATAAATAATATTATATATTAATCATATCGGAAATGTAGCACAAAAACCTTAGAGCATCACGTAGAGGTATGCAGTATAATAAGTAGAACGTTAGGCCATTTCATCAATTTCTAATTTCATTTTGTGTGTTTTATGTTATACTATCGCTGATTTCTTTATGCAGGTGAAAGTACTATAATTTTACGTATTGTTTCAACTAAATAAAATAGTGAAATCTCGTCTGTTTATATTTTGTGTCAGCATAATTAGAAGGTTAAAATAAAGTTTGTAGTTGCCAAGTACTTGGTCTCGGTGCTTAGGAGGAAATGAATAAGCATTTGGTCAATAATTAGTAAAGGAGTGTGGTTTGTCATATTGAAATTCAGAGGACGTTCCGAGAAGTTACCTTCGCCACAGGAATGAGTGTTTTGATACAAAGAATATTGTGCGGATCATGTTTGCTGGAAGTAATTCGCATTACCTCATTTAATTGAAGTATAATGATCTGAGTATAAGAACGAGAATAAGATACTGTTAATTTTTACGGTTTAGTGATGGCCCAATTAGAATTAACCGAATCGACTAAAAGTATTTTAAATTAAACATAGATTTAAGTATTATTTTAGGTGAGCCGAGAGTTTTCGCACTTCCTATTGCTATTTTAGTTAACAGAACGCAGTGAAATAACAAGTTTAATTGCTGAAACCTTTTCGTATTTTATTTTTAACCAAAGCTCATATTAAACGTTTAGTCCCATGAACATTTATCTTTTTACCACAAGGCTACCATCAACCAACTTAGTCCAAAATAGAGATCAAAATTATAAAAAAAGTGACTTGTCATGATGGAAATGGTGATCAAATCAAAACAGGACCTATCGGGGTATATCTTACTTCTTTACTTGAGTAGCCTTTATATACCAAAGATTAAATAATCAAAGTTTTAAAATGTATTGCTATTAGTTATGAATATGTATTTATTAATAAAAAAAGAGCTATTCAGAGTACACTGTATATTTTTCAGCTCTCAATCCTTTCTTTATCTGCTTTCTTTTTAACGCGGACAACTCCTCCATTTCTTCTTTTCCAGGTATAATTTTTAGCAGCATTTGCAGCCCTAGACAAGGCTAGAAGCTCATTTGTTATTGGAATTAATTGTGGTTTTTTGTCACAACAATTTAATTTATTTTTAATATTTCTTCGTGCTTTTAACGTATTTAATGACATTGCCTTGTCTTCTGTTAGTACTCCAGCTGATTGGGAAAATCCCTTTCAACATTTGCACTTCCATGTGATAACGTTAGGCCCATGTTCACAACTTTTGCCATTATTGGAAATTTTGAAGTTCCATTAGGATTTTTCATATTTATGAAATTTTGCCAGAATTAATCCACTGGTGCATTTTCATGTTCGGTTTCAATTTATTCTTAAGTGCTTTAGGTTCATCTTGCAGGACGTCAGTTGGTATTTATGTGGGAAAAGTTTTGGCAACTTTCACCAGAAAATTGCCACTACGAACTGAGTTTCATCTTTAGGCTGTAAAAAGCGCAGAAGTCTGCTGCTTGTGAGATGAACAAAGACTATTTCACAAGAAGATTCTTGCAGCTTGTTATGTCATGTTATTGTAGTGCTTTCAAGAAAACAAAACTCTTTTTCAGGTTTACTCAACTTCACTCTGACAACAACCTTTTAACTTCTACAATATTTTGTGATAAGAAAACCATATCCTTATTCCAAACACTTTTTTCATTTAATTCTTTTGCTACGTTTGAATATTTGAATTGCGTACTCTGTTAAAACAGTCATGCAGACACTTCTCAATTCATTATACATGAGATGAATCAAAGGTTCTTCCATTTGGAATGTTTTGGTAAATCCTTTGAATAAATCTGCATTTGATATGACAAAGCACAGCTCAGCTTCGTAAATTGGGTTCTTAAAAACGTTACAATGATATTATATATTTTGTTCCCATCAAAAAAGTATTCTTGTTTGGAATAAAGTTAAGAAAGTACTTGCCTAATGCTGTACTTTGTTCAACACCTCTTTTGCAAAAATCTCTTAATGGCAACCCCTTGAGATTACATGGTGGAGAAATATTTTCTCAGAAACATAGCTGCTTTCTTATACTGTTGTGTAATCCTACCACCTACTAGGAAACCCATCCATAAGATTAAATATTGCTATTGTTGCATCTGAACATTCCTCGCCCAGCTCTGATAAACCTTTAAGGAAGACATTGAGTACGATGTGTAGCGGGCTACTATAACGCGTTTCACTAATTTAAAACAAGTAGTAACAAAAGCCTTTATTACTCACTATTCACAAGTCTAACAATATATGCCTTATTTATAGATGTTTTCTGTCCAATTACAGTGAAGCACTATCACACTAATGCTATTTACAAGCACTAATACCTTCTTAAACTAAATTCTTAACCCTAGGTCTATTAACAACACTAACACTACTATTTATTTATTACACTTTTGTTTATTTATGTATTTTACAAGCTGGTGGTACAATATACACGTTCACATAACACAGATTTATATTTACTAAAGACTTTCAGAACGTAACGAACAACTAACTATATACGAGATAATTAATATACGATATTCTGATATTGACTAACTCCTATATTAATCACCGATCTTATATATACCCTATAATTGGATAGATGACTTATACTCCGGTATATGCTAGAAAGTTCTAGGCTTCTGTAGTATATACATTGCTTACGGCGCTTGTGTGTTTGACGGGTTGCCTAATAGTAGCTCGTAACAGATATATATGTTGCATGTGCCTAGGTTGAGAAACCGCTTCCCCTTTTCTTGAAAACATTTTCTTTTACTATTCATCGAACTGTTTTATGTACATTTGGCCCATTACTACCAAGGAAGAACATATTATTTGGAAGCAAATTTGATTTGTCTAAAGCAGTGAGGGGATGTTTAGAAAGTTCTGCGTCTGTTGCATGATCCAAGAAAAATGTTTCAATGTGCTAGAAAGAATGATTTCATTTTTGTTAAACCAATATTTTATGGACTACTTGCGGTTCTTTTTCATTTTCTATATTTGTTGTTTCATCAAACTGTAAACCATATCAAGACCTTTGAGCATCTTTTAACATTCCTTCTACAACAGCCTAGGAGCTCACTGCGAGGTTAAAGACTATTATGAAAAACCAATTGTAAAAAAATAAAATACAAAAACTTTCCTTAATTCAATACTAGCTTAGCTAAACTGAATAATTAGTTGTTTGTTTAATGAAAACTATGACACAAATTCGAACACGTGTGAAAAAATTGGCTAGGGTACAAAAAAAGTAACGCGAGTTACATATCTCCCAAATCAATATATGTATAATTAAATAGAATTATTAAGAAACTTAACTTAGGTGCAACAATGTAATTCAAGGATAAATAAAGAAAAGGTTAATGAAAGTTCACAAGCAAGTTGTGAGAACGGATGTGAATACAATGTATTCCAGACGCAACGTGATACTTCAGGTGCAGGTCACAGTCGGTTATAAAACCGCAATTATCAGAAATAAGATTGTTTCTTTGTATTGCATAAATTAATAAAGAAATAAGCAGACATGAGCTCCGCAGTTCCCACAGAAATGTGAGGGGCAGACAACATAAATACCCCGGGAGCCTCAAGAAAGTTAGTCAATCTTGAGCCGCACAACTTTTGAATTGTTGGTTGTTCATGCTACTCGTCATAATATAAATCTATTTAACAGTAATTTCGACTTAGAGTAATTTTATATAGTTTTGTAAAATTCCACTTGTAATTTCTGATTAAATAAAAATTGTTACAAGAGTTGTCGGAAGAAGACTTTTTAAAAAGGCAGCTCCCAAGGCCCAAAACGTAACAAAAAAAGTAAAGAAAAAATTACTTGCCTTAAAAAGTAACCAATAGTTGAATAGGTATCCAACTGGTAGTCCTGCCTTACTATCAAATTATGGGAGTAGGGGAATAGGCCGGTCCTGGGACAAAGAGAGTGGAGCTCCACAAGGTAGAACCTTTTTGTGGAGGAACTCGAGGAATCAGAATCTGTTTGAATTTTTTAAATCTGACCAAGGCCTATCGAGTTACAACCCCCAAACCTTAAATTTTCTGACGTTTTTGTATATAAACAGTTTTTTAGCGTATAAAGCGTTAAGTGGTCTAACATTCTTTGGGAAATGCAAATTTTTACAATTAATGTTAACATGGGGCCAACCCTTAACAAATTTACAGCCCCAAAATCTTTAAACAACTTTTCTATTTCTAAAGATTTTGTTGGTGTCCAAAGCATTAGGTAGTCTAAAACTCTTTGCGAAGTCCCCATCCGACATTACTTTTACTCTAGGAACAACCCCTAACAGATTTACAACCCCCAGGCGTCTACATTTTTATTTATATACATTTTTTAGCGTGGAAAGCATTGGATAAATCCAAATTTCCTTAAAAGTCCGAATCTGCAATTAATGTAAACTTTGACCAACCCATAACCAACACCTAAAAATTTTCGATAAATTCCAGGATTAATTTAGACTAAAAGCAGAACATATTCTTTTTAAAAACTTTTATTTACTTATAAATATGTAGTTTACACTACTAGCTATTTACAGACAGAATCTTTCTATTCTAATTAGGTATAAAAATTAAATCTTTATTCTCGTCTGGCAGAGTTTTTCTCTTTAATCCACTAGATAATGTACGATAGTAATTATAGCAGATTATACTTGCTAATATTGATTTCACCCGAAGGTTGTCAAAGACGACCGAACAATGTTAAAGAATAATTGGGGAACTAGACAGCGCCATCTTTCTTTCAACATGACACGATATTTCTTTCAACGCGTCCTATACATTATAAGTTTTAAACTTCGACGGCTCGGCATATTTACTTTTATTTTAAACTGTGGGAACCTATGGGTGCGCCACGGTTCGCATCGTCCATGTTGCGGAGTGACCAATAAAAATACTAGGATTTTAAAAACTCGAGAAGAGTGGTAGCCGGGCACGGTACGCAAAATTTAAACTTGCGTCGACAGGATATTTCCCTCTTATAATTTAGGTCGCAATAGAGTACGGTTAGTTCAAAGCATCAATTTAAGATAAAAAAGTAAAATATCTGAACAATATGTTGCCGTTTCGAAAAGGTTTCTCTGTACTTAAATAACAAGCTGAAAGAATGTAATGATGAATGTGCAAACTGCAAAAATATGAAAAACGCAATCGAGTCCTGCGGTGCTGCATTGGTTCTTCTCGAAAATTTCAGAGATATTTACGACATTATCAAAGAAATGCGTGAATTGAATCTAATGCAAACATCTGTGACTGTTATTACAGATACAGAAATCTGTTTCGTTTCCAGATATAATCCCAAGCTACCTCCTTCGACATCGAATGCATACAATAAACTCCTGATATTTTAGTTAATATTTTAAAAGTGCAATAGTGCGTGCAAGTAATATATTTGCAGATTTCGAAAAGAAAAACGATAACTAGACCCAAATATGTTGCGCGAGAATTCACAGGTTTTCTAGTCCCGGTCAAACGAAGTGCTTTATATGTGTGCATTTTACGACAGCCATCGAATGTTAAAGTGCTACAGCAACAAAGCCGCGACAGAAGACCGCATCAAAACTTGTAGATTTCCCTCACCCTCGGAACCCGCAGATGTTTAACCGGAAGCTGTTACAGTGCCATGCGCTCAATCGTTGCATTAGTTTACGAATAAAAGCACAACTGTAAGAAGGTAAGCTGAAAAGTTCTCGGCCTAACACAGAGATGGCGTTCCAATCAGCAAAAATGTGTGCCTTCCGCCTGCGTGAATATGTCATTAGTTTGTATGACAAGTTTCAACTTGCTATCTCAAGTAGTTTGTTTACACTAATTTTTTCAAGCAGACGTCTTATGCGTGTTTCTTTAAGATGGATAAACTTGAATATCGTGCCGTCACAAAATTCTTCGTTTTGGACGGATTAACCCTCAGGAAATTCATCCGAAGTTAACAAAAGTTTACGGAGACTCTGCCCCTTCCCTGTCAACCGTCGAAAAGTGGGCAGCTAAATTTAAACGTGGTCGCACGTCTCTCAAAAATGACCCACGTGAAAAACGACCAAAAACCGCAACCACACCGGAAACGATCGAAAAAGTGCATGATATCGTGTTGGACGATAGGCAAGTGAAAGTGAAGGAGATAGCTGAGGCTGTAGGGATTTATTTATTTATTTGTTGCAACGTTTTAGTAGTCTGCTACCTGAAATTTAAGCAGACCTGGCTTTCCCACAGAAAGTAACCGTCAGTAAGACGTGTGTGTGTGTGTGTGTGTGCGCGCGCGCGCGCGTGCTTGAGAGCATGTGTTATGTGTGGGTGTGGGTGTGTGTGTGTGTGTAAGGGTTGTGTTTGTAATGTTGATGTCCGTGTTACGTTTTCCCTCTAGAACCAGGACCATCGTCAGCCGGATATCCTAGTCATCATGGAAAACGCTAACGGATTTGCCTTATCAAGGCTGTATGGATATCAGACGAAGGGTGCGAAACATCTTACACAAAGAGTTAGGAATGCGAAAGCTCTGCGCAAGGTGGATGTCACATTTGCTGAATGCCGATCAAAAGCAAATGCGAAAACGAGTTTCGCAGCAATGTTTGGCCCGGTTCAATAAGGATCCGAGCAATTTTGTGCGGCGATTTGTCACTATGGATGAGACATGGGTCCACCATTACACGCCAGAAACGAAACAGCAGTCGAAACAGTGGGTGGATGCCGGTTGTTCAGCGCCAAAGAAAGCGAAGTCGATCGCATCTGCCGGAAAGGTGATGGCCAAGCGTGTTTTGGGATGCGAAAGAGAGCCTGTTAATAGATTACCTTGAAAAAGGCAGAACAATTACAGGCCAATATTACTCCACCCTAACTTGAAAAAGAAAAAATCATCTTTTACCAAAACAACGCACCTTCACTCAAGGGTGCGTGCGTTGGCGATGGGAAAATTGACGGATTTGGGGTACAACTTGCTCGGCCATCCCCCCTATTCCCCTGATTTGGCGCCCTCAGACTTCTATCTGTTCCAAAACTTGAAGCAATTTGTTTCTGGGAAGCACTTCATGTCCAATGAAGAAGTTGAGAGGGCCGTAGACGAATATTTTCACAGTCTTCCAGGCTCTCACTTCCGGGAAGGAATACTGATGTTGGAGAAACGCTGGACCAAGTGTGTTGAAGTTAAGGGGGATGATGTCGAAAAATAAAATCTTTTTTTTTTACAGAAAACTGCACTCTTTTATTTTAGGCCGAGAACTTTTCACCTTTCTCTTGTACAAGCGCGGTTTTACAGTACGAAGACAAACAAAGTAAAAAGGAATTTTAGTAGTTATGATATTACATCGGATGTGAGAGTTCTACAAAATATGTACATAAACTGGTAGACAAAGCTACGTATAATCTAAACGAGTACGAATGTCAGTAAATTTGCATTATCACAGTATCGAAGTGGGGTTTGATTCAGTGGCATAAGAGAAGCTATTAGAATCGTATGCTACCATGTTACCTGCAACTGGCGGTTCCTTAGATCAGACAGCTTTGCGTATGACCGCTGATCCTAAGTGCCGATTCTCGACACGGGCTGCTTGAAACGAGCATTTTTCACAAAAATATGACTTCGTTCGGATGAAAGGTAAAATGTAGGTCATGTGTGTGTGTGTGTGTGTGTGTGTGTGTGTGTGTGTGTGTGCGTGTGTGTGTGTGTGTGTGTTACCACGCACGTTAAAGATCCCTACTTTGCTTGAAACAGCAAGGGATCGGCAAAATTCAAAATTTCTATGTAAAAAGCTCACTTCCTGGCCAATGTAGTACCTTCGGGTGGAGCTTTGACAAATCAAATGTATGGAGGTAGTTGCAGAAATATTGGTAAAAATAATGAGGTAGAACTGAATTACAAGGACTGGCTGATCTTTTACAAATTTCAAGTCAAAATCAAAATAATTCAGTTTACCCGACATGCTAAACAAGCTAAAAGTAATGGCGGCGATATGGAGTGGACACGGAATATACACAAAAACCGCATTAATCGAGAACAGTGTGCATAAGGAAAACTCGCTTAAATTACAAGTTTAAGATCGGCATGCGATTTACGATGGGTTCAGCTACAGAACTGATATCTACGACCATTTGTTCATGAATGTGAACAAATAATGGAGTAGTAAAACAGAGGAAATGAAAGATAAATTGCTACACTTCGCAAACTTTAAAGACATAATTTGGAATTTTAATATAAGCATGTCAAAGAAACCATTTAAGTAACATCCAAATACAGTATTGCCCGAAATAAACAGTACTGAAATTGTAATTGTTTTGTATATTTAAAAAATACATATTATTGACACTTTATTATATGTTCTAAATGTGCACCTCCTCGTTCGAGACAGACTTCATAACGATGTTCTAAGTTTCTGGTCATGTTATTGAATAAGGGTTGTCTCAGGGCTGCGAAGAAGACTCTAACGGCATCCTTTAATTCATCGATGGTTTGTGGTGCCCGTTTGAAAACGGCATTTTTAGCCATGCCCCAAATGTATGCGTCTGGAGGTGTGAGGTCTGGAGAATGTGAAGGATAAGGAAGTCAGTAAATCGTGATATGAATTTGCTTGGAAAATGTTCTTGAAGAAATTGACGAATTGCGGCAGCAGTATGGCAAGTTGCCCCGTCCTGCTGAAAAAATTGGTTTCGAAATGCCAAGTTACGTGCACGACAGAATTGACGTAGATCAGGGATAAATCGTGTTAAAATTTGTCTGTACCTCTGTTGATTAAGTGTGACTTGCCTACCATTCTCTTCGATAAAGTACGGACCAATGATTCCGTGTCCGGAAACAGCACACCAGACACTCACTTTTCACTATGTAAAGGAACCTCTTGAACCTCATCGGGTCTGGCAAAGCCCAGAAATCGATTTGTGCGACGATTCACATAGCCTGACAAGTGAAAATGTGCTCCGTCTGAAAACCAAACATTTTCAAAAATTCAGGTTTTTCATACTGTAACGCGAGAATTCTGGCGCAATATTCCACTCTACTGCGATAATCCCGAGGATGTAGTTGTTGATGTACCTGAATCACATACGAAAATGTACCCAGCTCCTTCAGGATTCTTTGAAAGGAAGTTCTTTTAAATCAAGTTGTAACGCTGTCCTAGCCTGGCTGACTTTCGGATTTTCTAAGATTTGCTCAAAAACACGTTCATGGTTATTGTTGTTGTTAACTGTCCTGGGACGCCCTGAGTTTCCTTTTCGTTGGCACAATACACTACCTGTATTTCTAAACTTTTCAATAACCTTCAAAATTACAGCATTACTTGGAGAACGTTTATTAAACCTTTGTGTGAATTGATCAGACACGTATAGCAAACTTGCACCATTATGTCGGTCGATTCCGTATGAACGAAAATAATGCTCTACCAGAAACACTTTCTCCTCTGTACTTAACACCGTTTTTAACAATTAGGCCCTACTAATTACTTGTTTGAGGTTTACTTGACAGGTCTATACTAGCTAACTTGAGTGTGACAGCGCACGCATAAAAACACCGCCAACTTAGTTTCAGTACTGTTTATTTCGGGCAATACTGTACTTATTTAAAAACTAATTCATCTCCATTAAGTAAAACGTAACAGATTAAAGTTTAAGAAACCAAAATACCTTTCAATATTTTTAGTAAAGTAGTAGTTTGGATGGTGCACTATTAAAGAAACGAAAATGTATACTGCTCTTTAACCCACTGAGAGGCTTGCTCTGACATTGAACTAAAATTACCAATGTTTACAGTATTTTAATCTATCAATTTCTTAGAGTCGATTCAAGTCATGAATTTGTTTTGTAGGTTCTTGACAGCAGGAAATAGTCAGAATACTTTTATTTTGTCTCATCGATGTGACCAGAACACTTTTTGTAAGATTTTGGTTGAAACCAATCTAGTACTCGTTCATGTGATAGAAAATATGTTTGTGCTCAGCCTCCTTTATATAAATGGAATGTTATTATTTTTAAATAAAATATATGGTAAACAAAACAATTAGTTTCAATAATTTATCTAATAACATTATATAATTAATCTGATATTTTAAAACCTCCTGCCTTCTGCTCACAGTCTTGAATAATGGATCTAAGTTTCCTTGTGTATTTGACTTTTAATGCGATATCTGTAGGACTCTTGAGGCAACATTTAACATTCTTACTAATCAAGACATTCGGACCATTAATATCGATTAAAGGTAGTGATGGTATAAGAGGAGAGGCCATTTTTTATTTCCCGTATCGATCAGTAGGTCCTAAGTACGGTATGCTCACAGCTGTTGATGACCCAGGCGAAGGTAACGGGAGAGCAGAACAAGTAGCAAATATTTTAACTGGAGCAATTACATCATCTACAATTTCATCTTCTAATATTTCTATATTATTTGAAGCCTGTGGAAAAGTCATATTTTCATCTGCATGTGAGGTTGGTGAAGTCGTAGATACGGACACCGACGAAGTTGTTGGAAACTTGTTCACAGACCTGCATAACACAGGCACACAAAGAAAATAAAGTCTATGTTCGTTAAACTATAAATTACATATGCAATAATTTTGTTGACGAGTGTATTAAATCTACTTCCTTTTCCTAATGTGGGGTATCAGAATGACCTAACGTTGTACATGGGCAATTCTGGAGAGGACTGCTGCTCTAGATCCCTCTCCTGCTCAAGAAAGCGCTTTTGCTTTGCGAACCTCTCGTGAAGTGTTTGTCACCTAGTTGTACAATTTTTTACTCATGCTAAAAAAAAGCGGCTCCGTGGCGTAATTGTTATGCGTTTGTCTACTATGCCCAAGGTCCCGGGTTCGAATCCCGACACGGTCCGCTTGCAAAATTTTAGGCGAGCATTTTAATAAAAATACGCTCCTTGTTCGGATGTGAGGTGAAATGGAGGTTTCGTGTATAAGTGTTGTCACCCACGTACAGATCCCTGCCTTGCTTGGAACAACAAGGATTCGACAAAATTCAAAATTTTCCAGGTATAACAGAAACTCGCTTCCTGATCAATGTATTACCTTCGGGTGGAGTATTGGAAAATCAAATGTAGTAATGCTAATATAACATAAAAAATATAAAAAATTTAATGAACAGTAAGTTTTCAATTAGAAAGAATGAATAACCCACCATTGACTGCTTCGACCATAATTTTCCATGTCTTTTATTGTATATTTCGGGATGCACTCACACATACTCTACTAGTAAAGTGTCATTAACCGACATTTTCTGTTATAATTGCCCAATGGCCAACGCAATGCCAAATGACGTCTTTCAGTTGAAATAAAATACGTTTGCAATGGTTTAGAACGTTGATTAGCTGGAAATGTCACATGAATAGTCCGATATAACGCAATACAACGTCAAAATTTGACACTGACAAGCTCCATGTTGCGTTAATTCATGTCACGTTACATAAAGTCGATCGTAATTAGTCGTCTATAAAACAACATGTATTAGATTTTGCGTAGCTTGACGTCTCTTCGCATCCCTATGTGAAGTTCATAGTTATCTCGGCATTAGAATGGAAAATATTTTCAGGGAAAAACATAAATGTTTTAGAATTCATATTATTAATATTTCCACAGATTGATTCTAATAATTATTAAAAATTTAAGTATTCTTTAAAAATTTTTTTAAAGTGATGCTTGTTAAAAACGCCGAAAATTGCTTTTCAATTAAATGCATACAAAGTGCTTAAACGAAAGGAGGTGTATTGGGCAATTCTAGACCTTTCTTACAACGAAGTCACATAGTAATGTTAAAAATGATCAATGAATATGGAAAAAATTATGATATCTATTAACCTGAAAAAGAAATTAAAGTGTCAATCCCCATTTTTTTTATACAAAAATGACTAGATACACTTTTTAATTTAAATTTTAATAAATGTTGCATAACCAACACCCCTTCTCCACGTATATTAAATTAAATTAGATTAACCCTACTGCTCTGATATGTTTAACCAACTTGGTCTATTCAATGGTTTTGTTAGCTTGTCGGCCATCATATTGTCAGTAAGACAATAAAAAACTTTAATTCTTTATGTGTTAATGTGGTGGTGTACGAACTTGTATTTAGTCAATATGTTTTACACGTTGGTGACAAGTTCGATCGTTAGGTAACTTAATGCAACCTTGGTTGTCTTCATACATTTTCATTGGAGCCTCAATTTTTTCATCAAAATCGTTTAATACTGGTTCCATCCAAATAAGTTCACTTAAAGCCTCAGCGAATGCGACAAATTCTGCTTCTGTCGGAGAAAAATGCAATTTATGTTTATTTTCGACTACTCCATGCAATCAATGTCCCATTAAATATGAAACATTAACCTGTATTTGACTTTCTGTCTGTATGATCACCTGCCCAATCATCATCTACATAACATTCGAAACTTCTATTATTTTCTTTGTTTCCCAGTTTTAGTTTTATGTGTTTGGTTGGTTTTAAATATCGAAACACCCGTTTCACTTCATTCGAATCATACATTTGGGATCGCTTACATATCTAGTTATATTGCTGTTGCAATTGCAATGTCTGGTCTAGCGTTGGAGGACAAATAGAGTAACGTCCAATTGCACTTCGGTAAACTTCCCAAGAATCGAAAGGTTCTTGATTCATCGTTTGGCTTAAATAACCAACATTCATTGGTGTAGACGAATCTTTGGCGTATTTCATGTTGAATTATTGGTCCTTACTCATGATATATTTTCTTGACTGGGGTAAAATATACCGTTATCATCTCTGTCAAAATGGATACCCAAATAATATTGTAGAGTTCCTAGATTTTTCATGATAAATTCTTAATTCACCAATGACTCTAATTTATGTATTCAATTTATATCTATCGTAGTTACCACAATATCGTCCACATGATTTGAAATGTATGACTTTATCTGTTTTTGGTATATACAGACGTTGATCATTTTTACTTCATATATATTCATATTTTTTCATGACAGCATCAAACTTTTTATTCCATTCATTAGCACCTTGTTCTAGTTCATATAATTTTTTTACAAGCTTGCATACTTGACTGCTATCACCAATGATATACCTTTTAGGCTGTTTCATATAAACTTCATATGATAAGTCACTATTTAAATATGCAGTCTGAATATCAAAGTGTAACTTGCATGTTTCTTTTCCCTGCTACTGTCAAAAGTATTTTTTAGTGCTGTTGGGCTTGCAACGTGCGAAAACCTAATCATAATCGTAACAAAATTTTTGAGAAAAACCCTGTGCTACTAGTCGGGCTTTGTTTTTCACAATATCCCCATATCGATCAAATTTGGTCTTGTGCACCCATTTGCATCCGATTGCATTATAACCTAGAGGCAATTTAGTTACCTCCCACGTTCCAATATCACGAAGTGACCTGATTTCGTCATTCATTGCAATTTTTCGTTTATTTGATTCAGGTCCATTAATAGCTTCTTCATATGTAACTGGATCAGTATTTGTTGTTTCTCTAGTTGCTTTATTTATTTCCATAATTAAACGTTTCGGTGGAATGCCCCTGTTTGATTTTTCAGAACATCTGGGTTATTATAGTTCTTCATTGTTGTCCCTTTCTGAAACTGAACAGTGTAATTCAGCATCATGTTGAAATCGTACATCTGATTGAATATTTTTGGATCTCAAAGATCAATTAGTTCCGAATTATTCATAGAAATTTCGTTGACTGTATGCGTACATATTCAGCTGCAATAAACTTAACATCACGACTAACTTTAATTTTATGTGATTCTTTGTTTAATAACCCATAATCTTTTTTGCCTAATTGTTAACCAACAAAAACCAATTTTTCTGCATTATTATCCAACCTTTTACGTTCATCCATTGGGACACGAACATATACTGATACCGTGCATTTACATTTCCAATGCTCCACCCGAAGGTACTGCATTAGCCAAGAAGCGAGTTTTTTGCTGCTTGGAAATTTAGAATTTTGCCGAACCCTTGCTGTTCTAAGCAAGGTAGGGATCTTTAACGTGCATGACAACACACACACACGGGACCGTCATTTAACCTCTCATTCGAACGAGGGCGTATTTTTGTGAAAAGCAGTCGGCCGTGTCGGGATTCGAACCCAGAACCTTGGGATCCGTAGTCTTACAGTTACTACATTAATCTACGGCGACGCCTCATATACTGATTCCACAAAAACATGAAAATAATTTAAATTTGGCTTCTTACCATGCCAGAGCTCATACAAAGCTGATTCTACTTTTTTTAGTAGGTAGGCGATTAGTAGACCTAGATCAGATAGTGATAGATACAGACTGTGCAAATTTCAGGGAAATGTGTGGGTTAGTTCAGAATAGGAAACAATGAGGGTACGCGTTTAACCAGTTTCAGGACTGAAAACCTAATGATGATGATGATGATAAGGCGATTAATAATGTGATTAGCTGAAGTCACTGCTTCGCCCCAAAACTGTTGTTTGTGTAGATCTGAGCTCGTTAGCATTTCAATTAATGTTCGGTTTTTTCGTTCGGCAACTCTATTTTTGTTGTGGCGTTTTTGGTATTGTTAATCTTTATACCGATAGATTTAAAATATTTCCTCAGTTGACTATCCATGTACTCTCTACCTCTATCAGATCTGATAGCTTTTGGTACTTTGCCGAATTGGATTTTCATCATGTCGACAAATGTGAAAATATCTGATATAATTGTCCATAAGGGTTAGAAAGTATCTACGAGTATTACCCCTTGGTGTCGGAAATTGTAACGGACCACATATACCTGTATGATCAAATCTAATTTATTACTTGATTTAGTAAATGATTCGTTGTAAATGGATCTTTAGTTTTTTTGCACCGGATACATGTCTCGCATGAATCATCCTGGGCATTATTATAATGTCGTTCAAATTTGGATGTCCGAGTGAATTATACCATTCGTGAATGCACGTCGGTTTTTGCTGAAAATTTCTGTATTAAACGTCTGATGTTTTTATGTCATTTGATATACATCATTATGGACCATCACTACGCGCAATATTTTTCCGTACTTACTAATTTTACATGTTTCATCCTCGAATATAGCTCTGAAACCATTTTTCTTCAGTTTTTCAACCCATAGAAGATTATATTGTAGTTCAGGTATATACTGTACTTTGCTCAACCTGAATTTGTGGTTTACATTTGTTATAATACTGTAGCGGGCTACTATTAACGCGTTTATCCAATTTAAAACAAGTAGTAATAAAAGTCTTTATTACTCACTATTCACAAGCCTAATAACAGTATATGCCTTATTTATAGATGTTTTCAGTTCAATAATCAATATTCGACATTTAGATATAGACTAACTCTGTACTACATCAGCGATCTTATATATATATATATATATATATATATATATACCCTGAATTAAATGGATGATTTATACTCCGGTATATGCTAGAAGGTTCGAGGCCACTGTAGTATATACATTGCTTACGGCGCTTGTGTGTTTGACGGGATACCTAATAGTAGCTCGTAACACTGACCCCTTTTTAAAACCGTTACGTCTCGTTAACTGTAAATAAATTTTGACGCCAATTCGATTACTGATGACGGTATCTGCAGCTATCTCCTCTGGTGCATCCACCACGTCCTTGGAAATAACAGTCAACACTCTTTTCTTGGTCTTGGTAGGCAACCGGTTGATAACAACAAACAATGATCTGGACGTTGGTTCCCTGGAAAAATACTTTCTTCCATGCTTTTTATTTCTGGAATGATTTACAACTTGGTTTGCTAATTCAAGTGGCGACGTTGTTAGTGAAATCATTTGATCTCGCAGCTTCATCACGTCTTCTTCCATTTTTATCAATTTACTGTCCAACTTTTGCTCAACTGTTTTTACCTGTTCAGTGACATCTTCTTTCAATGCGATGGAGCTTTCCATTAATCTTTGTTCTAACGTGGTTGTCTTTTCATTCAGTTTTTCTTCCATTTTCGCAGCATTTTCACTTAATTTTTCTTCTATTTTCTCAGCATTTTCACTAAATGTCACTTCTAGTTTAGCCGACCTCTCTTCCATACCGGATTTAAAATCCTTAAGGAAATTCATTAAAGTTTCTGCGTTTCTTTTATTTTGGGGTCTTGTGACAGGCATATACAAACTACTCAAATGTCTTTAGACTTGTGTTTTTTCTTTTAAATTATCTCTATATACCCCACAGAGCCTGACACCAGTGTAGCGGGCTACTATTAACGCGTTTGTCCAATTTAAAACAAGTAATAATAAAAGTCTTTATTACTCACTATTCACATTCATTGATGTCCTCAGTCCAATTAACAATGAAGCACTATCGCACTAGTGCTATTTACAAGCACTAATATCTTCTTAAACTAAATTCGTAACCATAGGTCCATTAACAACACTAACACTACTATTTATTTATTACACTTTTGTCTATTTATGTATTCTGCAAGCTATCGGTACAATATACACGTTCACATAATAGAAATTTATATTTACTCTTGAACTTCCAAAAACGTAACTAATTAACTTTACACGATATAATTTATATTCGACATTTAGATATATACTAACTCTGTACTTCATCAGCGGTCTTATATATACCCTGAATTAAGTGGATGATTCATACTCCGGTATAAGCTAGAAGGTTCGAGGCTTCTGTAGTATATACATTGCTTACGGCGCTTGTGTGTTTGATGGGTTGCCTAATAGTAGCTCGTAACAATACAAAATTATACATACCACGTTACTACCAAATCTCAAAATACTTTTGCATGTGATTTTCGTTCGTAGCATCCCTGGAGCATCCCTGATTAGGTGTCAACAATAATCTACAAGTATTGTTGGGCTCCTATTCTCTTGGTATCGGTTTTCACTAATGTCTTGGTGAAACAGTTCACCATGTTCGTCACTCACATACCCTGAGTTTGTGAGAAAACGTCCGTATGTGAGTGGAGAAAATGAATTTTGCTGCCTTCTTTATTGACATTCTCTTGTCCTTCACGTCTGTAACGGTCCTGTCTAAATTTTTGGTTAGTAATTGCTCCTTTGCTTAGCACCTAAGGGGCGTCGGTATGTCATTTTTCCGAGCTCGCCCCCTTGGTTTCGTTATTTTATCTAAAAATCAATCGACAGATTATCAAAATAATAAAAGTTTTAGTGTTAGTCAACAACCAAGACATGGGACAAATAGGTAATATCAAACATTGACCTATTACTATATAACTATCCCTTCCTTTGGGCAATTGTTTCCGCCTACCATTGAATCATCGAAATTATAGCACATTAAAAATTATTTTTTAAGTCAAACGCGGCCCCACCGACGGCGTGGGTCAAATTGAGCAGACCTGTGGAATTACCTAAAGTTGTCCTAAATTAAAAACGCGTATCCTGTAAGACCCTCGCGTATGATCACGTGATTTTCCCAGAGTCGCGGGAATTTGTACGACGCGTTAGAACTTACCCCAAACGACAGTAATGTTTATATTCAGTAAAGAACTGCTTAACTTTGTCGACTGCAAAAATGTGGAGGAAACTAACCGAAAATCTGCAAAATAACATCCTGCAGCATGTTTATTTGAGGAACAGTAATATAGAGAAACTTACTGAAGTACAGTCTTTACCCGATAATATAGAGCACAAAAACAAGATAATAAATTACACAATTTCTCAAACAGTTTTGGATAGTGGAATATGGATCGAATAATCACGTGTTATGTTAAAGCCAAAGACACGTTTTTCTCAAAGTCTGGAGTATCCTTTTCGACAATTCCAAAAAATGTAAACATTGGCCATCTAGGATTGATCGTTACAAGCATTGCTTCTCCCCAAATTATTATGAAGCGAAAAATCTTTTAACGTACGCCGTAAAAGAATTAGAACCTGCGTGGGCTATTTATGTACAATCGATTAAGAAAAAAATTAGAATTGTTAGAAGTAGATTTAAAAAGAAGGAAGTTAGAGTTCCATACAAAACACAACAATAATCTAATTTTGGCGAACGATAAAATAGTTAACAACCTCCAACTTTATTCGGGGTACCCCGTCAAATTTCTACTACTTACTTTTCCTTATGCGCATGCGCACTTGCAGATTTGTCTTTCATTTTAGTTCTCCCACCCAATTATAATATCGTTCGGGTGTCTTTGGCCACCCTTTGATTGATCCTAAACTACTCATATGAGAGTAGATACAGTTCGGCTTTTGTTTTGTAGAAATATGGAATTCATAAAAATTCTTAATTGCAATACCTGCGGTGCCACATTTACTAGAGAGGATGCACTTAAGCGGCATTAGGTCAAGCAACGTGGTACGATCTCATCGTCGGTGGGTTTTAAATGTTTAGTTCTATCAGTAGCAGAAAAATTTAGTTGCAAGCCCTGTGGTGACACCTTTGCGGCGTCGCAGTGGATCAATGTAGTAAGCGTAAGACTACTGATCCCAAGGTCCTGGGTTCGAATCCCGACACGGCCGACTCCTTGAAACATGGCGGGTGAGCATTTTTCAAAAAATTACGCCCTCGTTCGGATGAGAGGTTAAAAGGAGGTCCCGTGTGTGAGTGTTGTCACGCACGTTAAAGATCCCTACTTTGCCTGGAACAACAAGGGTTCGGCAAAATTCTAAATTTCCAGGCAACAAAAAACTCGCCTTCTGGCCAATGTAGTACCTTCGGGTGGAGCATTGGAGTAAATGCACAGTGTCACATTTGCAGGCGGTCCCGTGGCTTAGTTGATTCACATGTGACTACTAAGCACAAGGTCTCGGGTTCGATTCCCGAAACGCAACGCTTGAAAAATGTTAGGTGAGCATTTTTCACAAAAGTACGCCCACGTTTGGATGAGAGGTAGAATGTAGGTCCCGTGTGCGAGTGTTGTCAACGTTTAAGTCCCAACCTTGCTTGGAACAGCAAAGGTTCGGCAAAATTTAAACTTTCCAGGTAAAAAAACTTTGCTTCCTGGCCAATGTAGTATCTTCATGTGGAGCGTTGGAAAATCAAATGTAGGTGGGTGCTTCGTCGAGTTTCTGTTTGCATTACCGGTAAGATATTCTGGGGCCAAAACTGTACGTAACAAAGTACACTTAAAAACTCCAAAGTATCACAACTTAAGCGTGAAATCAATTTTTTGTTAAAATATTTATCTAAAATATTTATCTACAAATGTTTTAACCTTAAATGGTCACAATACATATTTAAAACATCGTCGAATTGGTCTTTCGTTGTAGTAACACCGCACCTAACTCTTCAAAACATGGCTTGAAGGTAGAGAACAAATAAATTAGACATTAGGCAATCTAAATTGTGTGATCATAAACTTTTGTTGTTTATTGCTACTACCGCATATAAAGCATCCATAAATGACTAACTATACTCGTACCTTAGGAAATCCAATGTTCTAAATAATTTCAGCTGACGAAGGAGTTAGAAATGTTACGTATGTAAATGCGTACGCTTTTTATGACGCATTGCATTTCAAGGATGGTTGTTCAGTTTATAATTTCACCTCGGCTTCAGCGCGTTCCTAAGGAAGCGTCGTGACGCTTGACGTCAGTCTGTTAAAATTATCCGCCAGTTCCAAGATTATTTTAATATTAATATTTCTGTATTGAGAGAAGTATAAATTTATGGTGTTCTATGAATCCTCAGTTATTATAAATTACGTGGAATTTAATTCTGCGTATACAAACAATACACAGAAAGCGTTTTTTAATTTTGTTTGTTTATGTAGATACACCTACACAATACCTAGTAGACAATAGTATGTTTAAATGAAGAACAAGCACTTTCTCGTTTCTCGGAATCGCGTTCTAGTGTTAATACCCAGTTTACAATAAAATTTTAAATTGTACAATTGCAAAAATAAATTTGACCATGTGTATTTCGGATTTGGTAATGGTATTGCTATGGTGTATTATGGTAGGAGATCGGCGTCATAATTGTTATTTTTTTGAATACAAACAAACTTCTTACGAGACTCACTGCTAAAATATAAAAAACACACATGACGTTATGTAAATCACCTCATTTATTTTATACTTCTCACTATATTCGTCCTTTCGTGCCTATACAATTTTGCAATCGATGAAATCTTTAAAACAGTTTTTCCATTTTCCAGTTTCTGAATGATGTACGGTGACGGTGCATTATTCGCACACTGGAGCTAGAATTTTTAAAAAAATTTTTAATACAGCTCATGACCATAGTTTTAATTTCCACTTACAAAAATGCGGAGTACTGCCGATTTTGGCCGAATTTTTGAAAAAGTTTTCAAAAATTGTAATGGGAAGCGCCAATTAATGAAATACGCATGTTACTTCATGTAGAATATTTTAAAAACGAACGTACATTAGGTTACTTTTGATAAACACTTCGAAGTATGTCAAATGTTAGTAACTTTTGATTGTTCTTCAAACTTTATATGTGGCACTACATATTACTCATTTTTCACAAGTTGAAATGAAGCAATGAAAAACGCTAAAACGATATAGAATGTTAACTTGCGATTGGTTGGACCACACCACCGCATGTATAGCCACACCTAACCGTGATATACCGAGTTGTTCATCGTTAGTTAAATTTCTTATTAATTAAAAATGAATTTCTAAGACGTTCTTAGACATCACACAATTCTTCGATCTGGACAACGAGGTAATTGCAAGGGATATGTTGCCAGTCGGACATAATCAAAACAATAATACGATTTTATGATGTTTTGCAAATATTGTACATTGCTGTCAACAATAACATAACATATATAAAACTTTGTGATACTGTTTTATGGTTTCGAGTGATTTTGGCAACAGTAACAATTAATATACTTTGCTACGTACATCGACGTAGCCTGAAAAAACAAAGAAAGAAAATGACCTGGCCCAACCGGTGAGTAGGCGGGGTCTTACAAATACCAAAAATCAAAAATAAAGGCAGGCCTGAAAAATTAAAAAAAATACACTCATTAACAACTCACAACAAAACATACAAAAAAGAAACCTCTAATTAAAAAAAAATGTACAAAAGCACAGTATTCCCAACCACAAAAAAAATTCAATAACCTCAATATACATATATCCGGCAGAACAACAAAATTACTTCAAAAATGGCGAGCTGCAGTTTTTAGGTTGCTACTTCTCTGAAATAACAACAAAAAAAACCCAAATTCAACTCTAAAAACAACAGCACATAATCCTCATAGTAAACCTAAAGTTAGATACCTAAAATTATTAATATCATGTCTTAATTAACCCAAATTTACAAATTTAAAAACAACAGTTTGAAATCCCCCCGTAAGCATACAATTAATCTATCAAATTGTCCCACAAAAAAAGAAAAACCCGATTCTTAAATAATTGAATATTACCAACACATATTCCCGCACCGAAAATAATCATTTTGCCACTACCAATCAGAGTCATTCAGAACAAAAAGCAATGCCTCACTATTATGGACATAGATCATAACATCGTTCAGTAATGTATATATATATATATATATATATATATATATATATTACTCATATTTAGACCAGGGTAGAAAATTAAATAATCACATCAAATAATTTTAATCACCGTGTAGAAGCTTTGGAAAAAGGTACGCGTTATTAAATAACGGCGCGAAGCATAAAAATTCTTTCGTTTTATTAAAATTAAGAGATTTAAATTATTTATAAGACGCTTTATATAAAAGGAAGCAGTATTAGAAAACTTTACGGGTAATTTAATTATCCCTAGTAAAGAAACAAATAAAATTACGTGCAAAATTTATATTAATTAACTCTATTTTAAGTAACTGGTATTAAACAAAACGTACAGATAATAATTGTAATTGAAGTTAATTGAACCGTTAGTAACATATAATATCTATAAAAACTTGAAAACCCAATAAAATACCATGAAATCAAGCTCTGAGAATTAATAGTATGTTTAAACACCTTGCGTATTTTTAAAAAAGCTCATTCTGCGTAAATGTTGCAGATAATTAATAGTTACAAAGAATCTTGGAGAAACCGTGGCTTAATATTCACGAGAAGGTGCGATACGGGGTTATTTAACCCAGATAGTCCACATGGACTGAAATAATCGATAATAAGGAATATCAATTTGCACCAATAAGAACAGGGTAGATAGAGACAGATAATATGCGCAAGACCGAGACACATATAGTAAAAAGGCGTGAGTAGAGCAACGTCATGGGGTTGCGATTGGTTGAAAGTAAAAGGCAAAATTGAGAGGTAGAAATAACATTTCTGTATAAAATTTAATTAGGTATTCTCAGACGTTGCGTGCCGTGTGGAAATTTTCTGAGATTTAACTGGGGCGAGAGCAAAATTCGTAAAATCGCATGCCGGGTTACGGACTGGGAACAGAGCATGCGAAATTCTAGAAACTGGCCGTTTTGGAGACTCGACCGACAGACAGGCTAACCTCTATATATACCCAGGGGAATATGAACAAGCTCTCTTAGATCTTCGACTTGATTGAACGCGTTAAACAGTGTTTTTTAGTTTTCCGGTTTTAATATTAAATAATTTAAACAGTTTGCTCGAATATTATGTGATTTAAAACAGCTTGTTCTTTACGTGCTAACATGAATATACTTTAGTGCACTTAGATACAAGGTAATAAAATTTAGTATCACTGTACCAATTAGTAAAATTTACAACGACAAATGTATACACAAAAGTAGGCAGTTTTGGCGTATAGAGGTGAAAGAAGTATGAATTTCTTTGCTATTTTTCGGAGGTGTTAATAATTAAATGGTTCATGAATGTGTCTGGATCCACAAAACAAGGGTCAGATATACACAGATGAGTTCCGGAAAAGCCCAGAAACAACTTTAGATGAATGGTGATGGAGAAAATTTTAAAAGCGTTGAGAATCAGAAGCGGTAAATATAATCCAGTTGGAATGGTGTGATTAACAAAAGGGACGATGTACATTGAAGCTACGAGTGCAGTGAACTTCAGGTAAATTATACTTTTTTGTTTGAACTTTGATATTTTGGTGTGTGTCGAATAACTTTATAATTGATTTACTTTAAATGGACATTAGTGAAATTGTACTAACAATAAAATTTTAATTTTAAGGTGAAATTTTGCTTGTTTAAGTAGAAAGGGGTATTTAGTATTGATGTTCTGGATTATGATGAAATTTTAGGTATGTCTTTGTGCTCAATTAGACGAACCTGGTTAATTAACGTAAAGGGGTGGTAGATGCTCCCTTTGTACTCTGCATATATTGTTATAGTAATTAGTAGGCATCCTACAAGGACTTTAATTCTGGATGCACTTTAAAATGATAACAAATTTAATCTTGAAAATTTCTGATACTGAAATTTATGCTGAATTTTAATTTTGAAATTTTAATGTATTGTGAATATTGATGTAAATAGAGTTAACGTTGATGTTTGTGGTAGGAATGTGTTTGTTTTTTTTATGTATGAGGATGAAAGTTATCTAGAGGAGCAGCCGAGGCGATTAACGGAAGAAAGTCAATGGACCAACACAGTTAAGGTAATGAATAGCTTTTTGTAGGTTTCACAGCATTCTTGACGCCCAATTCGTGAGGCTCGACTAGAAAGATGAGTACCCGGATTTTGGTGATTTCACAGCATATTTGGCGACCCAAAAGTGAGGCTCGAGTTCCAAATAAAATTTTTGTGATTTTATTCCAGGAAACTGGCAATCTGAGAAAGAGAGTTTTTGTGTGTGTATAAATTTAGGAGTATTTTAGAGTGTGTGTGAGTGATTTGAACGTATGCAGAGAAAGGAGTGGTTAAGGAGTCAAGGAGTGGAAATTGGAAGTGACGATAGTGCATTGTGTGAGAAAATTTCGAAAATAGAAGAAGCTGGAGGCAGTAGAGATCAGTCGAGGACGGAATCAGGAGAAACAGGAAATGAGTTAATGATGAGAATGTTAGAGGAAATGCGATTAGCTAGGGAAGAATCGAATAGAGCGATGGAGGAGTCTAATAGAAAATTAGAACAGCTAAGCGATGAATCGAATAGAGCTAGGAAGAATCAAATAGAGCGAGGTAGGAGTCCAACCAAAATTAGAGCAGATAAGCGGGAAAATTGAACAAAATACTAAAGTATTTACAGAATTTAAAGATAGTCTTACCGTGAAACTGGGGGAAGTAGAAAATAGGGTGGAACAAAATGAGCGTGATATTACAGGTCTTCGACAGGAAATGGGACATTTAAGGTCCGAAGTACGCATTTTTTGTGAAGAAGAGATTAATATAAAAATGACTGAAGTGACAGACTCATGTAGGGATCAGTTAGGCAGGGTAGAACGCGAAGTTAGTAGTATCAAATACAACATGTCAAATTTAACGGGGGAAGGTCCCAGATTTTCTACAGGTGGAGTATCATTGGACCAACACATGAAGTTTTATGGCGATAACAGGGTAAATCCACAAATTTTTATTAATAGTGTAAGAAATCTAGTGGGAAATTTATTTGACGAACAGACTAAACTGAATACGATAAAGGCTTTATTAAAGGACAACGCGGAAGCATGGTACAATTTAGTAGGACAGGACATAGACACTTACACGGACTTTGAGGACAGATTTTTAAAGCACTACTGGAGTGACCACAGACAAGACCAGGTACGAGACGACTTAATCACAGGAAATTTAAGGGAGAATTTTCAGGAAGTAGAGCAATATGCTATACGCAAGTATAGCATAGCAAAGCAACTGAACCCACCACTGACGGACCGACAAATTATTAAGTATTTATCACGACACTTCGAGGTAGACATAAGACAACACGTAGCACTACAGAACATAGTGGACAGAGAAATGTTTCTAGAATACTTGCAGAGGTACGACGACGTAAGTAGTGGACGACCTCGGGATAACAGGGAAAGACAGATCAACACAGTTAGGTTTGACAATAGACGGGACAACTACGCTAGACGGGGGAATAGTTACGGATACCAGCGACAGAATTGGGAACAGGGACGACCATATGTTAGGAGTAATAGTTTAGGAAGGGGACCTGCACCGAGACCGGGACCTACCAGAATGAATAGTTCACCAAACATGAGCGGGACTGCTAAT
Organism: Platerodrilus igneus; assembly: GCA_036346225.1. Lineage (NCBI taxonomy): Eukaryota > Metazoa > Arthropoda > Insecta > Coleoptera > Lycidae > Platerodrilus > Platerodrilus igneus. The sequence goes on from JARFIW010001018.1 coordinate 1,841,477, forward strand.
ACAGACACGGAACGAGTGGAAACACCTAGGACATACGCTGAGGTGACGGCTAGACCAGGACCAAGTACGGAAAACAGACCTGGACAGGATTTTTAGAACGCGACAGACCACTAGATTTCAGTGTAAATGTATATGAACATCCACGTGAATTTTTCAAAATTGAGGAGGAAGTAGAGCCAGAAACTGTAGAAAAATTATGTTTGCCAATTATTAATATAGAAATTTTTGAGAATAATGTAGAAGTATTACTTGATACAGGGGCAGAGGCGAGTTTAATATCGGAGGAATTCGTCAGCAAAATTAGGGATAAGGTTTGTGATAGAATTATGCCTATAAAGCGTAGCCATTTAGTAGCTCCAAATAAAAAGAAGTTTGCTGTAGTAAATAGTGTTGTGGTGCTTAGGATAGATATAGGAGGTTTAAGCTGTGAACAGGAGTTTGTAATTGTACCTGGACTGAAGTTTCAGAGCATTTTAGGTGTTGACTGTATGATGAAGTTAGGGGTTTTGATAGATATGGAAAGGAAGGTAGTAAGAATTAAAGATAGGGTAGTGCCATGGAAGGGCAGTTATGAAGTCACAGAAGATGACATGGGGTTTAGTATTAATGTAGTAGAGGTAGAGGATGATGAAGTTAAACAGATCAACACAATAAGATGTCCAGAGGATAGGAAAGTAGAGGTTCAAGCTTTAATACAAAAACATGCAGAAGTAGTGGGGGTAGAAGCAGCATATCAGGAGCAGGTGAAGGCGAAATTAAGTAAAGATGGCAAGTTTGTTTTTAATAAAGTTAATTTAAGGAATTTATTCTGGCGGATTCCATTACATAAGAATTCTAGAAGGTACATAGGATTTTCCGTAGAGGGAAAATTTGATAATTTTAAAGTAGTATCGTTTGGTTTGTCGGCAGAAAAGAAAAAAATAGTAAATGAGAAACAGACATGTGTAGAGACTGAAGAAGAAGCAATATTTAAGAGTGAGGATAATAGGGATAAGGTTATTGTATGTGAGATAATAGGGATGTTAAGTATAGATATAGAAGGGGGAGAGATAGGGATGAAGAGTATTAGGATGGTAAGAAGAAAGACGTGGAGGGTCAAGAAGAGAGTTAGATTTAAATAACTTAATGAACTAAGGATAGAGATAGGTGAACTTTAGAATAGATATAGAACAAGGGATAGAATAGGTGTATATAGAAGAGTAGAAGTAAGTGTTTATAGAAAATAAAGCTAAGTATAGGATAAATATGGGAGATAATTAGAAATAGGTTTAGGATGAGAATAAAGAGTAAATGTAGGAGGAAAATAAGATAGGTTAAGTATAGATATTTCATATAAGATTAGTGGAGAGTTAGGAATAGAGTAAGAGTAGGATAGGTATATAGGATTAGGTAGGGGGAAGTAAAGTATAGTGAAGATTAGTTAAAAGTTAGGAATAGGATAGGTATATAGGATATATATAGGATTAGATGGATAAGTAGGATGAAGTTAGGGATAATTTCAGTTTAGAGAATTAGGTGAGAGTTTGGAATAGGATAGGGATAGAGGATAGGTGTAAATATTTTTTTTTGGATTGGAGACAAAGTAGGTAAGTTAGATAGATAAGGATAGAGAGAGATAGGCAATTTTTTTTGTAAATTTTGTTTGCGGTTTAAATATTTTATATTTGAATTTAAATAAGTGGGATTATTTGTATTCAAATAGGGGGAAAATACTCATATTTAGACCAGGGTAGAAAATTAAATAATCACATCAAATAATTTTAATCACCGTGTAGAAGCTTTGGAAAAAGGTACGCGTTATTAAATAACGGCGCGAAGCATAAAAATTCTTTCGTTTTATTAAAATTAAGAGATTTAAATTATTTATAAGACGCTTTATATAAAAGGAAGCAGTATTAGAAAACTTTACGGGTAATTTAATTATCCCTAGTAAAGAAACAAATAAAAATTACGTGCAAAATTTATATTAATTAACTCTATTTTAAGTAACTGGTATTAAACAAAACGTACAGATAATAATTGTAATTGAAGTTAATTGAACCGTTAGTAACATATAATATCTATAAAAACTTGAAAAACCCAATAAAATACCATGAAATCAAGCTCTGAGAATTAATAGTATGTTTAAACACCTTGCGTATTTTTAAAAAAAGCTCATTCTGCGTAAATGTTGCAGATAATTAATAGTTACAAAGAATCTTGGAGAAACCGTGGCTTAATATTCACGAGAAGGTGCGATACGGGGTTATTTAACCCAGATAGTCCACATGGACTGAAATAATCGATAATAAGGAATATCAATTTGCACCAATAAGAACAGGGTAGTTAATCGGTTAATCGATTCCGAATGCATCCCCGCCTTCAAACTTAAACAAACATCTTTTGTCCCCCTTGTTCATATAGCCCCATTTTACACATATGTTTTTACCAGCTAAATATTTGCCCTACCTTATACAAACTTGTCGCGCGTATACCTGCATCGTCCAATCATCTCGTTCAATTCCTTTCCCTTGCTTTCAATCGATGCGCATCTGCTTCTAATATTCCTAAAAATTATTGATTTTGTTTTCCCCTCTAAAATAAGTTTGTTCGTCGTTTCCTTATTATGCTATATCCATAATTAAATCTATTTCTCACTCGTATTCATACGTTTCTGCTCCGTCCTTGTGCCTCCATGACAGTTGTTTCTAGCTTCTCTACAATATTATCTCTATAATTAAAAATCGATATCTTAACAAACATACTGCTTCTTCGTCCTACTTATGTGTTTTCTGTTTTGTCCTCGTTGAATATTGACTACTCTAACTCCCAACGGTCTTTTCCTTCTTGAAATATATTACAACTTGTTTATCTTGAAATATCTCCTTCTCATATTTTGCTTTCAAACGTTTCTGGTTTTACCCTTGAAAACAATAATCCTATTTTAACGAACATGCAAAGCTTTTGTGTTGTCTTATAATACCAGGCGGCTCCGTGGCGTAGTGGTATGTGTGTGACTACTACGCCCAAGGTCCCGGGTTCGAATCCCGACGCGGTCCGCTTGAAAAATGTTAGGCGAGCATTTTTCACAAAAGACACCCTCGTTCGGATGAGAGGTAAAATGGAGGTCCCGTGTGTGAGTGTTGTCACGCACGTTAAAGATCCCTACCTTGCTTGGAACAGCAAGGGTTCGGCAAAATTCCAAATTTTCCAGGTAAAAAAAAAAACTCGCTTCCTGGCCAATGTAGTACCTTCGGGTGGAGCATTGGAAAATCAAATGTAATGTCTTATAATACCAGGGCGGCTCCGTGGCGTAGTGGTATGTGTGTGACTACTACGCCCAAGGTACCGGGCTCAAATCCCGACACGGTCCGCTTGAAAAATGTTAGACGAGCATTTTTCTCAAAAATACACCCTCGTTCGGATGAGAGGTAAAATGGAGGTCCCGTGTGTGAGTGTTGTCACGCACGTTAAAGATCCCTACCTTGCTTGGAACAGCAAGGGTTCGGCAAAATTCAAAATTTTCCAGGTAAAAAAAAATTAATTATTTAAAATACCTTAATTATCCAAACTGCCTAACTTGATTTTCTAATAAGTTGTTACTCTAACGTCAAGCTTAATGTATGCCCTTATGTATTTACAATTAGCTACTAATTACACGATATTATATACGAACCAATCTAGTACCAGCCTGGGATCACGCAACCGGTGCATCCTTCCACACCAAAAAGGGTATTGGTCCACCGAAGGAAGAAGCACACAGTGTGCACGAAACTGTAAATATAACAACAAAGAAAAAGTTAACGACGAGTAATCGTTGTCATATAAGTACAGAAAGAATCAAGTAAATGAATTCGTTTTCTAGCAAGGATCCACTGCAATACTCGCGTTATCATACACAGGTGTTAAATAGAAGGTTGGAAACACGCTTTATCAGATAGTTCAGTACATTATTTCCACGAGTCTTTAGATTGAGGTAATCTAGAAAGTAATTATACGCTATCGTATTGTGTAGCAAGTTCACGGATACCTAAAACAAGGTATTGACTATTTCATTTATAAAATAAACTTTTCGTTTCTAAGTAAATAGGTTTAAAATGAAAATTATTAGAAAGCGTACTTATTGTGAACAGGTACAATATATAGGATGTTGTTGGCGTATTGATGAGTAGAAACGAAATCAATATGAGTGAATAGCAAAATAACAGGATACAGTACTTGTTTATCGTCGTAAGCAAATGTAACAACTTGAACATGTGGTTTCTACGTTTCCAAATGTTGTGGAAACTTTTCTGATCTACATGCATAGTGTTTTGTGTTTTTAATAATAATATCTATTTTTCTGTGGGGACTGCAGAGCTCATGTCTGCTTATTTCTTTATTAATTTATACAATACAAAGCAACAATCTTAATTCTAATAATTGCGGTTTTATAATCGACTGTGACCTGCACCTGCAGTATCACTTACGTCTGGAACACAATATATTCACATCCGTTCTCACAACTTGCTTGTGAACTTTCACTAACCTTCTCTTTATTTATCTTTGAATTACATTGTTGCATCTTAACTTAAGTTTCTTAATAATTTCTATTTAATTATACATTTATTGATTTGGGGGATATGTAGCTTGCGTAGCAATGTAAGATACGTTCTCCGACATTAAAATAAGCTATACAATTATATTTCGTACAGTGCAGTTCGCGTAGTTGTTATTCTTCGTAAAACAATCTTCGGATAATATGGTGTAAATGTGTTTATAGCACAATTAATTACGCTGTTTTCTATCCCCATAGTCGATTGGCGAAGGTATGTGTGTGTGTGTGTGTGTGCGGGCGCGTGCTGCGTGTGTGTGCGTGCGTACGGGCGTGTGTGTATGGAAATGTACCTCGTTTAATCATATAACGAAAATCATAAATACAACTACCTTGTTATAAAGTAATTAACAATTAAAAACGTTCATCCTGTATTAATGATAAACCAATAACAAGCGTTTGAGTAAACACTATAGTGGACTGACGGTATTTCTTGGTAATCAGAAAATGATATACTGGAATTGTTTATGATCAGTTTAATTTTAGACTAAAATGCAGTCCCAAATTTGAATTGAAACACGGACAGAAATTCTACTAGCAGGTGGTAGTGGTTGCATTATTCCAACGTGAAAAGCAGTGATATAGAAGCTGCGGCTAATTTCAGCCCAAACAGAACAAGCAGTGTTGCGGTAGTTGAATGTCAGCAAAACATGCCTAAAACATTTGAAAATAAGTGAACTTCAAACATATCGTATGTAAAATACTAATTGTAAATTTGGGTGTATATGGTTTTCTCTTCTAGGTTGGACTATTGCACACAGATAGTAAAAGATGTAGAATGCGAAAATTTCAGGGAACTGTGTATGCTAGCTCAGAATAATTATTATACACAACTATAGTTGTTGGTTTTCAACTAATGATGAGTGTTTGCAAGGATATACTGGAAAACTATTAATTTGGCAAAGTTCGAGTATTGGGATCTTGATAGTCGCAGGCTGCTTAACCCCCTTGACATACCATTGAAAATCGAAGAAATAGGGTACATATTTGTATAACAATAGAAGGGGAACCGAACTGCATCTAACAAGAAAGAGCAGCGACTATGTTCGAAGACAACAAACATAGAAACAAGGACAAAATTATTGGGGAAAACGAAAAAAAATAGGAAAAATAGAAGGGTAGGATTACGTTTCAAGGCATTTTTAGGGAATCGTGCGGGATATATTACAAGCAGAGATAAGAAAGACGGAGGTAGAGATAGGCCTAGATCAGATTAATGCACGCAGATAGTGAAAGATGCAGACTGTGGAAATTGCAAGGAAATGTTTAGGTTAGTCTAGAATAGGAAATGATGTGGGTACGCGCCTAACCAGTTCCAGGACTGAAGACCTAATGATGATGGTTTTCTGTCTGTATTTACATATATCAACGTTATTGACCTTACATTTGTTAGTTACGATTTTCTACCTTAGGATTGTTTATAAGATTAACTGTTTAAATAGCTCGTCAAAATGTGGTAAAACATATGGCAACAGTGTTATCCACGGACCATAATCATAGTCCCACTTGATATAGGCAGTATAAAGTACGTCCTATCAATAGGCAACTTCCCTAAGGAGGGAGGTTAAATAGTATAGAACGTTGTAACGAATACGACTACATGCTTCATTAATGTACGCTTTTGTTATACATATTTATTTAACAAAAATCTTTTATGATACAGAAAATACCAAATTCCTATTTTAACAATATAATATCTATTTATTACTTAGAACTCCATCTATGTTTATGAACTCGAAGTAGATTTTAGGTTTCCTTTTATCTGTGTATGTGTTGATGCAATAATTCGGTCTTCTGCGCGTGCTCTAGTAATAAATTGCTTTGAGGCTAAAGTTCTCATTTAACGTACGAATGTGATCGGATAATCAAGTTTGTAGCAAGGTGGGCCAGCAGGTTTCTTGGAAATCATGCAGTCCCAAAGGCAGGTGGCATGGTTCCAGTGAATACCATTATACCAATTAATAGTTAATCGACCTATTGTTGCTGAGGAGTAAACATCATCTACCGTAGGTGAAAAATATTCAATTTTGCATTTAAATCACTTTCTCGATTCTTTTCAGCGCAAATTTTATGTAGATACTCAAATTGTTATAGAATATTGAAGCGCAAATTTTAGTCTAATTGTTATGAAATATCGAAACGTAAATTTTTGTCTATTTGTTATAGAACACTGAAGCACAAGTTTTTTTGTTATGCGGTATTGAAAGTTCAAATTGTCGAGTATTGCCATGGAGTATTGTGGAATTTTCCGTCAACTTTGTTTTGTATAGAAGTCAAGCTGTAATGCTAAACACGTGTGAACCGCGTGCACTTGTTGTTGTAACTGCACCCAATGGTTAACGAAAGCCGATGTCTAGAGGATTATTTGGGGTGAGTGCTCTCCAATTCTAATTCAATTTTCGTTTCACGGAACCATTACTGGAATTATTATAATAATTTCTTGTAAATTTTATATAGTGATTTAAATTGGTACACATAATTTTTTTGTTCAGTATTTAATAGTTAGATATTACACAAATGTTTGTAAGAACGCAAAGGAATTTCTATAATATAACTTTATTTGAATTTAAAAGATTACACTAAAATGTGCTTGTAACTAAGTAGGTGAACCGTTCGTATTTGTTTGTCACATTATAAAATCTAGTTTTTTTTGACAGCACAATTGAAAAACAGATTAGTTAAGACCATAAGTATTTTTGACCTTTGATTCAAGAAACTAAATTAATTAAAAATGTAAGTTCTGCAGTTTATAAAAAGTCAATAGATTTAATTAATTATATGTAAACCAAACAGGATCCTATTTCGGTATCAAACACAAGTTGTAGAAAATTATTAAAAACACATTAACTTTCTTAAACTAAAAAAAAAGTGTAACAAAGTTAGCCATAGAACTTCTTGTTGGGACTTTCTTAGTAAATGCTTTTATAATCCTTCAGGAAGTAACTAATGATACTATGAAAATAACTAAATTCAAAGAACTGTTGACCTAACCACTGCTCAAAGTAGAAGATACCAAAGAAACCACAGTAATCAACAAGAATCCATCTCTTCAACAATTTTTAGACAACAATGGACATGCTGGAAGACGTAGATGTGTGGTTTGTTATAAGAACTTGTATATAAACATGGTCGTGGCCATGCCCAAAAATGTACGCCGATTTCTAAATGCAAATGCATAATATGTCAAAAGTTATTGTTTGAAAAGTTTTTTTCTAGTTCACAGCTCCACATTGTAGCTGTATCTTCAATCTAGTGTATTTTATAGTTCTCTGTTTGTGTATTTACCCCGTACAATAAAATAAATAAGTAGATGTGGTTCACTTATTCAACGAATAGTCTTTGACTGAAGTTAAATTGATGTTATGCCACAGGTTAATTTCAATTTAACAGGCCAAGCACTGCTTATGAAGTACACGTTTCTGAGTAGTAAGTGTGACAGCTCTATGCTCCAACAACTCATCTTGCATGAGATACCGGGGAGGCATCACATGACCACAAGGTAAACACAAGTGAATAGCCACATGTGCATCTCACGGCAGTCAACGTGTTAATGACACGTTTAATAGCATCAATGTTTTCATGACTTTGTGAGTAGTGCTTATGCTTTTGTGATAATGATTTAGTGTTAACAGTGCCCCATGACTAAACGCACCCTTAGCGATTGAAGAAATTTGAAAAGTTATGATAACGAAACTATTTGAATTTTGGTGCTTGCTACACGAAATCAGTTTAAGCTTTAACATTTGGATTTTATTCTATGTCCGGTTAACGGGCACATTGACCTCCCACCTATAAAATTTGATTTATCAAATACAACTGATTTATAAAGTGTTGCTACATTGTACACGTTACATTTTAATAAAAGTTGAACGCTACCTAATTAATGAAAAAATACGGTACTTCATTACTTCCCCTTTAAACAAGCTCCCCTCTCTGAAAAATATTTTCACCGGGATCAGAATGCAACTGTACGCACATAACCTCGATTTTGTTGTTAAATTATACTCTTCTAATTTTTAGCACACACGCTGGCGATTTAATAAATCAAACGGCTCGCTTTTTTAGACGTAGCAAGAAAACGGATGGCGCCCCGTAGTCTAGTTTTATTTGGGCTGTTCTAAAAATCGTTTTTTTACTAAACAGTACGTGGAATAGCTTGAAACTTACTAAAAACTTTACGCTAAGTACGTACGGATAGTAATTTACATAGCTTTAAGTAATGAAATATTGTTGCCAAGCACATACACGTGTATGATATACATAAAAAGTTCCTAAAACGTATAAATTATCGTAAGAGATGGTGTATATGATGATGATTGTTTCTATCTATTTATAAAACGTATTTTACGTCGTTAATTAGTGCAAAATTTGAATGCGGATTGCGGAAGCAAATGAAATTTTTAAGATTAAAACCTAGAATATTTATTCATTAACAGCTACAAAAACGTGTATCAGAGCCCGTATCAAAGGCAAACAAATAAATATAATAATGACCTTTGCAAGGTAGTGAACGTGATTTCTATTTGCTTATTGGGTACTAACTCGAACAAACCCAATGGGAACTACGTGAATTTCCACTTCGTTGGCATTGAATGACGTAAAATCTATTCCAAGAATTTTCGAACAGGATAAGTGTATGTTATCTACAGTATCTACAAGTTGCGTCACCTTATTAGCAGCACGAGACACTATGATTACTTTGTTTATAACCGCGATGGCTTTATGTAAAAAGTCCTTCGAGTTCTAGTACCAACGTAGGTCTGTAGTATATTTTTACGTTTGCAGCTGTTTTAAAATACTGGAAATCCTTGCAGCTTTGAACAATATAATGCAGTTAGTCGCTTATGTTTATTTTGACGTCAGCCTGTCAGCGTATTAAAATAACCTTCACTTGAATTAGTGGCGTTTAACCGCGGTAGCTGGCGCTACTCATCAGATACTGTTTTGCTTGAATTATTATGTACGTAGATAACAATACTGCATCGTACGTACGGTTTAATACTTTCGGTTCAACGAGGACATTTATATTAAATTACTTTAAAATAGTAATGAGTTGCAAAGTAACTACAATTATCTTTATGGATAAAAAAAGAGACCTTGGTATTTATTTAAATTGCCTAATTAATTCGCCACTGTGACCAGTCTGCATATATACTTCTATTAACTGTTCTTTGTGGATAATAATACAATACATGGAATTAAATTTAATAGGTGCGTCTAGCAGTCACGATTTCCGATTTGAACTCTGCAATAACCTGCTAGTGATCAACAATATTTAGAACGTTGCAACACATCAATATTTGCTCTAGTTACATAATAAAGATAAGTTTTTTTCTCTGAACAAGGTAGTGCGCAGTAAAATCATTTTCAAAAATCCTTGTACAAAAATAATATTGTTTACAATCACAGTCTTGTCTAAAGTGATTACAGTAATTATGTGTGTATAAATAAACTGCACTTGGTGTTAATGTTAAAGCGCTAAGCAGTTCTGCATGCTTGAATACAGTAACGTGCATTATAAGTAGCCTATAGTTAAGGAACCTATTGTCTGTATTCATTGACAAGTTTATAAGGATATTTGATCTTTCAGACGACCGATTACACGCGCAATAAATAAAATAAAACAAGTAGAAGTGTCATAATTCACGGTGTAGTATGCTGACCGATAATTTAGTGGTATTAGCAACAGCAGAAAAGAAGTTAAAAAATAAGACCAAAAAAAACGAGCGATTCGGCTTAAAAATAGACAAATCATAATTAACATACTAAAATGCAGTAAAGAGAACAGCGAAAGGTAAATGGTAGTGTTTTAGAATCTGAAAATTCAGGTTTGTTACCTAAGAAATTGGATTACTAAAAGCAAAGAAGTAAGATGGATGAGAAAAGAAGAATAACTCATGGTAAGAAAGACGCTTTGATCCAAAACAAGATACTCAGGTTTAGAATAGCTTCATATGCTACGACTAGGTTATAAATATTACACCGACCTGGGTCATACGAATTTTGTCCGGCGTTTACTTTTTGAAAAATTCTAATGTTGGACTAAATTAGTGGTTTGCAATTGATAATTTTTTTCATATTTTCTTATTAACTTACATTTTTACACGTTAAATGTGAAAACTAAAGAAACGGTCCAAAAAATCAAGTAGATATTAGCAGAGGAGGTTCGGAAAATACTCCATTCAAAATTCTGTAATTAGACCGTTTACATCAACTGTAAACAAAGTAAATGTTGCCAGACTAACGTGTTCCCTCAGGGTTGAAACGCTTTCGGTCGGGGCTCATCTAAATTCGTATTGTGGTTAGATACCACCTTATTTCAATTAATTTTAGGACTCCTAAAAAGCAGCCCCAGCTGGACAATACAAAGATTACCAGAGCACGTAATTAATACGGTAAATCTAGTAGTGCTCTACCAATTTTAGGGTTAGAAGCGTCATCGAAGTGTTTGGAAAGGAATCTTTAAGGTTTTGAGATTTTAAGTTTTGTGGTTAGAAAAGCCATTTCGATGGACCTGCACATTGCCGAAGTTCTAAATTACTAGAACAGGTGAAATGGCTTGCGTGTTCTAATGAGCTAAAGAGCCAAACTACAGGTCCAACCAAAGTAGTAGGGTCGTTAGTGAGGAACCAGACTAATACAGGTCCCCGAAAGAGGGCAGCGGCTCTTTCGGTACTTAGATTGGCAGAGACCATAGGGGTCGGTATGGTAGTCTAAAACACACTAGCCGCGATGTGGAAGGCAACGGGAAACCACCACATTACCTCCCAAGTACACAGCGTACTTAAATTGAAATAAACATGATGGCATTCTCTGGGATAAAAGATTCCGGAGTTAAACTAGTCCCCCATTCGGATCTCCGGGAGGGGACTACTTCGGAAGATGCGATCGGAAAATTAAAAATAAGAGTCGGGAACATTCTGCAAGTCGGAGCGTGGAATGTTAGAAGTATGAAGCAAGTAGGTAAGCTAGAGAACCTAAAAATCGAAATGAATAGGTTATCACTAGACATAGTAGGGATCAGCGAAGTTCGGTGGCCAGAGGCGGGGGAGTTTTGGAGTGGAGACTTCAGGGTAATTCATACAGGAGCAGAGGAAGGAAATTTGAGTGTGGGGATAGTTATGCTGAAAAAGATAGGATACTGTGTAGAAAATTACTTACAAAAGAACGAAAGAGTACTCATGGTTAGATTAGAATCTATACTGGTAAACACAGTAATAATACAAGTATACATGCTCACCTCTAGCTACAGTGACGAAGAGGTAGAAGCCATCTAAAAAGATATCGAAGACATATTAAGATACGTAAAAGGACATGAAAATTTAATAATTACGGGGGATTTTAATGCCGTGGTAGGTGAGGGTAGGGAAGGAGCGGTAGTAGGTTAATTTGGGTTAGGGACGAGAAACGACAGGGGAAATAAGCTGGTAAAATTTTGCGACAAGAACAATTTAATTATCACAAACACATTATTTCAACATGATGCTAGAAGACGATACACGTGGAAGATGCCAGGAGATATAGGAAGATATCAAATAGATTACATTCTTGTTAGACAACGGTTTAAGAATCAAGTAAAAGACTGTAGAAGCTACCCAGAAGCAGATATAGATACTGACCACAACATCGTAATTATGGCCGCACTTAAATTTAAGAATGTGAAAAAAAGAAACGAAAAAAGGCACTTGGACTTAAGGAAACTAAAAGATAAAGATATTCAAGAAAGATTCGAAAAAAGTCAAATGAATTGCTCAAAGATATAGGGAAAATATCTGATACTAAGGAAGTAGAAACAGAATGGAATAACATTATATCCAGCCTAGACATGGCGGTCAGAGATATTCTGGGGTATACACAAAAAGAAAATAAGAAACCATGGATAACAAAGGATATCCTGAATTTAATAGAGGAAAGACGAAAATACAAAAATAAATCAGACGAAACAGGAAAATAGAGATACAAAGCCATAAAATGGGAAATTATTTGAAAATGCAGGAAAGCTAAAGAACAATGGATTGATGAAAAGTGCAAAGAGGTACAAACGAAGATGGAAATAGGAAAGACAGACGAAGCATACAAATTAATTAGAATGAATTTTAGGGATATAAAACCGTATAGCAAAAATATAAGGGACGCACAAGGAAACGTCATTATAGAAAACTTAGAGAAAGTGGGTAGAGAGCAAGAATATATAGGGAATTTATATGCAGGAGAGGAACTAACTGCATTAGAACAGGAATCAGACATTGAAAATTATGACATGGGATATCCTATACTTAGAGATGAGTTTGAATTAGCATTAAAGAGTTTGAAAAATGGTAAGGCGCCGGGTACTGATAAGGTGCAAGCAGAAACTCTAAAAGCCGCTGGACAAGCAGTAACAGAACGTCTCTTCCAACTTGTAAGCTATATGTATGAGACAGGCGAGATGCCCAAAGATTTCAAACGTAACATCATAGTAACTATACCAAAAAAGAAAGGCGCGGATAGATGTGAAAATTTTCGAACAATAAGCTTGACAGCACACGTGTCAAAAATATTAACTAGAATTGTGCAAAGACGAATGGAAAAACGGGCGGAAGAAATACTAGGGGAAGACCAATTTGGGTTTAGGGGAAACAGGGGAACACAGGAGGCTATTTTAGCTCTGAGAGTGATTATGGAGAAAATAATAGAAAAAGGGGAAAGCGTGTATATAGGATTTGTAGATCTGGAAAAAGCATTCGACAATGTAAAATGGAAAAAAATGTTTGAAATACTCAAAAGATTGGAATGAGTTATAGGGATAGACGAATAGTACATAGCTTATACAAAGAGCAAACAGCAATAATAGAATTAGAGCAGGAACGTAGAGAAGTAAACATTAGGAAAGGGGTGAGATAGGAATGTGCCCTATCCTTATTGATTTTTAACTTGTACATAGAAGAGGCAATGAATACGGTCAAATGCAGAAAGACATTTGGAATTACTATGCAGGGACAAAAATTGATATGCTTAGATTTGCAGATGACATAGCGGTATTAGCGTTAAGCATGGAAGAGTTAGAAGCTGCTCTTAATGAAATGGAAACAGTTCTAACAGAGAAATATGTTATGAAAATTAACAAAAACAAAAACTAAAGTTCTAGTATGCAAAGGTGGGAAAAATAAATCAACAACAAGAATACAAGTATGTAACACGAACTTACAAGAGGTTAAGGATTTCTGCTACCTAGGAAGCCAAATAACGCAAGATGGGAAAAGCACAAAAGATATAAAACAAAGATTAGCACAAGGTAGTGCTACATTTAACAAGAAAAAGCAACTACTGTATTCAAAGAGCACAAACATAGAAACAAGGAAAAGATTGCTTAAAACATATGTGTGGAGCACAGCACTATACGGCTGTGAAGCCTGGACAGTAGGAGAAGCGGACAAGAAAAAGCTAGAAGCCTTTGAAATGTGGTGCTACAGACGTATGATGAAGATATCATGGACAGACAAAGTTAAGAACGAAAAGGTACTAAAAATGGTAGGGGAAGACAGAAATATGTGAAAACGGTAAAAAATAGGAGAGATAGGATGATAGGCCACATACTACGGCATGAGGGAATAGTACGGAATATATTAAGAAAACGTTCAAAATGCTCAAAAAGATTGGAATGAGTTATAGGGATAGACGAATAGTACATAGCTTATACAAAAAGCAAACAGGAGTAATAGAATTAGAGCAGGTGCGTGGAGAAGTAAATATTAGGAAATTTTTTCTCTGAACAAGCCGTGCTACATTTAACAAGAAAAGGCAACTACTACGTTCAAAGACAACTAACATAGAAACAAAGAAAAGTTTGCTGAAATCATATGTATGGAGGACAGTACTTTAGTGTGAAACTTGAACAGTAAGAGAAGCGGACAGGAAAAGGATAGAAGCCTTTGAAATGTGGTACTACAGACGTATGATAAAGGTATCATGGCTAGACAAAGTTAAGAACAAAGAGGTTCTAGAAATGGTAGGGGAAGAAAGAAATATGTGGAAAATAGTAAAAATTAGAAGAGATAGGATGATAGGTCACATACTTAGACATGAAGGAATATTGCGGAATATATTATAAGCAGAGATAGGAAAAAAGGAGGTAGAGGTAGACCTAGGTTACACTATTGCACATAGATAGGCTGTGGGTATTTCAGGGAAATATGTAGGCTAGCTCAGAATAGAAATCAATGGAAGTACGCATCCAACTAGTTGCAAGACGGAAACCTAATAACGAAAAAAAAATTGTTGTAAAACCTGATGATTATTATAACCAACTACGGTGTTGGTTGTGCAATATTTTCAACTAATGTTGATTGTGCTAAAGGGTTTATTGAAAAACTATTAATTCTGCAAATGTGTAAGTGTTGGGAAATCGTGGTAGCCGCAGGTTGTTTAACCCCCATCACGTACCCTACATGTGATTTTTCAATGCTCCACCCGAAGGTACTACTTTAGCCAGGAAACCAGTTTTTTTTTACCTGAAAAATTTTGAATATTTTCGAACCCTTGTTGTTCCAAGTAAGGTAGGGATCCTTAACGTGCGTGACAACATTCACACACGGGACCTCCATTTTACCTCTCATCCGAACGAGGGCGTATTTTTGTGAAAAATGCTCGCCTAACATCTTTCAAGCGGACCATATCGGATTCGAACCCGGGACCTTGGGCGTAGTAGTCACACGCATACCAACTACGCCACGAAGCCGCCGTTCTTCATATCAGTAAAATAGAGTATATGCTTAGAAAACAATAAAAGGGGAACCGAGTCATATAACAAAAAAGACCTGCTGCTATGTTCGCAAACAACAAACATAGAAACAAGGAAAAAATTATTGAAAGCATATGTGTGGAGCACAGCACTGTACTTCTATGAAATAGGGACAATAGGAGAAGCAAACAAGAAAAGGGTAGAAGCCTTTTGGAATGTGGTGGTTTAGATGTATGATGATGATAGCATTGCAGAAAAAGTTAACAACAAAGAAATTCAAGAAACAGTAGGGGAAGAAAGATATCTGTGAAGAAAAAGAAATAGAAGGATAGGGCACGTTTTAATGTGAGATATATTACAGGCAAAGGTGGGAAAAAATAAAGATAAAGGTAAACCTAGATCAGACTATTGCACACAGATAGTGAAAGGCGTAGGCTGTGGGAATTTCAGGGAAATGTGTAGGTTAGCTCAGAATATGAAACAATAGAGGTACGCGTCTAACCTGTTCCAGGACTGAAGACCTAATGATGGTGAAAGTTATAGGTTCAACAGCCAACAAACTTACGTAACCTTTTGAACATTTAGACGCCAGGATTTGCTTTTCCGAGAAACAAAGAACGCAAAACTTTCCTTAAAGTACGGCTATTAATTAAAGGTAAACAGTTTTCTTTATTTATTTGTAAAATTGAAAATTGTAAATTTGTGCAATTTTGCGCCATCTGCTGAATCACGCTTGGTACTAAATGTTTATCTTTAACTAGCATTATTTTTCGTAATATAATAACAAAGGAATAATTTGGTAGTAAATAAATCGAGAGAAGTTGTATCTAAAGGCAATTTGTTTTCTGAACAAAGTAATATTAATTTGTAGTTGAGATTTATATACCCAAATAAAAATAAATGATATCATGAAACCAATTTAATAATATACCTTAAGGTAAATTCACTGTGTACAATAAACAAGATATAGTAGAAATATAAGGAATTATTAATACAAAATTATTTAATAATAGTATAGTACGAAACTGGTTAATGACATAAAGCATTAACCTTATCTAAAAAATCGTAAGGGAGATAATGATAACTGCAACAAGTATAGAGAATAAAGTTCGAATCGGTAGATATACTGTATCGCGTACAAAAAATGCTAAAGTTCAAAAAAATATTAAATAAAATCCAATCCGAAATTTTTAAATTGTAATTCTATTTCTAAATTTTATTAATTTCTTTATTAAGTATTAAATATCATAAGATCGAAATTTTCGGGCACATCAGTGTTTGAAATGACAATGTTTCAATAGTTATTTACAAATTCTAGATACTGTAATTCATTTATAAATATTACAATTTCGTCTTCAATTGTAAATTCTACTTTTCCAAATCCAACCCTTCACATAGCAGTATGTGTATTAATGACAGCAATTTCAACTTAAGTGTTTTGTTTAAAATTCACGAATTAACACACAATAAGATAATTCAACAGATCCCATAACGCTTTTCAAAATACGAAATCTGTCTTTTAAATTAAAATTATTTCGACATCTAATAGCTGCACAAATATATAACTTAAGGATTCTTGAATGATATTCCTAACCGACCCAACTTTTACAAAACCAAGGAGACCTAAGGCGCGATGAACAACATGTAAACCTTGTTGCTACCTGCTGTAATCAGCCAAAACCAAACGGTAAGGAGTACCTTTGACATTATATACAGTCAGCAAACAAAATATAGGCATACATGGTTTTGAGAAACTGATCAAAGAACTTATCTTTAATATTCATCTACTCTTCGCTTAGCTTTTTTAACTGCATACTGTTACTACTGAAAACTATTGCACTAATTATGAGTTCCATCATGTCGCAACCTACAGTTGTGTGCGATAAGCAAACAAGAATTTCCAATTGATTGATAGTAAACATAAGCAGGGGACCAACCAAGTTAAAAACGATTAAAAAGAAACACATACAGGAGAAACCAAAAAAAATTTAAAAAAAAATAATCCGGTTCGAAGAGTTAGCATTAGTAATCTTACTTCAAGTTTACCAGAAGAAACAGTACTGAACATTAACTTAAGTGATCCGAAAGAAACTAAATAACCTAAGAAAGAAAAAGAAAAAGGAGGACAAAGAAAAAAGCCGAGGTGGGCAACCAACGTATACAAAAGTGGAACGGCATCAGTCACTGCAAAGTCGTTAGTGAACGGATGTTTCTTATAAAAAAAATTACTCTTTTCAAATCTTGCGGTAAGGAGTGATTTCCCACGAAGAAACCAAACAGGAAGAAAAGAAGCAAGAAAGAAAATTAACAGTAAGCGTCAAAGCAAGACACAACTGTTAAGCCTCAGGTATGCTAAAGAACGAGATGAGCTTGGAGAAAAAATGTTCTTCAAGCTGTGTTTTCAGAGAATCGTCTCAAACGCATTATCTAGGAAAAGAATAGCTAACAGGCCGAAAAGTTAACTAAGTCGTAATTTCCGACGAAAAGGAGAATAGCTGGAAAAGCATACCACAGAAATTTGATAGAGAATCAAACTGAATAAGCACGATGACCGACAGCAAGGAAAACTAGCCAACAGAAAAGAAAATACGAAGGTTGGTGAACCGAGAAGAAAACAAAAAAGAAAGCGAAACATAGTGGAGTTTTATTTGAGCATTAGCGCGCGGCTCGTGTGTGTGTGTGTGTGTGTGTGTGTGTGTGTGTGTGTGTGTGTGTGTGTGTGTGTGTGTGGTGTGTGTGAGCGTTCACCTGTATTTGCTATGTAGACAGCATGTTGGGCCACTTTAATCGTTTTTTACGACAGACGGGACGTACCGTCGGACTATTCTAATCAGATGCACTCGGAGGACTTAAAATGTTGAGGTAGTAAACTAGGTAATAATTTTCAACTTGAATACCCAGGCGATTATCGTGATAGCAGAGCAACGATTTGGATTCAAACAAGTTTACCGCGGACTTAAACAACTCAAATTCGGTGATATTTCGGGCTCTTCGGAGCTTTTCAACTCGTTCCGTGACAGTATTAGGGTTACCAGAAAATTTTAAGTTTTATTTTGAATTTGTAATATGAGGAAGAGTACGTAACGTAGTCTTCGAATTAGCAGCGGATTTAGATACTTCATCGTCGGCATCAGCTTTAACTTGGGTTTGTAACCAAGATTATTCACGTTTTCAAAGTCTCTAGGAAAGCGTAAGGACTTGTATTCGAAGACCAGTACGGACTGTCACTTGTTCAGGTAATAAACTATCTACTAGGAGAAGGTTAATTCGTTTCCATAAATAAACCGTGCGAAAAAGAATAGTAGCAGAACGGGAATCGGATTTCTGTAAATCAGATTGTAATTCGACCACTTTTCCGGAAACAATAGTTAGTTCGTCATCGGGTAAAATCAGAAGTAGTAAAGGAAATCTCACTAGATGATTTCATTCGTAACAACGACCGTAATCACGGTCTCGTACTCTCAACGGTTTTCGTGGGAGGTATAAGGATACCACGAATTATAAGCTCAAACGATAAGCATCCTTACGGAGCTGATAAATATAT
Organism: Platerodrilus igneus; assembly: GCA_036346225.1. NCBI lineage: Eukaryota > Metazoa > Arthropoda > Insecta > Coleoptera > Lycidae > Platerodrilus > Platerodrilus igneus. The sequence goes on from JARFIW010001018.1 coordinate 1,860,314, forward strand.
ATTTTATAATCTGCCATTTTAACTGAACTATTAATATAAAATCTCCAGGAACAACACAGTAAATTATAGTACACCCGTGGATAATAAAAATCAAAAGGAAATGAGTAAATCCGGTAGGAAAAATATTCTAGGTACTAGATTAAAGTAACAAACTAAATCTTAAGAATTTTTGTTTTTGAGATAATAAAATAAAATGAAAGAAAAACGAGAAAACCGCTAGTAGTAATGGAATAAGGTAGATAGAATAAAAGATTCATAGGACGCCAGAGGCTTCAATTTTTCTCTACTAAGAAAACTAGGATTACAGACGAAAACTCAAGTCTGATAATCGTGAATGAAATTTGAAAAATTCTTATACAACAAAAAAGAATTCAAAATTAAATATTGTGGAGCATTTATAACATTTGACCACATTTGAAAGTAATCGACGACATTTGCCAACTTTAAAACACATTTATGACGTTTGTTGGGTATGTAGTATTTGGCAACATTTCTAAGACGGCCATAGTATTTGACCACATTTGAAAAAACTTTGATTATTTGGCAACGTTTGAAAGGCATGTTTGTTACAGTTGGTAACCTTTAAGACACTTATAACATTTGTTGTGCCTTTTTGGCTTCACATTTTATTCTAATAATTAAGTCTAGGGGATTTTTAAACTCATCATGGAAAAGCTTTTCTTTCCCATCCTTAATTTAAATTTCTACGTGTAAGTTGCACGATTATAGTTCCCACGAATTGCAGAACATTAACTCATGAGTTATGTATGTATACCTTACTTGTGATTTTCCAATGCTCCACCCGAAGGTACTACATTGAGTATCTATGTAAACCGCATACGTTTGCATTCCCAGATTAGAAGATTGTGGTTCTAGTTGGCGGGTAAGCGTAAAAAGAGTGGTGTAACTATAGTTGGTAAGAACGAAGTATTTTAAAAGAAGTGACTTTGCTATTGACGTTTGAAGAGGTCGAACGTGTTAGCGGTTGAGTTCGGTGAAGTGCTCCTTTTCCATATCTGGACCTTCTTTTACCTAAAAACTATCTCTGTGCTTTGTCACCCTAAATTTGAAAAGGTCGAGAACCCACCAGTTGATGATTGATGACCTAAACCTGAGCAGCAGGAAACAACCTTGACTTTTAGCAAAAATCAGATAAACTTTCTGGCTTGTTTTGCTAACTTGTGAGCTTCAGCTGTGGCCATCCATGCAGCCGAATTTGAGGACGTAATATTTTGCGTCCAGGGCCATGCAAGGTTAGCGACTCGTGAAAGTTTAATTTGACTGAAATTTGTATAACTGTAACACAGCATTTGCAAAATGATGAATCCCTTTTTAATTTTAGGACACAGTAAGACACATTTTGGGCGCAACGGGTTGTAACACGTTATAAAACTCAACACTGCAACCTTTTCTTTTGCGTAATTTTCAGTTTAAAAGTCGGTGAGTAGAAGGAGAAAGCTAAACTACGAGATCTTTGCTCATTGCTCACTATTCCGGCTCTTAATGGATTTTACCGGGAGTGTGTGTAAGATGTGTATTTAATTCAGAATTTACTGGGGGAATCCAAATCTTTTTACTTTAAATCGGACAAGTCCCTGCCGAATTATATCCCTTTTAAGAAATGAACCTCCTAGATATTTGGTCTTTGCCCAATATTACAGTTTTCAATAACCTTTCTTCGCGCTTAAGACATGCCATTGATCGAGAATTTTATGAGTAATTAAAATATTTTCAAATCGGAGCTACCCCTATAAGCCTTAAATCTGTAATAATGTCTCCCCTCTATTCCCGTTTATTTCTAAACATTCAAGCAATGTATTTAATACAAAAACCTTCTGCAGAATATAAATCGGTTTCAATTTTTTTAAAATCATATCCATCCTTCGCGAATTACAACCCCTAAATCTCAAAAATATCTTACATCTAGATCTCATCTTGTTTTTTGAAAGCTAAGGCGTGAGTTTAATTTAAAAAATGTCTCGGCATTAGAGGATGCTTTTAAGCAATATAATCAAAGTCTAATTTTGTAGCTACAAATACAAATTTATTAACAAAACTGTAATCTTTAGATGTAGTGTGTCGTTGTTAGTCTACAATCATTTTAGTTTTGATAAAAATATACATGGGTTTGTTTGCCTGAAAAAGTGGGTAAAGATTTAGGAGAGGAAAGGTGGGAAAAAAACTTACAACTACTAAATATATATATATATATATATAATATATACAAAAACTTAAAACTATATTAAATTTATTTTCTATGCACCCATACATATATTGACGTGCTGTCAGGGATGTCGTAACGTTGGTCACCCTCACCCGATAAATGAATTTTATTAATGAGTTGTGTAAAATATCGTGTTTTTTACTATGCCTGCATACCATCGTATGCATGAGGGCATCGCTATTAATAATAACTACATCTTTAAATCGATCAATACCGATTCTTTGCACGGCACCTTTACCAACACTTAGTTTTTTCACAACATCTCTTTCGCTTATGATGCAATAAGACTTTGCTCAACTGCCAACAAAACTCTAACACAAGGTTACCATTGAACTCGTCTTTGAACTTGCCTACCACCTTTTTGTTCATTAACTGAACATTGTACCTATTGTTTACGAGGTAATCACTAATGTCGAAGTGTTCTATATTTGCATTAATATCGCTGTACAACTCATCTGTCTCTACACTATACACTAACGAATCGGTATCGATATATAGGAACTGTATTTGGTTACCATACAAAGATTTCATTCTCCCGCAGTGAAACTCATACATTACTGTTTTGATACCTATAGAACTAGAAAAACTAACATACAAAGATTTGTTATACGGGACTTTTGCCCGATTTATTTGGATGATAGCAAAATCTTCACCTGTTAAAAATTGATCTGGCGATTAGTTTACTCGCGCACAACTTGTTACCGAAGCCTCCCATCGCCTTACAAGCTTAAGGTCAACACGTTTGTCCACACTTTCTGTAGTCTTTCCGAATATCGCAGTGTTCGTCAGTATAAAAAAGCCTTTTTCAAAAGCACTCTTAGCCAAGTTCTGATCCCGGTATTAAGATCGATATACGGTTTCAACCGTAAAGATTGGTTGAATTCCAGTACCCGCTGAATGGTCTTCAGCTGAAGTGCATATCGTGTCGCGTGCTGTAGGTTGTGTTAATAAATAGTGTAATTCTTTTTATCATGTAGAGTTACAAGCAGTTTTGGTGTTCTCTATTTCGAGGTTAGAGGTACCATATTCTCAGGACAGAAGGGTAGATCGTTATGCTCATTGTGCTGATCTTCAGGGTATTCCAAGTCTACCTCTAGGATATATCTTTTATCGCTAGTTGCTGGTATGTTCAAAATATTTTCTTTGAGATGATCAAGTATCTCTTCATCTAACCATTTAAATCCGTTTATGGTTAAGTGCTGCAAGATGGCCCACTCGTATACATTGTTTGCATCAAGATGGGCAAAAATTAGAGATTTGGGTCTTTAAAGGCATAATTTTGTATGGGGGTGGTCCTATTTAAAATCTATATACAGATTTGGACTCTCTAGAAAAATCTAATATTAGTTGATACCAAACAAAATATAGTTATCTTAAAAGAGTGACTACCCCGCGGATAATAAATACAATATACCGCTTGTCAACAAAAAAGTTGTAGGTAAATTCAAAGACGAATTTAATGGGGATCTAGTATTATAATTCGTCGATACAAAAACCAAGTCCTACTGTATTGTAAGCGAGATAGACACGATTAAAAAGATTAAAGGGGTTTCACGAAGTGTAGTTAAGTAAAAACCGCGAGTGCTACAACCTATAACGAGCATATATTCCCAAAAGGGGTGGGCACGCAACTATGCAACAGTGCGTGGGAGAATAAGGATTCTCTCGAATAAGAAATTAACGTTTCCGTGTACGTATCACCAGTCATTGGGGAATGGTAGAAATGTTAAACCTATAAAGGCGATTATTAATTGTGGTTTAGAAAAATAGTAGTTTTCTTGGACTAAACAAAATAGCTTAGACTGATTTATGTATATGGTTACATATTCTCGTACACATCCACAAACATCTGTTTACGTCCACATACGAACATGGCGATGCCTGTAGTTTTTGTTTAACAAATAGTAGGAAAGATACGTAAGGTGTTAGTGTGTGGAATCCCATAAGATCATTGGATTCAAAAGAACAGTGCGGCGGAATGTATGGTGGTTTTCGTTAGAATAATCGAAAGTGGTTAATCAATCGTATTAGATGTTTAAATATGCAAAAGTGTAAAAGCCTACATGAGCTAAATTTAATTATCAGACAAAAAAGTGCACGATGTGCTATATTTTTAAAGAAAGTATAGAATGGTGCTTTACAGCGGTCCTAGCAGTAAAAAAAAGGCGACTGACTTTTTCAAGCAATTACAAGAATAGCAGTAGCGCAGAGAAGGGGTACAACGCACTGTTACTATAAAATATGTTAGTTTACGGGTAGCTCGAACGTGTAATTGATCACGGCTTATAGATCCCTCAAAGGTTTAAAAATTCCGAGACCATTGTCGTTTGAAAAATGTTCGGAACTTATCAGAACGGGGGGGGGGAGGTGGATTGAAGTATAAGTTAGATGGATGATTGACTGAGTTTTTTCTACCTTTTACGAGGGAATTGGAAGTTAACAGACATCGAGCATCTAATTCTCTATTTGTGCTATATCGAGTACTCACCGGTTCTAGAAATGATTACGTGCTACCGACCGCTATGCGGAAGATTTGGTTCTAGGAAATGAGCAACCTACGAAACCACAGAATACTTGGTATTAATGCTAATTGGTTTAGTGACCGCGTTTGTGCACTCTTCGAGTGTCTTCGGCAATCTTCGATTGTTTCCAAAGAAAATATTCAAACCAGCCATTTCCGAAAATATGACGTAGAAGTTATTTAAAATTAAATTGCTTTATTATTAAGCATTGCATCTTCTACTGCAAGACTTGCAACCAATTTGTGTGCGTGTCCTACCACCCTTTTGGATTTTTAATATGCACGCGATGCCCGTATAACATGGAAGACGTTTTCGGTGGTTCTACTAACTGCATTCGCAGCATTGACGAAGCAAACCGGTCGCATGCATTGGTGCTAAATGTACTGGACGAGCAGCAAGGATTGGCAAAAGATGACGTCATTTAGCTCCCCGCTGAATCCTCAACTTCGTTCGGCCGTCTTCGGAAACCTTCCGTTTGCATTCTATAGGGTACATAAATCAGTTACGCTAGAGTGAGCTTTTTTAGATATAAGTTAGTTCGCTTACAAGTTTAACCAAAGTCCTATAGTGCGGATTTTGTTTTGTACTAAAATGGTACCTGCAAACGTTTTTTAAATGCAACTCTTGCGGCGCTTCCTATACCTGGAAAAATGCTCTCAAACGGCACCAGAACAAATGTGGTGTAACATCGTCCACGGTTAAGCCTATACATCCGTCAGCAACAAAGTACTTAAACTGTGGGTCTTGCAGTATAGCTTTTACGAGAATGGGCAACATTCTGCGACACAGCACGGTATGTCATTAAGCTGTAAACGTCCAGCTCCTCCAGCTGTTAAAGGGTTTTGTACGAAACAACCACGAATTATGTGTAAAGTATGCGATTTCGAAATGGAAAAGACTACGTATACCGCACACTTGAGAAGCAGCAGACATAAAAATGCAATAATTATCGCTACTGGCAAAGATGGCGTAGAAATGGTTAACACGGCGTTTAACAACCGTATGGCTAGTTATTGCATAAAGAACGCCAGTGTCGACGATGGAGTCTCCGAGCTTCTTTGGAAGCAGAAAGGGCGGTTTATTCGATTACTTAATGAAAAAGAACACAACATACAGCAATAAAAGTTAATTGCGAACTCTACGGCGTCTACATAAAAATGGGAGAAGAGACTACCGATGTGAAATCCTTTAACACAAAAATATGGTTATAACATCTTCTACTAATCTGGAAAATATGTATGAGGTCTTAAACGAAACCATGTAAACACCAACTTTATACCCAATTAATTAATAAAATTAGTTTGTCAGGCGAGGACGACAAAAGGTATATCATTCCAAATGGTACAGCAACCTACGCATGGGGGCATAAATATATAAAATAGTTGCTATATTTGTATCTATTTTATTGTGTTTCCTTGTACAAACAATTAAGGTAGGTCAGTAAACCGTATTAAATTGCTACTAATTGGCTTGCATTCAGCGTACCTTCTTTCTGTAATTAACGTATTTGTTTGGAGAAGACATACACTTTTAAAAAAAAATTATACCGCGCTCTCACATGTAATTTGGGCGATGATGACGTCAAACTCGACCTTCCCATTTACATATTAAAAACACATTACATTGGAATGTTTTACATTATTATCATATTGTTAGATTAACGACAATATCTTATTGACCAAAACACGTTTCCTCTCTTTTTTAAACAGCACATTAATCTCTTTTTTTGTTACAGGTATTTTTAAACACATTAATGTCTTTTTTTTGTTACAGGTTACTTTAATCTGCTTGGATTCGGCTACACTAAGAAGATAATGTTATACTTTGTAAAAATTGTATTCTATTAGTTTATTAAACTGTAAATCGGATAAAATAAATTACTAAACTTTTGCGTGCTTAATTTTTTTGTGTTAATACCGCTAAGTGTTTGGTTAAAGGATTCTAGACGTTATAAAGGAGAGATGATTAGAAATCGACATTGGTAAAAAATCTTAAAATTGGGGTAGCTCTCTGGGGGATGGTGCTATCTAAAATATTCCTAGAAATTCGGGTAGCTGAGAAAATTCTAATATTAATTGATACCAAACAAGATAGGTTTATCTTGAAAGATGCAATGGCTAGTCGAAGAAAACTATTTAGTCCAGAATGTTAGCGGTAAAAAAATCTTAAAATGAGGGTAGTTCGGGGGGAGGGGGTGATGCAATCTAAGAAATTCCTAGAGATTTGGGTAGCTGAGAAAATTCTAATATTAATTGACACCAAACAAGGTACATTTATCTGAGGGGAGCAAGAAGGAGAGCAAGGAGGAAATATGTGACGTTAGGAAATATGATAACATCGTTAATGAGTTTTCCCACTAAAAAGCGATTAGCGTTAATGAGGTTTCCCATTAAAAAGCGATTAGCGTTAATGAGTTTCCCATTAAAAAGCAATTAGCGTTAATGAGATTTCCCATTAAAAAGCGATTAGCATTAATGAGTTTTCCCATTAAAAAGCGATTAGTGCTAATGGGTTTTTAATGAGAAAACCCATTAAAAAGCGATTAGCGTTAGTGAGGTTTTCCATTAAAAAGCGATTAGTGTTAATGGGTTTTTAATGAGAAAACCTATTAAAAAGCGATTAGTGTTAATGGGTTTTTAATGAGACAAACCATTAAAAAGCGATTAGCGTTAATGAGTTTTCCCATTATAAAGCGATTAGTGTTTAGGCCTTGCCTAATATAAATTAAAAGCATGCTCCTCTTATGTCTCGACTACGATTTGTTACTCGCGCATCGCCAAAGGTGAGCTCTGATTACAACCAATAAGATAAATAAGTCGACACAGCTCTCTCTTAGAACACAGTCCATTTTTAAATATCACATTCGCGCCGGTTTGTCGGCATTAATTATTAATTAATTAACAACGTGAGCACCTCTATTTCCCTTCCTTCACCAACCCTCTTCTGTCTAACTAATTATGTATTTAGTGGTGAGTGTAAAGTGATAATTGAACACGGGGTAAGTTTTTTATGCAACCACATTTTATTACACGTTTAATTTTTGTTATTGTGAACCAGCCGTTCCGCTTAGGCGTGAACATACCTTATTTTTTTGGTCTCTTCGGCCGGTATGCGTGATAGAATTGTCGTCGTGGTTGTAGGGGAGCTTGCTTTATGTTAAATTATTACAAGGTGGCTCTTAAAAGTATTTGAAATAAATTCACTCTTATCGAATTGTAATGTTAACCTCGTAATTGAGTTTGACCTGCATGTTGATAAACGGTTATCAGCACAGGTGTGTTTGTTTATATTTGGATTCAATTTTAGTTATAAAATACACTTCAATTCAATTACATATTTACGTGTAGTTTATGCTATTCTGAAAATGTCTTTCGATAGCATTTCTTTGCAAGCTCAACAAGAAGTCTTATTTGGTCGCTTGCAAGGCATTTGGGATTATGCTATTTCCGCAAATGTAAGTAAATTAAACTTATTAGAAGCAAAAATGCAAAGGCTTCCGATTATTGAAAATGCCCTCGAAAAACTACAGGTAGCAATAATAGAATTTAACGCTACTAAACCCGACCCTAAAGTACATGTAAAATTAAATCTAGCGTCTTTCGATAATCTGTTTGACGTAATTCGTTCAAAATATTTAGAATTGAAATAAAATTCGACAAAATCAGTTTCTGCAAATGCTCTGGCATTTAAGGGTCCATCCGTTGAATGTTTAAAACCCCTAGAAATTCCTGTTTTTGATGGTTCCATTGATAAGTGGAATAATTTCATTACTACTTATCGCAGTGTTGTACACGAAAACAAATCTATTCCAGTCTCATTAAAATATTTATATTTTAGATCGTATCTCGATAAGGAAGCATTAAGTGTCGTCTCTGATCTAGCGTTAGATCCCAATTTGTATGAGCAAGCATTTAAAAAACTTGTAGACCGCTACGACTCACCACGCAGAATTGTTAATTTTTATTTGAATAAAATTCTTCAATTTAAATCTACTGGCTCCTTATCAAATTTCATAAATACACATTTCAACGCAGTAAGCACTTTGAAATCTGCCCCCGACGTTGAAGATTTATCGGACTTTATTTTATTTTCTCTATGTTATCGTAATTTGGATCCTAAATTACAACATGCATTTGATGCACGCGCGGATTCTAATGTGCCGACTTGTGCTAAGTTGTTCGAATTTTTAACCGCGCAGAATAAAACCTCAGAAATGCACGAAGATGTTCAAGCTTTAAAAACCCGTCAACGTAAATATGCCACCGCACTTCAAATATAATCTGAATAAGTCTTTTTTTGTGAAAGAATCCACTAACGATGCGCAAGTAAAATGCGATCGTAATTCGTGTCCCTATTGTAATGAAGGGCATACAATTTACGCGTGCAAAAAGTTCCAAAAATTAAATGTTTCCGATAGATACACCGCGGTAAACAGAATGTTGCGTTGTTTTAAATGTTTAGGCAATCATATTAAGGGCTGCAACTCTAAAGGAAGATGCGGGTTATGTAGCTCGAGATATCATCACACCTTTTTGCATAATGCGTCGCCTGTTTCGACTTCGGGACCGATAACCCCTGTGACCCCTTCCACATCCGATATGAAAGAGACAGTTTCTACATGCAATGTGTCTAATAATCCTAAAAATTATACAGTGCTTTTAGGAACGATTCAAGCTAAGATTCGGGACATCAATGGCGATTTCCAACCTGTAAGGTGCGTTCTTGATTCAGGGTCCCAAATCAATGCGATTACTTCTGCTTGCGTGCAACGGTTGGGTCTTAAATATGTTCGCAATCACAGTAAAGTGTGTGGACTAGCCAATACCGCTGTTAATTCTAAAGGGCTAGTCGATTGTTTTCTACTTTCCAATTATGCAGATCAACGAATAAATTTTTGTGCCTCTATTCTTCCAAAACTTACAGGTAATATCCCTGGTTGTTCTTTACCACGTGGAATTTATGAACGATTTAAACATTTACCCTTGGCTGACCCTAATTTCCATGTATCCGCTCCGGTATAAATATTATTAGGAGCGGACATATGTTGTAGAATATTATTTTCGGATAACGCAAATAACCGTCTTGGTAAACCTCTAGCGATTGACACTATTTTTGGATACGTGTTATTGGGACAGGTGCCTTCTCCGCAAGGACCGTCAAACGCTACTTCGCTTTGTATAATGTCGCAACCTCTTGAAAGCGAAGTAAAAAATTTTTGGGCGCTCGAAGAAGTCTCGCAACCTCCTGCTGTGAATATTGACGACAATTATTGTTAAGCACATTTTGTTAGTACCCACTCTCGCGATGAAGCTGGTCGTTACATTGTAGCCCTACCCTTCAAAGATAATGCCGAACCTCTAGGGCGCAATCGTGAAATTGCTTATAACAGTTATCTAAATTTAGAACGGCGACTTCGGAATTCAACCGAAAATCAAAAGGTTTATGATTAATTTCTCAAGGAATATCTATCTCTAAATCACATGAATGTTGCTCTGCAACCCTCCGATTATATTTTACCACACCACGGCATTCATAAAACCACAAGCAGTACTACCAAACTACGAGTGGTGTTTAACGGATCTGATAATGATTCGACCGCTAAGTCCCTCAATCAACGTCTTTACGCTGGTCCGAAACTGCAATCAGGTTTGCCCGAAATAATATTTTTATTTCGTTCCCACAAAATAAGCACTTTGTGCTGACATACGAATGATGTACCGCCAAATTTTAGTACGTACACAAGATAGAATATACCAACATATATTCTGGCGACCCTCCCTCGACAGCGGAGTTCAAGAGTACGAATTGAACACGCTTACTTATGGTCTTACCCCATCCTCTTTTATTGCGCAACGCGTGTTAAAACAATTGGTGATCGACGAAGGACAACAATTTCCTCTAGCATCTGTGGCCTTGCTGAATCACACGTATATGGACGATGTGATTTCAGGAGCCATGTCCGTTGCGGCAGCTCAGCAGCTGCGATCTGAATTAATAAAATTGCTGTCTCTTGGCCAATTTCAGTTAAGAAAGTGGTCCAGCAATGACAACTCTCTTTTAAATCAATTCCAGGAATCTGAATTAGAACCCTCCGTAGCATTTTCTGATGAAATCTCATCATCATTTTGTTTTCGACCTTACTTAAGGTCGGTTTGGCGCAGCTCTAACTTCTTTTCTATTCTGTGCTAATCTAAAAAGCTCTACATACCCTTCACAACCTAAATTTCTAATAATTTGACTAATATAGTTTGGTCTAGGTCTTCCTATATCCTTCTATCTTTTTCCTATCTAGCTGGCTCTACATAGATATTAGCAACCTGATGGTTGTTAAAGAACTCTAACATGTTTACATGATTAGCATTTATAAGGAAATGAAATATAACCTGGTTATCCGCTTCAAAAAGGAAAAGTGTTAAAATATATGTTATGGTAAAGGCTTAAGCAACGAATCGCTGCCAACATGCCAGACCGCTACCTAATTGTGAGTTATGTTATGGTGATGTTTATTAAATTATATGTTATGGTAAGGCTTAAGCAACGAAACGCTACCAACATGCCAGACCACTAACTAATTGTGAGTTTGTCATGGTGACATTTAGTTAACTGATTTTTTTTTTGTTTTGTTTTCGAACTTACTTAAAGTCGGTTTGACGCAGCTCTAAATTCTTTTCTATTCTGAGCTAGTCTAAAAAGGCCTTCCTACTCTATTTTTATTTGGTAGTCTATAATCTAAAACTTTACTAAATAGTCCCTCATGTCTTAACTGGTGCCCTATCATTCTATCTCTCCTGACCTTCAATTGTTTCCACATACAGGGATCCTCACCTATCCTTCTATAAACTTCCTCGTTTGTTACTCTATCTGTCCAACTAATCTTTAACATTCTCCTATAACACCAAGTTTCAAAAGCTTCTATCTTTTTCTTATCTACTTCTTTAATTGTCCAAGTCTCACTACCGTATAGTAGAACGCTCCATACGTACGACTTTAAGAAACTTTTTCTATTATCTAAACTAATACTATTAGCTATTAGTAAGTTTTTCCATTTTAAAAACATTTTTCTAGCTTGAGCTATTCTAGCTACTATATCCCTTCTGCTACGTCCATCCTTTGTAATTCTACTACCTAAATAGCAAAATTCATCTACCTCCTCTAACTCGGTATTACCTATTTTTAATTTTGGTTTAGAACTAGGCTGTAACTCACTTGTCATTATCTTTGTCTTTACTGAATTAATTCTCATACTATAGTTACTTTGTAGTATCTCATCTAAAATATTTTAAAACTCTCCTAACTCTTTTCTAGACTCTGCTATAATGGCTATATCATCTGCAAAACGTAACATGTCTATTTTCTGTCCCTGTACACTAATACCTATCTCTTTTCTCTCTCTAGCTAAGTTTAAAGCTTCCTCAATATAAACATTAAAAATCAAGGGAGACAGTATACAACCCTGTCTAACACCATTTCTAATCTTAGCTTCCTTTTCTATTTCATCAAATCTAATTACTACGCTTTGGTTTTTATATAGACTGTAAATAAATTTTCTATCCCTATGAGAGATTCCTATTTTTCGCAAAACCCTGAACATAACAATCCAATTAACCCTATCAAATGCTTTTTCTAAATCTACAAACGCGAAATGAGTCTTTTTATTTTTTTGTAACCTTTTTTCGATAATTACCCTAATCATTAGCATCGGTTCTCTAGTCCCTCCGTCTTTACGAAAACCATATTGGTCTTCGCCTAAATAATTCTCAGTCAAAGCTTCTACTCTATTTTTAATTATTATTGTTAGTATTTTGGAAGCATGAGAAGTTGAACTAACCGTTCTAAAATTCTCACACCTATCAGCTCCTGACTTTTTTGTGATTGGAATAATAATATTTTTTTCGAAATCTATTGGAACCTCACCTGTGTCATATATTACATTTACTAGTTCATGTAATATGTCTAAAGTTTTCTGACTTGCATATTTTATTAATTCTGCGGGAATATCGTCTATCCCTGGCGCTTTATTTAATTTAAGATTCCGAACAGCTCTATCAAATTCCTCTCTTAATATTGAGAACCCTATTTCTACATCCTCTTCTTGGTCGTACTCTAACTCATCCATATCGTCTCCCTTATATAAATCTTCTAAATATCTTTTCCATCTATCTGCTACCTCAACTTTATTTATTAGAAGCTCATTATTCTCGTCTCTAATACCATTACATTTTTTCCTATCTTCCCCAAAAAACTTTTTAACTGCCCTGTAAGCCCTGTCTGTCTTACCTACTCTCAAATCATCTTGTATTCCCTTACAATTCTCCTCCATCCATTTATTTCTAGCTTTTCTACACTCATGTACTATCTTATTTCTAACTTTATTATATTTTTGCTTACTTTCACTATCCAATTCTCTGAAAGGTTTAAGCTTTCTTCTATTCTCTATTAAATCTAATATCTCCTTTGTTACCCACGGTTTTCTCGCTTCTATTTTTTTCTTACCTATAGTCTGTGTTGCTGTATCATGTACAGTCAGTTTTATTTCTTTCCATCTATTTTCTACATTCCCTCCTACAGATATCTCTTTGCTCTTATTATCTAATACTTGTTTATATTCCTCTTTTACCCTACTATCATTAAGCTTACCTAGATCCCATCCCTCTCTTTTAGTCTTTCTCAATTTTTTGAATTTTAGTTTACACTTCATTTTAACTAAGCTATGATCGCTATCTATTTCAGCCCCTGGATAACTACGACAGTTTTTAACTTGGTTTCTAAATCTTTGTTTAACTAAAATATAATCTATTTGGTATCTAGCCCTATCACCTGGGGCTTTCCAGGTATATCTTCTCCTAACATGTTGTTCGAATAGGGTGTTTACAGTTACTAATCTATGTTCCTGGCAAAACTCAACTAATCTTTCTCCTCTATCATTTCGTCTGCCATACCCAAATTTTCCTACCATTTTTCCCTCACTACCTTCTCCCACTGACGCATTAAAATCGCCCATAACTATTAAATTCTCATCTCCTTTTACTTTTCTCACTATACTATTTATATCCTCGTATACCTTTTCTACTTCCTAATCTTCGTACTGAGTTGTTGGCATGTAAACCTGTACTAAAACAGTGTCTGTGGGTCTCTGGTATCAAAATATTGGGACTAGTTTGGAACCCGAATTCTGATAATTTCACCTACTATGTTGTTCCTTTCGAAGGGAATATTTCAAAACGTTCCGTTCTTTCATATATGGTTAAAATTTTCGACCCTCTCGGCTGGTTGACTCCGGTGGTGTTCTTAATAAAACATTTTTTACAACAATTATGGGTACAACGTTTAGGCTGGGACGACACGCCGGACACCGACTGGTGTTTGAAGTGGGAGAAAATTTGTTCCCGCCTTACTGAATTATCAAATTTGAAAATTCCTCGCTGTTTGTTTTTAGACTCGGGACAGTACCGACTTTTAGGGTTTTGCGACGCCAGTCAGAAGGGTTATGCTGCATGTGTTTTTCTACATGGCACGACTTCAGATAACACGAATTGCCATCTCCTACAAGCTAAAGTAAAATTTCACCCTTAAAATTTCTTTCAATGCCCCGTATGGAATTATTAGGTGCTGTTTTGTTATCTCGTCTAGTATATTCTATAATCTCTAATAAATTTCCTTATTCCTTAAAGGAAATAAAATTATTCACCGATTCTCAAGTGGTACTAGCATGGATTAACACTCCTTCTTATTTATTAAAAACATTTGTTGCCAACCGCGTGGAAATTATTTTAGAATACACTGCCATTCAACAGAGGTACCATATTTCTGGTGAAAACAACCCCGCCGATATGGCTTCTCGTGGTCTTATTGCGCACCAGTTGATTGACAACGATATCTGGTGGCATAGCCCATCTAACTGTAGCGATCTAATTACGGCTTCCAGGAATTTGGAATCTCCCCCTTCTCTAGAAATTCTTCCAGAAATAAAATCTCCCCCTAATATATTAGTTACTTCTACACAAAAAAGTTGCACTCAATTTTTGGATAAATTTTCTTCTCTCACCTTGCTTCGGCGTACTGTTGCATATGTAAACCGTTTTATTTACAATTGCAAGAACTCTGATAAAAAATTATCAGGCTCTCTTTCTTCTGATGAATTACATATCTCATTGATAACTATCATAAGAGTTACGCAACAGCAGTTCTACGCCGAAGAAATAAATCAACTAAATTTAAACAAGGGTTGTTCTAAACAACTCCAAAAATTGTCCCCCTTTATTGATTCGCTAGGTCTTGTTAGGGTGGGCGGACGTTTGCGTCACTCCCTGTTGTCTTATGATAACAAACATCCCTTTCTATTACCGAAACAAGCCACTTTATCGCGATTATTGTGTGATAATTATCACCTTTTATCTATGCATTCAGGTGCATTCATGACGCAATCACTTATTCAGCGAAAATTCTGGATTATTGGAATACGTTCCTTAGTTCGTCAGAGGATCCACAAATGCGTTGTTTGTTCGCGCTTCCGTGCGACAACTGCTCAACCGTTCATGGCCGATTTACCCCCCTTTCCGTGTTCAACTGTCCAGAACATTTACTCATGTGGGAGTAGATTTCGCCGGCCCATTTATGATCAAGTCTTCTAATCGTCGTAATGCCCCGGTGTCTAAAACTTATTTATGCATATTTATTTGTATGTGCACCAGAGCGGTGCACCTCGAGGTAGTGTCAGAGTTCTCTACCGAAGCATTTTTAGCTTGTCTGACAAGGTTTACAGCTCGTAGAGGAATTCCTGATGTTGTTTACTCAGATCAGGGTAGAAACTTTCTTGGTGCCTCGCGGTACCTTAAGGAAGCTATCATATTCCTTAAATCCAACAACGATAAAATTTTCGCCGCTTTAGCCTCCCGCCATATCAAGTGGCAATTTAATCCTCCATACGCCCCAAATTTTGGCGGAATTTGGGAGTCTGGAGTGAAATCGGCAAAGGCCTTATTAGTTCGTAATTTAGGTACACGCCCTCAAACCTTTGAGGAACTATGTACAATTTTTTCTAGGGTTGAAGCCATACTCAATAGTCGCCCTCTTTGCCAGTCTTCCGATCCTAATGACGGTACGGATTATCTGTCGCCCGGTCATTTTTTAATAGGCTGTCCCCTTTTATCTCTACCTGAAATTACTATTCCGGAGGAAATAACTTTGCGTTCTCGTTGGCAGCGATTGTGTCAGGTTACTCAATCCATTTGGCGTCGGTGGTCCAACGAGTATCTTCACCAACTCACCCAACGTAATAAATGGCATTGCCCCACCATATTGCCCAAGGTAAATAATGTGGTCATAATTAAAAATTTAAATACTGCCCCCTTGTGTTGGCCTCTTGGCCATATTGAAAAGTTATTTTTTGGTCGTGACGGTATACCACGAGTAGCATCTGTAAAAACCGCTGCAGGTTTATTTACACGTCCAATAAGTAAGCTTATTATTCTCCCTTTGAATGAATAAATTTTATTTTGGTTATTTTCTCTCGTATTTATGTTCCGTTTAATTTTAAAAATTTTAAGGTTGTATTAAGTTTTGTTTTAATTTGCCTAGCAACCTTAACATTTCTAGGGTGTATTTTTAAATGATTTATTTTGTTTTGGTATAAAACTTATTCAGTTTTAGATGGGCGGTTATGTTTACGCCTTGCCTAATATAAATTAAAAGCATGCTCCTCTTATGTCTCGACTACGATTTGTTACTCGCGCATCGCCAAAGGTGAGCGCTGATTACAACCAATAAGATAAGTAAGGCGACACAGCTCTCTCTATTAGAACACAGTCCATTTTTAAATATTACATTCGCGCCGGTTTGTCGGCATTAATTGTTGATTAATTAACAACGTGAGCACCTCTATTTCCCTTCCTTCACCAACCCTCTCCTGTCTAACCAATTATGTATTTTGTGTTGAGTGTAAAGTGATAATTGAACACGGGGTAAGTTTTTTATGCAACCACATTTTATTACACGTTTAATTTTTGTTATTGTGAACCAGCCGTTCCGCTTAGGCGTGAACAATTAGTGTTAATGGGTTTTTAATGAGAAAACCTATTAAACAGCGATTAGTGTTAATGGGTTTATAATGAGAAAACCCATTAAAAAGCGATTAGCGGCGGCGGCGGCGGCGGCGGCGCTGCGACTGCGCAGTTTGCGAAGGAACATCATTCTCTACTTGTATGCAACGAGGATTTTTAAGACTGTTAAGGGAATTCCTATAGTAGGTCAAAAAATGACTAAAACGGACCTTAGATTTTTTGAGACTTTAATGCTCAAGATACATGAGAAAACCGATTTTTTTCACTAGAAAATTGCACCTTCTGTGCTCGTACGAAGGTAGCCCTTCTACTCACGTCTTATACTCTTGGAGAATGCCTTAGAAATAGGGATAATTAGCAATGAGCTGGTTTTAACTTTCTCCTTCTACTTAAGTGATTTATGAAAACAGTTTTTCAATTCAAGTATATTCGTTGGTTCTACTTTCCAGTATAGGGTCCGAATAAAATTTTAAACTATGAGCAATGCAATACAATTTTATAAAACGAAATAGGAAAGCATTTTAATATTGACATATATCTATGGATTCGCATTTCATCACAAATTACTCTTACATTTCCAAAAAGTACTGTTTTATCGATAGGTAGAGTAATTACTTGCTCTAAGAGTGTCGTATAATTCCCAACTGTGGGGTTTCTATTATAAACCTGAACGAAAAGAATCAACTCTAATTATTCAGAGTTTTGAATCATTAACTCCTTAGTCAGAAAATTTTACTGAGAAATTAATTTCCCCTCGGTTTTAGTAGGCGTAGGTTGTACAATCGTAGGTGTTGCCAAATATGAAAAAATCTAAGTCAATTAAATAACAATCAATATGACGTCATTAAAAGTTCACTATGAATATAATTGTATCTTTTACTCTACATCAATAACTTACTCTAAAATACAGGCGAAAGTAGATTTACTTTTCCTCAAAACGTGGGCATATCCCTTACGCATTTACTACATTCAATGAATAGGATGGGGACCTTACCCTTCTCGTAAAGGGTCATGATAAATGACGTACGGGGGTGGATACAATCTCCCTTCTATTTTCCCGGTATTGATTCTGTATACGTACACAAAGTTGTCTAAGATTGTTACGTTATTTGTGGTGCAATTTTAAGTAATTGGGAATGAGTGAGCTTACAAGTTATCACAATTTTTTGCAAACAATGAGTCGTTATGTTTCGATAACAGATTGACTAATCTCAAGATAAGCATTTGTGCATTTCATTCGCGTTCGTGACGTATACGGTTAGAGCTCAATGCTCAAATATAATTTATAATCAGAAAATATATAATAGAAATGAAAGTGAATCAATATTGATGGAATGAAAAGCTTTAAGTTAAAGTAAAATAAATGCACCTCCAAGTACAAGACTTTGACTATTTAGACCAAATGGGTCCAATTTAATTAAAACAAGGGCCATTTAATGTAATTAGAAAGATTAATTACAAATTTCCTTAAAATTATATTTTGAAATGAGGATTCAGGAATGTGGATAGGATTATTAAAACATGTTATGTAATTATGTGAATTTAAGGTAGTAATTTATATAGTATTGCTGAATATTTACCTTTATTTAAACATTTATTTAATTAAATGTGTCTATAAAACTTAATTTTTTATCCGAAAGTTCTCAGTGCTTTTCTCTTGGTAGTTTTTCAAAGACCGAGACAGGCAATCTTCATTATAGCACATATGTTACCAGTTAATGTTGTCACGAAAACTCTTTTGCAATACCAACAGTTCTTTAGTATCAACTTATTACACATGCCTTTCTACTCATACTTACAGTTAAATTTTAATGTATCCAAGACGATTTATGTTCAGCTAATCACTAACAGCACAAATACTAACTTAAGGCGACAACGTTATCGTCTTATTAGTAGCGAAGCACTGACTTAATTTATATGGATCACTATAATAATTTATATTTATTTATTTATTTATACATCTATCTTACAGAAATTAATCCAATTACAAGATAGGATATAAACAGAAGATCTATTTCATTTAACCGTGTGTTAACACTAATTTATTTCATAAAACGACTTTATAAATCAAGTCTCGAATAGAATTGTAATTAAAGCACAGATTATCCACCTCTTACAGATGCGAAGGTTAGAGTTTTCTTTAAGCGTGCTCCAAATAAGTGGTTTTCTAATCAACCTAAATTTTTTTCTGGTTAACCTAACTTTTCATTTTGATTCGTATTGTTGTAAGTATTGTTCTTTTAGCGATTAACAATGAATATGGACGAAAAAAATGAATAAGGTGACACATTTTTTGCTTGATGAGAGTGTTTCACAAAATCTACAAACAATATCTCTATGTTCCATCATCATCATCATCAAGTCTTCAGTCCTAGAACTGGTTGGACGCGTACCCTCATTGTTTCCTATTCTGAACCAACCTACACATTTCTCTGAAATTAGCACAGTCTGCATCTATCACTATTTGTCTGATCTCGGTCTACCTCTACCTATCTTTTCCTATCTCTGCTTGTAAGTTGTAATATATCCCGTACTATTTTCCAGACATGCCTTAGAACATATCCTGTCCTTCTATTTCTCCTATTGTTTTTCGTTTTCCACAGATATCCTTATTCCTCTACTATTTCAACAACCTATTTGTTATTAACTTTGTCTGTCCATGCTACCATCCTCATACATCTGAAGCACAACATTCCAGAAAGCTTCTATCTCTTTCTGTCTGTTTTTCCTACTGCCCCTATTTCATAGATGTACTGTGCTGTGCTCCACACTATGCTTTGAACAGTTTTCTTCTTGTACCTATGTTCGTTGTCTTTGAACATAGCCGCTGTTCTTTCTTGTTTGATGCAGTTCGGTCACCTTCTATTGTTTTACAGTTATATACCCTATTTCCCCGATATTCAGTTGTATGTGAAAGGGGGTAAGCAGCCTTTGACTGCCAAGTTTCCTCAGCATTTGAACCTTTGTCGAATTAATAGTTTTTCCAATTTATACTTTTGCACAATCAACATTAGTTGAAAATATTTCACAACCAACACCTGTAGTTGTTTATAATACTCATCAGATTTAAGAGCACTTATTTTTTCGTCATTGGGTTTTACGTCTTGAAACTGGTTGGACTTGTACCTCAGCTTATTTATGTTCTGAGCTACCCTACACAGTTCCCTGCAATCATTCCAAAAGTCTATATACAACTCGATTCCCTTCTATTGTTTTCTAATTATATGCCCTATTTCACTGAGATTCAGATCCCTTCGCACAATTAACGCAAAACCAATATCTGTAGTTGTTTATAATAATCACCATGTTTAAGTAAAGTTATTATTTTGTCATAAGTCTTTCCATCTTGCGGCTGGTTGGAAGCGTACCTCCATTGATTTCTATTCTGAGCTAGCCAACACATTTCCCTGAAATTCTTACAGCCTACATCTTTCACCCCTTTTCTAATATTTACTTCTCTGCTTTCTTGCTCTAATAAGCAATGTACTATCCGTCTATTCCTAAAACTCATTCTAACCTTTTTGAGTATTTCGAACATTTTTTTCCATTTTACATTGTCGAATGCTTGTTCCAGATCTACAAACCCTATATATACGCTTTCACCCATCTCTATTGTTTTCTCCATTATCACTCTCAGAGCTAAAATACTGGGAGAAGATCAATTTGGGTTTAGGCGAAACAGGGGAACACGGGAGTTCCCCTGTTTCGCCTTAACCCAAGTTGATCTTCTCCCAGTATTTCTTCAGCTCGTTTTTCCATTCGTCTTTGTACAATTCTAATTAATATTTTTGAAACGTGTGCTGTCAAACTTATTGTTCGAAAATTTTCACATCTATCCAGGCCTCTTTTTTTAGTATAGTTACTATGATGTTACGTTTGAAATCTATGGGTATCTCGCCTTTCTCATACATATAGCTTATAAGACGGAAGAGACGTTCTGTTACTGCTTGTCTAGCGGTTTTTGGAGTTTCTGCTTGCACCTTACCATTTTTCAGGCTCTTTAAATGATAATTCAAGCTCATCTCTAAGTATAGGTAAGGAGACCAAACGTCCCGCTTTTGGCGGGACAGTCCCGATTTTTCACAATTTGTCCCGCGTCCCGCGACGTTTTTCAAAAGTCCCGACTTTTAGAATTAAGTTAAATTTTATATTTATGAAAATCATTGTTTTGCGTTCTAAGAATCCTTCAATTTGTTTTGCGTTCTAAGAATCCTACGGGCTACGACGACTAACATATTGCTTTTGCTACCCAGTTACATTGTATTTGTCTCTCAGATGATACACTTCGTGTTCGTACTGCGTGCTAGCAAGCTAATTAAACAAATAAATACTACAAATCTGCCACTTACCATAGAAAATTAAGGTAAGTAATTTATTTATAAATTTCATAAATACATAAATTTTCTTAAACTTAGCTTAAAATACTCGTAGTCTTCATATTTTATATTATTGACAAAAAGTATATCACCGACCTTAACCTTAAAAGAAATTTTAGAAAGAAATATACGAAAAATTTTGTAAATATTTTAAGTCAATCAAACTAATTTCGTTATAAGCAACAATAAAATATGTTCATGTAAATTATGTTTAGTGCAAATTAATTGGGCGAATAAAAAATGTCAAGGAATAAAATATTATACATTTTTTAATATTTGCAAATTGTACTTATTTAAAAATAAAAAAATATTACGATATTATTTTTATTCTGTATGAAAAGTTTTGTTGATCCCCCTCTCCTTCAGAGTTGTCCCGCTGTGCCCATTTAAAAATCTGGTCACCTTAAGTATAGGATATCCCAGGTCATCATTTTCAATGTCTGATTCCTGTTCTAATGCTGTTAGTTCCTCTCTTGAATATAAATTCCCTATATATTCCTGCCATCTAGCTACTTTCTCTACATTTTCTATAATGACGTTTCCTCCCGCGTTCCTTATATTTTTGTCATATGGTTTTATATCCCTAAAATTCATTCTAATTAATTTGTATGCTTCGTCTGTCTTTCCTAATTCCATCTTAGTTTGTACCTCTTTGCACTTTTTATCAATCCATTGTTCTTTAGCTTTCCTGCATTTGCGAATGATTTCCCATTTTATGGTTTTGTATCTCTGGTTTCCTGTTTCATCTGATCTATTTTTGTATTTTCGTCTTTTTCTATTAAATTCAGGATATCCTTTGTTATCCATGGTTTCTTGTTTTCTTTTTGTGTATACCCCAGAATATCTCTGGCCGCCATGTCTAAGCTGGATTTAATGTTATTTCATTCTGTTTCTACTTCCTTAGTATCAGAATCCGATATCTTTCAGCAATTCATTTGACTTTTTTCAAATCTTTCGTGGATATCTTTATCTTTTAGCTTCTCAAAGTCCTCTTGTTCAAAATTGGGTTAGAACGCCACTCTTAATTTCAATGTTATTTATTTTAAACAGTCAAGGTTTTGTTTTGCGATAAACCAGGCGGTCTTATCTAGCACTGGTTTTGTACACTCGTTTCGAAGCACTTGGCCCGTGCGGTCATGTATTAAAACAATATACATTTTTTGGTGTGTGTGTGTGTGTGTGTGTGTGTGTCACTGTGCTTCTACATAATCCGTCGACGGAGATTTGTTCTGGTTTGGATGCTGCCAACAACTTCCGTAGAAGCCAACAGTATGAACATTAAGGTAAGTGCATGATCATTGTTTGATTTACCGCTAAGAGTATTTTATCGCAACACTACCCCCAAGTCACAGTCCACTTGCTATAAGGAAATAATCTGGGGTTTCACTCTTAGTGTAAATATTCCCATTGTTTCTCCAACACATCTTTTTCAGATTTTTAAATTTAAGTATGGCCTTCATAATTACGATGTTGTGGTCAGTGTCTATATCTGCTTCCGGGTAGCTTCTACAATCTTTTACTTGATTTCTAAACCGATATCTAGCAATAATGTAATATATTTGATATCTTCCTATATCTCCTGGCATCTTCCACGTGTATCGTCTTCATGATGTTGAAATAATGTATTTGTGATGGTTAAGTTGTTCTTGTCACAAAATTCTACCAGCTTATTTCCCCTGTCATTTCTCGTGCCTAAACCAAATAAACCTACTTTTACTCCTTCCCTACCCTCACCTACCACTGCATTAAAATCCCTGTAATTATTAAATTTTCATGTCCTTTTACGTATCTTAGTATGTCTTCGATATTTTTGTAGATCGCCTTTACCTCTTCCATACTGTAGCTAGAGGTGGGCAAGTATACTTGTATTATTACTGTATTTACTGGTTTAGATTCAAATCTAACCATGAGTACTCTTTCGTTCTTTTGTAAGTAGTTTTCTACACATCGTCCTATCTTTTTTCGCATAATTATCCCCACACCCGATTTTCCTTCTTCTGATCCTGTATGAATCACCTTGAAGTCTCCACTCCAAAAATCCCCCGCCTCTGGTCAGCGGACTTCGCTGATTCCTACTATGTTTAGTGCTAACCTATCCATTTCGAGTTTCAAGTTCTCTAGCTTACATACTTGTTTCATATTTCTGACATTCCACGCTCCGACTCGCAGAATGTTCACGGATCTTTTTCTATACTTTCGGATCACATCCGCCGAAGTAGTCCCCGCCCGGAGATCCGAATGAGGGACTATTTTACTACTGGAATTTTTTACCCCAGAGGATGCCATCATCATTAATAACAATTTGAGTACGCTGTGTACTTGGGAGATAATGTGGTGATTTCCCGTTGCCTTCCACATCGCAGTAGTGTGTCTTAGAATGTCATACCGACTCCTATGGCCTCTGCCACTCTAAGTACCGAAAAAGCTGCTGCCCTCTTTCGGTGATCTGTCTTAGTCTGGTTCCTCACTAAAGACCCCACTATTTTGGTTAAACCTATTGTTCGCCTCTTTAGCTCATTGAAACGCGCAAGCTATTCTATCCACCCCTTTGTATGAAAAACTGTAAAATTGTAATAATAATGTAATAATAAGCAAATATTTGAGTTTAATTATATTTAAACATAATAAATGAAGACAGTTACACGCCCTAGAATATAAATTAAAAGAATGGTGCATGTTCAATCCTTAATGCCAACCCCTTGCCATCATTTTGCTAAGTTTTAATCAAAAAATTATAATACTCATAAATAACTTATTGCAATTACTTATTTAATATATCTTTACTATTAGCTACTTGTATAAAGTAATATTCTTTCATCCCTTAAAAGCATCCTCTAATGAAAGTTTATTCAAAACATTCATTAAAAATTTTTTTTTTTCATATTAAAAATGTTTTATATAAAGAACATTTTACATTATTAGAAATTGTATGTTACATCCTAAGCTGGGGGTGTTAGTTTTCAACCCTTAAAATCATCCCCCAATAAAACTCTATTTAAAAATGTCATAAATAATTTTTTTTTCAAAGAATTTAATAAAAAAATTGTTTATTTAAAACTAACATGAAAACCTTTTAAATAATTTATTTGTAAATATAATTTATTAATTTTCATCTCCGCTGTCTTTTCCGTCGACATCTTCTTCTCGTCTTCAACGGGGGCACTACTCTGGCAATTATCGCCAGAACAAGTGCCACACGTTCGATTGCAGAACAGATACATCAATGCACACACACTATGAATACCTGCCGCGCCGGCTGTGCTCCGAAATTCCTTTCCTACTCAACTCTAATATATAATATATATATATATATATATATATATATATATATATATATATTGCCGTGGAACCTATAAAATTCGGGAACGAAGCTGGAACATCGATCCTTCAACTGGGCCAACATAAAATTTTCGAAAAACAAAATAAAAATTTTATAAATTTCGTACCCTTTTATTTTTTTTCTCTTTCAAATTCCTTCAGCTTCCCTGGTTAGCTCTGCTGTACCTATTCTAGAAAACCTAAATTTATAGACATATCTCTTTCACGCTCGCACACCATTCAATAAAACTGCCAAATAATACTACAACCATTCAACCTTTTATTGGCACCTATTAACAGATAAATTATATTTACATGTGTTAAAAACAGTTAGATACAATAATTATACTACTTCAATTATGTTATGTTTTAAAGTCTTTGATTTTTCTAATAAATTTTGAACAACTTCAATGAGATATGAGTAGATGGGCCCCACATGTTACTCTAAACTGACTTCACACTGGAGTATGGTGATCTCATAATAACCCAGTTTAGTTTGTATATGCCTTTTAAACCTTGCATAAATTAAAACCAAAAATTACAGACCCGTTTACCCTTTACAATTCAATTTTTATCCTGACTAAATTTTGGATGTTTTAAATACACCCTTTTCCAATATTTAAGCATTTATAAATAGTCCAGTACATGTATCATTTACTGTAATTTCTACAACCATAAACCTGCCACCAAAAACGTCAACCACACAGCACAAAATTTCACAAATGTTTATACAACAACAGAAATTTCAAATAAATACCTGGAGAATTCTTTAATCTTCATTCCCATTGGAGGGGCTACCATAAAACTCCTTGGCGTTGTTACCATTGACTATACAGCTTGTCGAATCCACCGGCCTCTACCATCCATATCATGCACACGAAATAGATTACCAGCTCTGGTTACCCCCATATATCATGTTTCCATTTATTGATTTTTGCTTAGTATTGTAGTAGCCGGACCTTTATTAATTTAAAATGCACTACTCGTACTTCGCGTCAACAATTAGAGGTACACTACTACATTTTCATACTTGTAACCACTCTTATTTACGGTAACATAAAATAATACTCACAAAAAAACTTTATTGTATGCTGGTCGGAACCAGCATTCAGCATTTTATCGCAGTAATCGAAAATCGAACAGAAAAGAAGAGAAGAGAACCTCAATAACCTAGGTTTAGTATTTATATGCTTTCAAAACCCCCTTAGTGGACGCACTTCACTTCAAACGCTTATTTTCAAACACCGTTTCTACAAATTTTGAGCATAACCGTCGATTGATTCTGAAAATTTTTCCCGCCGTGCTTGTCGTATACTACGAATTTGCTTACAACCGTCGCGTGTGCATTCGTTTCTAACACTGTTGAGTTTCGACCAATAATAGAGTTTTCTGTCGTCACCAAACTCCTCCTAAACGCGATTTATCTCTGTCTTATGCATGTTTGTTGTCTCGTTCAAAACCCCACTTGAGTTACAGAAAATCGATATTGATGACATCTTATCTCCACTCCACGTGTATATAGTACGTGCTTTTCAATCCCAACGCTTTTATATTTGTCTCTCTCTGTTGTATATAACCGATTGTGCATTTCTCTCGCTCTTTAAGATGTTTGTTACTCTAGTTGTTTATACCAAACTGACGGTTGAAAATATTTTCTATGAAATCCTATCTTAATACACGCTTGACTTCGTCGAACGTGACCTTTTAAAACGCAGGTGCTTCTGTTAATTATCGAACGTTTGAACATAACAACTTCTTAGACTTTATATTTCTTCGTATCTGTATAAAACGAATACTTTTGCCTTGGAATTATTGATTTTCTTACACAGCACGTTCTCTTTTGCTTATATGTGTTGAATTAAGATAACTTATGGTTAATTATGCATATCCTTGAACTTCTATTTGCTTTAAAACTGTTTTTTATGTAATTTTAACATTCCAATTATTAATTATAAAAATACGTTAATACTCGTCCGTTCTCCCTAAAAAGGGTGACGCTTACATTTCATTTCACACTTTTAACGGTTATATCTCAGCCAATTTTCATCGTATAGTAATTTATAAAAAACAAAAATTTTTGTCAAAAAAAATCTAAAGTTTTTTACTCTTGTTATTTTTGCCTAAAATTCATAGTTTTTAAGTAATTTTAAAAAAATTTCAATTATTAAAAAAATCTCCAAAATCGACATTTTATCAAAAACCAAGCATTCTAAACCGGTACAACTTTCACATCACGTAAATGACACCCAAACAAAATAAAATTTACAAGGAATACGATCAATTTTGATTTTAATGCACTTGGCATCACTCTCAAGGCTCATTTTTTCATAAAAAATGTGAGTACTACGCTTTATTTTGATCATAACTAGGCGAGTTTTTATCCGATCGACATTTATCAAAGCCAATTTTGGAGGTATTTTTAAGCACTTTAAGAAGCATCTAATAACATTTTTTGATAAAACTGACCCATCATATTTGACATTGAACATTTTATTTTCAACATTTCGTGAAAAAAAGTCCGCTTCAACCGTCTATAACTTGAATAATATAGCAGTAGTGAATTTTTTACAAGAGAGCTTTATTCTTCATTTTTTAATAGCTTCATTTTTTTCTCAACATTTTTTTATTAAATTTGAATTTTTCGAGTTACATTCAAAAAACCGCCCAAAAACAGGCTTTTTTTTGGTCAAAAATTAGTATTTTCAACCGCATACAACTGAAAAACTATGGGGTATACAAAAAAATTTCATAGGAACTTTTCTGCTTAAAATGAGTCCATCTATCGATTTTCGTGGTTATTTGGAATAAAGCAGTCCCCACCCCCTAGAATGGGTGAGTACCACCCCTAGGGAAAAAGCTCATATTGGCACTGGGTCACTTTTGCTTTTTATGCTCTTCTTCACCAACTGTCAAAATTTCAAGACGATCGATGAAGGTTTAACGAATCGAGACCCCCAAAACCTTCAGTGACTAGACTAGTAGGAATTTTAGAGAAAAGTCCCAAGATGGATAAACTAACGATGAAAAAAATAACTGTACCTAAACATGATGATTATTATAAGAAACTACAGGTGTTGGTTTTACAATACTCTCACCTAAGGTTAGTTGTGTGAAAGGATTTACTGGGAAACTATTAATTCGGCAAATGTCTAAGTGTTGGGGGATCTAACAACTGTTAAAAACATGATTGTAGATTATAGTAGAATTTATTATTCACATTCAAATTTCCCGCAATAAACCTTTTATGTATCGGTGAATTGCGCTCGAAGTTCTAGAATTTTGCCCTACAAACTTCAAACAATCCAACAAAACCTTCGCATATGTAAGAAGTGAATAATCTGTGATTAAAACTTCAATCGAAACTAACTGTCTAATATCCATGACCGGCCGATTTATATTGTTGCGAGCTACTATTAGGCAATCCATGAAACACACAAGCGCCGTAAGCACTGCATATTCTCCATGGATCGAGAATCTTCTAGCAATTAGCGGAGAATGAGTCATCCTTTTAATTCAGAGTATATATAAGACCGCTAGTAAATGTAAGAGGTTAGTCTATACCAGAATGTCGAATATAAATTATATCGTGTAAAGTTAAATAGTTGAGCTTTTGTAAGTCCAAGAGTATACATAAATGTTATATTATGTGAACGTGTCTAAAGTACATGCAGCTTGTAGAATACATAAATAGACAAAAGTGTAATAAATAAATAGTTGTGTTGATGTTGTTAATAGACCTATAGTTAAGAATTTAGTTTAAGAAGATATTAGTGCTCGTAAATCATTGGTGTGATAGTGCTTCATTGTTAATTCGACTGAAAACATCTATAAATAAGGCATATACTGTTAATTAGACTTGTGAACAGTGAATAACAAAGACTTTTGTTATTACTTGTTTTAAATTGGTGAAACGCGGTAGTAGTGGCCCGGTACAATATATTAATAATTCTGGAATATTCTAAGAACGCACAAGAATAAGTGTATTATTATAAGCTTGATGACGGTATAAGGGCATCCTCTTGTAAACTGTCAATCATCTTTGACTACACATAGTACCGAATACATTGTTCCAGTAGACTGTGTGACACCTGGTTACAATATTGATCCATAGATCGTTTTATTTAATTTCACGAACGAAAATAATTGCTCACACTATACGTACACCCAAAATATCATAAAATTTCTACTGCACTTTTTAATTCCCGGGTATTTTCTACCTAAATAAGAATATATTTTGAGAATTTCTGCTTCTCCATTTGTCTTTTAAAAACCAATCATTCTAGAAAGCAGTTAATTCCAGTTGTATCGAAGTGGAGCATTTTCAACTTCAAAGGAAAAGGACCTAATAAAACGAGAAAAAGTTTTTTATAACCCTTTGAAATCATTATAACGTTAATCAAATTTGTTTCTGATTTCTTCAAATTTACGTTAATATTGTGAAAGGGAGCAACTTCCATTTTGTGCTTTTAACTGCTTAGACAACGTAAGCAAATACGTCAAAGCGTGTTTTATAAATTACTTTTATGCTAAGTAAATTTTTGTACAAAATTAACTACTGCATCTTACCTATTCGGTATTAATTGATCTTTGGCTTGCAATGTAATATTAAAATTTTTCAAATGGTCTGTAATATATGTTAAAAATGCCAAATTTTTAACCACAAAGGATAGTTTATAATCGATGTATTTTGGTTTATTTCATATTTTATTTTAAGAATACAATTATTGTTAAGAACTATTAGGCAGCCCGTTAAACACGTAAACATCAGTAAATTCTACAGAAGTCTCAAACCTTCCAGTAAACACTACAATATGAGACTTCTATTTAATTATAGGGTAAATATAAGATCGGCAATGAGTTTACAGAAGTTAGTCTATATCAAAATGTCATATATAAATCATTTCGTGTATAGTTAGTTGGTCATTACATTTTGAAAGTGCTTTAGGAAATACACATTTGTGTTATGTGAACGTGTATATTGTACCGCCAGCTTGTACATAAATAGACAAAAGTGTAATAAATAAATTATGGTAGTGTTAGTGTTGTTAAGAAGACTTATGGTTAAGGATTTAGTTTAAGAAGATATTAGTGCTTGTAAAGAGTATTAGGGTGATAGTGCTATAGCCTTTTTAGTTATTAAGGGATTTTATTTGTTAGGTTTTTGCTCCTATGTGACCTTCTGAAAGGCACAAGGATGTTTGACGAGGATTTCCCAGAAAGTGTAAAGAGCCCACGGCAAGTTTCGGTGGAAAATGGCTCGTAGATGAGGAAACCTCAAAAGGCTAAGCGGCTAGTCGAGCTATTTGCTCTGGGTAGAACATGAGCTGTGGGTCGGGGTTGGACTGCGACCAAAAATGTAAAGAATATGGCGCCACCGAATTTTTGTATACGAAGAAGACCTTACTTAAGTCCCTTGTATAAGGCAAATGCGGAAACCTTTACTCAATTACCGCTATACAATATATTACTGAAACACAATCCCTAAAGTTTTCTTACCTTATGGCTCGATATTGACCTTTATAGATCCACTGCTACACCTGTGAACAGATTAAAACAAAGATAGCACTGTTTGTGCATTTATATCCAAAATTTAATAATTAATTCGAATCAACCCTCATTCATTCCAATTAATAATCATAGTCTTGACCAAATAAAAATCTATTCCTTCAGTAGCAAGTAAATTATTTACAAGACATCTTCTTTAAATAAGTTTGATTAAATTAAATTATTGAAAGATATGTACATATGTACTTGATAGTATCAGTATTTCTCACAGATAAAATATAATAATTTTATATTAGCAATGTCTAGCAAAAATTTATTCTCAAATGAATGAGTATGAGTTTTTTTTTAATGTTTAACTTTATATTACAACTTCTGTTGGTTTGAGTAGCACTACTTTAACCTCACATTTTATGACAAAATATTCCACTTAACAATTAGTGAAATGTAAAAGGTAAAATTTAATTCTCTAAGATTTGAATAAATTATGTTTCAAATAATCACATCAATTTTCATTAAATATAAAATTTAACTTTTCCTATCTTCATAATGACATCTACCGTATATTAATAGTATTAATAAAAAGATTTAATGTGAAACTTTATAGGTTCCTGTTGCATAATTTAAAAAATAACTTGTCTGTCATTCACCTAATGAACTTGAACATTACCACGTGATCAAACAAAAAATTATTTGTCTGCTATACCCAATGCTACAGCTGACGTATAAGAAAGCAAATTACATACCAGGTGTTAATCCGATGGAAAAATACTTGCTAGGTATACGGACCATACCCGGAATTATAATTGATAATTTATAATTCACGTGTTTCAGCAACTAAGAATACAGGAATTTCCAATTCCATACAACCAAATTAGCTGCATACTGAAAATTCAACATAACATTACGGCGTCCACATTAAATAATTGAAGCACGCCAATTCGACTTTCGTACAAGGTTAAACTTCACATAGATACTAATAAATTTTCATTTCTTGTCCAAATAAATTAGTTATATTTCTTAAATTTCAAAAGCTAAGATGTACAAATTATCCTAGATTGCACTAAAAATATCAATTTAGTAAGGCTATAAATTCAGTAATACTTACTGTTAACCAAAGGTCATTCAAACAATTTAACGTCTCGTCAATTGCGAGCTAATTCCAACAAGTGTGGACATAAAAATGCGCGTCGCCGAGACAATACCATTTCAAGAAAACAATTTTTAATTTTTCTGTGCTTCTAACACATGGACTGCAACAGCGTCATGATCCTTGAGTTCAAGGAACAATTGACCTCCTCTAACGACAGCTTAGTTGGAAGTGATAAGATGACGTAGTTGCCGCCTGACAACAAGCTTAATATTACAATCATCTAACAAAGGGAACTCTTATGATGACACTAACAAAGGGCATCTTTCGTCACCGCGTAATGTAATACTTTCAAATTGAAGGCTTATATTGTTTTCAACAATATTCAATATTTATTTCGTAGATTGTGTAGCATTATTATACTTAAGTTGGTTATTAATGAATTAAATAAGTTAGATATCTGTGAAAATATTGTCAGAAAATAAAATTGTTACAGTACTTTATTGTTAATTGGACTGAAAACACCTATAAATAAGGCATATACTGTTAATTAGACTGGTGAACAGTGAGTAATAAAGACATTTGTTATTACTTGTTCTAAATTGGTGAAACGCCAGTTATGTATCCCCAATCCATATATGTACAATTAAATAGAAATTATTAGGAAATTATTAAGAAACTTAAGTTAGATGCAACATTGTAATTCAAGGATAAATAAAGAAAAGGTTAATAAAAGTTCACAAGCAAGTTGTGAGAACGGATGTGAATACATTGTATTCCAGACGTAAGTGATACTGCAGATGCAGGTCACAGACGGTTAAGAAACCGCAATTATTAGAATTAAGATTGTTACATTGTATAATGAATTGAATAAAGAAATAAGCAGACATAAGCTCTGCAGTTCCCACAGAAATGTGAGGGGCAGGGACAACATAAATACCCCGGGAGCCTCAAACCAATCAGTCAGTTTCAGCTTTTACATCGTTGGTTGCTTAGGCTACTCGCCCTAATTGAACTTCAATTATTATTAAATTTCGACTTAGTATAATTTATATAGTTTGTCAAAATTCCAAATGTAATTCTGTTAAATAAATAAAATTGCTACAAGAAATTTTGGAAGAAGACTTTTTAAAAAGGCAGCTCCCAAGACCCGAAACGTAACTCGCATTAATAGCAGCCCGCTACACTGGCGTCAGGCTGTGTTAGGTGTATAGTGATTAATTAAAAAAAACACAAGTCTAAAGACATTTGAGTAGTTTGTATATGCCAATTACAAGAAACCAAAGTAAAATTGACACAGAAACTTTAGTGAATTTCTTTAAGGATTTTATATGCGGTATGGAAAAACAATTAAGTGGAACTGCTGCGAAACTGGCAGAAAAGTATACTGAAAATGCTGAGTAAATAAAAGAGAGCTCGGCTAAAGTAGAAATGACACTTAGTGAAAATGTAGTGAGGTCAGTTGAACTGGAATCAACCCTTAAAGAAAAGTTAAGTGAAAATGATGAGAAAATAGAAGAAAAGTTAAGTGAAAATGCTGCGAAAATGGAAGAACAGTTAAGTGAAAATGCTGCGAAAATGGAAGAAAAGTTGAATGAAAAACCACGTTAGAACAAAGATTAATGGAAAGCTCCATTGCATTGAAAGGAAATGTCACTGAACAGGTAAAAACAGTTGAGTAAAAGTTGGACAGTAAATTGGTAAAAATGGAAGAACATGTGATGAGGCTGCAAGAACAAATGATTTCACTAATAACGCGAGTTATGTATCCCCCAATTAAATTATACATAAAGAAATAGAATAAATTAGGAAATTATTAGAAATATTAAGACAGTGCCAAGTGATGTGCAACAAAGTAAATCAAGGACAATTTATACAGTTTATTAACGTTCATGGGAACGGAAGCGCTACTTTGTATCGCAGACGATAAGTGACACTGCAGATGTCAGGTCACAGACGGTCAGGTACTGTGATTACTTAGAAATTAAGATTACAACATTGTATTCATGAATAGCATTAAATGTAAGCAGACATGAGATCTGCAAGTTCCCACAGCCATGTGAGGGGGTAGGGATATTATAAAAAGCCCGGGAGCCCCAGTCGACGACAGTTAATCCATCGATCAGCTTTAGCATTGCAGTTCGTTAGATTACTCATTTTAGTACAATTAATTAATGTATTTCGATTAAAGTAAATTTCAAGATTGTCAAAATTCCAATTCACTGAATCTCGGTGAAATAAGACATGAAATTAGAAAACAATAGAAGGGAAGCTAGCTCAGAATATAAATAAGTGCAGGTACGTGTCCAACCAGTTTTGAGATGAAGATCCGATGATGATGATGATGAAGCATATTAACAACCCCTGTAAAACAGCATTGGTATCTGACAAGTGTAAACCCGCCATAGGGTCGCCTCAGATCCATATACAACCTTCATAGAACAACATTGGTATCTGACAAATGTAAACCCGCCATAAGGTCACCTCAAAACAATGTTAAAATCTACCAAAGAGGTAACTTAAATCATAATGATTTTCCCTTCAAAATAAATATAAAAAAACGACTACTTAAGCCTTTTAATAATGCAATTGCACACTTCTTTAATACCATCCTCTAAATTGCATAAATAGAAACATGTTAAAAAATGTTTTCCAATTCCCAAGTTATTGAATTTTTACAATAAAAATTAATCAGCTGATTTCACGTTAAGCGTATTGGTTACCTAAAAAAGTCGGTCCCAGGCCGTAACACAAATTGAAGGCAATCATTCATTTAAACTTTAAAAATTTTTGTTTAATGTACTCAAACCAAATATTTCAAACATCAATAAATCAAAGTCACCTTCAATTTATATCATAAATGTCAAACTTGAAGTTTTTATTATTTTGAAAACGATCCTAGGTCATGGATCGAAACGTTAATAAAGATCATTTTAAAAACTATAAGTGGTTTAATCCCCAAAGAAGATTAAGAAGTCAATTATGTATTACTAAAAATAAATTTGTTAAGAAGTTGGAAATGGTTTTTTAAAAAAAGGCCGCTCCCAGCCACGAACCTTAACTCGCGGCCACTTGAACTAACAAACCAAGTTGTAAATCAGGACATCCCTGAAATAAGAAGCATGGAAAGAAGCAAGTCAATGCTGTCAAAATTTAAAGTGAAACTCCGCCCACATTCGATAGTAAAACACCTTGGCCGACATATTTGAAACAATTTGAAGCTGCTGCAATAGCAACAAAGACAAGGCTATCTCCTCAATTGAGGTCCCACGGGAGGAAGCTCTTAACATCTTTCAAACGATTCCCGATAACCAACTGAATGATTACGACCTCTTACCATCGAAGCTTGAGATGAGATATGGAGTTTCTCACCTTCAACAGGTATACCATGTGCAAGTTAAGAACCGCTCGCAAAAGACAAATGAAAACCTGCAAGAATTCGAAGCAGACATTGCCAGATTAGTTAGATTGGCATATTCAGTGGCACCAGATAGCTTCCTCGACCAACTGGTTGTTCAAACATTTGTGGATGGCGTTAAAGATGGCGAAATTCAGCAAACGCTAAGGTTGGCACGACCAAAAATGTTAGATGAAGCGCTGGCTCGTGCTCTTGAATTTGAAACAGATAAGGAAACATCACACAGGGCAAGTTACAAAGTTCAGTCTGCCTTGGAAGAACCTGATCAATTGCAGAACAGAATAGAACAAATAATCAACCGTGTGCTTGAAAAACAAAAGGCGGAAATGCTGGAAAGACAAGGACCGCGGAGATGGGGTCTACAATGCTGGAACTGCGGTGTAGTTGGTCATATACAGAGACGCTGTACTCAACCAAAAAGACAACCGGTTGAGCAGCAAGAAAACTAAAACAAGTCGACCTAAGGGGGCGAACGTCGACAGCACAATGTAGTGCCCCGGAGATTATCATCCGTGCTGCATCGTCGATGGGAAGTCTGGACAGCATTTATATTGATGGTAGAATTAATGGTAGGGTTGTTCGATTACTCGTGGATACAAAAGCGACAAGGACTCTTGTGAGATCAGATTTGGTTGATTGTAGAAAAGTGCTACCTGCATCGGTATGTCATCGAACGGCAAGCGGTGAGAAAATTTCTGCTCACCGAAAAACTGCTGTAAAGTTGGGAATTGGAGACAAACTAATTAATCATCAAGTATTGGTAGCTGAAACTACAGAAAAAATTATCTTGGGAATGGATCTCGTGAGAGAATATGGGTTTTATGTGAACATGAAAGAAAATGTGCTTCGGATAGATAATGATGAGAATCCATTTCAAGGGACAATTAATTACACGATGCAAGTTCGAATAATTTGTGATATGAAAATACCCAAGAAGATGAAAATGATCGTGATGGGACGCCCAAATGGTACTCTCCGGGAAGGACAATTATGCGTGATGGAAGCAACTGAATCGGGAATGAGTCAGGAGGGATTACTGATTGGAAAAACTCTGGT
Organism: Platerodrilus igneus; assembly: GCA_036346225.1. Taxonomy (NCBI): domain Eukaryota; kingdom Metazoa; phylum Arthropoda; class Insecta; order Coleoptera; family Lycidae; genus Platerodrilus; species Platerodrilus igneus. The sequence continues at coordinate 1,895,879 of JARFIW010001018.1, forward strand.
AAAGTCTCGAAATACAATACCAATAAGGGTGCTAAACATTGATCCGTATATGGTAACCCTGAAGAAAAACATGATTGTGGGAAGTTGCATTCCAGTATGGCATGTTAAACGTTGTGTGGACGACACAAAAGATAAAACAACCCACGGTTGCTCACAGAAATTGCTGGATATGTAGATATCCTCGTGTCAAGGATTAAACGGCAAACAACTGAGCAAGGTAAAAAAACTGGTCGGACGATATCGAGGTGTGTTCGCACTGGTTGATAGTGAGAAAGGAAATACGAATGTAGTGCAGCACAAGATCAAAACTGGAGATGCGCAACCGATACGGCAACATTCCTGGAGGCCTCCTTTGGCAAAACGTAAGAAAGCCGAGCAAATTATCATAGGCATGGAGAAACAGGGAGTGATTGAGCCCTCAAATAGTCTATGGACATCCCCGGTAGTGCTTGTCAAGAAAAAGAATGTGTCGACAAGATTTTGTGTAGACTAACAGGCGGCTAAACAATGTCACAAAGAAAGACATATATTCTTTGCCCAGAATTGATGACACCTTGGATACTCTATCCGGATCTAAATGGTTTTCGATCTTAGATTTGAAAAGCAGATACTGGCAAATAGGCTTGGAGCCAAATGATAAAAAGAAAACTGCGTTTACAATTGGAACTGGATTATGGCACTTCAAGGTCATACCCTTTGAATTATGCAATGCTCCTGCTACTTTTGAACGTTTGATGGAGTCGATACTGCGTGAACTGTCTTGGAAAACATGCCTGGTGTACTTAGACGATGTGATAACCTTGAGCCCTTAGAAATGTTACCTATTTGGAGAAGAGGTGAAATACCTAGGACATGTGGTTTCGGAGACCAAAATAAGAGACGACCCTGACAACATAAAAACGGTGCAAGAACGGCCTACACCCGCAGATATACACCAACTACGTATTTTTCTGGGATTGTATACATATTACCGATGTTCTATACTAGGGTTTGTGAACATTGTCAAACCGTTGACGAAATTAACCAAAAAAGGACAAGAATATAATTGGAATGACGACTGCAACAGCGCATTTGAACAACTAAAACGGCTACTAGTTACAGCACCGATTCTGAGTTATCCACGGATGGAGGGTAAATTTGTGTTGGATGCCGATGCCAGCAACACAGCTATAGGAAGCGTTCTTTCTCAGGTGCAGAACAGTCAAGAAAAAGTTATTGGGTATTTCAGCAAGTTCTTGTCGCGGCCAGAAAGAAACTATTGTGTGACAAGAAAGGACAATATGACACGAGAGCACAAGAAGGTGGAGATTTAGTGTGGTTGTACAATCCACAAAGAAAGCGTGGATTGTCGCCAAGACTACAAAGACAATGGGAAAGCCCGTACAAAGTGTTAAAAAGAATTAGTGTTGTAGTGTACCGGATCAGAAGATCTCCTCGTGGTAAACCGAAAGTGGTACACTTTGACTGTTTAATATCCTATGCTGGCAACAACCAGGAAGACTCAAATAATAAGAATAGTGTTCGGCGAGTTATTAATCAAGAACCAAATGTAGATTTTGAGAGTTTTATGGCGGCGTATGGTGATTCCGTTAAGGCGAGATTTGGCACTGTTGTTGAAAAACAGCAGGATCTGTTTAGAGCACCAGAAGAATATTCCCTTGCACATTACGTAGCTCAAGATCTGGAAATGTCAAGAGGAATAGCTGTTCTTCAGGATAAAAATCGTTATGTTTACTATCAGGTCACCAAACATTCTTCATGACATGAACCTAGTTATGGACATCTATGAGGGGCTTTGCTGAATCTTAAGGCTCAGATGATGGAAATTGGAGTAATAAGAATAGCGGTGCCCAAGCTAAGCTGTGGACTGGATCGCTTAGATTGAGGAATAGTCCGAAATATGCTAGAAGTGATTTTCCAAGGAACTAACGTCCAGGTCATTGTTTGTTGTTATCAAGCGGTTGCCTACCAAGACCAAGAAAAGAGTGTTGACTGTTATTTCCAACGACGTGGTGGATGCACCAAAGGAGATAGCTGCCGATACCGTCATCAGTTGTCGAATTGGCATTAAAATGTATTTACAGTTACGAGACGTAACGGTTTTAAAGAGGGGGCAGTGGTACGAGCTACTATTAGGCAACCCGTCAAACACACAAGCGCCGTAAGCAACGTATATACTACAGAAGCCTAGAATTTTCTAGCATATACCGTAGTATGAATCATTCATTTAGTTATATGGTATATATAGGATCGATCGGTGATTAATGTAAGAGTTAGTCTATAGCAGAATGTCGTATATAAATCGTCTCGTATATAGTTAGTGGTTCATTACGTCCTGAAAGTCTTTTAGTAAATATAAGTTTATATTATGGAACGTGTCTATTGTACAGACAGCTTGTAGAATACATAAATAGACAGAAGTGTAATAAATAAATTATAGTTGTGTTAGTGTTGTTAATAGACCTATGGTTAAGAATTTAGTTTAAGATGATATTAGTGCTTGTAAATAGCAATAGTGGGATAGTGCTTCATTGTAAATGGACAGAACACATTAATAAATAAGGCATATACTGTTAATTAGGCTTGTGAATCGTGAGTAATAAAGACTTTTATTACTACTTGTTTTAAATTAGTGAAACGCGTTAGTAGTAGCTCGCTACAGTACATTCTAGTAGTTAATTTGAGATGTCATCTGTAATGATGTGGCATCTGCTACGATACCTACATATTTTCATAAAGTTTTATAAGAATAAACAAAAGTGATAAATTATAACATTTTAAACTTGTTTTGTTTTATTGATACCTAAGGTAACCAAATTTCTGCAAAAATGTCCGGGATTTAAGCTCAAAAATCCGGGGTTCTTGAGCTTCTTGTCCTGGTTTCATTGAATTTACAGATGGCAACCCTACTTGCAACACAAAAATATCGAATTAAACTATCGGAAAGTATTTCGTTCTGGTACATTGTAAAATGTTTTTAATCCAGAGTTAACTAATCGTACAGTTAACTTGTGTTGGTACAGCCCTCCCTTAATTTTAGGTGTTGATTTGGGACCATTTAACTTGGCATGTTCCTCTCATTATATATTATGTTTAAATAATAACCATTCTGTATCCTTCCAGAATTTTTTTGTAATACCGTAACCACTTTGTATTATACCAGTCGATTACTGCTGAAATAAACTAAATAAAGTAAAGACAAATGCAGACGACGTTTCACTTAAATCCACAAATTTGGATTTTTCTACACAATATACTAATACTAATTTGTATTGTTGTGTGTCGTCATTGTGGTCAATTACGTGCTACACTTCCACACATGTATCAATTTTCATATGTACATACAAGCTGAACTCGTTGTTTAGACTTTTGAGTAGATGTTGACTGCCGACTAAGAATTTATTATGTTTTCGTAAAATTGATGATCAATGATCCTAATTTATAAGAATGTATGCGCGTTTTCATATTTAGTCGCGACTCTATTTTGACTAACTAATTATAAATTTTTATTTTGTAAATTTACTACCCCTTGTAGTTTGCCGCCGGGGGGGGGGTTAACATCCCCTCCCCTGCATCGGTCTCTGATGCCTGGTACAATTTTGAAATGTTGGGCAATGTTGAAACTGTTAAATAAGTGTACTCTTTAGAAAGTCTTAAACACTTACAGAAAACCGTTAGGACAGTTGAAAAAAATTCCTAAAAATTAAACCTTAAACAATGATAAATGTCTAATTTGCAATTGTATTCAAAGCAAGTAATTTAAGACGTTACCCTAAATCCTTAACTTTTGTATAAAATATGCGGGGACGCTTCCATACGTATATAATCTTTTTATCAGCCAAGATAGCTTGAGGTATATGACTTTATCAGTTCATCAGTTCATCCTTGAAAAAAGAATGTATACTGTACACAATTCCATTATATCAAATATTTTTTAATATAAAAATTTTTTTCTGTCTAATTAATTTTTTACCCTACAACGCGCTGGTTGCCTGCTTCTGTACCTGCAAGGAAGTTGCCATAAACTTAATTAGAAAAGTGTTTTCTGTATGTTCTTTTTTTAAAGTTTATGTGTATATGCAATAGCGCTCCTCAATTATCACTAATTCAGTGAACAAGATTCAATCGTTAGCACTCCAGCTAAATTGAAACTTTAACATTCCGCCCACAGCCTTTCGTATTTCTATTGAAGTAAATGGAAAAGCATAAGCGTAGGCGTTAGTTAAATTGACAGGTGAAAACCTTTAGTATCATACTCAAGGGCGGACTAAAGTTTAGCCTGACGTAATAGAATGACGAAGGAGTTGGGGTCGATACTTCATTCATGAGAATTGCGCGGTATTCTGTGGTTACGTACGAGTGACGAAATAATCGAAGTCTCACGACTTTTCGATCTCCATTGAAAGTTTATTTATATTGCGCAATGTATTCCGTATTATTTTTTGATTAGAGAGCGCATATTTGATGATTTAAAGAGGAGACATTTTCTGTTCGACCGGGGCTCAATAAAATAATATATTTGAGTTGATTTAGCAAATACAACAGAACTCCATTTTAAATCAGTTTATATTAAGTAAATTAAAAAGTAGTTGAGAAATCACTTTACACCTTGTTTGTAAAACTGTCGTTTTCAACTTTTTGGACTGATGGAACACCTTTCAGTATTTTTATTTGCAGAGCCGATTCTAGTATGGTTTGCGCTAAAAACAATGAGACTCTTTCGTCCCGACACGCAACCAATTCTTTTAATACATTTAAAATATTGAAGAATAGTAATAGATTTTTAACTGACTGACTTATTAGTTTTAAATCATAAATATGAATATTTTCTTCAAAAACACAATTCCTATAATCACACCAGTGGATAAACTACATTCGTTCCAGCACAAAATTGTTCATTTTACATGTATTTTCCATAAGAAAATCCAAAATCTATTTTTGTCATTTTTGTACCAACTATAGAAATCTCCATAAGGAGGAGGAACCTGATTCGTTCTAGTTATATCTTGTCTCCATGAGAAAATTTGTTCACATTTGATTTTCCGATACTCCGCCCGAAGGTATTACATTGACCAGGAAGCAACTTCTTTTTTACTTGGAAAATTTTAAATTGTCTTTAACGTGCGTGACAACACCCACACACGGGACCTCTATTATAACTTTCATTTAAACGAGGACGTTTTTTATGAAAAATGCTCGCCTTACATTTTTCAAGCGAACCGTGTCGGGATTCGAACTCGGAACCTTGGGCATACCAACTATGTCACGGAGTCGCTCATGTCCACAACACCAATGATTAGGCATAAGAATGGATCAAAATAAAGCAATAAATAAGCAATAAACAAAATGTTATTATATAATCATTTACAGTCCATGACAGCGTTTAACTATCAGTGTCGGCGGTGACCCACCATTAGCAACCATAATCAACTAATAGCGGTCCAAGGAACCATCTGGGGAAAGCACCCCGGCGGTCTACAACACCATTTGGTTTAAAATCAAATTATCCCATAGGATTAGATATAGTCAAACCCACGCTTTATTTGTTTTTTGAATTAAAGTTGAATATATTGTAATTTGCGTATGTTTACTATAAACTAAGTTACATGGTACATTAAGCCATAATTGTATAGTACATTTTAAAGCCTCGGGAGAACCGATAGTTTTTGATAGCCATCAGGCATCACTATATGCTGTGCATACCAGGCATTAGCGGATAACTACCTGGTTTGTAAGCAAAGCTAAGAATCATGCAATGCCGATACACTCCTACATTATAGTGCCTGTCCTATAAAGATTAGTCAATCACCTGCTTAAAAATTCTAACTTATTTCTCCAATCATGTTACTATTTTTAAAAATTACGTGTTGCTTACTTTTGTCATGGTATTTGAGTGCATGCAGACACAGTGCATTAGGATACCAGAAAATGTTTAAATCATCAAGTATTGCACTAGATATTTGAATGTAAAAGGATGCTCCTGTATATTAATTTTCACTACGTATACTTGTACACTGTATGCAAGAAGTGTGTTATTTATGTATTAGATTACACTGCGTGGTTTTAGTATCTAAAATTTTCAAACTTTTTAGCAGGTGTAGCGAAGGAAATAAAGACTTATTGTTTGCAAATTGTGTGACGTCGCCCATAAATTGCAAAATATACTGAACTCGTTTTTATAAAAATTAAATATTAGCACGTATGCATTTTTTAATTATAGGTGAGAATATATCCCAAGGCGTTTGGAATTTATTGTAATACTTGGCTAATAACGTGTTACACATTACAAAGTAATTGCTTATTATAAAATTTAAAATGCGTCTGTTACACTAATTTCAAATGCTTCTATTTTCTTTCTTTTAGCGATGCTTATGGTCCTGGCAATAAATTTAAAACTACAGTTATATTTTCTGTATCATACACTGTTAAACATAACTTAGGTAAATAGATTATTTCAAAACCTCTAAAAGGAAAACAGATTTTTATATTACGTGAGTTATGTATCCTCCAATCTATGTATGTATAACAAAATAGAAATTAGGAATTATTAGAATTTGTTAAAGAAATTATTAAGTCAGGTGCAACAATGTAATTCAAGGATAATTAAATAAAGGTTATTAACAGTTGTGAGAACGGATGCAATGCATTATATTCCAGACGATAGTGATATTGCAGGTGGCAAGTCACAGACGGTTAAGAACCGCGATTACTTAGAAATTAAGATTGTTACATTGTATAATGAATAGAATTGAGAAATAAGCAGGCATGACTCTGCAAGTTCCCACAGACATGTGAGGGGCAGGGACAACATAAATACCCCGGGAGCTCCAAGACCATCAGTTAGTCTTAAGTATTTCAGCTTTAACATTGCCGTTTGCTTAGGCTACTCGCCCTTATATTAGTTCAATTATTAATTATTTTTCGACTTTGTTTAATTTTAATCAAGTTTATCAAAATTCCACATTAATATCTGTATAATAAATAAATTTTGTTAGGCAGTTTTTGGAAGAAGTTTTTTACAAAGACCGCTCCCAAGGCCCGAAACGTAACTCGTGTTATGAATTCGAATACAAAGATGCAAGCATAGGTAATTATTAGAGTTAGTTATGTAAACAGAATAATTCTAATAGTAAGCTTTCGTAATGTGGTAATGTTGCTTTAAGAAAGCTTTTAAAATAATTAAAGCAGTAAATAACCGCGATTTGTCAATATGCATGTTTAATATAAAAATTACCTCAAAAATGGTAAGGCATTCTACATTTTTTAGTAGAATTGAGCAAAATTATGTTACAGGAAAACACCTATAGTTATAATACAAAGTAACCATCAGACAAGATAACATATATTATTATAATGTGATTTAATCACTTAAATGCAGACGCTTATGCAGTAAAACTCACAAATATTAGGTTTCAAATGATCACACTTGGCATATTAATCAAACACCATTCATGTAAAGAGTTTTATAATGTATACATTTGCAGAAATGTTGAATACATATTATAGCATTAAGTACGCATTTTCTACATGCTCAATATTAATACCGTAATACAATGCTATACCCTCAAACGCATGTAGAGTGGGAAAAAATGACGAAAGCCAAGCAGCGGGCAAAAACAATTAATTAATTATTCAAAAGCTGGAGGCAAGTTAAACGTAATATTTGTGGATTTTCGACATAACCCAATAGCACAGAACGTATTGGAACGAACTGGAGCCACAGAGATTGAAAATGATTAACTCGACGAAACATTAATCCAATCCTGGCTCTATGGACTTCTTTATCCACATTAAGACCCAACTATGTATATAACCTGGACATTATTAGTTAATTTGAAAGACTGAAGACGTGCTATAATTTGTTACAGTTGAATCATCAAGGTTATACCTAACTTGAAATAAACTGATTTATGTAATTTCATAATTTTATGTGTGTACCCGTTTACAGAAACAATGTTGTAATACTTGTATTCAAATAGATTTAGGTGACGTAGTGAGCTGAAAATAGTAGTTTCCTTTGTTCAAACATATAGTTTAGCATTTGGTAAAAACTTCATTCTACTAGGAGACCAAAACAAACAGGATCCACCAGGAATACTCATCTTCCGAAGGGTCATTCCTAGTCCAGATGAGTCGGCATCCATTAATTTAGTACATAAGAAACACCATTGGTAATTGTAACTGCACCTATTTATTTTACATTTACCAATTTTTTCCATTTCTTTCTTTTTTCATAGGGACCCCACTGACATACCACTGTAGTTAGCTGGTAAACCCTCAATTTGTTACCGGACTCCCGCTCAAACTAAGCAATCCAAACATTAACAAACTAATGCTTTACTTACCTGTAACAATTTTTCTAATACTTAAATCTATTTTTGATGCCATCAAATTTGCCTTTTTCAAAAATGTTCTCCTTGCTTGTACCAGTCTACGCTTTATGCCTTCTTTGATTCTACCGTCTCTGGTAATCTTACTATCCAAATAACAGAATTCCTCTACTTCCTTCAATGTTTTATCTCTCAATTCGATGTTCGTTGCTTCACCTGATCCTACACGACTGCACTCCATCACTTTTGTTTTACTTTTATTAATGTTCATCATATAAGCATTTTTCATAATAGATCCCATGCATTCAACAAATCCTCTAGATCCCTTGCTGAATCTAATAAAATGACTACGGCATCTTCAAACCTTAATGTCTTAATTTCTTTTCCTTGAACTTTAACACTTTTCTTAAATTTTCTTTGATTTTTAAACTACAACCCTGCCTCACTTACTTTTGAGTAATTGCCCTCATTCCATATACTTCGACTTTTATTAATACAGTCTGCTTTCTGTACAAATTGTAGATAACTCTTCGTTCTTTATATTTTAATCCATGCATCTTCATAATATCAAAGTTGATTTCAATCAACACTATCAAAAGCTTCATCTAAATCAATATAGGTCAAAAGCGAGAGCTAGTTTGTTCTAATCTTGTTCTATAAGAGGTGTTCCAACATTTCTTCGAAAACCTGTCTGTTCTTTACCTAATTTTTTTTCCATCTGGTTTTCCATCCGCCTGCAGACAATTTTGGTTAGAATTTTGCAAGTGTGACTGATTAAACTTATAGTTCGGTATTTTTCATATCTGTTGGCTCCTATTTTCTTTGGTATGGGAATAATTAAATTTTTTTGAAATTTGAGGGTACGTTTAATCTTGCTTATTTTATGGTACAATTTTGTCTTCGCTGGACTTCATCAATTCCAGGTGTTTTATTCCTACCGAGTTCTTTCAATGCCCTGTCGAACTCGGACCTAAGTACACTGTCACCCTTTTCAACCTCATGGTAAATAATATTGGAATTTTAATTTCCTTTTCGACTCAAAGTGTGTGGTGCCCACCTACCTCGTTGAAAAAATCACACCGGTTACCCGCATGTATAGTTAACAAATTATGTCCAATTTTTAGGTTTTTCATTGTTTTATTTGTTCTAATTTTATGATTGGAACTCAAATAACTAATGTATTTCCTTGTGCTATAAATATAGTAGTTCTTACATTATCTATATTTCAACTTTTAACTACTAAATATACATTAAATTATAAATCATCGGACAATGACTTAAATCTTGTGAAACGAATTCCTTTACGTAATTGAAACCATTGCATCAGAAAGAAACTACCTAAATAAAAATGTTATTATAAGTAATTGATCGAACTACGATGGACTCCTACATTCAAATATTTTCTCTACCAATTTAGGCATGCAGATTAGAAACTCGTGTCCCTGACTCATCAAACCAGTAATTATAAATTATAGGTCACTTTTCACAAAATTTATCTATGCATAAGTTCGCGAGAAAGTAGAATATTGCTGCAAGACTTCTTAAGCTTTGTTAAATTTACTCCAATATCTATACCAAGAGCAATTTATTATAAGTGCGTGAACCCAATAAATTCAACCGTGTATGTATACAGATTCTTCTTGAGAAAACATCTTCGTTCCAACTCGTTTCATAACAATGCTAAGTGGTCAATAGCCTTGGTGAACGGTACTTGCATAGATATACTAGATTCTTGTTTAAGTAAATTACAAGTTAACATAAAGATATATAATATTGTGGAACACTTTAACTTTTGTCTCTACCGTTGTTGCACTACTTTACTGGATTTTAACGAACCTGTTCCGTCAGAAATCAAGATAAAGCAGCATAAAATTCTATGAAGATCATGGGTTAAAGTATTAGAAATGTTTCCAATTTTTAACTAGATATAATAGTTTATATCTCTAACCTTTCCTAAATGTTTGGCATTCTGAATCTTATTTTGAGGTTAATTGTTTGCGTAAAAGACAATAATTAAAAAGTATTGTTGCTGTTTATTAATTAAAACGAAAATTGTCAGTCAATGCACACCTACGGTTGACTTGTTACGCGCCGTATTTACATCGTGCAAGTAGTAAATTAGTACTCCCCTTAGAAAATTGATGTTTAGAATGCTAGTTTTTAAACATGATTTATTTAATTATAATCCTAATTGTACTCAATGATCAATATAAAACTTTTACATTATTTAAACATTGCAAAAATGCTAATTGTATTTATAAAAATATTTTCTTGTATTCCAATAAATCATCGGTTATGCAATTCATACAGCAAAGCTGTTGAGATAATAGATAACTATAAGCACCAAATACTTATTCAGACTTGCAAAGCAGACACTGACTAATAAGGAAACTAATAAATTTATATTTTAGTTAATCCTTTTTATTAATATAGTTAGTGCATAAACTATCCCTATTACCAACTAGGATATACTTTTACGATTAACAAACTGTGCGTAGAACCAAATTAAAACAACAAACGTCAAATTAATAACTCTGAACCCATGAATAGGTAAGATTGAATCTCTGACGCCTGCTGTATATACAGCCAACAATACTGTATAGTCTAAATCAGGAATTCGGAATTAAAAAATGACATACTTTTAAAGGATCTATCGGAATATACTTAATACATAAGATTTAAAAGTATGTCGTTTTTAATTCAGAAACCTATGACGTGCATTCATTCTTTCCTGATTTAGACTATACTAAACTATTGAGGTACAATGCGTGTTTATCTAGAATCGTTTTCAGAATTAAAGCGGATTACCTTAAATAATAACCGTGGCGTTCGTTAACTACTTGTTACTTACCTACCCGTGTTTGTTTATGCAAGACTAGCTACCAGAATCGTGCAACGCTTTTGTTACAGACCATTCGAATTAACTTTGGTAGAGCGCCTAAATGATTAGTGCTTTAAACTTTTTGAGTAGCTCTTAGACATAAAACTATTACGTCACGGTTTGTGCATGAGAATCCGCGTTGCGTGGCATAGGCGCACAATATTGTATTTCAGAGCAAATTACATACAAAACTTCAGAATTGAAACATCCATAGAAAGAGAAAAAAATATTGCAGTGTCAGTGGTGGATAACTGCATTACTACTTCGAAAAGCGGATAATTCAAAAATTGGCGTACATGAAAATTTAAATTATTGTTACCCTCATTTTTAACAGTATATTATATACCCAGGGACTAAATTGAATGATTAGCCTGCAGGTGTAGGTTATTTCCTAAGCACCCCTAATCAACTAAGGGATTAAATAGAATCACTTTAGTCCTGTATTATATCGTGGGCTTACTGCAAGAAATGACCAAGTCCATAACCATACTTTCTGGATAACTAATTTTAAAAACTCTTCAGTTTTTTAATATATTTCCTTAGGGAATTTAAAAGAAATACTTCGTGTTTCTTTTATGCAGATATTAAATATGTAGTTCATGATTTAGAATAACTCATCAACTTGTGATTCACTCTGTTAGTTTTCAAAATAAAGTTGACTTGGTCATTTTTGCATTAAAAAAATTCACTCATATTGCATTCATGGTCAAGCAGATTATTTTTATCCGATAAAAAAAAACACGAAGAAAATAAGCTTTATTGTTATTCGTCAACGGTGTAATGCTATAAAAGAAAATAAACAAAAGTAATTATTGTTTAATTTTAAAAATTATAACCAAAATGTAGAAACTGTTTACGAGAACTAATTCGAATGTGAATCAGACCATAGCGATGGCTCTGGAGCTACATCTTTCTTTGCACTGTCTGTTGGTATTGACTGATACCAGGCATGAAATTCGTAAGGAATTGCTCCTGTTCTACACAGTTTCAAAAGATCTTGCTTTTTCTTATCAGAAATAGGAATTTCTTTAGAGTACAGTCGCGGTATCCTTTGGCATAATGTTTGCAGTTCTGCTACTGCGCCTAGCTACATTGAGCGTAAGAAATGCTGGATCACTGTAATTGTACTTAAACTGTACATACCCAGGTTTAGCTCTTTCAAATCGCATACTTTTAATTTTCAACCAATTAACACTGTTTCCAAGTTCGTCTATAGTTCTGTTTTTAATAGTCTTAGCTCCCAGTGTCTTTATGTCAAGGAAATCATTGTACTTTAACTCATGTACGTTGTATTGACTACTTATTTTATTTCGGCCCCGATTGGAGCGAGCCAGTCGAAAAATGTTTAACCAGTCATGCATAGTACATACGGAAATATTCTTTTTGGCATGTTCTATTGCACTATGCATGAAATTGACTTTCATGTAAGTATAACCAGACTCGAAGAAATTGTGCTGTATAATAGTTAAATTGCTGTTTTGTACTATGAACACAAATAAAGTAGTAATAAATTGATTTCTGTTCTGCCCACTACAGGTATCTGAGAACAAACTTATTTCGGTGATATTTTGTGTTTAATTTTAAAATCCATTGAAACAGATGTGCCTATCACTGCCTCTCTGACCATTAATTTCTGTCCAGGTGTAGCAATGGGCTTTGTGAGAAGCTTGTTTGTATATTGTGAGATTGTATGCCCAAAGCTTTCTACTATAATACATGAGAGAGACACCTGAAGATGGTATTTGCAAAACGCTTTGTAAATCAAATGTGATGCTTATGAAATTGATCAGTCAGTGTACGTTCCTTATCTGATTTTTTGCTGCATTTGCTTCGTCTCTTCTTTGAATATGGGACTGGTAATTTTGTTCTAAATCAATTGCTTTTGTTTTCATGTAGTTCGCACATATCAAGCATTGATCCTTTTGGGCATAAAGAAAGACAAATTGAAATTGTTACAAAATGTGCAGTGGTAAGTTATTTGGAATGCATATTCCTTATTGGCTTTCTTACCTTCTTCAGAATACAAAGCATACATTTTTGCGATTGATAAATTAGAATCTAAATACTCTCATTTGGTTGATGCTCTACAATAGTGAGAGGCCATAGTTGAAGAACTTTTTATGTGAGCACTGACTGAAGCTATGATTTCTGGTTTGGTTTTATTTGCATGTGCTTTTTTACCACGTTTGTCACTAGTAACAAATATTCCTATCTCATTTACCCCAGCAAAAGCCCTATCTACTGGTGCACGACTTATACACAAAGTACTTAAAAAAAACATATCGCAAACTCGAACTTTTGTACCCTCCTTAAGAAAATAATAGTACCGGCTGCATTTTTTTTTTGTACACCAGTACCAGATCCAATTCTTCTACAAACAGGTTCTTTGCTTGCAACACAAGCGAGAATAAAATCCTTTTGACGGTTGTAATCCAGTTTCCAAAATTCGAAGCATAATTGGTTTCTCAATTGATCATTAAAATTAACTGTGCATTTGAATTTGCAAAAGTTGCAATTAATAAATTTAGAATTCTTTGCTGCCCTGACTATTCCTCTGGATTCGTATGGTAAGCTCAACATCATCTTTTTCTTGGTAATATTTTTTTTCCATTGTGTAGGATTAGATTTTTTCCAACGGTACCTTTGTTTTGATAAGGGTGTTTCACTATCAAAAGATGATCCTGCATTTGATAAACCTCCAACATCACTGGAGTTATAATTTTTACTACTACCTGCAGAAAAATCTGAACCACTTCTTTCAAGTACATTTTCCTTCAACGAATGTGTAGGAAGGTCATTGCTCTCTCTGTGCTTTTCGATTTTGCTTATCGCATTAGTACCTTCATAAACAATTCTAATAACTTGACCAGCCCACGCCGGTAGCGTGCTGAATGTACCTAATTGAAAAAACTTATTACGTAATGTTAAAACAACCAAACTTATGTTTACCTTCGCTGATGTTACTTGCCGCAGACACAGTAGAAATACTTTGGGTCATCAATTGTGAGGAACGCAGTTCTAAAAACAACATCTGCTATAAGTAACGGTTACTTAGCAAAATTACAACCCATTAATTTTGTGATTAAGATACAATAATTATCATAAAATAATAAACACTAAACTTGCATCAACTGCATTCATTGTCTATGTTTATGAACTGGGAGGATGATGAATAATCATTATTTAGGATAAAAAGTCAGTCTGAGAGAAGATAATATTCACCAAATTAATGTTTTATTTAACCTCAAAATGGATTAATACAATTCAAAGCTCTTACCTTCATGGTTTTTCTTTGCACTACTTGGCTCTGCATTACTCAAACACATTCGTACTAAAAACTTTCCCCTGGAAGTCATAATATAAGCACTTAAATGTTATGGTTTTACTGTAGGTGAACTGAACTACAAACTTTTTAACATACAATGCATGAACATCAAAAAGTGACCAAGTAGTAGTGGTCAATTATTGCAGATACCTGTTAAGCTTTAATATAATCCATGAAAATAGACCAAGTCAAGATGATCATTTTTGACAGTAACTTAACTGAACTCATTGACTTGGACATAATAATCTTATGCTAATGACGACACCTAAGAGTCATATTTTACTTGGTCACTTTTTCCTGATGTCCAGTAACTACTTTCAACTGACTTGAACACATTAACATAAATTCATATAAATTTGACTTGGTCACTTTTGGCAGTAAGCCCACGATACATAGGCTATTACTTTTACTTTCTGGAATGTAGTTGAAAATTACTCTAAATTGAAAATGATGCACACAATAAATTTTAGACAAATTAGGTTGTTAAAACAACAAATGAAACTAGTCATTACATTTAATCAATAGGAATTGAAGACAGTGAATCCCAGAAGATTCAATGTGAAACTCATACCTAAAAATAAGAAAACTGTTAGATTTTACCTATCAATGGGTATGCATGCATCATAAAGTTTTAGATACAGAGTTTAATTTTAAACTAAAAGATAAAAAACTGTTGTAACAATTTTATTTTAGCAGTAAAAGAACCTATTCATTAAACGTACAATGAATATTGAAATACCTTTATTAACTAAAATAAAGATTCGAGTAACAATCAAATTTTTATAGTATTACTATATCTAGGATTAGTAGTCTATTTGTTTCGGAGTTCGGTGCAATTCCACAGCCACTGGCGCGCGCGTGAGAGGTTCGAGAACCCCACTTATGATCCTCCCACCATGCAAGAACGCAGCGAGCGCACTCGTCGATAGTTAAAGGCAGCGTGAAGATGCATTCAAAAGAATGGCGAGTGACCTCCGGGTCGCCTTATTTTGGTGAAACACTTCCTGAGTAACGGTTAGTACTTAATCCACATTTTGCATATTCGTTATCATATTAGCTAATTTAAAATTTATTTAGCGCAACAACACGTCAGAAACTGCAACGATAAATTAGAAACCGCACGACCACTTTGAAATTACAATGTAGAAACCTTAACTTATGGACTACACAATGAAAGATTATATTTGTAAATAAAATTAGAAAACGGAAGATTACGCTATGAAGTAATGCTACCTTGAACCAATGTGAGAAATCCGCTTCGCTCCTACATCTGTATTAAAGCATGGAAAACAAGCATATTTAGCTGCAGGCCCCGCACTGCGAAGTTGTTTCCATTGCAACCAAAGACGACAGCCGGTTTTGGGTTCGTAATAGAATTAAGAATTTCCTCAGTACTTCCTTCTGAAAGTACATTATTTCATTTTGTTTGTTGAATGTACAAAATTGTTATTCACTTTACCTGTGATTAGACTGGTTTTCCCCAGTATCGGGTTTGATTTCACTTAGTTCCGTAAATATGTGACTACACGTGGCTACAACGTAAATTAACAGCTGCTATTACGTCACCTGTTTGTTTGAACAATGCCGTCAACAATTGCACAATGGCTAACAGATGTTTAGCATTACAGTACTGCCACTTTTGATAAAATTAGAGAATATCTTGGTGATTCTTTTGACTTCAAACTAATATTAATTTTGTTAAATTAATGAGAAAATTTCGTATATTCATTTGTAAGTGACCTTCACAGATCTGGTTGGGTTATAAAAAACCTTAATATTGTTAGTTACACTAAACTGTAATATATTTGAGTAAGGATCAGTTGATAAACCTTACAACAACTTTGCAAGAATATCAAATATTTATTTTATTTAATTATAATGAAATTTTATTTACTGAAACAAAGAAAATTCTTTCTAGTAAATTAATAATCTACCTTTAAAGTTTTTTATTCTGATCTGGTTTGATCAGACCTGATAAACAAAAGACAGCAAGAGTTAAATTTTTATGATTCCATTATGTAGAAAATATTCTCTATGCATTTTAGGTATACTTGAGGGACGCAAATAGTGTTCCCATTTTTTAGGTGACTTAACTATTATTCTTTCTTACAGGAGCAGTGTCTTATTCTGTTAAGACAAGTTTGTATGTCAGAAGGCGATCTTTTTTCTTTGGGTCTCCACGTCCGCCCTTAGAAATTTGCTATGCCATTAATATAAATCCATCTGGACTTGGTGGCGCCTGTTTGTTTTAGTTTGAGTGTGACCCCCACAGATTTCGACTTACCCCCCCATTGCTCATAGCTCTACCCAAGGAATAGACCCCTAGTTACGTCGGAAGACTTAGTTTTGCAGACACCTAACTTGAAGTATGGTGTTAATAAAGTAGTGTCGGCCAGGAAAATTCGTTTCACTAGCGCCCATGCGTGAGGCTAGCGGAGCCAACAATTAGAGAGAGAAAAAAAATCGTTACACTAGCGCCCAACGTGTGAGGCGTCGAAATTTGTTTGTTCAACGCTTGGGGCGTCGAAATTTGTTTATTCAACGAGTGATTCTTCGAAATTTGTTTGTTCATAATTTGATTTACCTCGAAACTTGTTTGTTCAAAATTAATTTTACTTCGAGATTCGTTCGTTCAAAAATTATTTTTTACTCTGAAACTTGTTTGTTCAAAAATAATTTTACTTTGAAATAGTCTGTTCAAAATTTATTTTGCTTCGAAATTTGTTTGTTCAAAATTGTTTTACTTCGAAATTAGTTTGTTCAAAAAGTAATTTGCTTCGAAATTTGTTAGCTCAAAATTTATTTTGCTTTGAAGTCCATTTGTCCAAAAATTATTTTGCTCCAAAATTTGTTTGCTTAAAGTTTATTTGACATTTAGATTTGTTTGTTCGCTTTTGATAAAAGATTGGTTGTAACGTTAAACCACAGTCAATCAATTAATTAACTTAGTTAAATTTATTTTTAACTTTCATTCTGTTTTGACCCCTTAAATTTTTTTTGATATTGTTTTGGCAAAAATAATTTTACCAAAAACATTTTTTTGATTTTTACCTTTAGCAGTACGAATTTGTTTTGATCACTTTTGTAAGGTTCAGATCATTTAGATCTTTCAGTTTGATTCCATTAGGCTTTTGTAATCATGTCGGATATTCCGAATTGTTTGTCTGCTTAAAGAAGAACGGGAGTAGTGAGTGAGAAACCAGTTTTGAGGAAAATTTTAGGAAGACTGTCAGCTAAAGAAGCTGATAAGCCTGTTGTTTGATTTGTTTGAGTCAATAAAGAACATCTTGTCGAAATTTGATGATAAGGCTAGAGATTCTATTTTGAAGGTACATTGGAGTGAGCTGTCGTTGTGTCGTTTGAGAATTGCTCTTTGTGCATAAGCACGTTTTTGATTTTGTTAGCAGATTTTGTTTAGATCGGCATTGCAACGCAATTTAGTCTAGGCGGAACTTGTCGTCGTGGTTGGTCGCTCAGCAGTATGTCAGTCCAGACGAGACTCAGGAAGAGTTGGTCGCTCGGCTTTACATAAGTCTAGACGAGACTCGAGGTGAGTTAGGCGCTCTAGAATTTTTTTTTTGCATCTTTTTTTTGATTTGATGTAAATTTTGGTATTGTTAGTCTAGGTGAGACTCGTAGAGGGTTTGTCACTCTAGCATATTTTGGCGTTGTGAAGCATTATAGTTGTTTCGACAGTTCAATTGGTAGTAGGGTGTGAGTGTACCTGAACACTGATTTTTTTTGTTAGCTATTGTCATGATTAGTTTTTTTTATTGATGACTCATAAGCAGGTAAATGACTCTTAGTTGTTGGTGATTGGTTCTCGAAGTATTCGATTTTGCAACCTTTACGTAGTGCCACGGCACATTTGATCGAGAAATTTTTGGAGGAAAAAGTATTTCTTGTCTATGGAGTACCACAGTTTGTTATTTGTGATAATGGTCCACAATTAATGGACGTATTTTTAAAGCTTTGTGTGCAAGGTACGAAATTCAAAAGATTTGGTATAATGCTGTTTATGCTCCTCAATGCAATTTTGTGGAAAGAATCAATAAGACAGTTGGTACAGCAATCCGTTCATACGTAGAAGAACATGATACGTGGGATATGGAGATATCAAAGATCCAATACGCGATCAACTCAGCAAAACATGAGTCCACCAACTATTCGCCAAATTTTTAGTTTTTGGTCGTCAGGTACCTTTAAGTGGAAAGCTTATAATGATAATTTTATACCGGGTGAAGATGTTGATGTCGTCTCCAGTAGTAGACCTTCTTATGTTTTGGATCGTCAACCTTTGTTTGATATTTTGGAAATGTCCGTGAAAATTTGCATGTAGCTTACCAACGTTCGAGTAAACGCTACAATCTTAGGAGAAGAGACATTTCATTCCGAGTCGGAGAAAGTGTTTGGAGAGCTAATAAGGTCCTCTCGAGTGCTAGTGATAAATTTTCCGCTAAGTTAGCCCCTAAGTTCGTTATGAGTAAAGTTCGGAAAAAACATTCCAATTTAGTATATGAGTTAGAGAACGAAGATGGGACAAGAGCAGGGAAATGGCACGTAAAGGACTTGAAACCAGTTGAAGCGTCGTATCCAAAGGAAAATGATGATCCTGACGATTAATTCCGGTCCGATCATCTCTTTGATATTAAGTAATGACGTAGTGGTTTGTTTTATTTTGTTCCGATTTTTGATTTAGTGTCGTTTCACTAATTTTGAGTATTTTATTTGAGAAGTGAAATAAGTGGTTAGAGATTTTGTAAATTTTGTAGGTTTGAGGTGTGCCTTGGTGTGCACGCTGGACATTTTGCTCGCGCGTTGCTCAGAGATGTGTTTGAAGGATGTCTTTGACAGATATCCTTACAATGTAGAAGTAGGTGGGCTATTTAATTGTTGGTCCTGATTTCTACATATCGAGGTAGAGAGAATATTAGATTATTCTTTCCCTTGTTCCTTTTGACCGTTCGAAGTTCTTTGATTTGATAAGGTCAAAGTTGGCTTGGTGAGTCTCACCATTTGCCCCATCACTAATGAGATCAGTTGTTTGTTAGAACTTAGTGATAGGATATTCAGTAGGGTGTAGGATAGTACAGCCCTGACTGGCTCAATTTTGTATTTGCATTTGATAAGTAACCTTATGGTTAGGTTACCTTTGTTTTGATCATCTCTTTACGATGAAGCGATGATATTTTGTATTTGGATTAGATAAGTAACCTTATGGTTAGGTTACCTTTGTTTTGATCATCTCTTTACGATGAAGCGATGATATTTTGTATTTGCATTTGATAAGTAACCTTATGGTTAGGTTACCTTTGTTTTGATCATCTCTTTACGATGAAGCGATGATATTTTGTATTTGCATTTGATAAGTAACCTTATGGTTAGGTCACTTTTGTTTTGATTATCACTTTGTGATGATGGTGTTTAAATATAGACCTATTAGTAGGGTCTTACTTTTGATTATCACCTTGTAGTGATGATGTTTTGAATAGTTATGCTGTCTTGATGAGAAGCATTCCTTTTTTGTAGATAGAGCTAAATGAGCTCCTGGAAGTGAAGTTTTTTGAAATTAGAAGTAAATCGTAAGTGTTTGCTTATAGGTAAGAAATATTAGCCTTGTTAGAAGTATGAATCTCAAGTCAGGAAATATTGTAAATTTGAATTTTTTGTCCCGTGGAGTGTTTGACTTTCTAATTTGACCCTCCCAATTTTGATTATTACCGATTGTGACTCCCGATTTTGTCTCCCGATGGACGTCAGGTACGCGTAGTTACCAACACACTCATTTGTAAATATTTGTCCCCCATTTGAATAAATTTATAAAATTGCATAGTTAGTTAGGAAGGTAGGAAAGGCTAGTATTGTTATAAAAATTTTTTTGTATTTGTTATATTTGAAGTTTTTCTAAAAAAAAATTTTTTCTTTTAGGAAAGGGTAGTGTAACAATTTTATTTTAGCAGTAAAAGAACCTATTCATTAAACGTACAATGAATATTGAAATACCTTTATTAACTAAAATAAAGATTCGAGTAACAATCAAATTTTATAGTATTACTATATCTAGGATTAGTAGTCTATTTGTTTCGGAGTTCGGTGCAATTCCACAGCCACTGGCGCGCGCGTGAGAGGTTCGAGAACCCCACTTATGATCCTCCCACCATGCAAGAACGCAGCGAGCGCACTCGTCGATAGTTAAAGGCAGCGTGAAGATGCATTCAAAAGAATGGCGAGTGACCTCCGGGTCGCCTTATTTTGGTGAAACACTTCCTGAGTAACGGTTAGTACTTAATCCACATTTTGCATATTCGTTATCATATTAGCTAATTTAAAAATTTATTTAGCGCAACAACACGTCAGAAACTGCAACGATAAATTAGTTAAATTGCTGTTTTGTACTATGAACACAAATAAAGTAGTAATAAATTGATTTCTGTTCTGCCCACTACAGGTATCTGAGAACAAACTTATTTCGGTGATATTTTGTGTTTAATTTTAAAATCCATTGAAACAGATGTGCCTATCACTGCCTCTCTGACCATTAATTTCTGTCCAGGTGTAGCAATGGGCTTTGTGAGAAGCTTGTTTGTATATTGTGAGATTGTATGCCCAAAGCTTTCTACTATAATACATGAGAGAGACACCTGAAGATGGTATTTGCAAAACGCTTTGTAAATCAAATGTGATGCTTATGAAATTGATCAGTCAGTGTACGTTCCTTATCTGATTTTTTGCTGCATTTGCTTCGTCTCTTCTTTGAATATGGGACTGGTAATTTTGTTCTAAATCAATTGCTTTTGTTTTCATGTAGTTCGCACATATCAAGCATTGATCCTTTTTGGGCATAAAGAAAGACAAATTGAAATTGTTACAAAATGTGCAGTGGTAAGTTATTTGGAATGCATATTCCTTATTGGCTTTCTTACCTTCTTCAGAATACAAAGCATACATTTTTGCGATTGATAAATTAGAATCTAAATACTCTCATTTGGTTGATGCTCTACAATAGTGAGAGGCCATAGTTGAAGAACTTTTTATGTGAGCACTGACTGAAGCTATGATTTCTGGTTTGGTTTTATTTGCATGTGCTTTTTTACCACGTTTGTCACTAGTAACAAATATTCCTATCTCATTTACCCCAGCAAAAGCCCTATCTACTGGTGCACGACTTATACACAAAGTACTTAAAAAAAACATATCGCAAACTCGAACTTTTGTACCCTCCTTAAGAAAATAATAGTACCGGCTGCATTTTTTTTTTGTACACCAGTACCAGATCCAATTCTTCTACAAACAGGTTCTTTGCTTGCAACACAAGCGAGAATAAAATCCTTTTGACGGTTGTAATCCAGTTTCCAAAATTCGAAGCATAATTGGTTTCTCAATTGATCATTAAAATTAACTGTGCATTTGAATTTGCAAAAGTTGCAATTAATAAATTTAGAATTCTTTGCTGCCCTGACTATTCCTCTGGATTCGTATGGTAAGCTCAACATCATCTTTTTCTTGGTAATATTTTTTTTCCATTGTGTAGGATTAGATTTTTTCCAACGGTACCTTTGTTTTGATAAGGGTGTTTCACTATCAAAAGATGATCCTGCATTTGATAAACCTCCAACATCACTGGAGTTATAATTTTTACTACTACCTGCAGAAAAATCTGAACCACTTCTTTCAAGTACATTTTCCTTCAACGAATGTGTAGGAAGGTCATTGCTCTCTCTATGCTTTTCGATTTTGCTTATCGCATTAGTACCATCATAAACAATTCTAATAACTTGACCAGCCCACGCCGGTAGCGTGCTGAATGTACCTAATTGAAAAAACTTATTACGTAATGTTAAAAACAACCAAACTTATGTTTACCTTCGCTGATGTTACTTGCCGCAGACACAGTAGAAATACTTTGGGTCATCAATTGTGAGGAACGCAGTTCTAAAAACAACATCTGCTATAAGTAACGGTTACTTAGCAAAATTACAACCCATTAATTTTGTGATTAAGATACAATAATTATCATAAAATAATAAACACTAAACTTGCATCAACTGCATTCATTGTCTATGTTTATGAACTGGGAGGATGATGAATAATCATTATTTAGGATAAAAAGTCAGTCTGAGAGAAGATAATATTCACCAAATTAATGTTTTATTTAACCTCAAAATGGATTAATACAAAATTAATACAATTCAAAGCTCTTACCTTCATGGTTTTTCTTTGCACTACTTGGCTCTGCATTACTCAAACACATTCGTACTAAAAACTTTCCCCTGGAAGTCATAATATAAGCACTTAAATGTTATGGTTTTACTGTAGGTGAACTGAACTACAAACTTTTTAACATACAATGCATGAACATCAAAAAGTGACCAAGTAGTAGTGGTCAATTATTGCAGATACCTGTTAAGCTTTAATATAATCCATGAAAATAGACCAAGTCAAGATGATCATTTTTGACAGTAACTTAACTGAACTCATTGACTTGGACATAATAATCTTATGCTAATGACGACACCTAAGAGTCATATTTTACTTGGTCACTTTTTCCTGATGTCCAGTAACTACTTTCAACTGACTTGAACACATTAACATAAATTCATATAAATTTGACTTGGTCACTTTTGGCAGTAAGCCCACGATACATAGGCTATTACTTTTACTTTCTGGAATGTAGTTGAAAATTACTCTAAATTGAAAATGATGCACACAATAAATTTTAGACAAATTAGGTTGTTAAAACAACAAATGAAACTAGTCATTACATTTAATCAATAGGAATTGAAGACAGTGAATCCCAGAAGATTCAATGTGAAACTCATACCTAAAAAATAAGAAAAACTGTTAGATTTTACCTATCAATGGGTATGCATGCATCATAAAGTTTTAGATACAGAGTTTAATTTTAAACTAAAAGATAAAAAACTGTTGTACATATTATAGCACATGACTAAAGTAATTTTAATCCCTATGCTGATTACAAAGGACCCCGAGTCATAAACTTTAATTTGCAGGACTCAAACCATCAATTTCAGTCTCTTACTGACCAGCAAGGTCTGATATTAAAATATTTGCTAAGCTAATCTCAGCCATCGATTTTATCAACTAGTTGGGATGTTGAGTAGTTAATGAAACCATACTTCAAAGTACCCCCTAACTACGGTGACCATATGTACTCACTTTAGTAAGACAGTACTTACTTTTGGGTAGTGTCCTTACGTCCTTTAGAACCTTTGTTAACTATTTCTAGTAATGATTGTATGAGCGTGTATTATCATCGCATTGATGGGAATAAAAACATCAATATATCATGTCATAACTTTATCTGTGCAGACTTCTTAAAAGTGTTGATAAGTAAATAACATAAAAGATATTGATAATATATTATAAATATTTACAAACTATAATAACACAGCCTGACAAAAGGTTAAAATTATTTGGTGTCTGACAACAGCATATTTTGAATATTTCTAATTGATTGATTCCAAAAACAATTCTTTATCATAGCAGCTCTAATTTTTTAGATATAGCATGACAATATTATTTACATTAGGAAATCAGTAAACAATTTCAGATTGTGTGTATTTCCAATGACTGTGAAAACACATTACTGCTACATCCGCATTGCCCAATTTAGTTTGTTCTGAAATCGTATCGTGAGTTAGTTTGTGTTTCACAGACAGTATTTAAAATTATTTATTTATTTATTTATTTGGAAATAAACAGAGTTAACCCTGTTACATACGAGGCTTATGCAATTAAAACCAATCTTTGATAAATTTACAAATAATTGCTACTACGATTAAGGCACATATCCCATTATTTCGTCAACCTATGTATACCCTGCCTAAAGAAATCTTGTGGCTGCTGCTCGAAGAATTCTTTCACGACGTTTTGTACTTCGTTCAACTAAAAACGGTTACCTTTTAACACTTTTTTCAGTGGTCCAAAGATGTGAAAATCGCAAGGCGATAAATCGGGACTATAGGGTAGATGCTCTAATATCCTCCATTTCTTTGGCTGTAGATGTTCTTTCACTACGTTAACAACATGATGTCGAGCATTGTCGTGAAGCAGAATGACACCACGTGAGAGCTTCCCTGGATGTTTTCGTCTTATTGCCTGATGGAGCTTCTTCAAAGTTTCATTATACAGGTTTGCGTTGATATGCACCCGAGGTTCTGTAAATTCTATCGACAAGGGTCCTTCATGGTCGAAAAAAAAATATCAACATGACCTTACTGGCAGAAGGTTGAACTTTAAACTTCTTTGGTGGCGGAGAATTTGCGTGTTTCCATTGCACTGATGACAGCTTACTGGATGGTTCAAAATAATGACACCAAGATTCATCGCGAGCAATTATTGACAAGAGAAAATCGTTACCATTTTGTCTGTATTCCGTGAGGTGTTGCAAAGATAAGCCCATTCGCAAGCTTTTTGGTTCTCTGACAAAAAGCGGGAAACCCATTGTGCACAAACTTTGCTCGAAATACTCAAAAAGATTGGAATGAGTTATAGGGATAGACGGATAGTGCATAGCTTATACAAAGAGCAAACAGGAGTAATAGAATTAGAGCAGGAACGTAGAGAAGTAAATATCAGGAAAGGGATGAGACAGGAATGTTCCCTATCCCTATTAATTTTTGACTTGTACATTGAAGAGGCAATGAATACTGTCAAATGCAGGAAGACATTTGGAATTACTATGCAGGGACAAAAAATTGATATGCTTAGATTTGCAGATGATATAGCGGTATTAGCATCTAGCAAAGAAGAGTTAGAAGCTGCTCTCAACGAAATGGAAACGTTTCTAACAGAGAGATACGGTATGAAAATTAACAAAAGTAAAACTAAATTACTAGTATGCAAAGGAGGGGAAAATAAATCAAAAACAAGAATACAAGTATGTAACACGAACTTACAAGAGGTTAAGGATTTCTGCTACCTAGGAAGCCAAATAATGCAAGATGGGAAAAGCACAAAAGATATAAAACAAAGATTGGCACAAGGTCGTGCTACATTTAACAAGAAAAAGCAACTACTGTGTTCAAAAACAACAAACATAGAAACAAGGAAAAGATTGCTTAAAACATATGTATGGGGCACAGCACTGTACGGCTGTGAAGCCTGGACAGTAGGAGAAGCAGACAATAAAAAGAAGCGTTTGAAATGTGGTGCTACAGACGAATGATGAAGATATCATGGACAGACAAAGTTAAGAACGAAGAGGTACTAAAAATGATAGGGGAAGAAAGAAATATGTGGAAAACGGTAAAAATAGGAGAGATAGGATGATAGGCAACATACTACGGCATGAGGAAATAGTGCGGAATATACTAGAAGCAGAGATAGGAAAAAGAGAAAAGAGGTAGACCTAGAATAGACTACTGCACACAGATAGTGAAAGATGTAGGCTGTAGGAGTTTCAGGAAATGTGTAGGCTAGCTCAAAATAGTAATCAATGGAGGTACACATCCAACCAGTCCCAAGATGGATAAATTAATGACAAAGAAAGTAACTGCACTTAAACATGATACTTATTATAAGCAACTACAAGCATTGGATGGGCAATATTCTCGAATAATGGTAATTGCGTGAAAGCATTTACTGGAAAACTATTATTTCGGCAAATGTCTAAGTGTTGGGGGATCTTGGCAGCCACAGGTTGCTTAACCCCCTTCAATAAATCTCTGTGAAATAGGGCATAATATTAAAAGACAATATAAGGGGAACCGAGCTGTATTACTGTGTGAGAATTTCAGGGAACCATGTAGGTTAGTTTAGAAAAGAAATAAGTGCAAGTACATGTCCAACCAGTTTTGAGACGGGAAACCCAATGACGAAAAAATAAGCGCAGATAAATCTGATGATTATTATAAACAACTACAGGTGTTGGTTGTGAAATATCTGCAACTAATGTTGACTGTGCGAAAAGATATATTGGAAAAATATTAAATCAGTAAATGTTCAAGTGCTGGGGAAACTTGGCAGCCACAGGCTATTTACCCCACTTCGCAACCACTGAATGTCAGAGAAATAATTGTAAAACAATAGAAGGGGACCAAACTGCATCTAACAAGAAAGAACGGCGCCTATGATGAAAGACAACAAACATAGAACAAAAAGTTGTTGTGGAGCACAGCACAGACAGTATGCCTACGAAATACGGGCAGTCTGAAACCCAGACAGAAGAACAGTAGCAGCCTTTGAAATGCTGTGCTTCAGATGTATGAGAATGGACAGACGAAGGTAATAACAAATAGGTTATAGAAACAGTAGGAGAACAAGGATATCTTTGGGAAAAAATAAGAGAAATAGAAGGGCAGAATACGTTCTAAAGCATTTTTGGGGAATAGTATGGGATATATGACAAGCAGAGATAGGAAAAAAGAGGTGGATGTAGACCTAGATCAGATAGTGATAGATGCAGACTGTGCAAATTTCGGGGAAATCTGTAGGCTAGTTCAGAATAGGAAACAATGATGGTACGCGTATAACCAGTTTCAGGACTGAAGACCCAATGATGATGATGATGGTAATAATTTGCTTATTTGCTATCTGCTTGCTTGTTTTAAATCCCAACCTTATCATAACCCTTGCATGTAGCACAACAACCTCCTCATAAGTAGATATAGCAGCATGTATAATGATACTGGGGACTCAGGTAGCCCCCAAATATCACCGGCACAGGCAAACACACTTAGTACCAGTACAAAAAAACCTACAATCAAATATGATTGCTACGATGCACCACCTTACACACTCATAGTAGAAAGTAAAGATCAAAATATCGGAAATGTCCATCCTACAGTTGTCGAGAGGAACCTAAAACCAATAATATAAAAGGCATTATTAAAATTAGCTAAAAAGGAAGAAACAGAATCGGAATAAACTTTAAAACTCCTACATATGCAAATGAATTTCTACAAAACGACTTAATCAAACAAAATAATTGGGAAGCATACATACCCACTGCAATGGTCAGCGTTAAAAGAATAGTGAGAGGAATAGACATAAACACAATGATGGAGGAAATCATACACGAAGGTGTGGCAGCAAGACCAATCATAGCAGCCAGGAGACAAAGTAGAAGAAAGGTGACCGACAAAGACAATATTGAGTACGTACCCACAGAAACGGCAGTAATAATATTCAAGGGGAAAAGATTGCCTGAAGTAATCCAAGTCAACTATTTTGAAGCAAAGGTTGAAGTATACATAGAACCAATATTACAATGTTACAATTGCTTACGATATGGACATTCTAAAAAAATTTGCAGAAGCAAAAGCATTGTGCAAACTGCACCAAAGAACATGACGAACGAAATTGCCAAGCTGAAGAAAAATTGTGTGTTTTTGCTGTCACAAACATAAGTCAACAGATAGGAATTGCTAAGAATAACTAAGACAAAAATCAATCAAACAATTTATGACCTTTGAAAACATATCGTACTTCGAAGCAAGAGAGAGAATCAGAAGACACGGGGAAGACATAAGACAGGTACAGCAACCACAGAGTGTACCCACACTAACCACACAGAACTATCCAACATTCAGAAAAACATCAAATCTACACCAAGAAGTTATAGAGGCAAACAAATCAAGAATTTCTTCAATACATCAACACTCACAACCAGGATTATATTTGCATTTACACAGATGCACCAGAAGAGCAGCACACAGGCAAATGTGGAATGGGAATATTCTGCCCACATATGCAAACAGAAAACACCAGCCACTTGCAAGACAATGTACCGATCACCACTGCAGAAGTCATAGCCATCGGAACGGCAGTTACACTGGCACAAACACATACAAACGATGTACAAAATACAGAATATATACAAAAATCATAGAAAATGGATTCCAAGCTAGAAAGGAACAATATGTACTAAAGATCAGACAAGACATATTCAAAACACTGCAAAAGAAAAGCATAAAATTACTGTGGATACCAAGTCATTGTGGAATCAAAGGGAATGAAAGGGCTGACATCTTAGCCAAACAAGGAAAGGAGAAAACCCTACAGGAAAAACGGAAAATACATTACACCGAGTACTACCAAACGCCAAGCAGGAAGTCTGGAAGCAGTGGATCAGTGCATACAGAAGGGATGGACAAAAGAAAGCCATGGTTTTAGAAATCATCCATAAAGAAAAGAAGACGCATCACAACAATCTGCAGAATGAGAACAAAACATTGCCTTACACCACAATATCTAAATCGCATAGGCATAAAAAACAGCCCCTTATGTGATTGTGGAGAGGTAGGAGACCTAAATCACATATTTCTAAGATGCCCAACAAGAGATACAGACAATCACATACTGTACAGACAATTAACTACACAAAACCAAACACCCATAAATATACACTCGTTACTGGCAACACCAGATACTGACACAACACAGCTATTAATGAAATACTTGGAAAAAGAACAGATACAAATCTGAACAGGACAACATTCCTGCTTAACGCATGCTTACATTTTAAGCAGATAGACAGGAAAAATATAATAACATAGCTAAACGCAAAACTTTCCTTTTTCCTTAGGTTAAACCAGCCATACTCAACCTTTTTTTTATAGGGGCCACAAACACGTTTCAGTCACGGTAGCCCGGGCCGCAAGTAAAAAATAATTAGGTGTATAAATGAAAAAGTAATATCAACCTAATAAATTATTTAGTTTAATGTAAAAAAGAACTTTTAACAAAGATGTTTACTTACTTATATGTATATCTAATGAGACTTTTGGAACTGAGAGCATTTTTTAAAACTTTATCAATATCTGGCTTGTCGTTGCATGCTACTCTTATTATATCATCCAAATGGGAATCTGTCAGTTTATTTCTATATACACTCTTTGTGTATTTCATCTTTGAAAAAGATGATTCGCACACATACGTTGACTCAAAAAATGTTAGCATTATTTGGGCACATCTTTGCACGCTTTTATATTTTTGAGGAACAATGCTCCAAAATTCCACATATTCCTTTTTTTCTTTAAAAATTACTTCCAGGTTGGTGTCATTTTTAAAATCAATAAATTCATCAAACAACTCCGAGTAATTACAATTTAAAACTGAAGCCAACTCAGAAATAGTTGGTGTCTTTAAATGCCATGGATTTTCTACAAGTAACAAACAATTTTTTATTTTTCTGAGATCTTGAAACCTTTTTTGAAATTCGTTTAATAGTGCAGTTATAAAATTTGAAATTATGGAGCAGTTTTCTTCTGAAATGTTAATACCGTCCTCTCTGGTTTTTATAATAGTTGGAAAATGGTACAGCTGTTTGTTCTGTATTTCATTATAATAAATACTTAGCTTTTCCTCAAATGCAAACACTTTATTTGCCATATTGGTCACTATGTTATTTTCGCCTTGTAGACTCTGATTGAGATTGTTTAGTTTTTCCGTAATATCACATAGAAAACCTAAAAGACACCACCATTCATCGTTTTGTAATTCTGGGTACCCTTTATTATTTTGCTCTAAAAATAGAATTATTTCATGGCGTAATGAAAAAAACCTTTCTAAAACCTTTCCTCTACTAAGCCATCGCACCGAGGTATGCAAAAGAACGTCGCTGTGCTCACTTCCCAGTTCTTCAAGAAGGGTTTTAAATTTTCTATGGTTCAGTTCTTTTGCTCGTATATAATTGACAATATTGATAACTGTTTTCATTACAGCTTCTATTTCTGGTTGTACAGCACGGGCCGCCAAGTTTTCTTGATGGATAATACAATGGAATGTTATTAAATTGCTGCAATTATATTTTTTCTTAAATAATGAAATGAAGCCATTTTCGCATCCAGTCATTGAAGGACAACCATCTGTACACAAACACACGATTTTTTGCACATCAATTTCATGATGTTCTAAAAAATTACAAATAGTATCAAGGTAATCCGTGCCTCGGGTTTGATCTTTCATTGGCAGTAATTTTAAAAGTTTTCATGAATTTCATTGTTTTCTGTACAATATCTAGCAAACACCGAGCACTGCGATGTTGCTGAAATATCGGTGCTGGCATCAAATGCTAAACTGAAAAACTTGCATCTTCTTAGGTTTTTTAATATATCATCGGAAATAAATTTAGAAATGTCTTCAATACGCCTGGTGCAGGTTGAATACGAAAGCTGTATTTTTTATATCAGATACTATTTGTTTTTGTTACTGTATTTATCAAAAGTATATTAGCAGCACTAATAAAGCATTCCTTTACAATTTCCGCATCGGTAAATGGTTTCATATGCTTACCAAGAATGTAAGAAATTTCATATGATGCTTTTGTTACCGCCGAGTCTTGTGATAATGCCGCGAACATAACATTTTGTTGCTCATGCAATGATCTCTTAAAAACTCAATTTCTCATTTCTCAAAGACGATCCGGGAGGAAACGTTTTGTCGAAATCTTTATGTTTTGAAGTGAAATGACGAGAAATATTGTATTTCTTCAATATGATACTTTCCGACATATCAAACAAGTAGCTGCGTTTTATTTGGCACAACAAAATAATCAGATTCCCACTCATCTTGAAACAACCTATTTTCACTTGATATTTTCTTTTATACTTGACGACACTCCTGACATTATTTTGAAAATAATAGGTATACTTAATTTACAAAACAAAACTATTATTTGGCAGAGGACGCGGTTACGTACACAAATTTAGTTTAATAATTTAGATTAAATTTATAACAAGTTTAGTTTCGATCGACAATCAAAGCGACACGCACTTAGGTCCATGGATTTTATGGTCTGGCCACGCGCAAACACGAGCGGCGGGGCGACTTGCCAATTAGTAAAACACACGTCTCATTACACATGACAAGCAATGTTTAGCTTCGCAAGTCGCCCCGCCGTCCGCGTGACCAGACCTTTAAGGGGATTCTCAACGCCGCGTATTTCGTATCGTTCGCGCAACCATAGATTACAGACCTTTAAGGGGATTCCCGCGCCGCGTATTCCGTATCGTATGCGCAACCATAGATTAGGATAGTTTGCGTTTCCAATTTAAGCAAATTATTGATATCGAAATTTGAAGTTGTTTACAAATAAGTTGTAACTACCTAGTTTAATAATTGGGCCGCAGGTTGAGTATAGTGAGGTTAAACAGTTATCCTGGTTCACCTGGCACAATCCCCTTGTGTAAAAAGCTCTGATATGCCACAGAACGAGAAGATTGTCAGTACCTATAACACACAACTACCCAAATTCTTACAGGGTCAATATATAAAGCAAGCAGTGAGGGGGATGGGCAAAGTCACAGATGCAAATAGCACCTCTCGCTACATCACCAATGATAGTACAAAGCTGGCTGTAGGCCATAGGTAACTGAAGAAGAAGAAGATTAATTGTGTGAGTCATCCAAATGTGTTTGTGAGAGATCTAAATTTGGCCTATTTTCAGGTTAATCAAGGAGACCAAGATAAATCTTATACTCCACATTTTGTGTAGAAAATTTGCGACAAAGTAAAGAAAAAGTTTCTTAAATTTGGAATATATCAATGGTATGGAAAGAAGATAAATGTTTATCCAGAAAGCACTTCAATCATACAATACATTGATATTACATTACTTTGAAGCACAAGCAATATGAAATACAACCCTTAAATAAATGCTTCAATTAATGTAAAGATTGTCCAAAAATTATTTTGCATATGGAATGTTAGTAAGTGTAACAAAGAGGTCATAATTCAATAGATTCTTAGTGTTTTATATTAAAAAGAATTCATTTGAAAAACAATATGATATAAAAACCATCAAAAAAAGATATTAATAAAAATAATACTCACATAATGGACTATACGCGCAGTAATTAATAGTATTTTACATTATTAACCAGGTAAGTAGGTTTGTACCTAATTGTGTGTTGGTCTGTGTAACATGCGTAGTCTTCTCAGGAACTTTTTATGTGCAGATAATATTACTGGATCAATTAAATTTTCGTCTGGCTTCGCAGACATGAATTTGGTAAATTTAACATCTTTACCTTTAGCAGTTAAATTTACTCTTTTTACCCAAAAATATATTATTTTTATTATTATTCTAGCAATTGCCTTATCTAAACCTTTATGCTGAGAGCAATTTAAGGTTTGTCCAATACTTAATTGCTTAATAATAATTCCCTCCAATATACGTCCTAAATCATAGAATAATAACACCCCCAAAAGAAGTGACACATTAAAAATCTGTTGTTTTTCATGTACCAAAAATACGTGACCTTCAGTCATTATTCTGTAGGTACACAGATGCAGCAGGAAATTCAAAAACGTTGAGTTAGAAATTGCTTTAAATATTTAAATTGATTATTGTATGCAAAACTGCTTAATTTAGGCTCTAACGTAATAAAGAAAACTATTGAAGTGAAATTACAACGTAGAACAAGAACAGTACAATAAACTTAAAGAAGGTTGAAGCATATACCACAGAATAATAATACACTACACTAGCGTGAGTGTATTATTATTCTATGGATATACCAACAAAATAATGGCAGATTTTATACATCCGAAGAAATTTAGTCTTCCTAAAACGCCGAGTGTCACTTCTTGTTATTATTATTATTCTATACCTAAATTAATTTTGTTGCTCTACCTAGGAATTAAATAAAATAATTTTGGAAGCGTTCTAGCTACTACATGAAAACAAAATTTCCAGGTTGCACCAACGACGATATTATATTGCCGGGCAATAACAAATAATTATATTTAATATTATTGTTGGCTAAAATGTTAGACCTGCATTCCTCACAGTTGTTAGTCAATAAAGCAATCTCTTTGCAACATAATCTGCCACATAATAAATGTGCACTTTCAACCCTGGAAGTTTTAACCTTGTGAACAATATCTGGAACAGAAATAGTCGATTCTAAACCATTATCTATTGGTTTAATTTCAGCTACAGCTTCACCAGTTAAAAATAACGTAAATTGCATAAAGCACCGGAGGAGTTATCTGCTTCACAGTTGAAGCCTGGTGAGTGAGTAGACATAAAATTGTTTACTACAAGAGCCTTAAATGAACGAATAAAATTTGCTGCATCAGGCGACACATTTCTGCCTCTATGACTTCGAATGGAGCCAAAGAAGTTTGTGAGTGGATCTTGATTAAATGCTCGGTAGTACATATTTTAAATTCTTCTTGAAAAGAATTTCTCTAATATATAAAAGCTCTAAATGGTAACTTTTCAATTTCTTAATGTAGGGATGGTTATAAACAAATTTTTTCTTTCTTTTGCAAAAGAATTTCATTGTGTTAAAGATGCCGATTGCATTTTTCCAAAATACTTCATGCCCAGAAGTGGCGGTGGCTGCTCCTTTTAGAGGTTTACTTTGTGGTGCCTTGATTGTGTTGCCGTTCAAACTATCAAACAGCTGATCCATAAATAAAATTAGTTCAGCAGCATCAGCAGCATTCTTCTCCATTTTATAATCACTTGTAATATCTAAAAGTAAAAGTAATTCTTGTACCTTATAAAACAAAAACAGAAATACAAACCCCACATTAAAATACGTTTCATCATAGCTCCAACTTGATGACTGAATACCTGTGTGCAATAAGATACCTACATCTTATTCATTTTATCTTTAAATACATGTGCATCTGTGAGTATAGTGCACATTCTTGTATCGTCTGATGTGTCCAAGAGATAAAACTGCTCAATGTGCTTCCACATGGCTAGTCTATTGGTCCCATTATATGTAAAATGAAGGTCTTTGTTTAATAAATTATTTCTAATGCCCTTTATTAGATGAGGAACATCATAAATCAGGACAATTTGCTTATTATTAATTTCAAATCCTATTGTTTTCTCAACTCCTCTTCTTGCATAATGTTCTGCAGTTTCTTTACAAAGACTATTAATTGCTGCTTGGTTTGCTGCTCCCTGTTCGCAAACTGTGGCAATTACATGCAAACCAATCTTTTGACATTCTTCAATGCAATCTTTAATCTACACAAATGTTTTGTGATAAACTACATATATAGATATAAACATACATACCATTTGTTTTAGAGGTGGAGATTTTATTGGACCACTGGTAAATGTAAAAATGACTGGTTGCTTCCAATGCCGATATATTCCTCTAATCATAAAAACATTGGCATGATCAGCCAAAAAAGGACTACGCTTATTACCAATATCTTCATTGCAATCAAATTTTTTATTATAACGTACCAATGGTGCAATTGTAATTTCATCAAAAACTAGAGTGCAGTATTTATCAATATGCTTCATATTCTTCATGGCATCCTTCAAAGATTCAAAAATGTGTTTGTTAAAACCTGGTCGAAATGGTAGATGATTAAGTAAGTTTGTTAATGTGTGTCTTGAAGGTAATGTGAATATGTTTGCCAACAAATGATAACCTTTGCCGCTAGATTTCAATGTAGTTAAGGCCAGTATTTTTTCGTCTAACATAAAAGTCTAGCATGTGGTTTTACTTTTTGTAGCCTGATTTGGGACATAACAAACTTATAAGTGGTTTCATTTAGGTGTTTGGTTAATGAAATCAATGGAAGAGACTGTACCACTTCTTCAGTCTTAGCTAATCTATCTTGATAACTTGAGAGCCTCTTATTTAAATTTCTAGTTTTCTTAATTGAATTTACAACCATTGAATACAAACGTTTGCACTTTGGTGTAAGATGTTTCCCCCGTGTCACATTTACTTTGTTTAGAATGGTATTTCTTTTAGACCCTACAGCAATTTTAAATCAGATATGTCAAATTATAGTTACAAATATCTAAAGCTTAAGAATTTTCAATTGTGTTTAGTGATTTGAAATATAACACTTTTCTTTCAATTTTGCTAATTGACTCATGACAAATTAAAATTGGCACCTGATTTTGTGTGTACCGCTATTTTATAAATTACAATAGATACATGTAGAAAACTTATTGCTGATTGTAATTTCTTTTGATGTAGAAGGATTTGGAAAATATTTTCTTTAATAGGCATTGGCGCATGACATACAAACATATTCGGAACATCTTCATTTAAAGTATGTGCCTCTCAACAATATGTGTAAATAAACGTTTATAATATGAATGGTCACTATCACCAACTTCCATAGATGTGACTCTAACAAAAACAAAGATTGTTATATAATTTAGTATACCTCTCTAAATGCAAATCCCTGTATTTGTATAGAAGACATGAGATAACTGCAAACAAATTTTTATATTATTGGGGCACATAAGTACTAATGCTGACAAACTAACCACACAATATTAAAAAACAGTTTGCTACTATATTTAACCAAAAATATCATGAAAGATTGCACTAATAGAAAGTATATTACCACGAATGCAATTCTTTAGTTTTCATGGATATGTTCTCTACGGCGTTGTTAATCAACAAATGAGCAAACTTAAAATGAAGTGATTGCATTTATTTATTACCCATAAAGAATGGAAGTTAACAGCAACAAAATCTCAGAGTTTATTTGCAAATACAAAAGTTTGCATTTAGGGGGCTCAAATAAATATTTCTTGCAAAATAAAATAATCGATTCAAAATCATCAACCCTCATTTAGAACAGTGTTGCATAAATTATATATTGCACATGGACATGGCAAAACTTGCCTTAAATTCCTATGTCAGCATTTTCTTCATTTGTAATATGCTGTTCTACAATCTCTTCCACGTCAACTACAAAACAATAACATTATTTGCTTTAAACGCATGCAGATTTTACAATCACTTACCATTCATATGTAAAATAGGTGCCGCAATCCTTTGTAAACCTCTCCGTGTTCCTAAAACCTTAAATTCGTCTTTAAAATGTCTATCACACACATAGTATAAATTATTATAAACTTGTCTGGGGATTAAGTTTGTTAGATGTGGTTTCTTTGATGTTTACAATCCACATATTATAAATATCAATGTCCTTGTAAGGAAAGCGATGTCTTTTACTGATTTGATCACTACAGTTTATAACACAATAAGTTCGTTTTTCCTCTATATGTGGACATGTTTATCATTATACACTAACTAGACTACTAGGATTTAACACAGATTTTGTACAACAGTATAACAGTCAATAATCACTTCACAGAAATTATTGAATAACTAATTACAAACACAAAATAACACTATACAGGACACTAACGCTACCTTACAAACAACATAATAGTAAAAAGTCACTTCCGAAAGAAAAAAACACACGAAGCACTAGACTAATAAATTGGCAATTTATGGCAAAATATGGAGAGTAGTCGGTAAGTAAAACCTTATATTGACAAAATGGCAACGCAAATATCAAATAATTCAAATAGTCAAACATATGTTTATGAAATTACAGCGCCAATTGTGGGTGACCGCGACTAAGACCGTTTTGTTTTTGAAATAGAACTCAAGGCACCTATGACGTTACTTTTCTAAAGGTTTTTCTATGGT
Organism: Platerodrilus igneus; assembly: GCA_036346225.1. NCBI lineage: Eukaryota > Metazoa > Arthropoda > Insecta > Coleoptera > Lycidae > Platerodrilus > Platerodrilus igneus. Next base: position 1,932,821 of record JARFIW010001018.1, read on the forward strand.
AAATGGTAGATGTATATACATATAAATAGATATGTATACACTGTGAAAATGCTTTAAATAACAATACAGTTTTCAAATGATGTCAATTTCAATATTTTGCGTGTCCCATATATTGGTGATAACTTTCTTTGTCATCAGTTCGTCACACAACTCCAATGCTATCACATTTGCGATATGCTAAATGCTAATTCTTCAGCAATATTTTTCTTAGTTGTATCAGGCATACGAATATGCTGTAGCTGAATGTCATTTCATAATTGGCTTGGAAATATTTTACTGTATATTTTTTAGATTCTTCAATAAAATAGCTACTGCACATGTATTCAATTTTCTGGGAATTACGAGATTTTAATGTTCAGTTTCTTAAAGGGGTAACAGAAATTTCCTAAAAATATATTACATATAAATTAACATTCCACCACAACATATGTATAATTAACCTGAACGATTACTGATAGGTATATTGTTTTTGCCAACACGTTATCCAGTCTTGCAAATATACTCTATTTTAAATACTGCCAAACCACACATGAAACATCAATTTGAAACTTTATTTAAAATATTGCTTACTGCATATCTACCTTTTATAACATACCACCACAAAATTATAACTGGTACACCTTTCTGCGATGGAGCTAATGGTTTTAACTTTTCGACCAATTCATGTCACGCACTCTCATCATATCCACATTTTTCATTGGTGAAACTGGCCAACTTGAAAGTCGTCATGTACATGCTTCATCAATCGTATTTGAACGTGCATGTAAATAAAATAGTACAGCAGCAATGTGTGTACAAACTCTTCTAAACCCGCCATACAAGTACAGTGAGCACTCGAGATGCTTCCATCTTTTAGAAGTATAATACATACTAGAAGTGCTTTTTCCCTTGTGCGTTGTGAATGTTTTACCTAAAACACAAGGTTTAATAAGTTCCCAAATACAATTATTTCATTACATTATAGTACAGTAAGATCTTTAAGTATATGTATTTATTAAAATATTTTCTTACCTTACAAATAATCACAAAAGCATCATCATTGACTTTCTTTGCTAGTGCTTCTGTTACAAAGCCGGCTTCATAATATTATATGCTTTGAGACTTTTATAAGCCTTTAGTTGTTGACCAGTCTAAAAACTGTGGCTTAAAATTAAATAATTGACAAGATCCATTATGGTAACATTAGATAAGTCAAAGATGTTTAAAGAAAATTCAATAGTTGTAAGGGTAAAAGGATCAATATTGTCTATAATTTTTATCTTTTCATCATACCCGCACTTAACATCACCAGTAAGAGTGAGATAATAGTAACTTTGAGACATTTTGTAATATCTGAATTACACAAATTAACACCAAAAATGATTATTTACTACCACAACCTTTGTTTTAAACAATGTTCACTACAAACAGGCATACAGTTAAATGGAAGAATAAATGTATATGTGCCCCTCAGTCAAAATGGCCGACCTGTCAAAGTCAGGTGCCCTGAAATGACCAATAGTTGTATGTCCTGTTGCTAACCTAACCTAACTTTTTAGCTTCTTTTTAGATTGCACTTTTGCAGATTGCTCTTTAATAACATTTAACGTTTTACTTGACTTGGCGTTTTAACTGCTTTGGAAAAAGCCCTGCATATTTGTATCATTTTTATATTATTTCTGCCGCATATATTATAGTAAGTATACAACATAATTATTTATGAGACTTAGGGAAACTACTCTAAATCTATGTATTTGCAAATAGATCTAAAGCTTTGATTTTTTATTAAAAAGTTATATATTGTAGCTACCTCTTTCCAAATGCTTGTTCCATGTAGTGTGCCAGGTTGCGACAATAAAACTTCCACTAGTCATAAATTCCCAAATCCCAATAAAGACAAACTACGTTTTGCGGAATGGTTACATGTAGTATGCAACCCTAAGTTGCAAACGTTAAACCCAGATCATGTATTTAATAATTATCGTGTTTGCCATGAGCACTTTACAACTGACGACAAATCTTCAAACATGTATTTGAAATGTATGGCTATACCGTCAAGAAAGTTATCACATGGCGAAGCTATTGTATTTGTATGCATTTCACTTAATGTAACGTTTTTATTTTAGATAAACCGTTAGAGAATAATTTGACCACATTAGTTACGACTCCATTAAATGTGACTAGTCAGGCTACAACATCTGTTTTTGTTGTGATTTTTTTATAAATACGGGGATATGTCATAAAAGCAAAGTCACATAGTTTATCTTGACACCAATCCATTAATTCGTTTGTTTCATAAATTATTTCAACTTTTAGCAATTGGTGCTAGGGATGCTGCAAATTGAATTTTTTAATTTAAATATTAAACTAATAAAAATTAATTAGTACATGGCATTATGTTTTAATATGATCCTGATGACACTAGATTATGTTCTTCATAAAGAGGTAGCGTATGAACTAGGTGCTTGTTTGTATCTATTCGGACAGTCGATCAAGTAAACGCGTCAGTTTCAGAGGTTTGGTTTGAAACTATTTTATGGCTCCGTTATAATGAAATGAAAATCATTGCTGAATATTTGTGGCACCTCTAATTGGTGCTTCTGTATATGGTTACTAGAAATAAATTCATGTTTACCATTATGTAGCAAGATATCAAGTTTCCATCTCTTTACGATGAAGCGATGATATTTTGTATTTGCATTTGATAAGTAACCTTATGGTTAGGTTACCTTTGTTTTGATCATCTCTTTACGATGAAGCGATGATATTTTGTATTTGCATTTGATAAGTAACCTTATGGTTAGGTCACTTTTGTTTTGATTATCACTTTGTGATGATGGTGTTTAAATATAGACCTATTAGTAGGGTCTTACTTTTGATTATCACCTTGTAGTGATGATGTTTTGAATAGTTATGCTGTCTTGATGAGGAAGCATTCCTTTTTTGTAGATAGAGCTAAATGAGCTCCTGGAAGTGAAGTTTTTGAAATTAGAAGTAAATCGTAAGTGTTTGGTTATAGGTAAGAAATATTAGCCTTGTTAGAAGTATGAATCTCAAGTCAGGAAATATTGTAAATTTGAATTTTTTTGTCCCGTGGAGTGTTTGACTTTCTAATTTGACCCTCCCAATTTTGATTATTACCGATTGTGACTCGATTTTGTCTCCGATGGACGTCAGGTACGCGTAGTTACCAACACACTCATTTGTAAATATTTGTCCCCCATTTGAATAAATTTATAAAATTGCATAGTTAGTTAGGAAGGTAGGAAAGGCTAGTATTGTTATAAAAATTTTTTTGTATTTGTTATATTTGAAGTTTTCTAAAAAAAAATTTTTTCTTTTAGGAAAGGGTAGTGTAACAATTTTATTTTAGCAGTAAAAGAACCTATTCATTAAACGTACAATGAATATTGAAATACCTTTATTAACTAAAATAAAGATTCGAGTAACAATCAAATTTTATAGTATTACTATATCTAGGATTAGTAGTCTATTTGTTTCGGAGTTCGGTGCAATTCCACAGCCACTGGCGCGCGCGTGAGAGGTTCGAGAACCCCACTTATGATCCTCCCACCATGCAAGAACGCAGCGAGCGCACTCGTCGATAGTTAAAGGCAGCGTGAAGATGCATTCAAAAGAATGGCGAGTGACCTCCGGGTCGCCTTATTTTGGTGAAACACTTCCTGAGTAACGGTTAGTACTTAATCCACATTTTGCATATTCGTTATCATATTAGCTAATTTAAAAATTTATTTAGCGCAACAACACGTCAGAAACTGCAACGATAAATTAGAAACCGCACGACCACTTTGAAATTACAATTTAGAAACCTTAACTTATGGACTACACAATGAAAGATTATATTTGTAAATAAAATTAGAAAACGGAAGATTACGCTATGAAGTAATGCTGCCTTGAACCAATGTGAGAAATCCGCTTCGCTCCTACATCTGTATTAAAGCATGGAAAACAAGCATATTTAGCTGCAGGCCCCGCACTGCGAAGTTGTTTCCATTGCAACCAAAGACGACAGCCGGTTTTGGGTTCGTAATAGAATTAAGAATTTCCTCAGTACTTCCTTCTGAAAGTACATTATTTCATTTTGTTTGTTGGATGTACAAAATTGTTATTCAGTTTACCTGTGATTAGACTGGTTTTCCCCAGTATCGGGTTTGATTTCACTTAGTTCCGTAAATATGTGACTACACGTGGCTACAACGTAAATTAACAGCTGCTATTACGTCACCTGTTTGTTTGAACAATGCCGTCAACAATTGCACAATGGCTAACAGATGTTTAGCATTACAGTACTGCCACTTTTGATAAAATTAGAGAATATCTTGGTGATTCTTTTGACTTCAAACTAATATTAATTTTGTTAAATTAATGAGAAAATTTCGTATATTCATTTGTAAGTGACCTACACAGATCTGGTTGGGTTATAAAAACCTTAATATTGTTAGTTACAAACTGTAATATATTTGAGTAAGGATCAGTTGATAAACCTTACAACAACTTTTGCAAGAATATCAAATATTTATTTTATTTAATTATAATGAAATTTTATTTACTGAAACAAAGAAAATTCTTTCTAGTAAATTAATAATCTACCTTTAAAGTTTTTATTCTGATCTGGTTTGATCAGACCTGATAAACAAAAGACAGCAAGAGTTAAATTTTTATGATTCCATTATGTAGAAAATATTCTCTATGCATTTTAGGTATACTTGAGGGACGCAAATAGTGTTCCCATTTTTTTTAGGTGACTTAACTATTATTCTTTCTTACAGGAGCAGTGTCTTATTCTGTTAAGACAAGTTTGTATGTCAGAAGGCGATCTTTTTTCTTTGGGTCTCCACGTCCGCCCTTAGAAATTTGCTATGCCATTAATATAAATCCATCTGGACTTGGTGGCGCCTGTTTGTTTTAGTTTGAGTGTGACCCCCCACAGATTTCGACTTACCCCCCCATTGCTCATAGCTCTACCCAAGGAATAGACCCTAGTTACGTCGGAAGACTTTGTTTTGCAGACACCTAACTTGGAGCATGGTGTTAATAAAGTAGTGTCGGCCAGGAAAATTGTTTCACTAGCGCCCATGCGTGAGGCTAGCGGAGCCAACAATTAGAGAGAGAAAAAAATCGTTACACTGTTGTACATATTATAGCACATGACTAAAGTAATTTTAATCCCTATGCTGATTACAAAGGACCCTGAGTCATAAACTTTAATTTGCAGGACTCAAACCATCAATTTCAGTCTCTTACTGACCAGCAAGGTCTGATATTAAAATATTTGCTAGCTAATCTCAGCCATCGATTTTATCAACTAGTTGGGATGTTGAGTAGTTAATGAAACCATACTTCAAAGTACCCCCTAACTACGGTGACCATATGTACTCACTTTAGTAAGACAGTACTTACTTTTGGGTAGTGTCCTTACGTCCTTTAGAACCTTTGTTAACTATTTCTAGTAATGATTGTATGAGCGTGTATTATCATCGCATTGATGGGAATAAAAAACATCAATATATCATGTCATAACTTTATCTGTGCAGACTTCTTAAAAAGTGTTGATAAGTAAATAACATAAAAGATATTGATAATATATTATAAATATTTACAAACTATAATAACACAGCCTGACAAAAGGTTAAAATTATTTGGTGTCTGACAACAGCATATTTTGAATATTTCTAATTGATTGATTCCAAAAACAATTCTTTATCATAGCAGCTCTAATTTTTAGATATAGCATGACAATATTATTTACATTAGGAAATCAGTAAACAATTTCAGATTGTGTGTATTTCCAATGACTGTGAAAACACATTACTGCTACATCCGCATTGCCCAATTTAGTTTGTTCTGAAATCGTGTATCGTGAGTTAGTTTGTGTTTCACAGACAGTATTTAAAATTATTTATTTATTTATTTATTTGGAAATAAACAGAGTTAACCCTGTTACATACGAGGCTTGTGCAATTAAAACCAATCTTTGATAAATTTACAAATAATTGCTACTACGATTAAGGCACATATCCCATTATTTCGTCAACCTATGTATACCCTGCCTAAAGAAATCTTGTGGCTGCTGCTCGAAGAATTCTTTCACGACGTTTTGTACTTCGTTCAACTAAAAACGGTTACCTTTAACACTTTTTTCAGTGGTCCAAAGATGTGAAAATCGCAAGGCGATAAATCGGGACTATAGGGTAGATGCTCTAATATCCTCCATTTCTTTGGCTGTAGATGTTCTTTCACCACGTTAACAACATGATGTCGAGCATTGTCGTGAAGCAGAATGACACCACGTGAGAGCTTCCTGGATGTTTTCGTCTTATTGCCTGATGGAGCTTCTTCAAAGTTTCATTATACAGGTTTATGCTTGATATGCACCCGAGGTTCTGTAAATTCTATCGACAAGGGTCCTTCATGGTCGAAAAAATATCAACATGACCTTACTGGCAGAAGGTTGAACTTTAAACTTTTTGGTGGCGGAGAATTTGCGTGTTTCCATTGCACTGATGACAGCTTACTGGATGGTTCAAAATAATGACACCAAGATTCGAGCAATTATTGACAAGAGAAAATCGTTACCATTTTGTCTGTATTCCGTGAGGTGTTGCAAAGATAAGCCCATTCGCAAGCTTTTTGGTTCTCTGACAAAAAGCGGGAAACCCATTGTGCACAAACTTTGCTCGAAATACTCAAAAAGATTGGAATGAGTTATAGGATAGACGGATAGTGCATAGCTTATACAAAGAGCAAACAGGAGTAATAGAATTAGAGCAGGAACGTAGAGAAGTAAATATCAGGAAAGGGATGAGACAGGAATGTTCCCTATCCCTATTAATTTTTGACTTGTACATTGAAGAGGCAATGAATACTGTCAAATGCAGGAAGACATTTGGAATTACTATGCAGGGACAAAAAATTGATATGCTTAGATTTGCAGATGATATAGCGGTATTAGCATCTAGCAAAGAAGAGTTAGAAGCTGCTCTCAACGAAATGGAAACGTTTCTAACAGAGAGATACGGTATGAAAATTAACAAAAGTAAAACTAAATTACTAGTATGCAAAGGAGGGAAAATAAATCAAAACAAGACAAGTATGTAACACGAACTTACAAGAGGTTAAGGATTTCTGCTACCTAGGAAGCCAAATAATGCAAGATGGGAAAAGCACAAAAGATATAAAACAAAGATTGGCACAAGGTCGCTACATTTAACAAGAAAAAGCAACTACTGTGTTCAAAAACAACAAACATAGAAACAAGGAAAAGATTGCTTAAAACATATGTATGGGGCACAGCACTGTACGGCTGTGAAGCCTGGACAGTAGGAGAAGCAGACAATAAAAAGAAGCGTTTGAAATGTGGTGCTACAGACGAATGATGAAGATATCATGGACAGACAAAGTTAAGAACGAAGAGGTACTAAAAATGATAGGGGAAGAAAGAAATATGTGGAAAACGGTAAAAAATAGGAGAGATAGGATGATAGGCAACATACTACGGCATGAGGAAATAGTGCGGAATATACTAGAAGCAGAGATAGGAAAAAAGAGAAAAAGAGGTAGACCTAGAATAGACTACTGCACACAGATAGTGAAAGATGTAGGCTGTAGGAGTTTCAGGGAAATGTGTAGGCTAGCTCAAAATAGTAATCAATGGAGGTACACATCCAACCAGTCCCAAGATGGATAAATTAATGACAAAGAAAGTAACTGCACTTAAACATGATACTTATTATAAGCAACTACAAGCATTGGATGGGCAATATTCTCGAATAATGGTAATTGCGTGAAAGCATTTACTGGAAAACTATTATTTCGGCAAATGTCTAAGTGTTGGGGATCTTGGCAGCCACAGGTTGCTTAACCCCCTTCAATAAATCTCAGTGAAATAGGGCATCATATTAGAAAACAGTAGAAGGGAACCGAGCTGTATTGCTGTGTGAGAATTTCAGGGAACTATGTAGGTTAGTTTAGAAAATAAATAAGTGCAGTACATGTCCAATGAGTTTTGAGATGGAAACCCAATGACGAAAAATAAGCGCAGATAAATCTGATGATTATTATAAACAACTACAGGTGTTGGTTGTGAAATATCTGCAACTAATGTTGACTGTGCGAAAAGATATATTGGAAAATATTTAATCAGTAAATGTTCAAGTGCTTGGGGAAACTTGGCAGCCACAGGCTGTTTACCCCACTTCGCAACCACTGAATGTCAGAGAAATAATTGTAAAACAATAGAAGGGGACCAAACTGCATCTAACAAGAAAGAACGGCGCCTATGATGAAAGACAACAAACATAGAACAAAAGTTGTTGTGGAGCACAGCACAGACAGTATGCCTACGAAATACGGGCAGTCTGAAACCCAGACAGAAGAACAGTAGCAGCCTTTGAAATGCTGTGCTTCAGATGTATGAGAATGGACAGACGAAGGTAATAACAAATAGGTTATAGAAACAGTAGGAGAACAAGGATATCTTTGGGAAAAATAAGAGAAATAGAAGGGCAGAATACGTTCTAAAGCATTTTGGGGAATAGTATGGGATATATGACAAGCAGAGATAGGAAAAAAGAGGTGGATGTAGACCTAGATCAGATAGTGATAGATGCAGACTGTGCAAATTTCGGGGAAATCTGTAGGCTAGTTCAGAATAGGAAACAATGATGGTACGCGTATAACCAGTTTCAGGACTGAAGACCCAATGATGATGATGATGGTAATAATTTGCTTATTTGCTATCTGCTTGCTTGTTTTAAATCCCAACCTTATCATAACCCTTGCATGTAGCACAACAACCTCCTCATAAGTAGATATAGCAGCATGTATAATGATACTGGGGACTCAGGTAGCCCCAAATATCACCGGCACAGGCAAACACACTTAGTACCAGTACAAAAACCTACAATCAATATGATTGCACGATGCACCACACACACTCATAGTAGAAAGTAAAGATCAAAATATCGGAAATGTCCATCCTACAGTTGTCGAGAGGAACCTAAAACCAATAATATAAAAGGCATTATTAAAATTAGCTAAAAAGGAAGAAACAGAATCGGAATAAACTTTAAAACTCCTACATATGCAAATGAATTTCTACAAAACGACTTAATCAAACAAAATAATTGGGAAGCATACATACCCACTGCAATGGTCAGCGTTAAAAGAATAGTGAGAGGAATAGACATAAACACAATGATGGAGGAAATCATACACGAAGGTGTGGCAGCAAGACCAATCATAGCAGCCAGGAGACAAAGTAGAAGAAAGGTGACCGACAAAGACAATATTGAGTACGCATCCCACAGAAACGGCAGTAATAATATTCAAGGGGAAAGATTGCCTGAAGTAATCCAAGTCAACTATTTTGAAGCAAAGGTTGAAGTATACATAGAACCAATATTACAATGTTACAATTGCTTACGATATGGACATTCTAAAAAATTTGCAGAAGCAAAAGCATTGTGCAAACTGCACCAAAGAACATGACGAACGAAATTGCAAGCTGAAGAAAAATTGTGTGTTTTGCTGTCACAAACATAAGTCAACAGATAGGAATTGCTAAGAATAACTAAGACAAAATCAATCAAACAATTTATGACCTTTGAAACATATCGTACTTGAAGCAAGAGAGAATCAGAAGACACGGGGAAGACATAAGACAGGTACAGCAACCACAGAGTGTACCCACACTAACCACACAGAACTATCCAACATTCAGAAAACATCAAATCTACACCAAGAAGTTATAGAGGCAAACAAATCAAGAATTTCTTCAATACATCAACACTCACAACCAGGATTATATTTGCATTTACACAGATGCACCAGAAGAGCAGCACACAGGCAAATGTGGAATGGGAATATTCTGCCCACATATGCAAACAGAAAACACCAGCCACTTGCAAGACAATGTACCGATCACCACTGCAGAAGTCATAGCCATCGGAACGGCAGTTACACTGGCACAAACACATACAAACGATGTACAAAATACAGAATATATACAAAAAATCATAGAAAATGGATTCCAAGCTAGAAAGGAACAATATGTACTAAAGATCAGACAAGACATATTCAAAACACTGCAAAAGAAAAGCATAAAATTACTGTGGATACCAAGTCATTGTGGAATCAAAGGAATGAAAGGGCTGACATCTTAGCCAAACAAGGAAAGGAGAAAACCCTACAGGAAAAACGGAAAATACATTACACCGAGTACTACCAAACGCCAAGCAGGAAGTCTGGAAGCAGTGGATCAGTGCATACAGAAGGATGGACAAAAGAAAGCCATGGTTTTAGAAATCATCCATAAAGAAAAGAAGACGCATCACAACAATCTGCAGAATGAGAACAAAACATTGCCTTACACCACAATATCTAAATCGCGTATAGGCATAAAAAACAGCCCTTATGTGATTGTGGAGGTAGGAGACCTAAATCACATATTTCTAAGATGCCCAACAAGAGATACAGACAATCACATACTGTACAGACAATTAACTACACAAACCAAACACCCATAAATATACACTCGTTATTGGCAACACCAGATACTGACACAACACAGCTATTAATGAAATACTTGGAAAAAGAACAGATACAAATCTGAACAGGACAACATTCCTGCTTAACGCATGCTTACATTTTAAGCAGATAGACAGGAAAAATATAATAACATAGCTAAACGCAAAACTTTCCTTTTTCCTTAGGTTAAACCAGCCATACTCAACCTTTTTTATAGGGCCACAAACACGTTTCAGTCACGGTAGCCCGGGCCGCAAGTAAAAAAATAATTAGGTGTATAAATGAAAAGTAATATCAACCTAATAAATTATTTAGTTTAATGTAAAAAGAACTTTTAACAAAGATGTTTACTTACTTATATGTATATCTAATGAGACTTTTGGAACTGAGAGCATTTTTAAAACTTTATCAATATCTGGCTTGTCGTTGCATGCCACTTTTATTATATCATCCAAATGGGAATCTGTCAGTTTATTTCTATATACACTTTGTGTATTTCATCTTTGAAAAGATGATTCGCACACACGTTGACTCAAAAATGTTAGCATTATTTGGGCACATCTTTGCACGCTTTTATATTTTTGAGGAACAATGGTCCAAAATTCCACATATTCCTTTTTTTTCTTTAAAATTACTTCCAGGTTGGTGTCATTTTAAAATCAATAAATTCATCAAACAACTCCGAGTAATTACAATTTAAAACTGAAGCCAACTCAGAAATAGTTGGTGTCTTTAAATGCCATGGATTTTCTACAAGTAACAAACAATTTTTATTTTCTGAGATCTTGAAACCTTTTTGAAATTCGTTTAATAGTGCAGTTATAAAATTTGAAATTATGGAGCAGTTTTCTTCTGAAATGTTAATACCGTCCTCTCTGGTTTTTATAATAGTTGGAAAATGGTGCAGCTGTTTGTTCTGTATTTCATTATAATAAATACTTAGCTTTTCCTCAAATGCAAACACTTTATTTGCCATATTGGTCACTATGTTATTTTCGCCTTGTAGACTCTGATTGAGATTGTTTAGTTTTTCCGTAATATCACATAGAAAACCTAAAAGACACCACCATTCATCGTTTTGTAATTCTGGGTACCCTTTATTATTTTGCTCTAAAATAGAATTATTTCATGGCGTAATGAAAACCTTTCCAAAACCTTTCCTCTACTAAGCCATCGCACCGAGGTATGCAAAAGAACGTCGCTGTGCTCACTTCCCAGTTCTTCAAGAAGGGTTTTAAATTTTCTATGGTTCAGTTCTTTTGCTCGTATATAATTGACAATATTGATAACTGTTTTCATTACAGCTTCTATTTCTGGTTGTACAGCATGGGCCGCCAAGTTTTCTTGATGGATAATACAATGGAATGTTATTAAATTGCTGCAATTATATTTTTCTTAAATAATGAAATGAAGCTTTTCGCATCCAGTCATTGAAGGACAACCATCTGTACACAAACACACGATTTTTTGCACATCAATTTCATGATGTTCTAAAAAATTACAAATAGTATCAAGGTAATCCGTGCCTCGGGTTTGATCTTTCATTGGCAGTAATTTTAAAAAGTTTTCATGAATTTCATTGTTTTCTGTACAATATCTAGCAAACACCGAGCACTGCGATGTTGCTGAAATATCGGTGCTGGCATCAAATGCTAAACTGAAAACTTGCATCTTCTTAGGTTTTTTAATATATCATCGGAAATAAATTTAGAAATGTCTTCAATACGCCTGGTGCAGGTTGAATACGAAAGCTGTATTTTTTTATATCAGATACTATTTGTTTTTTGTTACTGTATTTATCAAAAAGTATATTAGCAGCACTAATAAAGCATTCCTTTACAATTTCCGCATCGGTAAATGGTTTCATATGCTTACCAAGAATGTAAGAAATTTCATATGATGCTTTTGTTACCGCCGAGTCTTGTGATAATGCCGCGAACATAACATTTTGTTGCTCATGCAATGATCTCTTAAAAAAACTCAATTTCTCATTTCTCAAAGACGATCCGGGAGGAAACGTTTTGTCGAAATCTTTATGTTTTGAAGTGAAATGACGAGAAATATTGTATTTCTTCAATATGATACTTTCCCGACATATCAAACAAGTAGCTGCGTTTTTATTTGGCACAACAAAATAATCAGATTCCCACTCATCTTGAAACAACCTATTTTCACTTGATATTTTCTTTTATACTTGACGACACTCCTGACATTATTTTGAAAATAATAGGTATACTTAATTTACAAAACAAAACTATTATTTGGCAGAGGACGCGGTTACGTACACAAATTTAGTTTAATAATTTAGATTAAATTTATAACAAGTTTAGTTTCGATCGACAATCAAAGCGACACGCACTTAGGTCCATGGATTTTATGGTCTGGCCACGCGCAAACACGAGCGGCGGGGCGACTTGCCAATTAGTAAAACACACGTCTCATTACACATGACAAGCAATGTTTAGCTTCGCAAGTCGCCCCGCCGTCCGCGTGACCAGACCTTAAGGATTCTCAACGCGGCGTATTGTGATCGCTTCGCGCAACCATAGATTACAGACCTTTAAGGGATTCCCGCGCCGCGTATTCCGTATCGTATGCGCAACCATAGATTAGGATAGTTTGCGTTTCCAATTTAAGCAAATTATTGATATCGAAATTTGAAGTTGTTTACAAATAAGTTGTAACTACCTAGTTTAATAATTGGGCCGCAGGTTGAGTATAGTGAGGTTAAACAGTTATCCTGGTTCACCTGGCACAATCCCCTTGTGTAAAAGCTCTGATATGCCACAGAACGAGAAGATTGTCAGTACCTATAACACACAACTACCCAAATTCTTACAGGGTCAATATATAAAGCAAGCAGTGAGGGGGATGGGCAAAGTCACAGATGCAAATAGCACCTCTCGCTACATCACCAATGATAGTACAAAGCTGGCTGTAGGCCATAGGTAACTGAAGAAGAAGAAGATTAATTGTGAGTCATCCAAATGTGTTTGTGAGAGATCTAAATTTGGCCTATTTTCAGGTTAATCAAGGAGACCAAGATAAATCTTATACTCCACATTTTGTGTAGAAAATTTGCGACAAAGTAAAGAAAAAGTTTCTTAAATTTGGAATATATCAATGGTATGGAAAGAAGATAAATGTTTATCCAGAAAGCACTTCAATCATACAATACATTGATATTACATTACTTTGAAGCACAAGCAATATGAAATACAACCCTTAAATAAATGCTTCAATTAATGTAAAGATTGTCCAAAAATTATTTTGCATATGGAATGTTAGTAAGTGTAACAAAGAGGTCATAATTCAATAGATTCTTAGTGTTTTAAATTAAACAGAATTCATTTGAAAAACAATTGGATATAAAAACCATCAAAAAAAGATATTAATAAAATAATACTCACATAATGGACTATACGCAGTAATTAATAGTATTTTACATTATTAACCAGGTAAGTAGGTTTGTACCTAATTGTGTGTTGGTCTGTGTAACATGCGTAGTCTTCTCAGGAACTTTTTATGTGCAGATAATTTTACTGGATCAATTAAATTTTCGTCTGGCTTCGCAGACATGAATTTGGTAAATTTAACATCTTTACCTTTAGCAGTTAAATTTACTCTTTTTACCCAAAAATATATTATTTTTATTATTATTCTAGCAATTGCCTTATCTAAACCTTTATGCTGAGAGCAATTTAAGGTTTGTCCAATACTTAATTGCTTAATAATAATTCCCTCCAATATACGTCCTAAATCATAGAATAATAACACCCCCAAAAGAAGTGACACATTAAAAATCTGTTGTTTTTCATGTACCAAAATACATGACCTTCAGCCATTATTCTGTAGGTACACAGATGCAGCAGGAAATTCAAAACGTTGAGTTAGAAATTGCTTTAAATATTTAAATTGATATGCAAAACTGCTTAATTTAGGCTCTAACGTAATAAAGAAAACTATTGAAGTGAAATTACAACGTAGAACAAGAACAGTACAATAAACTTAAAGAAGGTTGAAGCATATACAGAATAATAATACACTACACTAGCGTGAGTGTATTATTATTCTATGGATATACCAACAAAATAATGGCAGATTTTATACATCCGCGAAGAAATTTAGTCTTCCTAAAAACGCCGAGTGTCACTTCTTGTTATTATTATTATTCTATACCTAAATTAATTTTGTTGCTCTACCTAGGAATTAAATAAAATAATTTTGGAAGCGTTCTAGCTACTACATGAAAAACAAAATTTCCAGGTTGCACCAACGACGATATTATATTGCCGGGCAATAACAAATAATTATATTTAATATTATTGTTGGCTAAAATGTTAGACCTGCATTCCTCACAGTTGTTAGTCAATAAAAGCAATCTCTTTGCAACATAATCTGCCACATAATAAATGTGCACTTTCAACCCTGGAAGTTTTAACCTTGTGAACAATATCTGGAACAGAAATAGTCGATTCTAAACCATTATCTATTGGTTTAATTTCAGCTACAGCTTCACCAGTTAAAAAATAACGTAAATTGCATAAAGCACCGGAGGAGTTATCTGCTTCACAGTTGAAGCCTGGTGAGTGAGTAGACATAAAATTGTTTACTACAAGAGCCTTAAATGAACGAATAAAATTTGCTGCATCAGGCGACACATTTCTGCCTCTATGACTTCGAATGGAGCCAAAGAAGTTTGTGAGTGGATCTTGATTAAATGCTCTCGGTAGTACATATTTTAAATTCTTCTTGAAAAGAATTTCTCTAATATATAAAAAGCTCTAAATGGTAACTTTTCAATTTCTTAATGTAGGGATGGTTATAAACAAATTTTTTCTTTCTTTTGCAAAAGAATTTCATTGTGTTAAAGATGCCGATTGCATTTTTCCAAAATACTTCATGCCCAGAAGTGGCGGTGGCTGCTCCTTTTAGAGGTTTACTTTGTGGTGCCTTGATTGTGTTGCCGTTCAAACTATCAAACAGCTGATCCATAAATAAAATTAGTTCAGCAGCATCAGCAGCATTCTTCTCCATTTTATAATCACTTGTAATATCTAAAAGTAAAAGTAATTCATGTACCTTATAAAACAAAAATAGAAATACAAACCCCACATTAAAATAAGTTTCATCATGGCTCCAACTTGATGGTTGAATACCTGTGTGCAATAAGATATCTTCATCTTATTTATGTTATCTTTAAATACATGTGCATCTGTGAGTATAGTGCACATTCTTGTATCGTCTGATGTGTAAGAGATAAAACTGCTCAATGTGCTTCCACATGGCTAGTCTATTGGTCCCATTATATGTAAAATGAAGGTCTTTGATTAATAAATTATTTCTAATGCCCTTTATTAGATGAGGAACTTCATAAATCGGGACAATTTGCTTATTATTAATTTCAAATCCTATTGTTTTCTCAACTCCTCTTCTTGCATAATGTTCTGCAGTTTCTTTACAAAGACTATTAATTGCTGCTTGGTTTGCTGCTCCCTGTTCGCAAACTGTGGCAATTACATGCAAACCAATCTTTGACATTCTTCAATGCAATCTTTAATCTACACAAATGTTTTGTGATAAACTACATATATAGATATAAACATACATACCATTTGTTTTAGAGGTGGAGAATTTTATTGGACCACTGGTAAATGTAAAATGACTGGTTGCTTCCAATGCCGATATATTCCTCTAATCATAAAACATTGGCATGATCAGCCAAAAAGGACTACGCTTATTACCAATATCTTCATTGCAATCAAATTTTTATTATAACGTACCAATGGTGCAATTGTAATTTCATCAAAAACTAGAGTGCAGTATTTATCAATATGCTTCATATTCTTCATGGCATCCTTCAAAGATTCAAAAATGTGTTTGTTAAAACCTGGTCGAAATGGTAGATGATTAAGTAAGTTTGTTAATGTGTGTCTTGAAGGTAATGTGAATATGTTTGCCAACAAATGATAACCTTTGCCGCTAGATTTCAATGTAGTTAAGGCCAGTATTTTTCGTCTAACATAAAAGTCTAGCATGTGGTTTTACTTTTTGTAGCCTGATTTGGGACATAACAAACTTATAAGTGGTTTCATTTAGGTGTTTGGTTAATGAAATCAATGGAAGAGACTGTACCACTTCTTCAGTCTTAGCTAATCTATCTTGATAACTTGAGAGCCTCTTATTTAAATTTCTAGTTTTCTTAATTGAATTTACAACCATTGAATACAAACGTTTGCACTTTGGTGTAAGATGTTTCCCCCGTGTCACATTTACTTTGTTTAGAATGGTATTTCTTTTAGACCCTACAGCAATTTTAAATCAGATATGTCAAATTATAGTTACAAATATCTAAAGCTTAAGAATTTTCAATTGTGTTTAGTGATTTGAAATATAACACTTTTCTTTCAATTTTGCTAATTGACTCATGACAAATTAAAATTGGCACCTGATTTTGTGTGTACCGCTATTTTATAAATAACAATAGATACATGTAGAAAACTTATTGCTGATTGTAATTTCTTTTGATGTAGAAGGATTTGGAAAAATATTTTCTTTAATAGGCATTGGCGCATGACATACAAACATATTCGGAACATCTTCATTTAAAGTATGTGCCTCTCCAACAATATGTGTAAATAAACGTTTATAATATGAATGGTCACTATCACCAACTTCCATAGATGTGACTCCTAACAAAAACAAAGATTGTTATATAATTTAGTATACCTCTCCTAAATGCAAATCCCTGTATTTGTATAGAAGACATGAGATAACTGCAAACAAATTTTTATATTATTGGGGCACATAAGTACTAATGCTGACAAACTAACCACACAATATTAAAAAACAGTTTGCTACTATATTTAACCAAAAAATATCATGAAAGATTGCACTAATAGAAAGTATATTACCACGAATGCAATTCTTTAGTTTTCATGGATATGTTCTCTACGGCGTTGTTAATCAACAAATGAGCAAACTTAAAATGAAGTGATTGCATTTATTTATTACCCATAAAGAATGGAAGTTAACAGCAACAAAATCTCAGAGTTTATTTGCAAATACAAAAGTTTGCATTTAGGGGCTCAAATAAATATTTCTTGCAAAATAAAATAATCGATTCAAAATCATCAACCCTCATTTAGAACAGTGTTGCATAAATTATATATTGCACATGGACATGGCAAAACTTGCCTTAAATTCCTATGTCAGCATTTTCTTCATTTGTAATATGCTGTTCTACAATCTCTTCCACGCCAACTACAAAACAATAACATTATTTGCTTTAAACGCATGCAGATTTTACAATCACTTACCATTCATATGTAAAATAGGTGCCGCAATCCTTTGTAAACCTCTCCGTGTTCCTAAAACCTTAAATTCGTCTTTAAAATGTCTATCACACACATAGTATAAATTATTATAAACTTGTCTGGGGATTAAGTTTGTTAGATGTGGTTTCTTTGATGTTTACAATCCACATATTATAAATATCAATGTCCTTGTAAGGAAAGCGATGTCTTTACTGATTTGATCACTACAGTTTATAACACAATAAGTTCGTTTTTCCTCTATATGTGGACATGTTTATCCTTATACACTAACTAGACTACTAAGATTTAACACAGATTTTGTACAACAGTATAACAGTCAATAATCACTTCACAGAAATTATTGAATAACTAATTACAAACACAAAATAACACTATACAGGACACTAACGCTACCTTACAAACAACATAATAGTAAAAAGTCACTTCCGAAAGAAAAAAACACACGAAGCACTAGACTAATAAATTGGCAATTTATGGCAAAATATGGAGAGTAGTCGGTAAGTAAAACCTTATATTGACAAAATGGCAACGCAAATATCAAATAATTCAAATAGTCAAACATATGTTTATGAAATTACAGCGCCAATTGTGGGTGACCGCGACTAAGACCGTTTTGTTTTTGAAATAGAACTCAAGGCACCTATGACGTTACTTTTCTAAAGGTTTTCTATGGTAAATGGTAGATGTATATACATATAAATAGATATGTATACACTGTGAAAATGCTTTAAATAACAATACAGTTTTCAAATGATGTCAATTTCAATATTTTGCGTGTCCCATATATTGGTGATAACTTTCTTTGTCATCAGTTCGTCACACAACTCCAATGCTATCACATTTGCGATATGCTAAATGCTAATTCTTCAGCAATATTTTTCTTAGTTGTATCAGGCATACGAATATGCTGTAGCTGAATGTCATTTCATAATTGGCTTGAAATATTTTACTGTATATTTTTAGATTCTTCAATAAAATAGCTACTGCACATGTATTCAATTTTCTGGGAATTACGAGATTTTAATGTTCAGTTTCTTAAAGGGGTAACAGAAATTTCCTAAAATATATTACATATAAATTAACATTCCACCACAACATATGTATAATTAACCTGAACGATTACTGATAGGTATATTGTTTTTGCCAACACGTTATCCAGTCTTGCAAATATACTCTATTTTAAATACTGCCAAACCACACATGAAACATCAATATCTCTTTACGATGAAGCGATGATATTTTGTATTTGCATTTGATAAGTAACCTTATGGTTAGGTTACCTTTGTTTTGATCATCTCTTTACGATGAAGCGATGATATTTTGTATTTGCATTTGATAAGTAACCTTATGGTTAGGTCACTTTTGTTTTGATTATCACTTTGTGATGATGGTGTTTAAATATAGACCTATTAGTAGGGTCTTACTTTTGATTATCACCTTGTAGTGATGATGTTTTGAATAGTTATGCTGTCTTGATGAGGAAGCATTCCTTTTTTGTAGATAGAGCTAAATGAGCTCCTGGAAGTGAAGTTTTTGAAATTAGAAGTAAATCGTAAGTGTTTGGTTATAGGTAAGAAATATTAGCCTTGTTAGAAGTATGAATCTCAAGTCAGGAAATATTGTAAATTTGAATTTTTTTGTCCCGTGGAGTGTTTGACTTTCTAATTTGACCCTCCCAATTTTGATTATTACCGATTGTGACTCGATTTTGTCTCCGATGGACGTCAGGTACGCGTAGTTACCAACACACTCATTTGTAAATATTTGTCCCCCATTTGAATAAATTTATAAAATTGCATAGTTAGTTAGGAAGGTAGGAAAGGCTAGTATTGTTATAAAAATTTTTTTGTATTTGTTATATTTGAAGTTTTCTAAAAAAAAATTTTTTCTTTTAGGAAAGGGTAGTGTAACAATTTTATTTTAGCAGTAAAAGAACCTATTCATTAAACGTACAATGAATATTGAAATACCTTTATTAACTAAAATAAAGATTCGAGTAACAATCAAATTTTATAGTATTACTATATCTAGGATTAGTAGTCTATTTGTTTCGGAGTTCGGTGCAATTCCACAGCCACTGGCGCGCGCGTGAGAGGTTCGAGAACCCCACTTATGATCCTCCCACCATGCAAGAACGCAGCGAGCGCACTCGTCGATAGTTAAAGGCAGCGTGAAGATGCATTCAAAAGAATGGCGAGTGACCTCCGGGTCGCCTTATTTTGGTGAAACACTTCCTGAGTAACGGTTAGTACTTAATCCACATTTTGCATATTCGTTATCATATTAGCTAATTTAAAAATTTATTTAGCGCAACAACACGTCAGAAACTGCAACGATAAATTAGAAACCGCACGACCACTTTGAAATTACAATTTAGAAACCTTAACTTATGGACTACACAATGAAGGATTATATTTGTAAATAAAATTAGAAAACGGAAGATTACGCTATGAAGTAATGCTGCCTTGAACCAATGTGAGAAATCCGCTTCGCTCCTACATCTGTATTAAAGCATGGAAAACAAGCATATTTAGCTGCAGGCCCCGCACTGCGAAGTTGTTTCCATTGCAACCAAAGACGACAGCCGGTTTTGGGTTCGTAATAGAATTAAGAATTTCCTCAGTACTTCCTTCTGAAAGTACATTATTTCATTTTGTTTGTTGGATGTACAAAATTGTTATTCAGTTTACCTGTGATTAGACTGGTTTTCCCCAGTATCGGGTTTGATTTCACTTAGTTCCGTAAATATGTGACTACACGTGGCTACAACGTAAATTAACAGCTGCTATTACGTCACCTGTTTGTTTGAACAATGCCGTCAACAATTGCACAATGGCTAACAGATGTTTAGCATTACAGTACTGCCACTTTTGATAAAATTAGAGAATATCTTGGTGATTCTTTTGACTTCAAACTAATATTAATTTTGTTAAATTAATGAGAAAATTTCGTATATTCATTTGTAAGTGACCTACACAGATCTGGTTGGGTTATAAAAACCTTAATATTGTTAGTTACAAACTGTAATATATTTGAGTAAGGATCAGTTGATAAACCTTACAACAACTTTTGCAAGAATATCAAATATTTATTTTATTTAATTATAATGAAATTTTATTTACTGAAACAAAGAAAATTCTTTCTAGTAAATTAATAATCTACCTTTAAAGTTTTTATTCTGATCTGGTTTGATCAGACCTGATAAACAAAAGACAGCAAGAGTTAAATTTTTATGATTCCATTATGTAGAAAATATTCTCTATGCATTTTAGGTATACTTGAGGGACGCAAATAGTGTTCCCATTTTTTTTAGGTGACTTAACTATTATTCTTTCTTACAGGAGCAGTGTCTTATTCTGTTAAGACAAGTTTGTATGTCAGAAGGCGATCTTTTTTCTTTGGGTCTCCACGTCCGCCCTTAGAAATTTGCTATGCCATTAATATAAATCCATCTGGACTTGGTGGCGCCTGTTTGTTTTAGTTTGAGTGTGACCCCCCACAGATTTCGACTTACCCCCCCATTGCTCATAGCTCTACCCAAGGAATAGACCCTAGTTACGTCGGAAGACTTTGTTTTGCAGACACCTAACTTGGAGCATGGTGTTAATAAAGTAGTGTCGGCCAGGAAAATTGTTTCACTAGCGCCCATGCGTGAGGCTAGCGGAGCCAACAATTAGAGAGAGAAAAAAATCGTTACACTGTTGTACATATTATAGCACATGACTAAAGTAATTTTAATCCCTATGCTGATTACAAAGGACCCTGAGTCATAAACTTTAATTTGCAGGACTCAAACCATCAATTTCAGTCTCTTACTGACCAGCAAGGTCTGATATTAAAATATTTGCTAGCTAATCTCAGCCATCGATTTTATCAACTAGTTGGGATGTTGAGTAGTTAATGAAACCATACTTCAAAGTACCCCCTAACTACGGTGACCATATGTACTCACTTTAGTAAGACAGTACTTACTTTTGGGTAGTGTCCTTACGTCCTTTAGAACCTTTGTTAACTATTTCTAGTAATGATTGTATGAGCGTGTATTATCATCGCATTGATGGGAATAAAAAACATCAATATATCATGTCATAACTTTATCTGTGCAGACTTCTTAAAAAGTGTTGATAAGTAAATAACATAAAAGATATTGATAATATATTATAAATATTTACAAACTATAATAACACAGCCTGACAAAAGGTTAAAATTATTTGGTGTCTGACAACAGCATATTTTGAATATTTCTAATTGATTGATTCCAAAAACAATTCTTTATCATAGCAGCTCTAATTTTTTAGATATAGCATGACAATATTATTTACATTAGAAATCAGTAAACAATTTCAGATTGTGTGTATTTCCAATGACTGTGAAAACACATTACTGCTACATCCGCATTGCCCAATTTAGTTTGTTCTGAAATCGTGTATCGTGAGTTAGTTTGTGTTTCACAGACAGTATTTAAAATTATTTATTTATTTATTTATTTGGAAATAAACAGAGTTAACCCTGTTACATACGAGGCTTGTGCAATTAAAACCAATCTTTGATAAATTTACAAATAATTGCTACTACGATTAAGGCACATATCCCATTATTTCGTCAACCTATGTATACCCTGCCTAAAGAAATCTTGTGGCTGCTGCTCGAAGAATTCTTTCACGACGTTTTGTACTTCGTTCAACTAAAAACGGTTACCTTTTAACACTTTTTTCAGTGGTCCAAAGATGTGAAAATCGCAAGGCGATAAATCGGGACTATAGGGTAGATGCTCTAATATCCTCCATTTCTTTGGCTGTAGATGTTCTTTCACCACGTTAACAACATGATGTCGAGCATTGTCGTGAAGCAGAATGACACCACGTGAGAGCTTCCTGGATGTTTTCGTCTTATTGCCTGATGGAGCTTCTTCAAAGTTTCATTATACAGGTTTATGCTTGATATGCACCCGAGGTTCTGTAAATTCTATCGACAAGGGTCCTTCATGGTCGAAAAAATATCAACATGACCTTACTGGCAGAAGGTTGAACTTTAAACTTTTTGGTGGCGGAGAATTTGCGTGTTTCCATTGCACTGATGACAGCTTACTGGATGGTTCAAAATAATGACACCAAGATTCGAGCAATTATTGACAAGAGAAAATCGTTACCATTTTGTCTGTATTCCGTGAGGTGTTGCAAAGATAAGCCATTCGCAAGCTTTTGGTTCTCTGACAAAAGCGGGAAACCCATTGTGCACAAACTTTGCTCGAAATACTCAAAAAGATTGGAATGAGTTATAGGGATAGACGGATAGTGCATAGCTTATACAAAGAGCAAACAGGAGTAATAGAATTAGAGCAGGAACGTAGAGAAGTAAATATCAGGAAAGGGATGAGACAGGAATGTTCCCTATCCCTATTAATTTTTGACTTGTACATTGAAGAGGCAATGAATACTGTCAAATGCAGGAAGACATTTGGAATTACTATGCAGGGACAAAAAATTGATATGCTTAGATTTGCAGATGATATAGCGGTATTAGCATCTAGCAAAGAAGAGTTAGAAGCTGCTCTCAACGAAATGGAAACGTTTCTAACAGAGAGATACGGTATGAAAATTAACAAAAGTAAAACTAAATTACTAGTATGCAAAGGAGGGAAAATAAATCAAAACAAGACAAGTATGTAACACGAACTTACAAGAGGTTAAGGATTTCTGCTACCTAGGAAGCCAAATAATGCAAGATGGGAAAAGCACAAAAGATATAAAACAAAGATTGGCACAAGGTCGCTACATTTAACAAGAAAAAGCAACTACTGTGTTCAAAAACAACAAACATAGAAACAAGGAAAAGATTGCTTAAAACATATGTATGGGGCACAGCACTGTACGGCTGTGAAGCCTGGACAGTAGGAGAAGCAGACAATAAAAAGAAGCGTTTGAAATGTGGTGCTACAGACGAATGATGAAGATATCATGGACAGACAAAGTTAAGAACGAAGAGGTACTAAAAATGATAGGGGAAGAAAGAAATATGTGGAAAACGGTAAAAAATAGGAGAGATAGGATGATAGGCAACATACTACGGCATGAGGAAATAGTGCGGAATATACTAGAAGCAGAGATAGGAAAAAAGAGAAAAAGAGGTAGACCTAGAATAGACTACTGCACACAGATAGTGAAAGATGTAGGCTGTAGGAGTTTCAGGGAAATGTGTAGGCTAGCTCAAAATAGTAATCAATGGAGGTACACATCCAACCAGTCCCAAGATGGATAAATTAATGACAAAGAAAGTAACTGCACTTAAACACGATACTTATTATAAGCAACTACAAGCATTGGATGGGCAATATTCTCGAATAATGGTAATTGCGTGAAAGCATTTACTGGAAAACTATTATTTCGGCAAATGTCTAAGTGTTGGGGGATCTTGGCAGCCACAGGTTGCTTAACCCCCTTCAATAAATCTCAGTGAAATAGGGCATCATATTAGAAAACAGTAGAAGGGGAACCGAGCTGTATTGCTGTGTGAGAATTTCAGGGAACTATGTAGGTTAGTTTAGAAAATAAATAAGTGCAGGTACATGTCCAATGAGTTTTGAGATGGAAAACCCAATGACGAAAAATAAGCGCAGATAAATCTGATGATTATTATAAACAACTACAGGTGTTGGTTGTGAAATATCTGCAACTAATGTTGACTGTGCGAAAAGATATATTGGAAAATATTAAATCAGTAAATGTTCAAGTGCTTGGGGAAACTTGGCAGCCACAGGCTGTTTACCCCACTTCGCAACCACTGAATGTCAGAGAAATAATTGTAAAACAATAGAAGGGGACCAAACTGCATCTAACAAGAAAGAACGGCGCCTATGATGAAAGACAACAAACATAGAACAAAAGTTGTTGTGGAGCACAGCACAGACAGTATGCCTACGAAATACGGGCAGTCTGAAACCCAGACAGAAGAACAGTAGCAGCCTTTGAAATGCTGTGCTTCAGATGTATGAGAATGGACAGACGAAGGTAATAACAAATAGGTTATAGAAACAGTAGGAGAACAAGGATATCTTTGGGAAAAATAAGAGAAATAGAAGGGCAGAATACGTTCTAAAGCATTTTGGGGAATAGTATGGGATATATGACAAGCAGAGATAGGAAAAAGAGGTGGATGTAGACCTAGATCAGATAGTGATAGATGCAGACTGTGCAAATTTCGGGGAAATCTGTAGGCTAGTTCAGAATAGGAAACAATGATGGTACGCGTATAACCAGTTTCAGGACTGAAGACCCAATGATGATGATGATGGTAATAATTTGCTTATTTGCTATCTGCTTGCTTGTTTTAAATCCCAACCTTATCATAACCCTTGCATGTAGCACAACAACCTCCTCATAAGTAGATATAGCAGCATGTATAATGATACTGGGGACTCAGGTAGCCCCAAATATCACCGGCACAGGCAAACACACTTAGTACCAGTACAAAAACCTACAATCAATATGATTGCACGATGCACCACACACACTCATAGTAGAAAGTAAAGATCAAAATATCGGAAATGTCCATCCTACAGTTGTCGAGAGGAACCTAAAACCAATAATATAAAAGGCATTATTAAAATTAGCTAAAAAGGAAGAAATAGAGTCGGAATAGTCTTTAAAACTCCTACATCTGCAAATGAATTTCTACAAAACGACTTAATCAAACAAAATAATTGGGAAGCATACATACGAACTGCAAAGGCCAGCGTTAAAAGAATAGTGAGAGGAATAGATATAAACACAATGATGGAGGAAATCATACACGAAGGTGTGGCAGCAAGACCAATCATAGCAGCCAGGAGACTAAGAGAAGAAGGGTGACCGACAAAGACAATATTGAGTACGCATCCCACAGAAACGGCAGTAATAATATTCAAGGGGAAAGATTGCCTGAAGTAATCCAAGTCAACTATTTTGAAGCAAAGGTTGAAGTATACATAGAACCAATATTACAATGTTACAATTGCTTACGATATGGACATTCTAAAAAATTTGCAGAAGCAAAAGCATTGTGCAAACTGCACCAAAGAACATGACGAACGAAATTGCAAGCTGAAGAAAAATTGTGTGTTTTGCTGTCACAAACATAAGTCAACAGATAGGAATTGCTAAGAATAACTAAGACAAAATCAATCAAACAATTTATGACCTTTGAAACATATCGTACTTGAAGCAAGAGAGAATCAGAAGACACGGGGAAGACATAAGACAGGTACAGCAACCACAGAGTGTACCCACACTAACCACACAGAACTATCCAACATTCAGAAAACATCAAATCTACACCAAGAAGTTATAGAGGCAAACAAATCAAGAATTTCTTCAATACATCAACACTCACAACCAGGATTATATTTGCATTTACACAGATGCACCAGAAGAGCAGCACACAGGCAAATGTGGAATGGGAATATTCTGCCCACATATGCAAACAGAAAACACCAGCCACTTGCAAGACAATGTACCGATCACCACTGCAGAAGTCATAGCCATCGGAACGGCAGTTACACTGGCACAAACACATACAAACGATGTACAAAATACAGAATATATACAAAAAATCATAGAAAATGGATTCCAAGCTAGAAAGGAACAATATGTACTAAAGATCAGACAAGACATATTCAAAACACTGCAAAAGAAAAGCATAAAATTACTGTGGATACCAAGTCATTGTGGAATCAAAGGGAATGAAAGGGCTGACATCTTAGCCAAACAAGGAAAGGAGAAAACCCTACAGGAAAAACGGAAAATACATTACACCGAGTACTACCAAACGCCAAGCAGGAAGTCTGGAAGCAGTGGATCAGTGCATACAGAAGGATGGACAAAAGAAAGCCATGGTTTTAGAAATCATCCATAAAGAAAAGAAGACGCATCACAACAATCTGCAGAATGAGAACAAAACATTGCCTTACACCACAATATCTAAATCGCGTATAGGCATAAAAAACAGCCCTTATGTGATTGTGGAGGTAGGAGACCTAAATCACATATTTCTAAGATGCCCAACAAGAGATACAGACAATCACATACTGTACAGACAATTAACTACACAAACCAAACACCCATAAATATACACTCGTTATTGGCAACACCAGATACTGACACAACACAGCTATTAATGAAATACTTGGAAAAAGAACAGATACAAATCTGAACAGGACAACATTCCTGCTTAACGCATGCTTACATTTTAAGCAGATAGACAGGAAAAATATAATAACATAGCTAAACGCAAAACTTTCCTTTTTCCTTAGGTTAAACCAGCCATACTCAACCTTTTTTATAGGGCCACAAACACGTTTCAGTCACGGTAGCCCGGGCCGCAAGTAAAAAATAATTAGGTGTATAAATGAAAAAGTAATATCAACCTAATAAATTATTTAGTTTAATGTAAAAAAGAACTTTTAACAAAGATGTTTACTTACTTATATGTATATCTAATGAGACTTTTGGAACTGAGAGCATTTTTTAAAACTTTATCAATATCTGGCTTGTCGTTGCATGCCACTTTTATTATATCATCCAAATGGGAATCTGTCAGTTTATTTCTATATACACTTTGTGTATTTCATCTTTGAAAAGATGATTCGCACACACGTTGACTCAAAAATGTTAGCATTATTTGGGCACATCTTTGCACGCTTTTATATTTTTGAGGAACAATGGTCCAAAATTCCACATATTCCTTTTTTTTCTTTAAAATTACTTCCAGGTTGGTGTCATTTTAAAATCAATAAATTCATCAAACAACTCCGAGTAATTACAATTTAAAACTGAAGCCAACTCAGAAATAGTTGGTGTCTTTAAATGCCATGGATTTTCTACAAGTAACAAACAATTTTTATTTTCTGAGATCTTGAAACCTTTTTGAAATTCGTTTAATAGTGCAGTTATAAAATTTGAAATTATGGAGCAGTTTTCTTCTGAAATGTTAATACCGTCCTCTCTGGTTTTTATAATAGTTGGAAAATGGTGCAGCTGTTTGTTCTGTATTTCATTATAATAAATACTTAGCTTTTCCTCAAATGCAAACACTTTATTTGCCATATTGGTCACTATGTTATTTTCGCCTTGTAGACTCTGATTGAGATTGTTTAGTTTTTCCGTAATATCACATAGAAAACCTAAAAGACACCACCATTCATCGTTTTGTAATTCTGGGTACCCTTTATTATTTTGCTCTAAAATAGAATTATTTCATGGCGTAATGAAAACCTTTCCAAAACCTTTCCTCTACTAAGCCATCGCACCGAGGTATGCAAAAGAACGTCGCTGTGCTCACTTCCCAGTTCTTCAAGAAGGGTTTTAAATTTTCTATGGTTCAGTTCTTTTGCTCGTATATAATTGACAATATTGATAACTGTTTTCATTACAGCTTCTATTTCTGGTTGTACAGCATGGGCCGCCAAGTTTTCTTGATGGATAATACAATGGAATGTTATTAAATTGCTGCAATTATATTTTTCTTAAATAATGAAATGAAGCTTTTCGCATCCAGTCATTGAAGGACAACCATCTGTACACAAACACACGATTTTTTGCACATCAATTTCATGATGTTCTAAAAAATTACAAATAGTATCAAGGTAATCCGTGCCTCGGGTTTGACCTTTCATTGGCAGTAATTTTAAAAGTTTTCATGAATTTCATTGTTTTCTGTACAATATCTAGCAAACACCGAGCACTGCGATGTTGCTGAAATATCGGTGCTGGCATCAAATGCTAAACTGAAAACTTGCATCTTCTTAGGTTTTTTAATATATCATCGGAAATAAATTTAGAAATGTCTTCAATACGCCTGGTGCAGGTTGAATACGAAAGCTGTATTTTTTTATATCAGATACTATTTGTTTTTTGTTACTGTATTTATCAAAAAGTATATTAGCAGCACTAATAAAGCATTCCTTTACAATTTCCGCATCGGTAAATGGTTTCATATGCTTACCAAGAATGTAAGAAATTTCATATGATGCTTTTGTTACCGCCGAGTCTTGTGATAATGCCGCGAACATAACATTTTGTTGCTCATGCAATGATCTCTTAAAAAAACTCAATTTCTCATTTCTCAAAGACGATCCGGGAGGAAACGTTTTGTCGAAATCTTTATGTTTTGAAGTGAAATGACGAGAAATATTGTATTTCTTCAATATGATACTTTCCCGACATATCAAACAAGTAGCTGCGTTTTTATTTGGCACAACAAAATAATCAGATTCCCACTCATCTTGAAACAACCTATTTTCACTTGATATTTTTCTTTTATACTTCGACGACACTCCTGACATTATTTTGAAAATAATAGGTATACTTAATTTACAAAACAAAACTATTATTTGGCAGAGGACGCGGTTACGTACACAAATTTAGTTTAATAATTTAGATTAAATTTATAACAAGTTTAGTTTCGATCGACAATCAAAGCGACACGCACTTAGGTCCATGGATTTTATGGTCTGGCCACGCGCAAACACGAGCGGCGGGGCGACTTGCCAATTAGTAAAACACACGTCTCATTACACATGACAAGCAATGTTTAGCTTCGCAAGTCGCCCCGCCGTCCGCGTGACCAGACCTTAAGGATTCTCAACGCGGCGTATTGTGATCGCTTCGCGCAACCATAGATTACAGACCTTTAAGGGATTCCCGCGCCGCGTATTCCGTATCGTATGCGCAACCATAGATTAGGATAGTTTGCGTTTCCAATTTAAGCAAATTATTGATATCGAAATTTGAAGTTGTTTACAAATAAGTTGTAACTACCTAGTTTAATAATTGGGCCGCAGGTTGAGTATAGCGAGGTTAAACAGTTATCCTGGTTCACCTGGCACAATCCCCTTGTGTAAAAGCTCTGATATGCCACAGAACGAGAAGATTGTCAGTACCTATAACACACAACTACCCAAATTCTTACAGGGTCAATATATAAAGCAAGCAGTGAGGGGGATGGGCAAAGTCACAGATGCAAATAGCACCTCTCGCTACATCACCAATGATAGTACAAAGCTGGCTGTAGGCCATAGGTAACTGAAGAAGAAGAAGATTAATTGTGAGTCATCCAAATGTGTTTGTGAGAGATCTAAATTTGGCCTATTTTCAGGTTAATCAAGGAGACCAAGATAAATCTTATACTCCACATTTTGTGTAGAAAATTTGCGACAAAGTAAAGAAAAAGTTTCTTAAATTTGGAATATATCAATGGTATGGAAAGAAGATAAATGTTTATCCAGAAAGCACTTCAATCATACAATACATTGATATTACATTACTTTGAAGCACAAGCAATATGAAATACAACCCTTAAATAAATGCTTCAATTAATGTAAAGATTGTCCAAAAATTATTTTGCATATGGAATGTTAGTAAGTGTAACAAAGAGGTCATAATTCAATAGATTCTTAGTGTTTTAAATTAAACAGAATTCATTTGAAAAACAATTGGATATAAAAACCATCAAAAAAAGATATTAATAAAAATAATACTCACATAATGGACTATACGCGCAGTAATTAATAGTATTTTACATTATTAACCAGGTAAGTAGGTTTGTACCTAATTGTGTGTTGGTCTGTGTAACATGCGTAGTCTTCTCAGGAACTTTTTATGTGCAGATAATTTTACTGGATCAATTAAATTTTCGTCTGGCTTCGCAGACATGAATTTGGTAAATTTAACATCTTTACCTTTAGCAGTTAAATTTACTCTTTTTACCCAAAAATATATTATTTTTATTATTATTCTAGCAATTGCCTTATCTAAACCTTTATGCTGAGAGCAATTTAAGGTTTGTCCAATACTTAATTGCTTAATAATAATTCCCTCCAATATACGTCCTAAATCATAGAATAATAACACCCCAAAAGAAGTGACACATTAAAATCTGTTGTTTTCATGTACCAAAATACATGACCTTCAGCCATTATTCTGTAGGTACACAGATGCAGCAGGAAATTCAAAACGTTGAGTTAGAAATTGCTTTAAATATTTAAATTGATATGCAAAACTGCTTAATTTAGGCTCTAACGTAATAAAGAAAACTATTGAAGTGAAATTACAACGTAGAACAAGAACAGTACAATAAACTTAAAGAAGGTTGAAGCATATACCACAGAATAATAATACACTACACTAGCGTGAGTGTATTATTATTCTATGGATATACCAACAAAATAATGGCAGATTTTATACATCCGCGAAGAAATTTAGTCTTCCTAAAAACGCCGAGTGTCACTTCTTGTTATTATTATTATTCTATACCTAAATTAATTTTGTTGCTCTACCTAGGAATTAAATAAAATAATTTTGGAAGCGTTCTAGCTACTACATGAAAAACAAAATTTCCAGGTTGCACCAACGACGATATTATATTGCCGGGCAATAACAAATAATTATATTTAATATTATTGTTGGCTAAAATGTTAGACCTGCATTCCTCACAGTTGTTAGTCAATAAAAGCAATCTCTTTGCAACATAATCTGCCACATAATAAATGTGCACTTTCAACCCTGGAAGTTTTAACCTTGTGAACAATATCTGGAACAGAAATAGTCGATTCTAAACCATTATCTATTGGTTTAATTTCAGCTACAGCTTCACCAGTTAAAAAATAACGTAAATTGCATAAAGCACCGGAGGAGTTATCTGCTTCACAGTTGAAGCCTGGTGAGTGAGTAGACATAAAATTGTTTACTACAAGAGCCTTAAATGAACGAATAAAATTTGCTGCATCAGGCGACACATTTCTGCCTCTATGACTTCGAATGGAGCCAAAGAAGTTTGTGAGTGGATCTTGATTAAATGCTCTCGGTAGTACATATTTTAAATTCTTCTTGAAAAGAATTTCTCTAATATATAAAAAGCTCTAAATGGTAACTTTTCAATTTCTTAATGTAGGGATGGTTATAAACAAATTTTTCTTTCTTTTGCAAAAGAATTTCATTGTGTTAAAGATGCCGATTGCATTTTTCCAAAATACTTCATGCCCAGAAGTGGCGGTGGCTGCTCCTTTTAGAGGTTTACTTTGTGGTGCCTTCTATTTAAATTTCAACACTGAATTTATTCAATTTATATAAAACCTGTAATGAAGTCAACAACAAACATTGCATACATTAAACTTACGTAATGTATTATAGAGAGGTCTAGAACGTTCCAGGTTTCTCTGGTAAAAAGGTAGTTTTTGGTGACTTTAGATTGAATTCAAAGTATATAAATTTTGGGATAAATGATACATATGATATTGATGGATCGGAGGGTGTATTTAAATATTTTTCAAAAATTGTTAATAATATTTCTTTTCACTATATGAAATTAATTGACTTTGTCTTATCAATTCAAACAAATAGGTAATCATAAAGGGGTGGAGAAGAGAAAAATTGATCATCGTAATGTTGTGCACTCTGTGTAGATTAAAAAGGGCTAGCCGTGGCATAATAATAATAAAATTAGTAAAATTTGAAGTGAGAACACCGAGAGGTGGGGTTAAGTAAAAACGTCATTACACCGAGTACGGCGTTATCATATCAATATATATATATATATATATATATATATATATATATTGATATGATAACGCCGACGTTTGTTTACAGATACATCTTACTTTATATACAATTTTTTATTGCGGACTGCAAATAACTTGTCTTTATATATATATATATATATATATATATATATATATATATAGTAAAGGATTATAAGTGACTCAAATTCAGCCGGCTGAATTTGAGTCACTTAATAATTCCTTTTACTTTGTTTAATTTAAGACTCATTAAACCTACTTTTCTCTTATATATATATATATATATATATATATATATATATATATATACAGTGAATAAGATGAAATAATAACTTAGACCTTTATGCAAAGTCCAAATGATCATTTCAAATCGAGCTAGTAATTGAAAGATGGAAAATTAAGGTCTTGGACAGGACTTGAACTTGTATTTTGGTTTTGCTGGAACCATGCGTTTACCAATTTTAGTTAATATTTTTGAGCATTAAAGGCCCTAAAATTTTTGTAACTTTTTGATCCCAATCTCCCTATAAGTAATTTGTTCGATTTAATAAAATATACAGTTGTGCAACTACATGTATATGTTTCAACTCTACACTGGACCCCATAATCTGACTTATAGTAAAAACTAAACAATTAAGCATTTAAACTTACCGCTCTTCCATGGGGTAAACCTATGGATCCATTCCTATGCCTTAAGTTGCTTTAATGTTTTTTTCAAATTTTGTTCTTAGCGTTTTGCTCCTCTTTTTATTTCGAAAGTGGAAAATCCACTTCTTTCATATTGTATACATAAATTTTTGAAAGTGCGGTGTTAATAGTTTCTATAACAACTAAAGGATTGTATTTACTAAACATTACAAATTTCTCTGAAACTTTATATTCTCCCTATAAATTAAGAATATGTCGGGAACTGCACATTTTTTAATTAGTACTTGGAGTAAGGTATCTTGAAACACTTTCATAAATAAATGATATAGAATTGATGTACGTGTATTGTGTATAATTAAAAATAAATTTAGTATTATAGTTTATATACATCTATTTATTTGTTAGAATCTAATTCCAATCTTATATTTTATTTATATTAATTGTAGATTATGTTTATAATTATGCTTAGATTTGCAGATGATATAGCGGTATTAGCGTCTAGCAAGGAAGAGTTAGAAGCTGCTCTTAATGAAATGGAAACGGTTCTGACAGAGAGATACGGTATGAAAATTAACAAAACTAAAACTAAAGTTCTAGTTTGCAAAGGTGGGGAAAATAAATCAAAAACAAGAATACAAGTATCTAACACGAACTTACAAGAGGTTAAGGATTTCTGCTACCTAGGAAGCCAAATAACGCAAGATGGGAAAAGCACAAAAGATATAAAACAAAGATTAATAACTAATATTTATTATTGAGACGGCAATGGGCATAGTTTGACTATTGGTCTTTTCAAATTGCCTCGTGAAGTTTTTACGGTGGCTACACGAGGTACCCCATCGCTTCCAGGATGAAGCTCTACAATTCTGGCGAGTTTCCAATTTAAAGGAGGAACACCCTCTTCTTTGATGAGCACTAAAGTACCAATGTCAACGCCGTCGAGTCTCTTGGACCTGTACCACCGACCACGTTGATACAATTGGTGTAAATACTCATTGTGCCATCGAACCCAAAAACTTTGATGCATAGGTTGAATCAACTGCCAGCGAGAGAGTCTAGAGATTTTCAAATGAGACAAGTCTGGGTCCGGCGGTGCTGTCAAGGGTTCTAAAGTTAAAAAGTGACCTGGTGTCAGTGACGAAAGATCATTGGGATCCGAACTTATGCTGCACAAGGGTCTTGAATTCAACAATGCTTCAATCTGAGTGATTAAAATATGAAACTCCTCGTACGTGAGCACTTGGTTTCCAACAACACGAAATAAGTGAGTTTTCACCGATTTAACGGCGCTTTCCCAAATACCTCCGAAGTGAGGGGTAGACGGGGGGTTAAAATGCCACGAAATGGCTAACGATTCTGCACAGTGTCGGAAATCCTTTAAAAGTTGGCGACTAGCGCCGACGAAATTTGTGCAATACCGAAGGAAATAAACCTCTGGTAGCACAATCAGATGGGTTGTTTGAAGAACTAATGTAACTCCATTGTTCAGGAGAAATGCGTTCTTGGATGTAACTAACACGGTTAGCTACAAACATTTTTAAGCGATAGGTAGGCGACTTAATCCAAGTCAGCGCGACAGAAGAATCAGTGTAACAACAGATTTTTTCAAAGGTTACATTTGAATAAGTAGTTTTAACAAAATGAACTAATTTAGACAAAAGTACGGTAGCACATAGTTCTAGCTTGGGTATAGAAAGACATTTCAAAGGGGCGACCTTTGATCTAGCCATAACAAAGTGAACAGATATTTTTCCTGACGGAAATACTAAACGAAAATATGTAATAGCCGAATATCCTTTCTCGGACGCCACAAAAACCATGTAGTTGTATACTACAGGCTTCATCAATAGGGATATAACGAGGAATTTGAATTGAATCAATATGTGAAAATTCAGCAACAAATTTTTTCCAAAATATGACAATAGATTCAGGAGGAGGATCATCCCAATCCAACCCCAGCACCCAAAATTGTTGAATGAGTTGTTTGAGTGAAAAGGTAACTGGTGTAATAAATCCTAGAGGATCGTAAATCCTAGCAACTGTCGAAAGTAAAATTCGCTTGGAAAGACGATTTTCTAAAGACTGCATTTCAAATGAAAATTATCAGGTATCGAGTGCCACTGAAGACCGAGCACTTTTATGGTAAACTTAAGATCATTTGCGACTAAATTTGGTTTTACTTGTTGATACTCAGTAGGAATATCTTCTAACAGTAGTGGACTGTTGCTAGCCCATTTGCGTAGTTCGAAGCAGCCAGCACGTAGTAGTTCGATGAGTTGACGTTTTAGTTCATGAGTTGCCTGGAGAGTGGACGACCCAGTCAATACATCATCAACATACAAATTGTTTCTCAAAGCATGAGCAGCCAATGGATAACTATTTTCTCCTAGTTCAGCTAGTTTTAAGATAGTGCGAATGGCGAGAAAAGGAGCGGATGAAACTCCATATGTAATTGTGTTCAACTGATAGGTTGAAATTGGTTCTGAAGGATTCCATCGCCATTGTATCAATTGATAAGAACGATCCGTTTCTGATATCAATATTTGCCTGTACATTTGTTTTATGTCACAGACAAAACGAACTTGGGAATACGAAATGCCAAAAGTATTTTTACAATATCATTCTGGAGCTTAGGTCCAGTGAGTAAGGTATCATTCAATGAAATACCATTCGAAGCTCGAGCCGAAGCATCAAAAACAATTCTCAATTTAGGTTTATTATTTTCTAGTTTGAACACGGCATGGTGTGGAATAAAATACGCATTATTGTCAGCTGGAGGCGTTGATAAAAGCGACATGTGACCAGAGGCTTCGTAATCACGCATGAAATCTACATACAAATTTCGCAAGTCTGGATTAGTTTCGAGACGACGCTCTAGTGACAATAGACGTTTAATGGCAATAGATTTCGAGTCCGGAAACTCACGAACATTTTCTCTAAATGGAAGGCTCACGCCGAACCTACCATTGGGTGACCGATGCAACGAGTTATCAAAAGATTGTTGAGCAAGGTCATCTTCTGGGGACGACAAACTCCTCGATGGAATGTCGTCAAGCTCCCAAAAATGTTTAAGATCAATATCCATACAAGGATCGATAGATACAAAGAACGAATGAATAACATTGGTTGAGATGGGATCGACAGTACCAAATATCATGTAACCAAATATGGTGTTGACAGCAACAGGCAAAATTTCTTTGCCATCAATTTTCCCATCGAGCAAAATACGACTGGCAACATCAGAGCCCAATAACATTTCTACTGGAGAAGGATGTCTCCAGTTTTCATCTGCGAGTTTTATGTTTTCCAAATGAGACCAATACGATTGAATATACTTGTTTGGAAGATTACCGCAAATAGACGGCAAAACCATTATGTTTATTTTCAAATTGTTGTCCGTGGGGACTGAATCATATTCCTGAATGGGACGAATTGTTCCAGATATCACACCTAACGTTTGGTGTGAAGTCTGGCCCAAACCAGAAATAGGAATCGAAGAAGGACGAGACGATATACCAATAGACTTACGACAAGACTCCGTAATAAATGAAATTTGACTCCCAGTGTCTACTAGAGCACGAATAATTTGAGGTTGATTTCTCTTGTCGAGAATTTCCAAACAGACCGTGGGTAGCAGAGCTAGACAAGTTGTCGCCTCAGACCCAACTGTTGTAGTACAAGTAGCATTATTAGACGAACTGGTTTGCAAATTTTCTTCACGAGTTGGAGTTGAATAAGGTGGTGACGTAGCAATCGACGGCATAAAATGTAACAATGTATGATGATTTTTATTGCAAGTTCTGCACGAAACCTTTGACGGACAAGACGACATGTTATGATTTGGTCGAAGACAATTCAAACATAACCGAAGATGTTTGGCTTGCTCGTGACGCTTGTTTGGAGACAATTTAAGAAATTGCTCGCACGAATACAATACATGATTTCCCTTGCAAAGGATGCAGGAGAACGAATTGTTCTTAGGAGAAGTGTTAGTCTCAGCTAAGAATGTCCTAGGCTTCAAGTCAGAATTCGAACGAGTGAGACCTTGTTTATTAATAGTACCTTTAAGCACTTTCGGTTGTTTGCTTGAGACAAGATTCTCTAAGGCTACACATTGTTTTGACAAAAAGTCTTTGACGCAATTGAATGTAGGCACATCAGTAGAATTGAAATGCAATTCGAATCGTTTACGAGTTTTCTCATCGAGTTTACATAATAAAAGATCTACAAGAACGAAATCCCAACTTTCAACATCAAATTGTAATGATCCCAAAATCGATAAGTTTTCTGTGAAACAGTCAATTAAATTTCGAAGTTGTTTTACGTTTTCCGCATGCATAGGCGGGTAGTTTTTTATTAAACCCCAATGGTGATTAGCCAAAAGACGTTTATTATTATATCTAGAACATAAAGTGTCATATGCTAGTTTGTAATTTTCATGACAAAGAGGAATAGACCGCAACAATGTCAACGATTCACCCGACAAGCTTGAAAGAAGGTAGGAATGCTTTTCGATGTAATTTTTGGTAATTTTACTCTAGGTGTAAAATTATTGTCTTGTCGACTTGTGTGATTCGCAGACGGAGTTTTCACTTCAGCAGAAAATATCTCTTGCTCTATCAAAAGAATAGAATAATATTCGTCATCTACATTTCGACACAAATTCTCTAAAGCTGGTTGCAATTCTGGTTCTGTGTTTACAAATACAGAAACATACTTTTCAGTAAAATCTTGTAGAGAGAAAGCAGTGTTAATTAAACCAACTTTCTACTGAGATAATACACTGTCTTATCTTAACATAAAATCAGGTGTTGTATGATCAGATTTTGTATGAACATTAACATTAAGATTTGAGTTATTAACCAAACCATCCCTAATAAAAATTTCTTCTGTTAGGGTAGGCTTTTTAAGATCATTATTCCTTGTTGCTTTCTTCTTTGTTGAAAAAAGCCGCACTTGATGTTCAACTTTTTTATTAATATTAATCCCCTCTGTAGTTTTTAGATCTATAGATTTTGCTTTATTTAATGTGTCAATAATTTTATCAAATTGCCTCATTATAGCCAGATGTTCGTCGTTAGTTAACAAAGCATTCTCACATAGGCCTATTATTAGCTCGGCTCTTTTTTTAATAGTATCATTTTTTGAAGATTTTGCTTCATGTAAAATATTACTGCTGAAAAGGTCATTAACGTTACTAATATGCAAAGGTGTCAAGATTCGATTTGTAAAACTGTATCGCGCAAGCATGTATGTGTTTGCAAATGTTAAGCTTTATCATGTTGTCAATACAGGTGCATTGAAATGTATGAACACATATGCTGCACTTTGTACAACTTAGACATGAACCTTCACAGGCCTCATCTACTCTCGTAACATGATACTGTTGAAAAGCACAAGTGGACGACGTAACTAAAAATTCCTTATTTTCAAGACGTCTAATAAAATCTGATGTAATTGTTAGACTTGTTTTATGACTTTGTTTAATTCTATTAATTTTGTCATTGGAAGTATTCTTTGCAAGTTTAATTATACGTTTAAACAAGCTATCTCGAGCAATTTTCATTACTGCATTAATGCTTTTGTCCAAACGTTTTACTTTACGACCTTCCAAATACATATACTTCAAAACTTTGTGCATCGATTCAAGATACATGTTAGTGTTTATTCCTAAACCCAATCGATAGCAATATGCCCAAGATGTTGGACGATTTGCATAATTATTATGAAAATATTCAGCAAATGATTGTGTATCAACATCGTCATAAAGATCTTCTACTACCTGATTTAAAATGTCATTAAATTCATCAATATATACACACTGTAATAAAACACGAAGGGATTTATATACTACTACTTTCTTTTCAATCCCTCCATTGATTTTTGACAAGTTCTTGCGCCAATTACGATCCACATGCCAGGTACATAGCAACTGGTGAGGTACCTTGGCCATAACATAAGACCATGCATTATAAAATGCTAGAGCATCATCAGACATAAAAACAGTAATTGATATAATACCCACTATTGATTTAATTTTTCCAAAAAACAACTTGAAAATCATTTCGTCAGCACGATTTTATAAACAAAATGCCACTGGGCACCCTGAACCAAATTCATCCACTGTCATTAGTGTGTAGAGCTGAAAATCGTAACTATTTGTACCGTGTTTACCATCAACGCACACCTTGTCCTTCCCAAATTTAAGCAAATGTTCACGTTGAAAAGAAGTGATTATGACTAATGCAAAATCTTGAACATCTAAAATTATTTTTGAGTCATTTGGGTTTCCTTCTACACCTTGGCTTTTATAATATAACACTGGGCAGTCGCTTCTTAAGTTCATCATCTCCTCTACCCAGAGCCGTACGCTAATTGCATCATTTAGGTGACATTTCACACCATACTCAATATTGAAGTCCCTAACAATATTGTGCATATCTTTTGTTTCTAACAAAATTCTCTGTGAATTTTCTTGTTTTAAAGCAGAATCACGAACATTATCCAATATATGTTGAAATGTAATAACTTCCTTTAATTTTCCTGAAACACATCAATTGTAAAATTTCAAACAAGAACTTTATGTTTGAAAATACCTGCAATTTCTGCTTTACTCTCTTTACTTAAAAAAACTCGACCAATATCGTTGGTATGTCCAATATGAGTTGTTCAGAAGTCTACTGCAACAGACCCATCGTTCTTTATCGTCGCTTCCATCCTTGAGGGACAAACACTTCCAATTTTATTAGTGCCTGTGCTTTTTTAACTTCTAAAACCCTTGCCTTTTGGAATGTAGTTGTACGATCGATGGCAATTATAGTACTCCTTTTTGGTGCCATCAGACAATAATTTAGCTGAAGTGTGAAGTATATACATTGCCAAAGATTGTTCCTGTTCTTGGTTTTTTCAGTTTTTGAACTCTGTTGAACAGAATAAAATTAGTATATAATTAACACTTTGCTTAATAATCTTCAAACCTAATTGTGAATTAAAATGTAGTTGATCAAGTTTAGTTTCAATTTGATGTTCATTTGCCAAATGTTGTCGAAGTTTTTTATATCCCTTTAGATGTGTTGTACAATTTTCAGAAACGCACTTGATTCTTGACGAGTTGAGAATTATTGGAATACTTTCATGAACAGTGCTGCAATGACGACGTAAAGTTGCTTTACTGGTCAAGGATTTGCCACATGTATCACACAAAAATTTACTAGTTAAAGTAACTGGTTTCCTATATTCAAAATCATGAATCTTTCTTAAATGGGCATACATATTCTTCTTTTGTGTAAACTCAAAACCACAATCTTCGCAAGTATTCATTTTTACTCCTCGTTTACAAATAACACGATAAACAAAATTAATAGGTAATTTCCATGGATCTCATTCACTATATGTAAACAAAAAAATTACGTAACCTCAATCTGTTTATTATAGCCGCGTTATTTCTACCGCGAGACGCTCGTGTCAAAGTCAGGTGTCCTGAAATGATCAATAGTTGTATGTCTTGTTGCTAACCTAACCTAACTTTTTAGCGTCTTTTTAGATTGCACTTTTGCAGATTGCTCTTTAATAACATTTAACGTTTTACTTGATATCAAATAATATATTGGTGTTTTAACTGCTTTGGAAAAAGCCCTGCATATTTGTATCATTTTTATATTATTTCTGCCGCATATATTATAGTAAGTATACAACATAATTATTTATGAGATCTAGGGAAACTACTATAAATCTATGTATCTGCAAATAGATCTAAGCTTTGATTTTTTATTAAAAGGTTATATATTGTAGCTACCTCTTTCCAAATGCTTGTTCCATGTAGTGTGCCAGGTTGCGACAATAAAACGTCCACTAGTCATAAATTCCCAAATCCCAATAAAGACAAACTACGTTTTGCGGAATGGTTACATGTAGTATGCAACCCTAAGTTGCAAACGTTAAACCCAGATCATGTATTTAATAATTATCGTGTTTGCCATGAGCACTACAACTGACGACAAATCTTCAAACATGTATTTGAAATGTATGGCTATACCGTCAAGAAAATTATCACATGGCAAAGCTATTGTATTTGTATGCATTTCACTTAATGTAACGTTTTTATTTTAGATAAACCGTTAGAGAATAATTTGACCACATTAGTTACGACTCCATTAAATGTGACTAGTCAGGCTACAGCATCTGTTCTTGTTACGATGGGTATGTAGTATTGTGATCTTTTTACAAATACAGGGATATGTCATAAAAGCAAAGTCACATAATTTATCTTGACACCAATCCATTAATTCGTTTAATTGTTTCATAAATTATTTCAACTTTTAGCAATTGGTGCTAGGGATGCTGCAAATTGAATTTTTTAATTTAAATATTAAACTAATAAAAATTAATTAGTACATAGCATTATGTTTTAATATGATCCTGATGACACTAGATTATGTTCTTCATAAAGAGGTAGCGTATGAACTAGGTGCTTGTTTGTATCTATTCGAACAGTCGATCAAGTAAACGCGTCAGTTTCAGAGGTTTGGTTTGAAACTATTTTATGGCTTTGTTATAATGAAATGAAAATCATTGCTGAATATTTGTGGCACCTCTAATTGGTGCTTCTATATATGGTTACTAGAAATAAATTCATGTTTACCATTATGTAGTTAGATATCAAGTGTCCATGTTTCCCATAAATTCATACATACACACGCAATTATAAAATCTTTGCAAACCTAATGGTAACTGAGAACAAGAATCGTAAAATTGTACTACTGTTAGTAGTTTACTGAAACAGCTTTGGCTATTACAATAGGAACTTTTTGGTTAACTTACTGGTTCCGTTTCTAATTTATAAGGAAAATGTGTGGCAGTTTCTGAGAAATTTCTACTTGTTTACTTTCAACTTCATGAAATGTGATTAATGTGCAATACTGATATTTTTTAATTTATAGCTGATCACACATATGCATGTGTAGAGGAGACACCTTCAACTCCAACACGAACTCAGAGTGGTACTTCTACTAGTGTTTGTTATAATTGTGTGAATATAATGTTTTGTATTTTTAGGTACTACTGACAGCCTTTTATGTTCTGTGAATGTTTCCTGAGCTATAACCTTAATGCCCAAGGCTAAAACTTTGTATAGGAGTGCTAAAAATTTGAAAAATTCAACAGCTGTTTTTCGCAAGAGAAATGTTTCTTTTAGAAAGCGGCTACAATTGGCAAAAAAACAGCTTCATTTTTTCGATTCTTCCAATAGCGCATTACATCCAGAGGCATTTAATTTTTGTTTTCAGCAGTTGAATCGCAAAGTGACAAAGCCTAGGAGTATGAGATTTACTTTAGAAGAGAAGGTGATGCCTTTAGCTTTATATAAAATATCTGGTCCTTGTCATCGCTTCTTAGCTAAATGGTTTAAACTTTCTTCTAAAGGAACTTTATCAAAATTATTGCATAAGATACCAGTTACTGATGGCATTAATTCGTTTGTGATGGAAAATTTGAAAAATTCAATACAGCACTTCAAACCAAGAGAAAAGTTGTGTATGGTTCTCTTTAATGAGATTTCTCTAATGTCGCATGCTTCATAGCAGAAGCATAGAGATGAACTTGTGGGAGTACAAGATGGTCAAATTGTAGATCATGCTCTGGTGTTTATGGCAAGAGGTGTACCTACAAAATGGAAACAAACCATTTGCTACACCTTTTGTAAATCAACATAAAAATATTAACATATTAAGATTGTCCTTGCCAATTACAATTAATCACTATAAATGTAGATACCTCAAAAAGTTTTTTATCTTTTCATAGAACCTTATGCTGTCAATTTTCCAGAATTTATAGAATATTCTCACTTTTAATTACATTAGTACTACTTCTATTTTCTAAAATTCTATTGTTACATATCTAACTGCATTTTGGCTAATATCCATGGTTTGCAACTATTCAGTGCTATGCTTCAGACATAGGTTTTCAGTAGTCTGTTTTGTAATATCCTGTGCTATCTGTTTAGTATCACGCTCAGCACCTCCAACGCCTTCCTTCTTTGGGCCTTCTACTTTTTTTACATCTTTTCTTCTATTCTCCTTTGTGATCAAACTTCCTAAGCAGCAAAACTAGTCTTATGGTTAAGCATAGTGTATATTTATTTACACTATGGGTTAGGATTGCTGCCTTGCAAACCTACGCCCAAGGTCCCGGGTTCGAATCCCGACACGGTCCGTTTGAAAAATGTTAGGCGAGCATTTTTCACAAAAATACACCCTCGTTCGGATGAGAGGTAAAATGGAGGTCCCGTGTGTGAGTGTTGTCACGCACGTTAAAGATCCCTACCTTGCTTGGAACAGCAAGGGTTCGCAAAATTCCAAATTTTCCAGGTAAAAACTCGCTTCCTGGCCAATGTAGTACCTTCGGGTGGAGCATTGGAAAAATCAAATGTAATGCCTTGCAAACCTTTCGGATCCCGACACGGTCCGCTTGAAAAATGTTAGGCGAGCATTTTTCACAAAAATACACCCTCGTTTGGATGAGAGGTAAAATGGAGGTCCCATGTGTGAGTGATGTCATGCACGTTAAAGATTCCTACCTTGCTTGGAACAGCAAGGGTTCGGCAAAATTCAAAATTTTCCAGGTAAAAAAAACTCGCTT
This sequence comes from Platerodrilus igneus, assembly GCA_036346225.1. Taxonomy (NCBI): domain Eukaryota; kingdom Metazoa; phylum Arthropoda; class Insecta; order Coleoptera; family Lycidae; genus Platerodrilus; species Platerodrilus igneus. The sequence goes on from JARFIW010001018.1 coordinate 1,976,516, forward strand.
CCTGGCCAATGTAGTACCTTCGGGTGGAGCATTGGAAAATCACATGTAATGCCTTGCAAACCTGCTCCTCCTAAATCCGAACTGATCCATTAATCTCTTCTCAATTTTACTCTGTACCCTATTATATATTATATGTATATATATATATATATATATATATATATATATATAAATATTATAAGTAGTTTTTACACAAGGTAAGTTGATAAGTATATATATATATATATATATATATATATATATATATATATATATATGTTGTGATAAGGGGTTGTTTAGGGGTATATTGAGTAGGCGTCGCCGTGGATCAATGTAGTAAGCGTAAGACTACGGATCCCAAGGTCCCGGGTTCAAATCCCGACACGGTCGACTGCTTGAAAATGGCACGTGAGCATTTTTCACAAAAATTACGCCCTCGTTCGGATGAGAGGTTAAATGGAGGTCTCGTGTGGGGTGTTATCACGCACGTTAAAGATCCCTACCTAGCTTGGAACAGCAAGGGATCGGCAAAATTCCAAATTTTCCAGGTAAAAAAACTCGCTTCCTGGTCAATGTAGTACCTTCGGATGGAGCATTGGAAAGTCACATGTAAGGCATATACCACCTAGGCGGTTCCGTGGCGTAGTGATATGTGTGTGACTGCTACGCCCAAGGTCCCGGGTTTGAATCCCGACACGGTCCGCTTGAAAAATGTTAGGTGAGCATTTTTCACAAAAATACACCCTCGTTCAGATGAGAGGTGAAATGGAGGTCCCGTGTGTGAGTGTTGTCACGCACGTTAAAGATCCCTACCTTGCCTGGAACGGCAAGGGTTCAGCAAAATTCTAAATTTCTAGGCAACAAAAAACTCTCCTCCTGGCCAATGTAGTATCTATTGGTGGAGCATTGGAAAAGTAAATGAACGGTTTATTGAGTAGCAAAAGTCGTGTAGTAACCATAAATTGCAATAGGAATCAGAAAACTGCATTTATTTAGCAGAAAATTAAGTAATTCATACATTATGTAAATAGCAAGCATTTGACACCCTGTATATAGACCATAATTAGCTTTAAACAATGCAAGTAAGCATATCTTACAACAATAGAACGCGTGTTTAGCAGAAAAAATAGGTAATTCATACATTATGTAAATAGCAAGCATTCAACACTCTGTATATAGACCGTTATTAATTTTAAGTAATGCCAGTAAGAATATCTTTCAACAATAGAATGTGTATTCAGAAGAAATGACAGTACATGTAATTAAACACGCGTTGAGAAGTGTCTAATTAGTTATAAAACAAATACGTAGATAAGAGATAAAACCTAACAAAGTTTTATGCAATTACGCTGAAACAATAAACATTTTTGATAAGAAAACGCAGTTTTAAACACGCATAAAAATACATAAACGAAAACAGAATTAAAGTTACATCATTTATTTTGTTCAATTATCCAAAAGGCGATATCTATACAAAACAACAAACTTAAAGTTGAACTTCTGACAAAGATAACAATGTATCAATACCACATAAACCTTACCCGAAAAACCGAAGAAATTACATCAGAGACAACTTCGAAATGCAGGGAATATTAAAGACCTGGTTGGTTGAAATATCTGCAAAGCTGCTTGAAAACCCAGCCCACATGTAAGCGGGAAGAACCTATATAACACAGAGAAATGATAAGACGGATCAGTTTACAACTCATGCACGCGAAAGCGGCGTCACTGGTAACCAGAAAGTCACGCGTAATTTAAATATAATAGAATATCAAGTGTATGTCACAGTGATACTAGTGCAACGATTACGAAGACTTCTTTTGCCGTTTAACGTGAGTAGAATTCGGGGTAATTTATTTAAACTAAATATTTATAATAATAGGGCTTCGAATCTGTGGTACATTCCTGAATATTTCGAATGTGTTGATGATAATAATTCAAATTTGTATCGATATAATATTTCAAATTGATGGTGTAATTCTGAATAATTTAACTTGCGTCGATAATAATAGTTCAAGTATGTGTCGACAAGAATAATTCAAATCTGGGTCAATATAGTATTTCAAATCAGCGTCGACAATTATATTTTGGTACAATTCTGGTACAATTTTGATTAGCGTCGAAAACATTTAAGAGAAGAGTATCAAGGCGTATAAAATAAAGAAGCACAAAGTAATTTTTGGAAAACGAGGGCTAGCTGTACTCAAATACTGGTTCAACTAAGCAGAGCATTGATAGACGAATGAGGACCACAAAGGGGTGTTGATCCACAACCCGAACAACATATCGCAGGTCAAATCTATTTAATTTTAATATATTTTTCTATTTAAATTTCAACACTGAATTTATTCAATTTATATAAAACCTGTAATGAAGTCAACAACAAACATTGCATACATTAAACTTACGTAATGTATTATAGAGAGGTCTAGAACGTTCCAGGTTTCTCTGGTAAAAAGGTAGTTTTTGGTGACTTTAGATTGAATTCAAAGTATATAAATTTTGGGATAAATGATACATATGATATTGATGGATCGGAGGGTGTATTTAAATATTTTTCAAAAATTGTTAATAATATTTCTTTTCACTATATGAAATTAATTGACTTTGTCTTATCAATTCAAACAAATAGGTAATCATAAAGGGGTGGAGAAGAGAAAAATTGATCATCGTAATGTTGTGCACTCTGTGTAGATTAAAAGGGCTAGCCGTGGCATAATAATAATAAAATTAGTAAAATTTGAAGTGAGAACACCGAGAGGTGGGGTTAAGTAAAAACGTCATTACACCGAGTACGGCGTTATCATATCAATATATATATATATATATATATATATATATATATTGTTATATATACTGTGATCCTACCTTATTAGTGATAGGCGTAATATATCTATCTGTCACTCCTTGTCTTATTTTAGAGCCTTGTTGAGTTATGCCACACAATTTATTTTTAAATATTTTACACGGCTGCTGCACTTAATTATTTTACAGGGCCGTCAAACACGTGGCGGAATCTACCTAGGGTGGGTCCGTCCTAAGCAAACACCTCTCAACTAGACACCCAAACAAATATCCAAGGAGTTTTCAAAATAATTTTAAAAGCCAAAAGTATTCCCAAACACTAGTTCCACTTTTATAAATTTGATTAAAGCACTGCGTAGATATTAAATACTAATACCTGGAATCCAGATACAAGCGCCGCCTTCCAGCCGTCCTGAAGGCAAGTGACCAGCTGCAGGCACCTCCTGTAAATAAATAAGTAACTCGAGCAACTGGTAATCTCCAGACTATAAAACTACTAATATTTCTACAAATTTTATGTTATACAAATACTCAGATAACTCCAATTCCACTATGCTTTCGTCTTCAAACAATAACGGTACAGACCAGCACTCCTCTTTTAATTAACTTTTATTCGCCGTAAAACTGCTACTATTTGCTATCTCCAGGTACAACTTGACTTTCAAAACTTTCTCGTAACTTTTAAATGTAATAAAACTCATAACAGTACAAAAACACGTCTATTTTTTCGTAATATAAATTTGAAGTCCCTTATAAATAAAATCCGTCTTCTTTTGTTTCCGTTGCCATGACAACTATCTCTACGCACACTATGTAATTTATAATTATTAATAATTGATTAATAATACAGTTGTTTTCTAGATACATTCATTTTCTAGATGGTTTGTAATCCAGTGATTTATGTATATTGAACTTTTACAATATTGAAAATAGCTAACAAACTTTGATGGTTCGGCTTTTAAATTGTACGCAACAGACATTTATGTCTTATTCAGTAAACGTCCTGTCATTACATAACCAATCTTTAATTGTTAAAACATATTCAAACTGAAATTGATTTACAAATTTTACGGGAGTATCACTTAACTCCTTAAAATTTTAAAAGCGTGCAGTATACCAAGCAATTTTGATATTTGTTTTACATTCAAATGGTTTTGAAAACGCTAACTCCAAATTAAATTTCATATACGTGCAACCATAACAATTAAAATACGTATACAATGCAAACTTATAACTAGCTTAGCCTGGTCTATGGCGGTATATGTTGTTGAATGCAATGCAGTTTCAAAAGCTTTATAAATTTATAAACGTGGAATAGTTGTTGTTAATTTATAAACCAAAAATACCTGAAAGAAAATACTCAAACAAAACCAAATATACCCCCATTCTAGCAAAGTCGTTTCAAGCCCTATTTAAACATTTTCTAAGCCCACCCCTTCTTGACAGTATATAAGGCCCCACTGATTTTAAATAAAATGAAAATTTGCTTCCTGGATATAAGTAATTCTTTTAATGGTTGAGAAATTTTAAATTTTAGTTAAAATCACTATAGTTTTTTTTCTTTATGTATGAGGATTCAGTGTTAGTTTCTGTATATTCTGTATAGTTTTAAGCTTGTTAGTATTATTTACAGTGTTAACTTTATTCTTACGATACTTTATTTTTCACATGGAAATATGGATACAAATTTTCTATATGAAAACGTCCCCGACATTCACCCCTGTCATTCTCCAGTTCGTAAGTATTCCCTTCTGCAAAAATTCTTCTCACTCGATAAGGACCTTCGTATGGAAATACCAACTTGGCACAAATATTTCTTTCCCAATTTGACATTCTCAATCTTTTAACAATAACAAGATACCCAACTGAAAAAACCACTTGCTTCTTGATTTTCTTGTTACGTTTCTCCAACTCCCTTCTTTGTATCGTTTCGACTTGTTGTTTGGCTTTATGCAACAACTCCGTTATATCCTCCACTTTTTGTTCAGCTCTCCACGGTCTTGCTGGAATCACCTTCTTCATCAATGTCACAGGACACATTCCTGTCACTGAACTTGGTACAAAATTAATATATTCTTCTATTTGCGGTAAATACCTTACCCACCGATCATGTTGTTCCTGCGTTATTAACCTCAAAAACTTTATTACTTCTCGAATATATCTTTCACACGGATTTCCTTGAGGATGTCTGATACTACAGAATGTCATCTTTATTCCATCCTTCCTTAATTTACTTTCAACCCTTCGATTACGAAAATACGTTGCATTGTCCAACAATACCCTATTCATCTTACCTATTCGTTCTACAAACTTTCTTACAGAACTCAATACATGCCTAGAATTACATCTCCTCGCTGGATAAAGCTGCACAAACTTTGTAAAAATATCAACTACAACTAAAATATGCTGATATCCGTTCCTACCGGTATCAAATTACTCAAGTAATCCATTGCCACAATATCTAATGGACCTTCCGCCTTATACATCTAACTTGATTCTGCAACACCACATTCTTATCCTTTCCTAACAAACACGTCTCACACAGATTTATGCAATTTTTCACCAATTTTCTATCGTTTGCATAGAAAGCTTCCTAAATATCAAGAACGTCTTACGAATCCCTATATGACCAAACGAAGTATGAATTTCCTGGATCAGCTCAACGGCTACCTGTGTCGTTAACACTAATAATTCATCATCCCATAACCTTTTCACCAAAACTCCTCGGCCATATAAAACCTCTGTCTTGTTCTAAATTCTCTGAATAATTTTCTCTGATCACCCTTATTTCTTCGTGTGCTTGCATCCGATGAAATCTGGCATTCGACCATCTTCCCAGATCTTCAAACACTTGCAATGCAATCAAAATCCATTCCTACTATCCGTTAGCAACCCTTCATCCTTCCTACTAAAGAAATCAGCCGTAACATTTTCTTTACCAGGTTTATGTCTAATCTCAAAATCATATTCCTGCAATACTAACGCCCATCTATACAATCGACTGTTCAAAAACTCTTTCTTCTTCAGAAACGTGACCACTGTGTTATCCGATTCAACCAGAAATTTATTACCCAATAAATAAAATCTTAACTTCTTCACAGCATATACGATTGCCAGCATCTCTTTTCCGCTGTCGAATACCTAGTCTCGCAGTCTTTCAGAGCCCTCGAAATAAAACAAATTGGCACTTCTCTCCTTCTTGAACCTGCACCAACTCAGCCCCTATTGCAAAACTCGAAGCGTCTGTCCTTAAAATAAATGGATCCGTAAAATTGGGATATTTTAATGACAGTTCCCTATAAAATACCGCCTTCAACTCCCGAAATGCCTGCTCCTTTGCTCGTTCCATTTCCACCTTTCGTTCTTTTTAACAACTCCAACAATGGAATGCACAACTCCGAATATTTTGGTATGAATCGACGATAATAATTTAATACACCTAAAATCCTCTTAAACCTTTCAAATTTCTTGGCTGTTTCAAATTCTTCAACTCGTCCAAGCGTTTTTCACAAATTCTAATTCCTTCGCTGCCAACGACAAACCCCAAATACTTTACCTGGTCCTTAAAAACTCACACTTCTTCGAATTCAACCTCAAACCTCCTCGTCTAACCTTCGGATCACTTTTCTTAAATGTTCTAACTCGTTCTTAGAAAAATCAAAATATCATCGACATAGTGCGTACAGAAGTCTTCGTACTCATCTAATAACTTCTGCATGGCTCGAACTAATGCAGCGGATGACGTTGAAAGACCAAATGGAACAACTCTGTACTGATAAATCTCCCTTCAATGCTAAATCCAGTATACTTCCGACTTTCCTCATGCAAAGGAATTAGCCAAAAGAATTCTTTAAGTCCAGTTTGCTAAAAATTTTCATCTCGCTTACCTTGTATAACAAATTATCTAGTGATTTTGGTTGTTCAAATTGTGGTTTAGTAATCGCATTCAATCTCCTAGCATCTAAACATATTCTTAATTCTAACTTATCAGATTTAGGCACAACCACTACCGGATTGATATAGGGTGTTCTCGCTGATTCAATAATTCCTCTTTAACATCTTTTAATCTCATTTTTCACTCGACCCCTTAATGCAAATGGTATTGGATATACCCTAGTACGAAAACTTCCTCGTCTGTGACCTCTAACTTATGCGTATACTCCTTCGCAAACCTAGGCTCATTACTAAAACTCCTGCATGTCTATTAAACACCTCATATAACATTTCCTTCATATCCACACCTATTAATCCTATCTGTTCCTCATCAAATACCTTCTCAAATATATTACATAACCGTAACTCATCAATTCCATCATAAATTCTATCCTTAGTCTTTCCTGATCCTATACTATCTGTATTTATTTCATCCCTAGTATCCCGATTATCCTTAGGCACCACCCATTTCTTCTCTAAATTTAATACCTTTACCATTCGTGCTTTACCATCTATAACCAGTCCAAATTCCTCAATTACATCTATCCCTACAATAAAATCTCAATATAATCCTCTTGCTATCCAAAACTCTACTTCACCTAGTCTGGTACTTCCTAATACAATCGATACTCGTACAACTTTGTCTATCGTAGTTAACTTCCTCTTAATCGCAGACCATAAATTAATACTCTTAACCCTACAAATTTTCCTTTGAATAATTCTGCATGTTTCAAAACTATTTCCTCTCACCAGCGATAACTGCGACCCTGTATCTATCAATGCCGTGTAAACAGAATCCTAATATGAATAAATGGTAACTCCGCCTTCTTTCAAACTTATTATCTAACAACTTATCTACTAAACTAATACTATGCTGTGTCCCTAAATCTGATTTTCCTAACACTAATAAATCGACGTTTTTTTTGTACCGTGGGTTTATCGTGGACCTCCACTTTCTCTATCCTATCCTCCGATCTCTGTCGCGTGTCTCTTGTTGTTACGTGTTGGATCGTCAAGTTTCTATCTGTCTCCGTTCTCGGTCTCTAATCCCTGTCGGTATTTCCCCTGATCCGTTGATGTCTGCCCTTTCTCTGCCATCTCTGCCCAAAACCCATCCTTTGCTGTCCAAAACCTCTGTCATTCCTATCCGTCCTGTTCCAGTCATTGTTCCCTATATTTATCGTCTCTATTAAAACGTTGTTCCCAATTATTATTCGTTCTCCTTTGATTTCCTGATATTGCTTTCTGTAGTTGTCCTGTCCATTCTCCCTATAATTGTATCCTTGCACCCCAGTCCTCTGGTAGTCTGTGCTATTCCTATTCCTATCCCAATTCCTATTATCACTATTTTCCCTGTTATTCGCTTTCAAACGTCCCTAGTTACGCCATAATTTCGCATCATTTCCAAAAGTCTCTTAAAGTCCGAACGTTTTGTATCGCTACGGCCCTAGTTATTTCCGCCTCCATATGCCTTGACAACAATAATATAATTTCATCTTCTTAATTTAGGAATCAGGTGCTGCGCCTGGTTATACTTTTCAATCACATAATTTTCTCTCGATCCCTGGTATGACCTATAGTTCCCAGTGTTTAAATCCGTTCGAATATTAGCCTGATGCGTGTTTCCCCAATATTGTTCTATGAATAGCCTTAAATTCCTCACGAACTATATTGCCTCCTCACGATACAGTGCCATTTCTCTGCACAACCCCCAATGTCACGCTCACCATCTGCATCTTCACCCTCTCAGGCTCACTCTACCATCTCGTCCAACTTGCTAAGATAGACCATCGGCTGCTCATTCTTTCTGCCTTCAAACCTCGGCAAGGTCTCTTTCCTAGCCTATACTGGTATCCTGCATCACAAACAACTCTTCCCTTTCCAATTCAACCAACTGTTCTCTCATCTGTCTAACATTCCTTCAAGACCAGACAATCCATTTACCGTATTCCCCAGAACCGTCGTATCCCTTCTCAGCTTCTCTGCCACCTCCTGACTAGCCCGCAGTTTGCCTATAATTTCGTTTTTAGAGTTAATATTGTCCTCCGTCTGAATCCGAACTATTTCACCTAAATTCTGCAATTTTTCTGTCTGTCTAACTTCGACCATGTACAGCTCTTCCCTTAATTCATTTAAACCTGTTGTTACCTTCCCTTCTACAACCTGGACTCTATCCTCTACGTCCTTCAGAACTTCATCCTTAAATGAACACAAACTGCTCTGTATTGATACATTAATTCCTTCAATTTTCATTTCCATCATATCAAATTTTTCCTTAACTTCCGCTTGTGAATTTCTAACCTCGCCAACAATGATCCTCTCAATTCTTCATGCGACTTAGTTAACGACCCTTTTAATTCCAACAAAACCATCATCACATCTTGGATCTGCATATTCTCTTTTCCCTTATCAATTTCATTTTCTCCCGATGTATCCCTGAATTCACAATAATCACCTCCGGCTCCACATATCCTCCAGCTTCATCCCTAGCATCCCCTGCTGCTACAGTCTTAACCACCGGTTGCCCTCTCACACCAGTCTCAACTCCATAAACTTTCCTGACCTCGTGATTCTCTCCTCATCAGACATGTCCCTTTAATTTTCAAAATAAACTTCAATGATGTGCCCCACTAAGCTACACAACCTCTGCAAATCTGAATCAGCCCTATCGAGCCCCACCTTTAGGCGAACAAATATTTTGTTGCGGTTATTTACCTATTCGAGCCCCACCTAATGTTTTACCGCCGCTAAAATTGACCAAAGTGTGAATATCAAATTACGCTTAGCCTACTACAATAAATTCAAAACCTCCAACAACTGTCAAATAAATATATATGAAACGTCAATCAACTATTAATTTTCACTTTTAAATAGAATATATGCAACGTAAACAACAAATCTACTCTGCCTCACGTTGTTAGCGCCATCTGTTATATTTTGGTATATATTGAGTTATAGAGAACCCTTTATAATCAATTACCACCTATTTTGTATTGTTTATTCATGATTACAGGATTGATCTTTCTTTTTTATCTTAGGACAATTATGACAATTGCAACCGAATACACAAGCATTCTTCAAATAATTGTAAATGCCAAAAGTATTCCCAAACACTAGTTCCACTTTTATAAATTTGATTAAAGCACTGCGAGATATTAAATACTAATACCTGGAATCCAGATACAAGCGCCGCCTTCCAGCCGTCCTGAAGCCAAGTGACCAGCTGCAGGCACCTCCTGTAAATAAATAAGTAACTCGAGCAACTGGTAATCTCCAGACTATAAAACTACTAATATTTCTACAAATTTTATGTTATACAAATACTCAGATAACTCCAATTCCACTATGCTTTCCTCTTCAAACAATAACGGTACAGACCAGCACTCCCTCTTTAATTAACTTTTATTCGCCGTAAAACTGCTACTATTTGCTATCTCCAGGTACAACTTGACTTTCAAAACTTTTCGTAACTTTTAAATGTAATAAAACTCATAACAGTACAAAAACACGTCTATTTTTTCGTAATATAAATTTGAAGTCCCTTATAAATAAAATCTTTCTTTTGTTTCCGGCCATGACAACTATTCTCGCACACTATGTAATTTATAATTATTAATAATTGATTAATAATACAGTTGTTTTCTAGATACATTCATTTTCTAGATGGTTTGTAATCCAGTGATTTATGTATATTGAACTTTTACAATATTGAAAATATCCATAATGTGAGAAAAGAAATTATTACTCCAAATGGGGTTCTTATATGATGAAATAAATTAATAGAATGACTCAAAATCTCCCCATGTGTCAATTTAATAAAATAAACAAATTATTATGGTACAAAAAGTTTCGCCCACATGTTTCAGGCTTATAATTCTTAGCCCATCTTCAGGCGCTTGAAAGTATCAAGAAATATTTTTATATAAGTACAAAATAACGATTAGGATTTATAAATCAAACACTAAAACATTGACCTTAAAATTATAGCGATACATTTCAATACTTACTGAGGATAGTTTTAATCTTTTGTATATGTTTGTTTAATGTGTTATGATGTCTATTTTTTGAATTTACAACCTACCATGAGGTCGAACCCCATGATAAAACCAGAAATTTCAAAAATATGTTAAGCATTATACTGCATCTGCCCATCATGTAAAGGAAATTGTATAGGTGTTAATATTAAAAGAAGCAATTTTTGGATGTAACTAAAATGTCATCAGTGTGGATTTAAAATGTTTTGTATTTTGATGGTGATTAAATTTTGATCAAAGTCAGTGATTTCATTAATACATGTGAAGTGAGAAGGTCTTTAATTTCTAAAATTTCTAGATAGTTTAATTTATTACCTTTATTGTGTATGTGCAGTATTTCAAAATTGGTATCTGTGAATGTATGGTTGGTATTTTTATTGATTAGCGAAATTTACAATTTAGAGAATCTTTATTATTCCTATATTTGTTAATAATAGTTTTTGTTGTTAAAGCGTTGTTCAAAGCTTCTACCGGTCTGACCAACGTAGTAGGAGTGACAAGTGTCACAAATAAGTTTGTAAATACCGGATTTCTTTAAAGTTGGAATTTTGTCTTTGTTGTGTGTTAATATAGTTTTTAAATTGTTGGTTGTAGAAAAGAAATATTGATATTGTGTTTATTAAAAATTTGTTTTAATTTATAGGATATATTGTTATAGAAAGGAATACTATAATAAACGGATTCTATGTTATGATTAGGGTGAGAGTGGTTTGTTGTTCTATTTTTCTTTTGATTTTATAATCGCCTTATTTATTAGGTTAATAGGAAATTTATTGTTCACTGCAATTTGTTTTATTATATTTAATTCTTTGTGATAATCTGATTTATCTAACGGAGTTTTAATAAGTCGCCTGAACATAAATCTGAAACTAGCTAACTTATGGGAAAGAGGGTGATTGGAATTGAATGGGATTACGTTGTCAGTGTATGTGGGTTTTCTATATATATTGAAACTAATGCGGTTTGGAAATATTTGAGTGAAAGGTCAAGAAAATTTAATATGTTATTGGAAGAAAATTCTGCTGTAAATTTAATGTTTGTATGTATGGTATTAATGAAATTTAAGAAAGTATCAATGTCGGAATTAGATCCTGTGTGGATACATATTATGTCGCTCACATAACGTGCCCAGAGTAATATTTTTCTTTGAAAAGGAAGATGTTTTGATATGGGTAATTTCTAGGTTGTTCATGAATATTTCTGACATTAAGGAGGATAGGTTGGACCCCATTGCTAAACCATTGTTTTGTTTGAAATATCGGTTATTGAATTTGAAAGTTTTGTTTGATCGTTAAGTTTAATAATGAAAGAATGGTAAAGGTTTGAAGATCTTAGTTCGGAGCTGTTTAATAAACCGTGGATAAGCTGTATGCAATCCGTTTATTGAGGGAAAAGATTAGTGACGCCAAATGAAACTATGTTGTATGATTCAGGTAAGTTTAATTTGTTAATTTAATTTAGATCATGAATTTTTAATTGAATATGTAGATTTGAAATGTAAATGGGTTTGAAGGAATTTATTTAGAAATTTTGAAATTTTATGACATGGTGTTTGGATGTAAGATATAACGGGTCTGATCGAATATTGTTTTTATGTAATTTAGGTAAACCGATATGGGGTTGTTGGATTCATCTCTAATAGTTTGTGATATTTAATATTAATCGTATCTAGTACATGACGTGAATCAAATATTGTTCTTCTTACTGTATTTATAAAACTATGTGGGATCTGTGAAGATTTCTGTGAATTTTGAAGTATTAATAAAATCAATGACTTTATTTATGTATTCTGATTTGTCTAGGATAACTACACAATTTCCTTTGTCTGCTTTTGGTGCAAATTATATTAGCATTAGGTTTATTAAATTTATCAAGTAATGATTTAATATTAAAACTGTTTCTATTTCCAGAAATTTTTTATTCTGTTGGAAAAAGGTTGATGAAATTTCCAAGAGAAATCAAAATTTCTGATTTTATAACATCAGTTTGATCTATATTCACAGTTGAAAAATGTTATCAGCAGTAACAGCTAAATCTGATAATATTATATTCTTCGATTTATTGTTTGAGGGTTAAATTTTAAGCCATTATTCAAAATATTTATTTATGGTTAGTAAAGTTTGTGAATTAGGTTAAGAACCCTTGGATGAAATGTGTGTTTGAATAGGTATATTTACCTGTTTATTGATTGATTTGTTGTATATAATTATTGAGTTTTTATAAAATTATTAAATAAATAAGTCCATATGTTTCAACTATTCTTGATTTGGTAAATTATTCCCATTCAAATGGTTGAATATAAGATGCTATTGTAGATGTAGAAATATAATTGTCAAAGTTGATAAAGTCCTTTTAATTTTCAAAGCTCATTTAATCCATATTGATTTGGCTTTCTGATTGCTTTGGTCGGAACTTTAAAATTTTTGTGTTCGAATAATAAATTTTGTTTAAGCGATCCTTCTACCGCTGCCGTTAACAGCACATGATCGATAATTTGCACCGGAATTCTCTTCAAAGTTTTGCTTGTTACCGCCAAGTCGAATGTCCTGTCGAAAAACGAATTTGAGACTACAATTTTTTAGATCAGAAAAACGTAACATATACACCATAACGGATTGCCATGTTATTCGATTTCCAGTACGGACACGCACCGTTTTCAATTTCAGATAACTTCAACGAATCGTCGAAGAACCGCCGATGAAAGCGATCGTCGACGGTAAACACTGCGTGCAAAGCACAGATTGAGCGACAGCCGATTCCACGTGGACAGTCCGTGCACAAAATCGCATGCAATTCGACGCTGAAAGGGTTGATTGAACAGTTGCCAAACGCCTGATAACGTTGATCGCTCGATCGAACGACGAAATGGTAGCACGAAACGTACGCGGATGAGGAAAAATGACGTCAACGAACCAGGATTTCAATCGCCAACACAATCTGACCACGAATCAGACTGAATGAACGGTATGAAGAAATTGCTGACATGATCGATCGATCATCGACATCCATGGTTGTCCATCACCAGTAAATCGTACTGACGACCCAACAGATTACGTTTAAAGATCGTACCTGATAGATAACAATCAGACTATATATCGATTGTCCAGATAGCCCCGCTGCGCAACATGTTGTAAATTCACGATTTCGCAAGTGTATTGTAAACAACGATTGAGCCATGATGATTACAGCCGATAGCACAGCCAATCATAGCAGGTAGCCCGATATCAACGTTTATACATTGCCATGCTTAGAGACCAGTGAATGATGTAGTTGAACAGCATATCTGATTGATGATTGATTCGAGTTATACAAATTATTAAAACAGCATAGTTCATTGATTTTGTAAATTATCATCATCAATGGTTATAGATGCAGATGCAGAAAATCGACAATTATATTTTCTACATCTACATATAGCATCTATAGTTCAACCATTTGAATGGGATATAATTTTACACAAAATCAAGAACCAGTTGAAACATATGGTACTTATTTATTTAATAATTTGTATAAAAACTCAATAATCTCACCATACAACAACATCAATCCAATACAACAGGTAAATATACCTATTCAAACTACACATTTCATCCAAGGGTTCTTAACCTAAGTTCACAAACTTTATCTAACCATGAAATAAATATTTTGAATAATGGCTTAAAATTTAACCTCCAAACAATAAATCGAAGAATATAATATTATCAGATTTAGCTGTTACTGCTGATAACATTTTTTCAACTGTGAATATAGATCAAACTGATGTTATAAAATCAGAAATTTTGATTTCTCTTAGAAATTTCATCAACCTTTTTCCAACAGAATAAAAAATTTCTGAAATAGAAACAGTTTTAATATTAAATCATTACTTGATAAATTTAATAAACCTAATGCTAATATAATTTGCACCAAAGCAGACAAAGGAAATTGTGTAGTTATCCTAGACAAATCAGAATACATAAATAAAGTCATTGATTTTATTAATACTTCAAAAGTCACAGAAATCTTCACAGATCCCACACATAGTTTTATAAATACAGTAAGAAGAACAATATTTGATTCACGTCATGTACTAGATACGATTAATATTAAATATCACAAACTATTAGAGATGAATCCAACAACCCCACGCATGTACGGTTTACCTAAATTACATAAAACAATATTCCGATCAGACCTGTTATATCTTACATCCAAACACCATGTCATAAAATTTCAAAATTTCTAAATAAATTCCTTCAAACCCATTTACATTTCAAATCTACATATTCAATTAAAATTCATATGATCTAATATTGCAAATTAACAAATTAAACTTACCTGAATCATACAACATAGTTTCATTTGACGTCACTAATCTTTTTCCCTCAATACCACCACGTGATTGCATACAGCTTATCCACGGTTTATTAAACAGCTCCGAACTAACTGATCTTCAAACCTTTACCATTCTTTTCATTATTAAACTTAACGATCAAACAAAACTTTTTCAAATTCAATAACCGATATTTCAAACAAAACAATGGTTTAGCAATGGGGTCCAACCTATCCTCCTTAATGTCAGAAATATTCATGAACAACCTAGAAATTACCCATATCAAAACATCTTCCTTTTTCAAAGAAAAATATTACTTGGGCACGTTATGTAGACGACATAATATGTATCCACACAGGATCTAATTCCGACATTGATACTTTCTTAAATTTCATTAATACCATACATACAAACATTAAATTTACAGCAGAATTTTCTTCCAATAACATATTAAATTTTCTTGACCTTTCACTCACAATATTTCCAAACCGCATTAGTTTCAATATATATAGAAAACCCACATACACTGACAACGTAATCCCATTCAATTCCAATCACCCTCTTTCCCATAAGTTAGCTAGTTTCAGATTTATGTTCAGACGACTTATTAAAACCCGTTAGATAAATCAGATTATCACAAAGAATTAAATATAATAAAACAAATTGCAGTGAACAATAAATTTCCTATTAACCTAATAAATAAGACGTATTATAAAATCAAAAGAAAAATAGAACAACAAACCATCTCACCCCTAATCATAACATAGAATCCGTTTATTATAGTATTCCTTTCTATAACAATATATCCTATAAATTAAAACAAATTTTTAATAAACACAATATCAATATTTCTTTTTCTACAACCAACAATTTAAAAACTATATTAACACACAACAAAGACAAAATTCCAACTTTAAAGAAATCCGGTATTTACAAACTTATTTGTGACACTTGTCACCCTACTACGTTGGTCAGACCGGTAGAAGCTTCGAACAACGCTTTAACGAACACAAAACTATTATTAACAAATATAGGAATAATAAAGATTCTCTAAATTGTAAATCCGCCTTCGCTAATCACATAATAAATACCAACCATACATTCACAGATACCAATTTTGAAATACTGCACATACACAATAAAGGTAATAAATTAAACTATCTAGAAATTTTAGAAATTAAAAGACCTTCTCACTTCACATGTATTAATGAAATCACTGACTTTGATCAAAATTTAATCACCATCAAAATACAAAACATTTTAAATCCACACTGATGACATTTTAGTTACATCCAAAATTGCTTCTTTTAATATTAACACCTATACAATTTCCTTTACATGATGGCTGCAGATGCAGTATAATGCTTAACATATTTTTCGAAATTTCTGGTTTTATCATGAGGTTCGACCTCATGGTAGGTTGTAAATTCAAAAATAGACATCATAACACATTAAACAAACATATACACAAAGATTAAAACTATCCTCAGTAAGTATTGAAATGTAATACGCTATAATTTTAAGGTCAATGTTTTAGTGTTCGATTTATAAATCCTAATCGTTATTTTGTACTTCATATATAAAAATATTTCTTCGATACTTTCAAGCGCCTGAAGATGGGCTAAGAATTATAAGCCTGAAACATGTAGCGAGCGAAACTTTTTGTACCATAATAATTTGTTTATTTTATTAAATTGACACATGGGGAGATTTTGAGTCATTCTATTAATTTATTTCATCATATTGAAAATAGCTAACAAACTTTGATGGTTCAGCTTTTAAATTGTACGCAACAGACATTTATGTCTTATTCAGTAAACGTCCTGTCATTACTTAACCAATCTTTAATTGTTAAAACATATTCAAACTGAAATTGATTTACAAATTTTACGGGAGTATCACTTAACTCCTTAAAATTTTAAAAGCGTGCAGTATACCAAGCAATTTTGATATTTGTTTTACATTCAAATGGTTTTGAAAACGCTTAACTCCAAATTAAATTTCATATACGTGCAACCATAACAATTAAAATACGATACAATGCAAACTTATAACTAGCTTAGCCTGGTCTATGGTCGGTATATGTTGTTGAATGCAATGCAGTTTCAAAAGCTTTATAAATTTATAAACGTGGAATAGTTGTTGTTAATTTATAAACCAAAAATACCTGAAAGAAAATACTCAAACAAAACCAAATATACCCCCATTCTAGCAAAGTCGTTTCGAAGCCCTATTTAAACATTTTCTAAGCCCACCCCTTCTTGACAGTATAATATATATATATATTGATATGATAACGCCGACGCTTTGTTTACAGATACATCTTACTTTATATACAATTTTTTATTATGGACTGCAAATAACTTGTCTTTATATATATATATATATATATAT
Source organism: Platerodrilus igneus (assembly GCA_036346225.1). Classification (NCBI taxonomy): domain Eukaryota; kingdom Metazoa; phylum Arthropoda; class Insecta; order Coleoptera; family Lycidae; genus Platerodrilus; species Platerodrilus igneus. The sequence continues at coordinate 1,993,973 of JARFIW010001018.1, forward strand.
ATATATATACTAATATATATATATACATGTATATATATATATATATATATATATATATAGTAAAGGATTATAGTGACTCAAATTCAGCCGCTGAATTTGAGTCACTTGCCAATAATTCCTTTTACTTTGTTTAATTTAAGACTCATTAAACCTACTTTTCTCTTATATATATATATATATATATATATATATATATATATATATATTACAGTGAATAAGATGAAATAATAACTTAGACCTTTATGCAAAGTCCAAATGATCATTTCAAATCGAGCTAGTAATTGAAAGATGGAAAATTAAGGTCTTGGACAGGACTTGAACTTGTATTTTGGTTTTGCTGGAACCATGCGTTTACCAATTTTAGTTAATATTTTTGAGCATTAAAGGCCCTAAAATTTTGTAACTTTTGATCCCAATCTCCTATAAGTAATTTGTTCGATTTAATAAAATATACAGTTGTGCAACTACATGTATATGTTTCAACTCTACACTGGACCCCATAATCTGACTTATAGTAAAACTAAACAATTAAGCATTTAAACTTACCGCCTTCCATGGGGTAAACCTATGGATCCATTCCTATGCCTTAAGTTGCTTTAATGTTTTTTCAAATTTTGTTCTTAGCGTTTTGCTCCTCTTTTATTTCGAAAGTGGAAAATCCACTTCTTTCATATTGTATACATAAATTTTTGAAAGTGCTGTGTTAATAGTTTCTATAACAACTAAAGGATTGTATTTACTAAACATTACAAATTTCTCTGAAATTTTATATTCTCCTATAAATTAAGAATATGTCGGAACTGCACATTTTTTAATTAGTACTTGGAGTAAGGTATCTTGACACACTTTCATAAATAAATGATATAGAATTGATGTACGTGTATTGTGTATAATTAAAATAAATTTAGTATTATAGTTTATATACATCTATTTATTTGTTAGAATCTAATTCCAATCTTATATTTTATTTATATTAATTGTAGATTATGTTTATAATTATGCTTAGATTTGCAGATGATATAGCGGTATTAGCGTCTAGCAAGGAAGAGTTAGAAGCTGCTCTTAATGAAATGGAAACGGTTCTGACAGAGAGATACGGTATGAAAATTAACAAAACTAAAACTAAAGTTCTAGTTTGCAAAGGTGGGGAAAATAAATCAAAACAAGAATACAAGTATCTAACACGAACTTACAAGAGGTTAAGGATTTCTGCTACCTAGGAAGCCAAATAACGCAAGATGGGAAAAGCACAAAAGATATAAAACAAAGATTAGCACAAGGTCGTGCTACATTTAACAAGAAAAAGCAACTACTGTGCTCAAAGACCACAAACATAGAAACAAGGAAAGATTGCTTAAAACATATGTGTGGAGCACAGCACTGTACGGCTGTGAAGCCTGGACAGTAGGAGAAGCGGACAAGAAAAAGTAGAAGCCTTTGAAATGTGGTGCTACAGGCGTATGATGAAGATATCATGGACAGACAAAGTTAAGAACGAAGAGGTACTGAAAATGGTAGGGGAAGAAAGAAATATGTGGAAAACGGTAAAAAATAGGAGAGATAGGATGATAGGCCACATACTACGGCATGAGGGAATAGTGCGGAATATATTAGAAGCAGAGATAGGAAAAAAGAGAAGAAGAGGCAGACCTAGATTAGACTACTGCACACAGATAGTAAAAGATGTAGGCTGTAGAGGTTTCAGGGAGATGTGTAGGCTAGCCCAGAATAGAAATCAATGGAGGTACGCCCAACCAATCCCAAGATGGATAAACTAATGACGAAAAGATAACTGTGCTTAAACATGATGATTATTATAAGTAACTACAAGAATTGGTTGGGCAATATTCTCGAATAATGTTAAGTGTGTGAAAGGATTTACTGGAAAACCATTATTTCGGCATATGTCTAAGTGTTGGGGGATCTTGGTAGCCACAGGTTGCTTAACCTCCTTCACTGAATCTCGGTAAAATAGGGTATAAAAGTAGAAAACAATAGAAAGGAACGAGCTGAATACACATGCTGTGTGAGAATTTCAGGAACTATGTAGGCTAGCTCAGAATATAAATAAGTGCAGGTGCGTGTCCAACCAGTTTTGAGACGGAAAACCTAATGACGAAAAAATAAGCGCAGATAAATCTGATGATTAGTATAAACAACTAGTTGTTGGTTGCGAAATACCTGCAACTAATGTTGACTGTGCGAAAAGATAAATTGGAAAATATATTAAATCGCCAAATGGTTAAGTGTTGGGGGAACTTGGCAGCCACAGGCTGCTTACCTCCCTTCACAACCATTGAAGGTCGGAGAAATAGGGCATGTAACTGTAAAACAATAGAAAGTGATCAAACTGCATCTAACAAGAAAGAACAGCGCCTATGAGGAAAGACAACAAACATAGAATAAGAAGAAAATTGTTGAAAGCATATGTGTGGAGCACAGCACAGTATGCCTAGGAAATACGGGCAGTCTGAAACGCAGAGAGAAAAACGGTAGCAGCCTTTTGGAATGCTGTGCTTCAGATGTATGAGGACGATAGCATGGACAGACAAAGATAATAACAAATAAGTTACAGAAATAGTAGGGGAACAAGGATATCTGGGGAAAAGAGAAATAGTAGGCGGAATACGTTCTAAGGCATTTTTGGGGAATAGTATGTGATATATTACAAGCAGAGATAGGAAAAAAGAGGTAGATCAGACAGTTATAGATGCAAACTGTGCATATTTCAGGGAAATCTGTAGGTTAGTTCAGAATAGGGAACAATGATGGTACGCGTCTAACCAGTTTTAGGACTGAAGACCTAATGATGATGATGATGTTTATAATGTATATGTAGTTTCTGATTTAATAAAAAATTAATATAAATTGAATTCATCCAAGGTGATTACCCACTACAACAGGGGATTTTCAAAGAAAGTACTGCACCCAATATTGATGAAGAAATTGGTCGTCCGAGACTATGGTCCTCTAGCGAAAATAATTTTGCTTGGAATCAGGCAAGTGTTGTACAAGAATAGTAGACAAAAATTAATTTGTTTATTGTTTTCTATATAAAACAATAAACAAATTAATTTTTATCTGTTATGCTTGTAGAACACTTGCCTGTATCAGACAAAATTATTGTTTATAATTGGAATTTTTAGTTTTATTTAAACTCTCAAAGTCTTGTTCTTAACCTTTTGAATAGAGAAGTCGCAAACCATGGTGGAAAATTTTAACTTCTTTTAGTTTTACCACATTTCAATAGGTGACGCTAACTTGCCAACAATTTTTATGTATGATGGTTTATATATTCTAACCTAATGCTCTTACTGTATGTTCTCTATTGATGGAAGGTACTATACCAGGGTGTAGGCACTGCAAATAGATCGGCTGTTGGTGTGTTTTAGTTTTATCACATCTCTACAGATGGCTCTGTAGGTCTATTTTCATGGGCGACTTTATTATATTGCTTAATATTTGCGAGGTTTTGTTAATTGTTGCTAACTTAACTTTTTAGCGTTCTTTTAGTTGCATTTTTGCAGATTGCTCTTTAATAACATTTAACGTTTTACTTGTTATCAAATAAGATATTGATGTTTTACTACTTTGGAAAAAGCTGTGCATTTTTGTATCATTTTTTATATTATTATTTCTGCCACATATATTGTAGTAAGTATACAACTCTAAATCTATGTATCTGCAAATAGATCTAAAGCTCTGATTTTTTATTAAAAGGTTATATATTGTAGCCATTTCTTTCAAAATGGTTGTTCCATGCAGTGTGCCAGGTTGCGACAATAGAACGTCCACTAGGCATAGATTCCCAAATCCCAATAAAGACAAACTACGTTTATGGAATGGTTATGTAGTATGCAACCCTAAGTTGCCGACATTGAACCCAGATCAAGTATTTAATAATTGTCGTGTTCGCCATGAGCACTTCACAACTGACGACAAATCATCAAACATGTATTTGAAATGTACAGCTATACCATCAAGAAAGTTACCACATGCCGAAGGTATTGTATTTGTATGCATTTTCACATAATGTAACTTTTGTATTTTAGATAAACCGTTAGAGAATAATTTAACTACATCAGTTACGACTTCATTAAATGTGACTAGTCAGGCTACAACATCTGTTCTTGTTGCGATGGGTATGTAGTATTTTTTTAAATTAATTAGTACATGGCGTTATGTTTTAATATGATCCTGATTCTTGATGACACTAGATTATGTACTTTACAAAGAGGTAACGTATCAACTAGGTGCTCGATTGGATCTATGTGGGCAGTCAATTTTGCATAAATTTTTCATGGTTTGAAACTATTTTATGGCTCAGTTAAAATCAAGTGAAATCATTGCTGAATATTTGTGGTATCTCTAATTGGTGCTACTATATGTGTTTACTAGAAAAAAATTCATATTTACCATTATGCAGCTAAATATCAAATTTCTATTTGCCCATAAATTCACACATACGCAATTATAAAATCTTGTAAATCTATAATGATAACCGAGAACAAGAATCATAAAATTGTACTAGTGTTAGTAGTTTACTGAAACAGCTTTGGCTATTTCCATAGGATCTTTTTTGATAACTTACTGGTTCCGTTTCTAATTTATGTGGAAAATGTGTGGCAGTTTATGAGAAATTTCTACTTGTTTATTTTCAACTTCATGAAATGTGATTAATCTGCAATACTGATATTTTTTTAATTTATAGCTGATTACACATATGCATATGTAGAGGAGACACCTTCAACTCCAACACGAGCTAAGAGTGGTACTTCTATTAGTGTTTGCTATAATTGTGTGAATATAATGTTATGTATTTTCAGGTGCTACTGACAGTCTTTTACGTTCTGTGAATGTTTCCCGAGCTATAACCTTAACGCCCAAGGCTAAAACTTTGTATAGGAGTGCTAAAAATTTGAAAAATTCAATAGCTGTTTATCGCAAGAGAAACATTTCTTTTAGAAAGCGGCTACAACTGGCAAAAAAACAGCGTCATTTTTTCGATTCTTCTAATAGCGCATTACATCCAGAGGCATTTAATTTTTGTATTCAGCAGTTGATTCGCAAAGTGACAAAGTCTAGGGATACGAGATTTACATTAGAAGAGAAGGTGATGTCTTTAGCTCCATATAAAACATCTGGTCCTGGTTATCGCTTCTTAGCTAAATGGTTTAAACTCCCTTCTAAAAGAACTTTATCACGTTTATTGCATAAGATACCAGTTACTGATGGCATTAATTCGTTTGTGATAGAAAATTTGAAAAATTCAATACAGCACTTCAAACCAAGAGAAAAGTTGTGTATGGTTCTCTTTGATGAAATTTCTCTAATGCCGAATGTTTCATACCAAAAGCATAAAGATGAACTTGTTGGAGTACAAGATGGTCAAATTGTAGATCATGCTCTGGTGTTTATGGCAAGAGGTGTTATTAGAAAATGGAAACAAACCATTTGTTATACCTTTTGTAAATCTACATCAACATCTCATGCTATTAAAGACTTACTTGCATCAGTGATTAAGGAATTACACGATGCAGGTAAAAAGTTTGGTCAAGACTTATTCGTATATAATACACATCATTAATAAATATTGATAGGAACAAGGCCGTATCTGGATAAACATTTCGGTGGGGGTTTAAAAAATCAGACAAATTATTTAGCAACAAATTTTATTGAATTCGAACAAAAATTAAAAGCACTTTGTTTATGGGGAAACAAATAAATTTTTTAAAAGAGTATATGGCATTCCTTAGTCTTAACATATTCTGAAAACTAAAATAATTAAAGGAAAGTAGATACTAGAACTGATAAAACAATTCCTACTTTTCTAGGGATATATACGAGGCAGATAACATTTAGAAGGCAAGCAGTACTATTATTTCGGAGGGGGTTTGAACCCCCAAAACCCCCCTCAGATACGACGTTGGATAGGAACACCTAATTTTATTAAAACATCTCTTAGATCATATAAATTTCTTATCAAATAATCTTTTAGGATTGAAAGTACTGGCTACCATATGTGATCAATGCCCAACCAACAGATCAGCCATAGAGAGAATGGTGTTAGATGCACGAGCAATATATTTAAAAAAGAATTTGGTTCCAAAGCGTCCCATAATTATTAATGACTGTGAAATTATTCCCCTTTATGATGTCCCTCATTTAGTTAAAGGTCTTCGTAATAATTTGTTAACAAAAGACTTAATTTGGAAGTCGAATGATTGCATTTTAACAGCAAAATGGAAAGATATTGTGAACACTTATTTTATTGATGCATGCAGTGGTGATATACGTTGCCTGCCAAAAATAACTGACTGTCATGTGGTTAATGGAAAAATTAAAAAGATGAAGGTTTCACTTGCTACACAAGTATTTAGTCATTCAATGGCCGCAACGACGAATATCATGACTCGAAATGGTAATTATTACTATAATTAATATATCAAAGCACCAAAACACCGTGTTGTTTGGATTTTTAGTATGTTATGTTATATAAAAATTATACTTGTACGATGAGCATTGTTTCGTATTAGTTAAAACTCAAACTATAGTGGAGTTAAATTGTGCAGTGCGCTTGCGCCTCTTAAAGTAAAACGCGTGCGAAAGTGGTTTTGTGACGTTTATCGACGACTCTTCTTTCGACCTAGTAACGGGAAGGTTGTGCTCACGCACAACCTTTGGCTATACCCAATAAGTATAGTGCTTGCAACAGTGCATTCAACCGACTCCCCCGGGGGCATTCCAGCAACATTGAAGAGGACCGCACACCAAGGACAATATTGGTGAGTGAATTTATGCCTTTTGTTTGTTAATTTTACATGCATACAACTTACGCATTTAAAGCTCGCGTTTTGTTATATTTTCGCATTACAGTCCACGATTAAATAAGACGCGCCAGCACATTATCTAAGTTAATTAATTGACATTTGGTCCTTCGAGCCGGATAGAACCGTCCATGGTTATTAAATTAATTCATTTCGTTTTAGCTTGTATGTATGTAGAACTTCGATTAACAATATTCGCATCATATTTCTATTTACTTAGATATAAAAAATTCGATACACTAAAGTCTATTAATTAGAAATCATTATTTGATTATAGATATATTACCATTTAGCAATAGTTTAGTTAGAGAGCATTATTAATCATTTTACAGATAGTTAAATAGTTCGTATAGAAAACCTGTTGCAAATGTTGGATTCAAAGCTGTTCTATTGTAAAATTTTGTATACCTGTCTAGTAGGTCACTCCTTTTGGCTTATGTACAGCTGCAAACGACATTCCAGTTTTATCGTATAACCTACCTGAATGTTTAAGGGTTTATAACCACTAAATATTTTAACTATATTTCTTGTTTGAATGACTAAACCCTTAGGGCGTTTTATAAACCTTCTTGTTAAGGGTTGTCAGGTCGTATAAAATACAATAGGAAGCTTTAATTACTCATTTCGCATTTTACTTTACAAATCGGGTAATGACTTTATTGGATCATTTTCGGTGATTGAATTTATATTAAGATTATTGTTGGTTGTTGTTAATTGGAATAATTGTCGTTTGTTTCTTCATACAAAATGCCTGACACAAATGCTTCTGTAACTTTATTAAAGCTCTACGCTGCTCGGATTCATGAAATCTTCGAACTTTCTGAAAAGGCACAATACAATGATTCAGTACACAAGTTATTTAAATTGAAGTGTCATATAGTGGAATCTCTCTACAAGGATTTTACTGAAAAGTATGTTTCTGTATTTGTAAACACAGAACCAGAATTGCAACCAGCTTTAGAGAATTTGTGTCGAAATGTAGATGACGAATATTATTCTATTCTTTTGATAGAGCAAGAGATATTTTCTGCTGAAGTGAAAACTCCGTCTGCGAATCACACAAGTCGACAAGACAATAATTTTACACCTAGAGTAAAATTACCAAAAATTACATCGAAAAGCATTCCTACCTTCTTTCAAGCTTGTCGGGTGAATCGTTGACATTGTTGCGGTCTATTCCTCTTTGTCATGAAAATTACAAACTAGCATATGACACTTTATGTTCTAGATATAATAATAAACGCCTTTTGGCTAATCACCATAGGAATTTAATAAAAAACTACCTGCCTATGCATGCGGAAAACGTAAAACAACTTTGAAATTTAATTGACTGTTTCACAGAAAACATCGATTTTGAGATCGTTACAATTTGATGTTGAAAGTTGGGATTTTGTTCTTGTAGATCTTTTATTATGTAAACTCGATAAGAAAACTCGTAAACGATTCAAATTGCATTTCAATTTTACTGATGTGCTTACATTCAATTGCGTCAAAGACATTTTGTCAAAACAATGTGTAACCTTAGAGAATCTTGTCTCAAGCAAACAGTCGAAAGTGCCTAAAGGTACTATTAATAAACAAGGTCTCACTCGTTCGAATTCTGACTTGAAGCCGAAGACATCCTTAGCTGAGACTAACACTTCTCCTAAGAACAATTTGTTATCCTACATTCTCTGCAAGGGAAATCATGTGTTGTAATCGTGCGAGCAATTTCTTAAATTGTCTTCAAACAAGCGTCACGAGCAAGCCAAACATCTTCGGTTATGTTTGAATTGTCTTCGACCAAATCATAACATGTCGTCTTGTCCGTCAAAGGTTTCGTGCAGAACTTGCAATAAAATCATCATACATTGTTACATTTTATGCCGTCGATTGCTACGTCACCACCTTATTCAACTCCAACTCGTGAAGAAAATTTGCAAACCAGTTCGTCTAATAATGCTACTTGTACTACAACAGTTGGGTCTGAGGCGACAACTTGTCTAGCTCTGCTACCCACGGTCTGTTTGGAAATTCTCGACAAGAGAAATCAACCTCAAATTATTCGTGCTCTAGTAGACACTGGGAGTCAAATTTCATTTATTACGGAATCTTGTCGTAAGTCTATTGGTATATCGTCTCGTCCTTATTCGATTTCTATTTCTGGTTTGGGCCAGACTTCACACCAAACGTTAGGTGTGATATCTGGAACAATTCGTCCCATTCAGGAATATGATTCAGTCCCCACGGACAACAATTTGAAAATAAACATAATGGTTTTGCTGTCTATTTGCGGTAATCTTCCAAACAAATATATTCAATCGTATTGGTCTCATTTGGAAAACATAAAACTCGCAGATGAAAACTGGAGACATCCTTTTCCAGTACAAATGTTATTGGACTCTGATGTTGCCAGTCGTATTTTGCTCGATGGGAAAATTGATGGCAAAGAAATTTCGCCTGTTGCTGTCAACACCATATTTGGTTACATGATATTTGGTACTATCGATCCTATCTCAACCAATCGTATTCATTCGTTTTTTGTATCTGTCGATCCTTGTATGGATATTAATCTTAATAATTTTTGGGAACTTGACGACATTCCATCGAGGAGTTTGTCGTCCCCAGAAGATGACCTTGCTCAACAATCTTTTGACAACTCGTTGCATCGCTCACCCAATGGCAGGTTCGGCGTGAGCCTCCCATTTAGAGAAAATGTTCGTGAGTTCCGAACTCAAAGTCTATTGCCATTAAGCGTCTATTGTCACTAGAGCGTCGTCTCGAAACTAAACCAGACTTGCGAAATTTGTATGTAGATTTCATGCGTGATTACGAAGCATATGGTCACATGTCGCTTTTATCAACGCCTCCAGCTGACAATAATGCGTATTTTATTCCACACCATGCCGTGTTCAAACTAGAAAATAATAAACCTAAATTGAGAATTGTTTTTGATGCTTCGCTCGAGCTTGAATGGTATTTCATTGAATGATACCTTACTCACTGGACCTAAGCTCCAGAATGATATTGTAAAAATACTTTTGGCATTTCGTATTCCCAAGTTCGTTTTTGTCTGTGACATAAAACAAATGTACAGGCAAATATTGATATCAGAAACGGATCGTTCTTATCAATTGATACAATGGCGATGGAATCCTTCAGAACCAATTTCAACCTATCAGTTGAACACAATTACATATGGAGTTTCATCCGCTCCTTTTCTCGCCATTCGCACTATCTTAAAACTAGCTGAACTAGGAGAAAATAGTTATCCATTGGCTGCTCATGCTTTGAGAAACAATTTGTATGTTGATGATGTATTGACTGGGTCGTCCACTCTCCAGGCAACTCATGAACTAAAACGTCAACTCATCGAACTACTACGTGCTGGCTGCTTCGAACTACGCAAATGGGCTAGCAACAGTCCACTACTGTTAGAAGATATTCCTACTGAGTATCAACAAGTAAAACCAAATTTAGTCGCAAATGATCTTAAGTTTACCATAAAAGTGCTCGGTCTTCAGTGGCACTCGATACCTGATAATTTTCATTTGAAATGCAGTCTTTAGAAAATCGTCTTTCCAAGCGAATTTTACTTTCGACAGTTGCTAGGATTTACGATCCTCTAGGATTTATTACACCAGTTACCTTTTCACTCAAACAACTCATTCAACAATTTTGGGTGCTGGGGTTGGATTGGGATGATCCTCCTCCTGAATCTATTGTCATATTTTGGAAAAATTTGTTGCTGAATTTTCACATATTGATTCAATTCAAATTCCTCGTTATATCCCTATTGATGAAGCCTGTAGTATACAACTACATGGTTTTTGTGACGCGTCCGAGAAAGGATATTCGGCTATTGCATATTTTCGTTTAGTATTTCCGTCAGGAAAAATATCTGTTCACTTTGTTATGGCTAGATCAAAGGGCGCCCCTTTGAAATGTCTTTCTATACCCAAGCTAGAACTATGTGCTACCGTACTTTTGTCTAAATTAGTTCATTTTGTTAAAACTACTTATTCAAATGTAACCTTTGAAAAATCTGTTGTTACACTGATTCTTCTGTCGCGCTGACTTGGATTAAGTCGCCTACCTATCGCTTAAAATGTTTGTAGCTAACCGTGTTAGTTACATCCAAGAACGCATTTCTCCTGAACAATGGAGTTACATTAGTTCTTCAAACAACCCATCTGATTGTGCTACCAGAGGTTTATTTCCTTCGGTATTGCACAAATTTCGTCGGCGCTAGTCGCCAACTTTTAAAGGATTTCCGACACTGTGCAGAATCGTTAGCCATTTCGTGGCATTTTAACCCCCCGTCTACCCCTCACTTGGAGGTATTTGGGAAAGCGCCGTTAAATCGGTGAAAACTCACTTATTTCGTGTTGTTGGAAACCAAGTGCTCACGTACGAGGAGTTTCATATTTTAATCACTCAGATTGAAGCATTGTTGAATTCAAGACCCTTGTGCAGCATAAGTTCGGATCCCAATGATCTTCGTCACTGACACCAGGTCACTTTTTAACTTTAGAACCCTTGACAGCACCGCCGGACCCAGACTTGTCTCATTTGAAAATCTCTAGACTCTCTCGCTGGCAGTTGATTCAACCTATGCATCAAAGTTTTGGGTTTGATGGCACAATGAGTATTTACACCAATTGTATCAACGTGGTCGGTGGTACAGGTCCAAGAGACTCGACGGCGTTGACATTGGTACTTTAGTGCTCATCAAAGAAGAGGGTGTTCCTCCTTTAAATTGGAAACTCGCCAGAATTGTAGAGCTTCATCCTGAAGCGATGGGGTACCTCGTAGCCACCGTAAAAACTTCACGAGGCAATTTGAAAAGACCAATGGTCAAACTATGCCCATTGCCGTCTCAATAATAAAAATTAGTTATTTTAGTGTTCTTTATTATAGTTTCGTAAGCATTATTATATTCATTTAGTTCTACATACATACAAGACTCAGTCAAAGTTAAATTTTCGTGTTAAGTTTTAAAAAAAAATAGCCCAAAGCTATTTTGGTGGGCAGAATGTTTCGTATTAGTTAAAACTCAAACTATAGTGGAGTTAAATTGTGCAGTGCGCTTGCGCCTCTTAAAGTAAAACGCGTGCGAAAGTGGTTTTGTGACGTTTATCGACTACTCTTCTTTCGACCTAGTAACGGGAAGGTTGTGCGTGACAAGCTATACCCAATAAGTATAGTGCTTGCAACAGTGCATTCAAACCGACTCCCCCGGTGGCATTCCAGCAACATTGAAGAGGACCACACACCAAGGACAATATTGGTGAGTGAATTTATGCCTTTTGTTTGTTAATTTTACATGCATACAACTTACGCATTTAAAGCTCGCGTTTTGTTATATTTTCGCATTACAGTCCACGATTAAATAAGACGCGCCAGCACATTATCTAAGTTAATTAATTGACAAGCATACTATATGTTTATATTTGCAGGTGAAACTGATGTTATGGGAAAACATAAATTGGACAAATGTGCACAAGAAACAGCTAAAGTGGTTAAATTTTTGGACACACTATTTGATAGTTTGAATGGTGGGACATTTAAATGTAAGCCCGGAAAGCCACTTACTGGAGCAGTTACCAAACGTTTGCAACATATCGAATTTTGGAAGAAGTCAAAGGCCAATCTACTTCAACTGTGTTTCCAAGTACAGGGCACAAATAAAATAGGTGTGCCACCATCTTTAAAAAATTTTATTCGTACTCTTGATGGATTTATTGACCTTGCTGATATAATATTTTCCAATGGTGTCACATATTTTTTTGCGAGATCCTTTAATCAGGATCCATTAGAAAATTACTTTGGTCAAATAAGACAGCATAGGGGACGACACAATAGTTCAACGTGCGAACAGTTTAGAGACTCCTATAAAGCACTGTTAGTGCGAAATGTTGCTGGAGTTCACTCGGTAGGGGCAAATAATGAAGAAACCTTTGAGTCATCATTGATGCAACTTAAAAATTTCTTTTTTGTAAAAATGTTGACAAAGGATTCTAATCATAATAGTGGTTTGCAAAATTCAGTAATTCATAGGGACTAGCTACTATGGATAGTGGGGTGTTGGAAAGACCTATATGTAAAGCTGCTATGGGGTATGTAGCAGGCTTTATAGTGAAAACTGTTATTAAAAAATTTCCTTGTGAATTTTGTAAAATTCATATGTTAAAGAACAATAAGGACAACACAAGTTTTACTTCTTTAACAATAGCTAAAGAACTAAATGAACAGCATTTTAGTCTTTACTATTGTAATGATTTTTTTGTCTCATGCATATATAAAACATATTAAACAAAGTTTATACTTTCAAATTTTGCATTAGACAAAAATGTTCGTCACCTTATTTCTAAGTATGTAAAACATTATGTCTCTTTTAGTTTTGTTTGTGTTCATAAGGATTCAATAATCGATTTTATTATTAGTTTTGTAATTAATTTATGTATTTTTAATTTCTGTAAAGCAATTAATGCCATAATTACTGGTAAGGATAGCAGAATATCTAGCAGTAGTTGCAGTTTATATAAGCAAGCTGCAGATAATAGGAATAAAACGAAGTTTAAGAAGCAGGCAACTAAACAGCGCTATGTTTCAGACATAGGGTTCCAGTAGTCTGTTTTGTAATATCCAGTGCTATCGGTTTAGTATCACACTCAGCATCCCAAGGCCTTTCTTCTTTGGGCCTTCTACCTTTTACATCTTTTTTCTATTCGCTTTGGTGCTCAAACTATACAGGCATAGTATTTCTAACATGCATAGATCTACTAACTGTAATATGCTACCAAAATATAGCAAATCTATACATGTTTATTACCAAAATTGTCAGTTTATTGGGAAGAGGTACGCATTTTTTCTAACAACATGCATTACGATGTCATTTGCTTTACTGAAACAAAACATTTTATGACTGAGTTATTTGATAGTAATTTATACAATGTTGCACATAGATCCTGATCATGTTTATGAATACTGAAAAGGGAGGAGATGTTCTACTTGCTGCTACTAAATGTATTCAAGTAACTATTATAGACAATTACAATTAATCCGCTATTTAATAATATTCTGAACAATGATATCTTATTAACTAAGCTAAAGATAGGTTGCAATTTTGTTTTTATTGCATCATTGTTATATACAAGTATGTTTCACCTAGAGCTACTGTACAGGACTATGTAACATTATTTGATGCGCTTGAATCTATGGATTTTCTGCATACTACTTCTTCCTTAATTTTAGGTGATTTTAATATATCGGAATATAAAACCACAACTAGCTCAAACAAAATGCAGATGTTAATACATTTTCAAAACTTTTTAAATCTTGTTCAGTATAACACGGTACCGAATTGTGATGGCAGGTTTCTGTATCTAGTTTTTTATCTTTAAATTGTTATGTGAGTAGAGCTACTGAGATACTAATTCTACCAGAAGACAGTTATCATCTAGATTTAGTGATAGATATTGATACTAAAAATAACACTAGATGCCTGGTTACTGAAAATTCTTCTTGATGAAAATTGATTGGTCGTTACTACAAGTGAATATACCAATATTCCTCAATTAGATCATCTGTAACTCTCCCACATTTGCTTTACCAAGGCATAGAACAAATTTACTGTGTTGAGCTCCATTGTTTCAAGCGCAAAAAATGTGAACGATCTACCTGAAACAGTATAGACATTTTGCATTTCCTTAAAAGTTCTCTCTAATATGTATACTTCCACTTAAATGCTTGTAAACTTGTAAATAATTGTTGGTATGTTAAATTTAATGTATTAATCCTAAGTATTCTGTAATTAGTATTTTTATGACGAATATGGTAAATGCACTTCTTTGATATTGTATATACATAAATTTTTGAAAGTGGGTGTTACTAGTTTCTATAACAACTAAAGGATTGTATTTACTAAACATTACAAATTCTTCTGAAACTTTATACTCTCCTATAAATTTAAGAATATCTTGGGAACTGTGCATTTTTAATTGTTACTGTTAGAATTAGTACTTCGAATAAGGTATTTTGTTGAGACACTCATAAATAAATGATATAAAATTGATGTACCTATAGGTATTAATTGTGTATAATCAAAAATAAATTTGGAATTACCTAATTTATATACATCTATTTATTTGTTAGAATCAAATTCCAATCTTATATTTTATTTATATTAATTGTAGATTATGTACCTATATAATGTATATGTAGTTTCTGATTTAATAAAAATTGAATTCATCCAAGGTGAAAATAATGCACATCGCCAATTACTGACTACAACATCAGCAGACTTTCAAAGAAAGTACTGCAGCCAATATTGATGAAGAAGTTGGCTGTCCGAGACGTGGTCCTCTAGCTTATAGAAAATAATTTTGCCTGGAATCAGGTAAGTGTTGTACAAGTACCTATATAGTAGACAAAAATGACCTAATTTGTTTATTGTTCTCTATATAAAACAATGAACAAATTTATTTTTTATCTATTATGCTTGTAGAACGCTTACCTGATACCAGACAGAATTATTTTTTATAATTGGAATTTTTAGTTTTATTTAAAATCTTCAGAGTCTGGTTCTCAACCTTTTGAACAGAGAAGTCGCAAACCTTCGTAACAGATTTTAACGTCGTTAAAAAAAACAATGCAATGCACTTGTTGAATTTCATTTAAAGATTCCTATTGACTTCATAATAATAGAGCATAAAGTATACAGTTATGCACACAATACTCTATTTAAATTTTAAATCGATTTCTAACCCAACTTTTTTAAATTTCCCTCTGCATTTCTAAACCTACAGAATAATGGCTGAAGGTAATGTATTTTTGGTACATGAAAAACAAAGGATTTTTAAAGAGTTTCACTTCTTTTGGGGGTGTTATTATTCTATGCTTTTACATAAATAAATACAATTTAAATCACAATTGCACATTCAAAACCACCTTAGCTTAGTCTTCCCTACATTACATGGCTTTTGATTGGTATAAACAAATATGGCATTGTATAATATTCATTAAGCTTAAAAAGCATATTTAAACAACCTCCTTTTTAGGTTTTACCCTCGTTGAATTCTACATATGACTGCTACTAATTTTATTTCTAAATTAAAAGTCGTACACCTTCTGGACAAGTATAATTATTGATCTACACAATAATATTCACTCGAAGATAAAGCATTTTGCAAATTAGCACTGTTTCCCTAATATACCTATGAAACATATTTCAGTAGTGAAAGAACCTATTTATTTTGAAGAAACATAAACAATACAAGTCAACTATAGAACATAGATCTTTTCTACCATTATATATAACCAAACATTTTAACCTTTGATTCAACCATATCATTAAATCAGTGCAAAAACTAAATTTAACTAGTAATTTCGAAAACCACGAATATGGTGATAACTTTACATGATAGTATATTTTTGATGTCCTTAAGGTCAAGAGGTTTATTTTTGACAATATATTGATGTTTTGAGGTCAAACCACTAAAATAATGACCCTTCAGTGTTTTTACGTCAGTCTTGGACTAATGTGAAAACATGATATAGAAATACTAGTTCCATCGACAGCATGTAGTTTACATATTATTAATTATAGTGAAAAAAAATACCTTGGAAATATCTTTCCAAAACTCCACATGTGTTGTATTTTTAGACACTGCACATCTCAAACGTTTTCCATCATGTGTATACAATGAATAACCATTGACACTATCAAATAAGGTGTCAAAAAATTTTAATATGTGCGAAGTTCCAAAGCTTTGAGTAGTTATTTTTTCTCCTTGAACGCCTGCAGCACGTGTAAAATAATATAATCACAAATTAAATTGAGGCACTGGCTGACTAACATACCAGAACGAGCCATAAAAGACATAACAGATGCAACAGTGTGGCTAAATACTTGCGTTGCGTAAGAAACTTTCATTTTTTTTAATTTTAGTTTGATTTACGTGCAATTCCGTTAATTTGGGCATAGCACGCAGGCTTCCAGCTGTATTGTCAATGCAATAAGCTATTTCAATATAGATTGTTTCTCACACCTTTTATTATGTGTGGAGGATCATAAATATTATGTGTATAATTTTGTGCCCATCTACAAAATATGATTTCTGTGGATGATCATAATTTGATTCTTGGTAGGAGTTCCTTTGTGAATAATTAATTGCTGCTTGATTTGAACTGCCTTGATCGCTTATGGTAGCAATAACAGAAAGACCAGCCTGTTGGCATTTTATTATAATAGATTTTATTAATCTCACTAAAGCAACAGTTTTAATATTGGATTTAGAAAATGCATAAAGCAGTGGTTGTTTTCATTCCCTTGTTATTCCTTTTACAAGGAAGACTAGAGCATGATCAGCAATTGCAATGTTTGATGTTATGTTGTCTAAACATTCAAAGCCTTCAATTTCATTCACACTGACATTCATTTGCAAATTTGGTTCAATATTCATCTCATCCAACATTAAGCAGCAGTTTCTGTGAACTTCTGGTAAGGACGATACACTGCTTTTTATATTCTTAAAAATAACATCGTTAAAACCAGGTTTCACAGGAATTTTTCTTAATAGTGCCATAATTGTTTTCCTTGAAGGTAGTGTTGCGAGCTACTATTAGGCAACCCGTCAAACACACAAGCGTTGTAGGGTCTGCATAGTTTCCAGGATTCTAGAATGTTTCTAGCAATCAAACACACAAAGCGCCGCCAGCACTGTTCATTCTCGCATGGACCGGGAAGCTTCTAGTAAGTACCGGAGGATGAATCATATCTTTAACTCTGAGTATATATAAGACCGCTTAAAAATGCAATAGTCAGTCTATACTAGAAGGTCTAATATAAATTATAACGTTGTAAAGTAATAGTAGTTTGAGCTTTTAGAAGTATAAATAAATGTTATATGCTGTGTCTAATGTACATGCAGATTGTAGTATACATAAATAAATGGAAGTGTATAAACAAATAGTTGTGTTAGTGTTGTTAATGGACCTATGGTAAAGCAGTTAGTTTAAGAAGACATTAGTGCTTGTAAATTCATTAGTGTAATAGTGCTTCATTGTTAAGTGGACTGAAAACATCTACAAATAAGGCATATACTGTTAATTAGACTTGTGAACAGTGAGTAATAAAGACCTTTATTATTACTTGTTTTAAATTAAAGAAACGCGGTAGTAGTAACCCGTTACAGTAGAGAGAAAAATTTGAAAAGCGCCCTGTGCCCTTTGCCAGTTTGCTTACTTAAAACCAGAGCCATGATTTCTCATCTAATGTGTATCTTCTGCCTTTGGTTTTTTTTTGGTGCTAAGAAGATTTGGCTCTTCAGAAATTTTGTCATTGTTCGGTTCATGTTTGATGTTATTTCGGCTACTACTTCTTTTGAACGTCGCTTCCACTTTTGTTTAAATTGCTCTTTTCTTATTTTATATGTATTGGCCGATTTTTTTTATTGTTATGCAGCTAAGTAAAATTTCCGGGCTTTTGGTGTCAGCTGTGTAGCTTTGATTACACCAACGTCTTTCAGTTGATGAGCAATTTCTACAATGTCATAAAATTACAAATATCTAATAATAAGTGAACAGCTAAAGTTCCGGAAGTGATTTATTACGGTGAGATTTAAACGTTTATGGATGAGGCAAAAAGGAGCATGGTCCAGAATTCCTAAATGAGTACTGTAATAAAAACTTCTCGAACATGTATTGTAGGACAATCTTAAAGTCAAAATAAAAATTTAAAACAATAGACACTCCAGTGTCGTGTAAATAGTTATTTATATATTAAGAGCGAAAAGCGATACATTGAACAAAAGTGACAATTAACGCGCGACGCAAAGTGGAGCTCGTTAATCACTTGAGAGCAATAATGTCACTTTTTGTTCGAAATGTATACAACATTTTTCTACAATCACTTAATAAAATAGATTTTTTTACGCTTTGACTTTATTAATACCATGAACACATTCAAATAGTTTTAGCTATGGTGATTTTTCTCAAGTCATATTTAATACACAGTATATTATATAAAATTAGTGGTAAAGGAACTCAAGAGACGGGCTCTGCTTAAATAAGTTAAGAAAAACTTACTTCTATTAGACGAATCCTCAACTTTCATTTTTGTAGTACTTAAATGAGCACCTACAGATTGTGGCCCCTTTGAACTGGATAAATATAATGTTTGATCGGAACATGCAGATGTCAATGGCATTACAATTACATTGGAAGTAGTTTTGGGCGAGACACTTTCCTTCTGCGTTTGAACTTGATCTAAAAACATATTTAAATAATAATTACCGTCAAACGGGGTGAAGCCGATCAGCAGGTGTGAAGTCGCTCAAACCAGTATTTTCATTTGTGTTTAAGCATAATGGCAGCACTGCATTACAAATCAGCTGATTTTTATTTACATTCGTGTGGCGAACAGATGAACATCTATTATACCGGTGTTGTTGGTTAATCGTGTAAAGTTAGTTTTCCAAAAATAATTAAATAGTAAAAGAGCAAAATTTCTCAATCTCTAAAATATGTGAAATCAAATAGTTGCACAGCCAAATCAGTGAAAACTAGGCCCGCCCGAGCCCCTCTAGGTGATAAGGAATATATTCAAGTAAAGGTATTCACAATCAGATATGCTAATTTATTTTTGTGTGGTTTCAATTGCAATTTTTGTGTGTAGAAACAAAACAACGGGGTAAAATGGATCACTTGGTTTTCGCTGTATTTTGTTAGGTTTTAAGGTTATTTTTAAAGCAATTTGTTTTTGTATGATTTTCTTATATCGAATCGTACTTTATTATTTTTTTTTTTATAGATGCCACGAAAATACATAAAGAAGCTGGGTGCTTATGGTAAAAAAAACTACGATCCCGTGTATTTAGAGAGAGCGCTGGATGCAGTGCGCAAAAATAGACTGAGCATGCAAAAAGTGTCAGAAAGGTTTGCAGTGCCATATACGACACTTAACAATCACTATCGTGCGGCAGCTCTCTTGATATATGGTGATCAACCTACTCTTGACGAGTGTTCTGAAACTTTGTTAGTGAATGCTTTGCAAACCTGTGCTGAGTGGGGTTTCCCATTAAAGCCCATTGATATTAAGCGAATCACGCAGCAATATTTAAATAGTCGTGGCATCACTGAAAAGCGCTTTAAAAATAATATGCCAGGAGAAGGGTGGTTTAATGGTCTGATGAAGAGGCATCCTCAGCTTACAGTCAAGCTTGCGGAGAATACAAAGCGAGTGAGAGCCGCTGTAACATACGAGATTGTTGAGGAATATTTTCGAAATATGGCGAATATAATCAGAGATATCCCACCACAAAACGTTTTAAACTATGACAAAACAAACTTCGTTGACGATCCCGGAGCGGTTAAAATGGTAATGAAGAAAGGAAGCAAATACGCATACAGTACACTTGACACCACCATAAGCAGCACAACAGTTCTGTTCGTAATAGCTGCTGATGGAACTCGTCTCCCTACTTATACAGTGTACAAAGCCAAACATATTTATGAAGGTTGGAAGGAGGGCGGATTACCAGGAGCAATTTACAACAGGTCTCCAAAGGGATGATTTGATTCTGAATTGTTTGACGATTGGTTCAGGACCGTACCACTTCCATTTTTTCGAAAATTAGAAGGAACCAAGTTGATTATTAGAGATAACTTGCAAAGTCATATTACTGTCAGTGTCATTCAAGAGTGCGAAACTAACAACATTAAGTTTGTCTTACTGCCTCCCAATTCGACCCACATGCTCCAGCCACTGGACGTGGCATATTTTCGTCCTCTTAAAGCATCATGGAAAAGTGCACTGGAGGAATGGAAACTAAAGAATAGGGGGGTTTTATCAAAAACTATATTTCTTAGGATGTTGAAAACCACGGTTGAAGGACTTGGGGATCGCGAAATGAACAATATTTTAGCTGGATTTAACGCCTGCAGCCTAGTCCCCTTCAATGCCGATGCTGTTCTTGCAAAAATAAAAAGAAAAGAGCGTAATACACCGGAGGAAGGAAACGCGGAAGAAGCTTCTATGACTGCAGTGCTTGTAGATCTTCTACACGAGCTCAAGACTTGGCCTAATGATGCGATGCGAGGAAAAAGACTAAACGTAGACGCTGGCAAAAGCATAGGCACAGAAGATTTGGAAAAAAAGAACCAGAGCAACTGCAAGCAACCCAAAACACGTAAGAGGCAAATAAGCGACAGCGAAGAGGAAGATGACTTACAGACATTGGATTCAGAGGAACAGCATATAACACAAATGATTATGAAATTGGAGAAAGTTCTGCTGAGCTAGCCAACATTATTCTTGCTTCATCCAGGAACTAGGATGTAGGACAATTTATCATCACAAAACATGAAACAAATAAGAGAGATCGATTTTATATCGCTAAAATTATTGAAATATCGGGGACTGAGATAGTTGTAAGTACATTGCGTAAACATCCTGTATTTTTATTTTTAAGTATAGTTTGTTTATTTAAGGTTTATGTCATTAAGAAATCAATGGCTGTGTAAAGCTTGTCCAAAGAATAAACGTTTATATTTCTTTAATTTGTTTTATTGCAAAATTCTGCAAATATAGGTGGTATCTTGGTACCTACATATAATTTTTTACTGATCGACTTCATCCTGAACAATCCTAAAGTGGAAAATGTGCATTTTAAAACGGGTGATCGACTTCACCCCAAACCCGGGGTGAAGTCGATCACCTTTTAATTCAAAATAAAAAAAAAGTTGCATCCATGACCTATGACTCCAGTCACCAATCGACGACCTAAGTATCAAGGAAGTTATATTTTTAATTGCATTAAAATATAATTATTTGTTATTCAGTTATCTCAAAAAAGCGTATTTTTTTGATCGACTTCACCCCGTTTGACGGTAGTACTGTAACAATAGTAACACATTAGTTTACCATTTTCATTTACTGAGTCAATATGTACAGGTGTTTTAATTCTTGGGGGTAAATTTTGCGATGGAACAGAGTCTTTTCTCGAGAGGTTATTAAATGCATTATCCTCTGCTGTAAAATGGATATGATATATTCGGTAAGTATTATAAACATACATCGGATCAAGTTTTTGAGTAGTCGTTTCCAATAATATCGTCTATCCAACACTTGTAGATATACTAAACTTGAGGGAGTTTGGAAATCTGTGCCTTATTGAAGCTCTATCCTCGAACTTCAAAACTGCACAACTTCTATATATCGTGGCATGACTCCAATAGAAACTAGAATTTATAAAAATGCTAATAGCTTTGTTGGGATTGTGATACAACCTTACCTTCTGTGGTTTCAGGAACAATTACTTACACTAGAACTTGCTAGTGTTACAGTTAGTTTTCTAAAAACTAACTTACAAAAAATAAAACGGGAAGTAAAAGTGCCTATATTAATCTACAAAGAATACTCTTCAAACAAGCGTAATAAATGCAATATTAAACAAAAATCAAGCAAACAAATTTTAAGTTAGCGTCTTAGCGCTATTACATAGCTCTGAAGCGACACCTAACGGGGAATAATTAAATGATAGCATCCGCGGATATAGATACCTTCTTAAACGATAAATTTTTTTAACGTAAGTGGGTACCAGGCCGCTGGAGGCCACTACTAATTTTATTTAATTAACGCGTATCAAAGGAACAGGTCCTGCAGGCCAATTCTTGACATCCTTCATTAAGATGCGTATTCGCTACGTAGCGAATGCTGTTTAGCGACGATTTTATTAGGAACGTATTCTTGACGGGTATTCGTTGAAGCATTCGCAACACATTAAAGTAAGCGATTAAGAAATATTGCAACACCGCAGATGAGGAACATTTTTTATAATTTTGTACGTTTCGCATACAACATTTGACGTTAATAGCGATTTGATATTAAGTTCACGATTTTATTCTTCTTGAATTTTGAAACATTAATGCAGAGAAAGGACACCCGTGGCCAAAAAATTTTAGAACGTCAAAGGAAAATGATGGTGGACTATTTATCAAAGACGCCGGAATTAATTAGCGGGTCATACACGTCTCCAAAACATCAGATAAGTAAGTAACTAACTCTTTTGGTAGCCAAAACGTCTTAAGGAATGCATCATCATTCATACTTATGAATAGATTTATAGGATTTCGCGGTATTCTATAGGTATCTACATTTCTTTCTACCAATTCTAGATGTTTTATTAACATTACGTTTCCGTTAAACAAATTGTCCATATTTTTCAAACGTCAAACAATGACAATGATTACATTACACAACATTAATTCTAAAAGTTACCATCTGTAACAGCTTATAAAGCCCGCTCGCTGTGTAACGAATAGAAAATAGCGAGTTCGCTTATCAACGACTGACCAAGAATAATATTTGGTTGCGTTCGCTAGTAAGCGTGTAACCTTGACGTTAACGAACGGTCAAGAATTGGCCCCCTGAACACACTACAGTTAATAAATCTAATGACATTTTAATCATAATTGTTTTTTTTTCAAAGCCTGCCTGATTTCCTGCTTGAACATTTTCTATATATTGTTGATCTGGCAGAATTCTGTTGTAAGTCAAAAATAGTATCATATTTTTTTCCTCTGCGCCCAAAAACATAAGATGCCAATTTTCAAGTCGATAACTCAAACATTTTCAAAATAATGCCAAAAAATTGAAATAAAATTGTTTCCTTCAAAACTCCGTACTTTTTAAATCATCAACATTCGGATAAGAAAAGTTTGGCTCAATGATCATTGTTTGATGCATAGTAAACTCATTTGATATATTTAGGTAATGATCCAGTATGTAGAAACAAGCATCTGTGATGAGAAACGCTTTTCAATTTAGTTTAAGGTAAAATTTAATAATTTTTCTGAAAACTTTCAGTAAAACAAAAGTTAGTTTCGCATAATTTGTATTAATGTAAACGTCCGAGAAATATATCATTGTAATATAGCATTTCAAAGGTCAGACTGTAAATAGGATATGTATTTAAATCGTAGTTTATAAATTTAAATATAATCTGTAAAAAGCTTTAACATAATCGATTTTATAATTAGTTTCAGGAGGGAGTTATAGCAGGGAAGAATAGTGCATTATAAACAATCTATTATTTGTTAAATAATAGCATTTAAATGTAAATAGTCAAAAGCGTTTAGCTTCATTATAAATGGCAGTTACAATTGTTTGTTAAACGTGTTGTGGAAAGAAATAGTTTCCTAGTAAAACGAATTTGACCGTTGAAAGTTTTCTAACAATTTTAATGAGGAGCGTTAAAGATAAAACACAAATAACAAAACAGTTCTCTGAAGAGTGGCAAATAACAGGGATCTATTGTCCGAGTGAAATAGGTAATGGTTAAACGGTCACAATATAGATGTCAACACGGAACGAAGAGGGATTATTACGTTTATTGTATAGATAGAAGGAAGATAGCGATATCGTGTATTAAATGTTTATTTAACATATAGGAAAGCAAGAATAGGATGGAATACGGACAGATAGAAATACCACATATTAATATAGACATAGTTTAGTGGGACAATTTTGGAAGGTGAGAAATACAAGTTGTTTAAGAAAGATAAAGAGGGATTATTTTAGGTAATATGAGTGAAAGAAAGAGAGACTGATTCTGAGGTTCGTTAACAAGGTAATGGAAGGAAAACCAATTGGTGGTCAGACGAAGTGAGAGATGGGAGTTTGAGTGCTTATGTTAGAGGCAGATAGAGAGAATAGTTGAGGCGTGTTTAACGATAACTTGTGACGATAGGGCTTAGTTTTTCGGAGAATATAGAGACGGTTGGAAGATAAACGTAGAATTTATTAGATTTCGATGGTAGTTGATGTTTGTGTACAAAATTTCGCGGAATTTGAAGACGGTTGAGAGTGTTTGCGTTTGTATTGAACGGAATTTTAAGAATTGGCACATTTTAAGAGGGCACAAAGGTGTATATAGGCACCGGGGATTGATAATGGGGCTCTCTTACATTTTACGTTCTTTGTAGTGAATTAGCTTACAGTAAAAGTCAACTTTATAATAAACTACCAATACCAGTTAGTATTGTGTGTAGTAATAAGCTAACAATAAAGCAATTTATAAATGTTAATAGTGAACAAAGTAAGTACAGACTGCTGGAGATTATGTAGTTGCATGAAGTGAGAAGTTTGCTTTTAAAATGAAGTTGAAGTCTGTGGCTGAGTGATTTTGGTTACGTATCAAAGATATACGAGGTGAGTAGCAGAGTTGGGGGAGTTTGGATGTACCGTCATACTAGTTGATGGGAGAAAACAAAAGCGGTGTGCAGTTACGGCTGGTCCAATTCAAATTTGGGATGTTCCTGAAGGCGCAGTCATTGATGGAAGACAGCAGATGTTGATGGAGATAGCAGATCCATGACTGATGGTGACATCCAGGTAACTGATGTTGTTTTAAATTGTTTTGTGCATAACTGGTGTAATGACTTGTGATGACTTTTTGATATTTTACCATGAACTAAACGGACAATTTTTTTTTTATGAATTATTAGCTGAACTCTCTTGATATATTAATTTATTATTTTATTTATGTGGGAAATTATGTGTATACAACTTTGATATTTATGTACAAGGTAAAAGGGACTTTTTGGCAATTTATTGTGCAAAAATTTGCACAAATGGTGATAGGTTACTATGAGCTCGTATTAATCTAGGGGTAAGGTAAGGTTGATGGTAAAGCACTGTTACTTTATTTAGATAATAATTAATCTGGCGGATATGTGAGTTGGATATATTTTATTTTGAGAAGGGAAATGTATGTAAATTAATTAAAATGTGAATAAGGAGTTGTTGAAGATGTTTGATGCTTTATGAATCTGTAAATAAATCTAGGTGTGTTACCGTAGCAGCGTTTATTTATTTTTAGTAGAGTAGTTAGTTTTATTTTCAGAGCGCAGAAGAGCAGCCGTGGCACATTTTAGCAGTGGAGATTTCAGAGAATTATGTCGACCTTACAGGTGTGTGAGTTTAGTAGAGAATTCGTAGCAATTTATGACAACCAAAACGAGGGGCTTTAGAGACATTACATGTGATTTTCCAATGCTCCACTCGAAGGTACTACATTGGCCAGAAAGCGAGTTTTTTTTTACCTGGAAAATTTGGAATTTTGCCGAACCCTTGCTGTTCCAAGCAAGGTAGGGATCTTTAACTTGCGTGACAACACTCACACACGGGACCTCCATTTTACCTCTGGGCTTTAGAGACAGTTGAACTTCAGAGTATTATGTCGAACCCAAGCGTGGGGCTTTTAGAGACAGTTAAACTTCAGAGTATTATGACGCCCAACCGTGGTGCACGAGTATATATATATATATATATATATATATATATATATATATATATATATAAAAAGAATTAATGACGAGTGATTCAAATTCAGCCACGAGGGCATATTGCTGTGAATAGCCCCTAGTTGGCCGTTATATTTATTTGCAATGAATTAGCTCTACGATTGGAAATCGTATTAATTTTGCTATATCACAGCCCCTAACGTTGCCGTCGCCTTTTAAAACTTTACTGTTGTGTTCGTACTCTGCCTTTATCCTCCGCGTCTCTAAATCTTATAATCCCGCTTGAATATGTATGCCTCGGTTAGCTCAATTTATTAAACACAGGGTGCCCTACGTCACGACAATAAAGATTGTTTAACCCCTTTCTGTTAATATAAATGAAAATGAAGCAATCCAAAAATATACAATATAATAATCCATAATATTTACACTTTCATGTCAATAACTTATTAATTTGTTTAATATTCAAAAATTAGCCCTTGAATAAAATACTGATATTTATGTGATTCCAACAAAATTTATGTTCCCTGAAAATCAGCAAAAATATACCACTATAATTACTTTTAAGTACCTTTTGAACGTTCAAACGATCCTTTCTCTATTTTTCAAATTCTCAAATGATTTTTTTGATGACCCCTACAGATATTTGATATAGCAAATATTAAATGTTAAAAATTGAAAAACAGTCTTATACTAATAATGAATAAAATCTGACCTGGGTTTTCTCTGCATGTTTCTAGGAACTGCTTTTGAATGTCGATGAATTGTTACAGCTCGACTCGTTAGCGTAGTTTCTTCACTTGTTCACCAGAATGATTAATTAATTGTTGCTTGAATTTTCCCCTCGGATTCGTGGAATGACTTGCGGTTTAATTTGAGTATCTTGACGTTTATTTTATATTTCCTTGTACATTTATTTAGAATTTCCTTAAAGTCTGTTTGTAGTAATTTATTTTGACGGATCTGGACGTTTGTTTAAAGGTACCTTCGTACATTCAGAGCCCTAAATTTCTTAAACATTAGAATTAAATTCAATTAATAGTTTACCTTACGTTCTAAGATCAAAACGGCTACTTTTCGTTGTATAAATTGGCACTTTTAATTTTCACTATATAAATAAATTATTAATTTTTACTAATTTCACTTTTACGTAACATTTCACTTTCAATTGACGTGGTTAGTGCCTTGGTTGACAGATACTGAATTTTTATGAGGTCTCCATGGTATTTATAGACTCCTCCTACCTATTTTTCTTATTACTGTTCATCGTGTGTTTGTTGATGAAGGTGTCGTACCTTGCGCTTATCTCTGCAAAACACGGTAGTTCTAAAAATTGCTTGTTCCGATTCTTGTTCAGATGCTTTATCTCACACGTAGACGTTCAACTTTGTGTAGCATATTTCGTAGAAAGTCCAAATTTAATTGCATTTTGGTCACGTCTTTATGTTTGTGTCGACTATAGTCCAAACTTTATCAAATCGCAGACCGCCTGTTATTTATTGTTTGTTACTCCAAATATGCTGGATTTTATGCAACACAATGTCTTTTGTCATGGATTCATATTTTTAATAATGACGTATTTGCACGCGTTTACTTATTTATGCGTTGATATTTTAATGAACTTATTAAATAGTTAGTATGCCAGTTTGTTTATCCTCACCGATTACGTATTTATTTTGATGAAACTTGATGAGTTTAAAAACTTTATTGTTGCTCGTTTCTTTCCAATTCTGGACTTGTATATTTAACTTAGAACGTATTATGAGACGTACAAATGATTAATTTTGCTAAATAGTATCCAATTATTAAATAATGAGCTTCTCTCTTATGAATTAAATTGGTTATGATTTATATACAGTGTGCTCGCTATTGACTTTATGTAAAATAGTCCATTTACTCCTATTTAATGGTGGAATTGTTCGGTTTTGTTAACGTTAATAATTCTTACATTAATCTTACAACCCCTATGATTTAATATACCCTTAAATTATCTTTTTAGCATAGCAATATATATATATATATAGAATGCTGTGAAACCTTTTAAATCTCCTGGTCCGTTGATTCCTTCTGTTAATCGCCTCGGCTGCTCTTCTAGATAACTTCCATTCTCAATCATAAAAATTAAACAACACATTCCTACCACAAACATCAACGTTAACTCTATTTACATCAATATTCAGAATACATTAAATTTTCAAATTAAATTTGAACCTAAAATTCAGTTTTAAACAGAATTTCCGGATTAATTTTATTATCATTTTACTGTGCATCCAAAATTAAAGTCCTTGTTGGATGCCTACTAATTAATATAACAAGATAAGCAGACCGGAGTCTGAGTATAAAGGAGCATCTACCACCCTTTACGTTAATTAACCAGGTTTGTCTAATTGAGCTCAAAGACCTACCCAAAGTTTCATCCTATTCCCGAAAATCAAAACAAAATACCCCTTTTTACTTAAACAAGCAAATTTCATCTTAAAATTAAATTTTTATGGTTAGAAAAATTCCACTAATGTCTATTTAAAGTAAATCAATTATAAAGTCATTCAATACACACAAAAATGTCAAACAAAATAGTACAATTTACCTGAAGGTTATTGTCCTCGTAGCTTCAGTGTAATCGTCCCTTTTGTAAATCACACCATTCCAACCGGATTCTATTTACAGCTTCAAGTTGTCAACGCTTTAAAAATGTTCTCCATCACCATTAATTTAAAGTTGTTTCTAGGCTTTTCCGGAACTCATCTGTGTATATCTGCCTCTGGTTCAGTGGATGCAGACACATTTACGAACCATTTAGTCATTAACACCCCGCAAAATAGCAAAGAAATTCATACTTCCTTTTACCAATATTACCAATATACGCCAAAACTGCCTACTTTTGGGTATACATTTGTCGTTGTAAATTTTACTAATTGGTACCGTGATAATAAACTTTTATTACCTTGTATCTAAGTGCACTGAAGTACATTCATGTTAGCACGTAAAATAACCAACTATTTTGAGTCACTAAAATATACTAGCACACTTTAAATTATTTAATCAAACTAAAATGCACTGTTTAATATCAAGTCGCGGATGCACGAGCTTTTAACGCATCGAATCGTCGAAAGTCTAAGAGTCTAAGAGAGAAACACATATTCCCGCCTGTATATATAGCGAATAGCCGACACGTCGCTTTGTTCCCTAAAACGGGTAATTCCAACGAATTCCTCATTCTACGTTCCCAGTCTGTAGCCTGCACATTGATTTTTATGAATTTAGTACTCACCCCATTGAGATCTCAGAAAATTTCAACACGGCCCGCAAAGTTGTCCGAGAAAAACTAATTACTTTTATACAGAAATTGTTGTTCTACCTCTGATATATGCATCCTATTTTTAACCAATCGCAACCCCTTGACGTTGCTTAAATCCCGCCCTTTACAATATGTGTCTTTGCTTGACGCATTTCTCTTTCCTTTTCTAACCTGTTCGTATTGGTGCAAATTTATATTCTTTATTATCGATTATATTTTAGTCCACGCGGACTGTTATCTGGGTTTAATAAACCCGTATCGCACATTCTCGTGAATACTAAGTCCCGGTTTCTCCAAGATTCTTTGAAACATTAATTATTTGCCAAATTTACGCAGAATGAGCTTTTTAAAAATACGCAGGTGTTCTGTATTTCCTGCTAAAGCATCTGATCGTTTCCAATATCCTTAGAATCAACATGTTTATCCAAACAAATTAACTTGAAATTGCCTTTTAAAACACGCAGGGGTGTTCAAACGTAACATTTTAAATAACCTTCCTACGATTTGACTATTATTGGGTTTTCACAAGCTTCTATAGGTATTATGTTATTAACGGTTTAATTAACTCCAATTAAATTGATTTCTATCCTTTCATTTTAGCGAATACAACTTAAATATTAATTATTATATGTACACTTTGTTTTACTACCGGTTACTTAAAATAGGGTTAATTAATATAAACTTTGCACGTAATTTCCATTTGTTTAGGAATAATTAAATTATCCACTGCGCTTTTCAATACTGCTTCTTTTGATGTAAAGCGTCTTATAGATAATTTAAATTTCTTATTTTACTGAACGACCGAGTTTATTTATGCTTCAAGGTTTTAATAAAGCGTATTATTTAATGAAATTCCTTATACACGGTAATTAAAATTATTTGATTTGATTATTTAATTTTCTACCCTGGTCTAAATATGAGTATTTTCCCCCTATTTGAATACAAATAATCCCACTTATTTGAATGCAAATATCAAATATTTAGACTGCCAAAAATCTTTACAAAATTTTGCCTATCTCTCTCTATCCTTATCTATCTAACTTACCTACTTTGTCTCCAATCCAAAAAATATTTACACCTATCCTATATCCCTATCCTATTCCTAACTCTCACCTACTTCTATAAACTGAAATTATCCCTAACTTCATCCTACTTATCCATCTAATCCTATATACATCCTATATACCTATCCTATTCCTAACTTTTAACTACTCTTCACTATACTTTACTTCCCCCTACCTAATCCTATATGCCTATCCTACTCTTACTCTATTCCTAACTCTCCACTAATCTTATATAAAATATCTATACTTAACCTATCTTATTTTCTTCCTACATTTACTCTTTATCCTCATCCTAAACCTATTCCTAATTATCTCCCATATGTATCCTATATCTAGCTTTATTTTCTATAACCACTTACTTCTACTCTTTTATATACACCTATTCTATCCCTTGTTCTATATCTATACTAAAGTTCACCTATCTCTATCCTTTGTTCCTTAAGTTATTTAAATCTAACTCTCTTCTTGACCCTCCAAGTCTTCCTTCTAACCATCCTAATACTCTTCATCCCTATCTCTCCCCCTTCTATATCTATACTTAACATCTCTATTATCTCACATACAATAAACTTATCATCCCTCTTATCCTGACTCTTAAATATTACTTCTTCTTCAGTCCCTACACTTGTCTGTTTCTTATTTATTCTTATTTCCTTTTCTGCCGACAAACCAAACGATACTACTTTACAATTATCGATTTTTCCCTCTATGGAAAATCCTACGTACCTTCTAGAATTTTTGTGTAATGGAATCCGCCAGAATGAATCCTTAAATCTACTTTATTAAAACAAATTTGCCATCTTTACTTAATTTCGCCTTCACCTGCTCCTGATATGCTGCTTCTACCCCCACTACTTCTGCATGTTTTTGTATTAAAGCTTGAACCTCTACTTTCCTTTCCTCTGGACATCTTATTGTGTTGATCTGTTTACCTTCATCATCTTCTACCTCTACTACATTAATACTAAACCCAGTGTCATCCTCTGTGACTTCATAACTGCCTTTCCATGGCACTACCCTATCCTTAATTCTTATTACCTTCCTTTCCATATCTATCAAAACCCCTAACTTCATCATACAGTCAACACATAAAATGCTCTGTAACTTCAGTCCAGGTACAATTACAAACTCCTGTTCACAGCTTAAACCTCCTATATCTATCCTAAGCACCACAACACTATTTACTACAGCAAACTTCTTTTTATTTGAGCTACTAAATGGCTACGTTTTATAGGCATAATTCTATCACAAACCTTATCCCTAATTTTGCTGACGAATTCCTCCGATATTAAACTCGCCTCTGCCCCTGTATCAAGTAATACTTCTACATTATTCTCAAAAATTTCTAAATTAATAATTGGCAAACATAATTTTTCCTCAGTTTCTGGCTCTACTTCCTCCTCAATTTTGAAAAATTCACGTGGATGTTCGTATACATTTACACAGAAATCTAGTGGTCTGTCGCGTTCTAAAATCCTGTCTCATCCTGTTTTCCGTGCTTGGTCCTGGTTGTCCTTCTACAACCTGTGCGTACGTCCTCCTCGTGTTAATATCCGTGTCCCTATCTCTATTCGGCGTGCTGGTCACAGTCCTGTTTACTTCCGGTAAACTGTTCTGTCTCGTGTAACTAGGTCTTGGCGTCGGTCCCCTAGTCGCACTATTGCTCCTGTATTCCTGTCCTCGTCGTTCCCAATTCGGTCGAAAATTTCTGTTGTAGTCAGGCCGTCTCGGATAATTCGGTGTCCTGTTGTCAAACCTAACTGTGTTAACGTTTCGTTCTCGTATCTCTCTTGTCCGTCCAACACATACATCGTCATATCTCTGTAAATACTCTAAAAATGTCTCCCGTTCTGTGATGTTTTGTAAGGCCACGTGTTGTCTAATTTCCAGTTCAAAATGTCGTGATAGGTACTTGATTATCTGTCTGTCCGTCAATGGTGGATTCAGTTGTTTGGCCACACTGTATTTACGGATGGCATATTGCTCCCTAGAACCTGCAAACTCTCCTTAAATTTTCCTGTAATCAAGTCGTCCCTAATCTGATCCTGTTTGTGATCACTCCAGTAATGTTGTAAAATTTGTTTTCAAAGTCCTGATACGTGTCTATGTCCTGTCCTACTAAATTGTACCATGCCTCCGCATTGTCCTTTAATAAAGCCTTTACCGTATTTAGTTTAGTCTGTTCGTCAAATAAATTTCCCACTAGATTTCTTACACTATTAATAAAAATTTGTGGATTTACCCTGTTATCGCCATAAAACTTCATGTGTTGGTCCAATGATACTCCACCTGTAGAAAATCTGGGACCATCCCCCGTTAAATTTGACATGTTGTATTTGATACCACTAACTTCGCGTTCTACCCTGCCTAACTGATCCCTACATGAGTCCGTTACTTCAGTCATTTTTACATTAATCTCTTCTTCACAAAAAATGCGTACTTCGGACCTTAAATGTCCCATTTCCTGTCGAAGACCTGTAATATCCCGCTCATTTTTTTCAACCCTATTTTCAACTTCCCCCATCTTTACGGTAAGACTATTTTTAAATTCTGAAACTTCTTTATTTGTCTTGTCTATTTTCTCACTTAGGGTTTCCCTAACTCCTGTTAATGTCTCATTCATTCGGTCAAATTTTCGATTTGAGTCCTCTCTCGCTCTATTCGATTCATCGCTTAGCTGTTCTAATTTTCTATTGGATTCCTCCCTAGCTAATCGCATTTCCTCTAACATTCTCATCATTAACTCATTTCCTTGATCCCCTGATTCCGTCCTCGACTGATCTCTACTGCCTCCAGCTTCTTCCATTTTCGAAATTTTCTCACACAATGCACTATCGTCACTTCCAATTTCTACTCCTTGACTCCTTAACCACTCCTTTCTCTGCATACGTTCAAATCACTCACACACACTCTAAAAATACTCTTAAATTTATACACAAACAGAAACTCTCTTTCTCAGATCGCCAGTTTCCTGGAATAAAATAACAAAAATTTTATTTGGAAGTCGAGCCTCACTTTTGGGTCGCCAAGAATGCTGTGAAACCTTTTAAATCTCCTGGTCCGTTGATTCCTTCTGTTAATCGCCTCGGCTGCTCTTCTAGATAACTTCCATTCTCAATCATAAAAATTAAACAACACATTCCTACCACAAACATCAACGTTAACTCTATTTACATCAATATTCAGAATACATTAAATTTTCAAATTAAATTTGAACCTAAAATTCAGTTTTAAACAGAATTTCCGGATTAATTTTATTATCATTTTACTGTGCATCCAAAATTAAAGTCCTTGTTGGATGCCTACTAATTAATATAACAAGATAAGCAGACCGGAGTCTGAGTATAAAGGAGCATCTACCACCCTTTACGTTAATTAACCAGGTTTGTCTAATTGAGCTCAAAGACCTACCCAAAGTTTCATCCTATTCCCGAACATCAAAACAAAATACCCTTTTACTTAAACAAGCAAATTTCATCTTAAAATTAAATTTTTATGGTTAGAAAAATTCCACTAATGTCCATTTAAAGTAAATCAATTATAAAGTCATTCAATACACACAAAAATGTCAAACAAAATAGTACAATTTACCTGAAGGTTATTGTCCTCGTAGCTTCAGTGTAATCGTCCCTTTGTAAATCACACCATTCCAACCGGATTCTATTTACAGCTTCAAGTTGTCAACGCTTTAAAATGTTCTCCATCACCATTAATTTAAAGTTGTTTCTAGGCTTTTCCGGAACTCATCTGTGTATATCTGCCTCTGGTTCAGTGGATGCAGACACATTTACGAACCATTTAGTCATTAACACCCCGCAAAATAGCAAAGAAATTCATACTTCCTTTTACCAATATTACCAATATACGCCAAAACTGCCTACTTTTGGGTATACATTTGTCGTTGTAAATTTTACTAATTGGTACCGTGATAATAAACTTTTATTACCTTGTATCTAAGTGCACTGAAGTACATTCATGTTAGCACGTAAAATAACCAACTATTTTGAGTCACTAAAATATACTAGCACACTTTAAATTATTTAATCAAACTAAAATGCACTGTTTAATATCAAGTCGCGGATGCACGAGCTTTTAACGCATCGAATCGTCGAAAGTCTAAGAGTCTAAGAGAGAAACACATATTCCCGCCTGTATATATAGCGAATAGCCGACACGTCGCTTTGTTCCCTAAAACGGGTAATTCCAACGAATTCCTCATTCTACGTTCCCAGTCTGTAGCCTGCACATTGATTTTTATGAATTTAGTACTCACCCCATTGAGATCTCAGAAAATTTCAACACGGCCCGCAAAGTTGTCCGAGAAAAACTAATTACTTTTATACAGAAATTGTTGTTCTACCTCTGATATATGCATCCTATTTTTAACCAATCGCAACCCCTTGACGTTGCTTAAATCCCGCCCTTTTACAATATGTGTCTTTGCTTGACGCATTTTCTCTTTCCTTTTCTAACCTGTTCGTATTGGTGCAAATTTATATTCTTTATTATCGATTATATTTTAGTCCACGCGGACTGTTATCTGGGTTTAATAAACCCGTATCGCACATTCTCGTGAATACTAAGTCCCGGTTTCTCCAAGATTCTTTGAAACATTAATTATTTGCCAAATTTACGCAGAATGAGCTTTTTAAAAATACGCAGGTGTTCTGTATTTCCTGCTAAAGCATCTGATCGTTTCCAATATCCTTAGAATCAACATGTTTATCCAAACAAATTAACTTGAAATTGCCTTTTAAAAACACGCAGGGTGTTCAAACGTAACATTTTAAATAACCTTCCTACGATTTGACTATTATTGGGTTTTCACAAGCTTCTATAGGTATTATGTTATTAACGGTTTAATTAACTCCAATTAAATTGATTTCTATCCTTTCATTTTTAGCGAATACAACTTAAATATTAATTATTATATGTACACTTTGTTTTACTACCGGTTACTTAAAATAGGGTTAATTAATATAAACTTTGCACGTAATTTCCATTTGTTTAGGAATAATTAAATTATCCACTGCGCTTTTCAATACTGCTTCTTTTGATGTAAAGCGTCTTATAGATAATTTAAATTTCTTATTTTACTGAACGACCGAGTTTATTTATGCTTCAAGGTTTTAATAAAGCGTATTATTTAATGAAATTCCTTATACACGGTAATTAAAATTATTTGATTTGATTATTTAATTTTCTACCCTGGTCTAAATATGAGTAATATATATATATATATATATATATATATATATATATATATATATATTCTACTGGCTATTACTCCATCCCTCCGCCCTTAATTTTTATTTTATTTATTTATAATTTAATTTTACTTTTATTTATTTATAAATTCTGATACACGACTTTTGTCGTCGCCCCTAAATTTTAGTATTCAATAATATGACTTCTATATGATGTGCTTTATCAAAGTTTGGTTGGTTATCTATTTACTGTTCACTATATTTTATGCCTCGACTATATGAAACCTTTATCTCAGGGTGTTCACCTACTCACCGTGAGTTCAATCGTGAGTAGATGTGCACTGTCCAACCAAACTGCACACTCGTTTGTTTTACTACCTTTTTAATATGGAATTATTTATTGTATATGCCAAATTTTACTGATCAATGTTGCTTGGTGCCAAATTAATTTATGTATACTATTTCTGACTTTAATTTTGACGTTTTAAGATATTACACGGTATTTACCTGAATTATACTGCGCTGAATGCCTTCTGTAAATGTTTCTGGCTCTAGATCTTAGTCACCGTACGCACCTTCACAAAGATTCACAATCGCTGTTCACTTGCGTATCGCCTCCAGGTGTTCTTAACAATTTTGCTGACCCCAAATCTGAAATAATTTACCCTAATTTTAGAATTTTGAATAAACCGTTGTATCTACTTCCCTGCGTTAATTCTTCCTTGTAATATGCTGCTCTCCTATTTTTCCTCTTCGTGCTCCAATCAATCCTTTCGCCTTTCCGTATCCAATCCAAATCTATCCTGCCGTACTGTTCCAAATCAACCTATTCCCTGCTATTCCTTCAATATCCACTCTATGTCCTACTGCCTTTAATCTATCCAAATCACTCCAAAATTATTAATATCGTCGTTGCTTTGTATATCCACTCGAATCTCCTGCTGCCGTTTAACCAATCGTCCCAAATCCAATACCAATCTTGTTCAAACCTATCTAAATCGTCGCTTTCCCGTCGCACTATTAACCACTCTAAATATTCTTCTATAATCGCCGCTTTTATACTACCGATGCTTCTTATACTTTCACTTGACTAAATCAGACTATTTAACTCAAAAAACATTTATTTCATCAACTATTTATACAACTTTTAACGCAGGTTTGCAAAACACGTCTTTATACTGAATATAATCGAAAAAGAATTTCTTTATTTACTTCGCTAAGCAATAAGCATAACAACCTTAGCTCACTTAATTACATTTTTAAACGCATACAATATCCAATAACAATTCGTCTTTACTCTAGTGTCCAAAATACCTTCACTATAGTCTTTATATACATTCATAATTTCTACCATTGGTCCTAAACACTTCACAATTCTCCAATAATATTTTATATTTCTATTCACTTATAATTTTGATTTTACAATTCGTCCAAAAGTTGATTCTATTTAAATAAAAAGCCAAAATATTTACACAAGACCTGGACGCTTGGTTGATTGTAGATATCCATAGACGCGTCCGGTTTTCAGACGGCAAATGTACTTTCAATGGCTTATAAAATTTCAACTCAGTATAAAACCTTGAGTACCGTGCATTGTATCAACGTCATAAAGTCATGTTGTTTACCTTTGGCACATGCGTTTCAAACTAAATGGTAAATACTTTAGCATATGTAAAGTACAGCAAAATATAGTTTTTAACTTATGGATCTGATTTATGAATCATGTTGTTTGGCATACACCCTTTTTAACACAAATCTACCCTTAGAAGCCTTGTCCCCCCCCCTACATTACATTGGCCCCAATGATTTTGAATGAAATTGGAAATTTCGTATGTTTTTTTCTCTTCCCCTGGTGTGCATAAATTTCTAATTTTTATTTAAAATCACCCTCTCGCATTTTTACATCTCAATTGGTCAACCCCTATTCGCCTTTCTCTCACATCTATCTTACTACGCTATATACTAACCTATACTATAAACAAAACAACAAAAAACAAAACTAAAACTAAACTTTCCGTTGCATGAACTACATAATAAACTATCCTACTAAACCCTCTTCCTGTACAATTCTATATGGGTATAAATTCTCCAAGTGAAAACGCCCGCGATATCCCCCTGTCATATTATCTAGCTCAAACGTATTTCCTTC
This sequence comes from Platerodrilus igneus, assembly GCA_036346225.1. Lineage (NCBI taxonomy): Eukaryota > Metazoa > Arthropoda > Insecta > Coleoptera > Lycidae > Platerodrilus > Platerodrilus igneus. The sequence continues at coordinate 2,031,805 of JARFIW010001018.1, forward strand.
AGCAAAAATACGCGTGATCTGGTACGGCCCTTCATAAGGAAACAACAACTGCGCGCAAATGTTTCTGTCGCGGTTTGAAACCCTTAACCGTTTTACTACCACCAGATCCCCTATTTCAAAAGTCGTTCTTTTTTTAATTTTTCTACACCTTCGCTCGATGTCCCTACGCTGCATCCTTTCAATTCTACGCCTAGCACTACCCAACAACTCTGTGATGTCTTGTATCTCGACTTCCTCCTCCATGGTCTAGCTGGTATAATCCTTCGCATCAATGTTACCGGACATGTTTTCGTAACCGAACTCGGTACGCAATTCATAAAATTTTCAATTTGTGGCAGATATCTAATCCATCTGTCGTGATGCTCCTGTGTCGCCAACCGTAGATATTTTATTACCTCCCGTATATAACGTTCGCATGGATTTGCTTTCGGATGCCGTATACTGCTAAATGATACCTCAATATTTGCCCTATTTAACCCGTTCCTGAATCTTTGATTGTTGAAATACGTCGCGTTGTCTACCAAAATCCTTTCCATCTTCCCGACCTGGCTTTCAAATGCTCTAATCGACTGCAATGCGTGCACCGTGTTACTTCGTCTTGCCGGAAATAATTTGACAAATTTCGAAAAACGTCTACCATCACCAATATATGTCGATACCCTGTTCACTCGTAATCAGGTTGCTCAAGTAATCAATCGCTACCAATTCTAACGGTCCATTTACGCTCACGTTCATCGGTATATTCTGCAACACCACGTTCTTGTCTTTACCTAGAATACAAATTTCACACCGATTGATCCTTTCTTTAACCACCGTGATATCATTTCGTGCATAAAACGCCTCTCTAAATACCAAAAATGTTTTTCTGATGCCTATATGTCCAAATTTTAAATGAATTTCGTCTATAATTTCAACAGCCGCGTTTCTGGATAACACTACCAGCTCTGCATCCCCTATCCTTTTTACCACAAACTGCCCTACGATGGTAAATCCCCGGTATTCTTCCATATTTTCTCCTGTTAATTTCTCGCGTATCGAGCTCACCTCACTGTGCCTTTGCGTCTCTATAAGCTTGGCGTTCGTCCATCGACTAACATCCCTGAACTCCTGCAAAGCAATTAAACAACCCTTGACGTTTTGATTCGCTTCCACCTGCGGTCTGCTTAGAAAATCCGCCGTCACATTTTCCTTTCCTGGTTTATGCTTAATTTCAAAGTCGTATTCCTGTAACACCAATGCCCATCTATACAACCTACTGTTTAAAAACTCCTTTTTCTTCATGAACGTTACCACCGTGTTGTCGGATTCTATTAAAAATTTCTTACCTAATAAATAAAAACGCAACTTTTTCACTGCATATACGATTGCCAACATCTCCTTCTCTGCCGTCGCATACCTGGTTTCGCAGTCTTTTAATACCCTGGAAATGAATACAATTGGTACTTCAGCTCCGTCCTGAATCTGCACCAACTCAGCCCCGATTGCATATTTCGACGCATCCGTTCTCAAAATAAAATCGTCTTTAAAATTTGGATATTTTAACGCCAACTCCGTATAAAACGCACTTTTTAAATCCTGGAACGCTTTTTCTCGTTCAGCAGTCCACTTCCATCTTTCTTTTTTCTTTAACAAACTCACCAACGGCACACACAATTCAGAATACCTTGGTATAAACCTTTTGTAATAATTTAGAACCCCTAAAAATCCTCGCAATCCTCTTACATTTTTCGGTTGCGCAATATTTTTCAACTCGTCCAATCTTTTATTACAAATTTTCATCCCTTGTTCGCTAATTTCAAACCCTAAATACGTAACCTTGCTCTTAAACAACTCGCATTTCTCCACGTTCAGCTTCAAACCCCCTTCGTCCAGTCGTTGGATCACCTTTTCTAAATGCTCCAGGTGTTCTTGCTCGTTCCTTGAAAAAATCAACAAATCGTCCACATAATGCGAACAGAAACATTCATACTCGTTAAACAGCTTCTGCATGGCCCTTACAAGTGCTGCTGAAGAACTACTTAAACCAAACGGAACTACAGAAAACATAAATCTCCCCTTCGATACTAAACCCCGTAAACTTTTTACTGTCTTCATGCAACGGAATTAACCAAAATGAATTTTTTAAATCTAATTTACTGAAAATCTTCATCTCATATACTTTATACAACAAATTATCCAACCCTTGTGGTTGTTCGTACTGCGGTTTCGTAATCGCATTCAACTTCCTCGCATCCAAACAAATCCTTATATCCTTTTTGTTGGGTTTAGGTACAATAACTACCGGGTTCACATATGGAGTTTTCGCTGGTTCGATAATACCTTCTTTTAACATTTTCTTTATCTCGGCTTTAACCCTATTTCTTATGGCAAACGGAATTGGATACACCCTTGTATTAAACCCGTTGTCTTCCGTGACCTCCAACTTATGCATATACCGCCTCGCAAATCTTGGCTCTTCATTAAACAAGCCTATATATTTATTAAATAATTCCTCTAGCTTCACCTTAATTTCATTACTCACTTTCCCTATCTGTTCATCATTAATTAATCTCGCGAACATATTACATAATCTCACTTCAATCCGTCCATAATTATCCTCTTTATTCATTCCTAATCCTGTACTATCTATATCATTTCCATTCCTATATTCCGTACTGACCGTAGGTACCACCCATAACCTATCTTTATCAAATATCCTAATTGACCTATCCTTTCCATCTATATTCAACCCAAACTCTTCTATAAAATCCATTCCTAATATGAAATCTAGCTGCAACCCCTTTGTAATTAAAAACTCTGCATCTCCTGCTTCTTTATTCCCTATATATATCGGTACACGGATAACACTATAAATCGTCGTTAGCTTTTTGTTCATCGCTGACCATAAGTTAACCCCATCAATTGTTCCTATTCGTCCCTTTAAAAATTCTCCATGTTTTACTACCACATTCTCATTTACCAGCGATAACTGTGAACCACTATCAACTAATGCCACATATAAACAGTCACTTAAACTAATATTTATAAACAACAAGTTTTTTTTATTAAAGATATAACTATTTAACAATAAATTTCTTATACTATAACACACGTCGATATTTATTCCTAAGCCGTCGGTCGTCCAAAAATTCGCGTTTTTTTTTGTTCCTGTGGCGCCTCGTGAATCTGCACCACCTCAATCCTATCTGGGTCCGTTGTCATCGCGCTCGTCGCCATATGCTGGACGTTTACGTCCCTGTCCGTCCGGCTGTTTCCATTGTGTATTCCGCCCCCAGTAGTCCGGCCGTCATCCTCGTCGTTGCTGTGCTGATATCTGTTTTGTCCATTGTATTCATTTGCCCTGTGATCCCTATTGTAATAAGGTCGTCTATGTCTTTCGTGTCCCCAATGATTCCGATGTCCGTGGTTAAAGTTGTCCTGTCTGTAATTAGGTCGGTTTTCGTGGTACGGTTGTCGTCGGCTGTCTTCCCTATAACCCCTGTTTTGCTCCCAATAGTTTGTCCGCGTTTTCGCCTCCAGTGCTGTCGCTAAATCAAAGTTTCTCATTACCCCTAAGAATTCCCTCAATGTCTTGACGTTCTGTACCACTACCACCTTTGTAACTTCCGGTTCCATATGTCCTGCTAGTAGTAGTACAATGTCGTCCTCGCCCAATTTTGGTGTCAAGTGTTGTGCCTGATTAAACTTGTCAATCGCGTATTCTTCGCGTGTGCCGTGAGTCCTGCTGTAATGTCCGGTAATTAGATTCGTCCGTATGTCAGTCTGGTGTGTATTGCTCCAAAATTGCTCTATAAAAAGTCGTCTAAAATCGGCGTACGTGTCGTATTGTCTGCGGATGATATTATGCCATTTTCGGCGTTGCCCGTCAAAGTCGCCCCACTATCTGTAGTTTTGTTCTCTCATTTTCAGTCCCTACGATCTCGTCTAGTCGGTCCAAAACCCCATGGGCTGTTCTGTCCTTCGTCCCTCAAACTTTGGTAATGCGTCCCGGTTTAATCTAACGTGCTGTCCGTAGTCTAGTCCAACGCGCCTTCTTTCTAGTTCGTCCAACTTGTCCTGTATCTGTCTAACTTCCTGTCCGACCCTATTTTCCAATACTGTCGCGTTGTCTATCAGTTTTGCGTCCAGTTGCGTCCTAACATTTACGTTTTCATTTTGTATAGTCTCCAACGTCTGTCCTAAATTTCGGTAGTGCGTCGTATGTCTTTTGTCACATGTCTGTATTTCCGTATTAAGTGTCGAAAACCCGCTAATCATTGTCTCTTCTACCGTATCCACACGTGTCTTAAATTCCGTTCTTAGGTCCGTCCGTGTCGCGTTTAAATCTTCTTGAAAGTGTACCCGTGTGTGTTCCAACTTGTCGTCAACCCTGTCTACTTGTTGTTGTACCTCTGTCCGCATGTCGTCCTTTACAATTTGTATTTGTGTTAGTAGATAGTCCTGCGTGTAGTTCATTTTTGCCGTCAGTTCCGCGTGCGCCGTCCTAAACTCGTTCCTTAATTCGTTATGTGATTCTGTAATTCTATCTGTCAGTTCCGTTTTTAGTTCGGCATGTGATTCAGTAATTTTATCCGTCAGTTCTGTTTTAACGGTTTTTAGTTCCGTATGTGTCTCTTCCATTTTGTTCGTTAAATTTGTCTGCAGTTTTGTGTGTGATGCTGCCATTGTCTTTAAATCATCTTTCATACTCATCAGAAATCTCATAATGTCCTGGGTTCCGTCGGCTTCTGCTACCCTAACCTCCGGTATCGTCGCCTGGTCCGTGTCCATGCCTGTCACCTCCGGCTCTGTCTGCCTCACGTCCATCTCCTGTATGTCTCCCCCTGCGTCTAGCTCCATGTCCTGTGTCCCTAATTCCATTTCAACACCGTATATCCGTCCCGATCTCGTGATCCTTTTCGTGTCCGCGTCCGTCATCTCTGCTGCTTAGTTTTGAACTCGTTTTCTGCAAAATAATAAAGAAAAAACTACGGGCCCCACCTAATCTCGGGATCCCGTATCTTACTATCTTTCACTCTAGTACTTTTCTAGCTTTTTTTCGAGCCTCCACGTTGGGTTTGCCACTTTCTACTGGCTATTACTCCACCCCTCCGCCCTTAATTTTTATTTTATTTATTTATAATTTAATTTTACTTTTATTTATTTATAAATTCTGATACACGACTTTTGTCGTCGCCCCTAAATTTTAGTATTCAATAATATGACTTCTATATGATGTGCTTTATCAAAGTTTGGTTGGTTATCTATTTACTGTTCACTATATTTTATGCCTCGACTATATGAAACCTTTATCTCAGGGTGTTCACCTACTCACCGTGAGTTCAATCGTGAGTAGATGTGCACTGTCCAACCAAACTGCACACTCGTTTAGTTTACTACCTTTTTAATATGGAATTATTTATTGTATATGCCAAATTTTACTGATCAATGTTGCTTGGTGCCAAATTAATTTATGTATACTATTTCTGACTTTAATTTTGACGTTTTAAGATATTACACGGTATTTACCTGAATTATACTGCGCTGAATGCCTTCTGTAAATGTTTCTGGCTCTAGATCTTAGTCACCGTACGCACCTTCACAAAGATTCACAATTGCTGTTCACTTGCGTATCGCCTCCAGGTGTTCTTAACAATTTTGCTGACCCCAAATCTGAAATAATTTACCCTAATTTTAGAATTTTGAATAAACCGTTGTATCTACTTCCCCTGCGTTAATTCTTCCTTGTAATATGCTGCTCTCCTATTTTTCCTCTTCGTGCTCCAATCAATCCTTTCGCCTTTCCGTATCCAATCCAAATCTATCCTGCCATACTGTTCCAAATCAACCTATTCCCTGCTATTCCTTCAATATCCACTCTATGTCCTACTGCCTTTAATCTATCCAAATCACTCCAAAATTATTAATATCGTCGTTGCTTTGTATATCCACTCGAATCTCCTGCTGCCGTTTAACCAATCGTCCCAAATCCAATACCAATCTCGTTCAAACCTATCTAAATCGTCGCTTTCCCGTCGCACTATTAACCACTCTAAATATTCTTCTATAATCGCCGCTTTTATACTACCAATGCTTCTTATACTTTCACTTGACTAAATCAGACTATTTAACTCAAAAAACATTTATTTCATCAACTATTTATACAACTTTTAACGCAGGTTTGCAAAACACGTCTTTATACTGAATATAATCGAAAAGAATTTCTTTATTTACTTCGCTAAGCAATAAGCATAACAACCTTAGCTCACTTAATTACATTTTTAAACGCATACAATATCCAATAACAATTCGTCTTTACTCTAGTGTCCAAAATACCTTCACTATAGTCTTTATATACATTCATAATTTCTACCATTGGTCCTAAACACTTCACAATTCTCCAATAATATTTTATATTTCTATTCACTTATAATTTTGATTTTACAATTCGTCCAAAAGTTGATTCTATTTAAATGAAAAGCCAAAATATTTACACAAGACCTGGACGCTTGGTTGATTGTAGATATGCATAGACGCGTCCGGTTTTCAGACGGCAAATGTACTTTCAATGGCTTATAAAATTTCAACTCAGTATAAAACCTTGAGTACCGTGCATTGTATCAACGTCATAAAGTCATGTTGTTTACCTTTGGCACATGCGTTTCAAACTAAATGGTAAATACTTTAGCATATGTAAAGTACAGCAAAATATAGTTTTTAACTTATGGATCTGATTTATGAATCATGTTGTTTGGCATACACCCTTTTTAACACAAATCTACCCTTAGAAGCCTTGTACCCCCCCCCTTACATTACAATATATATATATATATATAATTATTATTTTCACTTCTTGACCTTCAAAATATATAAATATACTTTTCTTGGGTATTAGGTCAATTAAACTCCAACTCCAACTCTTTTGAAATGAAACATACAACTTAATAAGTTGTATGTTTCATTTCAAAAGAACTATGTCATTGAAAAAGACCCGCAATTAGGGTTGAAACGTTTGATGTGTTAAAATAAATGGATTGAGTTTGGAGTTTAATTGACCTAATACCCAAGAAAAGTATATTTATATATATATATATATATATATATATATATATATATATATATATATATATAGTATAATATACATGTACATATTATCATGGAAAGTAGTCCAAATCAAACAACAGAAACTGATTGAAAATTTAATCAACACCTAACGTTTCGGTACATTCCTTTTGTACCTTTTTCAAAGGCTAAAATGGAGACAGAAAATTCGAAATTAGCAAAAAAATACATAACCTGTCACTAACTACTTACATTGATAATATTATATTAAGGAGATTGAAAACAAATTACTGCACAATTCACATTATAACTGTGGGTCAAAAATATTAAAAATTAAAAATTGCCTGAAGGGCAACGTCATGCCACGACGGTGGTTAAAAAGTAAAGACAAAGTTGATAATGACAAATTCTATAAAAGTGACAGGACACGTTCCGAAAATGGCAATGATTTACATAACCTGAAGGAAGATACCTAACGTTGTTTAAAAATGTCCTTACTATATAGAGCAGAGTAAACATTATGTACCCTATCAATATCAATCTTATTATTGATAGGATTAATTTCACTATTGATATAAAAAGACTCGATGAAAAGCCTCGTCTTGTAATTAGTTTCGTTCTCCAAAATGGCGGTGTCATCGAAAAGTGGTGTATGACTGGTTGCAGCCACATGAGCAGACAATGCACATTTAGTGGAGTTAATCCTACAATCACTCCTGTGCTGGGTTAAACGACTCTTCAGCCACTGGCTAGTCTGACCAATGTAACTATTATTGCAGCTACACGTGATCTTGTAGACAACGTTGCTGTTCAACAGTTTCGGAGTACGATCCTTTAATTTGGTAAACAACTTCTGAATAAAAAATTGTATTCATAAACAATGGCGATCTTAGGTTGTCTAAGTACGATTACTTAGACAACCTAAGATCGCCATTGTTTATGAATACAATTTTTTATATTTATACCCCGAGTTAAAAAGATGATTCATCCTCCAGTAATTGCTAGAAAATTCTCGGTCCCTGGAGGATATACAGTGCTTACGGCGCTTGTGTGTTTGACGGGTTGCCTAATAGTAACTCGTAACAATACTAAGATTTAGATAAGCGGTATTTAGAGAACTGCGATAATGTGGATGTACGTGGTTTTTCAAAGATATCTTGTTTGAAAAATACTTTGTTGTTTGATGACAGGTTATGTATCATTTTCTTAAAGGTGCCAATGTGGTTTTCAAAATGAAATTGGCTTCAGATAAATACCATTTTCACTGTTTGGCAGCAGAGCTAGTTAATATGCTTTGAATCGCAGAGATAGCTTGCTTACGAGATTATCGGATTATGCCATTTTGTTTTAAATGGTTCGACTGGAAAGTAGAAAAATATACACATTAAATACATTCTCATTATAATTGTTGTGCAAGTGTGCGTGTTCATGCGTGCGTGTGTGTACATACTTGTCTTGTGTATGTGTGTGCGTGTGTCTGATACAAATATAATTTGTTGTTGTTTCCAAGTCGTTTTCAATAATTTTACTATAATTCCCAAGTATTGCAAATAATGACAAATTCCTATTTATTTGTTATAGATATGGGTAAATATCAAAATTCCCTCATATGACCTTTAAATGTGCCTGTTTTTTACTGTAGGAGGTAATTACACTGTGAAGTGCAAAACAGTACAATATTTATGGCTATGATTATTTGTTATCTTACTTTATATCATAATGGATGCAAATTGTCAGCCTTTGTGTTTGGACTAATTCATTTGTATTTACTTTTAGTACTCTCGATAATGGAAAAATAAATTTCCGAAGCTTGAGTTTATAAAAAAAAGAACTCTTCAATTTTAATAATCTATAGGAACACTGTGGCACGATTTAAATATAATTAAATAAAAACCCTTAACCACAAAAAATATTTAAATATTTAAATATTTTTTGTGGTTAAGGGTTTTTATTTAATTTTATTTCTTCAATTTTGCTGATTTAAAACCCAAAATTAATTATATACAATTAAGAAAGCAAGTTCGTTACAATATATATATATATATATATATATATATATATATATATATATATGTCGTGATATCGTTGCAATAACCCGGTGCCTTATTTTTGTGAAATAAAAGGTTAAAATTTTCTTTTTGTCAATTTTAATTTTAATTTTTAATACCTCGACTAGCTCAATTTTAATCACGCACTGAGCTTGCGACAATACGACAACAAAGAATTTAAATTTTCCTCTTACCTCTACTTCCTGTTTTTTTAAGTCAAAATACCATTAAGCACAATTAGTATAATATTCTCAAAATATTTACAATGTACAAAACGTTTAATAAATCTTTGAAAAAAACCTCCTTTTAATAACTGAATTAAATTCTTTCTATAATTCTCATTCCCGTTAATTAAACAGAAAGCTAGCAAAATCATCCTTATTATTATTATTTGAAGCCCTATGAACGTTCATTAAACTTCCTTCAAAATTTACGTAAGTTATAACGTGTACTAAAAACCGATCATTGTTGACCCTAACATAAAGTTTTCATGAAAGCAATTTTTAAAATATTCATAAATAAAAACACAACAAAATATTCAGATTGGCTAACCTGTTGTCTCCAGCTCGAACCAGTTCCTGTTTCAACTGCTCCCGTTTCAGCTTAGTGCTTTAATAGTCCCAACGTTGAATCCATATCTACTTTAGATATGGTTTGCATTTTTCTTAGTATAGCTTTTCCTGATGAATTCATAAATTATTTTAGCGTCCTTTGTTAAACTTCCTGGTCGTATCCAGTAATTGATAATTGAATTAAATACTTGTTAAATTTCCACATTGGATCCAGTAATTATTCAGAGTCCTTTTGTTAATGTAAAACTTAGAATTTGATTTAAAAAGAATCTTTTGTTACTTACGTTTTAAGGATCAAAGCGACGAACCTCATTTAATTTTGCACTATCGCCATTTATTAATTATAAACTCACTTCTAATTCTTTCACGTAAGTATTTTCCTTTAGGTGATGTGAACCATGCTTTAATTCATGTTAAACTGATTTGTTTACAAATCCGGTTGTATTTAAAAGAAACCGTCTATCTGTTGACAAGCGCATAGTTCAACAATTAAGCTTTGTACGTGATTCTTACATACAAGATTTTGTGTGTTTCTATGGATTTTTGATATATAATTAAAATTAGTGTGTTATTTCCTGCACGTAGGATTTTAAGTTATTGCATTGGTTCTGTTGAATTTTCACTTTCCGTGGTCACGTACGTTTTGTTTGTATAATAAATTGGATGAATTTTGCTTTTATCATCATGCCGTATTTATTTGTAATCTATCAGGTGTTGGATTTTACCTTTACGATCACGTATTCTTAATTTAATGTATGTATTAAATTATATGCGTTTTGTATCTTACGTATTTTTAAACCTACTTGCTTAACTGGGATTCTTAGTGTTATGATGATGCATTATTCACGCGTACCGTGTTGTAGCTCCCGTCCACGTCGTTTCTACGACTTGCCAAGTTGTTTATTTAATTAAATCTTCTAGAGTACTTTTCATTTCTTAAAATAATTATGACTATAGTTTATATACAGGGCGTTCTCACTTGTTTTACTGCCTAATCGTCATATTTTTCATTTTCTTTGTAAAATGTCTAGTTTTCTGTACCCTCATGTTGTATTCATGATGCGCACTATACTAGTGATTCTATCTACCCCTAAATGACCATATTAACATAGCTATATATATATATATATATATATATGGATTTTGAGGCTAAAATCGAATTACATAAGTCAGACGATTATTTATTTGTATAGGGATGGCACTATATAAAATAGTGTAGGTTTAATTATTGTGCTTTATTTCAGAATTAGGATAATGATTAATTACTAATGGGAACGATGGCAAGGTAAACAAGTATATTGAAGCTTAGAAATAGTGTATAAATATGTTAGTATAAAAGCTTTTCATGTCAGGCGTAGTGTAAAAATCGATAATTTACGCAAGGAAGGTAAATTCATTGAGGGTATAAAATAGTGTAGGGTAATATAAGCTTAAACATTTATGTAAGTTTCCAAGGTTTAATAATCTAAAACGAGTTATAACGGTTATAGATTTCAAAGAAAAATAAAACGGTTCCAGTAAAGCTTTTAAACGTTAAGAATATATTAATTAAAGACTACTACGTAAAAATCGTTAACATGAACAACAGGTCTATACTAGGTAACTGACGGTTACATGTAGAAACAGATCAATAAAATTAAGCGAAACACTATATTTGGCATACGTTAGAAACAGAAAGAAGATATCATATGGTTAGTTGTAGTGACCTTCAAACGTCTGAGGCGAGGACATTTTTTTATGGTAATAAGCAAGACAGGGATGCAGCGTGTTTGCAAAAGATATAGATTTTCAAGGTGTAAGGAAAAGTATGGTGAAAAGACTACTAACAAGGTGGTTATAAAAGGAGAAGGCAGAGATAGAAAACATGGTTTAGACAAGATACAAGAAAAGTATAACTGATAGAAAAGTTAGGTAGGGTGCGAAATGAAAGATAGAACGTATTGTGATACGAATGGAAGTGAGATAATGGTATGTACGCACATATGAAAGGCGTGTTTTGGTTGTTTGGGTGTGATGGCAGTGGAGAAGGACTTCAGAGAAGATTAGAAGGGTTAGAAAATTTAATGAGCTTTCCGGTGTAAAATACTTATTTGTACAACAAAATTCTAAGTTTTAGAAGACGGTTGGCAACGGGTAGTCAAATTTACAGGGAATCGTGGAAGGTTAACGACGAGATTAACAGAATCGAATGATGGTTGTGTTATTGTGTACGGTTATTTTGAGAATTGTGTAAGCCGTTGGATAGGTTTTACGGGGACAAGCTTGTTTGTTGAGAGTGGTGTAAAAATTTTCGAGGAAGGTTTGTTAGGGGATTCGTACAAGTTGGTATGGAGTATGGTTATATAAACGACCTGGAGGCGGAGTACTCTCTTTTTTTTCTCCGATCATCTTTATCCAGGCTTCAAACTACTACTAGTGAGTTCAAGATTTTAAATTACAAGTTATTAAAAGCACAAGTTGGTGCAATATTAAAATCGGCGTGAATTTTATAAAATTGATTTTGTAACATGAAGCAGGATGAACAGTAAGTAGCGACTTCTATATAGTTTGGTTGATTGTGCTTGTTGGACACTGGCCGAAAGAAGTGGATGTTCATAAACCAGTAGCGGCAGTACAGAGGGTTTGGCGGTACCATAATTTGGATGCCAAGCGATTTGGAGGAGTAGTTGCTGTTCCTGTTGGCATGCAGCAACGTGGAGTAATTCTGGTACGAGTAGTCGGTAAAGGAGAGCATCTTCAGAGGTGGCTTCATGATAGAGATCTGGGCGGGAAACATTCCAGGTAAATGATTTTTTTTTGAAAAACTGTTGTTTGTGGTGCTTATTCGATGTTTAAACTATTAGTGTTATTTTTGGTGTATTTTGATGAATTTATGGACATAAAAATTAAACTATTTACCTTTGCAAAGGAAGTATTTAAAATATGGTTGTGTAAATTGGTGTATATAAAATAATTGTGTATATTTTTGCATATGTACAAGGTAAACGGGTCTTTTCTTTTTGGAAATTTTCAGTGCAGAAATTTTGCACTTATGTACAGAAAGGTTTATACTATGAGCTCATATTAGACCGGGGAATGTAAAGTAAAGTTTAGGGATAGACCCATCTACTTTAAAATAAGCATTGAGAAATATAGAGAAATCAGGAAATCATTGTAGTATTAAGATGACGCTATTTAATATTGAGGAGGACCATTAAATCTTTGATGTATGGATTAAGTATGTAAAGACAAAGATTTTTGTAGTTTTAATTTATTTTGTTACAATAAAATAGCTGTACTTTTGTTAGTCAGATTGTCTTTCATTGAATAAAAGGGTAGTCATTTATTTCAGAGCAGATGAGCAGTCATGGTGAGCATCCCTGAAGAAGCAGTGCAAAGAGCTGGCAGTGTGGAGTCATTTATAGAAAGCATCTTCAGAGGGTATAAAGCTAGAACATATCGTAACAAATAAATTCGAACTCAAATTTATTTTAGGTAAGGATTATCGAATTTTTACAGGGGTTTGAGCAGTGGTTAATTCACAGAAATAATGGCGAACGTGTGGGGCTCCAACAGGACTCCGCAGCAATAATGGCACTCACGGTGGTGCTCGAGTTTTTCAAAGTGGGATTCCGCAGCAATATACATATATATATATATATATATATATATATATATATATATATGCTATGCATAAACAGAAACTGGAATTATCGACGTTGGGCTGTCAAATATTTTTACTATGAACTCCCCAGGAACTTAACAGGATTTTATCGTGTATCGACCTTGTGTCGACCAATAACAAAACTTGATATGATAACGCCTTCTTTGATATCAATGGCGTATTCTACTTGACACCTCCTCTTTGTTTAAATTATCAAATTACACTCCCACAAATTTTATCTTTTGACCTCGACTAGCGTTTATTTTGAATTATAAAATGAAGTTAATTCAATTCCATATAATGAAAACAAATATTATGTACAGTTTTTGTAAATTATTTAAAATACACTTTTCAATTAATTAATGTTGTAAATCTCATTTATCTCAAAAATCATATGCTATTTAATCAATCTAAAGTCACCAAAAAACCTATTGTTTTTATAAAAAAAGGAGCCTGGTACGTTCAAAACCCCTTTATCATATAACGCACTTTATACGTATGCAAGCTCGTTGTTTTGTTGACCCCGTCACATTAATTCATATTAAGCAAGTTCAATATTCAATATTTAAATTCAAATAGAAAAAAAATGTCTTAGAACTAAAAATCTAACCTGGTCTGCTTTCTTCGCTATTTCCTTCTCGCAATCGACGCGTCCATTATCAACTAATATTTTCCATGCATTATACCATCCATTTGGATTAAAATTATTCTCCACTAATTCAGAATTATTATATACCCATTCGAAATATTGTCATTATTAAACTTAGACTTATGCACCCCAAATTATTGTCGTCTCATTTAGACTTATTACTTCTTCTCACCAGACTCAGAATTTATTCTTATCAATCTCCCCAGACTTAGAATATCATTTATTCTTCCCGGACTCGGACTTGTAATTTATTCTCACCGACCTCAGAATACCTTCTATACTCCCCGGACTCAGAGCTCTATTATTATTATGTTTTAGTTTAAATAAATTCCCCAAAATCGACTTACGTTTAATTGGCAATAGTAATTTTCATCTTCGTCGCACTTAAACAATTTTCACCTTTAAATTATTCTTACGTGTTGCACTAATGTTCAAAGTGACGCACCTTGGCCTCTGTTGAGTTGAGAACTGACTTTGTTATCACTGTCGCTGTTAATATATGATTGATCTCCTACTCCGTCAGTGGGCATGGCCTACAAGCCCGTCGCTAATTTTAACCAATCAAGTCTTTGCATTTAAAGTAGTTTCTGATGTAACATTCTCGTCCTCTCAAATAATTGTTGTTTGCTCACAGCTGCCTCGCTATCAGACATGCAGTGTTTTGAGAAATATAATCGCTTTTCCATGTTGTACACAAACAACTGATGCAATTTGACTTTCAATTTTCATATATGCTTGTTATTTACGCAATTTTTAATCACCTTCATTATTAAAAATGGTTAATTGTTTGTAGGCACTTACACTATGCTTCTTGAAGCTTTATTTCTTATCTCCGTATTATCATAACTGACTGGAATTCTTTTGAATGCGTGTTTAATTACATTTGATGGTTACTTATAAATACGCGTGCTTCTACTGAAAATATCGTTATTTGCATTACCTAAATTGACTAAAACTCTATCTACATGGTGTTAAATATTTACTATCTACCCAATGCATGTATTACTCATTTCTATGCTAACTATGCGTCTTCGTGTGTCTATTTGCGTCGCTTAAAACTAATTATACTTTATATACAGGGTGTTGACTGCTTACTATTTACAAACTATCTTAATTTCTTAATTTTTTTATTAAATAAATGCAGTTTTCTGCTTCCTATTATAATTTCTGATTTCTAAACGACCATTGCTATAAAATACACCCTTAAACAACCTCTTATCACAGCAATATATATATATATATATATATATTGCTGTGAAACCACCAAAATCCGGGAACTACGGTTTTCGAATCAAGCTCCACAGATTGGGGGTCAAGAATGCTGTGAATCCTACAAAAAGCTATTAACTTAACTGGTCCGTCGACTTTCTTCTGTTACTCGCCTCGGCTGCTCCTCTAGATAACTTACATCCTCAATCAAAAAAAAACAAACACATTCCTATCACAAACATCAACGTTAACTCTATTTACATCAATATTCACAATACATTAAAATTTCAAAATTAAAATTCAGCATAAATTTCAGTATCAGAAAATTTCAAGATTAAATTTGTTATCATTTTAAAGTGCATCCAGAATTAAAGTCCTTGTAGGATGCCTACTAATTACTATAACAATATATGCAGACCTGAGTCTGAGTACAAAGGGAGCATCTACCACCCCTTTACGTTAATTAACCAGGTTCGTCTAATTGAGCTCAAAGACATACCCAAATT
Organism: Platerodrilus igneus; assembly: GCA_036346225.1. Classification (NCBI taxonomy): domain Eukaryota; kingdom Metazoa; phylum Arthropoda; class Insecta; order Coleoptera; family Lycidae; genus Platerodrilus; species Platerodrilus igneus. The sequence goes on from JARFIW010001018.1 coordinate 2,047,473, forward strand.
TTCATCATAATCCAGAACATCAATACTAAATACCCCTTTCTACTTAAACAAGCAAATTTCACCTTAAAATTAAAATGTTATTGTTAGTACAATTTCACTACTGTCCATTTTGAGTAAATCAATTATAAAGTTATTCAACACACACCAAAATAGTATAATTTACCTGAAGGTTACTGCACTCGTAGCTTCAATGTACATCGTCCCTTTGTTGATCACACCATTCCAACTGGGTTATATTTACGGCTTCTGATTCTCAACGCTTTTAAAATTTTCTCCATCACCATTCATCTAAAGTGGTTTCAGGGCTTTTCCGGAACTCATCTGTGTATATCTGAACCTTGTTTTGTGGATCCAGACACGTTTATGAACCATTTAATTATTAACAACCCCGAAAAATAACAAAGAAATTCATACTTCTTTCACCAATATACGCCAAAACTGCCTACTTTTGTGTATTCATTTGTCGTTGTAAATTTTACTAATTGGTACCGTGATACTAAACTTTATTACCTTGTATCTTCTTTTCTAAGTGCACTAAAGTACATTCATTGTAGCACGTAAAGAACAAACTGTTTTAAATCACAAAATTATTCGAGCACACTGTTTAAATTATTTAATCATAACCGGAAAACTAAAAAGCACTGTTTAACGCATTGAATCAAGTCGCAGATCTCAGAGAGCTTGTTCATATTAACCTGGGTATATATAGAGGTTAGCCTGTCTGTCGGTCTAGTCCCCAAAACGGACAATTCTTCAGAATTTCGCATGCTAGGTTCCCATTCCGCAGCCCGGCATGCGATTTTTACGAAATTTGCACTCGCACCAGTTAAATCTCAGAAATTTCGACACGGCTCGCAACGTCTGGAAATAACTAATTGAATTTTATACAGAAATGTTATTTTTACTTCTCAATTTTGCCTTTTATTTTCAACCAATCGCAACCCCGTGACGTTGCTCCACTCACGCCTTTTACTATATGTGTCTCGGTCTTGCGCATATTATCTGTCTCTATCTACCCTGTTCTTATTAGTGCAAATTGATATTCTTAATTATCGATTATTTCAGTCCATGTGGACTGTGAAATAACCCACCTTTAGCATTTCCCGTAACTATTAAGCTACGGTTTCTCCAAGATTCTCTGTAACCATTTGTTATCTGCCAAATTTACGCAGAATGAGCCTTTTAAAAATACGCAGGTGTTCAAACATAATAACACTTCTACGATTTGCATTTTATTGGGTTTTTACAAGTTTTTATTGAAATTATATGTTACTAACGGTTCAATTAACTTCAATTAAAATAATACCCTTTAATTTTTAGTGAATCCTAATTAAATATTCAATTATTATCCGTACATTTTGTTTAATACCGGTTACTTAAAATAGAGTTAATTAATATAAATTTTGTACGTAATTTCTCTTTGTTTCTTTACTAGGAATAATTAAATTACACGTAGAGCTTTTTAATACTGCTTCCTTTTTTATAGCAAGCGTCTTGTAGATGATTTAAATCTCTTATGTTTAATGAAACGAATGAATTTTTATGCTTCACGGTTTTTTAATAACGCGTACCTTTTCCCAAAGCTTCTACACGGTGATTAAAATTATTTGATGTGATTATTTAATTTTCTACCCTGGTCTAAATATGAGTAATATATTATAGTGGTTTTAAAAAATTAAAAGTAAATATAAACGAAGCAATTTCAAAACACCCTGTATAAAGGAACAACAAGAATTTACGGGCAAAATTTATTCCAGTTAGTTCATTTTTAAGTAACAGGTATTAACAAAATTTTACTTAAAATAATGAATAGAATTTAGTAGGTGTGCAAAAGAAATAAAATGTTAGAAGCCAATGCCATTAATTTATTAAATTAATTGAATTTAATTGAACGGTTATTTACGTATAATATGCATAAAAGCGTGTAAAAATCAATAATACCAAGGTGACACGCGTTGCTAACAAACAAATATATCGGTGGGGTTAAAATACGTGGAAAATCCAACTCATAGGAGTCTTATTTAAAACGCTCGTTAAGATTAAACACCTGCAGAATTTTAAATGTCAAGTTCCAATTATTTTTGTAGATAAAGCGACAAGTTTCAGAGAATATCGGTAAACCGTCGAATGTGTTCGGAGTAAATACTAACGAGGGGTGATTTAAAGCACGTAACAGTCCACGTGGGGTAGATAGCAGATGGTCCGGAATATTGATTTTCTACCACTCACACCAGGTTAGAAAGAGACGTAGAAAACGCATAAGCAAGGGACAGCGTGAGATAGGCGGGACTTGTAGGACGTCAGTGAATATACGATTGGGTCGATATTGTTAGTTGGACGCGACACAAATACGAGCATAGTGTATAGTAATTTTCAGAAAAATATCGCAACGACGTGCTGAAATTCGCGGACTTAGAAATCGGTTGAGCAAAATTTTAAAAACGTGTTGTTGTAGATGGGGATTTCGGACGAAGGGCGGCCAGGAGGTGGCGGACTAAGTTATATAAATGTTATTCGAAACCATGGTGAAGGCCCTTAATGTTTGTGTGCCGAGATTACAATTTTAATTGAGGTATCACCTATAATAATTTTAAACAAGCTCGTGTCGTGTCGTTAAGTAACGTGGATTAAAGTAAATAATTGTGAAAGATGTATAAGTAATTTGGATTTGGAAATTGGATACAACGTGAAGGCAGCGCTAGCAGCTCAACTTACATGGAGTTCTTCTACTAATAGCCAGAAGCGGCTTGCAAAGCAGAGAAAAAAACAAATACCATCGACCACGGAGCGGAGATTTTTTAGAAAATCCAGGTAACGCTTTGAAATTGTGTTGTTATAAACTATGAATATTGGGTGACGTATGAGAGTAATTTTGAAGGTATTGTGCATTATTTTGTGTATTGAACATAATACATATAACTAACTTTATTAGGGTATTTAAATAGAAATCTGAAGGTGTATATAAAGCGTATTAACGTTCCATCAGGAAGTTACAATTTGTGAAGAGTACATGGGTGTTTTTTTTGTTTGTTATAAGAGTATGCAAAGTATAAGGGCATACACTATTCATAACTAACTGGGTTATCATGAGCTCACCATACTCCAGAGTTTACTTAGATTTAAAATAAATTATATAAAAGGAATGAGAAATAAAATATTATTCAGGGCTCATTTACTCCGGGTACATTTTATGTGTTTCATAATTTAAATTAAAAATACAGGACATTACAAAATAGGATTTATTGAGGTGTAACTTGATCACGGAAATGTAGATAAAATTTAATTTTATTTGTAAATAGTGAAAAATAAAAGATTGTATGTTTGTTGTATTTTGTGGTTTTATTGGGAGTGTGCGTGAATGATAGAATATGAGAGTGAATCTAGATATCCAAGAGGAGGTCCAACTGAGCTAGCCGAAAGCAGTTGAAGAAGGCAATTCAACTGAGGAAGAGAGGAAAAGGGGTAAGAAATTATGTTTTTGAATTATTTAATCTTTGAGACATTTTCTATTATGAACAATTTTCGAGTTTTGAAAATTTAAGAAAAAAGTTCGAATATAATTTTATTGGTGAGGATTTTACCTGAGATCCACGGCAATATATTTATATATATATATATATATATATATATATATATTACTGAGGTCATAAAAAGGCATTAGCAAGCTTAAATGTGTATTTATGTTAAATTAGAAAGTGTATAAATTTGTCACGCAAAGTTTGAGCAATGTTTGAACAAAATCGGTTCGTATTTGACAAATTACCAGTAAATATTAGGGTTAGTTAAATATAGCATAAAATTTTATTGTAAATAGTAATTATTAATAAGTTAGGAAACATAATTTGAAGCGCATAATTGCGTAAATGCATGTAAAACGTAAATTACGGTAAGCATAATTAAGAATTGTTTTAATATTTTAAATAATAAAAGCTTTCAGGTTGATAGTATATTTAAAGCGGCAGTCGTTATTTAAGTTGCACGTGTTATGTATTCTAAGAACTTGATAGTCGTAAACAGATAGCAAACATAAAATCTCGTCAACAAATAATAGCTGGAAAAATATTATAAGGACAAAGCACAGGTGGACACAGCACGTACGAGAACAATATCGATTTATAGAGAAAAAGCTATAGTTGGCATACTTTAGTAAAGAAGAGAGCATAACAGATGTTTAGTGAAACGTTTGACCTTAAAAGACGTGATAAACAAGGAAGTTAGAAGCTATTGGAGCGGGACGAAGACACGCTATGTTTTTGGAATAAATCGAGCAGTAAGGATATGGAAATCTGGGGATATTTTACTAACAGAGCACGACGGTTACACTAAATAAACAAGAGTAGGATAGATGACGATAGAGGGGGTTAGGTAAAACAGCGCTTGTGAACAAACTGGAGAATAATGTTTAAAGATAAAATAAGACGGAAGATTTTGTTTATGAGTGGGAATGAAACGAGAGATATACGCGTCTACAGTAGACGTATTGCAGATGCTAGAACTAAAACGACAGTTGCCAGGGTTTTGCGGAAGACCGCGCTGGGTAAAATTTTTAATGAGGATTTCGGGGTATCGAGCTTGTTTAGAGCGAGAATTTCCTAGATTTGAAAGACGGTTGTGCACGGTAGGCTAAAAATACATAGAATTTTCAAGAATAATTGGATAGTTTGTGGAAGTGTTCAACCGTTGGCTTGTTTGTGCTGTTATACTAGGAAAAGGGCGAGAGGTGTGTTGGAAATTGATGTAGGGGGATAGCTTTTGGAGCTGATATAAACCCGTAGGGGGTGGTGAATCGCTCTCTTCTCTTTTGTCTTTACTTACGATCGCCTACCTAACTACTTAGCTAAGTGATTGAGTGAAGTTTCAGTTAAATTAGCACAAGTGGGTGCTTTTATATCTTTGGCTATAAATAATCAAAATTATAACGCAAGTAAGTACATTTTTAGTACTGGGTGTTTGAAGGTGGCGTATGTACTCTGAGTATGGATGGACCAGCCAGTGTACAAGAGCATGGTAGTACCGTGCACTTGTGGGAAAGAATTTAATTAGAAACGGCGTGTTCCTGATGGTGAGAGGCCACCTGGAGACAGTATCTGAACGTGCAGTCGAGAAGGAGGATCACGTTGGAAATAGTGTCCATGTAAAGAACCTGGAGACAGTATCTGAAGTGCAGTCGAGAAGGACGATCACGTTGGAGATGGTGTCCATGTAGAGAGCAGTTGAGACAAAAATCCAGGTAACTTTACATATAAGACCTTTGTTTGTTTTTGTTGGTGATTTTCTGGGTGACATTTTAGTGATTTTGTGTATTTATTATGATATAAAGACATTTTTATTGATGAGTCAATTTAAAAAGGACTAAATGAAAATTTTATGTTATCACTTGAAGGTGAAAACTATAATTTTTGTAGAAGGTAAAAGGGTTTTAGGAAATTACAGTGCCGTTGTTAGCACGTAGATAAAAGGAGGTTTACTATGAGCTCGTATTTGACCTGGGGTGTAAAGTAAAGCTTGGAAATAAGCCCAGTTACTTTGTTTTAGAATCGATGTAGTATGATTTTAAATGTATTTTCTTTAAACTGAGCTATTATTTACCACAAGTAATAAAATGTTTTGAGCTTGAAATACATGAGGGATGTAAATTGAATTGATACATAACGAATTGGAAATGTTAATAAATATTTATGTACTTTTTGGCAGTCAGTGTTATTTTTAGTAGGTTAGGATTTTCAGAGAACGAGTGAGCAGCCGTGGCGAATGTCTCTGAGGAAGCTGGCGTCCGAGTGAAAAGCATCTCCAGAAGACATTGTTATTAGATGGTATAAATTGTAAGTCTAGGTGGTAGGCTTCAATTTTAGGTAGGTGGAAAATTTTGTAATTACATTAAAAAATTTTTGGGGAGTTTCCGAAGGTAAATATCATAATCAACGAACTTCGTTCGTTTATGAAATCGATTTGTCGTCCGTCTGTCTGTCCGTCCGAGGCCTTTCTAATGGTCGGACATCAATGTGTGATACATCAATCGATTCAGCTCGGTGTCCAGAGCTTAAGTTTTGATGTCAGTTAAAATCGGGTCACGGGGACGCCGAGCCCGCGGGAAAATCTACAGGGATAATTAAAATTTTTAATAAGTTTAAAATCAATATGCGACACATATTTGAACAATTTATGGCATTTCATGCCAATTATTCCAATATTATAGACATTGTTTAAACTTAAATTTTGATTGCCGAAAATAATTAGATTCATATAAAAAAAAAAATCTTAAGTTATTAATGAGAACTAATATATAGCTTTTAAAATATTTATTCAATAAAATAAAATATATTAAAATGTCTCTTTTGTTGTTTATAAATTTTTGTATTTTATCTGAATACTTATAATTATTACAACATAATAATTTTAATTTCTTTAAATTGTTTTAAAGTAAGTCTACATTTGGAAGTTCGTTGCGACAATGCCTTGCATTTTCAACTTGTTTTTATATGACAGCCCAGCTAGCTCAGTCTCAGGGTCGTGGGGCTTCAAATAAGAGGACACAGCAAAATATATATATATATATATATATATATATATATATATATATTACTCATATTTAGACCAGGGTAGAAAATTAAATAATCACATCAAATAATTTTAAACACCGTGTATAAGGAATTTCATTAAATAATACGCTTTATTAAAACCGTGAAGCATAAAAATTTATGAGTTTCATTAAACATAAGAGATTTAAATCATGTACAAGACGCTTTATATCAAAAGAAGCAGTATTAAAAGCTCTGCGTGTAATGTAATTATTCCTAAACAAATGGAAATTACGTGCAAAATTTATCTTAATTAACTCTATTTCAAATAACCGGTATTGAACAAAACGTACAGATAATATCTATAGAAACTTGTAAAATCCAAGATTATAATATCAGAAAATAAAGCTCTGAGAATTAATATTATTTTGAACACCTGCGTAGTTTAAATATCACATACGGCGTAAATTTTGTAGATAATTAATAGTTTCAAAGAATCTTGGAGAAACCGGGGCTTAATATTCACGAGAATGTGCGATACGGGGTTATTAAACCCAGATAACAGTCCACATGGACTAAAATATAATCGATAATAAAGAATATCAATTTGCACCAATACGAACAGGTTAGAAAAGGAAAGAGAAATGCGTCAAGCAAAGACACATATAGTAAAAGGCGGGATTTAAGCAACGTCACGAGGGTCACAATTGGTTGAAAATAGGATGCAAATATCAGAGGTAGAAACAACAATTTCTGTACAAAATTAATTAGTTTTCTCGGACATGCTTGCGTGCCGTGTGTTGAAATTTCTGAGATTTAAATGGGACGAGTGAAAATTCGTAAAAATCGACGCGCGAGCGACAGACTGGGAACATAGAATGAGGAATTCGTTAGAATTACCCGTTTTGAGGACAAAAGCGACGTGCCGGCTTTTTGCTATATATACCGAGATGAATATAAACAAGCTCTCTTAGACTTTTGACGATTCGATGCGTTAAAAGCTCTTACATCCGCGACTTGATTGAAGATGTTAAACAGTGCATTTTAGTTTGATAAAATAAATTAAAATTTTGCTCGTATATTTTAGTGATTCAAAATAGTTGGTTATTTACGTGCTAACATGAATGTACTTCAGTGCACTTAGATACAAGGTAATAAAATTTAGTTTCACTGTATCAATTAGCAAAATTTACAACGACAAATGTATACACAAAAGTAGGCAGTTTTGGCGTATATTGGTGAAAGAAGTATGAAGTTATTTGCTATTTTTCGGAGGTGTTAATAATTAAATGGTTCAAATACGTGTCTGGATCCACGAAACAAGGGTCAGATATACATAGATGAGTTCCGGAAAAGCCCAGAAACAACTGGCGATGGAGAAAATTTTAAAAGCGTTGAGAATTAGAAGCCGTAAATATAATCCTGTTGGAATGGTGTGATTAACTAAAGGGACGATGTACTTTGAAGCTACGAGGACAGTAACCTTCAGGTAAATTATACTATTTTGTTTGACATTTTTGTGTGTGTTGAATAACTTTATAATTGATTTACTTTAAATGGACATTAGTGAAATTGTACTAACCATAAAATTTTAATTTTAAGATGAAATTTGCTTGTTGAAGTAGAAAGGAGTATTTAGTTTTGATGTTCGGTAATATGATGAAAATTTGGGTATGTCTTTGAGCTCAATTAGACGAACCTGGTTAATTAACGTAAAGGGGTGGTAGATGCTCCCTTTATACTCAGACTCCGGTCTGCTTATATTGTTATATTAATTAGTAGGCATTCAACAAGGACTTTAATTTTGGATGCACATTAAAAATGATAATAAAATTAATCTTGAAATTCTTTTTAAAACTGAAATTTATGCTGAGTTTAAATTTTGAAATTTTAATGTATTCTGAATATTGATGTAAATAGAGTTAACGTTGATGTTTTTGGTAGGAATGTGTTGTTTTTTTATGAATGAGGAGGATTATAACATTAGGTGAGCAGCCGAGGCGAAAAGAGGATCACAGCCGTTTATGACGCCCAATCTGTGGGACTAGAATTTTTTTGTTGAAAGGACCCAGTTCCCGCATACAGAGGGAGGATATCACAGCAATATATATACTCTTATCATCCGTAAAGACAATAGCCTCATTACAGATTGGTATAGAAAACCTAGCTCTTCTGGTCGATATCTAAACTATTATTCGTTTCATCCAACCAGTATGAAAATTAATCTTGTCTTAGGCTTAAAGAAAAGGATAGAACTTCTTTCACATCGCACCTTAAAGAGCAAAAACTTTTTTATTTTAAGAAACCTTCTTCTTCAAAATTCTTACCCCAACTCATTAATAAATAAATTACTTTTCAATATTCCTAATATCAATCATAGTTTAACTACGACGATATCTAACAACCCAAAAATTTTTATTCCTCTTCCTTATATAAAAAAACTTACAACCAAATTGAAACACATTTTTAAAGACATTGAAGGAATACAACTGACAAGTAAACCCGTTTTAACTTTAGATAAAGCACTTTTTAGTAAATTAAAAAATCGAACTCCTAAAGATCAACAATCTGGAGTCGTATACCAAATACCATGTCAAAACTGTCATGGCAAATATGTGGGACACACATTTAGATGGCTCTCCGCCAGAATTACTTCTCACAAAAGTGATTGTGATAGAAACATCATGACCTGTGCATTAGTGTCACACGCTATAGAAAATGGTCACAGTTTTAATTACAACACTAAAATTATTTTCAAAGAAGATAATTACAAAAAAACGTTTGTTTCTCGAAATGGTTGCTATTTCACTACAAGATCTTCCACTAAACAAAAGGACAGATACACAAAATTTAAATAATATTTATTCATATTTATTATCAATAATAAGAATACCAACACCCCTACAATTGATTAATTTATTAAACAAATCTTCTTGCAGCTATTATCTTAGTTTATTAAATGTCTACAATCATAATTTAATCATATTACTTATTTAATTTTCATAACAACACCCCTTATATCCATTAATGTATTTTTAGATTTATTTATTAATGCAACCTCATTGTAATGTATGTGTCATTAGCTTTAAATGTCAACCCTAAAATAGTCATTTTCGTTAAAATAGTTTCATGCTTCTTACATTTAAAATTAGACTCTAGATCGTAAGTAAACTTTTTAATTACATCTTGTAATTACACATATTTGCAGTTTCCTGAAGAAGAAAATAAAATTTTCGAAAGCTCGAATCGATCAAAAAGGAGTTCTTAAATTGAATGCTCTAATTGACTACAACCCCGATAACCAATTCCTAAATAATAATCAAAGTAGTCGAAAACTATACTAATTTATATATATATATATATATATATATATATATATATATATATATATTATAACAAATAAATAAGGACACTCAAGGGGGGCTAGAGATGTTAGGAGTTGGCAAATATTGGTGCTTCAGTGATAATAGTCGTACTGTTTCGATACTCTAAACGACAGTTTACATAAATACTTGTGTTCAACAACACTACAGGTGTAATGTCCGTGTGCTCTGTTGTATTGCGGCTGTAAATTTGAGCATCGAATAAACTTAAACATACGGTGGCTAAGTAATTTTGAAAAAATAAATAAGATGACAAATGATTTTTGTTAAAATTAATTGAATTAAAGTTTTTAGTTCTGAGATTATAAAATTTTGTGATAATGTTAACCTATGGGTATGTTAGCTTGAAAAAATACGAGATTATAAAGAAAAGTTTATAATTAACCAAAAATATATTTGTTGGCAAGAAGGATAGAGTTTCATTTGACCAGAAGTAATTTTCCCAGAGAGTAAAATTAACCACACGAAGAAAATAAGACCCAAGAGAAAACGAAGCTTAGAGATATAGAAAAGGTAGAAGAAGATAAAACCCACAAACAAACACCATCCACACAAGACTAGGAGAACCAGAGGCAGCACAAAAGTTTAAGGAAAGTAAAACCAATTTATTAATATTTGCCAGTAGTATTAGTACTCGTAGTTAGGTAGGTGAAGGGGGAGTTTGATTATTACGTTACATTGTAAAGGAACCACTGCATTTTGAATAACTGTGATCGGGATACAGGCTTTGGACAAAAAGTAAGAAATTTTCTTGATGTAATAAATAATAATGAGTAAAAATTTTGGTCTTTATTTATAATAGGGATAACAATACAAAACAGTAACACTTATTTGAAGTTACAGGTACGTATACGAAAGCCCTGCAGCAGCACATGATAAGAAAGACACGTGGGTGAATCGTGTATGGTGTCAAATTCACAATACCCAGATAAACAGGCATTTGAGTAAGACCTAATTTATAAGTACTCTAAAAATTTGTCTTAAAACCATAATTTATTCAAATAATTGTATATGAAACGGACAGATATTTCACGTTTTGAACAGTAACCAGTTTAAAACTATATAGGATCCGTGAGGGTAATTAAGGACAAACAAAATAAAGATAATTTTTATATACGCACGACAGAAACTGTTACGATTGAACTCTCCCTGAGGTGTCTCATTGCTGGGGATAGGCAGCCGGTGCAAAGTATAGAACTGCAATTGTGTAGAGTCTTTGAATCTTGCTCGAAGTACTATTATATAAAATTTGGGCGAATCCAACGTGAAGCTCAAAGAAAAATATATAATATATATATATATATATATATATATATATATATATATATATTGATGATATGATAACGCCGTACTCGGTGTCAATAATGTTTTCTTACTTAACTCCACCTCTCTGTGTTTTCCTATCAAATTTAACTCCCACTAATTTTATTATTCTGTCACGGCTAGCTTTTATTATTATTCTACACAGAGTGCACAACGTTACGATGATCAATTTATTTTTCTTCTTTACCCTTTTCTGATTACCTCTTTGTTTGAATTATAAAATGAAGTCAATTAATTCCATATAATGAAAAGAAATATTATGTACAAGTTTTGAAATTATTAAAATACACCCTTCAATCAATCAATATTATAAGTTTTACTTATCCCAAAATTCATATGCTTTGCAATCAATCTAAAGTCACCAAAAACTACCCTTCTTATTAAAGAAACCTCGAACGTTCCAGATATCTTTCTAATATTATGTACTTTTAATGTATGCAAAGTTTGTTGCTGACTTTGTTACACTTTTATAAATTAAGTAAATTCAATATTCAAATTTAAATAGAAAAAAATGTCTTAAAACTAATTAGACCTGACCTGTTCTGCTTCGTTGAAACCCTTATTTTCCCATAAATTATTTTTTGCTTCTTTATTTTCTCGCAACTCAAAATTATATCAGAATCGTCGACGCTGCTTTGAAGTATTACATTAATCCATTTTAAAACATCGTCAATTAGAATCTTCCATGCATTTAAATTATTATACCATCCATTATCAACCAACATCAATTCAGAATTATTATCATCCAATTAGGATTAGAATTATACACACATTTGAATCATTAACATCGTATACTCATTTGAAATTATTATATCTATCTACTCGGATCAGGATTATACCCACATTTGGAATTATTATATCTATCCACTCGGATTTATTATACCCACATTTGGAGCCCTATTATTATCTTATTAGTTTAAATAAATTACCCCCAAATTCTACTCACATTAATCGGCAAAATAAACTTCCATATTTGTAGCACTTACTTGTCACTATCTAATTTCACTATTAAAATATTATTACGCGTAACTTTTTAGGTTCAGAGTATCGCAGCTTGACCCTCTTGAGTTAAAACTGAGCTCTGTTATCATTGTTGCTGTTAATATAGGCTCAACCCACTTGGATGTGGGTTGGGTTTCCACCAATTCTGTCGCTATCTTAACCAATGAAGTCTTTGTATTTCCTGCACTTGAAGTGGTTTTCTGATGTAATATAAGTAGATAATATACCTTCCTTCTGGCGCACTTCGATCCTCACTCGATCGATCCCCCCACTCTGCCTTCTATTTCGCAGTTGTTGAGGTGGTGTGCCTTGTAAATTCAGACGATCCTCAAGACACTTCTGGCGCACATCGTTTCTCACTGGATCGCCGCCCCCTTCCTACCCCTTTCTGCTTGCCTACTAGTTGTAGGGTGTTGAAGGGGGAAGGGGGTCTTATGACAATTCTCATGACTCATTCGAATTCTTCATTATGTTTATCGGCTTTGCGGGTGTCCTATTCATCATTCTGCGGACTAGAAAATTTTTAACGATTAGGGATATATAGGCAGATATAATTAGTATTGTGAAATTACATGGGATTATTTAGCACTATTATTTTAATATTTTAATTTTACTTTTTAACATATATCATTTTTAATATTAGACTAGTATAAGTGTGTTCTTAAATTTTAGAATTAAGTTGACACCATAATTGGACTTCTATACATATGTCTGTGGAGACTTTATTAATAAATGAAATAAATGAAATTATGTTTATCGGCTTTGCGGGTGCCCCATTTGGCATTATGCGGTCTAGAAAATTTTTTTAACGATTCTCATGACTCGTATGAATTCTTCATTATGTTTATCGGCTTTGCGGCTGCCCCATTCGACATTTTGCGGTTTAGAAAAAATTTTAAATCGTGCTAACATATGCACTCAAAATTATATGGCATAGGTATGGGTAATCAAAATTGTAAAATGGAATTGTTTCCGTTCTCTGGGATCGGTGATTGAGCACAGAAATAAAAATAAACTGCAATATATATGGAAATAAAAATTTATTAGACAATCTATACACAGTAGTAATAAATTCTTTGTATATATCTATATTTACAATAATATTATCATTGTACATGTTTTTAGGCTAAACATGTATATACATTGTGACCCTAAAACAGTCACGTAATGTGTGCAACTTAAATCCGAGCAATATATACAACTTATAAACTAAGTAAAATAAAATCTATTATCTATTTCCCTATGCCCCCATGCATACGTTAAGGTCGTGTTAGGGATGACGAAACGCTTGTCATCTGCGCCCGATAAACTAACCTTGCTAAGTAACAGCGTAAACAAATCATGTTTTTTGCTCCTAATAGACCGCATCGAATGCACGAGGGCTCGGAAGTTACTGTTATGTGCTACGTCCTTAAAACTATTAACACTTATACCCTGCACAACACTACGCTTAACCCCTTTAATCTTTTTTATGACGTCCCTTTTACTAACTATACAGTAACTCTTGGCGCGAGTACCCACAAACTCTAAAACTATCTCACCACCAAACTCATCCTTGAACTTTCCGGGCACTTTCTTGTTTACAAGTGGGATCTTATATTTATTGTCTGGGTGGTAGTCACTAGTGTCGAATAGGTCCAGGCGGGTATGAATATCACTGTACAAGTCTTCTGTTTCGACACTATACACGAGCGATTCGGTATCTGTATACAAAAGCGAAAGCTTAGACCCATACAGAGGCAACAGTTTCTCATAGTGAAAGTCATAAATCAAGGTTTTTGATAGGTCTAAAATCGAAAAGCCTGCATATATAGGTTTATTATAGGTGACTTTAACGCGGTCCATCTGTATGAGTGCTAAATGTTCGCTTAGTATCAGATTACAATTAAAGTTCGGGTGGGCAATCAGGGTATTCGCACACAAGGTCTTCCGGTTACACTCCCATCGAGTCACAAGCTTCACGTCGACGCGCTTGTCTATATTTTCCATAGTTTTACCAAAGATGGCATTGTTCATGTGTTTGAAAAAGTCCTTCTCAAAAGCGTTAGTGGCACGAGTGCGAAGGTCCGTGTTCAACTCGATGTAAGGCTTCAACCATGGAGACTGGTCGAACTCGAGAACCCGATGGATGGAGGTCAACACTAATCCATTCCGCACACACTGCTGTAGATTCCTGTAGTGGATAATGTAGCGGTGTTTGTCTTCTAAGGTGGCGAGGAGCTTCGGAGCCTCAGATGTGATATAAGGCGACGTCTTCATTTCCGGGCAGAACGGCAGGTCGTTGTGGAGATCATGTAAATGTGAAGGGTACTCCAAGTCGACCTCCAGAATGAATCCTTTCGCAGAGTCCTTGGGAACATTTAAGATGGTGGCCAGGAGTTCGGCTATATCGGTAGAGGGCAACCATCGAAATCCTCTAAGAGGGAGACCCTGGTTCATGGCCCAGCCATACAAGTTATTGGCATCGTAGTATGCCAAGTACTTAGACGGAGCCGCAGGATCGTACTCTTCCATGTACTTGTTGTTGGCAGCAGCGTAGCGCCCACTACACTGAGTCAGACCCCCTCTGATCCCAGACTTTATAAAATGGTACATGTCAATATCCGTGAGAAGCTCCAGTTTCACGCCGGTGTATTTTAACATGGCGTCCCAGGTTAATGAGGGCGCTGTCACATACTGGCACGGATCAAGGTCATAAGTCGACATGCACACCCGGCGAAAGTTCTCGAAGACGTCTGCTAACAACAGTACATCTGTCTTCAAATAGAGGTCGCTATATTCTCCGAGCGTGTTAAGACCAAAGTCGCGCCATACCTTCTGAGCCCTGTCGTACTCGTCGGTGGTAATGGATGTAGAGGCGAGATCATTGTAGAAAGCAGCCTGTGGTGGGAGAGCTGCTTCGTCCAATACTTCCATACTTTGTATGTAAGTGTATGGAAACACACCTTTCTTGGTAACCAGTTGAAACCTGGAGTCCTCGGGAAAGTGACGTCTGACCTCTACAAACTGGTCCTGGGTCAAATTCTTCGCCAGTGTATCCAACCACTTGTGTATCGTATAGTCGTACAGTTTTTGAAAACGAGATGAACCGCTCTTTATTGTTCGGTATAACGTTAATCTTCTCGTTATCATACCCCAGTTCTTTTATGATGAAATGAGCATCATATCCACTAAGGTTGTGAAACACCACTGGGATAAACTGCGGAACCCGATAGAGGATGTTACATTTGGAGTGTACAGGGAAGCGGTACGCACCAATCATGTGGTTGTGATCCCGCACACGGTCTGTTCCAAGCGGTTTCTTGCATATCCCACAGTCTTCGGTAGTGTGGAACAAAAGTTCATTCTGGGCATCCAAAGGAATCATGGGCACATTCGTCGTCAATATCTTACCCAGACGTCTAGCTTCCTCTCTAAGTTTGGTAACAAATTTACGTGCTGCGTCTGGACCCCGGTAGATCTCAAATTTATTGAGGGAGTTGTCATAGCAGCATTTAATGTAATATGCCCAGCTATAAGGGGTATGCAGCTGAAGCGGTGTTGTAGATGATGTGGAGGGTCGGGCGTTGCAAAACTGTACGGCTGTAGGAGCGACTCAAAGTCTGCATAAATAACGAATGGGACCTGCATTTGTTTTTGGATGCTCGAAAATTCTAAAACGTTGTTGAAGACGGTGGGCATTTGGGTTACGACATGGTTACAGTCCTGCTTAGTATGCCTAATTAAGGCAGTCTCAGTCGGAAAAAAGATTAAACATCCATCGCAGATCCATTTATGTAAGCGATCTTTGATAACTGTTTACCGACCAGACGTCCCAAATCCTTGATCCAACAGAAGTGACCTTTTCTTCATCCTGGATGTAGAGCAAGTTAACGTGCCGGGCTCTCCTGCGTTTAGTAAAATGTAGAGGACCAACAATAGACCTTCCTTCCACTCCGAATACATTGATACTCAGATCGTTCAAAGCCTCGAACTTGGCAATCTTGTCAAAGGCTATAGGGAACTCTATACCATCCATATTTAAGCAGCTCGAGTAATGGGGGTACTTGCTAAGACGTTGGGGGTCATACTTGGCAGGACACAGCGCTGCTACAATGGAGTATGCAAAACAGGCTGCGTCTCGGTTTTTAACATTCACCACCGCTTTTTTAGTTTTTATCCAGCGTGGAAGGTCAATGTAAGAGGATCCCCTAAGTGGCTGGTATTTGTTGATGTTTAGTTCTAAATGCAGGACACGTTGTAAGGCCCAACCGGACTGGTGATGTTCAAATTCTTGGGATTTATCGATCATCGCCCGAGAAAACGCTGTATACACTTTGTTCAAGTCGCTCGATCGGGTTATAATTTGATTCTTGGTATTGAAAGATTTAGTTGCTTCGGTATCACCCAAGTCCATCTTTGTGTACATACCAAACACTTCCACATTAATTTTAAGGGTCGTGTGGGCCTCCAAGGTGTCCTGGATCAACTTTACAAAATGCGGCTTTTGTTCAAGTAAAAAGTCTCCAATGTCTCTACAACCAGACATATTATTGATGCGGTAAGTTGCGATCCGGGAGCGGAAGGCAGACGATAACAGCTGTATCGCTTCTTGTTCGGGGTCTCTGGATTTGGTCTTATGCGCGGCACTACGTAAATGTCCAGGGAACTGGCGTGAAGGAACGTCCATATTGCAATCCTCGCAATATCGTATGTCCTGTCGCTGGCGTTTTGGGCTGGGTGCAGCACGTGGTGGTGATGCTCCACGTTTGGCTGACATCGATGAAGAAGTATCTCCGTGGAGAGCGTGCTGATGTCGGGTTAAATTAGCTCGACGCCCAAACCCCATATCACAAATGTCGCACACAAATAATGCAGGTGCTGGTAATCCAGTCGGTGGAGCTGAGGCTGTAACCTGACGTGGTGGTCTAATGATATTATGGACCTCCTTTTTGTGTCGGTTAAGGTTGCTCTAGATCGAGAAGTTTTTCTGGCACACATCGCAGACGAATACTTTGACGGATTCCATTGTAATCTGCACAATAAAACTATGTTTATTACTCAGTTTAAAACACGTAAATTGCAATGTTTTACAGTTGTAAAAGAAACACTACTGAGGAAAATGGGCTGAGACTTCTTATAAATAGCAAGATGATCGTAAACAGGCAAATTAAAGTGCGTGCTCACAGGCAGTCAATATAACTTCGGCCCAGGATTCCAATGTAATTTGCACAATAAAATGATGTTTGTTACTCAGTTTAAAACACGTAAACCATGAGGTTTTGTAGTCGTGGAAGAAACACAACTGAGGAAAATGGGATGAAACCCCTTGTATTTATAGCCTGATGATCGTAAACAGGCAAATTTGAGCGCATGCTCACAGGCAACCGATATAACATCGCTTCAGGATTCCTATGTAATTTGCACAATAAAACGATGTTTATTTACAGTTTAAAACACGTAAACCATGAGGTTTTGTAGTCGTAGAAGAAACACTATTGAGGAAAATTGGTTGAGACTCCTTATAAATAGCCAGATGACTGTAAGAAGGTAAATTAAAGCGCATGCTCACAGGCAACCGATATAACATCGCCTCAGGATTCCTATATAATTTGCACAATAAAACGATGTTTATTTACAGTTTAAAACACGTAAACCATGAGGTTTTGTAGTCGTAGAAGAAACACTATTGAGGAAAATTGGTTGAGACTCCTCATAAATAGCCAGATGATTTGTAAGAAGGTAAATTAAAGCGCATGCTCACAGGCAACCGATATAACATTGTCCCAGGATTCCAATGTGATCTGCACAATAAAACGATGTTTATTACTCAGCTTAATAAACGCAGACAAATGTTTTCGCATTCGCGGAAAAGGAAAATGGGCTGAGGCCTCTTATAAATAGCCAGATGATCGGAAATAGGTAAATTAGAAAGAATGCGCACAGCTCGCTAATAAAACGTCGCCCCAGTGGAGATACTCCTAAAGGAATGAAGCACAGTTACGTCTGGGGAACTTGCGATACAACCAAAAACAGAAAAATTAGCATTATATGGATAATAAATAGCCATTGTTATGTTTTCGAACCTTATTCGATATAGGACCATGGCGCCAACCGCAAACAACAGCATTGCTGCATTCTATAATTTATAATGAATACGACCGTGGGCTACTTCAGTTTTATTCTAGTATTTTTAATAGTTTGTAAATTTCGATATTGATATTAGAATTGATGTGTAAATATAATATCATATAAGAATTAAAAATCAAAACCAGTAGTTTACATGGAAACTGGGCATGTCACCAACCAGTTCAAAAAATATATTTTATAGGTATTTCAGTTATTAATGACATTGCACCAAATTCATTCCTATAATATATCATGATGCTAACCAACATGATCCTATTACATAATACTAAAAACTAGTGGTAGCGGCGACTTAAGTTGCTGCTCCAATTTAGAAAGCTGTAAAACTTAATTCATGTACAAATTTTCAAGCCACTGAATAAATAATATGTAAATAAAATAGCCGAGCGCCTGCCCATTTGCAACATTTATTAAAACGTGTATGCAACGGTCATATTAATATACACGTCTGGGGGATACTAAACACATAATTAAGCTAAAATGAATCTTTTAAAACAAGCATCGTCATCATCTGAAACAATGTTCTGTTAAAATCCGAGCACTTTACGTTAATGTATCAGCATATGTCAGAAGGAAGTGCTCCGAGTGTAAACACCGGGTATCCATCTATAAGCAAAATACAGTATTGCCCGAAATAAACAGTACTGAAATTGTAATTGTTTTGTATATTTCAAAAATACATATTATTGACACTTTATTATATGTTCTATATGTGCACCTCCTCGTTCGAGACAGACTTCATAACGATATTCTAAGTTTCTGGTCATGTTATTGAATAAGGGTTGTATCAGGGCTGCGAAGAAGACTCTAACGGCATCCTTTAATTCATCGATGGTTTGTGGTGCCCGTTTGAAAACGGCATTTTTATCCATGCCCCAAATGTATGCGTCTGGAGGTGTGAGGTCTGGAGAATGTGAAGGATAAGGGAAGTCAGTAAATCGTGATATGAATTTGCTTGGAAAATGTTCTTGAAGAAATTGACGAATTGCGGCAGCAGTATGGCAAGTTGCCCCGTCCTGCTGAAAAATTGGTTTCGAAATGCCAAGTTACGTGCACGACAGAATTGACGTAGATCAGGGATAAATCGTGTTAAAATTTGTCTGTACCTCTGTTGATTAAGTGTGACTTGCCTACCATTCTCTTCGATAAAGTACGGACCAATGATTCCGTGTCCGGAAACAGCACACCAGACACTCACTTTTTCACTATGTAAAGGAACCTCTTGAACCTCATCGGGTCTGGCAAAGCCCAGAAATCGATTTGTGCGACGATTCACATAGCCTGACAAGTGAAAATGTGCTTCGTCTGAAAACCAAACATTTTCAAAAATTCAGGTTTTCATACTGTAACGCGAGAATTCTGGCGCAATATTCCACTCTACTGCGATAATCCGAGGATGTAGTTGTTGATGTACCTGAATCACATACGAAAATGTACCCAGCTCCTTCAGGATTCTTTGAAAGGAAGTTCTTTTAAATCAAGTTGTAACGCTGTCCTTGCCTGGCTGACTTTCGGATTTTCTAAGATTTGCTCAAAAACACGTTCATGGTTATTGTTGTTGTTAACTGTCCTGGGACGCCCGAGTTTCCTTTTCGTTGGCACAATACACTACCTGTATTTCTAAACTTTTCAATAACCTTCAAAATTACAGCATTACTTGGAGAACGTTTATTAAACCTTTGTGTGAATTGATCAGACACGTATAGCAAACTTGCACCATTACGTCGGCCGATTCCGTATGAACGAAAATAATGCTCTACCAGAAACACTTTCTCCTCTGTACTTAACACCATTTTTAACAATTAGGCCCTACTAATTACTTGTTTGAGGTTTACTTGACAGGTCTATACTAGCTAACTTGAGTGTGACAGCGCACGCATAAAAACACCGCCAACTTAGTTTCAGTACTGTTTATTTCGGGCAATACTGTACTTAACATTACTATTATTGTGCTATTCATTAGCAGAAATCTGCACAAATCTGCATAAATATTACGTCCAATGCTCGATTTGATTGCATAAAATTAACCTTGTACCTGTTTTTGTTTGAGGTCTGAAAATCAGATAATTAAAATATTGTATCATCCGTTTTAAATAATTCACGTATGTAAAATTTGTAAAAATTCAATATTTAGGCAATTTAAAGCAGGAAATAATGCTTTACATAATCAAATGAGGTATTTTCATTATACAATACAATAATAATTATTACAATAGGTAACCCTACTTCGACTATTAAAAACAATTTCGATGTGTGAGCTCAAACGAATAGTTATTTGATAAAAACTTCTCGGGGAGGCACGATTCGAGCGATCAATGACCTACTTAAACGTGTTGATGCCTGCATGAATGTGCGTGACGTCATAAACATTATAGCTCATAAATATTTCTAGGATTCGTTCTCTGTAAATTACAGAAATGACTGCATTCCATACGATACGATGACACATCTGTCTATAATTGACTACAAAATACTAATTATAACATGAGCTATATATTAAACCAGAGAAAAATTACTTTTACCTGACGTTCAGATATTCAAAGCGGTTGATAATTAATCAATTTATAAAACTGAATACCCTTCAAATCGATCGATTTACATATATTTTCAATTCAGACAATTAATTTGTTTTATGATGTAACTATGGCGTCTTGACTCATCTAAATTCTTCGGCACGTTTATATAATATATCTGCAGAGCGAAGGTCATCATAGCTTTTATTAGAACTCGAATATTTTCAGTGGATCCTAAAATATTAACAAAAAATTATTAAAAATCTATTAGAAACCATAAATTATCCTGAAACTAAGCCGAATTTACGCTAAATTAAAATTAAATATGTAATTCATATATGCAACATTAAAAGCTCGTCAAAACGTGTCAACGATCATATATAATATACACGTCTATCTAAAAAGCGAATACTATACATATAATTAAGCTAAAATGTGTCTTTTAACACCGTAAAACTTGCAGAATAATCTGAAAAATATTTTGTTAAATATGTATACAAAGGTTTAATACTCACCTTTAACCACTTCTCAAAACTGCGTTGATAGTAAACAGGAACCGGGGAAAAAAAACTGGTCCGAGCGCACTTTACGTTATTATATCAAAATATATCGTAACAAAATGTCCCGGGAGTAAACACCTGAGGCCCCATCTATATTCATACCACACCAACTACACCTATGTGCTATTCTTTAGCAGAAATCTGCATTAACAGATCGAGACAAACGAAAAGAATAGCACATAGGTATAGTTTGTGTAGTATGAATATAGATGGACCTCAGGTGTTTACTCCTGGTGCATATTGTTACGAGATATGCTAATATAATAGTGTGAAGTGCTGCAGGCTCAGTATGTTTTCCGGTTTTTACTGTCCGTTAATCATAGCAGTTAGGTGAGTGACATATTTAATTTAATTATACGGAAATTCTGCATAATTTTCGATATATAATTTATGGTTTCTAATAGATTTTTAATAATTTTTTGTTAATATTTTAGGATCCACTGAAAATATTTGAGTTCTAATAAAAGCTATGATGACCTTCGCTCTGCAGATATATTATATAAACGTGCCGAAGAATTTAGATGAGTCAAGACACCATAGTTACATCATAAAACAATTAATAGTCTGAATTTAAAATATATGTAAATCGATCGATTTGAAGGGTATTCAGTTTTATAAATTGTTTAATTATCAACCGCTTTGAATATCTCAACGTCAGGTAAAAGTAATTTTTCTCTGGTTTAATATATAACTCATGTTATAATTAGTATTTTGTAGTCAATTATAGACAGATGTGTCATCGTATAGTATGGAATGCAGTTATTTCTGTGATTTGCATAAAGCAAAACGACACATAAATACTACAGTACAATAAATAATTTTCATAAGAAATCGATTTTATGAATAAACTATATTACAAAACCTGTATATCAGCCTACCTATTCGAAACTGCGTTATTAGAGAAACAACATATTTCCTAAATTAATTGCATTTGTTTGTTCAAGATCTGTATTACTCGGTTTATAATCCCGGAATTTAACAGTAATGTGATATAAAACGTTAATAATAAATTTTGGATTCAAACTAAACATTCTTATTGCTATCGAATCAGTAATTATTTTATAAAATTAGCTATATACCAGGTTATCATAAAGTAAGGGATATATTTTAAATCATTACAACTTTTTAATAAATTAAGTTAGTAACATAAAATAAACAAAATCTAGTTGCTTAATGAATGGGATTTTACCGTATCCATGAGAAACAAAAGCGTTGTCATAACAATTGTTGACACTAGTGTCAAAACGAAATGATTCAATTTGAAGTTTTATTTTGAAATTAAAACTCAAGTAAACGTTGAGTTCAAACGACTCAACTGTAATAACATGGATTTACAAACAAGAATTGGTTTAGTTCAGTGCTATTATGAATCCGGCAGAAATTACACCGCTGGATTACGACGATTTCGCACGAGAATGGGTTTGAGAGCGGGACCCTGTCAAATGAAAGCGTACCGCAATTTGATACAAAAATTTGAAAGAACAGGGTCTGTAACTGACTTACCAAGATCAGGAAGACCAATAATTAGTGATGTCCAAGTTGCAGAGGTTCTTCATGAAAATCAAGACATAGCCAGAAGCAATTCACTCGCAATCAGCAGTGCAAATGCGATATCCAAGCGATTGCAAATGCCGTATACCACGGTTTGGAAAATTTTACGCAAAATTCTAAACATGTATCCATATAAACTGAAAATGCTGTTTGAATTAAAGGACGCAGATTTGGCTACTAGGTACGATTTTTCTTTGCAGTAATGGCTCAGATGGAAATTGAACCCGAATGGTTATCCCGTATTTTATGGACAGATGAGGCACATTTTACTCTGAATGGTGGAGTCAATACTCAAACTGTAGAATCTGGTCTGCAGAAAATCCGCAACAAATCGTTCAAAAAGGTCTTCATGACAAGAAAGTCACCGTTTGGTGCGGTTTTACACCTGATTTTATTATTGGTCCGTATTTCTACGAGGAAATGCAGAATGGACAAGCCGTATCTGTAACTGTAAATGGTGAACGATACTTGCAAATGTTACAAAATTATGTTATTCCACAGCTGCAAAACGAGCACTACGGAATTGAAAACATCATTTTTATGCAGGATGGAGCACCCCCGCACATTTTTCGACCAGTCAAAGAATTGTTAACCATCGTTTTTCAAGATCGCGTGCTAAGCAGACATTTCGTAAATTCATGGCCACCAAGATCACCTGATCTAAACCCAGCGGATTACTGGCTGTGGGGTTATTTAAAAAGTTTAGTGTTTAGAAGACGACCAACTACGCTACAAGAATTAAAAGACAGTATTACGGAGCAAATTGGTACAATTCAACCAGAAATGTTACGAAATGCTGTGTACAATTTGGAGGTAAGGATGGTGATCTTACAACAACAAAATGGAGGTCATATTGAGCAATTGCCGTAACCTGTTTTGGGCATACTAAATCCCATTTCATAAGCAATTAGATTTCATTTATTTCTTGTTATTAACTTAATTTGTTAAAAAGTTATCATAATTTAAAATATATCCCTTACTTTATGATAACCTGATATATATCAAACCAGCACTGATATTTTCGAGTTATATATAGACAAATGTATTCAACTTCCAATAAATCGCGAGTAATGGCCATTTCTACAATTACCAGAGAGCTTAACCTAGAAATATTTATGAGCTATGATATTTATGACGTCACGCATATTCATGCAAGCATAAACACGTTTAAGTAGGTCATTGATCGCTCGAATCGTGCCCCCGAGAATTTTTTATCTCTAACGGGTCGATAATTATTTTTTAAAAATTCATAAATCGATTCAATGTATAGATTTTTACGCTCTTATAATTGTTATACAAATTTCATGTTTGGACTTAAATTACAGCTTAATGTTTAAAGAACATCACACAAAAACTCGTTTTTAATATAATATAATTTAAGGAAGCGCTATAAAGTTTACATATTGTTGAAATACAAATATTCTGCTATAATAACTAACAATCCCACTTGTTTAACTTTATTAGTGTTTAGGCTTAAAAATAGAGCAAAATTCGAGTAACCAGACGGTATATAGTATATTGTGTCACAAGGACAAAAAGTGATCATTAGCAGTCCGCAGCTATTAGATGCCTGAGCGAGCGAAGCAAGCGAGGGCAGCTGATAGCTAAGGACTACTAATGCATTTTTGCTTGTGTGATACACAACTGTTTTTCGTCTAACATTAAAGAAAACATAGAAAAAACCCAGAAAATTAAGAAGGTTAATAACATTTGACGTATTTATTTATTATAGTAATTGATATTAATTATCCCTTGAGCATTATTATGGATAGTGATACCAGAATTTGTAGGCACTTGGTAAGTATTTGAGATGCTGGTAGCATGATGACATTTTTTTTACGATAACGTTGACGGTCTATCTACATTAACTGGTATTTCATTTATTTGGTTTAATAGCAATTAACATGTGAATTGTATTATTTATGCTGGTACTAGACAGTTGATGTTCTTGGTTTGTTAGAATTTTTGAGAAATTTTAATCTTTATTTGATAACCAATCACCTATATATCCTCAAGCAATTGCAGACGAACACCATCCTCCATGTATCTTAAGTGTTATTAAATTACTTCCAGCATTAGCTAATAGAGTTGCAGAACTACGGCGGAAGCAATGGCCTGTGTATGTACTAGGTTCAACCAATTTCAAAAAGGTGGCTATTTTGCATGGAATTTTGCTAAATACATTTTCCCGATCGGCTGTATTGTACATTTATTATTTTTGTAATAAATGAATAGGCAATTATGAGTAATGTGGGGAGGTCTAATAGAAACATATTTGTTGTATATTGTAAGTAGATTCAGTACATCAACTGTAGTGTTTGTGACTGTAAATGTTCTTGTAATATTATTTCTGGTTTGTGGAACTGTAACAATCAATACGTCTCCTCTATTATCTATGTGGTCAAGTTTCATATTCGTCAACTCATTTCGGCGGCAAGCTCCGTATACTCCCATAATAAGAGAAAATTGCAATGTAAAGTTAATCTAAAAATTTACAATAATTTTATTTGTATACCTTTATCATTAGATATTCCGAATCATCTGCCGCCTTAAAAATTGAATACATTCATTGTACTTGAGTCAAAATTTTAGCTTTTTTGGGAAGGTAGTTTACAGAATGCTTTATGATGATTATCAAAATTAATATTTTCTTTGACTTTAAAAGTGCTTTTTAGCATTGAAAATTTAGCCCATCGAGTAGCAGCATTTACACGTTTCGATCTTTCTGATAAATACACAATTAAAACATTCTCTGTTACATTTTTAGCTTTTTTATTTTTTCTATTTATTAAATAAATCATAGTATTTTTTGTACCGTTCTCTAGACTTTTTAGGTAAAAGATTTAAAGAAGCATTGCTCACTTCTTCTTGCAAAGACCGGTGGAGTACTTGTAAATTTTTTATCATCATCACAGTCTAAATTATCATTCATCTTCACTAATAGTTATTCAGTTAGAATTACAATTATTCACTACTCATCTATGATTATTTTATATTTTTATTTGACACTCTCATAAACAATACACCGACGCCGAGGTCAAATGATAAATTATTTGAAACGTCAAAGCCGCAATATATGAATCTCAATGATAGTCATAGGTGTCTAGATCGTGAAAAACCTATAAAATCATGCTATTATGAGTTTTGCGGCCCTAGGAACGCAAAGGTTTACTTTCAGTCAGATTTTTTTAGGGTAGATATGATTTATTTTCATATATGCTAGGCGAAAAAACAAATTTTTTATAAAATCAACTTAAATCGGCGCGCTGAAGAAAATATATGTATCGTTGTGATACTAACGATTTAATTTTCTAGTACGGTTTAGTGTGGTTCCAGGTATTGACAAAGACGAACGCGAATTTGTATATGAATTATATATTTAATGCGACTTTTAGTAAAATTCTACATAGTTTTTTGAGATAGTTTTAGGTTTCTAATTAATTTTAATAATTTTTGTTAATATCTTAGGATCCACTGAAATATTCGAACTCTATATAAAAGCAGCGCTGACCTCAATTTTACCGAGCTTCGCACAGACGTGATGTAGAATTTTGGATGAGTCATGATGTAATCATTTTATAACTTTGGTGGGGGTTCGAGACTAATCATAGTCGTCGGGTGATCGTTAGAGGTTAACACTCCTTCGACTAATATTTTTACTGTAATTAAACATCGTTCTAGGTAAGTCGAACATTTTTGGGTGTGTGCATGCTTGATTGGATATTTATATATTTTTTCAGATATGTATAATGATTTCACTTTCTGTAAATTGCAGAAAATAGCCGCAATCTATACGATGGTACATCAGTAGTTTAATTGTCATACAGAAACACTTTACTTATTTAAATTTACTAGTGTTTGGGCTTAAACAACAGTGTGAAATTCGATAAACCAGATGGCATGAACAAATTTTTTATAAAATCTGCATTAATCGGTGCTCTGAAAAAATATGTGCCGTTGTTATTCAATTTTCTGGTGCGGTTTCATGATACATAATTGTATCGTGGTACCAAAAACGCTTGCGAATGCAGCTCTCCATAAGGCAAATAAGTACGTATTATAAAAATCTTTTCTATTAGTGGCCCATTTTTAAAAAATCTGCAAATTATATTGGTTATTATGTGTTTGGATCTTTAAATTAAAGACCGACATTCTGTGAATACAAGGCAATTTTCATTTTAAAAATAAAACTTAGTGAAGCGCGAGAAGCCTCAAACGTGCATCCGGTTAATATATTTTACAGCTAGAAATATTTATAATCTATGATATTTATGACGTCACGCACATTTATACAAGCATAGACATGTTTAAGTAAGCCGTTGACTACTCGAATCGCGCCCACAAGAAGTATTTATCCAATAACTAATCGTTTGAGCTCACACATCGACATTGTTTTTAATAGTCGAAATAGGGTTTTTTTTTTTTTTTTTTTTTTTTTTTTTTTTTTTTTTTTTTTTTTTTTTTTTTTTTTTTTTTTTTTTTTTTTTTTTTTTTTTTTTTTTTTTTTTTTTTTTTTTTTTTTTTTTTTTTTTTTTTTTTTTTTTTTTTTTTTTTTTAAAAAAAAAAAAAAAAAAAAAAAAAAAAAAAAAAAAAAAAAAAAAAAAAAAAAAAAAAAAAAAAAAAAAAAAAAAAAAAAAAAAAAAAAAAAAAAAAAAAAAAAAAAAAAAAAAAAAAAAAAAAAAATGTTGCAAATAGGCAGGCGCTCGGCTATTTTATTTACATCTTATTTATTCAGTAGCATGAAAATTTGTATATGAATTAAGTTTTATAGGTTTATAAACTGTAGCAGCAACTTAAGTCGCCGCTACCACTAGTTTTTAGTATTATGTAATAGGATCATAATGGTTAGCATCATGGCATATTATAGGAATGAATTTAGTGCAATGTCATTAATAACTGAAATACCTATAAAATATATTTTTTGAACTGGTTGGTGACATGCCCAGTTTCCATGTAAACTACTGGTTTTAATTTTTAATTCTTATATTATATTATATTTACACATAAATTCTAATATCAATATCGAAATTTACAAACTATTAAAAATACTAGAATAAAACTGAAGTAGCCCACGGTCGTATTCATTATAAATTATAGAATGCTGTCGTTTATTATCCCTTCCCTCCCTTCTGCTTACAATATTACTAATTCATTTTACCTAATAATTTGCATCATAGTAAAACAATCGCATTTATTCATTCTGTTATTGGCTACGCATAATTGCTTTGAGAGTCCATAATTCTATACAGGCTAGAACAACAGGTATCTTATCCATCGTGTATATGTAACTGCATGTTTTGTTAATATCAACTTAATAGCTATAATTCATTTATAAAGGTGCCAAAAAATATTTACTATGCAGCTTTGATCTTTGTGCGCATGGTAGACCTCTGCACGCCTCTGACTAAACCTGAGTCCACGGTGCTTGCGGCATAGTCCCAATTCAACATCAAAAGCTCAGCGAATAGGCTATGAGGTAAGTGTTATTGCACCGTGTTACCTTGCGCCCAAATATCATAACAATAAGTAAACTCAGTTGTTAACAATAGCATCATGGATATAAAGCTACTGGAAAATGGTTTGGGGTTTAAACTGGTGGTTGGCCATATTTATACGACAGATACCACAATGTGGGAGTGTATCGGCATTGGATGATCCTAATCCCTGCTTACAAACCAGGATGTCATCCATTAAAATGTCAGGTATATATAGTTTAAAAAAGCGCTGCCTGGTGGCTATAAAGAACCGTCGTACCCCACCCCTAGGCTTTATATTGCAATATGCTATTGTGATTAACTGTAGTAAGTTACTTAGTAATGCGACATTTTGGATATATATGGGGCTGTTGGATCATAGGTTAGAGCAGTGGCTCTCAACCTTTTTGGGATCACGGAACACTTTTAAGTGGTCTCGATTTTGGCGGAACACCATTATCATAAAATTTGTAAATCTAATGTAAATCACACAAAATAATTGGAAGATTAATATTTAATTGAAATAAAGATATATATTACATGGTAACTTATTTTAATGAGAAATTTGCGCTTGACGACCTTTACAAATTTCCTCAAGGTTGGGTCTTATGTAAGAGAGCGCTACTCTCATTTCTTCTTCTAAATTGGTAAGTCTTTCTCTTTTTTTGCTTTTAATATTTGTTAGAGTTGAAAATCCAAGTTCGCACAGATGGGACGTCGAAAAAGCAACAAGATATTCAACGCTCGTTTTGCAATAAATGGATGTTCATTCTCGATGGAAATCAAAACCTTTCCACTCCTTCTTCTTTGAATTTTAGTTGTAACGTTCGATCCGTTGATATATTAATAAACTCATCTGCTTCCTGAATAGAAAAATCTTGGTTCATTATATCAAATTCACCAAATGGATTTCGCGCCCAATCAAAGTCTTCAATATTAAGAGATGGAAAGTAATGAGTTATTTTGTCTTGCAATATTGACAAATGCTCTGCCACATTTTAAATCATTTCGTTAATGTTAACAATATTTTCTGTTGCTAATAACGCGAAACATATCAAATTTGCGATTTTGAGCAATACGATTTTTTCAAAGCAAAAGCTTTTTCTGGAAAGCTAGCAATTTGTCTGTGGATGTCAGAATATTTTCATTTTTCCTTGAAGAGATGTATTGACTGAATTTAAGTAGCTGAAGATATCGGCTAAATATGCTAGCTTAGTACACCATGCATCATTTTCCAAATATTTTACGTATACATCATTACCCTCTTGTCTAAAAAAACTAGCAATTCCTGTTTCAACTCATGAACTCAGGTTAGCACTTTTCCTCTTGAGAGCCACCTCACTTCAGGTGCAAAAGCAAACATTCATATTTGGATTCCATGGTGTTACAAAGTTGTTTGAACATGCCGCAATCTATACGATGGTACATCAGTAGTTTAATTGTCATACAGAAACACTTTACTTATTTAAATTTACTAGTGTTTGGGCTTAAACAACAGTGTGAAATTCGATAAACCAGATGGCATGAACAAATTTTTATAAAATCGCATTAATGGTGCCTGAAAAATATGTGCCGTTGTTATTCAATTTTCTGGTGCGGTTTCATGATACATAATTGTATCTGGTACCAAAAACGCTTGCGAATGCAGCTCTCCATAAGGCAAATAAGTACGTATTATAAAAATCTTTTCTATTAGTGGCCCATTTTTAAAAAATCTGCAAATTATATTGGTTATTATGTGTTTGGATCTTTAAATTAAAGACCGACATTCTGTGAATACAAGGCAATTTTCATTTTAAAAATAAAACTTAGTGAAGCGCGAGAAGCCTCAAACGTGCATCCGGTTAATATATTTTACAGCTAGAAATATTTATAATCTATGATATTTATGACGTCACGCACATTTATACAAGCATAGACATGTTTAAGTAAGCCGTTGACTACTCGAATCGCGCCCACAAGAAGTATTTATCCAATAACTAATCGTTTGAGCTCACACATCGACATTGTTTTTAATAGTCGAAGTAGGGTTACCTATTGTAATAATTATTATTGTATTGTATAATGAAAATACCTCATTTGATTATGTAAAGCATTATTTCCTTCTTTAAATTGCCCAAATATTGAATTTTTACAAATTTTACATACGTGAATTATTTAAAACGGATGATACAATATTTTAATTATCTGCTTTTCAGACCTCAAACAAAAACAAGTACAAGGTTAATTTTATGCAATCAAATCGAGCATTGGACGTAATATTTATGCAGATTTGTGCAGATTTCTGCTAATGAATAGCACAATAATATTAATGGTTAAGCATTTTGCTCATAGATGGATTCCTGGTGTTTACACTCGGAGCATTTCCTTATGACATATACTGATACATTAACGTAAAGTGCTCGGGCTTTCAGTTTACGAATCGAGTTTTGTGAAGTCGCTCTAGGTAAGTAAACTAATTTTTGTGGCCAGATTTTAACAGCACATTGTTTCAGATGATGACAATGCTTATTTTAAAAGACTTATTTTAGCATAATTATGTGTTTAGTATTCGCCAGACGGGTATATTAATATGACCGTTGCATACACGTTTTAATAAATGTTGCAAATAGGCAGGCGCTCGGCTATTTTATTTACATCTTATTTATTCAGTAGCATGAAAATTTGTATATGAATTAAGTTTTATAGGTTTATAAACTGTAGCAGCAACTTAAGTCGCCGCTACCACTAGTTTTTAGTATTATGTAATAGGATCATAATGGTTAGCATCATGGCATATTATAGGAATGAATTTAGTGCAATGTCATTAATAACTGAAATACCTATAAAATATATTTTTTGAACTGGTTGGTGACATGCCCAGTTTCCATGTAAACTACTGGTTTTAATTTTTAATTCTTATATTATATTATATTTACACATCAATTCTAATATCAATATCGAAATTTACAAACTATTAAAAATACTAGAATAAAACTGAAGTAGCCCACGGTCGTATTCATTATAAATTATAGAATGCTGTCGTTTATTATCCCTTCCCTCCCTTCTGCTTACAATATTACTAATTCATTTTACCTAATAATTTGCATCATAGTAAAACAATCGCATTTATTCATTCTGTTATTGGCTACGCATAATTGCTTTGAGAGTCCATAATTCTATACAGGCTAGAACAACAGGTATCTTATCCATCGTGTATATGTAACTGCATGTTTTGTTAATATCAACTTAATAGCTATAATTCATTTATAAAGGTGCCAAAAAATATTTACTATGCAGCTTTGATCTTTGTGCGCATGGTAGACCTCTGCACACGCCTCTGACTAAACCTGAGTCCACGGTGCTTGCGGCATAGTCCCAATTCAACATCAAAAGCTCAGCGAATAGGCTATGAGGTAAGTGTTATTGCACCGTGTTACCTTGCGCCCAAATATCATAACAATAAGTAAACTCAGTTGTTAACAATAGCATCATGGATATAAAGCTACTGGAAAATGGTTTGGGGTTTAAACTGGTGGTTGGCCATATTTATACGACAGATACCACAATGTGGGAGTGTATCGGCATTGGATGATCCTAATCCCTGCTTACAAACCAGGATGTCATCCATTAAAATGTCAGGTATATATAGTTTAAAAAAGCGCTGCCTGGTGGCTATAAAGAACCGTCGTACCCCACCCCTAGGCTTTATATTGCAATATGCTATTGTGATTAACTGTAGTAAGTTACTTAGTAATGCGACATTTTGGATATATATGGGGCTGTTGGATCATAGGTTAGAGTAACATCGGGTACGATTAGAATATCACAATGTATTGGCGACTTAGATCGCAATCGATTGAGCAACTATTGATCGAGCGTAGCCCAATAGTATCCGTTACGACGACCTTAGCGCTGTATTCGCAAAAGTGATGTAAAACGACATTTCATTATGAGCGTATTATCAAAACATTATTCAACTTTATTTTTACAAAATACAATGCAGATACAAATTATATAGATATCCAGCTATTGGCTATCCTTTGGAATCTTTTCGGTAGTCTAGCGTTCCACCCTATTGGATGTATAAGGAAGCATTTTTCTTATCTAATTAATATTTTGCTCCTGCCCATTATAATGTTAGAGACGGCAAAGCTGATGTTGTGGGCGTTGGTGCTGTAATTGCTTGATGGTTTGATGAGGTTGGTAAAATTGATTATATTGTTGATATTATTGATGTTGTTGATGTTATCGATGTTGTTCATGTTGTTGATACTGTTGATGTTGTAAATTCTCATCATTCATTTTTTATGACAGTATTTGAGTCAATTAAATTTTTTATCTTAAAACTTAGAATTTAAAAGATATTACATCTGAATATCTGCCAACAGTTTTATAAACCCCATCTCCTCGATTATTTCCATAAAATCATCCAAATCTTCGGGCAATACTAACACAGCAGTACAGTGCGGTATTGCTTCCTCGTATGACTGGCACATAAGACATTTTTGTCCTTCTATCGAAAACCGTTGCCCGCATTCCGCCTTTTTTACTCGTAGAGCATTGCGAAATCTTCGAATAACCTTCCCAAAGTCTTTATACATAGTTGTTTAATCGCCTCTTTAAAACTGTATAATCGATAAATTATAACTTCTATGCCAACAGTCTTTTTATATGAGCTACTCTAGTTCGGATATGCCCCGATTGTACCCGATTTGTGTTATGCTTATTCTATTATACAACCCTCTTCTCTTAATTCTTCTATTATTGATACCCCTCTAGTGCCAGGATAACCTCTATTATTTAAGGTTATGTCACTGTTTTCTGTATCAATTTCCTATTTACTTTTTCCCGAACTATGCGTATCAGATTGGGGATTATACTTAACTCCATAAACTGACGTGTATATATATATATTTTCGTCATCAGTTTTAACCAGCACGTTCGTATACTAACGATGTACAGGCTCGTCATAAACTGGTAACTTAATCTTTTTTTAAAAGTTCGCCTCTGTTTTCAACTTTAATCTCCTTTATAGGTTTTAGTATTTTTCCGCTATTCCTTGTGACTGGGAAGCGGTGATTTGTAAAGGCTAATGTAATGTTTATGAGCTTCTTTGAATTCTGGTTGTGAAGTAGTATATCCTTTTTGCGTTCCACAAACTTCTTTCGTACGGCATCCTGCATAAAATGATGCTTATGTTTACTTACAATAAAATCTTTAACGTCCGTCATCATGAAACTTGGGATTGAGGCTAACCATTAACGGCTTCTTCTATATTTATATACTCATCGAAATTTTTTCTATATCGCCCCTTACCCAAATCAAAATCTTTTACAATAGTAATAAAACTATATTTCGAGTCACCACCATTCCAGCATCGCTGACAAATTTCTTTAAACTTTATAAAGGGCATATCACTGCCAACATGATTTAGAAAGATATGCCAAAGATTTGCATCATCCTGTTTCCATATTGAAATAACATTAGCGTTATCTGTAAGTCCGTGCTTTACTGTGCTGGCATACGTTTGACATAAGTAAAAGGAATCAATACTCTTATGTCTACCAAAGGAGAAAAACTGTGCGATCTTGTTTTGTTCGTTTGCATGAATATCATCAAAGACAATAATTGAATCTTCTTTTGCATCCTCTGGCCTAATCAAATCTTTATAGTTCCCAAATTCGTAGTAACCAATATCCGTCTTTAAGGGTTCAAATAACTTTCTTAACAGTTCATACTTTGGCTGATATAAACTTTTAGAAAACACATAGACGTTTTGGAATGTAAGCCCATTCTCATGTAAAATGAGAGATATTAGAGCGTTGGTTTTTCCACAACTCGATGGTCCAGCAAATATTGCCCTTATATTGGATGGGAACAAAGGTCCATGTTTACCAACTTCCTTTGCACTAGAAGTGGTATATGTATCAAAGTTTTGTATGGGTATTTTAACTTTTTGTCGTGCAGCTTCCACCGGGATATTTGATTCTCTACTTTTATTTCGAGCACCAAGTTTATAGAGGTGATCCCATAGCGTTGTTCTAGGCACATTATACAACCTACTAGCTTTACGCGTATTTAACACACCTTTCCGAATTTCACTAATTGCTTTCTCTAAAGATTGCTTGGTGTACATCTTTCAAATATACAGCTAAGACTGATTCAAAAATTTCAAAAAGCAGTCTTTTATACTAAATAGTTCATCCCCGCCCGCCCGCCCGTCCGTTCATCCACCCGTCCGCCCACCAGCCCGTCCGCCCGTTCATCCGCATTCGTCCGCCCGCCCGCCCGTGCAACCGGTCCACCCGCCCATATGAAACGTTGCGCTGCAGCCAACAAGTACATGGAGGAAGAGTACGATCTCATTACACCGTGTAAGTATTTGGCCTACTACGATGTCAATAACTTTTCCCCATATCTATGTTATATAATTTTGAGTTGATTTTTAAACCCCAGGACATATGTTCACTCGATTTAAAAAATTTTCTAAACCTCAAAATTCCGAATGGGGCACCCGCAAAGCCGATAAACATAATGAAGAATTCATGCGAGTCATGAGGCTCGTTAAAAATTTTTTCTAGACCGCAAAATGCTAAATGAGGCACCCGCAAAGCCGATAAACATAATTTCATTTATTTCATTTATTAATAAAGTCTCCACAGACATATGTATAGAAGTCCAATTATGGAGTCAACTTAATTCTAAAATTTAAGAACACACTTATACTAGTCTAATATTAAAAATGATATATGTTAAAAAGTAAAATTAAAATATTAAAATAATAGTGCTAAATAATCCCATGTAACTTCACAATGCTAATTATATCTGCCTATATATCCCTAATCGTTAAAAATTTTCTAGTCCGCAGAATGATGAATAGGACACCCTCAAAGCCGATAAACATAATGAAGAATTCGAATGAGTCATGAGAATTGTCATAAGACCCCCTTCCCCCTTCAACACCCTACAACTAGTAGGCAAGCAGAAAGGGGAAGGAAGGGGGGTGGCGATCCAGTGAGAAACGATGTGCGCCAGAAGTGTCTTGAGAATCGTCTGAATTTACAAGGCACACCACCACAACAACTGCGAAATAGAAGGCAGGGTGGGGGGATCGATCGAGTGAGGATCGAAGTGCGCCAGAAGGAAGGTATATTATCTACTAATATACTTGGCTTTCCGGGTAATGATTGTTTGCTTATAGATACCTCGTTATCAAACCATACGTTGTTTTGAGTAAATAATCGCTTTTCCATATTATACAAAAATACATGATGTAATTTGAATTTTACTTTCGTCTATTTTTATTTATTTACGCATCTTTGAACTGCATTTTCTTATCAAAAATGTTGATTGTTTCTACGCACTTACACAACGCTTTGTTAAGTTTTATCTCTCATCTCCGTATTATATTATAACTAATTAGAAACCTTTTGAATGCGTGTTTAATTACATTTATTATCATTCCCCTAAATACGCGTGCTTCTTACTGAAAGATACTGTTACTTGCATTGTTTAAAATTATTAAAGCTCTATATCCCGAGTGTTAAATCCTTATTATTTACCTAATGTATGAGTTACCTATTTCTATGATAAATATGCGTCCTCTTATTGTAAGATGTGTGTATTTGCGTCGTTTAATACTGATTATGCTTCATATACAGGGTGTTAAATGCTTACTATTTACAAACTATAAGAATTATTAAATTTTCTACTAAATAAATGCAGTTTTCTGCTTCCTATCGTAATTTATGGTTTCTGCACGACCCTTGCTATACAATACACCCTTAAACAATCCCCTATCACAGCAATATATATATAATGCTTTGATAAGGGGTTGGTTATGGGGTGTATTGAATAGCAAGGGTCGTAGGGTAACCTAAATTGCAATAGGAATCAGAAAACTGCATTTATTTAGCAGAAAATTAAGTAATTCGTACATTATGTAAATGGTAAGCATTTAACACCCTGTATATAGACCATAATTAGCTTTAAACGATGCAAGTGAGCATGTCTTTCAACGATAGAACGCGTATTCAGAGGAAATGATAGTACATGTAATTAAACACGCGTTGAGAAGTGTTCTAATTAGTTATAAAACAAATACGAAGATAAGAGATAAAACCTAACAACGCTTTATGCAATTAGGCGGAAACAAGAAACGTTTTGATAAGAAAACGCAGTTTTAAAGACGCATAAACGAAAACAGCATTGAAGTTACATAATTTATTTTGTACAATTATTGAAAAGGCGATATCTACACAAAACAACGTATGGTCAGATAACGAATAATAAGGTATCAAATAAACACCTTACACGGAAACCGAAGAAATTACATCAGAAACAACTTCGAAATGCAGGGAATATTAAAAACCTGGTTGGTTGAGATATCTGCAAGACTGCTTGGAAACCCAGCCCACATGTAAGTGGAATGAGCCTATATAGAGCTATAGTAAGACAGTTTAGTTCACAACTCAAGCAGCGCGAAGCTGCGTCACTGCTAATCAGAAAGTCACGCGTAATTTAATATTTAATAAAATATCAAGTGTATGTTACAATGATAAAGTGCAACGATTATGAAAACTTCTTTTGCCGTTTAACGTGAGTAGAATTGGGGTAATTTATTTAAACTAAATTTTAATAATAATAGGGCTTCGAATTGATGGTACATTTCTGAATACTTTGAATCTGTTAATGTGTTGATGACAATAATTCGAATTGGTCGATATAATAATTCGAATTGGTGGTACATTTTTCAATACTTCGAATCTGACATATAACACTTCGAATGTGTGGTGTATTTCTGAATACTTCAAGTTGCAATAATTCAAGTATGCGTCGATAAGAATAATTTAAATTTGGATAGATATAACATTTTGAATCTTTGATATAATAATTCGAATTGGTGGTACATTTCTGGATAATTCGAATCTGTGAATGTGGATGACAATAATTTAAATTTGGATCGATAGAATATTTCGAATGTGTTGATGGTTATAATTCAAATTTGGGTCAATATAATACTGCAAATCAGCGTCGACAATTATATTTTGGTACAATTCTGGTACAATTTTGAGTTGGGAGATTCAAGGCATATCAAATAAAGAA
Source organism: Platerodrilus igneus (assembly GCA_036346225.1). Classification (NCBI taxonomy): domain Eukaryota; kingdom Metazoa; phylum Arthropoda; class Insecta; order Coleoptera; family Lycidae; genus Platerodrilus; species Platerodrilus igneus. Next base: position 2,085,010 of record JARFIW010001018.1, read on the forward strand.
GCACAAAGTAATTTTTGGAAAACGAGGGGTAACTGGACTCAAGGTATTGGTTTGGCTAAGCAGAGCAATGATAGACGAATGAGGACATCAAAGGGGTGTTGATCCACAACCCGAACAAGCTGTAGCAGGTCGGATCTTTTAATTTTAAGATATTTTTCTATTTAAATTTCAATACTGAATTTATTCAATTTATATAAAATTTGTAATGAAGTCGACAACAAACATTGCATACGTTAAACTTACGTAATATATTGTAAAGGGGTCTAGAACGTTCCAGGTTTCTTTGGTAAAAAAGGTAGTTTTTGGTGATTTTAGGTTGAATTCGAAGTATATAAATTTTGGGGTAAATGATACATATGATATTGATTGATTGAGGAGTGTATTTAAATATTTTTCAAAACTTGTAAATAATATTTCTTTTCATTATATGAAATTAATTGACTTCGCTTTATCAATTCAGCCAAATAGGTAATCATAAAGGGTGTAGAAGAAAAATTAATCATAGTAACGTTGTGCACTCTGTGTAGATTAAAAAGGGCTAGCCGTGGCATAATAATAAAATTAGTAAAATTAAATTTTATTTGAGAACACAGAGCGGTGGCGTTAAGTAAAAAAGTCATAACACCGAGTACGGCGTTATCATATCAATATATATATATATATATATATATATATATATATATATATATATATATATATATACCAACGTGCAAATTATATTTCACATTCCTTTTCCACGGTATAAAAGCTTTTACGACAAAAACAAAAAGGTAATTCACACAAGTCTATTTTCTTAACTATATTACACAATTATGTGTAATTAAACAAGAATTTCCTAAAATTAATTATTTAGTACAAATAATTTGTGAAGCGCTTTTTAACGCTTAACATACAAGATTTAGGTAAACGGTATTTAGAGGACTGCGATAATAAAGGACAATGCGTGCATGTGGATTTTCAAAGATACCTTGTTTGAAAAATACTTTGTTGTTTGATGAGAGGTTGCGTATTGTTTTCTTAAAGGTGCCAAGGTGGTTTTCAAAAAGGAATTGGCTTCAGATAAATACCATTTTCACTGTTTGACAGCAAAACTAGTTGATATGCTTTGAATCGTAGAGATAGCTTGCTTATGAAATTATCGGTAGCAAAAAATATACACATTAAATACATTCTCATTATGATCGTTGTGCAAGTGTGCGTGTTCGTGCGTGCGTGTGTGTACGTACTTGTCTTGTGTATGTGAGTGCGTGTGTCTGATACAAATATAATTTGTTGTTGTTTCCAAGTCGTTTTCAATAATTTTACTATAATTCCCAAGTATTGCAAATAATGACAAATTCCTATTTATTTGTTATAGATATGGGTAAATATCAAAATCCCCTCATATGACCTTTAAACGTGCCTGTTTTTTATCGTGGGAGTAAATTACATTGTGACGTGCAAAACAGTACAATGTTTATGGCTATGATTATTTGTTATCATACTTTATATCATAATGAATGCAATTTTTCAGCCTTTGTGTTTGGAGTGTATTTAAGTCACAGTTTATTCAAATGTTTAGGAACACATTGAACGCCAATGTGAAGATTATTGGGCATATAAAGTGTCTAACTAATATTGAGTATTCACATAAAAAGCTTAATGTGTTTTAATATATTTGTCAATAAAGTAGCGTATTTACATTACTGCGATTATATTAAAATCAATAACTCATTAAAGCTATGATGCGATGATCCAATTTTATTATTTATTTTAACTGTATTATAGAAAGATTGTTTGTGTTTCAGTATTGATCTCGATTGGTAGCCTTGATCTCAATTTAAGTTTCGAAATTAGTTTAATTTTCCTCATGGGTTTACATCCTCGGCATTTGTCGAACAATACAATATAAGTAAAATCTAAAAACATTGAATTTTCGGATGCGTATTCTGAATTAACTCAACTGCTATGCTTTGTGGATTGCATAACCAGTAATTTATCAACATATTATTAATTATAAAATTACAATGTTTGTATGCGGAACCTGTAACTTTTTTGGTGTATTGTTTAGTGTTATTTTCGTGTGTCATGTTTCTGTGCGTGTGTGGATAAAAATATACAGGCTACATTTTTTAAAACTCTTGGTAGCCAAAATACTGTCATCTTAGATTTAGGACTTCTCTTATGAATTTTCTTCCTTGGTGATACAAATTTGCCACTCTTCGGTTTGCTCTTCGCTTCTGAAATAATTCGCTCGACTGTGTTTAGTCCAACTCCAGTTGCTGTTGCTACTCGTTTTTGTAAATTATTCGTAGGAATGACAGGCATTCCATTCTTTTTTTTTCTCACAAACTTATACACACTAAAAATAATTTCTCTTCCTTGACTGTGAACTGTTTTCTTGCGGATACTCATTGTAAAATTAAAAGCTCAGAAATAACAAAATAATCTGTAAAACCAAACATTATTCTTCTAATTTCAATTAATATTCTTCTCATATTCTCATATTCTTCTAATTGAATTGAAATCTTTATTATACCTACAAATAAAAAACTAGACTGAGTTGCAGTGGTTTTGGAAAAACTGGTTGAAGTTGAACCAAGACTGAAATCTCATAAATAATAATCAAAAATAATAATAATGAACCGCAAATCTTAATACGCAAATAAATGGTAGATGAATTAAAAATCGACAGCTGAGTTGGGCTCCATAAATGCTCTGAAGTTTAAGGTTTCTTAATTCGAGCACCACTGTTGGTAGCCATAAACGCTCTGAAGCTATGCTGGATTAAACCCTAAAATTAATTCGAACCCCACAAATTGGGACGACATAAATGCTTTGCAAAAGCTCCACGAATGGGCCTTCATAAATGCTCTGAAGTTTACTTGGACCAAAGCTCCACTTAGGTTTTACATAAAAACTGCTGCTCACTTCTTGATGAAGATGTTCCTTTTGGACGCCAAAATCCTCCCAGCTTTTTCTTTCTATACTTAAAATTGCTGCTTTATCAGGGAAGTTTGCCACGGCTGCTCAGCTGAAATCTGAAATACTGCCCCATTATTCTAAGAAAGAAAACTCGACTACCAAACATTCACCACAATTTATTTCAACAGAAAATTCTAGACAAAAATTTTTATCTTATTATTATTTCACACATAGATTAAATTACATTCATCCTCGTTTTACAATAATTCATTTTTAATCCAATATTTGTGATACAACTTTACTCATCAATAAACTCAGTAAAGTAACTGGGCTTAACCATACCCTTACTTTAACCCCAGGTCTAATATGAGCTCATAGTAAAAACCCCCTTTGGACACATGTGCTAATTTTTGCACTGAAAATCACCAATAGACCCTTTTACTTTGTACATATACAGATACTGAAAAATTATTTTATAAATATAAATCCTTATATAAAAATATGGTCAAAAGTACTCTATAAAAGTTCAAAGGTAAACTCTTTTGTCCTTAATATTCTTAAAATTATGCCTATACGACACCAAAATGTCATAAAGCACCAAATGCACACAACAGAATAAAGTTTCACTAAGTGCTTATCTTGCACCAACAACCAAAATAACAAGCAATCTCTACTTTCAGCTCTCAAGCAAGTTTCGTATACTCAAGATGTACTGTATAGTTAATGTTTTTAGGATGTACTTTATCGTAAATAACTTAAATTGGTGTTCTGCGCAGCAGCCAATTAGGTTTTGAAAGATCTCTATTAATAACTAGAGCCCGGATTTTTAAATTTTTTTCTTATTACAATTATTATAAGCAGCTAAATATTTGTTTAAAATTTGTGTAATGCATTGGCAAACTTTTTTATGCTTATTTTGGTTATTTTCTTTTTTTTTAACTTTTTTTCCCTTACATTTACGCGTTTTTAAGCCTTTCTTCATCATTAGGTCTTCAGTCCTGAAACTGGTTAGACGCGTACCATCATTATTTCCTATTCTAAACTAACCTACACATTTCCCTGAAATTTGTACAATCTGCATCTATCACTAGCTGATCTAGATCTACATCTACCTCTTTTTTCCTATCTCTGCTTGCAATATATCCCATACTATTCCCCAAAAATGCCTTAGAACGTATTCTGCCCTTCTGTTTCTCCTATTTTTTCCCACAGATATCCTCGTTCCCTACAATTTCTATAACTTTGTTATTAACTTTGTCTGTTCATGCAATCGTCCTCAAACATCTGAAGAACAGCATTCCAAAAGGCTGTGTAACGTGCATTTTTATAGCTTATTTATTGTTGTTAATTTGATGGTGTTCCTCATGTATATTTCGACATTTTAAGTTAAGTGTAAATAATGTTTTGCTTCAAATTCTAGTCTAATTAATGTAATAATAAAATAATATTTAAATGTGGGAAAAATATTAGTGTAGATAAGCGAACCACAAAGTGTTAATGCCTTTGAGTAGATAACAAACTTAGCACAGAATATGTGTATCAAATATTTGATATTTTGTAAGGTAAAAGTTAATTATGCTGAAGTTAATTATAGATTGCATCGTTCTTGTCTTGCCGTAAATATAAATTTCGTTCCTGATGTGGATTATTTGTAAATTGCATTCCAACTTATCGCAAATGATAAACCGCTGTAACTAATTATTATATATGATTGCGGCATCCTACGTTTTGGATGTTCCTGATGTTATTAACAAGTCTAGATAAGATACGATAAGCGGTTGTAATAGAACGAGTTGAATAAACAGACGAGGAGTCGTGTTTTGTTCTTTATTCCGATATACTAAGTACGTTAAGAATACTGTTTTCTCTTTGCTTTGACTAGTGAGAATTAATGCGGGATTTAGTTTTCGTATTGTTCATGTACGAGCACGGCACGATTTTTTAGTTGTTTTCTTGTGAAATAAAAATTGTATATTAACTGTACAAAAGTGTTTTACGGAACATTTTGACGGACGTACTTATGTGATACACGTGCTTTACCCATTATGGTTCTTTTTAGTTGTTTTGTCTTTTGATATTAAAACTGTGTGTGCGATCTAGTTTCGCGGTCCTTTTCTTTTCGGAGTGGCGCATACTTTGGATTGTTTAAATACAGTGATACTGTAGTTTCTGAATTTTCTAACAACAAAGAATCTAAACTAGATCATTGCTTGCGCAAATTTCGTTATTGGTGAAATATAACAGATTACCGGCTTACAAAGGTATTGGTTGAAATTTCTCACTGCTTTTTGGGATGTTTATGAAAATAATATACCTTTGGTCCCAGTTGAAATTAAACTAGTGCTTCAGAGTATTTCGAAATTATTGTCTTAGGAAATAGAATTACCAAGAAATTTGTCGAGGCTACATAGTTCCGACGCGTGATAATGTCTGCTGCTAACACCAGTGAAATAAGTAGGTGTGATTAGCGTAACGTGTGATAAGTTCCATCAACACCCTCACAGTCAAGGGTGAAGTGCTTCGTTAGTGCAGGACATCGTTGAATCTCACACTTCCGTTGCAAGGAAGCGTTGCTGAAGGACTTTTGTAAGTTGAACTATTTCCTACTGGTTATTACTTTAAATATCTATCCGTGGCTTTACCATATCTTTGTCGTTCTGATACCTTTTACAATAGACTTGCATGCTATTTTAAAACATAGAAAAAAAAGAAAGAAAGAAAAATCAATACTACTAAATTACTCATACCAATTGTGTCTTACCTATTTATTTACTGAATTACTCATATCAATTGTGTCTTACCTATTTATTTACTGAATTACTCATATCAATTGTGTCTTACCTATTTATTTTTTTAACATTTTGTCTGATTTATGTTTAATTGGTGTGTGAGGAAACGTTTCTGCTACTCCCCAATATTACCTCACTTTGTATTAAACATTTTTCTGTATTGCTTTTACCGTTGTTATATTATATAGTTTATCTAAACAGTTTCTTTTATTTACATTCTACAAAGTACTGAATAACTTAGACGTTTCATTGCTGCTATGCTTATTCTTTTTTTTTCAGGTTTGCATAACTAATTAATTTTATTGCAGGTATTATCACTAACTCCTTACGGCCGCGTACATGGTATGTTGGTCTGCTTTCTACACCCCCCACTCTCCGATTGAGCCCGGTCATTTCTTCTTTGATTTTCTTTTTGTTACGCACGGCTACGAGCCAACTTAACATAACTTTGGCGCCCAACGTGGCTGCCACGAAAAAAAAAACGTAACAGCTGCTACCGTTTTTCGGTCTGCTTTTCCTACTGCCCGTATTTCATAGGCATACTGTGCTGTGCTCCACACATATGCTGTCAACAATTTTCTTTTTGTTTCTATGTTTCTTGTCTTTTATCATGGGCGCTGTTCCTTCTTGTTAGATGTAGTTCGGTCCCCTTCTATTGTTCTTACAATTATATATCCTATTTCTCCGACATTCAGTGGTTGTCTAGGGGGTCCCGGGTTCGAATCCCGACACGGTCCGCTTGAAAAATGTTAGGCGAGCATTTTTCACAAAAAAAACACCCTCGTTCGGATGAGAGGTGAAATGGAGGTCCCGTGTGTGAGTGTTGTCACGCACGTTAAAGATCCCTACCTTGCTTAGAACAGCAAGGGTTCGGCAAAATTTCAAATTTTTCAGGTAAAAAAAACTAGCTTCCTGGCCAATGTAGTACTTTCGAGTGGAGCATTGGAAAGGGGGGTAAGCAGCCTGTGGCTGTCAAGTTCACCCAGTACTTGGACATTTACCGATTTAATATTTTTTCCAATATATCTTTTCGCACAGTCAACATTAGTTGCAGATATTTCACAACCAGCACCTGTAGTTGCATATAATAATCATCAGATTTATCTGCGCTTATTTTTTCGTCATTAGGTTTTCCGTCTCACACCTGGTTTGACTCATACCTGCACTTATTTATCTTCTGAGCTAGCCTACAGTTCCCTGAAATTCTCACACAGCATGTATACAGCTCGATTTCCCTTCTGTTGTTTTCTAATTTTCTGCCCTATTTCACCGAAATTCAGTGAAGGGGGTTAAGCAGCCTGTGACTGCCAAGGTCCCCCAACACTTAGACATTTGCCGAATTAATAGTTTTCCAGTAAATCCTTTCACACAATTAACATTATTCGAGAATATTGCCCAGCCAGTACTTGTAGTTGCTGATAATAATCATCATGTTTAAGTACAGTTACTTTTTTCGTGATTAGTTTATCCATCTTGGGACTGGTTGGATGCGTACCTCCATTGATTTCTATTCTGATCTAGCCTACACATTTCCCTGAAATTCCTGCAGCTTACATCTTTCACTATCTGTGTGCAGTAGTCTAACCTAGGTCTACTTCTACTTCTCTTTTTTCCTATCTCTGCTTCTAACATATTCCGCACTATTGCCTCATGCCGTAGTATGTGGCCTAACATCCTATCTCTCTTTTTTTTACCGTTTCCACATATTTCTTTCTTCCCCTACCATTTTTAGTACCTCTTCGTTTTTAACTTTTTCTGTCCATGATATCTTCATCATACGTTTGTAGCACCGCATTTCAAAGGCTTCTACCTTTATCTTGTCAGCTTCTCCTACTGTCCAGGCTTCACAGCCGTACAGTGCTGTGCTCCACACATATGTTTTAAGTAATCTTTTCCTTGTTTCTATGTTTGTAGTCTTTGAACACAGTAGTTGCTTTTTCTTGTTAAATGTATCACGAACTAGTGCTAATCTTCGTTTTATATCTTTTGCGCTTTTCCCGTCTTGCGTTATTTGGCTTCCTAGATAGCAGAAATCCTTAATCTCCTGTAAATTCGTGTTACATATTTGTATTCTTGTTTTTGATTTATTTTCCCCTCCTTAGCATACTAGTACTTTACCCTTTTCTTATATAGAATTAAATTCAAATAACCCAAACTATTATTTAAAAGAATCATTCTGTTACATATGACATAACTTCTTAAAATTCTGTTTAATCCGAGGGTGTTTTCACACAATGGTGTAGGTAGTTTTACCACTGTCTTATCCTTGCAAGCAGGCTTCTTTGCCTTTTATAAATACCCCACCAAAATTAGGGCCAAATTCATGAATCCTACTCATGTGTCACCCTTACTTTGCTCTAATTGCGCCCTAACCTTATTCATAAATAGGTTCACAACAAATGAGTCACTCATTCGCCCTAAATGTGAGCGAGTAGTTTCATATATATGAGTGGTAAATAAGTGTGATTCAGTGATCACTTAAGCCTCACTATAGTTTTCCGTATTTTAAATTAAATCTGACTATTTATTTGTTTTTTAAAAGAACATTTTATAGCAATTTATATTTAAAATATTATCGTTGGCAATGGAAGATTTTTTAGAATTTATTGATTATGTGCCTATACCCAGGTAATATTCTCAATATTTTTGCATATTGTTTATTATTTCAAATGTTCTCAGAAACGTACGGGATAATCTTAATTCTTTTACAAAATTTACAAACTAGGAACTATTCCAGAGGTTTAAATTTTCAAGAGAAATAATTTTATACATTATACTGCCTCTGGTTTATCCCCAACCTAGAAGTTTGGACAATCGTGGACATCCGATCCCAGAACTCTTACAATTATGCATAGCACTGCGTTTTTATGCAAGTGGTAGTTACCAAGTAAATTGTTTGAGCTAATCCTGTGCTATTATAGTGATTTATTATTATTTTAGAAAGTGAATGGTGACGTGGTGCAGATTAGCCAATCTTCGGTAAGTAGGATTGTGAATGAAGTGAGCGATCGCTTGGCAAGAACTTTGCGAAAACATGTATTTTTCTCACAAGGCCACCTTGAAGTAAGGACTACCAAGCGGTTATTTTACAACCCATGAGTTGTTGATGGAACACGTGAAGGTTAAGAATCCAGGTGGTATTAATGGAGAAGTATTTAGAAACCGCAAGGGATGGATGTTATTGAATGTCCAAGTAGCAGGTCCAAAGAACGAGATTCTTGACATAGTTATTAGATGGCCAGGCCAGAACTTTTAACAGTAGTTCTGTCCACATGTACTTATTACGTGGTGATATTGCGGGTATTCTATTGGGTGACAGTGCTTATACACAAACTAGGCATGTGTATATACCACTATTAAACCCTGCTAATAAAGCCGAGCAACGATACAACTCTGCTCATATTCGTACCAGGAATGTTGTTGAACGGACATTTGGTATATGGAAAGAACGTTCCTGCCGCCGGATGATACCACTTCAACTGAAATTGAGAAACACGACCAGACTTATCGCAACTGCAACTGCTGTACTGCTCAATATTGCAATTCGACATAGGCAACAGTTTCAAAAAGCTGATTTCCATGAGGAGCATACCATACCCGTAGATAATGCTCTGGATAACATGCGCGGGAATGTAATTCGTAATGCTTTTATTGAAAGGCATTTTAGATCAATTTTATGTTATATTTTTTCTATTTCAGTAATTGTTGGTATTAGTGGAAAAAGTTTAAATATATGGAATCATACTACTGCAAGAAATTCGTTCTTACTGTAGTTTTTAGGCATTAGTTCATAATCTTATTGTGTTATTGTATGCAAATTATTCTTTGAGGTCATTAGCTTTTAGAACAATCGTATTTCAACATTTTTTAAGTTCAGATGCACATTCTTATATCACAAAGGCGACAGCTATAATTAAAAATAGACTGTAAGTTTGTATAATATATTTCAAAAAAATACGCTAATGTTTATTAAAATTATTGCAATTGTGAAATTTTTATTTTTTCCTGCTTTAAAATTTCTTGAGCAATCTGTAAACGCACTTTCTGCTCTTTCTTTTTAATTTTTGTTTTTCTAACCTAAGAAGGTGCAACTCCTCTTCTTGTCTGCTAAGAGCAGCTATTCTTTCCAAGCGCTTAGCTAACTGTTGCTCTATTGTAGTGCCCCTAGATAAATAAACATTTTTTTAGTGTCTGCACCACGTTCAAACGTGGGTGGTAAGGCACGTGCTCTTCGACTGCCTACTCGAGGTGGCAAATCAAGGGATAGTTGATAGCAAATTAGCTATCGTAGGGCTAGTATGGCCAAAGAGCCCAGAAGAAGTCGGGGAAGTGGCTAACCAGCAGGCGTTCTGAACAGCTCGTAAAGAATTTGCGGGAAGGGTCGCGAGATTAGATGGTGATAACCGAGCGTAAATCAAAGGGAGGGAGTGGGGGAAGGATTGTAAAATTATTGAATTTATTTTAGCTTGGCATGATATGGTAAATGAACATGAAAAACCAAAACGTGTTTTAATTTTAAAAAAAAACGAAATTGAAAACCAAAACAAATAACCACAAGTCTAATATGTACAACAAACCCCCACACCACTAAACAATATCTGCCTCTCTGTAAACGCGCGGAATATCGGGAATAAATCAAAACTAAATAAATAATAACAAAATAAATCAGTAAAATAAATAAATAAAAATAAAATAAGGTGAAACCGCGCATTCCCCCAGGACTTAAAAGTTTCAGTGATTGTGACCCCCCTTCGAACGTTTAGTTCATAACAACCAGAACTTTAGCGGTGTATATGCATCTTCCTCTAGCAGTAAGTTACAAATAGATGTAGGCAGACGACTACATCCTCGGATGCTGGAGAAACTTTTTATCGAGGTAAAAATAAAATTGTGGCGGCTGTGCTCACATAAGCATAGATTTGTATTAATAAGTAAATTTTGTAATAATTTAACGAGCACATTTTGTGTGTAATGGCGCTAGCCGTCATAATGCTAATGCGAATGCAACTGATAATTTGGGTTATGCTTTCTGCAATTTTATGCACTGCTACACGCTTAATGCTTTTTTAGATATTTATATATTTATATTACATTTATATTATATATATATTACTCATATTTAGACCAGGGTAGAAAATTAATTAATTACAGCAAATAATTTTAATCACCGTGTATAAGGAATTTTATTAGATAATATGCTTTATTAAAAAACCGTGGAGAATAAAAATTCATTCGTTTCATTAAAAATAAGAGATTTAAATTATTTACAAGACGCTTTATATAAAATGAAGCAGTATTAAAATGACTCAACGTGTAATTTAATTATTCCGAGTAAAGAAACAAATGGAAATTACGTGCAAAATTTATATTAATTGATTCAAGTTTGGGTAACGGGTATTAAACAAAGTGTACACATAATAATTAATATTTAATTTGTATTCGCTAAAAATGAAAGGGTAGAAGTCAATTTTAGTTGGAGTTAATTGAACCATTATTAATAATAAGCATAAAAGCCTGTGAAAATTCAAGATTAAAATACCATGAAATAAAGCTCTGAGAATTAATAGTACGATTGAACACCTGCGTAGTTTTAAAAGTCACGTTCGGCGAAAATTTTGCAGATAACAAATGGTTTCAGAGAATGTTGGAGAAACCGTCGCTTACATTAACGGGAAGGCTAGATACGGGGTTATTTAACCCAGATAACAGTCCACGTGGACTGAAATAATCGATAGTAAGGAATATCAATTTGCACCACTTGGAACAGGGTAGATAGAGACGGATAATATGCGCAAGACAGAGATACATATAGTAAAAGGCGGGATTTGAGCAACGTCACGAGGGTCACGATTGGTTGAAAATAAGATGCAGATATGAGGTGTAAACGTAACGATTTCGATACAAAATTTAATTAGTTATTCTCAGAGGTTGCGTGCCGTGTGAAAAATTTCTGAGATTTTCAACTGGCGCGTGTGCAAATTTTGTAGAACCGACGCACGGGCGGGCGAGATGGGAACAGAGAATGCGAAATTCTAAGAATAGTCCGTTTTGGGGACAAAAGCGGCGCACGGGCGAGCTATTATATATACCAGTGTTAATATGAGTTTCTCTCTCTTAGATTTGATTATTCGATGTTTTAAAAAGCTCGCGTAGATTTTGATGATTCAATATTTTAAACAGTTTGCTCGTATATTTTAGTGATTATTAAATACTTCAAAAACAGTTTGCTCTTTACGTGCTACGATACAAGGTAATAAAATCTAGTAATATTTGCGAGTTTTACTGTACCAATTATTCAAATTTGTAACGAGCAATGAATAAACAAAAGTAGGCAGTTTTGGCGTATAGCGCGAAAGAAGTATGAATTTCTTTGCTATTTTTCGGGGGTGTTAATAATCAAATGTTATTCGTAATCGTGATTGGATCCACAACACAAGATTTGAATATACTTAAATGAGTTCCTGAGAAGCTCTGAAACAATTTTAGATGAATGGTGGTGTAGAAAATTTTATAAGCGTTCAGAATTAGAAGCCGTAAACATAACCCAGTTGGAATGGTGAAATTAACAAGGACGATGTACATTGAAGCCACTCGTGCAGTAACCTTCAGGTACTTATGCTTTGTTGTTCCATTTTTGATGTTTTGGTGTTTGTTGAATAACTTTATAATTGGTTTACTTAAAATGGACAATAGTGAATTTGTACAAACAACAAAATTTTAATTTTAAGGTGAAATTTTCTTGTTTAGGTAGAAAGGAGTATTTAGTATTGATGTTCTTGATTATGATGAAAATTTGGGATTGTCTTTGAGCTCAATTAGACGAACCTGTTTAATTAAAGTAAAGGGTGGAAGATGCTCCTTTTATTCAGACTCAGGTCTGCTAATATTGTTAAATTAATTAGTAGGCATCCTACAAGGACTTTAATTCTGGATGAAAATTTAAAATGATGACAAATTTGAGTTTGAACTTTTATGATACTAAAATTTATGCTGAAATTTAATATTGAAATTTTAATGTATTATAAATATTGATGTAAATAGAGTTAACGTTGATGTTTGTGGTAGGAATGTATTTGTTTTTTTTATGAATGAAGATGAAAGTTTTAATTAGGTGAGCAGCCGAGGCGGAAAGGAGAGAGGCGATTAACAGAAGAAAGTCAACGGACCAGTTAATTTAAGAGATTTCACAACATTCTTGACGCCCAATCTGTGGGGCTCGAATATTTTTTTTTAGAAAGGGCCAGTTCCTGCAGATATGAGAGGATTCACAGCATTCTTGGCGACCCAAAAGTGAGGGTCGAGTTCCAAATAAAATTTTTGTAATTTTATTCCAGGAAACTGGCGATCTGAGAGAGAGAGTTCTGTTTGTGTATAAATTTAAGAGTATTTTAGAGTGTGTGAGAGTGATTAGAACGTATGCAGAGAAAGGAGTGGTTAAGGAGTCAAGGCGTGGAAATTGGTAGTGACGATAGTGCATTGTGTGAGAAAAATTCGAAAATGGAAGAAGCTGGAGGAAGTAGAGATCAGTCGAGGTCGGAATCAGGGGATCAAGGAAATGAGTTAATGATGAGAATGTTAGAGGAAATGCGATTAGCTAGGGAGGAATCCAATAGAAAATTAGATCAGCTAAGCGATGAATCTAATAGAGCTAGGGAGGGGTCCAACCGAAAATTAGAGCAGATAAGCGGGAAAATTGAGAAATCGACTAAAGAATTTACAGAATTTAAAAATAGTCTTACCGTGAAAATGGCGAAAGTAGAAAGTAGGGTTGATAGAAATGAGAAAAATATTACAGGTCTTCGACAGGAAATGAGACATTTAAGGTCCGAAGTACGCATTTTTTGTGAAGAAGAAATAAACGTAAAAATGACTGAAGTAACGGACTCATGTAGGGATCAGTTAGGTAGGGTAGAACGCGAAGTTAGTAGTATTAAATACAACATGTCAAGTTTAACGGGGGATGGTCCCAGATTTTATACAGGTGGCGTATCATTGGACCAACACATGAAGTTTTATGGCGATAACAGGGTAAATCCACAAATTTTTATTAATAGTGTAAGAAATCTAGTGGGAAATTTATTGGACGAACAGACTAAACTGAATACGATAAAGGCTTTATTGAAAGCAACGCGGAAGCATGGTACAATTTAGTAGGACAGGAAATTGACACCTACACGGACTTTGAAGACAGATTTTAAAGCACTACTGGAGTGACCACAGACAAGACCAGGTACGAGACGACTTAATCACAGGAAATTTAAGGAGAATTTTCAGGAAGTAGGGAGCAATATGCTATACGCAAGTATAGCATAGCAAAGCAACTGAACCCACCACTGACGGACCGACAAATTATCAAGTATTTATCACGACACTTCGAGGTAGAAGTAAGACAACACGTAGCACTACAGAACATAGTGGACAGAGAAATGTTTTTAGAATACCTGCAGAGGTACGACGACGTAAGTAGTGGACGACCTCGGGATAATAGAGAAAGACAGATCAACACAGTTAGGTTTGACAATAGACGGGACAACTACGCTAGACGGGGGAATAGTTACGGATACCAGCGACAGAATTGGGAACAGCGACGACCATACTTTAGAAGTAATAGTTTAGGAAAGGGACCTGCACCGAGACCGGGACCTACCAGAAGGAATAGTTCACCGGACATGAGGGGGGACTGCTAATACAGGCACGGAACGAGTGGAAATGCCTAGGACATACGCTGAGGTGACGGCTAGACCAGGACCGAGTAGGGAAAACAGACCTGGACAGGATTTTTAGAACGCGACAGACCACTAGATTTCAGTGTAAATGTATATGAACATCCACGTGAATTTTTCAAAATTGAGGAGGAAGTAGAGCCAGAAACTGTAGAAAAATTATGTTTGCCAATTATTAATATAGAAATTTTTGAGAATAATGTAGAAGTATTACTTGATACTGGGGCAGAGGCGAGTTTAATATCGGAGGAATTCGTCAGCAAAATTAGGGATAAGGTTTGTGATAGAATTATGCCTATAAAGCGTAGCCATTTAGTAGCTCCAAATAAAAAGAAGTTTGCTGTAGTAAATAGTGTTGTGGTGCTTAGGATAGAGATAGGAGGTTTAAGCTGTGAACAGGAGTTTGTAATTGTACCTGGACTGAAGTTTCAGAGCATTCTAGGTGTTGACTGTATGATGCAGTTATGGGTTTTGATAGATATGGAAAGGAAGGTAGTAAGGATTAAGGATAGGGTAGTGCCATGGAAGGGCAGTTATGAAGTCACAGTGGATGACACGGGGTTGAGTATTAATGTAGTAGAGGTAGAGGATGATGGAGTTAAACAGATCAACACAATAAGATGTCCAGAGGATAGGAGAGTAGAGGTTCAAGCTTTATTACAAAAACATGCAGAATTAGTGGGGGTAGAAGCAAGCACAGCATTAGGCTATGAGCACGTATTAGAAGTGGATAATTCAGAACCGTTCAACGCAAAAAGGTTTATCCAATTCCAGGAGCATATCGGGAGCAGGTAAAGGCAGAATTAAATAAAATGTTGGAAGATGGCATAATAGAAGTATCAAACACTCATTTCATAAATCCGTTGGTGGTAGTTAAGAAAAAGGTTGATAGCATTCGTTTATGTTTAGATGCACGAAAAATTAATCAATGGACCAAACCGCAATTCCATTGTCCACCATACATGCACACATTTTTGATGAGGTTAAATGGCAAGTTTGTTTTTAATAAAGTAGATTCAAGGAATTTATTCTGGCTGATTTCATTACACAAGAATTCTAGAAGGTACACAGGATTTTCCGCAGAGGGAAAAATCGATAATTGTAAGGTAGTATCGTTTGGTTTGTCGGCAGAAAAGGAAACAATAATAAATAGGAAACAGACAAGTGTAGGGACTGAAGAAAAAGCAATATTTAAGAGTCAGTATAATAGGGATGAGTTTATTGTATGTGAGATAATAGGGATGATAAGTATAGATATAGAAGGGGGAGAAATAGGGTTGAAGAGTATTAGGATGGTGAGAAGAAAGACTTGGAGGGTCAAGAAGAGAGTTAGATTTAAATAACTTGATGAACAAAGGATAGAGATAGGTGAATTTTAGTATAGATATAGAATAGAGAGTAGATAGGTGTATAATAGAGTAAAATTTAAATAGGATAAATAGGGGAGATAGTTAGAAATAGGTACATAGGATGAGAAGGAAAATTAAATGTAGGAAGAAAATAAGATAGGTTAAGTGTAGATATTTCTTATAAGATTAGTGGAGAGTTAGGAATAGAATAAGAATAGGATAGGTATATATGATTAAGTAGGGGGAAGTGAGTATAGTTAAAAGTTAAGAATAGGATAGGTAGATAGGATGTTTATAAAATTAGGTGAGAGTTAGGAATAGGATAGGGTATAGGGTAGGTGTAAATATTTTTTTTTGGATTGGATATAAGTTAGGTAAGTTAGATAGATAAGGGTAGAGTGAGATAGGCAATTTTTTTTGTAAATTTGTTTTGGCAGTCTAAATGTTTTATATTTGCATTCAAATAAGTGGGATTATTTGTATTCAAATAGGGGGAAAATACTCATATTTAAACCAGGGTAGAAAATTAATTAATTACAGCAAATAATTTTAATCACCGTGTATAAGGAATTTTATTAGATAATACGCTTTATTAAAAAACCGTGGAGAATAAAAATTCATTCGTTTCATTAAAAATAAGAGATTTAAATTATTTACAAGACGCTTTATATAAAATGAAGCAGTATTAAAATGACTCAACGTGTAATTTAATTATTCTGAGTAAAGAAACAAATGGAAATTACGTGCAAAATTTATATTAATTGATTCAAGTTTGGGTAACGGGTATTAAACAAAGTGTACACATAATAATTAATATTTAATTTGTATTCGCTAAAAATGAAAGGGTAGAAGTCAATTTTAGTTGGAGTTAATTGAACCATTATTAATAATAAGCATAAAAGCCTGTGAAAATTCAAGATTAAAATACCATGAAATAAAGCTCTGAGAATTAATAGTACGATTGAACACCTGCGTAGTTTTAAAAGTCACGTTCGGCGAAAATTTTGCAGATAACAAATGGTTTTAGAGAATGTTGGAGAAACCGTCGCTTATATTAACGGGAAGGCTAGATACGGGGTTATTTAACCCAGATAACAGTCCACGTGGACTGAAATAATCGATAGTAAGGAATATCAATTTGCACCATTTGGAACAGGGTAGATAGAGACGGATAATATGCGCAAGACAGAGATACATATAGTAAAAGGCGGGATTTGAGCAACGTCACGAGGGTCACGATTGGTTGAAAATAAGATGCAGATATGAGGTGTAAACGTAACGATTTCGATACAAAATTTAATTAGTTATTCTCAGAGGTTGCGTGCCGTGTGAAAAATTTCTGAGATTTTCAACTGGCGCGTGTGCAAATTTTGTAGAACCGACGCACGGGCGGGCGAGATGGGAACAGAGAATGCGAAATTCTAAGAATAGTCCGTTTTGGGGACAAAAGCGGCGCACGGGCGAGCTATTATATATACCAGTGTTAATATGAGTTTCTCTCTTAGATTTGATTATTCGATGTTTTAAAAAGCTCGCGTAGATTTTGATGATTCAATATTTTAAACAGTTTGCTCGTATATTTTAGTGATTATTAAATACTTCAAAAACAGTTTGCTCTTTACGTGCTACGATACAAGGTAATAAAATCTAGTAATATTTGCGAGTTTTACTGTACCAATTATTCAAATTTGTAACGAGCAATGAATAAACAAAAGTAGGCAGTTTTGGCGTATAGCGCGAAAGAAGTATGAATTTCTTTGCTATTTTTCGGGGGTGTTAATAATCAAATGTTATTCGTAATCGTGATTGGATCCACAACACAAGATTTGAATATACTTAAATGAGTTCCTGAGAAGCTCTGAAACAATTTTAGATGAATGGTGGTGTAGAAAATTTTATAAGCGTTCAGAATTAGAAGCCGTAAACATAACCCAGTTGGAATGGTGAAATTAACAAGGACGATGTACATTGAAGCCACTCGTGCAGTAACCTTCAGGTACTTATGCTTTGTTGTTCCATTTTTGATGTTTTGGTGTTTGTTGAATAACTTTATAATTGGTTTACTTAAAATGGACAATAGTGAATTTGTACAAACAACAAAATTTTAATTTTAATGTGAAATTTTCTTGTTTAGGTAGAAAGGAGTATTTAGTATTGATGTTCTTGATTATGATGAAAATTTGGGATTGTCTTTGAGCTAAATTAGACGAACCTGTTTAATTAAAGTAAAGGGGTGGAAGATGCTCCCTTTTATTCAGACTCAGGTCTGCTAATATTGTTAAATTAATTAGTAGGCATCCTACAAGGACTTTAATTCTGAATGAAAATTTAAAATGATGACAAATTTGAGTTTGAACTTTTATGATACTAAAATTTATGCTGAAATTTAATATTGAAATTTTAAGTATTATAAATATTGATGTAAATAGAGTTAACGTTGATGTTTGTGGTAGGAATGTATTTGTTTTTTTTATGAATGAAGATGAAAGTTTTAAATAGGTGAGCAGCCGAGGCGGAAAGGAGAGAGGCGATTAACAGAAGAAAGTCAACGGACCAGTTAATTTAAGAGGTTTCACAACATTCTTGACGCCCAATCTGTGAGGCTCGAATGTTTTTTTAGAAAGGGCCAGTTCCTGCAGATATGAGAGGATTCACAGCAATATATATATATATATATATATATATATATATATATATATATATAAAAATTCATTCGTTTCATTAAACATAAGAGATTTAAATCATCTACAAGACGCTTGCTATAAAAAAGGAAGCAGTATTAAAAAGCTCTACGTGTAATTTAATTATTCCTAGTAAAGAAACAAAGAGAAATTACGTGCAAAATTTATATTAATTAACTCTATTTTAAGTAACCGGTATTAAACAGAATGTACTGATAATAATTGAATATTTGATTAGGAGTCACTAAAAATTAAAGGGTATTATTTTAATTGGAGTTAATTGAACCGTTAGTAACATATAATATCTATAAAAACTTGTAAAAACCCAATAAAATGCAAATCGTAGAAGTGTTATTATGTTTGAACACCTGCGTATTTTTAAAAGGCTCATTCTGCGTAAATTTGGCAGATAACAAATGGTTACAGAGAATCTTGGAGAAACCGTAGCTTAATAGTTACGGGAAATGCTAAAGGTGGGTTATTTCACAGTCCACATGGACTGAAATAATCGATAATAAAGAATATGCGCAAGACCGAGACACATATAGTAAAAGGCGTGAGTGGAGCAACGTCACTGGGTTGCGATTGGTTGAAAGTAAAAGGCAAAATTGAGAGGTAAAATAACATTTCTGTATAAAATTCAATTAGTTATTTCCAGACGTTGCGAGCCGTGTCGAAATTTCTGAGATTTAACTGGTGCGAGTGCAAATTTCGTAAAATCGCATGCCGGGCTGCGGAATGGGAACCTAGCATGCGAAATTCTTTAGAATTGTCCGTTTTGGGGACTAGACCGACAGACAGGCTAACCTCTATATATACCCAGGTTAATATGAACAAGCTCTCTTAGATCTTCGACTTGATTCAATGCGTTAAACAGTGCTTTTTAGTTTTCCGGTTTTGATTAAATAATTTAAACAGTTTGCTCGAATATTTTTGTGATTTAAAACAGCTTGTTCTTTACGTGCTACAATGAATGTACTTTAGTGCACTTAGAAAAGAAGATACAAGGTAATAAAGTTTAGTATCACTGTACCAATTAGTAAAATTTACAACGACAAATGAATACACAAAAGTAGGCAGTTTTGGCGTATATTGGTGAAAGAAGTATGAATTCCTTTGTTATTTTTTGGGGGTGTTAATAATTAAATGGTTCGTAAACATGACTGGATCCACAAAACAAGGTTCAGATATACACAGATGAGTTCCGGAAAAGCCCTGAAACAACTTTAGATGAATGGTGATGGAGAAAATTTTAAAAGCGTTGAGAATCAGTAGCCGTAAATATAACCCAGTTGGAATGGTGTGATTAACAAAGGGACGATGTACATTGAAGCTACGAGTGCAGTAACCTTCAGGTAAATTATACTATTTTGTTCGAACTTTGATGTTTTGGTGTGTGTTGAATAACTTTATAATTTGTTTATTTAAAATGGACACTAGTGAAATTGTACTAACAGCAAATTTTTAATTTTAAGGTGACATTTTCTTGTTTAAGTAGAAAGGGGTATTTAGTATTTATGTTCTGGATTGTGATGAAAATTTGGGTATGTCTTTGAGCTCAATTAGACGAACCTGGTTAATTAACGTAAAGGGTGGTAGATGCTCCTTTGTACTCAGACTCAGGTCTGCATATATTGTTACATTAATTAGTAGGCATCCTACAAGGACTTTAATTCTGGATGCACATTAAAATGATAATAAATTAAATCTTGAAATTTTCTGATATTAAAATTTGTGCTGAATTTTAATTTTGAAATTTTAATGTATTGTGAATATTGATGTAAATATGGACCAACACAGTTAAGGTAATGAATAGCTTTTTGTAGGATTCACAGCATTCTTGACGCCCAATCTGTGGAGCTTGATTCGAAAACCGTAGTTCCCGGATTTTGGTTGTTTCACAGCATTCTTGGCGACCCAAAAGTGAGGCTCGAGTTCCAAATAAAATTTTTGTGATTTTATTCCAGGAAACTGGCGATCTGAGAGAGAGAGTTTCTGTGTGTGTATAAATTTAGGAGTATTTTAGAGTGTGTGAGAGTGATTAGAACGTATGCAGAGAAAAGAGTGCTTAAGGAGTCAAGGAGTGGAAATTGGAAGTGACGATAGTGCATTGTGTGAGAAAAATTCTAAAATGGAAGAAGCTGGAGGCAGTAGAGATCAGTCGAGGACGGAATCTGGGGATCAAGGAAACGAGATGATAATGAGAATGCTAGAGAGAATGAACGATGAATCTAATAGAGCTAGGGAAGAATATAATAGAAAATTAGAACAGCTAAGCGAAGAATCTAATAGAGCTAGGGAGGAGTCCAACCGAAAATTTGACCAATTAAATCAGGAATTAGGGGATAAAATAGAAAAATCGACTCAAGAATTTACAGAGTTTAAAAATAGTCTTACCGTAAAGATGGGGGAAGTTGAAAATAGGGTAGATAAAAATGAGCGTGATATTACAGATCTTCGACAGGAAATGGGACATTTAAGGTCCGAAGTACGCATTTTTTGTGAAGAAGAAATAAATGTAAAAATGACTGAAGTAACGGACTCATGTAGGGATCAGTTAGGCAGGGTAGAACGCGAAGTTAGTAGTATCAAATACAACATGTCAAGTTTAACGGGGGATGGTCCTAGATTTTCTACAGGTGGAGTAGCATTGGACCAACACATGAAGTTTTATGGCGATAACAGGGTAAATCCACAAATTTTTATTAATAGTGTAAGAAATCTAGTGGGAAATTTATTTGATGAACAGACTAAACTGAATACGATAAAGGCTTTATTGAAAGACAACGCGGAAGCATGGTACAATTTAGTAGGACAGGACATAGACACCTACACGGACTTTGAAGACAGATTTTTAAAGCACTACTAGAGTGACCACAGACAAGACCAGGTACGAGACGACTTAATCACAGGGAAATTTAAGGGAGAATTTTCAGGAAGTAGGGAGCAATATGCTATACGCAAGTATAGCATAGCAAAGCAACTGAACCCACCACTGACGGACCGACAAATTATTAAGTATTTATCACGACACTTCGAGGTAGACATAAGACAGCACGTAGCACTACAGAACATAGTGGACAGAGAAATGTTTTTAGAATACCTGCAGAGGTACGACGACGTAAGTAGTGGACGACCTCGGGATAATAGGGAAAGACAGATCAACACAGTTAGGTTTGACAATAGACGGGACAACTATGCTAGAAGGGGGAATAGTTACGGATACCAGCGACAGAATTGGGAACAGAGACGACCATACGTTAGGACTAATAGTTTAGGAAGGGACCTGCACCGAGACCGGAACCTACCAGAAGGAATAGTTCACCGGACATGAGGGGGACTGCTAATACAGACACGGAACGAGTGGAAACGCCTAGGACATACGCTGAGGTGACGGCTAGACCAGGACCGAGTAGGGAAAACAGACCTGGACAGGATTTTTAGAACGCGACAGACCACTAGATTTCAGTGTAAATGTATATGAACATCCACGTGAATTTTTCAAAATTGAGGAGGAAGTAGAGCCAGAAACTGAGGAAAAATTATGTTTGCCAATTGTTAATATAGAGATTTTTGAGAATAATGTAGAAGTATTACTGGATACAGGGGCAGAGGCGAGTTTAATATCGGAGGAATTCGTCAGCAAAACTAGTGATAAGGTTTGTGATAGAATTATGCCTATAAAGCGTAGCCATTTAGTAGCTCCAAATAAAAAGAAGTTTGCTGTAGTAAATAGTGTTGTGGTGCTTAGGATAGATATAGGAGGTTTAAGCTGTGAACAGGAGTTTGTAATTGTACCTGGACTGAAAGTTTCAGAGCATTTTAGGTGTTGACTGTATATGAAGTTAGGGTTTTGATAGATATGGAAAGGAAGGTAAGTAAGGATTAAGGATAGGGTAGTGCCATGGAAGGGCAGTTATGAAGTCACAGAGGATGACACGGGGTTTAGTATTAATGTAGTAGAGGTAGAGGATGATGAAGGTAAACAGATCAACACAATAAGATGTCCAGAGGATAGGATAGTAGAGGTTCAAGCTTTAGTACAAAAACATGCAAAATTAGTGGGGGTAGAAGCAACAGCAGCATATCGGGAGCAGGTGAAGGCAGAATTAATTAAAGATGCACGAAAAATTAATCAACGGACCAAACCGCAATTCCATTGTCCACCATCCATGGACACACTTTTGACGAGGTTAAGTGGCAAGTTTGTTTTTAATAAAGTAGATTTAAGGAATTCATTCTGGCGGATTCCATTACACAAGAATTCTAGAAGGTACAGAGGATTTTCCGTAGAGAGAAAAATCGATAATTTTAAAGTAGTATCGGTTGGTTTGTCGGCAGAAAGGAAAAAAATAGTAAATGAGAAACAGACAAGTGTAGGGATTGAAGAAGAAGTAATATTTAAGAGTCAGGATAATAGGGATGATAAGTTTATTCTATGTGAGATAATAGGGATGATAAGTATAGATATAGAAAGGGGAGAAATAGGGATGAAGAGTATTAGGTTGGTGAGAAGAAAGACTTGGAGGGTCAAGAAGAGAGTTAGATTGAAATAACTTAATGAACAAAGGATAGAGATAGGTGAATTTTAGTATAGATATAGTATAATAGAGTAAAATTTAAATAGGATAGGGATAGAATAGGTGTATATAGAAGAATAGAAGTAGGTGTGTATAGAAAATAAAGCTAGGTATAGGATAAATATGGGAGATAAGTAGAAATAGGTTTAGGATGAGAATAAAGAGTAAATGTAGGAAGAAAAGAAGATAGGTTAAGTATAGATATTTCATATAAGATTAGTGGAGAGTTAGGAATAGAATAAAAGTAGGATAGGTATATAGAATTAGTTAGGGGGAAGTAAAGTATAGTGAAGATTAGTTAAAAGTTAGGAATAGGATAGGTAGGATGAAGTTAGGGATAATTTCAGTTTATAAAATTAGGTGAGAGTTAGGAATAGGATAGGGATATAGGATAGGTGTAAATATTTTTTTTTTGATTGGATATAAGTTAGGTAAGTTAGATAGATAAGGGTAGAGAGAGATAGGCAATTTTTTTTGTAAAATTTTTTTTGTCTAAATGCTTTATATTTGCATTCAAATAAGTGGGATTATTTGTATTCAAATAGGGGGAAAATACTCATATTTAGACCAGGGTAGAAAATTAAATAATCACATCAAATAATTTTAATTACCGTGTAGAAGCTTTGGGAAAAGGTACGCGTTATTAAAAAACCGTGAAGCATAAAAATTCATTCGTTTCATTAAACATAAGAGATTTAAATCATCTACAAGACGCTTGCTATAAAAAAGGAAGCAGTATTAAAAAGCTCTACGTGTAATTTAATTATTCCTAGTAAAGAAACAAAGAGAAATTACGTGCAAAATTTATATTAATTAACTCTATTTTAAGTAACCGGTATTAAACAAAATGTACTGATAATAATTGAATATTTGATTAGGAGTCACTAAAAATTAAAGGGTATTATTTTAATTAGAGTTAATTGAACCGTTAGTAACATATAATATCTATAAAAACTTGTAAAAACCCAATAAAATGCAAATCGTAGAAGTGTTATGTTTAAACACCTGCGTATTTTTAAAAAGCTCATTCTGCGTAAATTTTGCAGATAATTAATGGTTACAGAGAATGTTGGAGAAACCGTCGCATAATAGTTACGGGAAATGCTAAAGGTGGGTTATTTCACAGTCCACATGGACTGAAATAATCGATAATAAAGAATATCAATTTGCACTAATAAGAACAGGGTAGATAGAGACAGATAATATGCGCAAGACCGAGACACATATAGTAAAAGGCGTGAGTGGAGCAACGTCACTGGGTTGCGATTGGTTGAAAGTAAAAGGCAAAATTGAGGGGTAAAAATAACATTTTTGTATAAAATTCAATTAGTTATTTCCAGACGTTGCGAGCCGTGTCGAAATTTCTGAGATTTAACTGGTGCGAGTGCAAATTTCGTAAAAATCGCATGCCGGGCTGCGGAATGGGAACCTAGCATGCGAAATTCTTTAGAATTGTCCGTTTTGGGGACTAGACCGACAGACAGGCTAACCTCTATATATACCCAGGTTAATATGAACAAGCTCTCTTAGATCTTCGACTTGATTCAATGCGTTAAACAGTGCTTTTTAGTTTTCCGGTTTTGATTAAATAATTTAAACAGTTTGCTCGAATATTTTTGTGATTTAAAACAGCTTGTTCTTTACGTGCTACAATGAATGTACTTTAGTGCATTTAGAAAAGAAGATACAAGGTAATAAAGTTTAGTATCACTGTACCAATTAGTAAAATTTACAACGACAAATGAATACACAAAAGTAGGCAGTTTTGGCGTATATTGGTGAAAGAAGTATGAATTTCTTTGTTATTTTTCGGGGGTGTTAATAATTAAATGGTTCGTAAGCATGACTGGATCCACAAAACAAGGTTCAGATATACACAGATGAGTTCCGGAAAAGCCCTGAAACAACTTTAGATGAATGGTGATGGAGAAAATGTTAAAAGCGTTGAGAATCAGTAGCCGTAAATATAACCCAGTTGGAATGGTGTGATTAACAAAGGGACGATGTACATTGAAGCTACGAGTGCAGTAACCTTCAGGTAAATTATACTATTTTGTTCGAACTTTGATGTTTTGGTGTGTGTTGAATAACTTTATAATTTGTTTATTTAAAATGGACAGTAGTGAAATTGTACTAACAGCAAATTTTTAATTTTAAGGTGACATTTTCTTGTTTAAGTAGAAAGGGGTATTTAGTATTTATGTTCTGGATTATGATGAAAATTTGGGTATGTCTTTGAGCTCAATTAGACGAACCTGGTTAATTAACGTAAAGGGGTGGTAGATGCTCCCTTTGTACTCAGACTCAGGTCTGCATATATTGTTACATTAATTAGTAGGCATCCTACAAGGACTTTAATTCTGGATGCACATTAAAATGATAATAAATTTAATCTTGAAATTTTCTGATATTAAAATTTGTGCTGAATTTTAATTTTGAAATTTTAATGTATTGTGAATATTGATGTAAATAGAGTTAACGTTGATGTTTGTGGTAGGAATGTGTTTGTTTTTTTTATGAATGAGGATGAAGGTTTAACTAGGTGAGCAGCCGAGGCGGAAAAGAGTAAAGAGGCGAGTAACAGAAGAAAGTCAATGGACCAACACAGTTAAGGTAATGAATAGCTTTTTGTAGGATTCACAGCATTCTTGACGCCCAATCTGTGGAGCTTGATTCGAAAACCGTAGTTCCCGGATTTTGGTTGTTTCACAGCATTCTATATATATATATATATATATATATATATATATATATATATATATATATATATATAAAGTAAGATGTATCTGTAAACAAACTCTTATGAAAATACTAAGAGCCATTGACAAATACAAATCGAGGCTGGTAGTTATATAGCCATTAACAAAACATTAGCTTTATTACTTCATAGGAGGAAACATCCACTGACCAATGGTTTCGGCTTGTTAGCCTCATCAGAGTGGACTGTTCCCAAGAACCCTATGAAGTAATCGAAGCTATTATAATGATATAATTTCGAAACAATCACTGTACTATGGCAAAAGTAAATAAAACCGCCATCAGGTGATAAAACACCAACACTACTAAAGTGTGGAAGTACAGAATTGAACCGAAACTACATAATAAATTTTAAAATGACTATAAAAGTACGTTTGGCCTTTGAGATTTGCGGAATGTTACAGCAAAATTTATTTGCTAACGTAACAAACCTTCTCGTGGCGACACCCGGGTTTCATGCCCCAAAGGCAATTCAAATAAACAAAGACAAGTTATTTGCAGTCCGCAATAGGAAAATTGTATATAATGTAAGATGTATCTGTAAACAAACTCTTATGAAAATACTAAGAGCCATTGACAAATACAAATCGGGCTGGTAGTTATATAGCCATTAACAAAACATTAGCTTTATTACTTCATGGGAGGAAACATCCACTGACCAATGGTTTCGGCTTGTTAGCCTCATCAGAGTGGACTGTTCCCAAGAACCCTATGAAGTAATCGAACTATTATAATGATATAATTTCGAAACAATCACTGTACTATGGCAAAAGTAAATAAAACCGACCTATCAGGTGATAAAACACCAACACTACTAAAGTGCTGGAAGTATTCAGAATTGAACCGAAACTACATAATAAATTTTAAAAATTGACTAGTAAAAGTACGTTTGGCCTTTGAGATTTGCGGAATGTTACAGCAAAATTTGTTATGCTAACGTAACAAACCTTCTCGTGGCGACACCGGGTTTATGCCCAAAGGCAATTCAAATAAACAAAGACAAGTTATTTGCAGTCCGCAATAGGAAAATTGTATATAAAGTAAGATGTATCTGTAAACAAACTCTTATGAAAATACTAAGAGCCATTGACAAATACAAATCGGTGCACTGTAGTTATATAGCCATTATACAAAACATTAGTCTTTATTATTCATGCGGAGAAACATCCACTGACCAAGTGGTTTTGCGTTGCTGTTTAGCCTCATCAGATGGACTGTTTCTCATACTGAACTTAGTAATGAATTTGTTCGAATATTGTACTTCAATATAGTTGTAATCAATCAGCTTTTATCATAAGTGTGTCAAGTAAATAATAACCGTCGTTCTATCATGGGCATAAATAACCAAACTCATTTAATGTGGATGATTGTCTAGAGTTAATATGTTTGTAACGATCATAACTACAAGCCTTTGTATGCAAAGGCTTATGTATTTTCATAAGAGTTTGTTTACGACATTCTTATATACAATTTTCCTATTGCGACTGCAAATAACTTGTCTTTGTATGTATAATATATATATATATATATATATATATTTATTTTATATTTATATTTATGCTTTTGCCTGAATTTTATTGTTTGGTGATTTGATTTGATTTGTTTGGCGTTCTGCTGCCTGTTTCTGGTCGTAGTATTTATAGGAAAGGAGATTGTAATTGTAATGCGTCAATCAGGGAACGATAGGGAATGTTAGGGAAAATTTAGTCTGAAATTACAATAAAATACTTAGACTAGGGAGGACGACCTTGTAAATTTATAGATCAGGCAAAATAGCTGGATTTACTATTAATATATTTGGCATTTGCTTAGAAATTCGAATCCACTTTAAATATTAGTGAGCTAGATTTGGATAATTTTAAGACGACCCTTCAGGTTGCACCGGTAAACAGAGCTAGCGACTGCTATCTGGTATTACGGATCCCTCCCCTTTTACTTTTGCTTATGTTTTGTTGATCAGACACACTCTAAAATAATGTTAGGGATACCATTACTTAAACCCTATTTTTAGTGTTAACTTCAGTTTGTAATTTTTTTAAATTTAGGATCGATTACGTTGAAGTTAGATTTAATTTTAGGAACGTTTATTTCGCGTTTGAACTCAATGCAGTACCTTCGGGTGGAGCAATGGGGATATGGACGCACGCATAGCGGCCCTTATTCAAATTAAAATGCCTCTACTATTGGCGTGACTACTATGCCCAAGGTCCTGGGTTCGAATCTCAAAACGGCCAGCTTGAAAAATGTTAGGCGAGCATTTTTCACAAAAATACGCCCTCGTTAAATGAGAGGTAAGAATGGAGGTCCCGTGTGTGAATGTTGTCGCGCACGTTAAAAATCTCTACATTGCTTGGAACAGCAAGCGTTCGGCAAAATTCAAAATTTTTCCAGGTACAAAAAACTCGCTTCCTCGCCAATGTAGTACCTTCGGACGAAGCATTAAAACATCAAATGTAGCGCCTCTAAGCTTAAGCAGCTTCGTGCCGTAGTTGGTTTGCGTGTTACTAGTATGTCCAAGGTCCCGGGTTTGAATCCTGTCACGGTCCGCTTGAAAAATGTTGGGCGAGCATTTTTCACAAAGATACAATCTCGTTCGGATGAGAGGTAAGATAATGGTGTTTGGAACAGCAAGAGTTTGACAAAGTTCAAAATTTCCAGGTAAAAAGCTCGCTTCCTGGCCAATGTAGTACCTTCGGGTGGATCATTGGAAAAAATCAAATGTAGTGACGGCGGAATCTTAAATACCTCTGTTGAGCCCTTACAGAGGTGAATCTGCACATGATACGGGACTCAAGTGCTAGCAATACAAAAACAACATTATAATTTAAATAAGTGGCTCTATGCTTGCGGCCACGTCTCCAATGATCCACCCGAAGGTACTACATTGCATTTAAACGCGAAAAAATAAACGTGTTCCTAATTATTCTAACGTCAAAATTAACACATCCTAAATAAAAAACTAACAACTGAAACAACAACTAAAAATAGGGTTTGATTGATGGTATCCCTAGCGTTGACTTTGGAGTGTGCCCGATCTACAACACACAAACAAAATGAATGGGGAGGGATCCATAATGCCAGATAGCAGCTGCCAGCTCTGCTTACTGGTTCGACCTGAAGGGTCGACAAAAACAACACCCAAACCACCATAAATCATCACTTAATCACTGCGATAGCATTAATTTTATCATCCAATAACGTGTATTACAATAAGTATAATGAGGATTTTACTGGCAACCGTAAACCCTCAAAATACTCGCACGATATTAATCCGAAAGTATTTGACTTTCATTATCACTCACGGTGCAGTAGCAGATCATAATTTTTTAAAATTACATCCTTTTATGCTATTGTGACATAGAACAACGCCCACGCTCCCCCTTTATTCATTTCATTCTCGTCAATCCAAAGGATTAACCACATACCTCAACTAAACCTGTCAAAAGGGTCACTTTGTTGTCTCTTCAGGTGCTCCAAGAATTGTTATGACTAATCGACCGCTTTGTTATTGTAAAGGGTTGACTTAAAGTATCAATAATTAATAATCCATATCGCTCTTAATTAACTATTAAATACTCATCAGACAGAAATATGTACATAGAAAGCTACCTATGGTGAATACATCCCAATTATTATTCCACCTAATGAATAAATATAACGATGCCCATCACGATAGGCTCCTCTCAGTTTAGGAAAGAACACAATGGGAGACTCGTTCTGCTCATACCTGGCATGGTAACCAATATCATATCTAAAATGCTCTTGCAGCTTACTCTGTAATGTCTTCAATGCACGAGAGTCATTGCAAGTGTTTCTAATCTCACTATCATCTATTGACATTTTTCGTAGTATGGCTTCATAATCGTGTAAAATATCTCTGAAAGTAAAGACTTGATTCCTCTCAACTAAGTTTGTTCTACGGCCATTATAAGGTTGCTAAAATGCCTACCTTGTTTTCCTTAACCCATTACAATTTCTTCGGTCGTTCATCTTCAACTCGATAGCATTCTTGAATAACATACACTGGCCTACAGGTCACCTAACAATCCTTGTGATATGCATAGCAGATACTTTTAGAATACCTCCGTCACTTTCCCAATATGTTATCAAAGTCTGAAGACGATCTTTCTGTTCCTCATCCACCACAAATATAGCAGTCTTGATTAATGTCCTCCGTGCTTCATGGGTTTCAATTCGTTGGTATTTTACTGCTATTCTACTCCAGGTTACAGTGTCTCTTGTTGTTTTCCCTCAAGTGACCCTGTGCATAGAACATAGTTGAAGAATTGACAATGGAGTTTCGACTGTGCTACGTTTAAGTTCAGGATTTGGTCTAACACTTTGTAAAAGTACATCTTCAACATCGACAGATTTCTTTTTATTCCTTAGTGCAACTGCAAGTCTAGATCCTACTACATTAAGCTTACATACAGTATGAATGTGTTGCGATGCAGCATAATCTTTTAGTTGCAAATATAATACATTAAATTTACTTTTAATGTTGTTACGTTTATTTTCGGCAACAATTGGTTATTTTATTTACAATAGTTTTTAATTCAAATCCTTTGCTCATTAATTATCGGTTTATCTAAATTCCATGTCTACGGTTAAATAAGAGTGTCGATTCATAATTTAAAAAAATACGCTGGCTAATAATTTTCAACTAAAATCCACTTTGCTTCTAAAACGAAACTTTATTCCATAAATTAAATATCCTGTATATTTTACTTGGTAAATACTTCAGCTAATTTTTACTGGTAATTATTCTAGCTTCTTCCGGTGACCTTAAAGCCATGATGAATGGTGGTCCTTTGCTATAATGGGAGCCAAGTGCGTTCTTTCTGGGCGTAGGCCCACCTATTCGTTGCCATGGACCAGCTAGTGACTCAACCCCGACGTCAGCATTTCTCTTCTTCGGTTTTCGTTCGTTGCGATTCTTTGGTACCACAATTGAAGAAATTTATGCTAAGTGCACTGATGTAGCCTAGAAGAAAACAAAAAAAAAGAAATTGACCGGGCTCAATCGGCGAGTGGGTGGGGTATTATACCTGCAACAAAAATTAAGGGAGGCCTGAAATAAAGAAAAAAAAATTACATCCTCATTCACACTCAAAACACAACATATCAACAAAAGAAACCTATAATTAAACACAATATCTACACGCAATAAATAATTACACACTAAATCTAAAAAAAAATCAACTAAAAACAAATTATTTTTTTTTAAATGGTGAGTTACCGCTTTTGGGTTACTCCCTAGATTGAGTTTCAACAAAAAAGAAATTAAGCGAAATTAACCCTCTAAAATCAACAACTCTAAATCAGCATGATAAATCTAAAACTAAGTATATACATCAAATGGCAACAACATTTTCAAACGTGCCAGTAAGCCTTCACATCATTTTCACTTTAATAAGTTGTACACTCGTAGTTATTGAAAGCAACTAGTAATACATTTATATAGTGTCAATAAATCTTAAACTAATTCACTAATTGTCGTCTATACGGATTAAATTAGGAATGCATGAGCTTAAACCGAAAACCCCAACCGATATGGTCGCAATCGTAAATGATGGAGAGAAAAAACACTCACCCCCGAAGTTGCTGACGTCGGGGTTGAGTCACTAGCTGGTCCACGACAACGAGTAGGTGGGCCTACGCTCAGAAAGAACGCACTTGGCCTCCCATTACAGCAAGGGACGACCATTCATCGTGGCTTTAAGACCACCGGAAGAAGCTAAAGCAATTACCAGTAAAAATTAATTTAATTTTGACGAAAAATACAATTTTCTAAAAACCCTAAATACCTACCACGCCGTATTGCGTGCGCAAAATTTTCATAACGAAAAACAACCAAACAATTCTACATGTGTCTCCGTTGTGTAGATTAGAAAGCAAAATAAAAACAATTTCGTTCAGCCAGTGACCAGGGTTCAAAGTAATATTTCTATTCAGAATTAACCTGGAAAAAACATAGTTTATATTGGGATAATACGCAGTTTTAATTCTACGAATTCTTCCGACGGAAAACACATAAGAAGCTATTATCGGATACTTGGAACACGTTATTGCCTATCTGAGTATAGCGTAAACTTTACGTAAGGGAACCTGGGAAGTAGAATTTATAATTAATCAGGGGAAGTATTTACCAAGTAAAATATACAGAATATTTAATTTATCGAATAAAGTTTCGTTTTAGAAGCAAAGTGGATTTTAGTTGAAAATTATTAGCCAGCGTATTTCTTTTTAATTATGAATCGACGCTTTTATTTAACCCTAGACATGAAATTTAGATAAACCGATAATTAATTAGCAAAGGATTTGAGTTGAAAATTATTGTAAATAAAATAACCAATTATTGCCGAAAATGAACGTAACACACCTACTCATCCATACCTACACTGGGATTATGTTTTATTTTCTTTTCTACAATTCTTAGTTTTAGTTTGGGTTTTGTACTTAGTGCTGGTGTTAGTCTTTTTGTGTTTTTTCTTCTTTTTTTCTTTGTTCCTTCCATTCCACATTCCTCTCCTTTTCTTTTCGCTGGTCTTCCTTGCTGTCGGTCCCTATACCGATTGTGTTTCGTCCATCCGCTCCTGTGGTAGGTGCTTTCTAGTTCGTCTTTCTTCTTTCAGAAACTACGACTTAGTCGATTTAAGAACTAGTTAGCCTTTCTTTTCTTCGGTTTCGACTACCACAGTTGAGAATGCATTGTTCCTTTTCCGAGCGTTCTTCCTCTTTCCTCTCGTTCTCCTTTGTTGTTCCTTTGTTTGCTTGAGGCTTGACCTTTGGGTCCTTTTCTGGCTGGCACTGTTAAGATTTCTTCCTCGTTCCTTTACTTCTGTTGAGGTTGAAAAGTGTACTATTTTTTCACAAGAAATATCCGTCCTCCGACGACCTTTTCAGTGTACAGGACGTTCCATCTTAGTCTTCCTAAATTGTGTATTACCCGCGTTTCCTTCCTTTTTTCCTTTCTTTTTCTTTCTTCTATTCTTGGTTCTTCGAGTCAGACAAAAGTTTTTTGTATGTTTTGTTAGGTGGTTCTTTTCTCTTGGTTTCTTTATTTCTAGTAACGAATTTTCTTTTAGTTCTCAAGCAAATTTTTTTTTCCTTTCTTTTTCTCTTTGGGTTTTTTGTTGGTCCTGCTCACTCCCATTATTTTGCTTCCCTACCCCGACCTTGTAACGTATTTTTTTTCTTGTTAGTTACATATTCCTTATAAATCTAATATCATGTTTCGATAATATAAAAACATAATTTATAATTGGCTGATCACAAAAAAAAAGTTGTTAAGTGTATAATGGATTATGCGCTCCTTCGCTTTCTATATCTAAGTTACAACACAAATCGTTTGTCTGTCATTTCGACTACACTTTTCCATCAGCGCTTGAACAAGTAAGCTGCTCTCCGGAGCATAGAAAAGTCAATATGGTATTCAGGCACATGGCCTGGATTAGAGTTCGTAAGAAAAGTTGATACACGAATACCCTCGTGTCTTGATGTGGTTCCTGATAACTTTTGGTAAAGATTAATTTTATTCTGTATTTCACCATCAGTAAAGTTAGTTGATTCCTGCAGACCGAAGAAGATTGAAGTTAACCATCATCAAAACATGCAATACCACAGATATAAAGCTCTAGTTTAAATTTAAAAAACATGAAAATTATTGGACATAAGTAACGAAGATTTTATTTGGTTGGATAATATTTTGTTGTAAAGGTCTTTGAAAATTCCAGCGTAAAATTCAGCATAATGGTATGTTTTCATATTGCGTGTATCGCAGATGTGTAGATTTGTCGACTTCTGGTATTGTTTGGTTCTGGTGAGAACGTTCAAGTTTTTTTTGATTGAACTGTACTTCAAGCACGTGAGTGATATTTAACCTTTAATTTAATCTATATTTATTCAAATGTATTACGTATGATCAAAAGTTGATATTCTATTTTGATTTAGTTATTTTGAAATTCACTTTGTAAGAAACATCTCGTTGTATTTTCGTAACTTTACAAAATTTTAAAGATGGCTCCATAGTTGCCTATCATATTTGATTCACAAGCAGACAGTTATAGATTTATTAAAAAAAATTGTTATTGACGTGTGATGTCAAAAATATCTAGTTATCCAATATAATTACCACATGTTATTTTGTGTTACATTAATATCTTTGATTATTTTGAGGTCATGCAATTTATTTTTAAGACATGATAAATTTTTGAAGGATATAAAGTTAAAGCTTATTCTTTGTTTGAATGCTACATTTTAGTATCACGTAAAATAATCTTGATTCTTATTTGTAAAGTCGACTGTAGTACTACTGAAGGCTATAATTAAATTTGAGATTTAAATTATTAAGAAAGCAAATACCTTACAGTAAACATATGTTGAAATATTAAGTTTAAAGTTGTTTGTGTTTTTGAAGATAGAACAATACTAGTTTTTTTCCATGTAAATTTTGTTGTAAATATTAATGTTAAAACAAGCTAAACCAATTTAATTAAATAGAATTCTTTTTGCTTAATTCTTTTATTATTAAAAATTCAAAGGAAATCTCTTGGTGCTTAATAAGCAAAAGATTAACTGTCTTATGATAACAAGTACCCTAAGTATATATATTTTTGGAACTTAAAATCAAATATGTTATTTATTGGTGAATATTTTTAAGGACACAAACGGTGTCCCAGTTGTCCATTTGTTTGTTCACAGGATATGCAGAGACATCTGTAATACATCTGGTAAGTGACTGTTTAGTAAGTGCATTGCAAGGTTGATATTTAGGTTTTGTGGCTACATAAACGGTGTGGACTTTAGGTTTCCGCATTCCCCTAATACAAATTACAAGTATCTTCGTATGTTGTTGTATTGAAAAATACGGTGGCGCTCTTTATCTATATATTTGGTCATTTGACGACCCATGACCCAAGCTCATGATCTACCCAGAGCTAACACTCTACTAGCCGTTTATCTCTAATGAGTTTTTTTCCTCAAGCCGTTTTCCATCCAACTTTACCTTGGGCTTCCCTCATTAATAAGAAATTCTCGACCTTGTGATATCAGGTAAGGTAGGCGTTTATGTTACATGGAGGTCAAAATTTGCTATCTGATATTCACGAGGGATAAAATTTAGTTTTCAACCTTTTAATTTTGCTGGGGAATTTGTTTCGATCATTTTCGGCAATAATTGGTTATTTTATTTACAATAATTTTCAACTCAAATCCTTTGCTAATTAATTATCCGTTTATCCAAATTTCATGTCTACGGTTAAATAAAAGCGTCGATTTATAATTAAAAAGAAATACCCTAGCTAATAATTTTCAACTAAAATCCACTTTGTTTCTAAAACGAAACTTTATTCGATAAATTAAATATCTTGTATATTTTACTTGGTAAATATTTCCGCTGATTAATAATAAATTCTACTTTCCAGAATTCCCGAACGTAAAGTTTACGCTTTTTCAGATAGTCAATAACGTTTTCCAAGTATCCAATAATTGCTTCTTATGTGTTTTCCGTCGGAAGAATTCGTCGAATTAAAGTTGCGTATTATCCCAATATAAACTGTGTTTTTCCAGGTTACTTCTGAATAGAAATATCACTTTGAACTCTGGTCACTGGTTGAACGAAATTGATTTTATTTGCTTTCCGATCTACACGACAGAGACGTGTAGAAATGTTTCGTTGTTTCCGTTTTTCGTTATGAAAATTTCGCGCACGCAATACGGTGTGGCAAGTATTTAGAGTTTTAGAAAATTGTATTTTTTGTCGAAATTAAATTAATTTTTACTGGAAATTGCTCTAGCTTCTTCCGGTGGCTTTAAAGCCACGATGAATGATCGTTTCTTGCTGTAATGGGAGACCAAATGCGTTCTTTCTGGGTGTAGGCCCATCTACTCGTTGCCGTGGACCAGTTAGTGACTCAACCCCGACGTCAGCAACTTTAAGGGTGAGTGTTTTCTTTTTCCATCATTTTCGATTGCGACCATATCTAGTAGAGTTTTTGGGTTTAAGCTCATGCATTCCTAAATTTAATCCGTATAGACGACAATTAGTGAATTAGTTTGAGATTTATAGACACTATATAAATGCATTACTATTTGCTTTAAATAACTAAGAGTGTACAACTTATTAAAGTGAAAATGATTTGAAGGTTTGCTGACACGTTTGAAAATATCGTTGCCATTAGATTCATATAATTATTTATTGGGTGTACATATTGTGTTTAGTTATAGATTTCTTTTGTTGATATTTTGTGTTTTGAGTATGAATGAGTGTGTGTAATTTTTCTTTCTTTAATTCAGGCCCCCCTTAATTTTTGTTGTAGGTATAATACCTCGCCCACTCGCCGATTGAGCTCGGTCCATTTCTTTTTTTGTTTTTTTTCTAGGCTACGCCAATGCACGTAGCAATGTCTTTCAACTACTCAACTTTTTCTGCCAAGTTATTTCAAGATTCAAGAGTAGGTAACTTCAGTTCATTGGTCTTACTTGAATGAGATTTACCACAAACAATACATGTCACTGTTTCACCAGATGCTGTTTCTTTTTTTTCCATGGAATTTCTTGGTTGGTCTTGGAGTATCCATTTCTTTTTTAACAACAATTATTAGTCTACGCCAATGTATTTCCACATCGATTAGTTTCAAAATTAATCAATTTCAATGTTTATTTCTTCAATTTTGACAATTTTTCAAAATGGCGCCAAGAATCCAGGCTGGACAAAAACCTACCTTGTTATTTTCAACCTTTATTATGTCGTGAGTAATTTGAACAATAAAAAAAAGGTTCCCCAAATAAAAACAACGGGATTCTGAGATTCGACTGGACTAATAGGATAATTTTTTTATTCTAATGTTGCCTTATCATATAAGCACTAAAAAAATAATTCCCTATGACGTATCTGTATGTATATAAAGAAAATATAAGTTACAATTATTTCGATATTTTTGTTTACTGCGTTCTAAGTACTTCATTGAGGAATTGAAGTATTCCAGGAACAATTTTGGCAAATTTGCAGTCAAACATCTTTTAATAAACAAATACTAAAATACTATATTTCACGCAATTCAGTTCAGAAATAATTTCGGTCTATTACCAAAGCAAAAACATTTAAAGGTCAAGTGCGCGAAATTTAATTATATATCACATATACTGCAAATGATGACTGCGTCATTACCTAACCAACTGCTGTTATTATTATTAATTAGGAAAAGCTGCTGATAAACATATTTTACTTAGAATTTCAATAGTAAAATATACATATCGTTACAAGTTTAAAAATAGTTTCTCATGTCAAGTTCCTCTGTCGTAATATATTAGAAGTGTGATTTTCCCTACTACAGAGTGGCTCGTAAGTCACGAAGGGGTTTAATTAGTTAATATTTCTTTAATTCTTAACATTTTAAATCATTTATGGCGTATAAAGAAGAACACATATCTTGGAGATTATTTTACATTATGAATGAAAGACATCTTCTAAACGTCTTCGCACTGATAAGCTCTTTCGATGGCATGGTTCATAATGGCTCTTAGTATGTGTTGCTCTAATGCCCTAATTTCTGGCAGCGGCGGCTTGTCGGGTAATGCAGGTGAAGCGTTGCTTCACCTAGATTTAAAAACTTAAGTCATATAAAAATGACTTTTACAAGCTGAGTACTTTTCTCTTATATATGTGCAATAACAATACTTATTATAATTATTATTATTATCATGCAGACATTCACATTAAGTCTGATTGGTTAATCGAATTGCCCCTCTCCCCTTACAGTTTTTAATTTTTTTGTGTTCTTCACCAATTGTGCTCGTTTTGTGCTCAATTTTGCCGGTGTTTGTTTCATTTGTGCTCATTTGCTTATAGTGAAAAAATTGAAAACAAATCCGGAGTCAGGTTGACCGTCAGCCCCTGCGTTTTTGAAGTTTTTCAATACTTTTTTTAGTCCGTTAAATTGTGCTCGTTTTGGGCTCAATTGTGCCGGTGTTTGTTTCAATTGTGCTCATTTGCTTATAGTGAAAAATTGAAAACAAATCCGACGAATCAGGTTGACTGTCAGCTCCGCCTTTTTGAGTTTTTCAATACTTTCTTAGATCATTGAATTGTGATCGTTTTGTGCTAAATTGTGACGGTGCTTGTTCCAACTGTGCTCATTTGCTTATAATAAGGAAATTGAAAACAAAATTTAGGAGCCAGGGTGACTATTAGTCCTCGCTTTTTTTTTAGTTCTCTAATATTTTTTTAGTCCGTTGAATTGTGCTTGTTTTGTGCTCAATTGTTTCGGTATTTGTTTAAATTGTGCTCATTTGCTTATAGTGAAAAAATTGGAAACACATCCGGGGAATCAGGTTGACTGTCAGTCCCGCCTTTTTTGAGTTTTTTTTAATACTTTCTTAGTACGTTCAATTGTATTCGTTTTGGGTTCAATTGTACCGGTGTTTGTTTGAATTGCACTCATTTGTTTATGGTGGCAAAATTGAAATAAAATGTGACCCCTAGCTCTTAGCTTTTTGGAGTTTTCAAATGGCAAATTGTGCTTATTTTGTGCTCAATTGTGCCGGAATTTGTTTCAATTGCGCTCATTTGCTAATAGCGAAAAAATTCAAAACAAATCTGCAGCCCACCGCTTTTTTTGAGTTTTTCAATTTTTTCTTAATCCATTGAGTTGTGATCGTTTTGTGCTCAATTGTTCCGGTGTTAGTTTCTATTGTTCTCAATTCCTTATATCGAGAATTATATAAAACAAATCGAGAGGTGGGATGCAATCTAACCGCCAGCCTTCCATATTTTTAAATGATTCTATTATTTTAATAATTAATATGAAATGTATGGAATATAAGCAAACACAGTAAAAGATATCATAATTGAATATGAACATATAATAGCCATCAATGCTTATAGATTACAAAATTAAAAGGTCAGTTTCTAACGCATAGTTATGCTCATAACACACAAGCAACAAAAGTTCATAAAATTAATTTCAAATATAACAATGTGGTAATTACGTGTCTCATTATATTTTCCGGTGTTTCAAGAGCATTTAACTTTCAAGCAAATAAAGATAGATAGATACATGTGTGTGTAAAGTTAGCACTCCGTTTTTTAAAAACTACGATTTTGAAAGTTGTTTCAGGTTGCTACATCCTTATTGCTCTAATTCAAAATAAGTTTTTCCAATACTTAAAAAAAAACAAAAAATCCCTTTTTTATTAGCACCTTTTTTTTCGAAACTTGAAGTTTCGTCTACGCAAAAGGTAGTTCTCGTTGTTCTAAACATTGTTCCAAAAAGAAAATTCCGTCACTAAACAATTTTCAAAAAAACCTGGACAAAGCCATTTTTGAGTGGCACCCATTTTTTAAAAATCGGAGGTTTGTCTTTCAATAAACATTGTTGTAGTTGTTCCGAACAGTTCCGTAAATCGAACCAAAGACCCGAAACAATAAAAATTAAACTATTCGGCAAACATACTACCGGACCAAGAGAGTAAACATAACTATCCCCGTTGTTCCAGCGGCTAACTTTTTGTTCTGAAAACAGTTCTACTGTATGAATCCTCAATTGTTTTCTATTCTGAGCTAACCTACATATTTCTCTGAAGTTCCGACAGTCAATACCTTTCACTATCTGTGTGCAATAGTCTAATTTAGGTCTGCCGCTACCTATCTTTTTTCTTTTGTATGCTTTTAATCTATTTCCGCACTATTCACTCATGCCTTGGAACATGCCCTACCATCCTATCTCTTCTATTTTTTACTATTTTCCACATATTTCTTTCTTTCCCTACCATTTCTAGTACTTCTTTATTCTTAACTGTGTCTGTTCATGATATCTTCATCATGTGTATGTAACACCATATTTCAATGGTTTCTATATTTTTCCTGTCCGCTCTCCTACTGTCCACGTTTCACATCCATACACTTCTGTGCTCCACACATATGCTTTCAAAAGTTTTTCTTGTTTCATGTTTGTTGTCTTCGAACATAATAGTTGCTTTTTTTTGTTAAATGTAGGTTTTGTCAGATAAAAAAATTAAGCAGTATATAGGATTCCTTAAAAGATATTTCCAGACTGTATATAATAGCCTTTCATAACAACGTGCATCTGAACAGGCGCTGCATGCAACTTGTTACGTGTTGCTTCTGCATTCGAGTATTTACTGTTCTTACCTAATTAAATTTTTCATTTCCTATTGTATTCACGTTATTGGGGTATTCATTAACAATTTCAATCGTCTTCTCAAGTTAAACGATTACTTAATCATCACCCTGTCGGATTTTATTAAGATAAGCAGTCGGATAAGCGTCGGAATATGCTAATGCGACAGCTGTTATTGATTGAATATGGTTTATTAAACAAGATCAGCGTCAATTGTCCATATAATTTTCTATATAAAATTTAGTTACACTATTGTTAAGGTGTGACATTGATGCCTAATATTTTTTTTGTTTTGTTACAGCTGTTGCGAAATATATTTCAACCAGTAGATGTTTCTTTTTTCCATTTATTGCTGTTGTCTACTATTACATTTTTTTGCATTTATTTAGTGCTTGTTGATACTAAGTAAGTATATAGATATATTTCTTAATTGTTGTTTTATGTGAATATAAAGTATTTAAAAATTGTAGACTGAAAACAATCTACTATATTTTTTTGTTTAATTTTGTTTTATGTAAATATTAGGATTAAAGTTTGTGCGGTAAACGTTGGAGAGTATGTAAAATTGAAACAGCTACAGAACGATTCCCAAAACGTAAAAGCTTAGCAAGTGGACTGTAATTTACTAAAGAGGTGAAAGTATACAATTGGAGGTATTGGCGTAACAAACATTAATACTGGTCAAACCAACCATTAATTGGCTGCTTACCTTACAATTGCATTCACTACAGGAGTCCTGCGAAGCTAGTGTGCTGTTCTCAATTGACGCAACCTGGTCGGGTACGAACACTTCGGCACTCGTGGACAGTTAAAGTATTAGCTGTGATGCCTACAAAAGGCGATTCAATACTCTGTCTGTATAGCGGAATAATCATATCACTTCGCCATATGCGCAGCAAATAACAATAAACGATATGGCCGTTGAAAGTGTGGATCGCTAACCTCCAACGGTATAAAGTTTGAACAAGGTTAAAAATTAGTTTGAGGTAATTAAATAGTGTATTAATTATTTTTGCGAAGACTTTTGTACTATGTAAATGCTCCGGGATATGTTGGATAAACATTGGGTTCTTCGTGGGTTGGTTTTCCTTTTTTGTAACTTCTCTTTTTATTAATTAAAAGTGTGTAAATAAAATTCCTTTCTTTAGTTTTTTTTCTTTGTGACCCACCCCACTCTGCGACTTTTTTGCCAGCACGTCATTCATGGATTCTCTACTCGAGCGGTTCTTTATTTTTATAGACAAGAATTAGCATTTCCTGGTCATCGTGAGGATGTTTTTCTATTAACCGTGGCAACTTTAAGGAACTCTTGAAGGCTTTCATTTAGATATGTCTAGGAGATATGCAAAAACATTACAAAAAAGTTGCGACCTTTTTTGTTGGCAGTTCTAAAACTTTACAATACGGATTGATTGCATTTATCAATATGTTGATGAATACGTTAAAAGCAAGATCAACAGCTCTAACATTTTTTCCATTCGAGTAAACGATTCCACACAGAAATCCTAGTGTAGTATTATAATTAGGTACATTATTCCTGGAAGAAAATTGGTGGAACAATTTATAGGATTTTCTGATGTTAGTGAAAGTGGGATACCTAACACATTATTATAATTTGTATCAACTTGCTTAGAGCAGTTTAATAATTCAAAACTAATTGGCAATTTCTTTGATGGAGCAAGCGTAATATCTGGAAAATTAAATAGCCTTTAAGCAAAGATTGAAGCCGTCGGAATACTTATTAGAGCTCATCGAGAACTATTGATTCACGCTGTAAAAGCCCGAGAAATTATCAGCAGGACGCTTTTCCACCAAATGTCCTGCTGGCGTCCGAAGTAAAAAAATTATTTATTAATAATTAGCCGTGAGAACTCTAAGTCAAAATGATTGTAGATATTGGAACTCGTCGAGAAGTATCGATTCAAGTCACAAAAATGCGAGAAACTATCAGCAAGACACTTTTTCATCGCATCGTGCTAGGTGCAATCTACGTTGTTTATATAAATATCGCAATCGTTGCAATTTTTTATTTTAATGGTGTACAAAGATGGAACTCAAATAGAACTAACAGGAACTCTTGCTAAAAGCTGTAATATTTATTATTATTATCTAGT
This sequence comes from Platerodrilus igneus, assembly GCA_036346225.1. Lineage (NCBI taxonomy): Eukaryota > Metazoa > Arthropoda > Insecta > Coleoptera > Lycidae > Platerodrilus > Platerodrilus igneus. The sequence continues at coordinate 2,127,048 of JARFIW010001018.1, forward strand.
TTAAAGGAGGGGGCGTCGTGTTATTTTTGTAAAGTCAGCAGAATAAATTTTAATTTTTTGTCATTATGAGTGTGGAACTCTTTTGTTTTATATTAGGAACTTTAGAACTATGAAAAGTGCTACCAGAACTATCATTGTTATTAAAAATTCAAAGAATATTGTGTTAACTTCACAAACGCTATTCTTAGACATGACTGTCCGTGAAAGCTTCCTACAATATCAAATCATTCTTAAATTTATACTTAATGATTTATCTAGAATCTACTGTTTCTTATAAGAATTTAAAAATATATATGACGTTGGCTATTCCTGCTACCCTGCTAATTTCTCTATGATCGCTTTATTTTTTTAACAACTCCAGTTAACGTTATCGTTTCGTACAGAACAATCTTAACTGCGCCGCGTTTGTTTGTACCTGTTAACTTAAAGTTTAAGTTCTTTTCTAGTCATGCTTCAAGGGGTTCTCTGCTGTATGAGTTACTAATTTAAACTTACACTACAGATTTATACATCAACAAACTTCTTTCTCTACTGTTATCAAGGTTTTCAAATATAATCCCCGACTAGTTGAGATTATGTTATCAGCTGGTATTTTCCGGTGGTTATATTTATCACTCAACGGTGTAATCGATCATATCTATTGTTGGGACAGGACAAGTTTATTAAATGGAATTGATTCACGAAACTGACGTGTTAATTTTGAATTAATAATATTAGGATAGCCCTTAAGAAGAAAGAAGGCAATCTTTTCAGATTGATGGCAATCGCACGGGGAAATATATAAATAAATTTATTTTCTTACTGTACTATTGATCAAGTATTAAACGCAACAGGAACTGGATTTGGACAATTTAATCACTGTATAAGCCATTTAAAAATTTTGTATTATAAACATGGTTTCAAAATTATGTCCACCTTTTATTTTCTAATGCTCCACCCAAAGGTATTACTGGCTAGGAAACGCATTTTTTTGTAGCTGGAAATTTTGAATTTTGCGGAACCGTTGACGATCCAAGCATGGTGGGATCTTCAACGTGCATGAAAATGCACACACGGAACCTCTCATCCGAACGAAGACGTATTTTTACGAAAAATGCTCACCAACGTTTTTCAAGCGAACCGTGTCGGAATTCGAACCCGGGATCTTGGGCTCAATAGTCACACGCATGCCGACTGAGCGACAAGCCGCCTTCAAAACAAAGTCTAAGAAAATATTGTAAAGATTTGAAAATTATTTTAACTAATGGAGATTTGATCAACATTCATAATTTAGACTTCACAAAGAAAATTTTAGTACTTTTGGATATAAAGTCTAAATGACGGTCTAAAATTATCAACAGTTTCTAATTTTGCCCGTTCTGAACATACACACACCTTGAAGAAATTCTAGAATATTAGAGCGGGTAGAATGACTTGCGAGTTTCAGTAAGCTAAAGAGCCGACCTACAGGTTTAACCATATTAATGGGGAACCTTATTACACGTCTCAGAAAGCGGGCAGCAACTGTTTTGGTACAGAGTGGCAGAGGCCATTGGGGTCGGTATGACATTCTAAAACACACTATTGCGACTGGAAGGAAACAGGAAACCACCACATACGCCCAAGTACACAACGTACCAAAATCGTTTTAAAAATGATGGGATTCACTGTGGTAAAAGATTCCGGAGCTATAATAGTCCCCCATTCGAATCTTCGGGATGGAACTACTTCGGAGGATGTAATCGGCAAGTCCAATAAGAAGAAAAGAAGGACCGGGAACATCTTGTGAGTCGGGGTGTGGAATACTAGAAGCATGAAGCAAGCTAGAGAATTTAAAAATTGAAATGGATAAGTTAGTGTTAAATATAGAAGGGATTAGCGAAGTTGGAAGACCAGAGGTGGGGCATTTTTGGAGAGGAAACTTTAGGGTAATTCATACAGAATCGAAAGAAGGAAATTTGGGAGTGGAGATAGTTATGCGAAAAATTAGGGCATTGTGTAGAAATCAACTTACATAAGTACAACATGGTGCTCATAGTTAGATTAGAATCTAAGCAGGTAAATACAGTAATAATGCAAGTTTACATGCCCACCTCTAGCTACAGTGAAGAAGAGATAGAAACGATTTACAAAAATATCGAAGACATACTAAAATTCATGAGGGCTTGACAATTTAATATTACGAAAAATTTTAATACAGTGGTAGGTGAGGGTAAGGAAGTAGCGGTAGTAGGTATATTTGGTTTAGGAACGAGAAGCAACAGGGGAAATAGGCTGGTAGAATTTTGCCTCAAAACCAACTTAACCATCTCGAATCATTACTTCAATATCGTGCTAGAATGGGATGCACGTGGAAGATTCCAGAAAACCTGGGGAGATAACAAATAGATTATATTCTTGTTAGACAACGGTTTAGGAATCGAGTAAAAGACTGAGAAGCAGATATAGACGCGAACCGCAACATAGTATGTTATGGGAAAGGACGAGGTTACGTTATGAATTTTAAATTGACCAGAGGGAGCAGGAACCTTGAAACAATTTTATAGGTGCACCGGTTAATTTTCAGTGTTGCGGATGTGGGTTCCTATGAAAAACATAAATTTAAAATAATAAAATCTAAAATGTTAAATGGCAGAAAATAAAACTGTTACAAGTACTACTTACCTTGAAAGGCCTTCCTATTTGTCAAAAATAAAGGCGCCAAACTGTCATATGCTAGCAATTCCTTCAATATTTTCGCTATTTGGAAGATGGCTATTTCATATAAACCTCCTTGCTGTCAGTTTTCCTAAATCTCATTCTTTCGTTTTCTGCCTTTTATAATCACACTTTTAAAACAAACTCTTTGATTTTCTATCGAATTACAGAAATTCTCAAAATAACTGCGTTTCCCAAATATGACTTTATCAATGAAGTAACTGGATATCTTTTCACTATGATCATCTTATTTATCTTATAAGTAACTCAAAATAAAATTCCATCTTATTTAAACTCTCATAAAAGTAATTTTGGAAAATATAATTGCGCGTACATTAACCTTAAAGAAAACAAAACTAATGTAATCTTTGCCAACTAGGGATTATCAACAGAACTCCTAAGCATAAATCTGAAAAGAATACTACCATTTCATTGTAATAGATACCTAAATTATCTTGTACGACATTTTTAAATCCCATTTACTTGAAAATATCTTTAACAACTAGACCTTGAGATACTCATACCAACTTCTGCTTTCGCTATTCCGAGGTCCATTAAAAATATGAAATTTACACAAAGAAATTTACTCGCAATACATCTTACAATTAAAGCTTGCGTCTCACTTAATGCGCACATCACTCTTATCGTTTTCAAAGTTTTAAACTTTCTTTTCAATAATCTCATTCTTAATTGCAAACAACTAATTCCGTCGTTCTACGAACCAATTACAGTTACATTTACAAGTTCGCATTTACATATTTATTCAGCGTCAATCAAAATACAATAAGCAAAACTCAAACAATACTCACAATTTAGTATTTTAAGGATTTCCAGGTTATTCCACTGATTGGCTCATTATTTCCTTGGTACATTTAGTACCCCATTCTAGTGATTTAATATCTAACATATAGTAGTTCAGTGAAAACCCTTATCACTTTTTCAACATACTACCAACGCGGTATGAATTCATGCATAACACGCGTGTTTGAACTTCTTAGTCAATTCATCTAGCAATGCTCAAAACAATTTGCCATCGACCACGTGTCCGAGGGCCAAGAGCGACCTTTACATGTCCGTTACCCTTAAACCTTATTTCCGTCCTTCTTTGACTGTACTTTCAAACTGAATCGTTATATTACGATCTTCACCCCTCTGGAAAATTCTGAATTTCGTTCCCGCATGCTATACGTCTAAAGCTTTCTTAAGATCAAGTTTAATGGCTTGAGTTCGTGTCAACAATCATTAATTTTATGACATTTTATAATTTTATGGTTGTTGCGGTTTCTTGAACCTCCACAGGAATTGATACAAATATTATTGTTAACAATAATGTCTCTGATTTTTATAGGTGATTTTTTTAATATAATAGGACTAGTGTAAAACCCACATTGTCATTGCTTTTTATATAAAAAAGTACTAAGTGCTTTTTAGTTTATTTACTTGCCTGATTTAAGATTATGTTGCAATAACCCCTTTACTAATTAAAAGTTGCATAAGCTTCTATAAAATTTTACGATCGTTTTTGTACTAAAGCTCCTGAACTAGCTGAAATTATTTTGTATTGACAAATGTATGCTGAAACAATGCGCGAACAATACAAGTTATTATCAAAGCCACGCTCAAATTAAAAAATTTTAAAAGAGGGGCGGAAATGAAGTGAGAAAGAGTCAAACGAATTGTTCAAAGACATCGATAAAATTTCTGATATTAAGGACGTAGAATCAGAATAGAATAACATTAGATCCCGCTTAGACCTTGCGGCCAGAGATATTCAGGAGTTTAAATAAAAAGAGAATAAGAAACCATGGATAACAAAGCATATTATAAAATTTAAAGGAAAAAATGCGAAAATACACAGAGAGACCAAGCAAAACAGGAAAATGCAAGAAAGCTTAAGAACAAAGGATTGAGAAATAGTGCAAAGACGTATTAACTAAGATGGAAATAGGAAAGAAAGACGAAGCATACAAACTAATTAGAATGAATTTTTGGGATATAAAACCGTATAACAAATGTTCGGTTAACTCGCGTATAAATCCGGTATATTGGTCGGATCGGTAATGGTAGGTTAGTTCGCGAATAATTCCGGAATGTAATTACAGTCCTACTCAATTTTTTATATCGTGAAAAGTGAATTAAACCCCGACAACAAATATATACGGTACGCCGGAGAAGACATCATTTTAGAAAATGTAGAGAGGGTGGATAGATAGCAAGAAAATATAGAGAATTTATATGCAGACAGGAATTAGAAGCACGAGAATAGAAAAACAGCATTGAAAAGAATTTGGGAAATCCTATACCTAGATATCAGTTTGAACTGGCAGTAAAGAACCTGAAAAATAATAATGCACCCGGTATACATAAAGTGCAAAGAGAAACTCTAAAAGCTATTGGAAAAGTAGTAACCAAAGGTTCCTTCCAACTTGCAAGCAATCTGTATTAAACAAGCGAAATGGTCAATTATTTCAAACGTAGCACGATAGTCATTATACAAAAAAAGAGAGGTGCAGATAAATGTGAAAATTTTCGAACACTAAGTTTGATAGCACACGTATCAAAAATATTAACTAGAATTCTGCATTCGGATAGAAAAACGGGTTGAAGGAATACGCGGAGAAGTTTGGTTCTTCGAGCCGGATGTTTAAGTGTTTATCAAATAACACTGTTTCAAGTCTGTTAATTAATTAAACTACACTAACCTTGTAAGGGTTGCCAATTGCGCTGGTTATTACGATGAGAGGATTATATATCTGCATAATGCAATTCACAATTCATAAGGATTATGAACCAGAAGCACTACATGTTTGTGGACGCAACGAAAAAAAAATGGCACCAACTTCTATAGTTCAATCCATAGTGATCGCAGGTGATATCCACTCGCGAATACTAAACCCGCGTGGCATGTTACACGCGTTCATGTAACGTGTTATAAGATAAGTAGTATCAGGAGGCTAGGAATGATCAATTGACGGATCTTTGATAATACCCTTATAATGTAATATGGCATAATTAAATCAAATAAAATAAATATTATGAACTGCATAACATACCGCCTACCAAAGGAGAAATGGAAACCTATTTTAAAACAATGTAACTAAATGCATACAAATGGGTAATACCGCACCAAAAATGAAAAAATGCAAGATTGAAACCCAGTCGCCACGTCATCTACGTAGGTGTCGGACTCCAAAGTCTAGAAGTTAAAGGAAAAATTAATGGTTCGAGGTGTGTAAGTTTTTGGATAACACGCAATGCCAAGTACGTTGCTAATTTGACACCATATGTTACTGTATTCAGTATGAAATCTGAAATAGGTTCTGCAGGATTAGATCTCCAAATTATATTCTGAAATTTCTGTTATTCTGAAAAATCAGAATTTGACATACACGGAACTGCGTCTATGTGGTTAGGCGTCCTTTTCTTTCTAAAAAATTCAGATTTGCCATTCCCTTTACATTGTTTATATCTACCTCCAAATCTGTGGTCATGAATAATTACACCTAAGGAAAATCGGTCTAAAAAACGCGTTTACTCTTTCTGATTAATTTAAATTTACATGATATGTATTGTAGTGGTTTTAAAGGGTTAAATGTAAATATAAACAAAGCAATTTTAAAACACCCTGTATAAAGGAAACAACCAGAATTTACCTGCGAAATTTATTCCAGTTAGTTCATTTTTAAGTAACAGGTATTAGAAAATTTTTACAAATAATGATTAAAATTTAGTAGGTTTGCAAAGGAAATAAATTGTAGAAGCCAATGCCATTAATTTATTAATTTAATTGAATTTAATTGAACGGTTATTCACGTATAATATGCATAAAAGCGTGTAAAAATCAATAATACCAAGGTAAAACGCGTTGCTAACAAACAAATATATCGGTTGAATTGAAATACGCTGAAAAGCCAACTCGTAGAAATGTTATTTAAAACGTTCGTTAAAATTGAACACCTGCAGGTTTCTAAATGTCAACTTCCACTTATTTTGTGTAGATAAAGCTCAATATTCTAGGTATATTGTACAAACGGTCGGATGTTTTCGCATTAAACGCTAATGAGGGGTTATTTAAAGCACGTAGGCAGTCCACGTGGAGTTAGATAGCAAATGGACAGGAATATCGATTTCTACCACTCAAACAAGGTTAGAAAGAAACGTAGAATATGCATAAGCAAAGGACAGCGTTAATATAGGCGGGATTTGTAAGACGTCAATGCATAGGCTACTGGTCGATATCGTTAGTCGCACATCAGACAGACACGGGAATATTGAATAATAATTTTCAGAAAACATCGTAACGACGCGCTGAATTTCGAGGATTTAGAAATCGTTTGAACCCAAAATTTTGAAAAATATTGTTGTAAATGAAGGACTTCGGGGGAAATGCGGCCGAGAGGTGGCATCGTGGATGGTATAAATGCTTTTTGAAAATATAATAAAAGCCCTTACTATTTTGATTGCTTCAGACTACGTACTCATAATTTGTACGCGGATTGTGCCGAGTTTAAATTTTATTGAGGTGCCACATATTTTTTTTTAACAAGCTCGTGTAGTGACGTTATGTAACGTGAATTAAATTAAACAATTATCAAAGAAGAGTAATAATTGGATTTGGAGTTGGATGTATCGTGTATGAACAGCATTGCAGCATTACTTAGAGGGCGTTCAACTACTAATAACTGGAGGCAGGAGCAGAGCAGTACCACGAAACCACTTAATGGCATCATCTACGGAACAGGTATCTTCAAGAAATTCCAAGTAACGCTTTAGAAGTTGTTGTTATTGATAGACTATGAAGGTTATTGTGATGGGTGAGAATGAACTATGATGGTATTTTACATTATTTGGCGTATTGAAAGTAATACGTATAACTAACTTTTATTGTGGTATTTAACTATAAAGCTCAAGGTGTATATAAAGCTGATTTATGTTCCTCAGGAATTTAAATATTTTTTGTTATGAGTACATGGGTTTTTGTTGTGTTTGTAATAAGAATATGCCAAGTAAAGAGCATACATTAATCATAATTAACTGGGTTATCATGAGCTCACCATACTCCAGAGTTGCCTAATTGAAATTAATTATAAATACAGAAAGAAAGATAAGGTATTATTCAGGGCCCATTTACTCAGGTTACATTTAATGTGTTTGATTTTGATAGTTAAATTTCTGGACTTTACAAAATAGAATTTATTGAGGCGTAACTTGATCACTGAGATGTAAATAATTTTGAAGTTTTATTTGTAAATAGTGGAAAATAGATATTGTATGATTGTTGTATTATTTTGTGGTTTTATTGAGAGTGTGTGTGAACGATAGAGAATATGAGAGTGAATCTAGGTATCCAAGAGGAGGTCCAACTGAGCTAGCCGGAAGCAGTTGAAGAAAGATATTCAAGGTAATGAAGAGAAGAATCAGGGTAAGAAAATATTTTTGATTAAATTTACTATTGTGTCAAATTTATGTTCGATTTTGGTAAATTAATAAAATTTTCGAATATATTTTGTTGGTGAGGCTTTTACCGGAGGATACACGGCAGTATATACACCGTCATTAATACGATAACTTTTGAACTATTCTGTTCTTTCCACAAAATACATACTTTCAAAACACTTTATTGAGCAGGCAGTTGAGACCTTGGATTCAATATTATGTTTTCAACTTTTATGCCCATTTTTAAGTTCATATATTTTTAAAACCAAAGTATTTTTTTAACAGCAGGTGATTTATTTTGGGACTGACCGACTTTTAAATTAGTACGTAAAACAGATATTAAAAATATTAAAATAAGTTGTAAAATCAGCAAGCGAACATGTCTGCTAAAAGACGACAAATCGATTATCAGGATGTCTTATTTAATTTCGTATAGAAATGTAAGCGATAGGATGGCGAACGAATCATAGTAAAGGAATGTGTTATTCAACCGACACAAATAACCTCATCCGAGATTACACGAAATTAATTATTATTAGTACTACCTTTTTATGTCATCAACCAATTAGTCCCTTCGATACTACTTTTGAAGGCACTCTGTTGTAGGTACGCCAGTTGGTGCATGTTAATAACATACTTGGCTCAACCCACATCGTTTATAATTTGTGTACGATATTCAAGTCGCGGTCTACATATTCAATTTTTTCCATTTCCCTTTCCTTCCATTATTGGTAATGTCTATCTAGGATACCGTAAGTGATAGCACATTAATCGATGCCGTCTCCTTACTGTATTTTCCCAAATTTACTGTTTTGCACAAATTCGTGCATTATACAGCCTGGCTGAAAAATTTTCATCATTTTCCTACAACATCACATTTCAAAAACTTCAATCTTTTTCCCCTCAGTTCCTCCATAGGACATGTTTTACAACCATAGAAAGCTACACTTTATACAAATTCTCTTAAGAAATTTTTTTTAAAGTTTAGGTTACTGTTTGATGTGAGAAAATTATATTTGTAGACGAATGCTTTTTTTGCTTGCGTAATTCTAGATTTTATATTACTTTTACTTCTAAAATCCTTTGTAATCTTACAACCACGGCATTCTTGGATTATTTTTTTGTTGTAGTATTGGGTGCGGGAGATTTTCTTTGCTTATTTTACTTTTCGTTCTTGTTTGCACAGAATACCGTAACAAACTACCTACTCGAGCGGTTCGTTATTTTGATAGACAAGAATTAGCATTTCCTGGTCATCGTGAGGATGTTTCTTCTATTAACCGTGGCAACTTTAAGGAACTCTTGAAAGCTTTCATTTAGATAAGTCAAGGAGATATTCAAGAACATTATAAAAAAGTTGCAACCGTTTTTGTTGGCAGTTCTAAAACTACAAATCGGATTAATTGTATTTCTCAATATATTGATGAATACGTTAAAAGCAAGATCAACTGCTCTAACATTTTTTGCCATTTGAGTAAACGATTCCACACAAAAATCCTAGTGTAGTATTATAATTAGGTACATTATTCCTGGAAGAAAATTGGTGGAATAATTTATAGGATTTTCTAATGTTAGTGAAAGTGGGATAGCTATAGTTCTTACAATTTCTAAACCGACTTTCGTCATCAATATTTGTGATGTCATATATTGACGCCGTTGCCACTATCAAAATAGCAATTCCTCGTAACTACAATGACGATATTGGTACAATATAGATTTTGCATTTATTTAGTAATTGGTGACGGAATGTGGTTTGTTACTTTTTATACTGAATAAACCTGCACCTTGACAACATTCTAAAATACTAGAACAGGTAGAATGGCTTGCGCGTTTCAATGAGCTAAAGAGGCGAACTATAGGTTTAACCAAATTAGTGGGGTCTTTAGTGAGGAACCAGACTAAGACAGGTCCCCGAAAGAGGGCAGCAGCTTTTTCAGTACTTAGAGTGGCAGAGACCATACGGGTCGTTATGACATTCTAAGACACACTACTGCGATGTGGAAGGCAACGGGAAACCACCACATTACCTCCCAACTACACAGCGTACTCAAATTGTTATTAATGATGATGGCATCCTCTGGGGTAAAAAATTCCCGACGTAAAATAGTCCCGCATTCGGATCTCCGGAAGGGGACTACTTCGGGGTATGTCATCCGAAAGTATAGAAAAAGATCTGTGAACATTGCTACGTGCATAGCCGTAACCTAAAAAAAAACCTAAAAAAAAAGAAAGACTGTCCGGGCTCAGCCAGTGAGTGGGCGAAGTTTTAGAAATACCCAAACAAAAATAAACCAAACACACTCCACTCATTCAATAAATTAACCACCGACATCCAGAAAACCTTATAATTAACATCAAGGCAAAATACAAAATGTATATACAGGAGTACATTAGTACTCCGAACACAGTACAAACAAAGCCACAGGTTTACATAGCGGGCTGTCGTTTTTAGGGCCCCATCCCCTAAATTAATTAACCAACCAAAGCAAAAAGAAAGTTTCCCCGCTAAAAACAACAGCTCTAAAGTATTATCGTAAGCATAAAAAAATCTAATACATAAAATATCAGAACACAGTAGTTTACATTTATTATTACTAAAATTTGATATTTCAAGAAAAGTTACACCCAATAGTTGGTCTAAATAATAATTTAATGCGCACACAAAGAGGAGAAAGCGAAGTAGTTTATCAAATTCCAAAAAATGTGTATTTAAATTTGGTTTGGGGTTTACCACAATTTTAACTCGCAAATAATTTTAGTCACATAGTCGTTGAAACGAGACAAAAACAGATAGTAAACGAAATGTGTATTCGACCTTAGGGATCCACTTGTCTTTTAACAAACGGGAGCGGCAGTCCCACAGGGCCCATACATCATGTACATAGTGTTAGCACCTAACAGTACATCCACATCAGTATATAGCAGCAGTAGGACCAAAGAAAATCCGACACTTCTAGCAGCCGGGAAACCTCACATTCCGTGTGCAACCTTAGAATAACCAAAACATAAATCCGTTTATCAACGGATTTAGAATTTTTTTATAAAATTCTGTTTCTGCATAAAAAATGCTATTAATTGAGGTATCACAAGGGGTACATTGCTATTTAAAATTTTTAAGTAGGGGATGCTAGCGCTTAGGGGTTGAAGGGTGGAGGGTTAAAAATTACATAATTAAATGACAATTTAAAAATAAAAATCGACGTGTCAGAGCTTTTTACTCAGAAATTGTCAATAATCATTTAATCGAATATATCCGTTACTTTTGGGACGCACTGTATATCGTATTGAATCGGATTAAATCTCGCATGCCTAACATGGTAGTTCGCATGTTATTTTCTAAGGTTTCTATTCGATTGGATATACTATCTTGATTTCTAACTAGTTTTCTTAGGGTTTCATTAAATTTGATGATCGTTGATTGAGTTAACGATATTTGATTACTAATTATGGTTTTAATGTCGTTTTGATTTTCTATCAATTGTTGTATCGCGTTGTCATAGCGTTCTGCGTCTTGGTTATCTAGATTTCCGGTAATTGTTTTGATTAGATTTCCTAATCCGTTGATTAGTCCTCTTTTTCTTCTTGTCACTTATTCTGTAGGTATTAATCGATTAAATTTGTCTTCTATGTTTTTCAAAATGCTTTCTGTTATACTGAAGTAGTTCATCATTTCTATTGCGTATTCTTTACCGAATTTTGTTGTGTCCATTGACTGTTTTAGTCGAAAATAATTATTTTTGATTATTTGAAATTCTTGTTTTAGCTCGGTTAAATCGAATTTTTGTGCAAAGGTCCAATAATCTATAGTGTTTTGCATACTGCCTAATTTTATTGGTAGTATACCGGGGTTATTCTTTATGTCTTCAATTATAATTTCTGTGTCCGTTCTACCTGGGTGGAGGTTGACGGTAAGGGTGACGATTGTCCATCTGAAAGTACAGGGTGTCCTAAATTTTTGAGGTGAACATATTTTGTAATCTTGCCGTCGTCTATTGCGGCTACGTTCTTGTCGGATATTCATTTGATTTTAAAGGGTCCTAAGTTTCTCGGTGTCGTTTTGTGTCTTTTGCTTTGGTAATTTTTCTCGAATACGGTTTGTCCTATGGAAAATTTGTTTATGTCTGAGTTTTATTACGGGTCGCGGTAATTCGCTCTTTATCGTTATCTAATTTGTCCTTTACTTTGTCATAGGTTATTTTTAGTTTCTCCTTGTGGTCTTTAGCATATTGCTGATAGATTTCTTTGTTATAATGTATATCGTAGGGGTTGCGTGAATCTGAGTGTCCTAAGGTTAGTTCTAAGGGTGTAAAATTTGTAGTTGAATGAATCGTGTTATTATACGCGATTAATGCGTATGACATTAAGTTAGTTATGTGTTCTTTCTTGTAATTTAATCTTAATAATCTGATCTGTTCTAATAGGGTTGAATGTAGTCTTTCGATTAGTCCATTGGATTCAGGGTGGTTTTCCGTTATAAAGTGAAATTTTATTTTGTGTAATTCCAAAGTGTTTTGAATTGTTTCGTTTTTAAATTCGCTTCCGTTATCTAATGTTATTGTTTCGGGTGTTCCGTAAAATGTAAAATAGTGTAGAAATCCTTGGGTTACGTCTATACTATTTTTAGAAGTGATTGGTATTGCTTGTCCTATTTTTGTAAATGCGTCCACGATAGTTAGGTAACTTTGTGCTTCTACTACTAGAGTATCTGCATGAAATTTCTGGAAAGGTTTGTCTGGTGTTTTAGTTAACATTAAGGGTATCTTTGAAGGTTTTCTGTCATATTTGGCTTTATCACATAATTCGCACTGATTGATAAAGTCTGTAGTTAATTCTTTCATGTCCTTGAAATAGTAACGTCTCATAATTTGTTTTAGGGTCTCGTTTATTCCTCGATGGTTGGTCTTTCCTTCGTGTTGGTTTCTTATTACGTCATTTATTTCGTCAGGGTCGTCTAATGTTATTAATTTTCTTGTGCATCTTATAAATTCGGGGCCAGAATTGTTAAATAGTTTTACATATATTTCTGAAAATCGTTTATATAAGTTTTCCGTGTTAAAATAAAAGTAAAATCGTTTTTTCTCGGGGGTGTATTCCTTTGGAATTTTAATTATTTGTGACTCGTTGTCGTCTTTGGTTATTTGAACTTGGTAAATTTTCTTATTATCCACTTTCGTATATTTTACAGGGTTGGGGTTGTTTAAAACTTCCGTGATTATAAATTGATTGGGCTTCATGTCTATAGCTTCGTTTAAAATTTTTATTGCGGTTTCCGGTTCGTCATTTTGTGTCGAATGTATGGTTTCCATTTCTTCTGGGTCTTCTCTGACTTCGGTTTCGTCTACGTTTCCTACTAATGATTCTGTCTCAAGTGCGTTAAGTTGGATTCTACTTAAGGTGTCTGCATTATTGTTGTGAATTCCCTTTTTGTATATGATCTCATAATCATATTCTTCTAGTCTAATTCTCCATCTTTGTAATTTCGAGTTAGGTTCTTTGAGTTTGCATAGCCATACTAATGGTCTATGATCGGTATATATATATATATATATATATATATATATATATTATAACAAATAAATAAGGACACTCAAGGGGGGCTAGAGATGTTAGGAGTTTTTTTTTATTTAGAATAAACTTCTTTTAACCTTTTCATATTACATATACATTATAAGAACAGTCAATATTACTAATTATATATATATATATATATATATATATATATATATATATATATATATAGAATTTCCGTCCGTATAGGTACGGTCTAAAATACTTTGTTGCTTAAATTATGGCTAACAATTCTTTCTCTATCGTACTGTATTGTTGCTCTGTTTCGTTGAGGGTTCTTGATGCGTAACTGATAGGTTTGTCGTTACCTACTGTTCCTTGGCTTAATACTGCGCCTAAGGCTACATTTGATGCGTCCGTTGTTGAAATGAATGGTTTCGAAAAGTCTGGGTATTCTAATACGGGGTGATTTGTTAAAATGCTTTTAATTTTATCTACTGCTTTTATAAATTCTGGGGTATGTACAATTTTGTTTCCCTTTTTTAAACAATTGGTTAGGGGTTTAGTTATTTGAGCATAACCTTTTATAAATTTTCGGTAATATCCGCTAAGGCCTAAAAATCCTTTAATCACTTTATTCGTTTTGGGTATAGGGTAATTTAATACAGCGTTTGTTTTGTCGGGGTTTGGCATCACTCCTTGGGGTGTTATTATGTGTCCTAAAAAGGCTACTTCTTTCTGTAGAAATTCGCTTTTATCTAGTTGTACTTTAAATTTTGCGGTTCTAAATCTTTCGAACACTTCTCTTAATCTTTCAATGTGCTCCACTAATGATGTTGAATACACTATTATATCGTCTAGGTACACAAGGCATTTTTCGTTGTGTATCCCTCGTAGTATGTTATCCATTACTCGTTGAAAAGTTGCGGGTGCGTTGGTTTTGAGAATTGTTTGTATTGGTTGTTAAAGTTTGAATTATTAAAATGTGGATTATTTGTTCGCGTTTGGTTTGTTTGTGCATTGAACAGGTTAAATTTTTGTTGTGGGTTTATTTGTCTTGCGGGTTGTATAGTTTTCATTGGCGTATAGCTTTTATACGCGTTGGGGTTATATAGTCGGTTTCTATAGTACATTACGTTTTCTTCTTCGATTATCATATTCATTGCTTCTTCTAAGTTTTGGGGATGTTGAAATCTAATTTTATCTGAAAGTCTTTCGGGTAGTGCATTTAGATAGGTATCCAATGCCATCTCGTCGTACATTTTCGTTTTTAAAAGTCTTACGTTTGGGTCGGTTTCTTCGATTTTGAGTTTTGTCAAGATTAAACTTCTTACATCTTGGCATCTCATTCCAAATTGATAGAGTGACTGGTTGTGTTCCATTCTTAGGCTGGTTAAATCCCTTACTAAACATTTTAAGTTCCGTTGATCGCCGAAATATGCAATTAATATTCGTTTATACTGTTCCCATTCGTCTACGTCTTCGCGACTGGCTATTAACGTTAGTGCCCTTCCGGTTAGTTTACTGGTAATGAGGCGGATCAGTAAAGTGTTTTTGTCGTTATCTCCTGGTTTGTAAAAGGTTTTTAAGAATATTTCGCTGGCTGAAATGTAATTACTGAGTAAACATTGGCCATTTCCGTTAAAGCTGGGGATCATTTCGAGGTACAGCTTCATTTCATTAGTCATCTTGGCTGGGGTAATATTTGGGTAATTTTAAAAAAGTAAAAAATTTTGGATTTATTTTGTAGTTTTTCGGTGGTATTTAATGAGTTTTACGCTTGGTATTAGTTTAGTTGAGTTTACTTTTGATTTGCCGGTTTTTAATTTTAATTTCTGAAGTTTCAATAGGCTGGGTTATTTTTTGTGGTAATTTATCGGATGTGAATGTTTTGCGTTACTTGCGTCAGTTAAAACTTCTCTATTTTTTATTATGTCGATTTTATTTAGGTGCGTAATAATTATCTCGTTGGTTTATGCGATTGTAAGGTGTCTGCAATGCTTACAATGTTATCAATTAATTAGTTGCAATAGCGTCTCTATTATAAGTTATTTTTAATTATACCGTGGGTATTATTTAGTACTCGCAGTGATTTTATACACTGAAATTTGTGCGTCTTTAATTTATTGAAATATTTCAGTAAAATTTTCACGTTTGAATGAGGTTGTAATTTGAATTTTAGTACCGTAATTATTTATCCTTCCTGAGTAGTTTTTTAGTTGACACTTTAATAAAGTTTCCGATCGTAATTTTATGTTGTTTGTAATGCTTGAATTCTGAAAGGTTTCGCGATGTATTTAAATATCTTTTGTACTGTGATTTATAATTAGATTTTTATGCGTATTTATTCAAGGTTAGTTTCCATTCACTTTGATGAAGTATGAGTGTTGGTTTTGCGTTCAATTTGAATTCGCGCTTCGTTATTTCTTGTATTAATAATAGGATGCAAGTTGTCTATTTATGGATGGTATTTGAGTTTGAATCGTGGTGTTATTAGGTTTTGGTTTTTAATTGCTCGTGGTTTTGCTCTCGCGTTTTTATTCCTGATGTATTTAGATTATTTTTGTGCGTCAGTTAATTCTTTTATTGTGGGATTAGAATTTTTATTTCTTGTGTTAGTTGAGATTGTAGAATTAGAAATTCTAAAAATTGCTTGCGTCAGTTAAGTTTGTTGAATTAGAGGTTTTTTTAAAAAAATTTTCGCGCCAGTTAAGATTTAATTCCGCAATCTTAAGAGGTTTGGTTTTGTTTCTAAGAATTTTTCTTACGTTAGTTAAAACGTGATCTAGTCTCTTGCGCTTTGCGACTTTTTTAATAATTGTCTCTATTTTTTGTTTCAGAATAGTTTTTCTTAGTTCTTAGTCTCAGAATTTTTTGTTGTCTCGAGTTTTCATAAATTTTTCATATATACAAGTAAAATAATAATAAAATTTCAATAAAGGCTTGAAGATAATCTTTAGCAATTGCTAAGTCGATTATTTTCAAAAAATGGCATAAAATATTTGTAACAATAGTCAATATATACATAAATAAATTCATAAAACTAGCAAATATCAAATGTCTTTGTTAATAATAAAATAAATTCCAATTGGTTTAGGAAAATGAACTTACACTAGTTGCTTGGTTGCTTTTATTGATTTGTTTTCTTTGTTTCTGTTTTTCTTTTGGCTTCTTGGATTTGATCTATGCTTGTATCGCCTCCAATTTTTCTTTTTTTTTTGTTGAATTCGAACTATGCTTGTTTCTCCTTCAACTGCTGGACTTGAACGATGCGTGTTTCTCCTCCAAATTTTGTTTTTGTTCTGCCAAAATCGGAATTAAAATTCCCAGACCACCAGTTCCTCGAAGTTGGATTCGCTAGTGCCCTTTTGACATCCGTACGACTGCGCCAGTTAAGATTTGTGGCTTCGAGCGGTCCTTTTTAAAAAGACTCTTTGAACTTCAACACATTTATTTAGTTTTATACAGAAGTTAAATATTGAATTTAGACAATCTTGATTAATTATTCTAAGTTCCAAAATTATTACTTAATTGTACAGTGAGTTATCTACGAACTGCAAGGTAAAAGCTGAACGTTTGAGGAACTGACTGGAAGCGGAGCTCCCGGCCTTTTTATAATCTCCCTACCTCTTTACAATTCTGTGGGAACTTGCGGACCTATGTCCGCTTACCCTTGACTCTATTCATAATACTTAGTTACTATCTTAAAAGCTATTCATAATTAAAATGTTGCAGGCTTACTCTGCGTAATCTCGGTACGTGACATCCTACGACCGCCTGTGACCTGACATCTGCAGTGTCACTTATCCTTGTGCTACTTTGTAGCGTTTCCACTCGTGGAAACTGAAATCATCATAATAAATTGTAATAAATTGTTGCAATTTGTCTTTTATGACATTGTTGCACTGTCCTAACATTTCCTAATATTTCCTAATATCTTTATTAGTTTTATATGTATAATAGATGGGGAATCCTATAACTCGCGGTTTTGATTAAAACGGACTTTCTATATTAGCAACGAATATAGTTTGGCTGATTTTTATTAGAATTCAACGTAACAACATTCTGCGAGTCGGAACGTGGAATGTCAGAAGTATGAAACAAGTAGATAACCTAGAGAACCTGAAACTCGAAATAAATAGGTTAGCACTAGACATAGTAGGAATCATCGAAGTCCGCTGGCCAGAGACGAGGGATTTTGGAGTGGAAACTTCAGGGTAATTCATACAGGATCAGAGGAAAAATTCGGGTGTGGGGATAATTATGCGAAAAAAGATAGGACGACGTGTAGAAAACTACTTACAAAAGATTTGAGTCTAAACCGGTAAATACAGTAATTATACAAAATACATGCTCAGCTCTAGCTACAGTGAGGAAGAATTAGAAGCGATCTACAAAGATATCGAAAACATACTAAGATACGTAAAAAACATGAAAATTTAATAATTACGGGAGATTTTAATGCAGTGGTAGGTGAGTGTAGGGAAGGAGCGGTAGTAGATTTATTTGGTTTAGGCACGAGAAATGACAGGAGAAATAGGCTGGTAGAATTTTGCGACAAGAACAATTTAACCATCACAAATACATTATTTCAACATCATGCTAGAAGACGATACGCGTGGTAGATGCCAAGAGATATAGGAAGATATCAAATAGGTTACATTATTGTCAGATAACGGTTTAGAAATCAAGTAAAAGACTGTAAAAGCTACCCGGAAGTAGATATAGGTACTGACCACAACATCGTAATTATGAAGGCTGCACTTAAATTTAAAAATCTGAAAACGAGGAACGGAAAAAGGCACTTTGACTTTGAGAAGCTAAAAGATTAAGATATCCACAAAAGATTTGAAAAAAAGTAAAATGAATTCCTAAAAGATATCGAGAAAATTTCTAAATACTAAGGAAGTAGAAACAGCATGGAATAACATTAAATCCAGCTTAGACATGGCGGCTAGAGATATTCTGGGGTATACAGGGTGATAATGGAAAAAACAATAAAGAAGGGGGAAAGCGTATATATAAGGTTTGTAGATTTGGAAAAGGCATTCGACAATGTGAAATGGAAAAAATGTTCGACATACTCAAAAAGATTGGAATAAGTTTTATAGATAGACGAATAAAACATTGCTTATACATAGAGCAAACAGCTGTAATAGAATTAGAGCAGGAACGTAGAGAAGTAAACATTAGGAAAGGAGTGAGATAGGGATGTGTCTTATCCCCATTAATTTTTAACTTGTACATAAAAGAGGCAATAAATACTGTCAAATGCAGGAAGACATTTGGAATTAATATGCAGGGACAAAAGATTGATATGCTTAGATTTGCAGATGATATAGCGGTATAGCATCTAGCAAAGAAGAGTTAGAAGCTGCTCTTAATAAAATGAAAACAATTCTAACGGAGAGATATGGTATGAAAATTAACAAAAATAATACTAATGTTCTAGTATGCAAAAGAGGGAAAAATAAATCAAAAACAAGAATACAAATAGGTAACGAGAACTTACAAGAGGTTAAGAATTTTTGCTACCTAGGAAGTCAAATAACGCAGAATGGGAAAAGCACAAAAGATATAAAACAAAGATTAGCACAAGGTCGGGCTACATTTAACAAGAATAAGTAACTACTGTGCTCAAAGACCACAAATATAGAAACAAGAAAAAAATTGCTTAAAACATATGTACTAGAAATGGTAGGGAAAGAAAGAAATATGTGGAAAACAGTAAAAAAATAGGAGAGATAGGATGATAGGCCACAAACTAAGGCTTGAGGGAATAGTGCGGAGTATATTAGAAGCAGAGATAGGAAGAAAGAAAAGTAGAGGTAGACCTAGGTTAGACTACAGCACACAGATAGTGAAAGATGTAGGCTGTAAGAATTTCAGAGAAATGTGTAGCCTAGCTCAGGATAGAAATCAATGGAGGTACGCTTCCAGCCAGTCGCAAGAGGGAAAACTAATGACAATAATAATTAATGTACTTAAACATGGTGATTATTATAAACAACTACAGATATTGGTTTTGCAATACTCTCAACTAATGTTAATGGTGCGAAAGGATTTACTGGAAAACTATTAATACGGCAAATGTCTAAGTGTTGGGGAATCTTTGGCAGCCACAGGCTGCTTAACCCCCTTCACATTCCACTGAATCTCAGTGAAATAGGGCATATAATTAGAAAACAATAGAAGGGAATTGAGTTGTATATAGTCTGTTGGGAGAATTGCAAGGAACTGTGTATGCTAGCTCAGAACATAAGCTGAGGTACAACCAGTTTCAAGACGTAATGCCCAATGACCAAAAAACAAGTGCTCTTAAATCTGATGATTATTACAAACAACTACAGATTTTGGTTGTGAAATATTTTCAACTAGTGTTGATTGTGCGAAAGGTTAATTTGGAAAAACTAGTAATTCGACAAAAGGTTCAAGTGCAGGGGGAACTTTGTAGTCAAAGGCTGCTTACCCCCCTTCACATACCACTGAATATCTGGGAAATAGGGTACATAACTGTAAACCAAAGAAGGTGCCCGAACTGCATCAAACAGGAAAGAACAGCAGCTATGTTCAAAAACAACAAACATAGATACAAGAAGAAAACTGTTCAAAGCATAGTGTGGAGCACAGCACAGTACGTCTATGAAATAGGGGCAGTAGGAAAAGCAGACAGAAAGAGATAGAAGCCTACTGGAATGTGTGCTTCAGATGTATGAGCATGGACAGACAAATTTAATAACAAATAGGTTGTTGAAATAGTAGAGGAATAAAGATATCTGTGGAAAACGAACAAAAATAAGAGAAATAGAAGGACAGGATACGTTCCAAGGCATTTCTGGGGAATAGTACGGGATATATTACAAACAGAGATAGGAAAAGATAGGTAGAGGTAGACCGAGATCAGATTTTTGCACACAAATAGTGATAGATGCAGACTGTGCAAATTTCAGAAAAATGTGTAGGTCAGTTCAGACCAGGAAACAATGAGGGTACGCGTCCAACCAGTTCTAGGACTTAAGACTTAATGATGATGACTGACAAAATTGCAGTCTAAGCTGTTTAGCTTAATAATAAATGTTATTATATGGGAATTTGTACTAGTGAGCATATTTTAAATATAATAGAATGTTTTTAATGTGTTATATATTCTTAATTAAATAGCGATACGCATGTTATACCGGGCACGGAATAATAGCCACCAATAATCAAGACTTCCAGAGGTTATGTTCATTAAACCAAAGTAAGAGGACGAACAGTTATGAAAAATTCTTTTTAAGGTTTGCCCTCTACTTCCTAAACGTGAACCGGACATGGTTTATTCACCCAAAAAAAAATAACGCAGTCTGCTCTGAAAAGAACAATTTTAAATGCAAGCAAGAATAACACAAAATGTGGGACAAAAATTACGCAAGAGGTTAATTACATGAAATAAGAACGCCAACGAAAATCTAACATAACCAATACAAGTAATATTAGTTGTCAACAAACGTCTTAAAAAAGGCGGCAACTTTGCAAAATATGCAAACCTAGAAGGAAACTTTTTTCTAGCGTTAGAATAAGACAAGAATATCATTTGTAGTTGATATGACGTGACGTCATTTGTGACGAAAGTCGGTTTAAAAATTGCGAGAACTATAACACATTATTTAAAGTTGTATCAACTTGCTTAGAGCAGTTTAACTATAAATCAAAGCTAACTGCCCATTTCTTTGATGGGGCAAGCGTGATATCTAGGAAATTAAATGGTCTTTAAACAAAGATAAAAGCCGATGGAACTCTGCGTAAAAATGATTGTACTTATAGGAACTCATCGAGAATTATTGATCCAAACGACTAAAACGCAAAAACTCAACAGCATGATACTTTTTCAGCAAATGTCCTGTTGACCTCACAAGTGAAAAATTATTTAATAGTACTTAGCCGTCAAAACTCTGCGCAAAAATGATTGTAATTATTGGAACTCATCGAAAACTGTTGATTCACACCACAAAAGCGCGAGAAATTATCAGTTAGAGGTTTTTTCGCCAAATGTCCTGCTGGCATCAAAAGTTAAAAAAATATTTAATAGTAATTAACCGTTGAAACTCTGCGAAAAAATAATTGTACTTATTGGAATTCATCGATAACTATTGCTTCACGCCAGAAAAACGCGAGAAATTATCAGCAGGACAATTTTTCACCAAATGCTCTGCTAGCGTGCAAAATTAAAAAATTATTTAATAATAGTTAGCCGTCGGAACTCTGCTTAAAAGTGATTGTACGTATTAGAGCCCATCGAGAACTACTGATTCACGCTGTAAAAACCCGAGAAATTATCAGCAGGGCACTTTTACACCAAATGTTCTGCTGGCGTCCAAAGTTAAAAGATTATTTAATAATAATTAACCGTGGGAACTCTGAGTCAAAATGATTGTAGATATTGGAACTCGTCGAGAAGTATCGATTCAAGTCCCAAAGATGCAAGAAATTATCAGCAAGACACTTTTTTACCGCATCGTGCTAGGTGCAATCTACGTTCTTTATATAAATATCGCAATCGATGCAATTTTTAATTTTAATTGTGACAAAGATAGAACTCAAATAGAACTAACAAGAACTCTTGCTAAAAGCCGTAATATTTATTATTTTTTTCTAGTTTAAAGGGGAAGGTGTCGTGCTATTTTTGCAAAGATAGCAGGATAAATTTTAATTTTAATTTTTTGTTGAGTGTGGAACTCTTTTGTTTTATATCAGGAACTCTAGAACTATGAAAAGTGCTACGAGAACTAGCATTGTTTTTTAAAAATTCAAAGCATGTTGTGCTAACTTTACAAACGCTATTCTTAGACATGACTGTCCGTGAAAGCTTCCCACAATAACAAATCATTCCCAAATTTATACTTAAATGATTTATCTGGAATCTACTGTTTCTTATAAAAATTTAAAAATATATTATGTTGACTATTCCTGTTACCCTGCTGATTTCTCTATGACCGCTTTATTTTTTTAACAACTCTAGTTAATATTATCGTTTCGTACACAACAATCTTAACTGCGCTGCGTTTGTTTGCATCTTCAAACTAAAAGTTTAAGTCCTTTTCTAGCCATGCCTCAAGTGTTTTTCTGCTGTATGAGTTAATAGTTTAAACTTACACTACAGATTATACGTCAATAAATTCTGCCTGTATTTTTGTTGTGTTTTGTTTTGTATTTTTTTTTTAATTTATCTTGGGTAATACGCCACCAGTTTGTAAAATTGTTTTTATTTACGTTTTGTTTACGTTTTAAGTTTTATTTTTATTATTTTGACAACAATCCTAGATCATGGATCGAAAAGTAAATAAAAACAATTTTAAAAACTCTGAAATTTTTATTATTTTGACAACGATCCTAGGTTATGGATCGAAACGTAAATAAAAACAATTTTAAAAACTCTGAGTGGTTTATTACCCAAGATAAATAAGAAAAATACGTCAATAAACTTACTTTCCAACATATCAAGGTTTTCAAATATAATCCCCGACTACTTGAGATTATGTTATCAGTTGGTATTTACCGGTGGTTATAGTTATCGCTAAACGGTGTAATCGATCATATCTATTGTTAGGACAGGACAAGTTTATTGCATGGAACTGATTCACGAAACTGAAGTGGTTAATTTTGAATTAAGAGTATTGGAATACTCCTTAAGAAGAAAGAAGGCAATTTTTTTAGATTGATTGCGATCGCACGGGGAAATACATAGATACATTTTTTTCTTACTGTACTATTGATCAAGTACTAAACACAACAGGAACTGGATTTGGACAACTTAATCACCGTATTAGCCATTTAAAATTTGTGTATTAAAACATGGTTTCAAAACTGTCCTCATTTGATTTTCTAATGTTCCACCCAAAAGTACTACAATGGTTCGGAAGCGAGTTTTTTGTAGCTGGAAATTTTGAATTTTGTTGAATCATTGATGTTCCAAACAAGGTATGAATCTTTATCGTGCGTGAAAACATTTACACATGGGACCAACCTTTTTGCAATATTGCAAAGATTTGAAAATTATTTAACTAATGGAGATTTGATCAACATTCATGATTTAGACTTCACAGAGAAAATTTTTGTACTTTTGGATAAACAGCTTAAATAACGGTCTAAAATTATCAACAGTTTTATATTTTGTCCGTTCTGAACAGATATGCACCTTGAAAAAATTCTAGAATACTAGAGCGGGTAGAATGGCTTGCGTGTTTCAGTAAGCTAAAGAGCCGAAATATAGGTTTAATCGAATTAGGGGGGAACCTTATTAAGACAGGTTTCCGAAATAGGGCAGCAGCTGTTTCGGTACTTATAGTGGCAGAGATCATTGGAGTCGGTATGACATTTTAAGACGCACTATTGCGATGTGGAAGGAAACGTAAACCAGTACATACCTCCCAAGTACACAGCGTACCAAAATCGTTTTAAAAAATGATGGCATTCTTTGTGGTAAAAGATTCCAGATCTTCGGGATGAAATTACTTCGGAGGATGTGATCGGCAAGCCCAATAAGAAGAAAAGAAGGATCGGGAACATCTTGCGAATCGGGGTGTGGAATACTATAAGCATGAAGCAAGCTAGAGAATTTAAAAATTTAAATGAATAGATTAGTATTAAATATAGTAGGGATTAGCGAAGTTCGGTGCCAGAGATAGGAGATTTTTGGAGCTGGGAACTTTAGGGTAATTCAAACAGTATCGAAAGAAGGAAACTCAGGTGTGGAGATAGTTAAGCAAAAAATTAGAGCACTGTGCAGAAAACTACTTACAAAAGAACGAAACAGTGCTCATAGTTAGATTAGAATCTAAATGGCTAAATACGGCAATAATACAAGTATACATGCCCACTTCTAGCTACAGTGAGGAAGAAATAGAAGCAATCTACAAAGATATCGAAGACATACGTAATACTACGAAAAATTTTAATGCAGTGGTAGATAAGAGTAGGGAAGGAGCGGTAGTAGATTTATTTGGTTTAAGAACTTGAAGTAACAGGGGAAATAGGCTGATAGAATTTTGACGCAAAGGCAATTTAACCATCACAAACGCATAATTTCAATATCATGCTAGAAGACGATACACGTACAAGATGCCAGGAGATAACGGCGGATAACAAATGGATTACATTCTTGTTGGACAACGGTTTGGTTCGATGTTTCCTAGCATCGGTACAGGTAGAACCGTAACTCGTCTTTATCAAATGACTCTAGTTTGTTTATTTCAGCAGAGTAATTGTGTTTAAGTTAGAAAACCAACGAATAAATGCATTCTGAAACTTCTCAGATTCATAATTATAAACGGTTTAGGAATCAAGCAAAAGATTGTAGAAGCTATACAGAAGCAAATACAGATGCGGACCACAACATAGTAAGTTACGAGAAAAAATGATGTTACGTTATAAATAGAATTGCCCGGAAGGGGCAGGAACCTCGTATAAATTTTATAGGTGCACCGATTAACTTTCAGTGTTGCAGGTGTGGGTTCTATGAAAAACATAAATTTAAAATAATAAAATCTAAAATGTTTAATGGCAGAAAATAAAACTTTTACACGTACTACTTGCCTTGAAAGGCCTTCTTCATTGTCAAAAGTAAAGGCGCCAAATCGTCATATGCTAGCAATTTTTTCCATATTTTCGCTATTCGGAAGATGGTTATTTCATATAGGCCTCCTTGCTGTCGGTTTTCCTAAATCTCGTTCCCTCGTTCTTTACCTCTCATAATCGCACTTTTAAAACAACTCTTTGATTTTCTATCGAATTACAGAAATTTTCAAAATAACCGTCTCTCCAAATTATGACTTTATCAATGGGGTAACTGAATATCTTTCCACCATGATCATCTTATTCATCCTATAAGTAACTCAAATTAAAATTCCATCTTATTTAAACTCAAATAACAATAATTTTTAAAAATATAATTTCGCGTACATTAACCTTAAAGGAAACAAAACTAATCTAATCTCTACTGGGGGATTATTAACAGAACTCTTAAGCATAAATCTTAAAGTAATACTACCATTCCATTGTACTAAATTCCTAAATTACCTTATACGACATTTTTAAACCCCATTTACTTGGAAATGTCTTTAACAATTAAGCCTTGAGATATTTATACCAACTTCCGCTTTTGCTATTCCGAGGTCCATTAAAAATATGAAATTTACACTAAGAAATTTACTCGCAATACATCTTACAATAAAAGCTTGTGTTTCACTTAATGCGAACATCACTCTTATCGTTTTCATAGTTTTGAACTTTCTTTCCAATAATCTTATTCTCAATTGCAAACAACTAATTTCGTTGTTCTTCGAACCAATTACAATTACATTTATAAGTTCGCATTTACATATTTATCCAGCATCAATTAAAATACAACAAGAAAAAATCAAAACAATACTCACAATTTAGTATTTGAAGGATTTCTAGATTATACCACTAATTGGCTGATTATTTCCTTGGTACATTTGGTGCTCCATTGCAGTGATTTAATATCTAACATATAGTAGTTGAGTAAAAACCCTTATCACTCTTTTAACATACTATCAACGCGAGTTACGTTTCAGGCCTTGGAAGCGGTGTTTTTAAAAACTACTTTTAATTCCTCGTAACAATATTTATTTACTTAAACAGAAATTAATATGGAATTTTGACAACTTGGTATTAATTATTCTAAGTCGAAAATAAAACATTTATTGAACTATTATTAGGGTGAGTAGCCTAGGTAAACAACAATGCTAAAGCTGTAATACTCAGACTGACTGACTGGTCTTGGGGCTCCCGGGGTATTCATGTTGTCCCTGTCCCCTCACAATTCTGTGGGAACTTGCAGAGCTCATGTCTGCTTATTCTTAATTCTATTTATTAATACATTGTAACAACCTTACTTTCTAGGTAATTGCGGTATCTTAACCGTCTGTGACCTGCCACCTGCAGTATCACTATCGTCTGGAATACATTGTATTGCGTCCGTTCTCATGAACTGTTAATAACCTTTTTATATCTATCCTTGAGTTACATTGTTGTACTCGACTTAATAATTTTTTAATGATTTATAATAATTTCCTAACACTTCTATTTTATAATACATATATAGATTGGGGGATACATAACTCTTCTTGACGTAAATGAAAAATTAAGGTTTTCCTTGCTTAATTTTTTAAAATTCTTAATTTTCATTATAAAAAAATCATGGTTTCTAAGGGTACACTTATTATTTCTTTATTTCTTTTTGTTTCCTTAAATCTAAAACTGTTATCTTTATGCTTATATCTAAGATACATTTTGTAAATACATATATAATTAGAAAAATTAATAAAATGATTAATACAAATGTCCAAAAGCTTATATTGTCGTAGTGTAACTTGGGCACTTTGAGTTCACTTAAGTGTCCTTTATAGTTTTCCATTAATTTGATGGTGTGGTTGAGGTCGTCTAAGTATAGATGTTCTAATTGCATGGGTTTCTTGATCATTTCTTCATTTTCTGGTTGCTCTATCTTGAATTGTAGTTCTGGTAAATTTGCGAGTTTCTTTGTTGCTATAGGATCTTGGTAAACTCTGATTATTTCGTTTTTCAGTTTCAAATAACAGTCTTCCTCGAGGGTGATTAATTTGCTTCCGGTTAGTGCTAGATTGTTTTCGTCTTGATTACAGTGGACGGTTGCTATTACTTCTGTTGGGAAAATGGCAATCCATTTGTTTTCTGTAACCTTTTAAATTTTCATGTTGGTTATTTGTACGGGTTTGGCTTCGCAGTTTTCGTAATGGTTTGAAAATTTTGATAATTGTACTTCGCAAGGGCTGTCTTCTTGGATGGTTGTTGTTGTCAATGATTGGCATAAATATTGATTTGGTGCTACTTCGGTATTTTTGGTTTGTATAACCATATCTTAGTTCATTTAAGGATAGGAATTTGGTTTTGGGTATGATAACTTGATATATGCTAGTAATTTTCATTGGAAAAGCAAATAAATGATAATAATTACAATTGTTGCTCTCTACTATTGGGATTTCTATTAAAAATATTATTTCATTATTCTTTACATAGCCTTTAACTATAGCTATTTTTTCAAATATTAGAATGTTTGATTCTACTACATCAAAGGGTAATTTACTATTGGTTATAAATGATATAACTCTTAATAATTCCTTTAATAAATCTGTTGGTTCTATGATGCTCGGGTGTAATGTATTCAATTTTGCAAAGGTTACGGCGTTTTCTAAAGTGGCTAAAATTTGTTGAATTAAAGTAAGGGTTGATATTATTTGAGTAAATATCGTATTGAATCTAATTAAATCTCGCATGCCTAACATGGTAGTTTGCATGTTAGTTTCGAGGGTTTTGCTACGTTTTCTTTCGTGGCATCCACGTTGGGCGCCTAAAATTTATGTTACATTTGCTCGTAGCCGTGTGTAACACAAAGAAAAATCAAAGAAATGACCGGGCTCAATCGGAGATTAGGGGGGGTTGTAGAAAGCAGACTGACATATAATGTATGCGGCGGTAAGGAATTAGTAACGATTTTTATGTTACGTTGTTTCATAGCCGCGCGTAACACAAAGAAAAATCAAAGAAGTGACCGGGCTCAATCGGAGATTAGGGGGTGTCGTAGAAAGCAGACCAACATAGAATGTGCGCGGCTGTAAGGAATTAGTAACGATACCTACAATAAAAAAAATTAGAATAGCAAACCTGAAATAAAGAAAAAGCATAGCAGCAATGAACAGCAAGTTGAATGCAAGAACAGCAAGAATGAGCAGCAAGTCTAAATTATTCAGTACTTTGTAGAATGTAAAAAAAAACTGTTTGGATAATCTATATAATATAACAACGGTAAAAGCAATACAAACAATTTTTAGTACAAAGTGAGGTAATATTGGGGAGTAGCAGAAACGTTTCCTCACACACCAATTAAACATAAATCAGACAAAATGTTAAAAGAAAATAAATAGGTAAGACACAATTGATATGAGTAATTCAGTAGTATTGATCTTTCTTTCTTTCTTTTTTCTTATGTTTTAAAATATCATGCAAGTCTTTTGTAAAAGGTATCAGAACGACAAAGATATGGTAAAGCAACGGATAGATATTTAAAGTAATAACAAGTAGGAAATAGTTCAACTTACAAAAGTCCTTCAGCAACGCTTCCTTGCAACGGAAGTGTGAGATTCACGATGTCCTACGCTAACGAAGCACTTCACCCTGGAATGTGAGGTGTTGATGGAATTTATAACACGTCACACTAATCACACCTACGCATTTCACTGGGGTTAGCAGCAGACACCATCACGCGACGGAACTATGTAGCATTGATAAATTTCTTGTTAATTCTATTTCCTGAGACAATAATTTCGAAATATTTTGTAGCACTAGTTTAATTTCAACTGGGATCAAATGTATATTATTTTTAAAAACCTCCAAAAAGCAGTGAGAAACTTCAACCAATACCTTTGTAAACCGGTATTCTGTTATATTTCGCAAATAACGAAATTCGCGCAAGCGATGATCTATTTTAGATTCTTTGGTGTTAGAAAAATGCAGAAACTACAGTATCCACTGTATTTAAATAATCCAAAGTATGCACTAATCTGATAAAACAAAGGGACACTAGACTAGATCGCACACACATTAATCCTAAAGAAAGAATCGGTCAGTTTAGCAAGTTCTACGACTCCTATTTCACAAAACAAACAACTAAAACAACAAATTAGTAAAGTACGCGTATCACTAAAGCAAGTCAATGTTCCGTAAAACGCACGACAAGTTCTATCACTTTTATTTACAACAGAAAAGTAACAAAAAACAATTAGTAGAGTAACGGGCATCGCTAAAACACGTCCGTCAATCAAACACGTTACATCTAAAAGCATACTTTGTTCAAAAGTAATCAGAACTACACTTTATACAGTTAAAATGCAACTTTTATTTCACAAGAAAACCACTAAAATCGTGCCGCGCTTGTTCAGGAACAATACGAGAATCGTTACCGCATTAATTCTCATCATTTTCAAAGCAACAGAAACAGTATTTTCACGTAATTAATGTATAGCAACCAAGAACGAACCTCCGACTGCTCATCTGTTTATTCAATTCGTTGCTATTACCCGCTTATCGTCTCTTATCTAGACTTGTATATCCACATAAGGAACAAAATTTATATTTACGGCAAGACAAGAACGATGCAATCTATAATTAATTACATGATGCATTCGCCTAAGGAGTTAATAAATATTAAATATCGAAATAGTAATTTGTAGAAATGTATTTATAAATTGAGGATAGCGTAAAATGTTAAAACTACAAAAAATGCCCGTTACAGTTTGTATTCGGTTGGCTATACTGTTTTGATTTCTTACTAGCTTTCTTAATGTTTCGTTGAATTTTATAATAGTTGATTGGGTTATAGATGTTTGGTTGCTGATAATGGTTTTATATCGTTTTAATTTTCAATTAATTGCTGTATTGCGTTGTCATAAAGTTCTGCGTCTTGGTTATCTAAATTGCCTGTGATAGCTTTTATTATGTTACCTAATCCGTTAATCAGTCCTCTCTTTCGTCTTGTACTTTGTTCTGTGGATATCAATCTGTTAAATTTATCTTCTATGTTTCTTAAAATGCTTTCTATTATGCTGTTATAATTCATCATTTCTATGGCGTATTCCTTTCCCGATTTTGCTATGTCCATTGATTGTTTTAATCGGTAATAATTATCTTTGATTGTTTGAAATTCTTGTTTTAGTTCTGTTAAATTAAATTTTTGTGCGAATGTCCAATAGTTTATTATATTTTGCATACTGCCTAATTTTATTGGTAGTATACCGGGGTTGTTTTTTATATCTTCAATTACTATATCGTTGTCCGTTCTACCTGGGCGGAGGTTGACGGTAATGGTGATGATTGTTCATCTGAAATTATACGGTGTCTTAAATTTTTCAAGCGAATGTATTTTGTTATCTTGCCGTTGTCTACTACGGCTATACTTTTGTCGGATATTCCTTTAATTTTAAATGGGTCTAAATTTCTGGGTGCCGTTTCGTGTCGTTTACTTTGGAAATTTTTCTCGTATACGGTTTGTCCTATTGAAAATTTATTTGCGTCCGTATTCTTATTGCGGGATGTGGTGATACGTTCTTTGTCGTTATCTAATGTATCCTTTACTTTATCGTAAGTTATTTTTAGTTTTTCTTTGTGATCTTTAGCGTATTGCTAATATACTTTTTTGATATAATGTATGTCGTAAGGGTTGCGTGAATCTGAATGTTCTAATGTTAATTCTAGTGGCGTAAAATTTGTTGATGAGTGGATTGTATTATTGTATGCGATTAGTGCGTATGACATTAAATTGGTGATGTGTTCTTTCTTGTAAGTTATTCTTAATAATCTGATTTGTTCTAATAGGGTTGAATGTAGTCTTTCAATTAATCCGTTTGATTCAGGGTAGTTTTCAGTTATAAAATGAATTTTTATTTTGTGAATTTCTAAGGTGTTTTGTATCGTCTCATTCTTAAATTTGCTGCCGTTAACTAAGGTTATTGTCTTGGGTGTGCCATAAAATGTAAAGTATTGTAAAAATCCTTGTGTTACGTCAATGCTATTTTTAGAGGTGATAGGTATTGCTTCGCCTATTTTTGTGAATGCATCTACAATTGTTAAATAGTTTTGTGCTTCTACTACTAGAGTATCGGCATGTAATTTTTGAAAAAGTTTGTCAGGTGTTTTGGTTAACATAAGGGTATTTTTGGGGGTATTCTGTCGTATTTTGCCTTGTCTCATAATTCACATTGATTAATAAAGGCCGTAGTTAGTTCTTTCATGTTTTTAAAATAATATCGTTTATTGTTTCATTAATTCTACGATGGTTGGTTTTTCCTTCGTGTTGATTCCTAATTACATCGTTTATTTCATCAGGGTCGTCTAATGTTATTAATTTTCTTGCGCATCTGATAAGTTCAGAGCCTGAGTTATCGAATCATTTAACATATAATTCTGAAAATTGTTTACACAAATGTTCGGTGTTGAAATAGAAGTAAAATCATTTTTAATTATTTGTTCTTCGTTGTCGTCTTTAGTTATTTAAATTTGGTAAATTTTCTTATTGTCTACTTTTGTATATTTTACGGGGTTGGAGTTGTTTAAAACTTCGGTAATTATAAATTGATTGGGTTTTGTATCGATGGCTTCGTTTAAAATTTTAATTGCGGTTTTTGGTTCTTCATTTTGTGTCGAATGTATTGTGTCGATCTCTTCTGGGTCTTCCCTTACTTTCGTTTCGTCTACGTTTCCCACAATGGAGTCCGTTTCTATTGCATTGAGCTAAATTCTACTTAGGGCGTCTGCGTAGTTATTATAAATTCTTTTTGTATATAATTTCGTAATAGTGTTCCTCTAGTCTGATTCTCCATCGTTGTAATTTCGAATTTGGTTCTTTAAGTTTGCATAGCCATACTAATGGTCTATGGTCGGTGTATATGTAAAATTTTCGTCCGTAAAGGTATGGTCTAAAATATTTTGTTGCCCAAATTATGGGTAATAATTCTTTCTCTACTGTGCTCATCCGAACGAAGACGTACTTTTACGAAAAATGCTCACTAACATTTTTCAAGCGGACCGTGTCGGAATTCGAACCCTGGATCTTGTGCTCAGTAGTCACACGCATACCAACTGAGCGACAAGCCGCCTTCAAAACAGTATCTAAGAAAATATTGCAAAGATTTGAAAATTATTTTAACTAATGGAGATTTGATCAATATTCATTATTTAGACTTCACAGAGAAAATTTCTTTACTTTTGGATAAAACGCCTAAATAACGGTCTAGAATTTTATCAACAGTTTTTAATTTTGCCCGTTCTGAACAGACATGCACTTTGAAGAAATTTTAGAATATTAGAGCGGGTAGAATGGCTTTCTAGTTTCAGTAAGCTAAAGAGCCGAACTATAGGTTTAATCGAATTAGTGGGGAACCTTATTACACGTCTCCCAAAACGGGCAGCAGCTGTTTCGGTACTTAGAGTGGAGAAACCATTGAAGTCGGTATGACATTTTAAGACGCACTATTGCGATGTGGAAGGTAACGAAAAACCACAACATACCCCAAGTACACACCGTATCAAAATCCTTTTAAAAAATGATGGGATTCACTGTGGTCCCCTATTCGGATCTTCTGGATGGAAAAAAAACACCTAGTGTTGTCTCAGTAGAAAAATTTCCCATGAAAATAAATGGAAAACATTTTCCCTTGAAGACATCATACATGAAGAATTTATCCAGAAATTACCTAAATTCAATACGACATTTGAAGAAACACAAGCAAGTCACTATCCTCTTCAATTGCAGCGAGGAGATAAAACATCTAAAAATAATGGCAGAAAATCTACATCTAAACCTTGAAGAACCTAGAACAACTTAGCGTTCTTGGATCAACACGTCATTTTTAGCATTATTTCTATTCTAATATATTAAATTTATTAAACCTACACTTAGGAAAAATATAGTTTTAACTTCGAATATAGAAGTACCCCTATATTCTAAATTAGGTAGAGAGAAGTGATATTATTCAAATCTGGGTTGTATACATAAAACAACGTTATCAACCATATATTTCCATTGTTATAATCGCAATATTACTAATTTCGTTTATCACAAGTAAATAAGGGAAATGTCCGAATATATCAACAATCACATCTTATACCCACATAAATTTGTATAAAAGCAGATATTAAATAATAACAATTAATTAGTCATTACTGAACGTTATAGGTGCATTACTGAACTATAGTTGTAATATTAGTTATACGAATTGTAATACCTGATCTTCTTTCAATAAAAAAATATTTTTATTGAAGATTTCCCATTCGAAAATACAAGTCACGCCAACTTCAAGAACGAGAAAAATGTAGAAAAAATTAGAAATGTAAGTCTCAAAAAAGGTCGTGCCATAATTACAAATTAGGATAGAAGAAAACAGAAAAAAGGAACTTACCTAAAGAAAAGAGTTCAGCCCGGATAGTGTGAAAAAATGCCCGACTCCGGTTAGCAGCTCTTGGTGTAGTGGCGTGAGCAGAAAAAAGTATAAAACCATACTGATTACTTGGAAGGAGCCAGGGATTATCATGGTAAATCAGTTGGCTTGATGATCCTACCTGAAAGAAGAAAAATACAAAAAAGGGGAACACGGCGAATCTTGGAAATCAACTGCTTAACTTGATACATATTCAACACAGAAAATACAACTTAAAGAAGAACATGACTAATAATAAATTAATTTTCCTTGCACTTAATATTTATTACAATCATGACCTTAATCTTTAATTATAAATATATAATACTAAAAAGTATGTTGGTACATCTTCTAAAACTTCATTTAGATAGCTTAATACATGTCAGGTTTTTCTCTAATCAAACTATTGATAAACATTATTATTAAATATTTTCTTTGTAGATAGGATTCTCAATTTTGTAAAATTGTTAGAAGCTGGACATCTTTGTGAAACATATGCACTATGTAAGGCAGTAAATAGATACCACGTAAAAAGTATTACCTACAATCAATACAAAAAACACTATGCAGAATATGCATGAACACATTGAGCTAGAAGCTACAGAACTTTATAAATATCTTCTTTTGACAATTACAGATACATTGGTTCACCGCTAGCAGTAAGATTTCCAGGTAAAAACGCATGTAAATTAAAGGGCGTGGCTCTAGATTGATCTGCACTATCTAAAGTTCCAGGAAATTAGCAAAGCAGCCTCCTCCAAATAATATCATCGGTCACCAGCAAGTAACTACAGATGTCAAAGTTACTCTGCAACGGAACATTAACCCCTCAGTCCATGTTGAAGATAGCTATTGGAAAGCGAGTATCGTATTCAGTCTTCCAGATCCAACAAGTGATACATTGTGAACAGAGAAAGAAAAGAAAGTCGTTCCAGCGATCTCTCCTAAGAAGCAATACAAATATTACAAATAAGAACGACTTGTAACGTTCCTTTGAAATTTTTATAATCACATTTCATTTTAATAGTTTCTGTATTGGTATACCCCACCAATAGGCTTCGCTTATTTCCTTTAAATATAATTTTTAGGTTACATGCATTTTTGATCTAAGGTAAAATTATTTTTGTATCTTACACTGTTCGTACTCAAAGATTGTCAAACTTATTATGGCAATTTTAAAAGGTTAGAAATGATATCATCATAATAATTTCGTTCTAAATTATTAGTTTTATAATGATTGTTTTGATTAATTATTTATTATGCTGGCGCCGATAATCTCATCGCCTGATCGCAAAGAAAGGTCACGTGCAAATTGTGCTAACTTAAATAAATAAAAAGTCTCGGATTCCGAACTTAGTTAACGTATCCATTAGTTAATTGTACGTATTTATTAGATAGAGACAACGACACAAACATAACTTCAATTTGTAGTCCTAATTCATTTGTCCGAAGTTTGCCGAAGATGTCTCGAATTATTTTATGAAAGAAAAATCAATTTCTTATAGCATTTTGTACTTATCATCCAAACAATCAACATGAAATTTGAGTAGGTTAGCTACCTTTGAGAATAGGTTATCAAACAGATTGAAAGTAGTCAACCATGTTCGGAAAATATCCTACCAAGTTTGTTGTTTTTCATTTTAAGGGCACATTGGTTTCCAGATTGACAACTTTTTGTTAGATATAAGCGTGTTGAGAGTTTCGAAGTCAAAGTAGATAGGCATTTAATTGTGACTAACTTAACTAAAGTCAATAATCGCTCATTAGATGTTTATGAAACCCTCTGAAACTATACCCGAGAAAGTTTGTAAATAACTAAACATTTTGAAGTCATTGCATGAACTGATAAAACGTACCCATGGTACGTCTGTATGATTAGATTAAGAATTTAGTTAAGAAAGTTTGGTATATTTGATTTTTAATATTTTTTAAGAATGAATTTGTAAGGAGCACGTATGTGTAACATAGTTATAAACAAAATCATGTAAAATAGTGTATTGACATGTTTATATTTGCTTTTTTTTCAATTAATGTGAAGGTATAGTTACAGTTTTGTTGTAATAAATTATTTTGCAATAACCTAGAGGCGTGATTGAAAATTCAGGTAATTTAACATTTAATTTTAGAAACCGTCCCATCAGCTAACAGTTTTAAATAGGTCTGTTAATGTTCTTGTGGCTAGTGTTTGTTTTATGTTTGGGCAATAGTGTACTTATCGAAATCTCAAGTAAATTTTAAGCCAAAATCACTCTCCTGATCTTAGGTTTTTGCACCCTCCTGTTATCCTTTTTAGGACTTTCTCTAGAAACCCTGTGACATAAGGTGGCGTCCAAAATACTTCTCAATTAAGACATATTTCGTACTCGATAGCATTCTGGAACCCTCTTCAAACACACTACCCGTCCCACTGTGTTACTCGTGAACCATTTATATTAGTACAGTCGAGGTTATCCGTATTTTACCGAAACGGAATTTTTAGCGGAGTACTTCAACGAGTTGTTCTGTAGATTACCGACTAGCTTCTGGGCCAAAACTGAACGTAACAGACTGCATTCATAGAAAACAAGAACTTTCTGTGTTTAAATTACAAGCAAAGGTATTGAGTCGGAAAACAATACATAATGATGATATCCTAAACTAATTACCTTGAATTCCTCATATCTATGTGTAATGGCAATAAAGCCAGATCCCAGTATCATGTATGGATCTAAATATCATGAGCGAGAACTAAATTGTGGTTTTAAACAGGTTTGTCGAATAAGGCGAGGATTATATCGTACTTGAGAAATATAAGTTTCAAAAAGGGTGGCTGTAAAACAGCACACAACAAACATATAAGTGATATAGAAATGCACATGTTGCAAGATACAGCATAGTTTTAATAAAAAAATTTTTTTTAAATGTATTCAGTTTAAACATCTAATAATCTAGAAACGGAAGAAAAAAGAATTTTGTTTATTTCAAAACATAATCCAATTTGTATAATTGAGTAGGGTGATTAGCTGTTACAAAACCCATTAATAGGCTGCTGGAATATACAGAAAAGGATTTTGCAAAGTATATTAGAAACAGATTCGAAGAAGGATTAGCGAATTGAAATTGTTCAAATATTCCAAGTAAACTTAGGGGAAGGTATTAGAAGACGGGATAGGGGGCAAAACGGGGTACCACTGTTAGTTCTTACATGTGATTTTCCAATGCTCCACCCGAAGGTATTACATTGGCCAGGAAGCTAGTTTTTTACCTGAAAAATTTGGAATTTTACCGAACTCTTGCTGTTCCAAGCAAGGTTTAAGGTCTTTAACGTGCGTGACAACACACACACGGGACCTCCATTTTACCTTTCATCCGAACGAGGGTGTATTTTTGTGAAAAATGCTCGCCTAACATTTTTGAAGCGAACCGTGTCGGGATTAGGGACCTTGGGCGTAGTAGTCACACACACACACCACTACGCCACGGAGCCACCCCACTGTTAGTTCGTAATCCTAGCACGTCAAGCGTACAACCCGGCACATCGTAGGAGCGAAAATACCTCACTTCTCGGTCGCATATATGTCATTGACGGAGTAATTTACATTGCCAAGTTAAAAAAAAAATTTATTTATATTGTTACGAAGTTATTTTGTAGCCATGACAAACCCCTAAGACGAGTCATTGTATAATGCATTGTACAAGTAAGGCTTATTTTTAAATATTTAAGAGTGGTTTTTTAGTTGGAACAAGAATTCGCTAAGGGGCAGGATGGGGTACCTAGATGGAACAAATACCCCACCTTACCTCACGTACCTAAAGAATCTTTAATTAAAATAAGGACTTCTTTTCAGAATGGTGAGAAATTATAACCACAAAACTTATAGAGAGAAGTAGTCAAAAAAGATAGGAAAAATGCAGGTGCAGTTGTCTTAGAAGGAAAAATGGGCGCTACTTAGCTGCAAAATCATTTCGAGTTTCACAAACTAGAAAGGAATGAGAGAGGTGAGGTCGAGAAGTTGATGTAATGATCATAAAAGTACATCTAGGAACAAAGTCGACGGTATTTTCAAAGAAAAAGGAAGCTGAAATTGGAAATTACGTTATTGATATGAAGTGCCGGATTTTTGGAGAAACAACTACCAATTTAAAGTCCTTAGAATATTGAATAGCAGTTTAAATAAATCCATTCATTTAATGTTAATAATGAACAAGTCAGAAATGGTTGTTGTTAGGTGATTTTAAAACGCCATTCTGAACTTTCTATTAGAAAACCAGAAAGAACCTCGGCTGCAAGCGCTGCAAGTTTTAATAAAGTAGTAGTTGGCAAATCTTTTGAACTACTGAGGTGATTATACGATGAAAAAATGTAACAGGTGATCAAGTTTATGATTATGGTAAAACATTTAATTCAACGTTTGTGATGTTTGAAATTAAGCTGGCATGACACCTTTCCCACGACTTACTCAGTTAGTAGGAAAGATATCTGCATGAATTATCACTTCTTTCCGACTTTGCTTTACCACGCTTGCTACTACCGCCACAATTTGCTACGTGTGAAGTTCATTGTTTTGCGGACGCTTCCGAACTGTGCTGTTTCGCTTTCCTACCACTTCCTCCGTTGAGGTTTGTGCTAAGTCTAAAGCTGATCGGTTTCGTACCTTCTTTTTGCCTAGGCTTGAACTGTTTGCCGCAGCTTTGGCCTCGAAACTATTAACCTTTATTTTCAAAACTTTTGATCCTCATATTACCTTTAAAAAAATTTTTCGTTGGCCCGACTCTGTGGTCATTTTTTTTTTGGAGTCGTTCCTCACCGCAGCGGTGAAAGTTTTTCGCGGCAAATCAAGTTTACAATATTCAGTAAAACATTCCTCACGCTTCTCGGCATAATATTTCTTTCTCAGAGAATCCTGCCGATGTCGGATCACGTGGTTTGTTACCTCCCGACTTGTGTCATTGTTCTTTATGGTGGGCAGCATCGCCTACCTTCCATCGCTCCTTCGACACTTACGGTCCACCCATTCCACCTTTTAATTTTTTGGAAGTTTTCATCGAGTCTTTAGGCCGCTGTCGCATCTCCTTCTTGGATTGAAACGATTTTGGAAATTTATTAATCTTTTCAATTTATCATTCGCACTGTCGCTTGGACTCTCCCCTTTGCCCATAACGTACAAAATCAGTTGCCAAATATATAGGATCTTTCCTGTTTCGAGCTCCATAGCGTTTCCAACCGCCTGATTAAATATACTCAACTCAATAAATTCACTTTTCTATTGAGTTGGACGCCATCCAGTCCGGACCAGTGCTAAAAAGACTTCGCAAATTGTTCCCCTTTATTAGAGAGGGAGCCTTACGGACTGGTGGTCGCCTATCTCACGCACCCTTATTCTCCGACAGGAAATGCCCCGCTCTCTTACCTAGTAAAAGTCTTTTACGGATTTATATATCAACGTTGTTCACCTGAGATACCTCCATGCTGGTGTTCAAATGGTTCGTTTAATAGTTCGTCAACGATTTTGGATTGTTTTGAGCAAACAGTACATTCGTCGAGTTTTAAGTCAGTGCGTGACTTGTTGGAAGACTAATCCTACCGCATCGCACCCTCTTATTGGATACCTTCCTTCATGCCGAGTTACTTAAGACAATCCCTTTCTAAGTACGGCCCCTTCTCTACTACCATGTCGCGAGTACGAGTCTAAAGTTTTGAAAGCATATTTATCTCTCTTTATCTGCATGGCCACCAAGGCACTCCATCTTAAATTAGTTTCTGATCTGTCAATCGACGTCTTTCTAGATGCTCTTGTACGTGTTGTTGCGGTCCATCTAGAAACTGACGGGGTCGCTAGGGTTGTCACTCTCAAAACCGCACAAGACAAGCTGAAGCGCCCTGTCGCTAAGATTTGTCCTGTTCGTTGTAGATTTTCCTTTATCTTTCTTCGTTTATTTTTGTTTTGGTTTTTTGTTCGTGTAAATATTTTCTGGATTTTCTTACATTAATTAATCTTTTTCTTGTTCCTCTTTGCATTCCGTTCCACCCTTTGTAATTATTTTCTTTTCAAAAATTCCTTGTAGGTGGGCGGTATGTTCCGTTTGTAAATTATAGTTTAAATTAATTTTTAATTATTTCATGCGATGTAGCGTGTAGGTTAATTACCCTACGTCGTGCATATACTATAATCGATGGTTTTATCGCGATTAACCTTCAAGTGCTTTATGTTGTACAGTAAAGTTGTAAGAAGGCAGGTGTTTGTAGTTATGGCGCTATAGACGTTTAGGTTCTGCAAATGGTCGACCGCCTTTCGTCCTGCCATCGCCGCCACCCCTAAAAATTGTAGTTTAATACGGGTAAGTACTTGAAGGTTCCGCTTATACTTTACTCATATTTACACGCTCGCTTTCTCTACCATCTGTATTTACCGAAGTCAACGCACGCTAAACGGTCTTAAAAAATTGCTATTTGATAAATTTTTGCTTCTTCGAGCCGGATGTATAAGTGTTTATCAAATAACAATGTTTCAGAACTGTTAATGAATTAAACTACAATAACCTTGTAATGGTTGTCAATTGCGCTGGTAATTATGTTGAGTGGACTATATGTCTCTTAGGCGGTTTCGTGGCGTAGTGGTATGTGTGTGACTACTACGCCCAAGGTCCCGGGTTCGAATTCCGACACGGTCCGCTTGAAAAATGTTAGGCGAGCATTTTTCACAAAAATACACCCTCGTTCGGATGAGAGGTAAAATGGAGATCCCGTGTGTGAGTATTGTCACGCACGTTAAAGCTCCCTACCTTGCTTGGAACAGCAAAGATTCGGCAAAATTCCAAATTTTCCAGGTAAAAAAAACTCTCTTCCAGGCCAATGTAGTACCTTCGAGTGGAGCATTTGAAAATCACATGTAAGGACTATATGTCTGCATAATGAAATTAACAGTTCTTGAAGATTATGAACCAAAGCACTACATGTTTTGTAGACGCACCGAAAAACAATGACACCAACTTCCATAGTTTAATCCATAATGATCTCAGGTGATCTCCACTCGCGAATACTGAACACGCGTAGTAATGTTACACGCGTTCAATGTAACATGTTATATGATAAGTGGTATCAGGAGGCTAGGATAAACGAATTCACGGATAAATATTATGAACTGCATAACATACCGCCTACCAAAAGAAAAATGAAAACTTATTTTTAAACGATATAACTAAATGCATACAAATGCGTAATACCGCACCAAAACTGGAAAAAATGCTAGATTGAGACCCAGTCGCCCCGTCGCCTACGTAGCTAAAGGAAAAATTGATGGTTAAAGACGTGTCAGTTCTTAGATAACATAATGCCAAGTACGTTGCTGATTTGACACCATATGTTACTGTATTCAGTAAAAAATCTGAAATAGATTCTGCAGGTTTAGACTTCCAAATTATATTCTGAAATTTT
This sequence comes from Platerodrilus igneus, assembly GCA_036346225.1. Taxonomy (NCBI): domain Eukaryota; kingdom Metazoa; phylum Arthropoda; class Insecta; order Coleoptera; family Lycidae; genus Platerodrilus; species Platerodrilus igneus. Next base: position 2,168,088 of record JARFIW010001018.1, read on the forward strand.
CGTTATTCTGGAGTAATCAGAATTTGACACACATGGATCTGTCTATATGGTTTATGTATTGGACTTTAGGCTCCCCTTTCTTTCTAAAAAATTCTGATTTGCCATTCCCTTTACACATTGTTTACATTATTTATACCTACTCCAAATCTGTAGTTGTGAATAATTACATCTAAGAAAAATCGGTCTAAAAAAGTGTGTTTACTCTTTCTGATTAGTTTAAATTTACAAAATTTACGTGATATGTATATACATCACCATTACAACAATAATTTTTGAAGTATTTTGTTTTTTCCACAAAATACATACTTTCAAAACACTTTATTGGGCAGGCAGTTGAGACCTTGGGTTCAATATTATGCTTCAAATTTTATGCCCCTTTTTAAATTCATATATTTTTGAAACCAAATTTTCTCAGTATTTTTTCATCTGCAGGTGATTTATTTTGAGGCTAAGCGACTTTTAAATTAATACGTAAAACAGATATTAAAATAACCTTTCTCAAGCCTGTAAAATCAGTAAGCGAGCGTGCCTGCTAAAAAGCGACAAATCAATTCTCAAGATGTCTTATTTAATTTATAGAAATGTTAGCGATAGGATGGCGAACGAATCATAGTAAAGGAATGTGTTATTCAACCGACACAAATGACCTCATCCGAGATTGCACGTAATTAATTACTAATAGTACTACCTTTTTTGTGTCTCCAACCAATTGGTTTCTTCGATACTACTTTTGAAGGCATTCTATTGTACGCCAGTTGGTGCATGTTATAACATACTTGGCTCAACCCACATCGTTTATAATTTGTGTACGATATTCAAGTCGTGGTCTACTTATTCAATTTTTTCCATTTCCCTTTCATTCCATTATTGGTGATGTCTATTTTGGATATCGTAAGCGATGGCCCATTAATCGATACCGTCTCCTTACTGTATTTCCCCAAATATACTGTTTTGCACAAATTCGTACATTATGCAGCCTCTCTGAAAAATTTTCAACATTTTCCTACAACATCACATTTCAAAAGCTTCAATCTTTCTTTCCTCAGTTTCCGTATAGGACATGTTTTACAACCATAAAAAGTTACACTCGAAACAAATTTTTTCTACAGTTTAGGTTACTGTTTGATGTGAGAAAATTATATTTGTAGACGAATGTTTTCTTTGCGAGCGCAGTTCTAGATTTTGCATCACTTTTACTTCTAAGATCCTCTATAATTTTGCAACCTAAATAACAAAGTTACATCACTTCTGTAAACCTAATCCAGTTATTTGTAAATTCAAAAGGTGAATTTTGTATTGTATTGTATATCTTTATTGTTCAATAGTATTTATACAAATACCCACTGACTCCTGAGGTAACCTTAGCGAGATTTGGACTATGAAGTCCATTCTTACACCTAACTAGTGATTACCTCAAAATTACAAGAAAAATAAAATTAAATAAAATTAAATAAAATTAAATACGTACTTTCATGTTATTAACATTTATACAAATATCTTTGCCACACTCACACCCTCATCACAAACACACATCTACCAGGCACTTAATCTCAAAACCCAAGCATCGGAATTGTAAAAATTACTACGATAGCCGTACATTATGAGTATTTACATCTATTTGAAGAACTTAAAATAAATAAGTCAAAGACAACTGGGGTTCTTGAAATTCTGGTGAAGGGCATTTGTGCCCCTACCTTAGTCGTCGACTGTGCACGTAGAGTGGTGCTGACACTATGCGAGTGTAAGTGTGAAGTGGTAGTGAATTGCAGGAGTGAGTATTAAGTGTGTTAGTGCCGCTGGTTTTGGGTAGTAGGTTTGGTTAAAAGGATTTCTTTTACGAAATGGTTGAATTCTTGAGGGTAGTTAGTGACTAGGAAGTTTATGTTAGGAAGTGGGGAGAACAGGTCAAAGTTTGTAGATTGCTTGAGGACGATCTGTAGTAGAGAGGTTAGGGGACAGGAGTTGTAATTTAAATATTTACCTACCGCGTGAGGGTATCCAATTAACAATAAATAATAAATGGCAGGACCTCTAGCACTATCGTACCCTCACGTTTCGGGACATTGCCTCGCAAGCTGCAGCAGTCGGTGAGAGGGGGGGTTCATTAAACAAACACACTAAGACGAAATTCCGATTGTTTTATTAAATGGGCTACTAACTAAAACTTCACCTAATTACATATGCATAACAAAAATATACAGTAATTAACATTATTTACAATAGGGCGCCACCATGGGAATTAAACGGCTCATGGATCAATCGCGGTAAAAGCTCTCGTCGCACTTTGTTCGTGGGCGATGAACCAAGATTGCAGGACCGAAAATAAATCACTTCACAGGGGCTAATCTTTTAAAGTCTCCGGCTAGCACAAACACAACTTAACTAAACAAAACTAAAATCCTTATTTTATGAATATTGATAACAGTTCTAGGTGAAACCACCCCAATACAATAATTAATTAATTCTACCGTAGTCTACTTAACTTGCATATGGCGACGACCCTCCTTTAACCACGGGGTCATCAACACCAGGAAAAATACGACCTTCTCAAGGGTCAAATAGTACAGTAACGTGACTCCTGACCTGAGCTTTGCATACTCAGGTAGTCTCGTGGCTTAGTGATTAACGGCCTCTGACACCGTCGAAACACAATATAATAGGAGACCCTTCTAAAGCGATGCGGTCTCTAAAACAATACTCTAACGGTCTAACGGATCAATTTACTTGAACTGAGCTTTAACCCGGAGTTGTATTTTATGGAAGTCGACAAGTACTATATTTAAACAAATAACTGATTTATGCTGCATAACACAGTCTTGAGTTCATGGTAATACCACATATACTAATTACTTACTCAGAGAAATAACTAACTTAGAACATAACGGCACGCACTTGAATTCAGAGAAATAAAACACTTCACTCAATCTTGCAAATAACCGTCAGCTTTAAACTCTAACGCGTCTGGAAATAAACAACCCCGATTCCCCCGGCTGGCATCCTTATATACATTTAAGTTAATTGAAAAATAACCCCTTGCCTAGCTCTCATACTCGACTTAGGATACACCGATCGTAAATCTTTAAGATTAATTAAACTGCCAATTGCACTAAGATAGCCACACAAGTAAGATCTCGGGACTAATTTTTAGTTGAGTACTTCGCTAATTGAAAAATTCCTTCCGACCACCCAGACATAAATAGGGTCCTAGAACATGATTGACATCTAATCATAGATAGCAACTAATCTGACATGTTTAGTGCCTTTCAAGTAAAGTGCCTTTAGAAAAATTAATTAACTCTTGGATTATATCTTCCTGGAACTTCGCTAGGACGCTACTTGGGTAATCTTGCAGCCGCTTACAATTGCAGACATACTTATGCTACAAGACCTTCATTCTAATAATTAGAATGCTAAAATTATACTAGAAAATAACTATTTTTAGAAATAATAGAACTATTAGAGCGTCTTAAAACAGTGTGTTACAGAGTATATCAGGTGTTGTGAGGGTTTCTAGAGATTGATTGTTGCAAAGACGGTGAGGGGAAGAAGTTAAATGGAATTGATGAAGTTTGTTACGGAAGTTACCATGGCCGGACAGAAATTGTATTGTAAAGGGATTAGAGAAAGTAATATGTGGAGGTATGTTTGTGATATCAGAGCAGATATCAAATGTATGTCTGCCGGTGGTGGAGTGGGACCAAAAATCTTGCCAGGAATGGAGTAGAAAGTTATGTATTCGGGATTTTATGTCAGTTTTAGGGAGAGTTCGGAATTCGTCATAGTGATGTGTTCTGTCGTGTAGGTAATGTTTGAGGTATCGGATTTGGAGTGAGGAATATAGTTGAATTTCGATCGGAGGGATTTGAAGCAGGGTATACAAGAACGCTGTGGAAGTGGTTCTGTACGTTATGATGGAGTTGAGCGTACGTCTGGAGGAGGGGGGGGGGGGTAAGCGGGAGCCAAAAATATGCTGCATATCTGATGATCGGGATTATGATGTGGTTAATGATTAGTCTTCGTGTTGGATAGGTGAGGTGAACTGACTTTGGGAGTGCGATAGTAGGTTATGGAGTATGATTTGTGTTTTGGTTCGAAGTTTGGAGAGATGGGAGTTCATTTTTAAGCGTGTGTTAATATGGAGTCCAAGGTAGGGAGCTGTTGTTGAAAGAGGAATTGGTGTGTTAAGGATGTGAATCTTAGGATTTCGGTTTGGGCTGAGGTAGCCTTTCAGCAGGAGCATTTTGTTTTAGATGGGGAGAGTGGTTGTTTGTTTAAAGAGGACCAGGATTCAATTGAATTAATTAGGACGGCAACGGTGGATTCTATACAGGCACGGGAGTTGCGGTGTATAAGGAAAGCTACGACATCGGCGTAAGCAAAGGTGGAAGTGTTTGGGATATTAAGGTCTAAGAGAGGATTGATTGCGAGGTTCTATAAAGTAGGTGTTAAACGGGAACCTTGTGGACATCTTTGGGTGAGAAGTTTAGTAACCAAGTGGAAATTGGAGGTTAGCGTGGCTGTTTGGGATGAGAGGAGATCGAAGGCTGTGTGGAAGTCGAGGAATAAGGAGACTACGTATATGTGAGGGGATGTTTGGACTGTTTGGATTAGGGATCGGATTGTACGTTCAGCGCTATGCCCCGAGCGAAAGCCATGTTGGTTAGGCGAGAGTAAGGAATGATGTTCTATGTGTCAGTTTAATTTGTATAGAATGACCTGTTCAAGGAGTTTGGCAAGTGTTGGAAGGAGTGCAATGAGTCTGTAGGATTTGGGGTTTTCGGGATGCTTATTGGATGTGAGCATAAGGGAGATGGAAGCATATTTAAATGGGTCAGAAAAAATCCCATACGAGAGGCATTTTTGGAGTAGTAGGTGAGTGGATTCTCTAATGAGGGGTCAGGATTTTTATAGAATCAGGTAGGTTGGTGATGAGGTCTGGGCCGGGGACTTTATGGGAGTTTAGTTTGGTAACAAAGGAATCTAAGAGGGAGAGTTCAACGTCTGTGTCTGGGTTCGTGTCTGGCTGGGTTAGAGTGTTGTCGATTATCCGTTGTTGCGGTTGGGTTGGTACGTCAAGGAGCCGAAGGTATTGCTGTATCGATGAGGGTAAACATTGTTTGCTTAAATGTGGAAGGAACTGTAGTTGAAATTCTTGTGAGGATGTGTATGGAGGGAGGTTTGATCAGTTTACGGTACGTATTCCAGGGGTTTGCGTATTGATCGTGAATTATGTCAAGATAGTGCAGTTTTCTCGTGGTGTTAATGAGGATTTTTGTATTGTCGTCTATCATGGTGTATTTGTTAGTTAAAGTATTAATAGCAATGGGGTCTGCCTTGGTACGTTTTGCTCTTTGGAGTCTGTGTATAGTAGTTGCAAGTAAGCGTCTGGCGTGGGTAAGTTGTTGTATCCACCACGGCGTAGCTCGTGGGGTGTAATGTTTCCCTGGGTTCCCCTAGTTTTAGAGGCAGCTGTGAGGATATTGTTGGATATGTCGTTAGCGCGGAAATGAGGTGTGAAGTTGGCATAGGAGACTAATGGAAAAGCGGGGATGAGTGTAGCTAGGGATTCTAGAAATAAGGACCAGTTTGCGTTCGTCTGGTAAAGGATTGAATCTTTTGGTGTGTTCTGGGGGGAAGATTGGGTAGTATATCAAATGTAATTGGATTATGATCACTGGATTGATGGATGTGAAAATCTGTCCAGGAACTAATTAGGTTTGAGGTGGGGGGTTAGCGAAAGTAATGTCGATATTGCATTTGCCATATTGGGATTCCCAAATAGGAATAAGGGATGGGAAGTTGTGGATTCGAAGATGGTATTAAAATTGAAGCAGTATTTAATTAATGAAAAATTTAAGATCTCGAACCTACGTTTTCCTTGCTTGTCACTGGGATTGCCTTAAAGTATCTGTGATCAGAACCTCTTGATTGTTACAGTTCGACTTGCTTCACTTGTTGGCCAGAATGATGGATTAATGGTTGCTTGTATTTTTCCCCTCGAATTTTTGGAGTAACTTTTAGTATCTTTACGTTTATTTCCTTGTAAGTATTTCCGAAGTATCTTTGGATTTTCATTTATAGGTACATCTAGAGATACATTTAGATCTTCAGATATACTTTTTGATCTACATTTAGATCTTTATTCGGAGCCCTAAATTGTTAAATATTAAAATAACATTCAATTAATAGTTTATCTTACGTTTACGCGTAGAACGGCTATTCTTCGTTGCATATATTGGCACTTTCAATTTTGCACTTTTAATAAATTATCGACATTTCACTAATTGTTACTGGTACGTAATTTTGCACTTTAAATCGACGTGGTTCGTGCTTTGTTGAAGATATACTTTTTATTTTCGAGTTTCCTATAGTATTTATAAGCCCCACCTTTCAACGTTTTAATTGGCGTGTTCGTTGATCAAGGTTTGTACTTTGCACCTAACTCTGTAGAACCCGGTATTTCTCAAAATTCCCTGACTTTAATTGTTGTTCCTTCATTCAATCTCGCACGCAGACGTTCAGTATATCACAGTATATTCTTAGAATTACCAAATATTTATGGCATTCTGTCATGTATTTTATATTTGTCTCGTTTATGGTCCAAACTTTTATCATAACGCGGACCGCCTGTTATTTATTGTTTGTTATTTCAAATATGTTGGATTTTCATGTAAATATAATATTCCAGTCACGTAATCATCTTTCTAATAATGATGTGTTTTCTTATTTAAGCGTTGACATTTTTACTGAAATTTTTAAATAGCTAGAATGCCAGGTTGTTTATATTTACCGATTACATGTTTATTTTGATAAGACTTGATGTATTTAAAACCTTATGTTTGTTCGTTTCTTCAACTTAAACGTATTATACGACGTGCACGTTATTATTTTAGCTAAATATTATCTAATTATTGCAAAATGAGATTCATTCTTATGCATTAAATTAAATATAATTTATATACAGTGTGCTTGCTATTGACCTTATGTAAAATATTCGATTTACTCCTATTTAATGGTGGAATTATTTGGTTTTCTTAACGTTAATTATTTTTATATTTATCTTATGAACGCTATGACTTAATCTACCCTTAAACTACTTTCTTATCATAGCAATATATATATATATATATATATATATATATATATATATTGCCGTGGAACTCGGGTAAGATCCTTATCAACCAAAAATATTTTCGAAAATTTTATTAAATTTTCAAAACTCGAACATTCAAAAATTAAATAATACAAAAAAATATTTCTTACCCGTTTTCCTCTCTTCCTCGGTTGGATGGCCTTCTTCAACTGCTTCCGGCTAGCTCATTTGGACCTCCTTTTGGATATCTATATTTACTCTCAAATTCTATTATTCACGCACACTCCCAATAAAACCACAAAATACAACCAACATACAATCTTTTATTTATTCCTATTTACAAATGCAATTCAACACTGTCCATATTTTATTGTTCGCGTTATACTTCAGTAACTCTTATTTTGTTATGTCCTGTATTTACCTTTTTAAATCATCAAACACATAAAATGTACTCGGAGTAAATGGACCTTGAATAATACCTTCTCTAAAATTCCTTCATTATAATTTATTTATTTATTTTAATAATCTAAGTAAACTGTGGTGTATAGTGAGCTCATAATAACCCAACTAATTCTGCATAATGTATGCCCTTCTACTTTGCATACTCTTAAAATACAAAAAAACAAAACCATGTACTCTTCACAGAAATTTCACGTTCTGATGGAACGTTTAAAAGCTTTATAGATACTTTCAATTTCTAGTTAAATACCGTAATAATGTTATTTACACATATTCTGTTCAATACGTAAATAATTAACACTACCTTGAAAAACACTCTCATACGCCACCCCAATATTTACAGTTTATAGGAATCACAATTTTAAATCGTTACCTGGAATTTCCTAGAAGATCTCCGCTCTGTAGAGGATGCCATGTATTTTTCTCCCTGTTCTGCAGGTCGTTTCTCGCTATTACTAGACGAACTCCATCTAAGTTGATCCGCCAATGCCGCCTTCTCGGTGTAACCAAATTCCAAATTTCATTTCAATTATACTTCTTTCACAGTAATCTACGTTACTTAATGTCCCGACACGAGTTGATTAAAATTATAGGTGATACCTCAATAAAAAAATTTTAATCTCGGCACACAAACCGCGTACTAATTTAATTAAGAAGCTACCACTAAGCAATACAATTTAAATGATTTTATAGTACTTACAACTCGTGTTGACTTTTATACGTGCTTTTGGGACGATCGAAATAATAAGGGCTTTAATAATATTCTCGTAAACTATTTATATCTTTCCAATGTAACCTCTCCTGGCTACATTTATCCGAAATTCCCTGCTCACAACAACACATTCCCACAATTTTGCACTCAACCCCATTTTCAAATCCGCCAAATTCCGTCTTCGTTATAATATTTTAAGAAAATTACGCTACTCTATCCTCGTGTCTATTTCAAGTCAAACTAAACATATCGACCAATCGTAGACCGAATGACGTTTCTCAAATCCCTCCTATGCTATTGTGGTCTCATGCTTATACGTTTTCTACGTCTCTTTCTAACCTGGTTTGAGTGGTAGAAAATCAATATCCTTGTTTGTACGCTGTCTACTACACGTGGACTTTCTCATTAGCATTTCATGCTAAAACATCCGACCGTTTGAGCACTCCTTAGAATAATTTGTTCGTTATCTACAAATTAAACAGAACCTGACATTTAGAAAATACGCAGGTGTTCAATCGTAACGTTTTAAATAACACTTCCACGATTTAGAGTTCGGCGTATTTCTACCCCACTGATATATTTGTCAAATAGTAACGCGTTTCATCTTGGTATCCTTGGGTTTTTACACGCTTTTATGCAAATTATACATCAATAATCGTTCAATTAAATTCAAATTAATTAATAAATTAATGGCATTCTAATGGCTTCTACCGTTTAATTTCTTTGCAAACCTACTTAAATTTCATTAATTATTTATAAAATTTCGTTAATACCTGATACTTAAAAATGAATTAACTAATATAAATTTCGCACGTAATTTCTGGTTGTTCCTTTATACAGGGTGTTTTGAAATTGCTTCTTTTTATATTTATTTTTGATCTTTTAAAACCACTATAATATATATTACCACACTCCTACTGTCTATAATTGATTTACTACACTCCTACTACTGTGTCCCTCCGTTACTGCTATCTGCTATATGTTATTTTTAAATGGATTATCTCAGGGTTCTATTCTCAACTATTTACATTCGATTTAGCGCTGCGTGGGTTCGTTGCAGAACAAAATCTACTAGGTATCCCCAACAAGAATACTTACACGTCCTCTTGTAGTACAGGCCTTCACTACACCTGAATCTGCAAGATCGGTATACGCTCTGCAGGTTGTGACGTTACCGCAATACTCAAAACTAAAATGGTTGGAGGGTCGCTTACCCTTTTTATCTATTCAATGATGCAATTTATCAAAACAAGAATAAGCTTTTAGTTTAAATGGAATTTGGAACCTGATATTCGTTCCTACTGATGGTGGCGTCCTCGCTGTGATGTTAAATGCTCATGGAATGCCAATTGATGTAAGTAATCTATAGAATAAATATTATGCTTTAGTCTCATGCAATGTTTTAGAATTGAATTACTACTATAACGAAATGTATATAAATAAATGGTGGATACTCCTTTTTATACGATCCTGTCCCTGGAATACGTTTCACGGTGTTGTGAAAGCTTTCTTTGCTTGGGGTTGACTGCACGTCCTACTGCTGGCTTGTTTATATGTGTGGGTCCTCCTACGTGGTTACTAGTGCTGCGTCGAAATACCTGGATGCTCCTGTAATAACTTTGTCTCCACTTTGTCGTTACCTTTTTTTATTAATTTTGATGTACTGCGTCTCTCCCTTTTAATTGAACTGTAGTATGCTCTTTGGTCTTTTAAATACTCTTTACTTATTCACTTTTATAATTTTAGAAAGCCTTTAAAACTACAGAGCTTGATAGAACGACTTCTTTTTTATTTAAAAATTTTCATCAATCCATACATAAACAAACTTATCACCTAGGTATTTAAATCCATTTTTTCAAGCACTCTTAAATATTAAATAACATGGTTTGGTTATTCTTTAAACACACTACTTCAAAACTACCTTAATTCGGTATTTTACTTTCAATTATAATTATAATCATTTAAAAAAAACACAAAAGCTGTTTGCCTTTGTAAATCCTAGCATTGAAAATATGATTCATATCTGTCATCATGATAAACATAATTTAAACTTCATTTCCTATATAATGATTCTAAAACTACTTCTAAAAATACTATAACTAACAAACTAACAGACATTTTACAGCTGTTTTGACCCTAAATTTTAATTTAACTATTTTATTTTGCATTTCACGAGCATCTCAACTTTATCAATTCTACTACTGACATCATCGATGTTCTGCTTGGATTTTACCATCGTTGGACACTGTACCTGTACTTATTTTAGAGCTTAATAAACCTTGTAATTGCATCATTGAATACAATCCTTCTTAGCTTTAAGTATGCGTGTAGTAAATATGAATAAATGTTCCTTATTAGACTTATTTTTATTTCTGTGCGTGGACATGAGCCTCCTGGAGATAACTCACCTGTTATTAAAACTTTTGGTCACTAGATGCGTTACAATATATATAGTGTTTTGGTTTAAAGATTAAAACAGGAAGAAAAGGTAGATGGTAGGTTTAAAGGCTTTGTTTGTCGTATTGTCGCAAGCTCCGTGCGTAATTCAAAAGTTGAGGTAGCCATCGCAATCAAAATTATATATTAAAAATAAAAAATAGAGAGATTAAGAATTTACACCTTTTGATTCATAAAAAGGGCGCATTGGGTTATTGCTACAGTATCATAACAATATATATATATATATATATATATATACATATATATATATATATGTATATATATACATATATATATATGTATATATATATATATATATTTTGTACTCCACCCCCTCTTTTATTACTTTATTTTTGTCGTCGCGCGCCCCTTCTTATAAATTTCAATGCTTTTTTGTATAATGTGCAAACACCTATTGCACGCCCCGTACTTTTGCAACGTTTGGTTGATTATTTAATCAAAATTGTTATTAAACTGCCTCGACTATTTGAACTCTTTATTCTCAGGGTGTCCACCTACTTACCGTGGGTTCAGTAGTAAGTAGATGTGCAATGCCCAACCAAACTGCACTCTCTTTTGTTTTAGTACTAATTTTTGAATCTAGTTTTGTATATGCCAAATTTTTATGATCAACGTTGCCTTGTGCCAAATTAATTTAATACCACAAATTTATGACTTTTGACGTTATAAGATATTTCACAGCACTCACCTGGATTATACTTTGTTTCCAGCCTCGTTTACTGCTGGCTCAAAATCCTCGTCGCCGTATGCGCCTTTACACGGTTGCACTATCCTTTTGAATTTCCGTCTCGCCTCCAGGTATCTTTCTGTAAATTTTAGTTGCTCCCAATATCTGAAATAAATGACCCGAATTTTAGAATTTAGAATACCCGTTTATTTTACTTCCCCTGCGCTAATTCTTCCGTTGTAGTTTCTGCGTTGACTCTTCCACTTCCAATTGCTGCTCTGTCGTGTTCTTCCAATTTCGCTCCTCTTGTTCCAAATTAATACGTCCGCCTTTAATCCGCACTCAATCCAAATCTATCGTCGTCCTGTTCAAAATCACTCAATGCCCCGCTACATATACATCCATATCAAAATCAATCTTCGTCCCTTTTTATAACCACTCAATGCCCTGCTACCTAATCTATATCCAAATCGATCCCAAATATTCTTCCTTCTTACAATTCCAATCCGATGCCTTCTGCCTTTATCAATATCGTTCCAAATCTATCTTACTATTCGTCGCTTCGCCGTCGCACTAATACAAATCTTTACTATTCCTTGTCGTCGCTATTACTTATTTATGTACCGATGCTGCTCTTTACCCTTCTTTAATAATCAAACTATTTCAAAATCAAACACGTTTATTTATCTTCCAAAATCTTTACACAAATTAGCGCAGTTCTTTAAAATACGTCTTTATACCAAAAATATTCAAAATAAACTCTCCTTGTTTACTTTCCAAGGTGATAATTATAACATTACTTGCCTACTACATTACAAATTACATAAACTAAAATCGTCCAATAATATTTAAACACTAAGTTTGTGTCTCACATACCATAAATTATGTCCTTTTACACTTTCATAGTTTACACATAATATTCTAGCATTGGTTCTAAATATTTTACAATCCTTCAATCACATTTGACATTGTTGTTACTTATAATTTTGAAATTACATATTCGTCCAAAAGTTGATTCTAATTAAACAAAAGCCAAAATAAATCACACATGACCCTGGATCGGCGTGGTTGATAGTGGACATCCATAGACGCATCCGGTTTTCGGATGGCAAATGTACTTTCAATGGCCTATTAAATTCTAACTCAGTATAAACCCTTGAGCACTGTGCATCTTTTATCACGTCATCAAGTCATTTTAATTTACCTCTTGGCACTTATATTTCAACTACCATTTTGAATACTTTAGCATATGTAAAGTACGGCAAACATACATTTTTAAATTATGTGATCAGATATATGGATCATTTTACTTGGCATACACTACCTTCTACTAAACAACCCTTAGAACCCTTGGTAGCTCCTCTGACACTACAATATATATATATATATATATATATATATGTATATATATACAAAATATATATATATATATATATATATATATATATTATATATATATATATATATATATATATTGTTATGATACTGTAGCAATAACCCAATGCGCCCTTTTATGAATCAAAAGGTGTAAATTCTTAATCTCTCTATTTTTTATTTTTAATATATAATTTTGATTGCGATGGCTACCTCAACTTTTGAATTACGCACGGAGCTTACGACAATACGACAAACAAAGCCTTTAAACCTACCACCTACCTCTCTTTCCTGTTTTAATCTTTAAACCAAAACACCATTAAGCACAAATTATTATAATGTTCTCAAAAATATCTACAACGTATGAAAAGGTTAAAATTCTTTAACTGGAATTCTCTTCTAATAATTGATCCAATAAATTTAAGAATTATTATTACCAAAGTTCATCAAAATCACTAGCATTATTAATTATTAATTGAAGCCTGATGAACGTTCATTTAACCTCATTTATTTAGGTAATTTACAACGTATACCCAAAATTAAATCTCTCCGACCCCTCACATAAATTATCATGAAACCATTTTTAAAGTCTTAAATTTGTAATATTTAATTAAATGTTAAATCTTAAGTTTTCCAGTTTAGCAAAGTGCAATGAAATATCCACAAATAAAAAAAAAATAATAATAAACATTCAGATTGGCTAACCTGTTGTTTTTCAGCTTAAATCAGTCTCTGGTCTAACTGTTGTGTGCATCCCTCATAGGATCGCCTTAAATACACTAGCGTATTCAATTAGACTCCTTCACCATTAATCATTGAAGTAAATGCATGTTGCATTTCCCCCTTTGGTCCATTAATAATCGCTTCAGCATTTATTCAAACTTGTTCCCTTATTTATAGAAACTGGACTTCAGTAATTATTTAAATTAGTCTCCCGTAATTGTTTAGGGCTGTCTCCGGTGATTTTTTAGAAATTCTTCAGAGTTCTTTTTATTAAAGTTAAAATTAGAATTTATATTAAAACAACTTTCAGTTACTTACGTTTTTCTATTTAAGGATAAAACGACAACCATTAATTTTCCATATTCAGCGGTATTATTTTCCACTTCACAATTACTCACTTACCGTGGATATTTTAGTTTTCAGGGACGTGCACTATACTTTATTATGAACTGATTTGTTTACAAATCTGGTCATATTTAAATGCACCGTCTATCTATTGACATGCGCAAAGTTCGTTGTTTGTGTATAGGCTTTCATACCAGGTTTTTGGATATTTCATGGTATTATGGTTGTATATTAGCATCAACGCGTTCCTCTTGTTACGTACAATTTCAAGTTAATAGCATTGATCCGCTTGGATTTTCATACTTCTAGATAATTAAACCGTTGTTTGTTCAAATAAATTTGGTAAACTTTGATTTTTAATTGCCATGCTATTTGTTTTCAATAAATCAGGTGTCGATTTTAATTCTCTAGTCACGTAGACGAATACAATGTATGCATTAAATGATCTGCGTTTTCTATCCTACGCATTATTAAACCTGCTTGTATTAATTAGGATTCTTGATGTAATAATATTGCGTTATTTACGCGTGTCGCGTTTCAGCTTGCATTTATGTTATTTAACGACTTGCGGATTTGTTGTATTCAAATAAATCTTCAAAATATTTTTCATTAACTGAATTACTTACGATTATTATTTATATACATTTACTTTCCAGTCTAATCATCGTATTTCTTGTTTTCTTCAGAAAACTGTGTCGCTTTCTGAGCCCTTATGTATTTTATGTGGAGTGCGCTATACTCTTGGTCCTAACTACCCCTACTGTTAACACAACAATATATATGTATATATACATATATATATATATATATATATATATATATATTGCTGTGTAACCTCACCATTCTTCGGGAACTGTTGTTTTCGAATCGAGCCCCAGCGTTGGGCCGTCATGTATGCTGTGTAACCTTTGGTCACGGGAACTGGCCCTTTCTAAAAAACATTAGAGCCCCACAGATTGGGCGTCATGTTTGCTGTGTATCCTACAAAAAGCCTCACCAGAGTAAAAAAAAATATTCGAACCTCTCGAATTTGGCACCAAGATTTGCTGTGATTCTCGCCTTGTTGAATCTCTTCTGATAATCGCCTCTTTACTCTTTCCGCCTCGGCTGCTCACCTAGTTAAAACTTTCACCCTCATTCATAAAAAAAAAACAAACACATTCCTACCACAAAAATCAACGTTAACTCTATTTACATCAATATTCATAATACATTAAAATTTCAAAATTAAATTGTAGCATAAATTTCAGTATCATAAAATTTGATTAAATTTGTCATAATTTTAATTTGCATCCAGAATTAAAGTCCTTGTAGGATGCCTACTAATTAATTTAACAATATTTGCAGACCTGAGTCTGAGTACAAAGGGAGCATCTCCCACCCCTTTACGTTAATCAAAGAGGTTAGTCTAATTGAGCTCAAAGACAGACCCAAATTTTCATCATAATCAAGAACATAAACTGCTAAATACTCCTTTCTACTTAAACAAGAAAATTTCACCTTAAAATTAAAAATTTGTTATTTGTACAAATTCACTACTGTCCATTTTTTTTTTAGCAAACAAATTATAAAGTTATTCAACACACACCAAAACATCAAAAATCGAACAACAAAGCATAAGTTACCTGAAGGTTAATGCACTCGTGGCTCCAATGTACATCGTCCTTTGTTAATCACACCATTCCAACTGGGTTATGTTTACGGCTTCTGATTCTGAACGCTTTTAAAATTTTCTACACCACCATTCATCTAAAGTTGTTTCAGAGCTTCTCAGGAACTCACCTAAGTATATCAAAATCTTGTTTTGTGGATCCAATCACGATTACGAATAACATTTAATTATTAACACCCCCGAAAAATAGCAACGAAATTCATACTTCTTTCACGCTATACCCCAAAACTGCATACTTTTGTTTATTCATTTATCGTTACTAATTTCGATAATTGGTACAGTAATACTCGCAAATATAACTAGACTTTATTACCTTGTATCTTCTTTTCTAAGTGCACTAATGCATAATAACTTGTATCGTAGCACGTAAAGAGCAAACTGTTTTAAAGTATTCAATAATCACCAAAATATAAGAGCAAACTGTTTAAAGTATTGAATCAAAATCGAAAATCTAACAGAGCGAAACTGTTTAAAGTCCGGGTTTATATAATAGCTCGCCTGTATGTCGGTTTTGTCCCGCGACGACCAGTTTTCAGAATTTCGCTTACTATGTTCCCTTTTCGACAGTCCGGCACAGCGATTCTAAAAATTTGCACACGCGCCAGTTGAAAATCTAAGAATTTTTACACGGCTCGCAAACACGTCCGAGAACACTAATTAATTTTGTATAGAAATCGTTATGTTTACACCTCTCATATCTACATCTTATTACAACCAATCGTAGCCCTCGTGACGCTACACAAATCACGCCTTTAATTATTAGTGTCTCTGCTTGAAGCATTTTATCCTTCCTTTTCTACCTTGGCCTGAGTGGTACAAATCAATACTCTGTATTATGGGCTATTTCAATCCACGTGGATTCGTACGTGACTTACTTGAGTTAAATAACCCCACATCTAACCTTCCTGTTAATATAAGCTACAGTTTATCCGACCGTTTGCAATATACGCAGAATTTTCATGTTTATCCAAACAAATTAAACTGAAATTGACTTTTAAAAATACGCAGGTGTGTGCTCCTAATTAACGTTTTAATATAATTCTCAGAGCTTTTATTTCATGGTATTTTAACCTTGGATTTTCACAGGCTTTTATGCTTATTATATTATTAATAATGGTTCAATTAACTCCAACTAAAATAATAATGAATGGCATTGACTTCTACCTTTTAATTTTTAGCGAATACCCACTAAATATTAATTTATTATTTGTACACTTTGTTTAATACCCATTACTTAAAAATTGAATTAATTAATATAAATTTTGCACGTAATTTCTATTTGTTTCTTGGAACAATTAAATTAAATACATGTTGAGCATTTTAATTCTGCTTCTTTTTATAGAAAGCGTCCTTATACACGGTGATTAAAATTATTTGATGTCGTTAATTAATTTTCTACCCTGGTCTAAATTTGAGTAATATATATATATATATATATATATATTTATTGCTGTGAATCGACCAAAATTCGAGCCCCATAGTTGGGCCGATATAAGAGTGCTGTGGATCTCCAAAATTCGAGCCCCATCGTTGGGCCTATATAAGAGTGCTGTAAATCGTGGAGTCAAAGGTTTCTGGATCTCCCTAAAACCTATTCAAATTCTAACGTTGGGCCGTCAATAAGATTGCTGTGGATCCGTGTATTTAAGTTTAAGTAATCGAGAGTGAGTCATTAAATAGTTTTGAAAAAAAAATAAAAAGTTCACAACAAAAAAAATTTTCTTACCCTGATTTCTGCTTCAAAATATCTTTGCAGCTTCCCTGGTTAGCTCAGTTGTGCCTCTTCTTGGATACCTAAATTTACAATCATTTGTCCTTCCCACACACACATCATTCAATAAAAGCACATAATAATACAACAATCATACAATCTTTATTTACCGCTATATACAAACAATTATTCACAGATAAGTACAGTTTGGTATTCTAGTTACAACTCAGTAAGTGCTATTTTTGTAACGTCCTTGTTTTAAGATTTTAATTGCAAACTCATTTAATACAATAGGAGTAAATGGGCCCCAAATATTACCCTATATTTATTGCACACTGGAGTATGGTGAGCTCATAATAACCCAGTTTATTAATGTATGCCTTTCACCTTGCATAAAATTACTACAAATTAATAACCCATGTACCCTTAACAATCCAATCTAAATTCATAATGCAATTTCGTAAGCTTTACATACACCTTTTTTTCAATATTTAAAATACCCTCATAATTGTCAAGTACACATATCTTTTACAATACGTTTTATTAACCATAAATAACCCCAATGCTCACTCACACATCACAAATAATTCCAACAGTTTATCAAATAACAGCAAATTCAAATGAATTACCTGGAAAATACTTCAAGCCTTCCACCTCCTTGGGATAATGCTCTAGAACCCTTGGCTTCGTGATTATGCGTTCTGATCCTCCAGAACACCTCGGATTCGTGACTATGCGCTCTGATCCTCCAGATAGATGATAACCTCAGTATACGCCAAGCTCGTTGCTACCAATTACCATACCATCACTGCATACAAATTTACGTACATTATACTTTTGTTTATTGATTTATTAGCTTGTTATGGTATTAGTTGGACCTCGGTTAATTTAATTCACTCGACACTACACCCGTTAATAACTACAAGGCCTCAACTTACCATGTTATAAGTGCTAATGCTATTTTTACTGAATTATACAATTTTCAATACTCACAAGCCTCTACTATAACCTGGGTTGATTAGTATACGTAGTCTAAAGCGATCAAAATACAAAGAGCGATCCGGATACAAAGAGACGATCAGAATACAAAGAGGACACTATTAATTCTCTTATAGTATTTACACAATTCAAAATGCCCCTCTCGGCCACACTCTACGCGAAATACTTCATTTAAAATAATATTTCTGCAAATTTTAATCTCACTGACTTAAAGTTCCCAGAAATTTACCTCGTGGACTCACAAATATAATTCGAAAAACCGCATTCACCTATCGCGTGTTCGTCCGTTGTAAAACTATCTATTTCAACCAATGATACAGTCCTGTGTCGTCATAAAACTCCGCCTGTAATATTTTTATTTCTGTCTTATGCATATTAGATGTCACGTTCCAAACCCCACTTGAGTTTACAAAATCGATATAGCTGACCACGTCGCCTGACTCCACGTGGATACGAACGTGCGTTTTGAAACCAATGCTTTTATACCCGTCTTTATCTGTAGCATAATATTGATCGTGCATCCCTTCCGCTCTTTAAGAAACATTGTTAGCTTGTTAATTCGAAGTAACTGACGGTTGGAAATATTTTCTTTGAAGCACGCGTTATTATGCATATAAATTCGACGAAGGTAACCTTTTCAAACATGCAGGTGTTCCTAATTATTGACTGTTTAAAATAAACATTCTCGGAGCTTATTTTCACGGTATTCCTTAATTATAAAAATACGTCAATACTTGTTCGTTTAAATTAAATCAATGAAATAAATTTTACGCGTAAATAAATTGTTGCTTTCTCTATACAGGGTGTTTGAAATTGCGTTGCTTACCCCAAATTTAACCCTTTAAATCCATAACAATATTAATATATATATATATATATATATATATATATATATATATATACACAAAGGTTGGTGAACTCTCGGGATAGACTCGTTCAACAATAAACAGACTACTATGTCAAAACGTAATTTTATTCAACATTTCGGCAACAAAGTTCCGTGCCTTCTTCAAAGACTAAAAAACATAATGAGGTTAGTCACAAGTTCTAAAAGGTACACACAACGTTACTTACATAACTACTAAGATATAACTCGGTGACAATATCTACTAAAATTAGCAAAACATATATAATATTCCATTAGCACTAAAATCTAACAATACAACACAATACTATACCCAAAAGGGGTTATAAACAACGAGTCAAAATAATTAATGCGGTGAGTGAAGGAACAACTGTAATACAATATAAACTTCACTCACTAAGTTAAACGTTAATCTGCCAAAAATTAATTGAAAAATTGACAGAAACATTTGATGAACATATATCAAACCGGTATGTAATTAAATATTTAGTGATAACAGCCAAATGCTGGATAATTTAAAGCTTCAAACGCTATATTACCATTAAGATAAATAATACAATTTAATGTGTATTATATAGGTTTGTGAAATCTATACAATCCTAAATAAACGGCACTCAAATTCTTCACATCTAACTTATTGTTTAATTAGTCCCGTTATTGGAGAATGTAAAAGGATTCTAGGAACAATCTCTTATGATAATTTTCTTCGAAATCAAAAATTTTTGTTCCATCTAAATTCGCTAAATGTTTAGTGGCAAAAAGATGAGAAGATAAGGCGCAAAAAGATTTTCCTATCCTAGCATCGCTATTATGCTGTATTACACGGTTCTTGACCCACTGTTTCGTTTGACCCACATAACTTTTTTTACAACTACAATGTACTTGGTAAATAACATTGCTACACAACGATTTCTCCGTTCTATCCTTTATTGTAAATAACCTACCAATCGTATTGTCATACGTGCACGCTATAAAAATATCGGGTTGTTTAAGTATTCTGGCGATTCCAGAAGTTAACTCCTGAATATAGGGTAATTTCTTAAATTTAGTGGTATCCGAAATAACCCGAAAAGTATTCTGCAAAAAATTTGAAAAAAGAACTCTACCAAACCTATGAGAAATGTATTATTCAACAATGTACACTTCAATTGTTTAAAATTCTTATTACGAAATTCCGGTTTACATATTTTAAGAATACGTTGTTTTAGACAGATGATTGTATTTAACTTATGACGGAATGAATGATTGGAAAAAATTTATATACCTACTCGAATCTGTAGGTTTTTTATAAATGTCAAACTTCAATTATTTAGTCAAGGACCTAAGAACCAACGTATCCAGAAAGGGAATACGGAAGTCTACTTCTTTCTCACATGTAAAAACCAAGTTAGAATTGAAGCTATTAAAAATATATAACGTATACTCTACTAAATGAACACGGACAGCACATAGTATGTCATCAACGTACTTAACCATAAATGGAACGACAAATGGCAGAGATTTAACGACATAGTCCACTAGTGAATCCATCACTATCTGGGCAATAACATGGGACAAAAGCGATCCCATGGGGATGCCAAAGACCTGAAAATAAAACCCAGAATCAAAAGTAAAATAAGTGTTGTTAAAGACCAATTTCATAGTGACAATATAGAAATCCCAATCCAAATTACAAAGAGGAAGGATACAATTCCATTTCTTTGTAATAATGTCCACAACTAAACCAATAGGAATATTGGTAAACAAGGGACAAACGTCCAAAGAAATGAGAATATGATCATCCGGCACCTGAAACAGCCTGTATTTATCCACAAAAGATAAAGAATCCTTGACATTATAACCTTCCAAGGGGAATGCCTTACTCAGAATACGAGCTAAAAAAGATGCGACATTATACGCAAGCGTATTAATACACGAAATGATAGGTCGTAAAGGGACACCCACTTTGTGAACTTTGTGCAACCCATAAAACTTACCCGGAATGTAATTATTTTTTACCAAACTCTTCAGGTCCTCTTTAGAAATCATGGAACGATTACACAGGGATTTCAAGTGATCATTAACCTTCTTTTGCATCGGAAAAGTTGGCTCTTTAGCAACTTTACTGTACGCATTTCTATCCTCCAATAACTGAAAAGCTTTAGAAACATAATCCTGTTTATCCATAATCACAGTAACTGTTCCTTTGACAGCCGTGGTAACTAAGACATTAGGATTGTCCTTAAGAAATTTTTTAGTAGCGTAAAACATACTACTGTATTTATCCGAAGAAATGTTATATATGGGATTAGTATAGAAATTAGTAATGAGATTGGTTACAGCGGACCGTAACCGTAATTTGCTCTCTTCTGGTTTATCCACAACCTCAATAATAGATTCAACATCAGCCAAAAGCATCCCAATATTGATGTTACTGACTGATGAAGTGAGAT
Organism: Platerodrilus igneus; assembly: GCA_036346225.1. Lineage (NCBI taxonomy): Eukaryota > Metazoa > Arthropoda > Insecta > Coleoptera > Lycidae > Platerodrilus > Platerodrilus igneus. The sequence continues at coordinate 2,189,600 of JARFIW010001018.1, forward strand.
TAAAATTGGGGCCCAACGACAGGAAACTCGTTACATAATCAAGAATGGAAATACTAGTATGGTTGACCGTTGTGTAAATACAACTGTTCGTTGTTACACTGCGAACTTTTTAAGGCTGAAAATTTCTTAATGTTCCTCACTTTAACAGTAATAAAAAAACCTGTTGTACGCAACTCCGTTTGCTATTGTAGGTATTGTAAATGTTATGAGGTAGCGAATCCCTAAGGACCTGCCTAATCTTAACTAAATCATTAGATAACAGCCGAAACTCACTATGAGTAATACGTATTTCTAACAATCATACCTTTTATTTATCATATTATTAAAATTATTGACCCTCCTATTAATCAACTTATTACTGCTCGTCAGCAACCGATGTGCTGCCATATTGTTAAGTATATATATATATATATTGTTGTGGTACTGTAGCAATACCCCTGCGCTCCCTTTTTGTGAATTAAAAAAGTAAAATTTTGTATCTGTCAATTTTTTATTTTTAATATATAATTTTAATTGCGTCGGCTAGCTCAGTTTTTTAATTACGCACGGAGCTTGCGACAATACGACAAACAAAGGGTTTAAATTTACCTTCTACCTCTCGTTCCTGTTCTAATCTTTAAACCAAAACACCATTAAGCACAAATTATTAGAATGTTCTCAAAAATATTTACAACGTATGAAAGGTTTAACGATTCTCTAAATAGAACTTTCATTGAAAAAAATTCATAATTATCATTCCCAAAGATGATCAAAAAGCCAGCAAAATCCCTATTATTATTATTATTAACTGAAGCTCCATGAACGTGTATTCAACTTCTTTAAATATTTACGTAATTTACAACGTGTACTCAAAAAAAACAATCCCTGCCGACCCCTCACATAAATTATCATAAAAGCAATTTTTAAAGTATTTAAATTGGAAATATTCAATAAAATGTTAATTTTTAAATCATTCAGTTTAGAAATGTACAACGAAATAAAATAATAAAACATTCAGATTGGCTAACCTGTTGTTTCAGCTCGAATCAGTCCCTGATCCAACTGCTTTAGATATTGTCTGCGTCCCTCTTAGCATAGCCTTAAATCACTCTAGCGTCCTCCGTTAAACTCTTTGACAATTCATAGTTGAAGTAAATACTTGTTGCATTTCCTCATTTGTTCCAGTAATTATTTATAATTCTTCTCCAGTAATTATTTGAAATTATTTTCTAGTGATTATTTAGAGTCGTCATCCATCCAGTAATTATTTAGAGTCCTTTTTATTAAGATTAATATTAGAATTTAAATTAAAACAAGTTTTAGTTACTTACGCCTTTTGAAGGGTAAAACGGCAAACCTATTTTTCAATAATTACAATGGTATTATTTCACACCTCACAGTTAATCACTTTACGTACATATCTTAATTTTAAGAGACGTAAACTACGCCTTACTTCATGTTGAAAATGATTTGTTTACAAATCCGGTCGTATTGAAAGCATCGTCTATCTATTGACAAGCGCAAAGTTCGTTGTTGTGCATGATACCTTCATACCAGGTTTTTGGATATTCCATCGTATAGTATTGTATGTTAACATTAATGCGTTACTTTGTCACTTATCATTTCGAGTTAATAGCATTGATTCCCTTGGATTTTCATACTTCTAGATAAGTAAACCATTGTTTGTTCAAATAAATTTGGTGAACTTTGATTTTAATTACCATGCCTTGCTGGTTTCCAATAAATCAGGTGTCGATTTTAACTTTCTAGTCACATAAATTTATGCATTAAATTATATGCGTTTGCTATCTTACGCATTTTAAACCTGCTTGTTTTAATTGAGATCCTTAACGAAATAATGATGCGTTATCCATGCGTGTCGCGTTTCGTGTCGACTTGCGAATTTGTTTATTCAAATAAATCTTTAAAAATATTTTTCATTAACTAAATTAATTATGATTATGGTTTATATACAAGGCGTTGTCATTTACTTTCCAGTCTAATCATCGTATTTCTTGTTTTCTTCAGAAAACTGTCTCGTTTTCTGAGCCCTCATGTATTTTATATGAAGTGCGCTATACTATTGGTCCTAACTACCCCTAAATGACCTTATTAACACAGCAATATATATTAGTGATCTTTTGGAGTTATAAGAGTATTAGTATTCATTTTGCAATTTGTTTCGTCATTTAGCATATGAAAACAACAAAGTACAATTTGGAAACGCTTTTCAAAATCGTTAATGTAGAAAGTAAGAATTCTACTGTAATATTTTAGGAAGCTAAAAGTTAATTTTCATAAGCTTGCAAATGTGAATATTCATAAGGTATAGCACATATAAGATAGCATTTTCAAATGTGATAGTTATAAACATATTTTAGTAGTCGTATTTAAGTATAGGAATATGTAGGGGAAGAAGCGAAGATCTAAGTTTCGTATCGTAAAACAATTTAAAACTTCATATTTAATTATAGCAAAAGTGTTTATATAATGTCAAAAGCTTTAGCATTTGAAACCGTTTTAGTATCTGCGTATTATATTTGTTTAAAAGTTTGAAGCTGTTTGTCGAAGCTTTTCCTAGTAACATTAAAATAATAAACGAATGTAACTGTCTTAAGTTTTCCTGGTATATTTTAAGGAGCATTGAACAAACAACAGCAAATTCTAGGTAGTATTGGTTATCGCTGTCAATTAAATAGATTTATAGGTAAAATGAGTAGATAACTTTTGTCAGTTACAAATTCAACTTGTTAACAAGAAAACAAAGAGGTAGTATTAGATAAAATAGGTACAAGTGAAATAGGTGTAGATTGAACGCTTAACGTTCGTTGACAACGGGAAAGGCAAATTAAGTAAAGGAGAGTTGATTTAGCGTGTATATTAGAATGAGATGAGGACAACATGTGTTAGAAATATAAGGTAATAGAGTGATAACAAAGGGGTGGTTATACAAAGTGGAGTGAGTACAAAGTAAAAGAGAGGTGATTTTTGGGTTTAAATTGGAGAGAGACTTGTTGTATTAGGGACGCATTAAATGTTAACTTTGTCAGTTGAGATGCCACGTAAATCCTACGTAATTGGTGAGAGATGTTTTGAATACGGGGAAACAAGTCGAGTAAGAGTGTGTGTTAGGAGCGTTAGTTGAACTTTCAAGGAAATGTTTTGAAAAATCGTGGCGATTAGAGAAATTACAAGGAATTTTGAACGTACGTTAGAATTTTACTGGAAAACGGTAGCCGTTGGAGTTGTTTGTGAAGTGGAATTTTAAGAATTGTGGACGGTTGAAAAATTTACGTGGAAGTGAATGTTTGTATTGATCAAAGTTGCAGTAATTGACAGGCTTTTATGGGGTGAGAAATAGGATATAAACCCCAACAAGTTGTTGTGGAGCTCTCTTAGTTTTTCTGAGTCTCCGAATTCGAATAATGAAAATCTTTCAATTAGTACAACCAGCTGATGGCTTCAAGTAAAATACGTTTACGAGTATAATAAAAGAGTACTTTACGTAAGTATAGATTGTTTTAATTGTAATTTGCACTAAATGTGCAAAAGCATACAAATGGAGATGGAGTAGATGTCAGTGGTTAGTCAATTTGGTTGTGTATCAACATTCAATGGTAATAGTAGTGGAGATTGAAGAATTTGGATGTATCTTCAATGTAGTAGATGAGTTGATGTAATGGTTAAATAGTTGCTGCTGGTAGTTATGATTATTGCAAGTCAAGATGGTGTTCCTGTATGCCGCAATCTCTGAGGGAATGGTAGCAGGCCGTATGCAGAAATAGTATCCAGGTAACTGTTGCTTTAACTGTTGTTTTTATTGCCTATGTATATAAACTGGTGTTTATTGACTTTTGTGCATTGTGGGTATAATCTGCGAACAAAAAGGACAACGTTGGAAAGAGTTGCTGATTGAATTTTTTTATATTGTATTATTTTACTGTACTTTTATGTGGGAATTTAAATTAAGAGAAAAAGGTTTAGGATATTGGTAATATTTGTTTGTGCAAGGTAAAAGGGACGTTTGCTGTTTGATGTGCGAAAAGTAGCACGAGAGGTTAAGGGTTACTAGGAGCTCTTATTAAACCTAGGATAAAGTAAAACATGTGGTAAAGCCCTGTTACTTTTTGGATAATCAATAGGAAATAATTAGTCTAGGGAATTATTAATCGCAAAATGTATTATATCATCAGGGATTGTATATAATGTATAAATACTGTGTGAAGGAAGAGTTTACTTTGGATTTGGCGTGTATATATTTTTTATCAGTATGTAATAAATGTTTGTGATTTACCGTAGCAGCTATTTTTTGTGTGTTAGTAGAATTGCATGTATTTCCTTTTTAAGCGTTTCAGGCACAGCATATCAACACTTCATCAGCTCCAAAGATCGCAGCAATTAATGAAGTCCAAATAGTGGGGCTGTAGTAGTAGTAGCAAGGACTTTCGCAGCATTTTGGCACCCAGAAAGAGTGTTTTTGTTAGACCAAGTGAGTGACGACCAGCGGCGGCTTTCGCAGCAAAATGTCAACCCAATCGTGGGACTCGAAGCTCGCGGAAAAATGGCGACCCAATTGTGGGGCTCGAAGTTCGCTGCAATATACATATATATAATATATATATATATATATATATATATATATATATATATATATACAGTGTATTGATTTTACGTGTCTTAGCAGATATCTGGGTTATTAAGATAGATACAAAAACCAACTGAAAGGAAAGAGTTACTGTACACTAAGAGGTTATTAAAACTGTTTAATCAAAAAACAGTTGATTAAAAAACGAAAGGGCAACATAAAAAAACTTTAATTTTTTAAACGTAAAGTATCTTTATTTTCAAAATTTTGAAAAAGGTTTAAATTCTCTTTACTATGATGCTAAATTTTATGTTAGTTACTTAAAAATTGAAGTTATAGGAAGGTTTTAAGAATTAATCTAGACACTCATTTTAAAATTTTACCCAATAACTATAATTAAAATACATCACTAAAAATGTTAACTTTTCTTGTTCAATGTGGTTTCCATTGCTTGAAGTGGTTAACTGACCTCTTCTTTATAAATCTATTTTACGCTTTCCGTAACAAAGCTGAGGTGATTCTGCGACAGCATTCAGAAATTCGATTTTTAATATTGTTCAGGTTTTTTTACGAGGTTTCTCCAAATTTAAAAATCCAGAATTGAAAGGTCAGGCGACCTGGCCGACCAAGCTACAAGACCATCATTAACTATCCAATTATTTCTTAATTTCGTGTTTAAAATATTTCTTACCTGGATTTTCGTCATTCCAGTAGTAATCGTTCTTTCTATTAGAAATGCCATTTCTTGTGAAATTTGATTGGTCACCCCCAAAATCGTAAAATTAATTAAATATATGTGGTTAATCAGCCAATTGCAAACCGTTAGTCGCATTTCACGATCTTCACCATTTAATATGTGCATTAATTTAATTTTATATGCCTTCATTTTATTTTTTTTTAAAATCGAAAATATTTTATAATAAGTATATCCTAATTCACTTACAGCTTTATCAATCAAGTTGCGTGGATGAGTTCTGTAGTATGCCACAACAATAATTTCTTTATTCTCAGGAATATGCTTTATTTGAATTCTTTGCTGGACCAATTATAGGTTGGATTTTGCTAATTGAGTTTATAAAAAACATTTATGGTTTAATTCCTTAAAGAAATAATACAATTAACAACCACTGTACTGTATTTTTTTATTAAATCACAAAAATTAACATTTGTATTCGACAGAGAAGTAACGTTAAAATTTCAGCTGTTCGTACACATACCCCAATCCGTTGCTTACGACTCGGTTTATATAGACCAGGACCCTCCTATCTTACTCTTATTAAGTAAATTATCAATTCCCATCAAACACTTTTACGAGTCCCGATGTCTTCATATGTCAATCAATTTTATTTATTTACTATACATAAATATTCTTTGATCTATTCTTGTAACCATTACGTAGTTTAGTTAAGTTGAGAATTCATAATTATCATTTGTCTTGTACCATATGCTGCCCTGAAGTAGTTGATCATTAATCAGTCATCTGTTTGTTTCTTTTGCTTACCTTTATAGTCTAGAAAGAAACGTAAGTTTAAATTTATATTTATTGTCGCTTTAACATCGATTTTCATAATATATTACACAGTATCTAAGGCTTAACTTCTACTTTACCTAATTTATTACTACCACGTACTGAGAGGTTGTAAACTAAGGATTCTAAGTTGACACTTTCCCTTTGGTATTGCAAGTATCTATGAATTAGACATTCAAATATCTTATTTTTAATGCTACCTATTGAGAAATTGTCAGTCGCCTAGAAATTAAAACAACCAATTTTGCGTAAACTGGATTTTAACCTGGAAAAATGAATAAATTTGCCTAGCGTCATTCTTGGTATAAAATTAAATAATTTGCACTAGTGTTTCGTGAATTGTCATTACACCGTATGAATACTCTCAACATATCCGTGTTTATAGCCATTTGTGTAATTATTCTGTTGCATTATTAAAACAGTAACCAAAAAACGGAACAACCTTTTACGTTAAAAACGATAAATTGCTTATTATAACAACTAAATACCTTTCATTTCTATAGAAAAATAAATACCGATACAGTTAATTTTTGTCCCATAATATTTAATAATATTGCTTGTAACTTCGTTCGTAGTAACGTATCATAAGTTCTTCAGCCTAAGGTAGCTATACATCAAAAAAATTAATTCCGGCGGGGTGTGAAATATAAGGAATTCTTAAGAAGTGCGAGGAATTCGAGAATGGGTTGTAAAATGTCAAACAGTGCTATTAAGTCTGGGAAGTGCGAAAAAGTTCCCGAAAGTACGAGGAAGTTCCGGGAAGTTTAAGAAAATCCCAGGAAGTCTGAAGGAGTCCCGGTAAATCCAACAAAGTTTGAGGAAGTACGACGAAGTTCAAGGAAGTTCGAAGAAGTCCGCGATGCCGGAGAAAGTTCGAAGAAGTTCGATGAATTTCGGATCAGAATATACAGTATGTGGTGATTTAAAAGTCATAGAAATTTTGTCAGGAATGCATTTAGGTTGCACTAAGCACCACTGCTTTCTCTGCGAATGGGACAGCAGAGCAAATAATAAACCAGTGTTTTTCAATCCTTTTTTTTAGTTGCGGTACACTTTTAACAATTTCAAAATTTGGCGGCACACTAACAATCAAATTAGTTTAAAGGGATTTTACTTACCGATCGACATAATTGTACAAATCTACCGAAAAAAGATCGCCAGTATAGCCGTAGGTTTGAATCAGGCGGCTCCGTGGCGTAGTTGGTATGTGGGTGACTACTACGCCCAAGGTCCCGCGTTCGAATCCCGACACGGCCCGCTTGAAAATGTTGGGCCAGCATTTTTCACAAAAATACACTTTCGTTCGGATGAGAGGTAAAATGGAGGTCCCGTGTGTGTTTTGTCACGCACTTTAAAGCTCCCTACCTTGCTTGGAACAGCAAGGGTTCGGCAAAATTCCAAATTTTCCAGGTAAAAAAAAATCTATCCTGATTGATCCTGCCCTCTCAGGGCACGTTTAGTAGTCAGCGTTAACCTAGTGGTTTCTACTGTCTCGTCTGTATCATTTGTCATTTGTCTGTTTTTCCACCTAGTGGTCTGGATAAAAAAAAATCGCTTCCTGACCAATGTAGTACCTTCGGGTGGAGCATTGGAAAATCACATGTAAGGTAGGTTTGAATCGGTTCAGTAGAATAATTGAGTCGGCATAACAATATTGCCGACGACACGCTGTAATGATTGCGGCATAACCCTTAGATATCTTTTTGCCGTTGTATTCCAATTCCAATAAATTGCTGTATAAAGGTACATACCAAATAGTTTTATTGTTTGCATTTCTAAAATTGAACGGCACACTTCAAGAATTTGCCGGTACACAAAACTTCTGCATCACAGTGGTTGAGAATCACTGCGATAAACACTACTTTGTAAAAGACTGGAAAATGCGAGAAAATCTTGTTGCTAGAGAAAAAATACTACAGATCCTCTTCTAAATACAAACAAAGTTTTGCTAGCACCACTGCACATTACATTGGGACGGATCAAAAACTTTGTCAAAGAATTAAATAAACTGGGTAAAGGATTTCAATATCTAGGAGAGAAGTTTAACAGACTAATTGAAGGAAAAATAAAAGAAGCAATTTTTAGTAGGCCGCAAATTCATCACATCACAATTGACATCGTATTGAATTCAAAATTGTGCTCCAATTTCTTGGTAGATACAAAGGCAAAACATTACAAACAAATTGTGAATGTTGCGTGAAGCTAGTCCCCAACTTTTGAAAAAAGTAACTTTCTATAACGCATTCGTTGGCACATTGTTTGCACATGTATGCACATCCGGTATTTTTGTTTGCACACTTTTCGTTTAAAAATTATTCAAGAAACAATTTGGGGGCAACTTCACACTGGCCCTCCGACTTTCAGGAAATTAATTTTAAACCGGCGGAATTAATGCATCATCGTTTGCACATGTATGCACATCCATTATTTTTGTTTGCACATTTCGTTTAAAAGTTATTAAAGAAACAAGTTCATACTAGCCCCCGACATTCAGCAAATTCACTTTAAACCGACGAAATTGATAGATCTTCGTTTGCACATGTATGCACGTCTATTATTTTCGTTTGCACACTTCCAGTTTAAAAGTTACTTAACATTCAGCTTCGTAGTCCTCGCTACGAAAGTAAATATTAAATAAGTTTTGAATTATAAGTGTGCAAGTGAAGAAGCGACTAGATTCATGATGTGCAAACGAAAATACTTTGATTTCCGTCATCATATGTTAGAATTGCACAAAAATGCGATATTTGACATGTGTGAAGTTAGTCGCCTGATTAAATTTAAAAAAAAAATTTATTTACAGTGGTGTGCAAATAAAAAGTTGATGTGTTTAATAATGTGCAAACGAAAAGATATCAATTAGGCTCACTGTAATGCATTTTTGCACATTTTGAACAGTAGCTATCGTATAGGGGATACTACGAAAATGCTAAATTAGTTTTGAACTAAAGGTTTGCAAACGAAGAAGCGACTTGATTCATGATGTGCAAACAAGGATATTTTGATTTCCGTCATCACATGTTAGAATTGCACAAAAATGCGATATTTGACATGCGTAAAGTTAGCCCCCTGATTAAATTAAAAATTTTTTTTTACTTACAGTGGTGTGCAAAGAAAAAATTGATGTGTTTCGTAATGTGCAAACGAAAAGGTATCAATTGAACTCCTTGAAACAATTTTTTCACATTTTCAACAGTAGCTATCGTCTAGCGAGGACTATGAAGCTGAATGTTAAATAACATTTAAACTGCAAGTGTAAATGTTAAATATGTTTTGAACTAAAGGTGTGCAAACGAAAAAACGACTTGATTCATGATGTGCAAACAAAGCCACTTTGATTTCCATCACATGTTAGAATTGCACAAAAAATGCGATATTTGACATGTGTGAAGTTAGCCCTCCTGAATAAATTAAAAAATTTTTGACTTACAGTGGAGTGCAAAGAAAAAGTTGATGTGTTTCGTAATGTGCAAACGAAAAGGTATCAACTGGACTCATCGTAGCAATTTTTTTACATTTTTAAAAGTAGCTATCATCTAGCGAGGACTATAAAGCTGAATGTTAAATAACCTTTAAACTGAAAGTGTAAATGTTAAATATGTTTTGAACTAAAGGTGTGCAAACAAAAAAGCGACTTGATTTATGATGTGCAATTGAAGCCACTTTGATTTCCATCACATGTTAGAATTGCACAAAAATGCGATATTTGACATATGTGAAGTTAGCCCCCCTGATTAAATTTAAAATTTTTTTGACTTACAGTGGTGTGCAAAGAAAAAGTTGATGTGTTTCATAATGTGCAAACGAAAGGGTATCAATTAGGCTCATTGTAGTCCATTTTTGCACACATTGAACAGTAGCTATCGTATAGGGGGTACTACGAAAATGTTAAATAAGTTTTGAACTAAAGGTGTGCAAACGAAAAAGCACTTGATTGATGTGTTTCGTAATGTGCAAACGAAAAGGTATCAATTGAACTCCTTGAAACAATTTTTTCACATTTTCAACAGTAGCTATCGTCTAGCGAGGACTATGAAGCTGAATGTTAAATAACATTTAAACTGCAAGTGTAAATGTTAAATATGTTTTGAACTAAAGGTGTGCAAACGAAAAAACGACTTGATTCATGATGTGCAAACAAAGCCACTTTGATTTCCATCACATGTTAGAATTGCACAAAAATGCAATATTTGACATGTGTGAAGTTAGCCCCCTGATTAAATTTAAAAATTTTGTTGACTTACAGTGGTGTGCAAACAAAAAGTTGATATGTTGCGTAATGTGCAAACGAAAAGGTATCAATTGGACTCATTGTAACAATTTTTTCACATTTTCAACAGTAGCTATGGTCTAGCGAGGACTATGAAGCTGAGTGGTAAATAACTTTTAAACTGGAAGTGTGCAAACGACAATAATAGATGTGCATACGTGTGCAAACAAAGTTCTATCAATTTCGTCGGTTTAATATGAATTTACTGAAAGTCGGGGGCTAGTGTGAAGTTGCCCCCACAATGGTTTCTTTAATAAGTTCTAAACGAAAGGTGTGCAAACATAAGTACCGGATGTGCATAAATGTGCAAACAATGTACAAACGAATGAGCTATAGAAAGTTATTTTTTTCAAAAGTTGGGGACTAGCTTCACGCGTGTAATTGTGAATTCTTTAATATCCACATACAGCGATATGGGTTGGAACAAGTCTTTGCAGATACATTTTTTCCACTCGCATTTGGACTCTTTTTCCCCGCTAATCTAAGATCTGTGAGTGGCGAACATGGCGAAAAATTTCAGCAAAACACTATGTATTGTGAAAACCGATACCAATGGGAAGTAGAGCACCACGATGCTCTCAGATTATTATTAGAACCTAATTAGAGCTGCTCCAGAGGTACCCCACAAACGAAAATCAAACGCAAATAATTTTATAATTTGATAGTGACGTGATATGCATAAATTGTAATATAACAAATGCAAACATTACATAATAAAACGTTCCCCTATAAAAATATAAATAACTTCTGATTGGAGGATGATAAAAAAATTTTACTAACAGATTCGTAATCAATGGGAAAAATAATATAAAAAACATCCATCGCAAATTAGGAAACAAAAAAATACAATCTGCGGTTCCGTGTTATTAATATCACAGGTGCGTGAAGTTGGCCGCAACATTTTTGAATTTTTCAAAAATATTTATGTCATAATTAAGCGTCAATTAGGCGCTATTATGCGCCGTTAAAACTAAATTTTGCGCCGTCTTGGTAAACAAGTTATTAATAAAATAAGATTTTTCCGGCAAAGTTCACGAAGCCGCACTTTTTTTCAATTTTCAGAAAATCTGTATTCCATAATTTAGCGCCAATTAGGCGCCTTGCGCCGTTGAAACGAAATTTTGCGCCCTCCTGTGTAACAAGTTATTCGAAGTAAACTATTTTTCTGAACTACTTAAAAGCGTGAAGTTGGCCGCGACTATTTTGAATTATGAAAAAAATTTTGTTACAAATTTAAGCGGTAATTAGGCGCCATTTTGCGCCATTAAAACGAAATTTTGCGCCCTCATGTGCAACAAGTTATTCGAAAAACAACTATTTTTCTGAACTACTTAAAAGCGTGAAGTTGGCCGCGACTTATTTGAATTTTGAAAAAATTTTGTTCCAAATTTAAGCGGTAAATAGGCGCCATTTTGCGCCGTTAAAACGAACTTTTGCGCCCTACTGTGTAACAAATTATTTGCAAAAATCATTTTTCCGAACTGTATATACATTCATATCTTGATTTATACCAAATTCTAGTAATAACGGACACATCTAGTAAGCGAACATAATATAGTTGGCCACCAGCGGTGTCCTCTTATCAGAAATTAGCTGTCGCCCGCTTCTTCATGCCTGAAGAATTCGTAATTTGCATATCATTTTTTATCATATTTGAAAGTATTACCATGGAATTACACCCCCTGGTTAAAAGTAGTTTTACATAATTTAAATACTTGATTAATAATATATTTTTATGAAGTTTCAAGTTAATATAGGAAATAAAATTTTCATACCAACTTTCATTCTCTCTTCTACACGCTTATACAAGTATTTTATTATTTAAGATTAAGATCCTAAATGCCGATTTTAATATCTCTAACTGAGATTTTGTGAAAATCAGCAGCGAATTGTATTTCACTTTTATTTACTTAATTCTTCACTCTATATTATATTTAAATAAATCTTGTGTACTCAGCAAATTGTAAGACGCTACTGGTTATAATGTATTTATTTATTTAGACTACAATAATATTTTCTATAGCACATTCCTTGTATGTAACGTTTTAAAATAATACAACTATCTCTCAACTACGATACTTATTGTAAAGAACGGTAATTTCAACATTGAAGACACGCGCCTAAGATAGCCAGAAAAAGTTTTCTTCAAATAAATTGGTAGACGGGGTGCGCAAAATTTTGTTTCAACGGCGCAAAATGGCGCCTAATTACCGCTTAATTGTGGTACACAAATTTTTTTCAAAATCCAAAAAAGTCGCGGCCAACTTCACGATTTTTGGTAGTTTGGAGAAATAGTTTTTTTCAAATAACTTGTTACAAAGGAGGGCGCAAAATTTCGTTTCAACGGCGCAAAATTTTTCAAAATTCAAAAAAGTCGAGGCCAACTTCACGATTATGGCTAGTTTGAAGAAATAATTTTTTTTAAATAACTTCTTACACAGAAGGGCGCAAAATTTTGTTTCAACGGCGCAAAATGGCGCCTAATTACCGCTTAAGTTTGGTATAAAATTTTTTTCAAAATTCAAAAAAGTCGCGGCCAACTTCCCGATTTTTGATAGTTTGGAAAAATAGTTTTTTTTCAAATAACTTGTTACACAGGAGGGCGCAAAATTTCGTTTCAACAGCGCAAAATGGCGCCTAATTGGCACTAAATTATGGAATAAAGATTTTCTGAACATTGAAAAAAAGTGCGGCTTCGTGAACTTGGCCGGAAAAATCTTATTTTACTAATAACTTGTTTGCCAAGACGGTGCAAAATTTAGTTTTAGCGGCGCAAAATGGCGCCTAATTCGCGCCTAATTGTGACATAAAAATTTTTAAAAAATTCAAAAATGTTGCAGCTAACTTCACGCACCTTAATATCACTCCTTTTCAGCAAGTAGAGAATGTTCAATTTTAGTTTAAAATTAATTAAAATCTACCTAATATCCAATTTATTGCAGGATCACTTGGTAGATGGCAAAAGAACATATTTGCGATAAATTGATTACTAATAAAATTATTGATGAACTTGCTGTTATAAAAGTAGAAGCATGAAATTAGAAATTAGAAATAAGTGTTTAAATTTGTATGTAGTTGTAGCTCATAAATATGTATAATTTTTGTTATTTGGTATTCATTTTATTTTTGTTTGTGATATACTTTGCATTTTTTAACATTAATTGTAGTATGAAATTGTGTTTTATTTATATTTATATTGGGTTGTTGTAATTCATATAAATAAATATTGAATTTTCTGTTATGTATAACTGATTATATTATCGTATGTCCATATATTTATTCAACCCACAGGGCGCAATTTTATTACACTTCAAGCACATTTTACCTTAGCCCGCGCCTTCATACTATATTAATAAACAATTATTAATAAATTCCTGACTTGTTTGGAAAACGCCTATTTCCGCTTTGCGGGCAAGCGATACCGCCATTCCGATCGCTATTTTAAAAAATTTAGGATGTTGTTTCACGTCTCATTAACATGTAAAATTTTTCCTTTTACATTGTTTTCAGTTTCAGGTAATTTTATATTGTATCCGTAAAAAGTGTTTACACTTGACCTGTCTTTAATTATCATAATTAAAACATTTATTATGCTTTATGCTTTGTAGTTACTCAAATTTTGTATATCCGACGAAAAGTAGTTTCTAAAAATCCCCGATTATGATGTTAACGAGTAAAAAAAATGAAATGTTTGATGTATAACTAATGACAAAGATAACATATACCGTTATGTGGTTTATGTGTCATTATCATATCCATACAAAGTGACTCCAAGTTTACATTTTTCTGCGAATGAAAGAACGAACCTACGACCACAGCTGTAAATAACAGTGCTTCCCCTCGTCAAACTTCACTTGTACATTTCATGTAGCTCACCGAACCGAGTGAGGACATAGCGAGGACATCATTTGAGCAATGAATAAACTCCCCACTATTTTTATGTATTCGTATAAATTTACTACATCGTATATTTCATATCATTTTATTTCTCGTATCGTTAGTTGTTGAAATATATCATTATTAGTAATATATAAATAAACGCGTGTGTTGTATATAAAGTCGTCCGCTATGGTTGTACCTATTGTTCAAATGGATAGTTCATCTGGAAAGCCTCAAAAATATTTTGGAAACAACTTAATGATTGATTTACAAAATAGTGCATCCCGGGTTACTGTGATCGGAAACCGATGTAAAATTAATATTAATCGTAATGAAGGTGGACTAAATGTTGTTGGAAATTCTTGTAGTTTAAATATTAAAGGTGGAAATGGTACTATTGTGTATAATGGAAATTCGGGACGTATTGTTCTAGGACCCGATATTGATCAAAATTTAGTAACGTATATAGGAAATGAAGGTGAAGTAACAAAGGAAGTTCATAATCTAAGTACAGCTTGCAAAGAAACGAAGGCAATACACATTCCTAAAAGTAATACCAAAAATACAAAAAATAAACATGGATTCCATAAACATTTTTGTTGTAATTTATTCATGGATCCCAGTGAACCATTTTATCCTCACACTTATGTTAATCAAAATATTGTTAATATTACAAATATTAAAACTAAACGTTCGAGTAAGTAGTTAAATTTGTAGATTTTGACTATTAGAAAATCAGTATTATTATCTAAAGTGTAGATAATTTATTTATTTATGTATAGCACTCACATATTTATTCATTTAAATTATGTTACTGTAGTTAACTATTTTTTTTTTAATTAAACCAAAAATGTGTATTAAAAGAATTTTGTACATCGTATTATTATTTTCTTATTGGTTGCGTTATAATATCTACAGGGTGTCCGCTAATTAATGTTACACAGCGAAGCTGCAGATTCTTTGAGTAAAAATATTAAGATTTGGTCAAACATACCTTACATGTGATTTTCCAATGCTCCACCCGAAGGTACTACATTGGTCAGGAAGCGAGTTTTTTTTACCTGGTCAACTATAGCTAGGTCCATAAGTTGACAGTAACCGAGATACAAGATGTCAAAGTTTTAATTTGCATTTCGTTTTTTCGTAATAATTCATCAACAGGACGATATTACGACACAAACTTAGGCATTAGGTGATTTTCTGGAGCGATAAATTCAAATTCGTTCTTAGTTTTGATGTCATGTCGAGAGTGCCACTTACGGTACATTAAATCTCTTTAAAACGATCTAACTTTTTTGTGTCACGGTGTATTACCCGAAATATTAAAGATTATGTATTTTACATCTTTTTTACGCAAAAAGGGTATACGTTGTAAATGTCTATTGTATCGTCTTCCTTTGTTTAATATTGGTTTGTTTTATTTCTATTGGTGACAAATAAAACACCTAAAACGGGTACCTACTGTTTCAATATAAAAATAAGCTCTTGAGCCTATTTCTCTTCCTTTTATGATAATCCTGCAACAGAGTATTTCTAAAAGATAATCATTATCCCTTATTAAACACGGCAGGGGATGCTTCTAACCCCTTAAATTTTTCAGAATTTAAATTTTTAAAAAGCTTTACCCTGACTTCCAGTACTTGTTCGTGAGCCACTTACAAGCTTTTACCTAACTGTATTCAACCATATTTAAATAAAAAAGTAAGTCTTTATAAGCAACTTCTTTAATCGGATGTAAAAACAAAATACGCCACGGATCTATTTCTATGCATACTTAATTCCCTAACTAAATACTCTTAACCTTGTTATTTTGTATACTACAGACAAGTATGTCATAAATAGCCTAAAGGGACAATTTAACATTAAAATTACTTACATTACATGCGCCGCTTTTCACTACCAGCGTTGCGTATACGATCAGGTGTAAATTCCAGAGCCTGAGTCAGCGTCCTGGTTGACGTGTGGCGCTGCTGTTTGTAATATACTCGCGGTATTTTGGTAGTTTATTGTCCTCGCACGAAACACTTTCACTTTCTATTCTAATAATGTATATAGTGGCTATACCAACAATTACCTGCTAAAGGTCGCACTGCAGGGTTGCTTTGTCGGGCTAACGGTACTTAGTTAAATTTATAAATACCTTCACTTTCATACATTGAAAGTGAAAAGACCGGGGCACCTGGATGTTTTACAATCCGTACGCGTTCTCCAATCTAATTTAGTGAAATCAGTTTATCTGGACCGTTAATCGCGCCCACAATTATTTTAATCAGTTACACCTGGGATGATAAATCCCCTAAAAATGAAAATGAACCGCTCTCGATGCGGTCAACAAAATATTAAGCACCCTTTTTTTGGCTTTGCTTCACATTGAAACACCCAAACTGCCGACTGGTCTTTTCTTTCTGACTCATACGCATAAATCCACGACTGATGATGTATACCGCTTTGGATGCACCACAGTTGAATTTTGAAATCATTTTACGGCACCAATCGACACGAGCATTTTTTTGAGCATCTGTCAACAAATGTGGAAACTAACGCGCACACAGCTTTCGAACACACAAATGTTCGTGCAAAATCTTATGTATGCTGGTCATACTAATACTTAAACATCTCTCGATTTCTTGATATGTCTCATGACGATCTTCTTCAATTAGTTTTCGCAGAGCATCGATATTTTCGGGCATTAAGACCGATTTTGGACGACCTTCTGTAACCTAGTCCGTGAGCAAACTACGTCCACGTTTGAATTCGGTGTAGCAATTATATACAGTGGCTGTGGATGGCGCTTCACCGCCAAAAGTTGAATTCAGTTGATTGATGCATTGTTCTTAAGTTAGACTACGTCGAAAGTCATAATAAATCATAGCTCGAAAATTTTTGTGGTTAATTCGATATTTTGGCTGATATGAAATTTTAAACACTGCAAAAAGGGGTTGTTTAGGTGTGTATTGAGTAGTAAGGGTCGCGTAGTAACTGTAAATAGCAATGGGAATCAGAAAACTTTTAGCAGGAAAATAAATAATTCACACATTATGTAAATAGCAAGCATTTAACACCCTGTATATGGACCGTAATTAACTTTAATCAATGCCAGTAAGCATATCTTCCAATAATAGAACGCGTATTCAGCAGAGAAATAATCATACATGTAATTAAACTACGTTGAAGAGTGTTCAACAAGTTATACAATAAACACACAGAAGATAAGAAAAACCTAGTAAATCTTCATGCGATTACGCTGGAACAATAAGTGCTTTGATAAAAACACGCACTTTTAAAGATGAGTTTAAATAAATACATAAACGAAAACAGCACTCGTGTTACATCATTTATTTTTGTACAATTCTCCAAAAGCTTTATCTACACAAAACAACAGACATAAGCTAAAAGCCCAGCAACGATAACAATAGTAAATAACAGCATGATACAAAACTCCAAAATAGTTTCATCAGAAATCAGCTTGAAAATATCCTAGGAATGTCCAGGACAAACATGGTTGGTCGCCACAATTTGTAAGGCTGCTTGGAAAACCAATCCAAAGGTAGAGGGCAAGAGCTACATAACCCCCAGAAGTGATAAGAAACAGGCAGTCTCAATTTGAAGCACGTTGAATCCACAATACTCTTAATCAAATATTTACGCGTCCGATAAATAAAATTTATATTATAGTGAAAATAGTGCTGTGAAAGAATTGCGTGAGTAGAAATTGATTCAAGAATTTAAATTAAATATTTAAAATGATATAGGGCTTCTAATCCACTGCTAATCGGCTTCTGGTACACTTCTAAGACAGTTCTAATCGGCTTCTAGTACACTTCTGGTCTACTTCTAGACAAATTTTAGTCTACTTCTAATTCACGATCCTAAGTCTGGTATTCAGAAATTCTAATTCACGACGATAAGTGGAATAATTCTAAATTCATAATACTAAGAAACCTACGAATTCCAAGTGGTATTTAAGGGAAGAGGTCCAAAGCGTATCCAGAGAAATATGGAATGAAGCACGAGGTGAATTTTGGAAACAAGGGGTAACCGTACTGAATTATTGGTTCAAACATAAGGAGTACAAAGTAGAGCATTGGTTTTCGATTGAACATTATAAAGGAGTGTTGATCCACAACACGAAACAACTCATCAGGGGATCACAGGTCAGAGCTACCTAGTTTTAAGGAATCTTTTCAAATTTAAATTTTAACATCGAATATATTAATTTTCTCACAAGTTTGTAAGGAGTCAACAAGAACATTGAATACGTTGAAACTTACGTAAAAATCATAAAAGGGTTTTGAATGTTCCAGATTTTTTTGTAACAGGTGTCGTTTTTGGTGACTTTATATTAAATTAAAAAGATATAAATTTTGGGATAAATGATCCATATAATATTAATTGATTGAAGGGTGTATTCAAAGGATTACAAAAATTGTAAAGTGTAAATATTATTTCCTTTCATTATATGAATGTTGATTGATTTCGTTTTTTCAATTCAAACAGGTAACCATAAAGGGGTAAATGAAAATTGATCATCGTAGCGTTGTGCACTCTGTGTAAATTAAAAACGGCTAGCCGTACGGCGTTATCATATCAATATATATATTATTATGTAAGGGGGGGGGTATAAGGTTTCTAAAGGTATATTTGTATTAATAGGGGTGTATGCCAAACGATAGGATCAATATTTCAGATTTAATATTTTAAAAACTATAAATTTTGCTATACTTTACATACGTTAAAGTATGTACCATTTCAGATTGAAACTTATATGCCAAAAGGTAGATAACATGACTTTATGACGTTGATATAATGCACGGTACTTGAGGTTTTATACTGAGTTGATATTTCATGAGCCAGTTGAGAGTACATTTGCCGTCGGAAAGCCGAACGCATTTATGGATATCTGCAATATAACAAAGCGTCCAGGTCGTGCATAAATTATTTGGCTTATCCTTTTTATAGAATCAAACTTTTGGACGAATTGTAAATCAAAATTTAAAGTGAATCAAAATGTAAAAGGTTATTGGAGTTTAGTGAAGTGTTTTGGACCAATAGTAGAAATTTAAAATTATTATAAAGACTGTAGCGAAGGTATGTTGGACACTGAAAGAAAGATGATTTGTTATTGGATGTTATATGTTTAAAAATGTTATTCTAGTAAGCTAAGTTTGTTGATTTAATAACTAAGCAAAATAAATAAGGGACTTACTTTTCGAATTTGTTCAGATAAAGACCTATTTTATGAAACCTGCGTTAAGTTGTAAAATATTTTGAAATAAAAGTTTATATGTGTATCAACGAGTATTATTTAGTAAAGGGTGAAAGTAAATAAAGGCGACGAATATATAAAAGGAGTTTAAAAGTGTTTAAAAGTGCAACGGGAAAGTCAGCGTGTATTTAAAGAAGATTTGGAAGTGGTTATTAGTGGAACGGGGAAAGCGACGGATATTTGTTTGAGAAGATTGGTGTTGGTTTTGGGATAGATTTGGTATAACGGCAGTAGGAGATTGGAGTGGATACAGAAGGAATCGACGATACAAATAATTTGGATTGAATTGAGAAGATTAAACGGCAGTAAGGACATTGTATGGATAATTGGAATAGCAGGACTAGGAATGATTTGTATTAGGACAGCGGGTTTGAATTGGATTGTGCGAAGAGAGGATTAAGTGGGATACGAAGCAGAGGAACAGGAGATCGATATACGAAGAGGAAGAATTAACGCAGGGGAAGTAGACAACGGTTTTTTTTGCTAAATTCTAAATTGGGGTAACATTATTTCAGGTTTGGGTCATCGAAATTGTTTTTTTAAGAACACCTGGAGGCAGTACGCAAGCGGACAATATTGGAGAATCTTTTGTGAAAGTGCGTACGGCGATTTCGAACTTGAGCCAGCAGTTAAAGGAAGGCCTTCAGCGCGGTATATTTCTGGTAAGTACCGTAAATATATCATAACGTCAAAAATTAAAGTCATAAAAGTTACATAAATTAATTTGACATCAGGCAACTTTGATCTATTAAAATTTGGCATACATAATAAATTCAGTACATTAAAAAAGTGGTAAAACAAACGAGGGTGCAGTTTGGTTGGGTAGAGCACATCTACTCACGATTGAACTCACGGTGAGTAGGTGAGAAAACCCTGAGATTAAAGTTTCAAATAGTCGAGGCATATAAAATATAGTAATTAGTAAAAAAAAGAACCAACCAAACGTTTGCTAAAGCACCTCGATTTGAAATCATTAGGGACGACGACAAAAGTCGTTAAACAAATTTTGTTTAAAGTTAAAAAGTAATAAATAAAGAAGGTATTAGCCCAAAGCGAAAGTAAAGTAATAGGAGTGATATAAAATAAAGTAAATTAGGGCGGATATAAGAAGGTGGCAAACCCAACGTGAGGCTCGAGAAAAAGGTGTTAGAGTGAAAGAGAGTAGAATCCGGGAGCCCGAGTTAGGTGGGGCCCGCAAGTTTTTTTCTTTATTTACAGGAAACGAGTTCAAAACAAGGAAACAGAGATGACGGACGAGGACACAAAAAGAATGACAAGATCGGGACTAATATACGGGGTTGAAATGGATGTAAGGAGACAAGACATAGAGCTAGACGCAGGGGGCGACCTACAGGAGACGGACACGAGGCAGACAGAGTTGGAGGTGACAGACACGGACATGGACCAGGCGACGGTACCGGAGGTGAGAGCAGCAGAAGCTGACGGAAGCCAGGACCTTAGGAGATTTCTGACAAATTTAACGAACAAAATTGAACAGTCAAATATGAGTATAAAAGACGATTTGAAGACACTTGCGGAGTTAAAAACAGACTTTAAGACATCACAGACAGAATTAAAAAATGAATTAGCTATAAAAATTACAGAATCACAGACGGAACTGAAGACGGAAATAAAATTAGACTTTAAGACATCACAGACAGAATTAAAGACAGAACTGACAGACAAAATTAATGAATCACGCACGGAACAAAAAGAAGCGAATGCTGCGTTAACCATAAAAATTATGGAAGCAAATAACGAGCTAAGGGACGAGTTTAGGACAGCGCACGCGGACCTGACGGCGAAAATGAACCACACGCAGGAATACTTACTAACTCAAATACAGATTGCAAAAGACGACGTGCGGACAGAGGTCCAACAACAAGTAGACAGGGTTGACGACAAGTTGGAACACACACGAGTACATTTGCAGGGAGATTTGAACGCGACACGGACTGATCTTAGAACGGAAATTAAGACACGGGTAGACACAGTGGAAGAAACGATGATTAGCGGGTTTTCAAATTTAAGTACAGAAATAGAAACATGTGACAAACGACATAGGACCAACTACAAAAATTTAGGACAAACATTAGAGACCATACAAAACGAAAACGTACACGGTAGGACAAAACTGGACGAAAAACTTGACGACAAAGTCACGGGATTAGAAACCAGGGTAGGACAGGACGTTAGACAAATTCACGAGAAACTCGACGACATAGAAAGGAGGCGAATTGGACTAGACTACGGACCGCACTTTCGATTAAACCGGGATGCTTTACCGAAGTTTGAGGGACGTAAGACAGAACAGCCCATGGGATTCCTGGACCGACTAGACGAGATCGTAGGGACAGAAAACGAACGAACAAAATTACAGATTGTGGGGATCGAGTTTGACAGGAAATGCCGAAAAATGGCATAACATTATTCGTAAACAGTATGACACGTACGCGGACTTCAGACGACTCTTTACAGAACAGTTTTGGAACACTACACATCAGACCGACATAAGGACGAATCTAATTACAGGACATTATAGCAGGACTCACGGCACACGCGAAGAATACGCGATTGACAAGTTTAATCAGGCGCAACACTTAACACCGAAATTGAGCGAGGACGACATCGTACTTCTACTGGCAGGTCATATGGAACCGGAGGTTACCAAAGTGGTAGTGGTACAAAATGTCAAGACGTTAAGGGAATTCTTAGGAGTAATGAGAAATTTTGATCTAGCGACAGTACTGGAAGCGAAAACGCGGACATACCATTGGGAACAAAACCGGGGTTACAGGGAAGACAGTCGACGACAACCGTACCACGAAAACAGACCAAATTATAGACAGGAAAATTTTAACTACGGACATAGGAATCATTGGGGACACGAGGTACATAGACGACCGTATTACAATAGGGATCACCGGGATAACGTCTACAATGGACAAAACAGAAACCGGCACGACAACGGCGAGGATGACGGCCGGACGACTGGGGGCGGAATACAAAATGGAAATAGCCGGACGGACAGGGACGTAAACGTCCAGCATATGACGACGAGAGCAATTACAACGGACCCGGATAGGATTGAGGTGGTGGAAATTCACGAGTCGCCTCAAGAAAAAAAAAAAACGCGAATTTTTGGACGACCGACTGCTTAGGAGTAAAGATTGATGTTTGCTATAGTATAAGGGATTTATTGTTAAACAGTTACATTTTTAATAAAAAGAATTTGTTATTTATAAATATTAGTTTAAGGGACCGTGTTTATGTTGCTTTAGTGGATAGTGGGTCACAGTTGTCGCTGGTAAATGAGAGGGTAGTAGTCGAACAGGAGAATTTTTAAAGGAAGAATAGGAACAATTGAGGGGTTAATTTATGGTCAGCGATGAACAAAAAGCTAACGACGATTTATAATGTTATCCGTGTACCGATATATATATATAGGAAATAAAGAAGCAGGGAATACAGAGTTTTTAATTACGAAAGGGTTACAGTTAGACTTCATATTGGGTATGGATTTTATAGAGGATTTTGGATTGAATATAGATGGAAAGGATAGGTCAATTAGGATATTTGATAAAGATAGGTCATGGGTGGTACCTACGGTTAGTGAGGAATATAGGAATGGAAATGATATAGATAGTATAGGATTAGGAATGATTAAAGAGTATAATGATGGACAGGTTAAAGTACGATTATGTAATATGTTGGTAAGATTAATTAATGATGAACAGATAGGGAAAGTGAGTATTGATATTAAGATGAAGCTAGGAGAATTAATTAATAAATATGTAGGGTTATTTAATGAAGAGCCAAGATTTGCGAGGCGGTATACACATAAGTTGGAGGTCACGGAAGACATCGGATTTAATACAAGGGTGTATCCAATTCCGTTTGCCATAAGAAATAGGGTTAAAATAGAGATAGACAGAATGTTAAAAGAGGGTATTATAGAACCAGCGAGAACTCAATATGTGAACCCAGTAGTTATAGTACCAAAACCAAATAAAAGGGATATAAGGATTTGTTTAGATGCGAGGAAATTGAATGCGATTACAAAACCGCAGTATGAGCAACCACAAGGGTTGGATAATTTATTGTATAAAGTATATGAAATGAAAGTTTTCAGTAAATTAGATTTAAAGAATTCGTTTTGGTTAATTCCGTTGCATGAAGACAGTAAAAGTTTACAGGATTTAGTATCGAAGGCGAGATTTATATGTTTTCTGTAGTTCCGTTTGGTTTAAGTAGTTCTTCAGCAGCACTTGTAAGAGCGATGCAGAAGTTGTTTAATGAATATGAATGTTTCTGTTCGCATTATGTCGATGATTTGTTAATTTTTCAAGGGACGAGCAAGAACACCTGGAGCATTTAGAAAAGGTGATCCAACGACTGGACGAAGGGGGTTTAAAGCTGAACGTAGAGAAATGCGAGTTGTTTAAAAGCAAGGTTACATACTTAGGGTTTGAAATTAGCGAACAAGGGATGAAAATTTGCAATAAAAGATTGGATGAGTTGAAAAACATTCAGCGACCAAAGAATGTGAGAGGACTGCGAGGATTTTAGGGGTGCTAAATTATTACAAACGGTTTATACCGAGGTATTCTGAAGTGTGCGTACCGTTGGTGAGTTTGTTAAAGAAAAAGGAGAGATGGAAGTGGACTGCTGAACGAGAGAAGGCGTTCCAGGATTTAAAAGGTGCATTTACAAGGAGTTAGCATTAAAATATCCAAATTTTAAAGATGATTTTATTTTGAGGACGGATGCGTCGAAATATGCAATCGGGGCTGAGTTGGTGCAGATACAGGATGGAGTTGAAGTACCAATTGTTTTCATTTCTAGGGTGTTGAAAGACTGCGAAACCAGGTATGCGACGGCAGAGAAGGAGATGTTGGCCATAGTATACGCGGTGAAGAAGTTGCGTTTTTATTTGTTAGGTAAGAAATTTCTAATAGAATCCGACAACACGGTGGTAACGTTCATGAAGAAAAAGGAGTTTTAAACAGTAGGTTGTATAGATGGGCATTGGTGTTACAGGAATACGACTTTGAAATTAAGCATAAGCCAGGAAAGGAGAATGTGACGGCGGATTTTCTGAGCAGACCGCAGGTGGAATCGAATCAGAACATAAAAGGGTGTTTAATTGCTTTGCAGGAGTTCAGGGATGTTGGTCGATGGACAAACACCAAACTTATAGAGGCGCAGAGGCACAGTGATGTGAGCTCGATACGAGAGAAACTAACAAGAGAAAATATGGAAGAGTACAGGGGATTTACCATCGTAGGGAAGTTTGTGGTGAAAAGAATAGGGGATGCAGAGCTGGTAGTGCTATCAAGAGACGTTGCCGCTGAAATCATAAACGAAATTCATTTAAAATTCGGACACATAGGTATCAGAAAAACATTTTTAGTATTCAGAGAGGCGTTTTACGCAAAAAATGATATCACGGTGATTAAGGAAAGGATAAATCGGTGTGAAATTTGTATTCTAGGTAAAGACAAGAACGTGGTGCTGCAAAATATGCCGATGAGCGTGAGCGTAAATGGACCATTGGAATTGGTGGCGATTGATTATTTAAGCAACCTGATCACGAGTGAACAGGGGTATCGAC
The DNA here is from genome assembly GCA_036346225.1 of Platerodrilus igneus. NCBI lineage: Eukaryota > Metazoa > Arthropoda > Insecta > Coleoptera > Lycidae > Platerodrilus > Platerodrilus igneus. The sequence continues at coordinate 2,214,721 of JARFIW010001018.1, forward strand.
ATATTTTGGTGGTGGTCGACGTTTTTTCTAAATTTGTAAAATTATTTCCTGCAAGACGGAGTAACACGGTGCATGCATTGCAGTCAATTGGAGAATTTGAAAGCCAGGTCGGGAAGATAAAAAGAATTTTGGTAGACAACGCAACGTATTTCAACAATAAAAGATTCAGGAACGGGTTAAAAAGGGCAAATATTAAAGTATCATTTAGTAGCATACGACATCCGAAAGCTAATCCATGCGAACGTTACATACTAGAGGTGATAAAATATTTACGATTGGCGACACAGGAGCATCACGACAGATGGGTTAGGTATCTACCACAAATAGAAAATTTTATGAACAGCGTACCGAGTTCGGTTACGAAAACATGTCCGGTAACATTAATGCGAAGGATTATACCAGCTAGACCATGGAGGGAGGAAGTCGAGGTACAAGACATAACAGAGTTGCTAAGTAATGCCAGGCGTAGGATCGAAAGGATGCAACGTAGGGACATCGAACGAAGGTGTAGGAAAATTAAGAAAAGAACGATTTTTGGAATAGGGATTTGGTAGTCGTCAAACGATTAAGGGTTTCAAACCGCGACAAAACATTTGCGCGAAGCTGTTGTTTCCTTATGAAGGGCCGTACAGGATCACGCGTATTTTGCTGAAGGCAATACGTTTGAGCTGGAGAATATGACAGGGGATATCGCGGGCGTTTTCATTTGGAGAATTTGTACCCATATAGAGTAGTACAGGAAGAGGGTTTAATAGGATAGGTTATAATGTGGTTCATGCAACGGAAAGTTTAGTTTTGTTTTGTTTTGTTATAGTAGTATAGTATAGGTTAGAATATAGCGTAGGGTGATAGATGTGAGAGAAAGGCGAATGCGGGTTGCCAAAGTAAAATAAAACAACGAAAGGGCGGTTTTGAATGAAAATCAGAAATTTTTGCACACCAGGGAAGAGAAAACATATGAAATTTCCAATTTCATTAAAACCAGTGGGGCCAATATTATGTAAGGGGGGTATAAGGTTTCTAAAGGTATATTTGTATTAATAGGGTGTATGCCAAACGATAGGATCAATATTTCAGATTTAATATTTTAAAACTATAAATTTTGCTATACTTTACATACGTTAAAGTATGTACCATTTCAGATTGAAACTTATATGCCAAAAGGTAGATAACATGACTTTATGACGTTGATATAATGCACGGTACTTGAGGTTTTATACTGAGTTGATATTTCATGAGCCAGTTGAGAGTACATTTGCCGTCGGAAAGCCGAACGCATTTATGGATATCTGCAATATAACAAAGCGTCCAGGTCGTGTATAAATTATTTGGCTTTTCCTTTTATAGAATCAAACTTTTGGACGAATTGTAAATCAAAATTTAAAGTGAATCAAAATGTAAAAGGTTATTGGAGTTTAGTGAAGTGTTTTGGACCAATAGTAGAAATTTAAAATTATTATAAAGACTGTAGCGAAGGTATGTTGGACACTGAAAGAAAGATGATTTGTTATTGGATGTTATATGTTTAAAAATGTTATTCTAGTAAGCTAAGTTTGTTGATTTAATAACTAAGCAAAATAAATAAGGGACTTACTTTTCGAATTTGTTCAGATAAAGACCTATTTTATGAAACCTGCGTTAAGTTGTAAAATATTTTGAAATAAAAGTTTATATGTGTATCAACGAGTATTATTTAGTAAAGGGTGAAAGTAAATAAAGGCGACGAATATATAAAAGGAGTTTAAAAGTGTTTAAAAGTGCAACGGGAAAGTCAGCGTGTATTTAAAGAAGATTTGGAAGTGGTTATTAGTGGAACGGGGAAAGCGACGGATATTTGTTTGAGAAGATTGGTGTTGGTTTTGGGATAGATTTGGTATAACGGCAGTAGGAGATTGGAGTGGATACAGAAGGAATCGACGATACAAATAATTTGGATTGAATTGAGAAGATTAAACGGCAGTAAGGACATCGTATGGATAATTGGAATAGCAGAACTAGGAGTGATTTGTATTAGGACAGCGGGTTTGAATTGGATTGTGCGAAGAGAGGATTAAGTGGGATACGAAGCAGAGGAACAGGAGATCGATATACGAAGAGGAAGAATTAACGCAGGGGAAGTAGACAACGGTTTTTTTTGCTAAATTCTAAATTGGGGTAACATTATTTCAGGTTTGGGTCATCGAAATTGTTTTTTTAAGAACACCTGGAGGCAGTACGCAAGCGGACAATATTGGAGAATCTTTTGTGAAAGTGCGTACGGCGATTTCGAACTTGAGCCAGCAGTTAAAGGAAGGCCTTCAGCGCGGTATATTTCTGGTAAGTACCGTAAATATATCATAACGTCAAAAATTAAAGTCATAAAAGTTACATAAATTAATTTGACATCAGGCAACTTTGATCTATTAAAATTTGGCATACATAATAAATTCAGTACATTAAAAAAAGTGGTAAAACAAACGAGGGCGCAGTTTGGTTGGGTAGAGCACATCTACTCACGATTGAACTCACGGTGAGTAGGTGAGAAAACCCTGAGATTAAAGTTTCAAATAGTCGAGGCATATAAAATATAGTAATTAGTAAAAAAAAGAACCAACCAAACGTTTGCTAAAGCACCTCGATTTGAAATCATTCGGGACGACGACAAAAGTCGTTAAACAAATTTTGTTTAAAGTTAAAAAGTAATAAATAAAGAAGGTATTAGCCCAAAGCGAAAGTAAAGTAATAGGAGTGATATAAAATAAAGTAAATTAGGGCGGATATAAGAATATATATATATATATATATATATATATATATATATTGCTATGATAAGGGGGTGATTTAAGGGTATATTAAGTCATAAGGGTCGTAAGATAAATGTAAATATGATTAGCGTTAAGAAAACCAAACAATTCCACCATTAAAAAGGAGTAAATCGACTATTTTACATAAAGTCAATCGCGAGCACACTATTTAGTAAAAATAATAATGTGTACGTCGTATAATACGTTCTAAGTTAAATATACAGGTCCAGAACTGGAAAGAAACAAGCAAAATAAGGTTTTAAACGTATCAAGTTTCATCAAAATATACACGTAATCGGTGAAGATAAACAACCTGGCATACTAGCTACAATATCATTAAATATATCAACGCATAAATAAATAAACGCGTTCATAATAGAAACGAATACGTGACCAAAAACATTGTATTGCATAAAATCCAACATATTTGGAGTAACAAACAATAAATAACAGGCGGTCCGTGATATGATAAAGTTTGGACTATAATCAACAGAAACATGAAAGACTTGACAAAAATGCAATAAAGTTTGAACTTTCTACGAAATATGCCACACAAAATTGAACGTCTACATGTGGAATAAAGCGTCTGACCAAGACTAAGAACAGGGAATTTGCAGAAATGCCGAGTTCTGCAGAGATGAGCGCAAGATACGACGCCTTCATCAACAAGCACACGATGAACACCAACAGGAAAAATAGATAGGAGTCTATAAATACTACGGGCATCTCATAAACATTGAGTATCTCTCTGACCAAGGCACTTACTACATCAATTGAAAGTGAAATATTACGTAAAGTGTACTTAGCGAAAATTAAGAATTTATTTATATGGCCAATTTATACAACAAGAAGTAGCAGTTTTGATCTTAAAACGGCTCTGAGTGTACTTCTAAATATACTTCGAATTAAACGTCTGAGTGTACCTCCAAACATATTTCTAAATAAACGTCTAAATAAATGCGTAAAAAAACTTTGAGAATATTCTAAAAATACTTCTAAATAAGCTTACAATAAACGTCAAGATATTCACATTAAACTACAAGTAAACGCCAAGTCATTCCAAACTCCGAAGGGAGAATTCGAGCAACAATTAATTAATCATTCTGGTCAACAAGTGAAGAAACTACGCAAACAAGTCAAGCTGTAACAATACAGGGGGGCTGACCATCGATATTCTGAGGCAGTTCCTAGAGCCAAGCAGGAAAAACACAGGTCAGAGATTTTATTCATTATTAGTATAAGACTGTTTTTCAATTTTTAACATTTAATATTTGCTATATCAAATATCTGTAAGGGTTATCAAAAAAATCATTTGAGAATTTGAAAAATAGAGAATGATCATTTGAGCATTCAAAAGGTACTTAAAGTAATTACAGTGGTATGTTTTTTGCTGGCTTTTAGGAAACATAAAATTTGGTGAAATCACATAAATATCAATATTTTATTCGGGGGCTAATTTTTGAATATTAATTAATAAGTTATTGACATAAAAGTGTACATATTATCGGTTATTATATTATATATTTTTAGATTGCTTCATTTTAATTTTCATTTAGATTATATTAACAGATAGGTAATAGAAAGAAAATGGGTTAAACAATCTTTATTGTCGTGACGTAGGGCACTCTGTGTTTAATAGATTGAGCTAGCTAAGGCATACAAATTTAAGGAATTATAGGATTAAAGACGCAGAGGAAAGAGGCCGAGTACGAACAGTAAAGTTTGAAGAGGCGACGGCAACGGCAACGTTAGAAATAATCGTGGGCAGAGATTACAGTAAAATTAATACGACTTCCAATCCTAGAAGCATTTCGCAGCAAGTTATAAAGGACACCCAACGTAGGGGCTATTTCACAGCAATTTATATAGAAAGACCCATGTAGGGGCTAGTTTTACAGCAATTTAGATAGCATCCAAAGTTAGGGGCTAAGTTCACAGCAATTTATATGACACTCCAAAAAATTGCTGTGAATAGCCCCTCGATTGGAGTGTCATTCTATATAAATTGCTGTGAAATAGCCCCTACGTTTGGTATCCTTTATAAATTGCTGTGAAATGCCCCTAAGATTGGAAGTCGTATTAATTTTGCTGTAATATCTGCCCACGATTATTTCTAACGTTGCCGTCGCCTTTTCAAACTTTACTGTTATGTCCGTACTCGACCTCTTTCCTCTGCGTCTCTAAATCCTATAACTCCTTGAATTTGTATGCCTCAGCTAGTTCAATCTATTAAACACAGAGTGCCCTACGTCACGACAATAAAGATTGTTTAACCCCTTTCCTTTCTATTACCTATCTGTTAAAATAATGTAAATGAAAATGAAAATGAAGCATTCCAAAATATATATATATATATATATATATATATATATATATATATATATAATAATCGATAATATGTACACTTTTATGTCAATAACTTATTAATTTGTTTAATATTCAAAAATTAGCATCTGAATAAAATATTGATATTTATCTGATTCCACCAAATTTTATGTTTCCTGAAAGCCAGCAAAACAAATACCACTGTAATTACTTTTTGGTACCTTTTGAACGTTCAAATGATCCTTTCTCTATTTTCAAATTCTCAAATGATTTTTTTTGATAATCCTTTCAGATATTTGATATAGCACATATTAAATGTTAAAAATTGAAAAACAGTGTTATACTAATAATGAATAAAATCTCTGACCTGTGTTTTTCCTGCTTGGTTCTAGGAACTGCCTCAGAATATCGAGGGTCAGCCCCTTGGATTGTTACAGCTTGACTTGTTAGTATAGTTTCTTCACTTGTTGATCAGAGTGATTAATTAATTGTTGTTCGAATTCTCCTTTCGGATTTTGGAATGACTTGGCATTTACTTGTAGTTTAATTTGAGTATCCTGACGTTTATTGTAAGCTTATTTAGAAGTATTTTTAGAATATTCTCGACGTATATTCAGACGTTTATTTAGGAATATGTTTGGAGGTATAGTCAGACGTTTAGTTCGAAGTATATTTGGAGGTACACTCAGAGCCGTTTTAAGATCAAAACGGCTACTTCTTGTTGTATAAATTGGCACTTTTAATTTTCACTATTTAAATAAATTATTAATTTTCACTAAATACACTTTACGTAGTATTTCAATGTTAATTGACGTGGTTAGTGCCTTGATTGGAGAGATACTCAACGTTTATGAGGTCCCCATAGTATTTATAGATTCTTCCTATCTATTCTTCCTATTGGTGTTCATCGTGTGCTTGTTGATGAAGGCGTCGTACTTTGCGCTTATCTTTACAGAACTCGGCATTTCTACAAATTCCCTGTTCCGATTCTTGGTCAGCCGCTTCATTTCACACGTAAACGTTTAATTTTGTGTGGCATATTTTGTAGAAAGTTCAAACTTTATTGCATTTTTGTCACGTCTTTCATGTTTGTGTTGATCATAGTCCAAACTTTATCATATCACGGACCGCCTGTTATTTATTGTTTGTTACTCCAAATATGTTGAATTTTATGCAATACAATGTCTTTGGTCACGTATTCACTTCTATTATGACGTATTTGAACGCATTTACTTATTTATGCGTTGATATATTTAATGATATTATAGCTAGTGTGTCAAGTTGTTTATCTTCACCGATTACTGTTTATTTTCATGAAACTTGATGCGTTTGAAACCTTATTTTTGCTCGTTCCTTTCCAATTCTGGACTTGTATATTTAATTTAGAACGTATTATATGACGTGTACACATTATTATTTTTACTAAATAGTATCTGATTATTGAATAATGAGCTTCTTTCTTATGAATTAAATTGTTTATGTTTTATATACAGTGTGCTTGCTATTGACTTTATGTAAAATAGTCGATTTACTCCTATTTAATGGTGGGATTGTTTGGTTTTCTTAATGTTAATCATATTTACAATAATTTTACGACCCCTATGACTTAATATATCCTTAAATCAACCCCTTATCGTAGCAATATATATATATATATACACAAAGTAAAAAAGCATTATTGGTGACTTAAATTGAGCCACGAGGGCATCTTGTCGACGCGTTGCGCCCTAATTAGGGCTCATCAGGACAGGAGTAGCAAAGTTGTAATATTTAATAGACACATTAGGGAAAGTACAGCATCACCTAGCTCACATTTTGTGTCTTTGGGTCGTTTCATCTGGCATCGCAGGTTTTAGCAACAGCCGGTACGGAGGAGATCTAGCTCAATTGTTTTTTCCATAGCCAAAAGTTATAATTTACAAAATACGTAGGTTTAATGAGTTTTTGATTAATTCAAAATAAAAGGAAATTATTGGCAAGTGACTCAAACTCAGCCACAAGGGCATCTTGTCGACGCATTTTGCCCTAATTGGGGTTCATCAGGACAGGAGTACTGAAGTTGTAGTATTTAATAGACACACTATGGGGTGCACAGCATCACCTATCTCATAGTTTGTGTCTTCGCGTTGTTTCACCTCTCACCTGGCATCACAGGTTTTAGTAAAAGTCGGCACTGAGATCCGCTTCAACTGTCTTTTTCCATGGCCAAAAGTTATAATTAAAAAAATTAATAGGTTTACTGAGTATTCAATTAATACAAAGTAAAAAAAATTAGCAAGTGACTAAAATTCAGCCACAAGGGCATCTTGTCGACGCATTTCGCCCTAATTGGGGCTCATCAGGATAGGACTACTGAAGTTGTAGCATTTAATAGACATGCCCGAATTTTCTTCCTCTGATTCTGCATGAATTACCTTAGTCTTCGCTCCATAAATCCCCAGGCTCTGGCCACAGACTTTGCTAATCGCTACTATGTCTAATGCTAACCTATCTATTTCAATTTTTCAATTCTCTAGCTTACCTACTTACTTCTTACTTCTGACATTCCACGCTCCGACTAGAAAGATGTTCCCGGCTCTTCTTTTAAACTTTCCAATCACATCTTCCGAAGTAGTCCCCTTCCGGAAATCCGAATGTGGGACTATTTTAACTTTTTTACTCCAGAGGATGTCATCATTTCAAATGACAATTTAAGTACGTTGTGTACCTGGGAGGTAATGTTGTGGTTTCCCGTAGTCTTCCACACCGTAGTAGTGTGTCTTAGAATAGCACCCCCCCCCCTATGGTTTCTGCCAATCTAAATACCGAAAGAGCATCTGCCCACTTTCGGGGACCTGTCTTAGTCTGGTTCCTCGCTAAAGACCCCACTAATTTGATTAAACCTATAGTTCGGCTCTTTAGCTCACTGAAACGCATTCTAGTAATCTAGAACTTCTTCAAGGTGCGGGTCCATTCAGAACGGTTAATGTGGAAAATGGAATAAAATAATTAGTAAAAATTATCAAAACTACGTGTCTTTGTACTGTTTTTTAATGAATTTAATGACAAAAGAAGAATGGTAAACGTGCTTTAATCCACAAGACGATTTTAAAAAACCGCCGATAACTAAAGAGAAAAATAAATGGGTCAAGATGGATTTCCTTAAGATGGAAAGTGATGCAGAACAAAAGTTTTATTATGTTTCAAAAAGTCCGTAGAATTTTTTTTATTTTACTTTGAAAAACTGTGCATTCTTTAAAACTCCCTAATTTAGCGTAGGTAAAAGCGCTGCTGCTTTACTCCACCGTATGGAGAAAAGTCAAACAATTGTCGTATTTTTAAAACAATGTCCTAGGTAAAACAACACCAATAAAAAATTGTCTTATATGGCTTAATATCAAAAATATCAAATATAGTTATAAAACTTTCAAACTGAATGACTGTTTCCAGTGGTTTTGTAAACTATTCCGTATTGCTCTCCCCAACCTCTCATGTTGGAAACAAATACGAGAGTTCTGTATACTCGATATGACTCATGATTACATTAGTTTTAGAGTGTAATCGTAATTTAGTTTATGAAGTGAATTATTTTATGATAAAAAGTTTCAGTGATAATTAAAAAAAAATTGTATACCAATTTACAAATTATCCTTTATAAATTTATTTTGTTTTGATAGCAACTTGTATATAGTTTATCACTTAACGATATTGACGCAAAACACTATTCGGTTACACAAGATACATATTATTTCACTCACTTGTGAATGTTAATGACCATACACTTGATATCATTTAACCAAGTCAAAGTTATTTACTTTTTCTTGAATTGTCAGTTATGTATCATAAAGAATAATTATCAAATAGCGTTTCACTTCTAATCTCTGTATGGGAAACTCATGTTTTTTGGAAAAAGTATATTATTTCACTTATTAGTGCGCATAAACAGCATGGATAAAAAACACCCCAGAAGGTCTAGAATTAAAATAACACCTAAAAATAACAGAGTTCTGTTGTATATTTTCAGCCAAAAGTTTGGACTACATTGAAGTTTACAGCAAATCCGAAATAGTCGACTCATATAAGCGACACAAAAACTTCCAGAGAAAGGTTGTTAAGGGGCGAAGAGTTGCCACTTTTGATTATACATGAAGTAATGTGTCATTATCGGCGGGATTGTAGTTTACGTTTATTCGTAAAAATATACTATTATAAATACAGTACATATATAGGGTGCCTCACTTAAACCTCGTTCACTAGCGGATTTTAAAACCAGCAGAGATACAAATGCGGTTAAATTACAAAAATGTTGCGTCAATTCAAGTCCTTTTAAAAACAACTTTAAGAATGGCAATATTGATAGTTGTTCCTGAAAAAGTCATTTTTATAAATTCTTCATAACTATTATATTTCAGAGATATTCAATTGAAAAGCCGTATAAGGGTATTTCGCGTGTGGAGAATTCAAAACTGACACTGAAATTCGAATTCACATTGCGCTTTTAGATTTTAATATAGGGTAGTCACTTTTTTTTTTCTTATGAACGCCATATGTGGTTTTTGTTACTGAATGACATTTTCAAATCTTTATGACACTTTTTCAATTTTTGAAATCATTCTGTAAATACAAAAGATACAAGCAATCTTAATATTATTTTTTACAGTAGGTCAGGGAAATAAATAAGAACAATGAACTGGCAAACCATTTTAATCAGCTTATATTAGTAATAGCTTCGATTGCTTCAAAAACATGCTAAAAATCACTTCACTCTAACGAGGACCAAAAGGCCAAATCCGATCAATGGATATTTCCTTCTCTTATGAGGTTATTATTTTGTTAATGACTATGCAAATATTAGCTCGATTTGTATAGGTAAAATACGCTTCTATGATTTTCATGAGAGTATAGATACACCTAATTTCATTTCGTTATACACAAATTTTCATATATAATATATATATATATATATATATATATATATATATATACATATATTTATATATATTCCTATGATAATAGGGTAGTTTAAGGGTAGGTTAAGTCATAGAAGTCGTAGAATAAATATAAACAACTTCAACATTAAGAAAAGCACATAATTCCAGAAATTATAAGAGTAAATCGGTCACTCTACATATTGTTAATTGAGAGGACGTTGTATATAAAATATGTGGAATTAAATGCATGAGAACATAAATATGTCTAAGTGTAGTTTACAAATCAAGATAAGATTTTACAACGCAATAAATTTCATCAAAATTAAATCACCGGGAAGCATAGATAAATTGGCATTGCAAATATTTAACAATTGCGTCGAAAATATCAACGTACACGCATTCTAAATAATTCATTATTAAAAAATCGTTACGTGACTTAAGGAGAACACATTTGTTCAGAAAACCAATATTCTGTAGAAACAAATAAGCACCAGACGGTTCAATTAAACGATAAAATTAACAAACATCCAAATACGTGAGTTAATGAAAGTCAAAAGTTGGAAATTCTTGAATAATATTACAATATGCCGGATGCGGACGTGACGAACAGAGCATGCATCGAAAATTTAAACTAAGTAATTTGTAAAAATTCCGAGGTGTGTGAGATAAAGCAAAAGGCATCAGCCTAGAGTGTAAACAGGCCAATGGAAACCATTTGGAAGAAAGGCTTATATATACAATAGTAACGGAACGATATTTTAGTCTATATTCAAACTGAGCAACGACTATGTTCAAAGGTGTTAAAAACTTACGTAACTAGTGAAGTATAAATCAAAATAAATCAGAGTTAAAAGTGCGAGAATTTGTGCAACGAAAATAAGCCGATCTATAGATAGACGTGAGTAAACAACTTAATTAAATTTATTTCTGATATTAATAAAACAAGGCTTTTAATTTGGATTTTAATTTGGATTTTTAATTTGGATTTTAATTTAGGATTTTAATTTGGACTTTGATTTGGAACATACTTAATTTGGACTGTAATTTGAGATGGTTTTACTTTGATTGAGATGGCTTTAATTTGGTATATTTAATTGAGACGACTTTAATTTGGGACTTCTAACTTTGTATATACTCTAATTTTGGAGATAATTAAAAATGAATGTATTCTAATTTGGACATATTCAGATTTGGTACGATTTTAATTGGAAGCGATTTATGGAAGGCGATTCTTATATGGGGTCGCCATATCAATAAGCAAAGCGGACAGAGAAAGGGAATGCAGATCATAGACCAGGATGAAACTCCAGAAGCCATTCCAGATTAGCAATCTTAAAACACTTTATTATTGAATAATTGTTTTTGATTTAATACTTGCCATACATTGTAAGAGTCATCAAAAAGGTCACTTATAAAAATTTATAAAATGGAATAGGTATATTCGAACGTTCGAAGGCCCCTGAATAATTAAAAGATATTTTTGCTGGCTTTCAAAAAAGCACAAATCTGGTATATGTAGATATTTTGTACAAAAAGGAAAATTTTGAGTGTTGTAAATATTATCAATGTTATATTGTGTATTCTAGAATTGCTTGATTTGATTCAATAAGATTTATTCAGTAAGATAGTCGGGGTAAAAATCTTAATTTAACATTTCCTAACATTGGGGCTTAAAATAATAAAAGGAATAGCACAGCAATTTTATGACACCCACCGTAGGGGCTCGATAATCCTAAAATAAGGAATTTCATAGCAATTTTATGACATACCCAATCGTGGGGCGAATTTCATAGCAATTCGATGGTACGCCCAATCGTGGAGCGAATTTCACAGTAATTTTATGGTACTCCCAATCGTGGGGCGAATTTCATAGCAAAATATATCTTTTATATATATATATATATATATATATATTGCCTCAGAAAAATTCTCGGACGAAGCTGGGACAAAGCTTTAACATCAGTCCTTTACCTAACTCATTCGAGCCCCACGAATTGGGCGTGAAATCGGGGATTAAGCTTTTAACATCGAAGCTTTACCAGGGTCATCAAATTATTTTCAAAACTTTAAAAAGTTCAAAAAAAAATTCCTTGCTTTTTTATTTCTGCTTCAAAAACTTTCTGCAGCTTCCCTGGCTAGCTCAGCTGTGCCTCTTCTTGGATACCTAAATTTACAACCATTCCTCCTTCAAATTCGCACACCATTCTATAAAATCACCAAATAATACAACAATCATACAACCCTTTTATTTACAGCTATTAACAGATAAATTATATTTACATGTATAAAAAACAGTTGGATACACTCATTACAAAACTCAAAATATGGTATGTTTTTAAAGTCCTTGATTTTTCTAATTATTTTCCAACAAATTCAATGAGATATAGATGGGCCCCACGTGTTACTCTAAATTGACTGTACACTGGAGTATGGTGAGCTCATAATAACCCAGTTTAGTTTATATATGCCTTTTACACCTTGCATAAATTAAATCAAAATTTATAGACCCGTTTACCCTTTACAATCCAATTTATATCCAGAATAAAATTTTGTAAGTTTTAAATACACCATTTTTCAATATTTAACCTTAATAAATTGTCCAGTACATGTATCTTTTCCAATCAGTTTCTACAACCATAAATAAGCCCCAACAAATCAATCACACAGCATCAAAATTTCACAAATGTTTATCAAACAACAGAAATTTCAAATAAATTACCTAGAGAATTCTTCAGGCTTCCATTCCTTCGAAGATGATCGCTAGAACACCTCGGCTTCGTTACCATTCGCTGTGATATTCAGCGGATCCACAGACGATTACACCATTTGCGAGCCAAGCGCCTCGTCTCACAGTACCATTCCATATATCAGCATACAATCTTGGTTATTTGTAATGCTTACCCCACATATATCATGCTTCCATTTATTGATTTTTGTGCTTTGTAGTGTAGTAGCCGGACCTTTATTGATTTAATATACACTACACGTGCTTCGCGTTAATAAATACATGCCCGCTACTACTGAGTTACACTTGTAACCACTATATATACTGTATTATCAACACATACTATACTCACAAAAATCTCTATCGTTATGGTGATCAGCATTCAGTACTTTATCGTAGTAAAGTAATATAGAAGCAAAGAGAAGACAAGAGAGCGTTAATAATTTAGATGGAGTATTTATATCGTTTCAAAACCCCACCCGGGACGCACTTCAAGTGAAAAGCTTATTTTCAAATCTAAATTCTAAAAATTTTGAATACAACCGTCTTGAAATTCCTGAAATTTTCTCCGGTCTACGTGCCGTATCCGAAAAGCGCTCTCAACCTTCGCGTGTGTCTACGTTTGGAAAACTGTCTGTTTTTAGCCAATGATAAAATTCTCTGTCATCACAAACCCCGCCTGAACTATATTCGTCTCTGTCTTATGCATGTCTGCTGTCGCGTTCAAAACCCCACTTGAGTTACAGAAAATCGATATTGATGACAGCTTATCTCCACTCCACGTGTATATGGAACGTGCATTTTCAACCTCAACGCTTTTGTACCTGTCTCTATCTGTTGTATATAACCGTTCGTGCATTATCCTCGCTCTTTAAGCAGTTTGTTAGCCTTGCTGTTTATACCAACTAACGGTTAAAAATATTTCTATAAAATCCTATCTTAACACACGCTCGACTTCTTCGAATGTAACCTTTTAAAACGCAGGTGTTTGTTAATTATCGAACGTTTAGCACAACAATTCCTAGACTTTATATTTCGTCGTATTTGTATAAAACGAACTACATTTACCTTGGAATTATTGATTTTGTTACGCAAGTACGTTCTCTTATGCTTATACGTGTTGGATTAAAATAAATTAAAATTAATTATAAACTTCTATTTGCTTTAAAACTGTTTTTTCTTTATGTAATTTTTAACATCCCAATTATGAATTATAAAAATACGTCAATACTTGTCCGTTTTCCCTAAATGACTCAAATTAATTTTGCGCGTAAATAAATCGTTTTTTTCTATATACAGGGTGGTTGAAATTTTATTGTTTACCACTGATTTAACCCTTTGAATCCACAACAATATATATATATATATATATATATATATATATATATTATATAGCTGTTTTTGGTGACCAAGTTAATGTTATATGAATTCGGGTTAGTAAAGTTTTCTTGGGATAATTTTGATCAAAATTAAAAACGTTTGCTTTTTAAATTCGCTTAATTGCTTGACGTTCCGGTCTAGTTTCTGACCTTAATCATAATACTAAAAGGTATGGTTTTAATACAAATTACAATGAGTTTTAAATACATACATTAAACTGGATTATGTAATAAATACAATTATACATTTTTGCGTGTATTTATTACATAATCCAGTTTAATATATGTATTTAAAGCTCATTATGATTTCTATTAGAATCACACCTTTTAGGCTTATGATTAAGGTCTGAAACTAGACGGAAACATCAAGCAATTAAACGAATTTAAAAGGCAGCCGTTTTTAATTTTGACCAAAGTTATCCCAAGAAAAATATACTAACCCGAATTCAATATATATTGTAGCGGACTACTATTAACGCGTTTCACCAATTTGAAAGAAGTAGTAATAAAAGTTTTTATTATTCACTATTCACAAGTCTAATTAACAGTATATACCTTATTTATAGATGTCTTCAGTCCAATTAACAATGAAGCACTATCACACTAATGCTATTTACAAGCACTAGTATCTTCTTAAACTAAATTCTTAACCATAGGTCTATTAACAACACTAACACTACTATAATTTATTTATTACACCTTTGTCTATTTATGTATTCTACAAGCTGGCGGTGCAATATACACGTTCACATAACACAAACTTATATTTACTATAGAACTTTCAAAAGCGTAACTAACTAACTTTACACGATATGATTTATGTTGGACATTTAGATATAGACTAACTCCTACATTCATCAGCGATCTCATATACCCCTATAATTAAATAGATGACTCATATTCTACTGTTTGCCGGAACGTTCGAAACTTAAGTAGAATATTCCTTCGGTTATGCAGCTGTGTGTTTGAAGGGTTGCCTAACAGTAGTTCGTAACAATATATTATTTATATGTATACATATATATATATATATATATATATATATATATATTGCAGTGGTTTTCCTGTATGAATTATGCCCCACGAATTTGACGTCATAAAATGCACTGGTTTCAATGGAAAGAAGTCCTAATTCGTGCCCTTTATTTTGGGTTGACCTATTAAATCGTTTTACTAACTTAGGAGTTGTGTCTCTCTTTACGTCGCTATACTCTAGCTGAAAATGCTTCCCAAGTTGATAATACCACGGCTAGCTCTGCTCACTGCGTCCCCTTGGATACTCACCACAACTACTCATTCTTACAACCACCTTTAGAATAGAGAAATAAAAATATTTCGACACAAAACATACAGCCCTTTTATTCTACCAACACAAATAATAAATTCTCAAAATCTCAATATGTACAATTCAAGTTAAAACATGTCATATTTCTGCTCAATAGTAAAGCACCAGTCTAAAATTCCCGTGATTTTATGCTCCTCTACATTTCTTATTTTATTATTAAAAGTAGATGAGCCTATCCTGTACCCTTAATTTACTCCCCTAGGTCTATGTAGATATCAATATAAACCTTTTATTTTCTGTGCATAAATTATTTGCATAGTCAAATTATACTAAAGACCCGTTTACTTCTTAGATTTATAACATATTATTCAAGTATTTACACCCTCAGATAAATAATAGAAAAATTGTCCATAACATATGTCTATAAAATTGCTTTTAGTTTATAAAATTATCACTATAAATAACTCAAATCACTCATAGTTTAAAATATCTAAGCACCAGCACAACAGTTTCAATAAAAATCGTTACCTGGGTGTGTTCTTTCAGATCACCATCTCTGTACATGACTTCCACCAGACTGTTCGTTCCTGGATTACTCCATCTCATACACGTTCATCCAAATCATTAACAAACTGAAAATGACTTTCGCCAGACAGCACGTATAACAACCAAACCACACCTCTTCTTGTATTTAATGTGCCACCAGCACCCTCGTTCAAAATGTAAATAATTCTTTTACTTACGTAGCATCCTGCTTTAATTATTATAATTATTTATGCCAGTTTGGCCCGTTTAATCTATTTTGCACCCACTTGTGCATTAATAAAACATTTGTATAATTTTCCGACGGACTGCACTGTCTCGCGGTATCAAAGGTAGGATGTAGTTCTGAATAATTCAAAGTATAATCGAAAAATAAGAGAGCGAATCTAACTCAAGCAGTGCTTATATTTTTCGCCCCACACGCGATGCCCGTATTTTCACTACACATTCTATGAACTGAAATCCACTACCACAACAATTCCACAAACTCCATTCGTACAAAACATGCAACGAACTTTAAAAACCGAGAATTCAGCCACTCTAATATTGTTTTACCCCGAAAAACTGTGTAAAACTTCAACTGTTTTAAGCCTTCCTTGAAATCTGTCGTCGGCTATTCCCCCAGACAAATCCGGTTACGCCCCTTGATGTGCACGTCTATACTCCCAACGCAGTCCCACTTTCATCACAATCTTTCCTATCTTTGTCTTAATTTTCTACCTAAATTGTCGAAGTTATTTTCATTCTTTTGATATCTTTGTCTGCCACATGTTTTCCGTCCTATTTTATTGTTCCACTATTACTACGTTGTTTGCTGTCAACTCTCCCTTCATATACATGCGCCTTGAAAAATCGATACTGCTCACAAACACGTTACATCGTTGTCCTGCTTATTGGTATTTAAAAATACACCTGTTATGTTTCATCTTACTCTGTTTCATAGTAAAGCCCCTCTGTCGCCTAATCCTATCGATCGGTTTTTGAAATAGTCGTCTTGTCCGTTACCACAATACTCCGAATTGTTTTCTAAACGTTCTAGGTTTATGGAAAAAGGCAGTTGCACCGGATCTCCTCCGTGTCGACTGTTGATAAAACCTGCAAGGTCAGGTGAAACAGCACGAAGGCACAAATTGCGGGCTAGGTGATGCTGTACTTCCCATAATGAGTTCGTGTTAAATATTACATCTTTGCTACTCCTGTCTTGATGAGCACCAATAAGGGCGAAACGCGTCGACAGGATGCCCTTGTGGCTAATATTGAGTCACTCGCCATTAAATTTCATTGTTATATATATATATATATATATATATATATATATATATATATATGAAATAAGATGTATCTGTAAACAAACTTTTATTTCATATATTGTTCTACACAATTTTCTTATTGCGGACTGCAAATAACTTGTCTTTTTATATATATATATATATATATATATATATATAACAATGAAATTTAATGGCGAGTGACTCAATATTAGCCACAAGGGCATCCTGTCGACGCGTTTCGCCCTTATTGGGGCTCATCAAGACAGGAGTAGCAAAGATGTAATATTTAACACGAACTCATTATGGGAAGTACAGCATCACCTAGCCCGCAATTTGTGCCTTCGTGCTGTTTCACCTGACCTTGCAGGTTTTATCAACAGTCGACACGGAGGAGATCCGGTGCAACTGCCTTTTTCCATAAACCTAGAACGTTTAGAAAACAATTCGGAGTATTGTGGTAACGGACAAGACGACTATTTCAAAAACCGATCGATAGGATTAGGCGACAGAGGGGGTTTACTATGAAACAGAGTAAGATGAAACATAACAGGTGTATTTTTAAATACCAATAAGCAGGACAACGATGTAACGTGTTTGTGAGCAGTATCGATTTTTCAAGGCGCATGTATATGAAGGGAGAGTTGACAGCAAACAACGTAGTAATAGTGGAACAATAAAATAGGACGGAAAACATGTGGCAGACAAAGATATCAAAAGAATGAAAATAACTTCGACAATTTAGGTAGAAAATTAAGACAAAGATAGGAAAGATTGTGATGAAAGTGGGACTGCGTTGGGAGTATAGACGTGCACATCAAGGGGCGTAACCGGATTTGTCTGGGGGAATAGCCGACGACAGATTTCAAGGAAGGCTTAAAACAGTTGAAGTTTTACACAGTTTTCGGGGTAAACAATATTAGAGTGGCTGAATTCTCGGTTTTAAAGTTCGTTGCATGTTTTGTACGAATGGAGTTTGTGGAATTGTTGTGGTAGTTGATTTCAGTTCATAGAAGTGTAGTGAAAATACGGGCATCGCGTGTGGGCGAAAAATATAAGCACTGCTGGAGTTAGATTCGCTCTTTATTTTTCGATTATACTTTGAATTATTCAGAACTACATCCTACCTTTGATCCGCGAGACAGTGCAGTCCGTCGGAAAATTATACAAATGTTTTATTAATGCACAAGTGGGTGCAAAATAGATTAAACGGGCCAAACTGGCATAAATAATTATAATAATTAAAGCAGGATGCTACGTAAGTAAAAGAATTATTTACATTTTGAACGAGGGTGCTGGTGGCACATTAAATACAAGAAGAGGTGTGGTTTGGTTGTTATACGTGCTGTCTGGCGAAAGTCATTTTCAGTTTGTTAATGATTTGGATGAACGTGTATGAGATGGAGTAATCCAGGAACGAACAGTCTGGTGGAAGTCATGTACAGAGATGGTGATCTGAAAGAACACACCCAGGTAACGATTTTTTATTGAAACTGTTGTGCTGGTGCTTAGATATTTTAAACTATGAGTGATTTGAGTTATTTATAGTGATAATTTTATAAACTAAAAGCAATTTTATAGACATATGTTATGGACAATTTTTCATTATTTATCTGAGGGTGTAAATACTTGAATAATATGTTATAAATCTAAGAAGTAAACGGTCTTTAGTATAATTTGACTATGCAAATAATTTATGCACAGAAAATAAAAGGTTTATATTGATATCTACATAGACCTAGGGGAGTAAATTATGGTACAGGATAGGCTCATCTACTTTTAATAATAAAATAAGAAATGTAGAGGAGCATAAAATCACGGGAATTTTAGACTGGTGCTTTACTATTGAGCAGAAATATGACATGTTTTAACTTGAATTGTACATATTGAGATTTTTGAGAATTTATTATTTGTGTTGGTAGAATAAAAGGGCTGTATGTTTTTGTGTCGAAATATTTTTATTTCTCTATTCTAAAGGTGGTTGTAAGAATGAGTAGTTGTGGTGAGTATCCAAGGGGACGCAGTGAGCAGAGCTAGCCGTGGTATTATCAAC
This sequence comes from Platerodrilus igneus, assembly GCA_036346225.1. Taxonomy (NCBI): domain Eukaryota; kingdom Metazoa; phylum Arthropoda; class Insecta; order Coleoptera; family Lycidae; genus Platerodrilus; species Platerodrilus igneus. The sequence goes on from JARFIW010001018.1 coordinate 2,233,992, forward strand.
TTGGGAAGCATTTTCAGCTAGAGTATAGCGACGTAAAGAGAGACACAACTCCCTAAGTTAGTAAAACGATTTAATAGGTCAACCCAAAATAAAGGGGCACGAATTAGGACTTCTTTCCAGTGAAACCAGTGCATTTTTATGACGTCAAATTCGTGGGGCATAATTCATACAGGAAAACCACTGCAATATATATATATATATATATATATATATATATATATATATGTATACATATAAATAATATATTGTTACGAACTACTGTTAGGCAACCCTTCAAACACACAGCTGCATAACCGAAGGAATATTCTACTTAAGTTTCGAACGTTCCGGCAAACAGTAGAATATGAGTCATCTATTTAATTATAGGGGTATATGAGATCGCTGATGAATGTAGGAGTTAGTCTATATCTAAATGTCCAACATAAATCATATCGTGTAAAGTTAGTTAGTTACGCTTTTGAAAGTTCTATAGTAAATATAAGTTTGTGTTATGTGAACGTGTATATTGCACCGCCAGCTTGTAGAATACATAAATAGACAAAGGTGTAATAAATAAATTATAGTAGTGTTAGTGTTGTTAATAGACCTATGGTTAAGAATTTAGTTTAAGAAGATACTAGTGCTTGTAAATAGCATTAGTGTGATAGTGCTTCATTGTTAATTGGACTGAAGACATCTATAAATAAGGTATATACTGTTAATTAGACTTGTGAATAGTGAATAATAAAACTTTATTACTACTTCTTTCAAATTGGTGAAACGCGTTAATATACCGTTATATTGAATTGGTTAGTATTTTTCTTGGGATAACTTTGGTCAAAATTAAAACGGTGCCTTTTAAATTCGTTTAATTGTTGATGTTTCCGTCTAGTTTCAGACCTTAATCATAAGCCTAAAAGGTGTGATTCTAATAGAAATCATAATGAGCTTTAAATACATATATTAAACTGGATTATGTAATAAATACAAGCAAAAATGTATAATTGTATTTATTACATAATCCAGTTTAATGTATGTATTTAAAACTCATTGTAATTTGTATTAAAACCATACCTTTTAGTATTATGATTAAGGTCAGAAACTAGACCGGAACGTCAAGCAATTAAGCGAATTTAAAAAGCAAACGTTTTTAATTTTGATCAAAATTATCCCAAGAAAAATTTACTAACCCGAATTCAATATAACATTAACTTGGTCACCAAAAACAGCTATATATATATATATATATATATATATATATATTGTTGTGGATTCAAAGGGTTAAATCAGTGGTAAACAATAAAATTTCAACCACCCTGTATATAGAAAAAAACGATTTATTTACGCGCAAAATTAATTTGAGTCATTTAGGAAAACGGACAAGTATTGACGTATTTTATAATTCATAATTGGGATGTTAAAATTACATAAAGAAAAACAGTTTTAAAGCAAATAGAAATTTATAATTAATTTTAATTTATTTTAATCCAACACGTATAAGCATAAGAGAACGTGCTTGCGTAACAAAATCAATAATTCCAAGGTAAATGTGGTTCGTTTTATACAAATACGACGAAATATAAAGTCTAGGAATTGTTGTGCTAAACGTTCGATAATTAACAAACACCTGCGTTTTAAAAGGTTACATTCGAAGAAGTCGAGCGTGTGTTAAGATAGGATTTTATAGAAATATTTTTAACCGTTAGTTGGTATAAACAGCAAGGCTAACAAACTGCTTAAAGAGCGAGGATAATGCACGAACGGTTATATACAACAGATAGAGACAGGTAGAAAAGCGTTGAGGTTGAAAATGCACGTTCCATATACACGTGGAGTGGAGATAAGCTGTCATCAATATCGATTTTCTGTAACTCAAGTGGGGTTTTGAACGCGACAGCAGACATGCATAAGACAGAGACGAATATAGTTCAGGCGGGGTTTGTGATGACAGAGAATTTTATCATTGGCTAAAAACAGACAGTTTTCCAAACGTAGACACACGCGAAGGTTGAGAGCGCTTTTCGGATACGGCACGTAGACCGGAGAAAATTTCAGGAATTTCAAGACGGTTGTATTCAAAATTTTTAGAATTTAGATTTGAAAATAAGCTTTTCACTTGAAGTGCGTCCCGGGTGGGGTTTTGAAACGATATAAATACTCCATCTAAATTATTAACGCTCTCTTGTCTTCTCTTTGCTTCTATATTACTTTACAACGATAAAGTACTGAATGCTGATCACCATAACGGTAGAGATTTTTGTGAGTATAGTATGTGTTGATAATACAGTATATATAGTGGTTACAAGTGTAACTCAGTAGTAGCGGGCATGTATTTATTAACGCGAAGCACGTGTAGTGTATATTAAATCAATAAAGGTCCGGCTACTACACTACAAAGCACAAAAATCAATAAATGGAAGCATGATATATGTGGGGTAAGCATTACAAATAACCAAGATTGTATGCTGATATATGGAATGGTACTGTGAGACGAGGCGCTTGGCTCGCAAATGGTGTAATCGTTCGTGGATCCGCTGAATATCACAGCGAATGGTAACGAAGCCGAGGTGTTCTAGCGATCATCTTCGAAGGAATGGAAGCCTGAAGAATTCTCTAGGTAATTTATTTGAAATTTCTGTTGTTTGATAAACATTTGTGAAATTTTGATGCTGTGTGATTGATTTGTTGGGGCTTATTTATGGTTGTAGAAACTGATTGGAAAAGATACATGTACTGGACAATTTATTAAGGTTAAATATTGAAAAATGGTGTATTTAAAACTTACAAAATTTTATTCTGGATATAAATTGGATTGTAAAGGGTAAACGGGTCTATAAATTTTGATTTAATTTATGCAAGGTGTAAAAGGCATATATAACTAACTAACTTTACACGATATGATTTATGTTGGACATTTAGATATAGACTAACTCCTACATTCATCAGCGATCTCATATACCCCTATAATTAAATAGATGACTCATATTCTACTGTTTGCCGGAACGTTCGAAACTTAAGTAGAATATTCCTTCGGTTATGCAGCTGTGTGTTTGAAGGGTTGCCTAACAGTAGTTCGTAACAATATATTACTTATATGTATACATATATATATATATATATATATATATATATATATATATTGCAGTGGTTTTCCTGTATGAATTATGCCCCACGAATTTGACGTCATAAAAATGCACTGGTTTCACTGGAAAGAAGTCCTAATTCGTGCCCCTTTATTTTGGGTTGACCTATTAAATCGTTTTACTAACTTAGGGAGTTGTGTCTCTCTTTACGTCGCTATACTCTAGCTGAAAATGCTTCCCAAGTTGATAATACCACGGCTAGCTCTGCTCACTGCGTCCCCTTGGATACTCACCACAACTACTCATTCTTACAACCACCTTTAGAATAGAGAAATAAAAATATTTCGACACAAAAACATACAGCCCTTTTATTCTACCAACACAAATAATAAATTCTCAAAAATCTCAATATGTACAATTCAAGTTAAAACATGTCATATTTCTGCTCAATAGTAAAGCACCAGTCTAAAATTCCCGTGATTTTATGCTCCTCTACATTTCTTATTTTTATTATTAAAAGTAGATGAGCCTATCCTGTACCCTTAATTTACTCCCCTAGGTCTATGTAGATATCAATATAAACCTTTTATTTTCTGTGCATAAATTATTTGCATAGTCAAATTATACTAAAGACCCGTTTACTTCTTAGATTTATAACATATTATTCAAGTATTTACACCCTCAGATAAATAATAGAAAAATTGTCCATAACATATGTCTATAAAATTGCTTTTTAGTTTATAAAAATTATCACTATAAATAACTCAAATCACTCATAGTTTAAAATATCTAAGCACCAGCACAACAGTTTCAATAAAAAATCGTTACCTGGAGTGTGTTCTTTCAGATCACCATCTCTGTACATGACTTCCACCAGACTGTTCGTTCCTGGATTACTCCATCTCATACACGTTCATCCAAATCATTAACAAACTGAAAATGACTTTCGCCAGACAGCACGTATAACAACCAAACCACACCTCTTCTTGTATTTAATGTGCCACCAGCACCCTCGTTCAAAATGTAAATAATTCTTTTACTTACGTAGCATCCTGCTTTAATTATTATAATTATTTATGCCAGTTTGGCCCGTTTAATCTATTTTGCACCCACTTGTGCATTAATAAAACATTTGTATAATTTTCCGACGGACTGCACTGTCTCGCGGTATCAAAGGTAGGATGTAGTTCTGAATAATTCAAAGTATAATCGAAAAATAAGAGAGCGAATCTAACTCCAGCAGTGCTTATATTTTTCGCCCCACACGCGATGCCCGTATTTTCACTACACATTCTATGAACTGAAATCAACTACCACAACAATTCCACAAACTCCATTCGTACAAAACATGCAACGAACTTTAAAAACCGAGAATTCAGCCACTCTAATATTGTTTTACCCCGAAAAACTGTGTAAAACTTCAACTGTTTTAAGCCTTCCTTGAAATCTGTCGTCGGCTATTCCCCCAGACAAATCCGGTTACGCCCCTTGATGTGCACGTCTATACTCCCAACGCAGTCCCACTTTCATCACAATCTTTCCTATCTTTGTCTTAATTTTCTACCTAAATTGTCGAAGTTATTTTCATTCTTTTGATATCTTTGTCTGCCACATGTTTTCCGTCCTATTTTATTGTTCCACTATTACTACGTTGTTTGCTGTCAACTCTCCCCTTCATATACATGCGCCTTGAAAAATCGATACTGCTCACAAACACGTTACATCGTTGTCCTGCTTATTGGTATTTAAAATACACCTGTTATGTTTCATCTTACTCTGTTTCATAGTAAAGCCCCTCTGTCGCCTAATCCTATCGATCGGTTTTTGAAATAGTCGTCTTGTCCGTTACCACAATACTCCGAATTGTTTTCTAAACGTTCTAGGTTTATGGAAAAAGGCAGTTGCACCGGATCTCCTCCGTGTCGACTGTTGATAAAACCTGCAAGGTCAGGTGAAACAGCACGAAGGCACAAATTGCGGGCTAGGTGATGCTGTACTTCCCATAATGAGTTCGTGTTAAATATTACATCTTTGCTACTCCTGTCTTGATGAGCCCCAATAAGGGCGAAACGCGTCGACAGGATGCCCTTGTGGCTAATATTGAGTCACTCGCCATTAAATTTCATTGTTATATATATATATATATATATATATATATATATATATATATATATATATATGAAATAAGATGTATCTGTAAACAAACTTTTATTTCATATATTGTTCTACACAATTTTCTTATTGCGGACTGCAAATAACTTGTCTTTTTATATATATATATATATATATATATATATATATATATATATATATTACTGCGAACTGCGGTGACTATACCACGCTTCAGCTTTGTCTTTTAGTAAAGCCTTTACTACATTTAATTTCGCCTGCTCATCATATAAATTATGCGCCAATGCTCGAACACTATTGATAAAAATTTGCGGGTTTACCCAATTATCCCCATTAAATTTCAAGTGCCGATCTAACGATAAATTATTTGTATAAAACCTCGGTCCATCCACTGGAAAAGCGGTCACATTTTGTTTGATTCCACTCATTTCCCTTTCAAATCTACCTAACTGGTCCCTGCATGTCTCACTTACTTCCGTCATTGTACTATTAATTTCTTCCTCGCAAAAAACTCTCACTTCTGTTTTCAGCTGTCCCACTTCCTGTCTAATCTCTATTATATCCCTTTCATTCCCGCTCTACACGCATATCTACTTCCTCCATTTTTGAATTCAAACTATTTTTAAAATCACTAAGTTCCTTCGTTGACATATCTATTTTTTCACTTATCTGGTCAAACTTTCTGTTCGAGTCTTCCCTACCTTGTCGCATTTCTTCTAACATTCTCATAATCAATTCACTCCCTTGTTCTCCCGATTCCGTCTTCGATTGATCCCTACTACCTTCTGCCTCTGCTTCCATTTCCGGTTCAGGTTTATCAAACAAAGCACTCGCTACTTCCAATCTCAACTCCTCGACTCCTTAACCACTCTTGTCTCAAAATATTTTAAAACACCAAACTCACACATACACAACAAACAAACATAATCCAATACAATCAACCCCTAATCTCCCGGTCATCAGTTTCCTAAAATAAATTTAATTATCAGAATTCGAGCGCACGTTGGGCGGCAAAAATACTGCAAACTGCAGTCTGTTAAAGACAGCTTTAAAAACCATAAAATGTTACTACTCGGGCTCCACGATTTTGGCGCCAAAACTTCTACCAGCTTCCAGCCTCTAAAATGGGTGGCCATTAATGCTACGTACCCCAGTGCCGGTCGTCACTCAATAATACTAAAAAGCCCCACTTTCTGGGTGTCATAAATACTGCGAGCTTCAAGCTCCACGATTGGGTGGCAAAATACTGCAAAGTCCGTGTACTCTAATGCTATTTCGAGCCCCACCCTTGGGCGTCAAAAATACTGCAAAAGCTTCTGTTGGCTCTAAAAGTTAAACATTCTACTACTCGTGCCCCACGATTTGGGTCCCAAAAATACTGCGAAATCTGTTCCTCTTTCAAGCTCTGGTTCTGATGATGTCCTTCGTTAATGGTTGCCAAAATACTACCAACCTTCGGTGCTACTTATATACCCAAAAAGCTTAAAATTTCTGCTTCGCAATGAAGTTTGCCACAGCTGCTCAGCTGCTTTCTGCAATTCAACTAACTACAAAAAATAGCTGCTACTGTAAATCACATACATTTATTACATACTCAGCAAAAAATTCACGCCAAATCACAAGTAAACTCATCCTTCACACATTATTTATACATTATATACATCCCCTTTTAAAATAATACATTTCGAGATCAATAATTCCCCAGATTAATTATTTCCAAGTGATTATCCAAGAAAGTAACAGGGCTTTACCACATGTCTTACTTTAACTTTGGTTTAATAAGAGCTCCCAGTAAAACCTTAACCTCTCGTGCTACTGTTTGCACATCAAACAGCAAAAAGTCCTTTTTACCTTGTACAATAAAACAAATATTACTAATATTCTAACCCTTTCGTTAACATAAATTCTCACATAAAAATACAGTAAAATAATACAATAGAAAAAGTTATATCTGTAACTCTTTCCAAGTTTGTCCTTTTTGTTCATAAATTATACCCACAATGCACAAAAGTCATTAAACACCAGTTTATACACATAGGTAATAAAAAGCAACAGTTACTTGGATACCGTCCCTGCATACGGCCTGCTATCCTTCCCTCGAAGACTGCGGTATACAGGAACACCCCAACCTGACTTGCAATAACCATAACTGCCAGCTGCAACCATGTGACCACAAAATCAAATCATGTACCACATTGAAGGTGCATCCAAATTCCCCAAGCTCTGCTACTAATACCATTGATTGTTGATATACAACTAAATTGACCAACCACTGACATCTATTCCATTTCCATTTGTATACTTTTACACACTTAGTGCAAATTAAAATTAAAACAATTTTTACTTACGTACAGTACTCTTTATTCAACTCGTTAAAGTATTTTACTCATGTAACCATCATCTGGTTGTAGACTAAGAGAAAGCTTTACGCTATTCGAACTGGGAGACTAAAAGACTAAAGAGAGCTACACAACCATCTCTAGGTGTTTATATATCCTTCAAAGCATGTTAGAATTCTTCAAACTTTCTACAATACAAACATTCAATTCTACATACACTTCCAACGGATACCCAATTCTTAAAACATTCTCACTAACGTACACAAACAACTCCAACCTCCACCGAATTCTACAAATTGCCCCTCACACCACAAGCTCACATAAGCCTTTTTCCGTATTTCCTTTTCAACCGAAACTCACTTTTTTGAAAAACCACTTGAACATAACAAACACGCACGCCTAACTAACCGATTTTCATCGAATTTTAACCATCCCACTCTTGTATATTCATTATTCCAACTGACAAAAGTTAATGTTTAAATACGCCCCTAATCCAACCCATGCTATACCTATTTCACTCTAACATACATACCAAATCAACTATCCTTTCACCTAGTCTTCAAACTGCGTCGTAGAACGGCCAACCGCTTACTCCCTTCTAAACAACGTTTAAACTATGCCTATGCTAACACGTGCTATACCTAATTCACTTCTATTCATACGCTCTACCCTCAACTATCTTTTACTTTGTTTTCACTCCACTAAACCTTGTATTCCACTCACCTAAGCCAACGAACGTTAATGTTTATGTACACCTATCTCACTTGTACCTATTCTATCTAATAATCTCTTCTTGTTCCCTTGTTTGCAAGCCGCATTTGTACTTGACAACAGCTGTTTACCCATTCCGCCTATAGATCTATTTAAATGACAGCGATAACCAACACTACCTAGTATTTGCTGTTGTTTCTTCAACGTTATCTACGGTTGCATTCGTTTATTAATTTAATACTAGGAATGCTGTTTCAAAGCACTTTCACAACTTCTCGTAAATCTAACGGCCAACCTTGCTTGTAAACTAACGATGTGAAAAGCGTTTCAAATTGTAATTTGTAGTTTTTAAATGCTGAATCGCGAAATAAGTTACCAAATGAATTATTAATGCCATTTTAACACTTAAAAATCACAGAACTATATATATATATATATATATATATATATATATATATATATATATTGGCGTGTATCTCGGGTAAAAGCCTCTCCAACAAAAATATATTCGACAATTTTATTAATTTACCGAAATCGAAAATAAATTTCACACAATAGAAAATTTTCAGAAAAAAACATTAATTTCTTACCCAGATTTCTCTCTTCATCACCTTGGTTGAATTGCTTTCTTCAACTGCTTCCGGCTAGCTCAGTTGGGCCTCCTCTTGGATACCTAGATTCACTCCTACACACTCTCATACTTTCTATCGTTCACGCACACTTGTAACAATTTTATTTTTGGGTTGATAAATCCCTTCATTAAAAGTGCGAAAGTAATAAAACACTTTTATTAAATAAAGTCGTAATACGTTTAACAAGTAAAATAATACATTGTAACAGCATCTTGATTTGTTAGTCTATTTGGGTTGGATGTCGGTGTATTCCACAGCCAGTCGCAGGCGCGTTTAGGTGTGACAACCTCCCCCTTTGGATCCTCCGACCGTCCGAGCGAGCGTGATAGGCACTCGGCCATACGTAGCAGAACTAGCAAGATGTATGAAAGGACGATGGCCAGTAACCTGCGTATCAATTTTAATGAGTGAGCACATTTTCTGAATAGCGGTTGGTATAGTTTAAACGTTATTATTTTATTTAATTTGGAAAATTTGTTTAGCGCGACGAAAGATTAGGCGACGAAAGATTAGGCGACAAAAAACATCACTACAATCTACGATGCAGTTAGAATTTTGAAAACTAGAATCAACGTTAAGAAAACCACTTCACTTTACGATGTGTACGGTGTACTTGGAAAATGGGAAGTTGATCTAATTTATAGAAGATCGTTTGTTGCACCGAGTGAAGATGCTACTTTGGTAGAATATATGCAGTAAATTTCGCATGGTGAAACAAGTACCTAATCCAGTCTAGGAATGCAGTTTTGTTTGGTTCGTAGTAGTTCTAAGAAATTCTTTTGTGTTTCACTCTAGAAACACGCTATTTTGTTCCGATGTGTAGAAGTACGAATTTGTTATTTGCTTCAACTATTGCTAAGCTGGATTTCCCAGTATCAAACTTAAAATTCACTCACTTGATTTTGTAAGAATATAATCTGTTAGTTAGAATAACAGGTGTACCTACGTCACTTGTTTGTCTGAAATATGCTGCTGACACATGTATCCTTGAAAGCAGATGCTTAGCACTGTGTTACTACCACCTTTGAAAACAAGAATATTTTTGTGATCATTTTCATTTTAAACTAAAATTAGTTCTTTTACTTAAAGAGAAAAATTTGTATATTAACTTTTGTAATGTAATCGACCTAAACAGATCTGAATGGGTTAGAATATCTTTGTGTAACAAGTTACACCTTGTTGTAATATATTTGATCATGAATAAGGTTGATAAACCTTACTTTAACTTACAAAGTAATTCAAGTAATTATTTAATTTTGTTCCATTGAATTTTATTTAAAGAAAAAGAGATTCCTTTTAGTAAATTATTAGTCCAAGCTTAAAGTTTTTTATTTTGATCAAGTGTGATCAAACCCAACCACCGAAAATTAATATCTTTAAGAGTTGTATTTTTGATGCCAACCTTATATAGAAAATATTTTTTTATATTTCTTTAGGCATGTTTGCAGGACACAAACAGTGTTCCAATCCTATGTTGATCTAATTAATAGACTTTCTTACAGGAGCAGCGTCTTATTCTGTTAAGACAGGTTTTTGTCAGCGAAGGCGATCTTTTTTCTTTGGGTCTCCACGTCCGCCCTTAGAAATATGCCATGCCATTAATGTGAATCAATCCGGACTTGGTGGCGCCTATTTGTTTTAGTTTGAGTATGACCCCCCAACAGATTTCGACTTCATCCCCCCCCCCCATTTCTCATAGCTCTACCCAAGGAATAGACCCCTAGTTACGTCGGAAGACTTCGTTTTGCTGACACCCAACTTCTAAAGTCAGATATATGTGTTAAGAAGAGAAACGCTTCACTGGCGCCCATTTAAGAAAAACGTAACACTAGCGCCCATGCGTGAGGCTAGCTGAGCCCAGTTAAAGAAAAACGTTACACACTCTCAATAAAACCACAAAATAATACAACAAACATACAATATCTATTTTCCACTATTTACAAATAAAACTTCAAAATTATATACATCTCAGTGGTCCAGTTACACCTCATTAAATTCTATTTTGTAAAGTCCAGAATTTTTAACTAGCAATATCAAACACATTGAATGCAACCTGAGTAAATGGGCCCTGAATAATACTTTATCTTTCTTTCTTTATTTATAATTAATTTCAATTAGGAAACTCTGGAGTATGGTGAGCTCATGATAACCCAGTTAATTATGATTAAAGTATGCTCTTTACTTGGCATATTCTTATTACAAACACAACAAAAACCCATGTACTCATAACAAAAAAAAATATTTAAATTCCTGAGGCACGTTAATCAGCTTTATATACACCTTTATATTTCTATTTAAATATTACAGTAAAAGTTAGTTATACGTATTACTTCCAATACGCTAAATAATGTAAAATACCATCATAGTTCACGCTCACCCATCACAATAACCTTCATAGTTTATCAACAACAACAAATTCTAAAGCGTTACCTGGAATTTCTTGCAGATCCCTGCTCCGTTGACGATGATGCCATTAAGTGATTTCGTGGTACTGCTCTGCTCCCGCCTCCAGATATTAGTAGTTGAACACCCTCTAAGTAATGCTGCAATGCTGTCCGTACACGATACATCCAACTGCAAATCCAATTATTACTCTTCTTTTATTTTAATTTAGATTAATTCACGTTACATAACGTCACTACACGAGCTTGTTAAAAAAATATATGTGTCACCTCAATAAAATTAAGACTCGGCATTATCCGCGTACAAATTATGAGGCTAACGCCGTACTATTTAATTTAAATAATTTTCTATACTTACAAGCTCGTGGTACCTTCGGTACGTAGTCTGAAGCGATCAAAATACTAAGGGATTTTATTATATTTTCAAAAAGTATTAATACCTTTACCCTGCCACCTCTCGGCCGCATTTCACGCGAAGTCCTTCATTTACAATAATATTTCTTAAAATTTTGGTTTCAACCGTTTTCTAAATCCTCGAAATTCAGCGCGTCGTTACGATATTTTCTGAAAAATTAACATTCAATATTCGCGTGTTTGTCTGATGTACAACTAACGATATCGACCAATAGTCTATGCATTGACGTCTTACAAATCCCGCCTATATTAACGCTGTCCCTTGCTTATGCATATCATATGTTTCCTTCTAACCTTGTTTGAGTGATAGAGAATCGATATTACTGTCCGCGTTCTACAACTCCATGTGGACCAAATTACGTGCTTTAGCGACTGTTGTTTACCAATATTCTTTGAAACTTGTTTGTTATCTATAAAAATAAGGGGAACTGACATTTACAAAACCTGCAGGTGTTCAGTTTTAACGAACGTTTTAAATAACATTTCTACGAGTTTGCTTTTCTACGTATTTTATATCCAACGGCTGTTTATGTGTTAGCAACGGGTTTCACCTTGGTATTATTGATTTTTCATGCTTTTATGCATATTATACGTAAATAACCGTTCAATTAAACTCAATTAAATTAATAAATTAATTGCATTGGCTTCTACAATTTATTTTCTTTGCAAACCTAACTAAATTTTATTCCTTAATTGTAAATTTTTGTTAATACTTGTTACATTAAACTGAACTAATGAAATAAATTTCGCACGTAATTTCTGGTTGTCTCCTTTATACAGGGTGATTTGAAATTGCCTTGTTTATATTTACCTTTAACCCTTTAAAACCACTACAATATATATATATATATATATATATATATATATAGAGAGAGAGAGAGAGAGAAGTTATTTGCAGTCTGCAATTAGGAAAATTTGTGTATACAAAAGTAAAACTAAAATGTTTCTGTGAATAGCCTCTTATGAAAATAATAAAAGCTTATTCATCTATTCAAATTGTGCTAATAGTTGTATAGCCATTAACAAAACAATAACTCTATTATATATTGATGTGATGAGTCATATAAAGGTCATTAAGTACATCATCATTAGGTGTTCAGTCCTGGAACTGGTTAGACGCGTACCATCTTTGTTTCCCATTCTGAACTAACCTACACATTTCTCTGCAATTTGCACAGTCTGCATCTATCCCTATCTGATCTAGGTCTACATCTACTTCCTTTTTCCTATCTCTGCTTGTAATATATCCCTTACTATTCCCCAAAAATGCCTTAGAACGTATTCTGCCCTTCTATTTCTCCTATGTTTTTTCCACAGACATCCTTGTTCCCCTACTATTTCTATAACCTATTTGTTATTAACTTTATCTGTCCTTGCTATCATCCTCATACATCTGAAGCACAGCATTCCAAAAGGCTGCTACCGTTTTTCTGTCTGCTTTTCCTACTGCCCGTATTTCATAGGCATACTGTACTGTGCCCCACGCATATGCTTTCAACAATTTTCTCCTTGTTTCTATGTTTGTTGTCTTTCATCATAGGCACTGTTCTTTTTTGTTAGATGCAGTTCGATCCCCTTCTATTGTTTTACAATTATATACACTATTTCTCCAACGTTCAGTGGTTGTGAAGGCGGTAAGCAGCCTGTGGCTGCCAAGTTCCCTCAGCACTTGAACATTTACCCATTTAATATTTTTCCACTATATCTTTTCGCACAGTCAACATTAGCTGCAGATATTTCACAACCAACACAGGTGTTTATAATAATCATCGGCCTTATCTGCACTTATTTTTTCGTCATTAGGTTTTCCGTCTCAAAATTGGTTGGACACGTACCTGCACTTATATTCTGAGCTAGCCTACTCAGTTCCCTGAAATTCACACACAATCTGTATACAGTTCGGTTCCCCTTCTATTGTTTTCTAATTTTATGCCCTATTTCACCGAGATTCAGTGAAGGGGGTTAAGCAGCCTGTGACTGCCAAGATCCCCAACATTTAGACATTTGCGGAATTAATAGTTTTCCAGTAAATCCTTACACACAATTAACATTATTCGAGAATATTGCCTAAGCAATACTTGTAGTTGCATATAATAATCATCATGTTTAAGTACAGTTACTTTTTTCATCATTAATTTATCCATCTTGGGACTGATTGGAGGCGTACCTACATTGATTTCTATTCTGAGCTAGCCTATACATTTCCCTGAAATTCTTACAGCCTACATCTTTCACTATCTGTGTGCAGTAGTCTAACCTAGGTCTACCTCTAATCCTCTTTTTTCCAATCTGTGCTTCTAATATATTCCACACTATTCCCTCATGCCGTAGTATGTGGCCTATCATCCTATCTCTCCTATTTTTTACCGTTTTCCACATATTTCTTTCTTCCCCTACCATTTCTAGTACCTCTTTGTTCTTAACTTTGTCTGTCCATGATATCTTCATCATACGTCTGTAGCACCGCATTTCAAAGGCTTCTGCCTTTTTCTAGTCCGCTTATCCTACTGTCAAGGCTTCACAGCCATACAGTGCTGTACTCCATACATATGTCCTAAGTAGTCTTTTCCTTGTTTCTATGTATGTTGTTATTAAGTACAATGCTCTGTAAATAAATCACCCCAAAGCCGAGCAAATTAAAACTTTTAACATTTAACAGATTGAAAAAGCCATAAAACAAGTTCTAAAATACATCCTCCTAAAGCAGTATTAGATACTCTTTTTAAATGCAAAATGTAAATTTGTAGAAGCTTCTATTCTTGACTGTTTAAAACATATAAATTATTTATAAATAAGCAAATGACAGCTAATTATTTGGTACGATAACATAAATGAGTACAAACAAATTACTACATCCGTAGAACGCAATAAGACAAGCAAAGCCTATAAATCAGCTAATATAAAACATTTTATTAGTGGCCATAAATTATTATCAGGAGCGATAACCAGCTATTACGAATTCAGAAGCGATAACCAGCTATTACGAATATATAATTTTCATTCATTAATAAGAGATAGTAATATTTTTATTGGGCAATAAATCTGAACGGCTGCCAATTAGATAAGAAATCCACGTAAAATGAATGAAATTGCAGTTGGGTATTACATCATATCCTGAGAAAAAGGTAGAACATTTTGGAACGCAATGAAGGGGAAAATCCTTTTGTATAGAATCATATGAAACAATTAAATCGGGACATTTGATTCACAGTTACTTAGTCGATGAGTTACTTTTTATAGAATACTCATCGATGGTGTGTTTATTGATCTATTATAATTTAAATTTTGTTGCAAGGTCACCTCGATATTTTAATATCTACTGAAAACAACAGTTTACCCGCCATTACTCGGGGAACAGAAAAGACACGAACTGCGAAAAATAGAAACAAGAAAATGAAAAAATAAAGTGAAATAGAAACTTGTACAGTATAAAATTTAAACTATTGATCCTTAGGAAGAGGAATAAGTGTATTAATGGAACGTTTGAAAATGCCACTAGCAGTTTTAACCAGAGCAACACAGCCCAAAGACAGAGACAAATTTATAATTCTCCCTAACGACCAAGATAAGGGAGAGGTCTCGAACTTAGAAATGTAAACTAGGTCCCCTACCAACGGATACAAAACGGAACGATTCCATTTTCTACACTGAGAAAGAGTATTAAGGTACTCATTTCACCATCTTCGTCATAGAGAATGGGTAAATTGACATAAACGCTGCAAGCGAAAGTGAAGATCCACATCGACAGAGAAGACCACCTCTAGAAGACTGAGAATAAGCCCTCCAATAAGAAAATGACCAGGAGAAAAATAATCAACTCCGTCATTGGGATCTGAAGAGGGAAATAACAGTGGGCGACTATTTAAAACAGCCTCAATACACGTATAAATGGTACGTAGCTTTTCAACAGTTACAGATTATTTCCCCAAAATGAGCAGCATTAAGGATTTTTCCGATTTTACTCGATTACCATACTCCGACAAATTTCAGAGCATACGGAGGATTGAAAAGCCATTGTATTTGTTGAGAAGCTAAAGCAGACATAATCTCCTTTAGTTTTTAAAATGGTTTGAACCTCGGACAACAAACGGGATACACCTACAAAATTCCAACCGCAATCGGAGTATACGAGAGTTGGCAGACCCCGACGTGCAGTAAATCTATGAAATGTAGACATAAAGGCAGCAGTAGTTAATTCGGATACAAGTTCCAAGTGCTCATGCAAACAAATATACAAAGATAGGCCTTGTGAACAGCAGCATTCCATCTAGTAGAAGCGTTTTGTATACATAATCGATGGGCATTTCTTCAGCTGTTTACTTCCAGTCTAACATGGGCATAGGTTTTTAGCGGGAAGTTTACCAACGTGCCAAAATAATCGACAAAGTTTATTATAGTATCCTATTTCTGGCATGCTGTATGAGTAATACGTAATACAGTTAAGATCTTTCTTAAGGCAGTACAAACAGACAATTCGAATATCCCGAGTTAAAAAATTCTTACATGAACTGACAATGATATTGATTAACACATACATGTTTGAGACAGAAAGTTTATTCACTTGGTCTACAATTTGCAAGACGTTAAGCAGACAGTTGTGTAAAACTGTTGCCATAAACACATGTAAAGTTAGTCTCTCTGATATATTTAATGCTTTTAATGGTTACAAGTGTCCAATTTATTTGGAATTTTTTGTAAATCTGTTTATTACAAAGCGCTGATCAGTGTATACATACTGTAAAAGGTGGATCCTGCTGCATCTACAAAATTAATAAATAAATAGAGACAAGTTATTTGCAAATAACTTGTCTTTATTTATTTGAATTGCCTTTGGGGCATGAACCCGGGTGTCGCCACGAGAAGGTTTGTTACGTTTGCAAATAAATTTTGCTGTAACATTCCACAAATCTCAAAGGCCAGACGTACTTTTATAGTCATCTATAAAATTTATTATGTAGTTTCGGTTCAATTCTGTACTTCCACACTTTAGTAGTGTTGGTGTTTTATCACCTGATGGCGGTTTTATTTACTTTTGCCATAGTACAGTGATTGTTTCGAAATTATATCATTATAATAGCTTCGATTACTTCATAGGGATCTTGGGAATTATTTCAATCTGATGAGGCTTAACAAGCCGAAACCATTGGTCAGTGGATGTTTCCTCCCCTATGAAGTAATAAAGCTAATGTTTTGTTAATGGCTATATAACTACCAGCCCGATTTGTATTTGTCAATAGCTCTTATTATTTTCATAAGAGTTTGTTTACAGATACGTCTTACTTTATATACTATTTCCTATTGCGGACAGCAAATAACTTGTCCTTATATATATATATATATATATATATATATATATATATAAGTGGGACTTTGGGATTCTCAGTAGATTCGAAAATTAATTTATTTTCATTTTTACAAAATCGAAAATTGCATACAATAGAAAAATTTAATAAAAAAATTAATCTCTTACCCAGATTCCTCTCTTCATCACCTTAATTCTTCTTCAGTTCCCAGGCTAGCTCAGTTGGGTCTCCTCTTGGATACCTAGATTCACTATTATACTCTGTATCGTTCACGGACACTCTCAATAAAGCCACAAATTAATACAACCCTCATACAATATTTATTTAACACTATTTACAAATAAAATTCAAGATTATCCACATTTCAGAGATCAAGTTATACCTCAATAAATCCTATTTTTGTACTGTCTTGAATTTTAATTTAAAATATCAAACACATTGAATATACCCGGAGTAAATGGGCCCTGAATAATACCTTATTTTCTTTCTTTATTTATAATTTATTTTAAATTTGTATACTCTGGAGTATGGTGAGCTCATGATAACCCAGTTAATTATGAATAATGTATGTTTTTGTACTTCGCATACTCTTACAACAAACAAAACAAACAAACCCATGTACTCGTCACAATAAAAATTTTAAATTCCTGATGGAACGTTAATAAGCTTTATATACACCTTTAGATTTCTATTTAAATACCCCAATAAAGTTAGTTTATACGTATTATTTTCAATACGCAAAATAATGCACAATACCTTCAAAATTCACTCTCACACGTCACACAATTTTCATAGTTTCGTAGTTTATAACAACAACAATTTTAAAGCGTTACCTGGAATTTCTTGAAGATCTCTACTCCGTTGACGATGCGGTAAAGTAATTTCGCTCTGCTCTGCTGACCGCTTCTAGCTATTTGTAGAAGAACCCCATCTAGGTTGTGCTGTTTGCTCTGTCTTCACGGTGTATCCAAATCCAACTCCAAATTAATTACACTTCTTTCATAATTGCGTACTTTAGTTTAATTTAATTTAAATTTACGTTACTTCACGTCACTTCCCGAGCTTGTTTAAGATAAATGTTGCACCTCAAATTAAAATTTAGACTCGCCACTATTCACGCATCAAATTATGAGGCCAACACTGTACTATTTAATTTAAAATAATTTTATATACTTACAAGCTCGTTCGTAGTCTGAAGCGATGAAAGTACTAAGAGAACGAAGTTAAAAGAGAGCGATGCTAAATCTTTTAGAGTATTTATATAATTCCAATGTAACCTCTCCATACCCTCCTAACGCGAAATCCTTCATTTAAAATAATACTTCTTAAAATTTTGGTTCAACCGTTTTCGAAATCTCCGAAATTTAGCGCGTCGTTACGATATTTTCCAATAAAACCGACTTCAAATATCCCCGTGTTTGTCTGTTGTACAACTAACGATATCGACCAATAGTATATCCATTGACGTCTTCAAAATCCCGCCTATCTTAACGCTGTCCCTTTCTTATGCATATTATATGTTTCCTTCTAACCTTGTTTGAGTGGTAGAGAATCGATATTACTGTCCGCGTTTCAACTTTACTCCATGTGGACTTGTATACGTGCTTTGAAATGGACTGTCCGTATGCCTGTCTCATTCCGACGTATTTCATTGACCCTCTATCCTTTCTGCACTTTAAGGAAACTTTTAGTTAACATTTATGCAAACCCTCCAACCGTTTAACCAATATTCTTTGAAACTTGTTTGCTATCTATAAAAATAAGGGGAACCTGACATTTAAAAAACATACAGGTGTTTAATTAACCGACGTTTTAACACAACATTTCTAGGAGCTTCTTTTCATGGTATTTCAACCCAACCGATATATTTGTTTGTTACAACAAAAGCTATTCGCCTTAGATTTTTGATTTTTCATGCCTTTATGCGTATTAGACGTAATTAAACTCCATTAAATTAATAAATAAATTGCATTGGCTTCTAAAATTTATTTTCTTTACGAGCCTAACTAAATTTTATTCATTAATTGTAAATTTTTCTTAATACTTGTTACATTAAACTGAACTAAATAAAATAAATTTCGCACGTAAATTCTGGTTGTTTCCTCTATACAGGGTGTTTCAAATTGCTTTGTTTATATATAATTTCACCTTTTAAAATTACACAAGGTAAGTTGATAAATACTATAGTATTACAGTGAATAAGATGTAATAATAACTTAGACTTTTATGCACAGCCCAAATGATCATTTCAAATCGAGCTAGTAATTGAAAGATGGAAAATATAAGGTCTTGGACAGGATTTGGACCTGTATCCTAGTTTTGCCAAACGTAATTGAAAGTTAGGTTTATGTATAGTTGTGTACATGATTTAAATTTGTAAATTTCCCAATTGTGTCATGGGTCTCGGTGGCGTAATTGGTGAACGCATGGTTCCGGCAAAACCAGGATACAGGTTCAAATCCTGTCCAAGACCTTATATTTTCCATCTTTCAATTACTAGCTCGATTTGAAATGATCATTTGGGCTGTGCATAAAAGTCTAAGTTATTATTACATCTTATTCACTGTAATACTATAGTATTTATCAACTTACCTTGTGTAATTAACTACCTAAAATATTTATATATATATATATATATATATATATATATATATATATATTACTCAAATATAGACCAGGGTAGAAAATTAATTAACGACGTCAAATAATTTTAATCACCGTGTATAAGGAATTTTATTAGATAATACGCATTATTAAAACCGTGAAGCATAAAAATTTATTCGTTTCATTAAAAATAAGGGATTTAAATTATCCACTAGACGCTTTCTATAAAAAGAAGCAGTATTAAAATGCTCAACTTGTATGTAATTTAATTATTCCAAGTAAAGAAACAAATAGAAATTACGTGCAAAATTTATATTAATTAATTCAAGTTCCAAGTAACGAGTATTAAACAAAATGTACAAATAATAATTAATATTTAATTAGGATTCACTAAAAATTAAAGGGTAGAAGTCAATGCCATTCATTATTATTTTAATTGGAGTTAATTGAACGATTATTAATAATATAATAAGCATAACAGCCTGTGAAAATCCAAGGTTAAAATACCATGAAATAAAGCTCTGAGAATTATGTTAAAACGTTCACATACCTGTGTATTTTTAAAAGTCAATTTCAGTTTAATTTGTTTAGATAAACATGTAGATTCTACGTATATTGAAAACGGTCGGATGCTTTAGCACGAAATACAAAACAGCGTTTATTTAAAAGTCACGTCGCGAGTCCACGTGGATAGTAAAGAATATCGATTTGTACCACTCAGACCAAGGTAGAAAAGGAAAGAGAAAATGCGTCAAGCAGAGACACTAATAATTAAAGGCGTGATTTGTGTAGCGTCACGAGGGTCACGATTGGTTGAAAATAAGAGGCAAACATGAGAGGTGTAAAAATAACATTTCTGTATAAAATTTAATTAGTTGTTCTCAGACGTTGCGTGCCGTGTGGAAAATTTCTGAGATTTAACTAGCGCGAGTGCAAATTTAGTAGAATAGCTGTGCCCGACTGTCGAATAGGAAACGTAGAATGCGAAATTCTAAAAACTGGCCGTTATGGGGACAAAACCGACGGACAGGCTAGCCATTATATATACCCGGACTTTAAACAATTTCGCTCTCTTAGATTTTTGATTATTCGATGCTTTAAACAGTGCTCTTAGATTTTCGATTTTGATTTAATACTTGAAACAGTTTGCTCTTATATTTTGTGACTATTGAATACTTTAAAATAGTTTGCTCTTTACGTGCTACGATACAAGTTGTTATGCATTAGTGCACTTAGAAAAGAAGATACAAGGTAATAAAGTTTAGTTATATTTGCGAGTATTACTGTACCAAGTATCCAAAGTTGTAACGATAAATGAATAAACAAAAGTAGGCAGTTTTGGGGTATAGCGTGAAAGAAGTATGAATTTCTTTGCTATTTTTCGGGGGTGTTAATAATCAAATGTTATTCGTAATCGTGATTGGATCCACAAAACAAGATTTTGATATACTTAGATGAGTTCCTGAGAGGCCCTAAAACAACTTTAGATGAATGGTGGTGTAGAAAATTTTAAAAAGCAACCAGGAATCTGAGGACGGAAACATAACCCAGTTGGAATGGTAAAATTAGCAAGGACGATGTACATTGAAGCCACGAGTGCAGTAACCTACAGGTAAATTATACAATTTTGTTCGAACTTTGATGTTTTTGGTGTGTGTTGAATAACTTTATAATTTGTTTGATAAAAAAAATGGACAGTAGTGAATTTGTACCAACAACAAATTTTTAATTTTAAGGTGAAATTTTCTTGTTTAAGTAAAAAGGAGTATTTAGCAGTTTAAGTTCTTGATTATGTTGAAAATTTGGGTCTGTCTTTGAGCTCAATTAAACTAACCTGTTTGATTAACGTAAAGGGGTGGGAGATGCTCCCTTTGTACTCAGACTCAGGTCTGCAAATATTGTTAAATTAATTAGTATGCATCCTACCAGGACTTTAATTCTGGATGCAAATTAAAATGATGACAAATTTAATCTTGAAATTTTATGATACTGAAATTTATGCTGAAATTTAATTTTGAAATTTTAATGTATTATGAATATTGATGTAAATAGAGTTAACGTTGATGTTTGTGGTAGGAATGTGTTCGTTTTTTTTTTGTGAATGAGGATGAAGGTTTTAACTAGGTGAGCAGCCGAGGCGGAAAGAGTAAAGAGGCGATTATCAGAAGAGAATCACAGCATAATCGTAGCGCCCAAAAGTGAGGCTCGAGTTCAAAATAAAATTTTTGTGATTTTATTCCAGGAAACTGGCGAGGCTTTTTGTACATTTCACAGCATACATGACGCCCAATCTGTGGGGCTCGATTTGAAAACCTTAGTCTAAGATTAATGGTGAGGTTTCACAGCAATATATATTTATATATATATATATATATATATATATATATATATATATATATACACACATACAGGGTGACTATAATGTCACTTTGTTCTACTTGCAACAGTAATGTTAGAACTTTTTGCTGTGATAAATGTATGAATTTAAACTGTGATGATTGCAGTAGCCTTACAACTTCTAAACTAAGATGTATGGAACTGAAGAAGAGTAATCTAATTTACAACTGCAAATCATGCTTGTCTCAGACTGATTTGAACCCTACTGATTCATTACAATCCATCTTAGACACCAACATGAAGTTGGTGCTTAATGAAATAACCAATTTATTCAAAAAACTCAGAACAGAATTCCTGCAGATTGCTTCTTATAAACTTTCAGGAATTACAGCTGGTGTGAACATTCCTCTGAAACATACCTATGCTGCTCTTATTTCTAAATCACTACAACAATCTGTAATTATCACGCCTAAGGATTGCAGTCAAAAAATTCCCAAACCAAAAGTGATATAGTTGAAAGAGTGAAGCCTATTGAAGCAAACATAAAGATTAATACTGTACGGCATACACA
Source organism: Platerodrilus igneus (assembly GCA_036346225.1). NCBI lineage: Eukaryota > Metazoa > Arthropoda > Insecta > Coleoptera > Lycidae > Platerodrilus > Platerodrilus igneus. The sequence continues at coordinate 2,256,497 of JARFIW010001018.1, forward strand.
GAATGGAGGTCTTATTGTTAGCTGCAATGATTCCAAACATGCAGATAAATTTGTTCATTTAGCAAGCGAAAAACTTTCTACTGAATATGATGTTCATGTATTAAAAAAAGCCCTCCCTCTGATTAGAATTACTGGTTTATCTGTGGAGTACAAAGATGACACCCTAATTAACTACATATTGAAGCAAAATGAAGAGTTATTTTCTTAATCTACTGAGTGCAAAATCTTAAAGGTTTGCCCTGTAAAGAATAGAAAAGTGTTCCAAGCAACACTACAATTAAACACTGTTACATACAATAAAATACTGAATACAGGTTACCTAATCATTGGATTAGATGTCTGTAAAGTCTTTGATGCTGTAGAAATTCCCAGGTGTTTCAAGTGTAATGCATATAATCACACATCTCATTCCTGTAAAAATAATATCAGCTGTCCAAGATGTGGATTGACTCATGAGCTTAAATCTTGCACTGCTACCGACTCTCAACTCTGCTGTGTCAACTGTACAAAAGCAAATCAAAAATTAGGGGAAAATGCTGATACTAAACATGCAGCTTGGGATCACAATTTGTGCTCTGTCTATTAGCAAAATATCACTAAACTCAAGTCTGATCTTTTTAGTATTGAATAGCAATTACAGCTACAGGTTAAGCAGTTCTCTGAAACATTTAAAACTTTGACAGTCTACTATCAGAATGTAAGAGGCCTTAATACCAAAATAAATGACTTTTATAACTCCATTTTAATAGCTGATTATAACGTTATTACAATCATGGAAACTTGGCTAAGTTCTAGCATCGGGGACTATGAACTGTTCACTGATACTTATAATGTATTTCATTCTGATCAAAAATCATTGAAGTAAATACATCTAGAGGTGGTTGGCCTATGCTGGCCATTCAGAATACCCTCAATGCTGTGCCCATTGATCTGCATATGTATTTTAAAAACATGCCTTTCATTGATATTGTAGCTGTTAGAATTTCATTGAAAGATGCCAGTTTAATACTTCTTTGTATTTATGTGATTCCAAACCTATCTAATACTCAATATGATCATATATTTGATAGTTTAGGTTTAATTGAAAAAATACATAACTCCAAAGTTTTAATCACAGGGGATTTCAATCTTCCAAATTATATTAATCGCTACAACTCAAGACTATCTGGGTCATTGTTGGTGTTAAAAGGATTTTTGGATATGCTACAATTGCAACAATATAACTTCATAACAAATCAGAATAATCGTGTGTTAGACCTAGTCATCTCAGATTTAGATTGTACTGTGGAATTGTCAGTTGCTCCTCTGCTACTCATGGATGCTCATCATCCAGCACTGTTAATACATATACATCTACTCACATATATGCAAAGCGCTATTAACTTACCAAGCCAGAATTCTTATAACTGGAATTTTAGAAAGATCAATCTAAACCATTTGTATCAACTTCTATTAAAAACAGATTCTCAATTTGGATGATGTGAATCTTGCATGTGATTATATGTACAATTAACTTGGGTACATATTTCATTTTACAGTAACAAAAACCAAGCCTGCATCTAAAAGCTATCCACCATGGTTTAATGGTCTTATCATACAAAAAATAAAATTGAAGAATAGATTATGGAAACGTCACTGCAGACTTCGTTCAGGCTCATCACTTAATGAATTTAAAGTGATTCGTTTGACTCTAAAAAATGAAATACGTGAAGCACATAATTTATGCATCAAAAACATACAAGACGGAATTAATACTGATCCAGCAAACTTCTGGAAATACATTGAAGCAAGATGCACGGTAGCTGCCTACCCAAAATCTATGATCATTAACGGTGCAGAAACATTTGGTTCTCAGGAAATAGCGAATGCCCTTGCAGAATATTTTGGCAGTACTTACATCTCGTCCATTGGTAACTATACAATTCCTCCAATTCCTAACGTATATGACAATAGTAAATTAGTAACTAAACCCTTTTCTGAAGATGAAGTGCTATCTGCATTAAAAAAAAACTGAAAGGCAAGCTAACTGCTGGGCCTGATCAAATCCCTGCCTTTATTTTGCACAACTGTCATTCTGTACTTGTTAAGCCTATAACCACAATCTTCAATTTGTGCATAAAAACTGGCGTTTATCCAACTGCTTGGAAGATCTCTAAAAGTCTGTCCAGTATTTAAAAAAGGTGACGAGCACTCTGTGAAAAACTATAGACCTATAGCCATAATAAACAACTTCAGTAAAGTGCTTAAAATGGCCCTATACAACAGAATCCAATACATTTTTAGTAAACACCTAATAACTCAACAACATGGATTTGTAAGTGGTCGCTCCACTGTCTCTAATTTATTTTGTATTTCGCAATTCATATGTCAATCTTTGGATAATAGAATGCAGTGCGATGTAATTTATACAGATTTTACTAAAGGGTTTGACCGCCTTGACCACACACTTCTCCTAAAAAACTTGAAAGTTATGATATCCCTACTGATTTACTCATACTACTTAGATCCTATTTTTCAAACAGACAACAATTTGTATTAATCAATAACTGTAAATCTATCATTATAAAGGTTACCTCCGGTGTTCCGCAAGGCTTTGTATTGGGACCACTACTCTTCAATATTTTTATTAATGATATAGTTGGCATACTTGATAACACTATACAGTGTCTCCTATATGCTGATGACCTATCCTCGAAAATTTCCAATATTGCTGATTGTCAGGTTCTACAATATAATCTAAATAAAATATTAATCTGGTGTGACAACAACAATTTAAACTTGAATACAAAAAATGCTTCAATTATTCATTGGGTCTTCAGTCCTGAAACTGGTTAGACGCGTACCATCATTGTTTCCTATTCTGAACTAACCTACACATTTCCCCGAAATTTGCACAGTCTGCATCTATCACTATCTGATCTACGTCTACATCCGCCTCTTTTTTCCTATCTCTGCTTGTCATATATCACATACTATTCCCCAAAAATGCCTTAGAACGTATTATGCCCTTCTACTTCTCATATTTTTTCCCAAAGATATCCTTGTTCCCATACTGTTTCTATAACCTATTTGTTATTAACTTTGTCTGTCCATCGTCGAACATCTGAAGCACAGCATTTCAAAGGCCGCTACTGTTCTTCTATCTGCTTTTCAGACTGCTCGTATTTCGTAGGCATATTGTCTGTGCTGTGCTCCACAACACATACGCTTTCAACAACTTTTTGTTCTATGTTTGTTGTCTTTCATAATAGGTGCCGTTCTTTCTTGTTAGATGCAGTTCGGTCACCTTCTATTGTTTTACAATTATATACCCTATTTCTCCGACATTCAGTGGTTGCGAAGGGGGGTAAGCAGCCTGTGGCTGCCAAGTTCCCCCAGTCAACATTAGTTGCAGATATTTCACAACAAACAGCTAGTTGTTTATAATAATCATCAGATTTGTCTGCGCTTATTTTTTCGTCATTGGGTTTCCCGTCTCAAAACTGGTTGGACATGTACTTGCACTTATTTCTTTTCTAAACTAACCTACATGGTTCCCTGAAATTCTCACACAGTAATACAGCTCGGTTCCCCTTATATTGTCTTTTAATATTATGCCCTATTTCACAGAGATTTATTGAAGGGGGTTAAGCAACCTGTGGCTGCCAAGATCCGCCAACACTTAGACATTTGCCGAAATAATAGTTTTCCAGTAAATGCTTTCACGCAATTACCATTATTCAAGAATATTGCCCCTCCAATGCTTGTAGTTGCTTATAATAATAATCATGTTTCTTCTATTGTTTTCTAATATTATGCCCTATTTCACAGAGATTTATTGAAGGGGGTTAAGCAACCTGTGGCTGCCAAGATCCCCCAACACTTAGACATTTGCCGAAATAATAGTTTTCCAGTAAATGCTTTCACGCAATTACCATAATTCGAGAATATTGCTCATCCAATGCTTGTAGTTGCTTATAATAAATATCATGTTTCTTCTATTGTTTTCTAATATTATGCCCTTTTTCACTGATATTTATTGAAGGGGGTTAAGCAACCTGTGGTTGCCAAGATCCTCCAACACTTAGACATTTTCAAAATAATAGCTTTCCAGTAAATGCTTTCACGCAATTACCATTATTCGAGAATATTGCCCCTCCAATGCTTGTAGTTGCTTATAATAAATATCATGTTTAAGTGCAGCTATTTTCTTCGTCATTAATTTATCCATCTTGGGACTGGTTGGATGCGTACCTCCATTGATTTCTCTTCTGAGCTAGCCTACACATTTCCCTGAAACTCCTACAGCCTACATCTTTCACTATCTGTGTGCAGTAAGTAGTCTAACCTAGGTCTACCTCTTCTTCTCTTTTTTCCTATCTCTGCTTCTAGTATATTCCGCACTATTCCTTCATGCCGTAGTATGTGGCCTAACATCCTATCTCTCCTATTTTTTACCGTTTTCCACATATTTCTTTCTTCCCCTACCATTTTTAGTACCTCTTCGTTCTTAACTTTGTCTGTCCATGATATCTTCATCATACGTCTGTAGCACCACATTTCAAAGGCTTCTACCTTTTTCTTGTCCGCTTCTTCCACTGTCCAGGCTTCACAGCCATACAGTGCTGTGCTCCACACATATGTTTTGAGCAATATTTTCCTTGTTTCTATGTTTGTGGTCTTTGAGCACAGTAGTTGCTTTTTCTTGTTAAATCTAGCACGACCTTGTGCTAATCTTTGTTTTATATCTTTTGTGCTTTTCCCATCTTGCGTTATTTGGCTTCCTAGGTAGCAGAAATCCTTAACCTCTTGTAAGTTCGTGTTACATATTTGTATTCTTGTTTTTGATTTATTTTTCCCTCCTTTGCATACTAGTACTTTAGTTTTACTTTTGTTAATTTTCATACCGTATCTCTCTGTTAGAACCGTTTCCATTTCATTGAGAGCAGCTTCTAACTCTTCCTTGCTAGATGCTAATGCCGCTATATCATCTGCAAATCTAAGCATATCTACTTTTTGTCCCTGCATAGTAATTCCAAATGTCTTCCTGCATTTGACAGTATTCATTGCCTCCTCAATGTACAAGTTAAAAATTAGTGGAGATAGGGAACATCCCCGTCTTACTCCTTTCCTGATGTTTACTTCTCTACGTTCCTGCTCTAATTCTATTACTCCCGTTTGCTCTTTGTATAGGCTATGTACTATTCGTCTATCCCTATAACTCATTCCAATCTTTTTGAGTATTTCGAACATTTTTTTCCATTTTACATTGTCAAATGCTTTTTCCAGATCTACAAACCCTATATACACGCTTTCACCTTTTTCTATTGTTTTCTCAATTATCACCCTCAGAGCTAAGACCTCCCGTGTTCCCCTGTTTTGCCTAAACCCAAACTGGTCTTCTCCTAGTATTACTTCAGCCCGTTTTTCCATTCGTCTTTGTACAATTCTAGTTAATATTTTTGATACGTGTGCTGTCAAGCTTATTGTTCGAAAATTTTCACATCTATCTGCGCCTTTCTTTTTTGGTATAGTTACTATGATGTTATGTTTGAAATCTTTGGGTATCTCGCCTGTCTCATACATATAGCTTACAAGTTGGAAGAGACGTTCTGTTACTGCTTGACCAGCGGCTTTTAGAGTCTCCGCTTGCACCTTATCTGTACCCGGCGACTTACCATTTTTCAGACCCTTTAACGCTATTTCAAATTCATCTCTAAGTATAGGATATCCCAAGTCATCATTTTCAATGTCTGATTCCTTTTCTAATGCAGTTAGTTCTTCTCCTGCATATAAATTCCTATATATTCTTGCCATCTACCCACTTTCTCTACATTTTCTATAATGACATTTCCTCCCGCATCCCTTATATTTTTGCTATTCGGTTTTATTTCCCTAAAATTGATTCTAATTAGTTTGTATGCTTCATCTGTCTTTCCTACTTCCATCTTAGTTTGTACCTCTTTGCACTTTTCATCAATCCATTGTTCTTTAGCTTTCCTGCATTTTCGAATAATTTCCCATTTTATGGCTTTGTATCTCTGTTTTCCTGTTTCGTTTGATTTATTTTTGTATTTTCGTCTTTCTTCTATTAAATTCAGGATATCCTTTGTTATCCATGGTTTCTTATTTACTTTTTGTGTATACCCCAGAATATCTCTGGCCGCCATGTCGAGGCTGGATTTAATGTTATTCCATTCTGTTTCTACTTCCTTAGTATCAGATATTTTCCCGATATCTTTGAGCAATTCATTTGACCTTTTTTCGAATCTTTCTTGAATATCTTTCTCTTTTAGTTTCTGTAGGTCCAAGTGCCTTTTTCCGTTTCTTTTTTTCAAATTTTTAAATTTAAGTGCGGCCTTCATAATTACGATGTTGTGGTCAGTGTCTATATCTGCTTCTGGGTAGCTTCTACAGTCTTTTACTTGATTCCTAAACCGTTGTCTAGCAAGAATGTAATCTATTTGATATCTTCCTATATCTCCTGGCATCTTCTACGTATATCGTTTTCTAGCATGATGTTGAAATAATGTGTTTGTAATGATTAAATTGTTCTTGTCGCAAAATTCTACCAGCCTATTTCCTCTGTCGTTTCTAGTGCCTAAACCAAATAAACCTACTATTGCTCCTTCCCTACCCTCACCTACCACTGCATTAAAATCCCCCGTAATTATTAAATTTTCATGTCCTTTTCCGTGTCTTAATATGTCTTCGATATCTTTGTAGATTGCTTCTACCTCTTCGTCACTGTAGCTAGAGGTGGGCATGTATACTTGTATTATTACTGTGTTTACCGGTTTAGATTCTAATCTAACCATAAGTACTCTTTCATTCTTTTGTAAGTAATTTTCACACAGTATCCTATCTTTTCCGCATAACTATCCCCACACCCAAATTTCCTTCCTCGGCTCCTGTATGAATTACCCTGAAGTCTCCACTCCAAAATCCCCGCCTCTGGCCACCGAACTTCGCTGATCCCTACTATGTCTAATGATAACCTATTCATTTCGATTTTTAGGTTCTCTAGCTTACCCACTTGCTTCATAGTTCTAACATTCCACGCTCCGACTCGCAAAATGTTCCCGACTCTTATTCTTAACTTTCCGATCGCATCCTCCAAAGTAGTCCCCTCCCGGAGATCCGAATGGAGGACTATTTTAACTCCGGAATCTTTTACCCCAGAGAATGCCATCATTTTATTATAATTTAGGTACGCTGTGTACTTGGGAGGTAATGTGGTGGTTTCCCGTTGCCTTCCACATCGCGGTAGTGTGTCTTAGACTGCCATACCGACCCCTATGGTCTCTGCCAATCTAAGTACCGAAAGAGCCGCTGCCCTCTTTCCGGGACCTGTCTTAGTCTGGTTCCTCACTAACGACCCTACTACTTTGGTTGGACCTGTTGTTTGGCTCTTTAGCTCATTAGAACACGCAAGCCATTTCACCTGTTCTAGTAATCTAGAACTTCGGCAAGGTGCAGGTCCATTCGAAATGGAAAAAATGCTTCAGTATGTCTTATAACTTAGCACAAAACACAATAGTATACAATTATAGAATCAATAATATTGTTTTATTAAGACCGCAAGTTATTCATAACCTAGGAGTGATATTTGATTCCAAACTAACATTCAATGAACACATTAACCATGTTATTTCCAAGGGCTACAAAGCACTTGGTTTTATTATAGGAAACTGTCGAGACTTCAATGTTAATACAACTATAGTACTTTACTCCACATATGTGACATCTAAACTAGAATATGCAGCTATAGTATGGGAACCGTATTATGAAAATCACATAACTTTTATTAAAGCTGTACAACGTCGATTCTTAAAGTGTCTATCTTTTAAATCTAGTGGTATTTATCCTCCAATTGGATTTTCTCACATCATAGTTCTACAACAGTTTCTGCTTCAATCACTCCGCAACCAAAGAAAGACTAATTTATTAGCTTTCTACATAAGCTCCACACTCAACAGCTTAACTGTGATGATATCGCACATATGTTAGAACGCAATAAATCTTGCCTATCTGTACGTAATTCTACTTACTTCTACTTTAAAACACCTAGAACCAATAGACTCAAGTTTTCACCATTACACAGAATGTGTACTGCATATGAAGATGTACGTGTAATTATTGATATAATAAGATACTCAATCAAGGACCTAAAACAATTAAAATTTTAACAATACAAGTGGTTTTTATTTCCTCTTGCTTTAGTATTAATTGTGAAATTCGGTGTTCTTTTTATTTGTGTTTATAGCTTCTTTTTTCTTTTCTATTACTTAATTTTAGTTGCATTTTAATTTTATTTTGTTGTATTTCTGCTCAAATATGTGTATTTGTCTTTTGAACATGTGAATGAATAAATAAAATAAATAATCAATAAAACCCAAAATACTCCCAATGCTGTTTTCACTATCTGTTCCAAAATTGATAAGTATTCCGCTACAAACAGAACACTGCATGTTATTATTCGCACTTAGTTTGAAAACATTAAAAAGAATTGAATTTGTTCGTGAGAATGGATAGTCTTCCGACGGGAGGAATATACATTTATAAGTTAATGTTTAGTATTTTGCAATAGTATACTTGAAATTTGCAAAGCAAACTTATAAACCTATTAAGGTAACAACAAATTCATGGCTCTTAAAACGTTTACAGTAACAACACCTCTGGGGCAACTTTCCAAGAGTAAATTCCATGTAGATGAAAAAAAGTTCCATTAACTACATTACGATACATCATTTATATGAGACATCTTATTGTTTTTCACAGCATCATCGACTATTAGATAACATGGAGTTTTTTGATAGTTTTATACTATAGTCCGTTTCACGAATCAGCATAGTAACGTTACACACTAATTCTTGTAGCCAAATGTAATCCAAAACTATGTACGTGTAATATTTAAGAGAAATAAATGCTAGGTGCTGTCATCACTTTGCGCTGTTGTTATTAGTACTTTGCTAAATTTCATTTCATTTAGCATGTCGGCTGTCATTTGTGATTTGTTGCTATTAGCAATTATACAAATTTCTCTTGTTTATTCTGTATTAAAACTGTTCTCTTAAGAACAAATTTCGTTTTTCTTCTATTATTATTCCGAATTTGCGGTGAAAAATATGCCTAATGCTTTAGACAAACGTTCTAGAGAAATGGTATTAGCACCTAATGCATATTTTGAAATGGTACCTTATAATGGGGATGCCATTACTTCCCTTAGGCACTGTCCAAAGTGCAAGTAATTCAGTATTTTATTAATTCAAATACATGTACTTGCTATTAACAAACTTCTACTTGTTTAATACCAGTTTTTGGGGTACATTATCATTATTATTGCATATGCAGTGAGTTAAAATTTTATAGGTTATGAACTTTTTAATTTCTACATATTCATATTACTGCCTGTTGCAAAATTAGGTGTTCTCTGAATTACTATTCATTCGATAATAGCCCTATTTAACTCTTAGAAAATGCATTTATATGCAATGTATGAGGACATAGCAGCTGCTGGTCTATATGATGGCACTACACTGTTTCGTGAAATAGACTATACAGGGTGTCCAGAAACGCTCGTGACAAAGAAAACTGCAAATTCTAGAGCTCATTTCATATCAATTTGACGTAAATCTTGTTATCCAAACATGCTTGCTGAGCGAGTTAGAACTCCTTAAAGATGGAGATGTAGGAACGGTTTCATTCAAATATCTTCAAAATGGTTTCCCTTAGTGATATCATTTTGTACATATATTTTGTGAAATGTGCCTAATCGTATGGCATTGAAACAATTTTTAATTGTAGTCATAAGCGGCTCATTTGGGAGGGTACACATTTTTATTCATTTTTCTTATCTAAAGTCGCTATGACACACCGTTTTCTAAAAAAATCGATTTGAACTTTTCATGTGTCAGTGTATACTTTTCCATTGATTAACAAATTCATTTCTAAATTATGAAAGGTGGCTATGTAAAGTAAACATTATAGCAACTGTATGAATGTCAAACTGTTATGTCATAACCTGTTTCCAACTAATGATTTGGCTTTTCTAAAGAAAAAAAAACAAATACGAGTCGAGAATAAATTTTTATTATACAAACCTGTAGATGATGAAATTAGTAATGAAAAAGAATAGAACAAAATGACAACTGAAAGCACAAAATACAAAAATAAATCTACAACAGATGCTCGACTAGACGGTCCCCTGTTTCTAAGCACAAATTTAGTTGCTAATCCAAAGATTGTCGAATTCTTGCAAAAATTCCAATATTGTTTCGTAGTTTTAAATAATGAGTTATTTATTATTTAGTGTTAAATTAATTTTAATTTTCAAATACCAAGTTTAAAATTATTATAATGGTTTAGTAATGAAGAATATGCTGATATGCATATAGTGTAAGATGAAATGCAATGCAACGCTCGAGCAACGACACACAGATATGCAGATAAATTTCCCAATAGAAGACACCTGCTCCCAAAACATTTACAGTTCTGCATCAAAGAATTAGGGAAACGATCGGTAATTCCCAAAAACAATGAAACTAGAAGCCATGCTGATGTAAGAGAATATGAGGAAGATATTTTAATGGAAGTAGAGGGAAATCTCAAATTTAGTGTTAGAAGATTGGCTGCAACGTATCTCATTTCTAAATCTTCAGTGCGAATTATTAATATGAGAAAAACTTGCATCCTTTTTTGAAAAGTTTGGGTATGCATGACAGTGATTTTTCTGTTCATGTTGATTTTTCTAATTGTGTTACGTTTATTTTCGGGATAAATTAAATACCCCTTTTTCCTTTGTTAATTCATTACCCGTTCAAATAAATTCCGTTGCTATTCGTAAATCCTTCATCAAAATCCTATATATTTTACCTGATCAGATTAATCCCGCTTTACAATAATTTTTAAAGCAAATCTATTTGCTTGGAAACGGCAAGTTTATAATAAACTTTAAATAAGTCAATACCTTGTTTTAGGTATCCTTTAATTTGTTAAACATTCCAATAACGTGCTACGTTCAGCAACGTAGTCTAAAAATAAGAAAATAAAAACGAAGAAGAAAAAAAAGAAATTGACCAGGCTCAATTGGCAAGTGGGCGGGGTATTATACGTACAAAAAAATTAAGGGAGGCCTGAAATAAAAATATACTCACTCACACATAATCAAACATTTGCAAACTAAAAACCTCTAATTTAAAAAAAAAACAACATTATATACAAAACACAGTATTACCAAAAATAAACAATTCGTAGGTATACAATATACATATTTACGAATTAAAAAAGGATCATTTTTAACATGGCGAGCTGCAGTGTTTAGGTCACCCTCTACATTAATCTTCAAACAAGAAAAAGGAATTACCGGACTAAAAATCACTGCTCGAAATCAGCATTGTAAGTACGGAATTCTATACATAAAATTATCCTAATAAAGAAATCAGTACACATTATAATATCCTCGCACATACAAACAACCAGTCATTTTACCACCAATAAGGTGATGCATCCGTAGACCCGTGTAGAAATGTTTCTAACAACTACCTGGTACCCATATAAGAAAATTAGTGTATAAACAGTCACCCTCGAGTCATCACCGTCGGGTTGGCTCCTACCGTCTGTAAAAATAGTGTGACACAGAGGTGCGCATGATCCCGTCTTGGGGTGGTTCTCCCATCACAACAAGGGGCGACCATTCATTGTGGCTTTTAGGGTCGCCAAAAGGAGCTATAGTAATTATAAATAAAATTAATTTATCGTCGTCGAAAAGTACAATTTTATAAAACCCATAAATACTCACTACGCTGTAAGACGTGCGCGAAATTTTTCGTACAGAAAACCGAAAACAACCAACATTCTACACGTGTTTTCGTTGTATAGATTGAAGAGCAAGTGAATATTAATTTCGTTTCACTAATGACCAGAACTCAAAAGTAATAATGTTGTCAAGGAAATAAAACTGGAAAAACATAGTTCATTGGGATAATACACAGCTTTATTTCAACAAAGCTTTCAATGGAAAACACCTAAGAATCAATTATCAGATACCTACAATATCACCTGTTTAATTTTAGCATAAACGTTATTATGTTGAGGAATTCTTAGGAGTATTTATTATTAATAGGCTCTAGGATGTAACAATAGGAATCAAATTTGTACAAATGGATAAATAAATTAACACATGAAAGAGTTATTTTAATTTACTAAATTAATTTTCGTTTTTAACGCCAAAAGGGATTTGAGTTGAAAATTATTAGACCGCATATTTCTTATTAACAGAAAAAAATGTAAGGGATATTCAAAATAAACGTAACAAACATATAATGGTTTTCTCTAGTGTTCCAGTTTACAGACTCATAGAACTAAGGTCGAGCACCATCCGACAAAACCGTGTCTTGATAACAAATATTACTCTGAGCTCTGGTCATTAGTTAAATGAAATGAATATTCACTTTCTTTTCGATTTATAGAACGAAAACATTTGTTTAATTTTTGGTTGTTTCCGTTTTTCTTTATGAAAATTTCAGGCACGTCCTACAGCGTGGTGCGTAATGATGAATTTTATAAACCTGTACTTTTCCGCGTATATAAACTAATCTTTTCGTAATTATTGTAGCTTCTTCCGTCGGTGGACCTAACTGCCCGTGGGATTGCAGCCCCTTTTTGTTACGAGAGGACACCACTGTGTGTTTTCGCCGTTGGACATAACAGTCTGATGAGTGGCCGCCCCTTTTTGGTGTAGGTGCACAGGTGGCATGGTTCCAGGCAGTAACCAGATTGGTTCGTATATAGCTCTATAAACATTACTGAACGATGGTAGTACTTATGGCCGTCATATGGGGGCATTGCTGTTTGTGCTGAATGACTCAGAGTGGTAGTGGCAAAATGATTATTTTTAATTAAGGGATATGGGTTGGTACGCTACAACTATTTAAGAATTGGGTTTTCTTCTTTTGTGGGACAATTGGATAAGTTAATTGTATGTTTACGGAGAGGGATTTCAAACTTTTTTTTAATTTGTAACTCTGGGTTAATTCAGGGATATGGGTCGGTACGCTATAACTATTTAAAAAGTTGATTTTCTTCTTTTGTGTGACAATCGGATAGGTTAATTGTATGTTTACGGGGCGGGATTTCAAACTGTTTTTTTTTAATTGGTAACTTTGGGTTAATTAAGGGATATGGGTTGGTATTCTATAATTATTTAAGAATTTCAGGTATGTAACTTTAGGTTTACTGTGAGAATTACGAGCTGTGGTTTTTAGGGTTGAATTGGGGTTTTTCTTCCTTTTTTTGGTTGTTATTTCAGAGGGGTGACACCTTAAAGACTGCAGCTTGCCATTTTTGAAGCAATTTGGTTGTTCTGCCAGATAGATATGTACATATTTTGTTTTAATTAGAGGCTTCTCTTTTTTTGTAGGTTTTGTTGTAAGTTCTGAATGAGTGAGAGCATTTTTTTCTTTTATTTTTCAGGCCATGCCTCTATTTTTGGTATTAGTACAACCCCGCCACTCGCCGATTGACCTCGGTCATTTTCTTTCTTCTTTCCTTGTTCTTTTTTTAAGCTACATCGATGCACGTAGCAATTGGTTGTAAAATAAAGAAAATCAAAACCAAAACTTTTTCTCAAATATTTTGTTTTGTGACAAAGCTACTTTTACTGATGGACTTTTTAATATGCATAATGCGCAATATTACTCTTACGTTGGTGATAATCCTCATGCTATAAAAGAAACTAAATCAGGGAAAGTTTAACATAAATGTACGGATAGATAGGCATACTTGGAGATAATCTGCTTGGACCTATAGAATTGTCCAATCGTTTAAATGATAAGGATTATCTAGTCTTTCTATAAAATACTTTGCTCTATTTATAAGACGGTATTAATTTACATATTCAGCAGAGCTTGTGGTTTCTACATAATGGTTGTCAAGCTCACTATAGCAACAGAATTGTTTGTGATTTTTTTAGACAATAACTACCAACAGCGGTGAACCAGAAAAGACGGTTCAGTTGCTTAGCCGGCTGGGTTTCCAGATTTAAATCCTTGCAATTTTTGTGTGGTGCCATCTAAAATCAATTGTTTATTCGCAACCAATAGAAACACGTGATGAGCTTTGGGAAACTAATTCAGGATACCTGTGATGAATTTAGAAACAATATTGGTATTTTTGCAAGAATTGAACAATCTTTACATAAGCAACTAAATTTGTGCTTAGAAACAAATGGTCATCATCGTCTTGACTAATTTCATCATCTCAAGTTTGTATCATAAAAATTTTATTCTTTACTTGTATTTATTTTTTACTTTAGAAAATCCAAATCATTAGTTGGAAACAGTATTTGATGTAAAACAGTTTGACATTCATACATTTGTTATTATGTTTACTTCCATAGCCATCTTTCATAATTTAGAAATGAATTCGTTAATCAATGCATTGACACATGAAAAGTTCAAGTTGATTTTTCTAAAATGGTGCATCATAACAACTTTAGATAAACGAAATATTTTTTTCGAATAAAAACAAAATTTGCTACATGCTATGTCAAAATGGCAAAATTTGAGACAGAAAAGTTATGAATAAAAATGTCAAATACCCCTCCTAAACGAACCGCTATAATTACAATTAAAGATCGTTTCCATGCCATACGATTGGGCATATTCCACAAAATAATGTTTAAAAATGTTATCGCTTAAAAGAAAACCGATTTGAAGATATTTAAATTAAAACGATCCTACGGCTCTAACTTCCTTGGCACGCATGTTTGATTAACAAAATTTAGGTCAAATTATCATGAAATAAGCTGTAAAATTTGCAGTTTTTTTAAGAGTGTTTCTAGACACCCTGCATAAAGATAATCCTTCATCTTCTAGTAAGTGTGCAAAGTTATAAGCAGAAAATAAATATGTGATAATTTTCTTGTACATCAAAATTTTACTTACTGTTATTATTAACTGAAGATATCACGTAACTTCAACGATTACAAACAGAACAGAGGTGATCAGTCAGTTATCTTTTAAATTTTAGGACATGCATGGCAGCAATAACTTTTAATTAATAATAACTTACTTTATTAAATAAATTATAAGGTTTCAGAATAAGATTATGGCGTTTCACTAGTGCTAGATGCATTTATGCTATTACTCATATTAGAAGATTCTACAGTTATCACTTGAGAACTTGATTTTTCTGACATAGTGGTTTCACTTATTCCAGATGGGACAGATCTTGCTGATCCTGATGGAGTTATACTCATTCTAGTCTTTCGCTTACATACAGTAGGTGGTGCCGATTTAAGTGTAAACAGTGACCCAAATAGAATATGCTGCACAACAGGAAATTTCGCCAAAACCTATTAACAAATAAATAACTAAGAGTAACACTATCCTACGACATACCTCATTTCTATACATTTTTATTAATCCACTATTGACCTTAGACCAACTAGCTACCCCACTAATGCCCCATAACTGATTTGAATGCTCAGCAAAAGGCCCTGTTTTAACTGTATTGATGTACTGAATACATCCCAAAAATAAATACTCTCTTGAATACATATCTATGATATCCTGCTGAAGAAATGATACGGGTTCTATCCGTGGATGGGCTGAAATAAAAAAACGTGCACTTTGTAAAAAAAAATACATCAAAAGCAATATTGTTTATATAAGTTAGCAGTCAATATATATTTGTAGGTTGAATAGTTTGATTTGAAGAAAACTCTCCATTACTCTGCTTTATTATTAACCTCCCATTTCATACAATTTGAATGACCTTATATTCATAAATACAGCATTTTTTTATTACTAATATTTGAGATTTTACAAAGCACAATGATGAATTTGCTTGAATATCTTTATCTTTTAGTTTCCCTAAGTCAAAGTGCCTTTCTCCGTTTCCTTTTTTCAAATTTTTAAAATTAAGTGCGGCCTTCATAATTACGATGTTGTGGTCAGTGTCTATATCTGCTTCTGGGAGCTTCTACAGTCTTTTACTTGATTCCTAAACCGTTGTCTAACAAGAATGTAATCTATTTGATAACTTTCCTGTATCTCTTGGCATCTTCCATGTATATCATCTTCTAGCATGATGTTGAAATAATGTGTTTGTGATGATTAAGTTGTTCGTGTCGCAAAATTCTACCAGCCTATTTCTCTTGTCATTTATCGTGCCAAAACCAAATAAACCTACTACCGCTCCTTCCCTACCCTCACCTACCACTGCATTAAAATCCCCCGTAATTATTAAATTTTCATGTCCTTTTACGTATCTTAATATGTCTTTGATATCTTTGTAGATCGCTTCTACCTCTTCGTCACTGTAGCTCGAGGTGGGCATGTACACTTGTATTATTACTGTTTACCAGTTTAGATTCTAATCTAACCATGAGTACTCTTTCGTTCTTTTGTAAATAATTTTCTACACAGTATCCTATCCTTTTCTACATAACTATCCCCACACCCAAATTTCCTTCCTCTGCTCCTGTATGAATTACTTTGAAGTCTCCGAGATACCCAAAGATTTCAAACGTAGCATCACAGTAACTATACCAAAAAAGAAAGGCGTGGATAGATGTGAAAATTTTCGAACAATAAGTTTGACAGCACACGTGTCAAAAATATTAACCAGAATTGTGGAAAGACGAATGGAAAAACGAGCGGAAGAAATACTAGGAGAAGACCAATTTGGGTTTAGGCGAAACAGGGGAACACGGGAGGCTATTTTAGCTCTGAGAGTGATAATGGAGAAAACAATAGAAAAAGGGGAAAGCGTGTATATAGGGTTTGTAGATCTGGAAAAAGCATTCGACAATGTAAATTGGAAAAAATGTTTGGAATACTCAAAAAGATTGGAATGAGTTATAGGGATAGACGAATAGTACATAGCTTATACAAAGAGCAAACAGCAGTAATAGAATTAGAGCAGGAACGTAGAGAAGTAAACATTAGGAAAGGGGTGTGACAGGGATGTGCCCTATCCCCATTGATTTTTAACTTGTACATAGAAGAGGCAATGAATACTGTCAAATGCAGGAAGACATTTGGAATTACTATGCAGGGACAAAAAATTGATATGCTTAGATTTGCAGATGATATAGTGGTATTAGCGTCTAGCAAGGAAGAGTTAGAAGCTGCTCTTAATGAAATGGAAACTTCTAACAGAGAGATACGGTATGAAAATTAACAAAACTAAAACTTAAGTTCTAGTTTGCAAAGGTGGGGAAAATAAATCAAAAACAAGAATACAAGTATGTAACACGAACTTACAAGAGGTTAAGGGTTTCTGCTATCTAGGAAGCCAAATAACGCAAGATGGGAAAAGCACAAAAGATATAAAACAAAGATTAGCACAAGGTCGTGCTACATTTAACAAGAAAAAGCAGCTACTGTGCTCAAAGACCACAAACATAGAAACAAGGAAAAGATTACTTAAAACATATGTGTGGAACACAGCACTGTATGGCTGTGAAGCCTGGACGGTAGGAGAAGCGGACAAGAAAAAGGTAGAAGCCTTTGAAATGTGGTGCTACAGACGTATGATGAAGATATCATGGACAGACAAAGTTAAGAACGAAGAGGTACTAAAAATGGTAGGGGAAAAAAGAAATATGTGGAAAATGGTAAAAAAATAGGAGAGATAGGATGATAGGCCACATACTACGGCATGAGAGAATAGTGCAGAATATATTAGAAGCAGAGATAGGAAAAAAGAGAAGAAGAGGCAGACCTAGGTTAGACTACTGCACACAGATAGTAAAAGATGTAGGCTGTAGGGGTTTCAGGGAGATGTGTAGGCTAGCCCAGAATAGAAATCAATGGAGATATGCATCCAACCAATTCCAAGATGGATAAACTAATGACGAAAAAATAACTATGCTTAAACATGATGATTATTATAAGTAACTACAAGAATTGGTTGGGCAATATTTTCGAATAAAGTTAAATGTGTGAAAGGATTTACTGGAAAACCATTATTTCGGCAAATGTCTAAGTGTTGGGGAATCTTCAAAGCCACAGGTTGCTTGACCCCCTTCACTGAACCTTGCTGAAATAGGGCATAAAATTAGAAAACAATAGAAGAGGAACGAGCTGTATACACATGCTGTGTGAGAATTTCAGGAAACTACGTAGGCTAGCTCAGAATATAAATAAGTGCAGGTACGTAGCCAACCAGTTTTGAGACGGAAACCCTAATGACGAAAAAATAAGCGCAGATAAATCTGAGGATTAGTATAAACAACTAGTTGTTGGTTGCGAAATATCTGCAACTAATGTTGACTGTGCGAAAAGATATATTAGATATATTAAATCAGTAAATGGTTAAGTGTTGGGGGAACTTGGCAGCCACAGGCTGCTTACCTCCCTTCACAACCACTGAAGGTCGGAGAAATAGGGTATATAACTGTAAAACAATAGAAGGTGACCGAACTGCATCTAACAAGAAAGAACAGCGCCTATCAGGAAAGACAACAAACATAGAGCAAGAAGAAAATTATTGAAAGCATATATGCGGAGCAGTCTGAAACGCAGACAGAAAAACGGTAGCAGCCTTTTGAAATGCTGTGCTTCAGATGTATGAGGACGATAGCATGGACAGACAAAGATAATAACAAATAGGTTATAGAAATAGTAGGGAACAAGGATATCTGGGGAAAAAGAGAAACAGAAGGGCGGAATACGTTCTAAGGCATTTTTGGGGAATAGTATGGGATATATTACAAGCAGAGATAGGAAAAAAGAGGTAGATGTAGACCTATATCAGATAGTGATAGATGCAGACTGTGCAAATTTCAGGGAAATCTGTAGGTTAGTTCAGAATAGGAAACAATGATGGTACGCGTCCAACCAGTCCCAGGACTGAAGACCTAATGATGATGATGATGAATCACTACTCAGTAAGTGAGAACAAAAAATTCCAAAAGGGATTGTGAAAACCAATTTCTTTACAATAGGTAATATTGTTTAGTGTTTCGCAAAAACTTCTGTGTGGTTTGATATATAATGATTCATATTTGCATTACTGTTTCTAATTAAATTTTTATGTAAAGATAATATATGATCAATTAACGTATTTGAGGTATCATAATGTGAGTAGGTTAAGTTACAAGTTGAACAAGTATGAGGAAGTTAAAGTATATCTACATACTGCCCTACCCGTTTTCCATTTTCAACAAATGGTAATTGAAATTTTTGATGATAATAATAATAGTATCTAAGCATCACAAATGTGCAACAAAATCATTAAATTTAAATGTAATAAAGTATGATTGTGCAGTGATCAAGATCTATGAGGTACTGCAACTACAAGTTTTAGCCTTTAATTTTATAATAATCGGAAATGTTCAAACAGGGTTATTATTTACATTGAGAACCCTAACAGCGAAATTGTATTTATAATATATTGACTATACCCCCTTGCCTAAGACTAAATTTGTAAATTAAATATTTCTGTTAAAATTTGAACTTTCATCTTGGATTCTACAATTCAAAAGCATTTCGGTAACTCGTATAGAACTCAATTTGTCTTAGCAATTTGTAGTATTTAAAGATTTTTCCAATAAGTTAAGATGTGGTAAGGTGTGCTAACATGAAATGGGAACCTTGAGATTACTAGTCGCACGTGAACTTAACTAATTCACAGAGCTACCTAGCAAACAATGACCATACAATTTTGTTCTACAATTTCTGCAATGCTGTTTCGATAAAAATGGGAACATTTTTATAATAGATAAGAAATTTCAATGTTAAATATGTAGCAAATACACAACAAATTGTAACATGATCATCAATTTGGATATATCTGGTTCCAGGTACTTGTTGCATCTCTACTTAAGTTAACTTGTAATATTACACTAATATTCTAAGTTTATGAAAGTAAATAAATCAGTAACGAATAACCAAACCTATAAGTTGTGAACTTCCCCAAATAAATGGAACAAACTGATAATCATCCAGACTCCATACGCCATGACTTCCTGCAGGTTCCATGCGATACGTCTGTTGTAATTTACGAACTATATCCAAGTATCTATTATAAAAACTTATTAATACCATAAAACACACTTTTGATACAAAACCTGGCAAAAACTTTACATGGTATTGCAGGTTTATCTGTTTCGACAAGAACACCGATCTTAAAAAGAGAACATAAGAACATCAGAAATGAAAGTTCGTGCCCAGTTCCATAATCAATTCGAGTAGCATTTCCAAAACCTTCAATTAAGTAGTACATAATTTCTGGTATAGCACGGTGAAGTGCTTCTGGCAAGACTTCTTGAAGGATTGTAAACGAATTCTAAAAATCTCATTAGTTAAATTAAACAATTGTATAAAATTAGAATACATTTTTTAATTGTTGATACCATGTTCTAAAAGCTTGGTTTCCAAATCTTTGTGGTTGCTGTATAGGTGGTGTTTCATCAATCATAGTATCTAATTTATCTAATAAAATTAAAAGTTTAGAAATAATTGGAGATACACTAGTAGTTCCTAAAGAATTTGGTCGTCCTGTAACAGCTTCATTCATTGCTAGGATGAATCCTATATATTCCTATAATAAATATAACAACTAGAATGTTAATACTATGCACAAGCATATTACAAAATAGGCTTCAGATTTTTCCCATAGTCTCATATCATCTGTTAGTTTAACGCCTTTAGTCGGGACAATAAATTGATGATCTTCAGTAACTACAATGTTTCATTCAATATTATGTACGTTCTAAAGTATAACGTAATACTTACTAATTTCGCTATTCTGTACATTACCAACAATATTGCTGTTTGATGCCGGAACGGTATGAAACATTTTGGATAGATTTTAATATTTGAAAACTTATTTAGAAGGTTAACCCAGTACAGGCTTTTGAAACGTCATATAATTCAATTTCACACCAACTATGATAAACTGAGAAATGTTCCACTTATACTATTTTTTATAATTTTGCTTTGATGGTATAGATAAAAAGGGGAAGTAAAATAGAACACTAGCTGAATTAGCTACAACTTGTTTAAAATGAAATTGCTATCAGAAATTGTGATGCACAGTTATAGCTAAGGCAATATTTTGAAGGGGATTTAACAATTTCTTTTCATTTGATAGTTGTTATCGAATATTTACAATACTACATTAAATTATTGTTTACTTTAATAAACTGTATCAAATTATTAGGTAACAAACCGACGCTAGTTTTAAAATTGTCATTTTTGTTTGAAATCACATCATTAATAGACTATTGAATTCATTAGCAACTAACCTTATGAATTAAAAATAATACATATTCAGGTTTGAATCCTGCCAATTTAAAAACTAATATGATCAACGTTTTACTTGCTGTCATAAAGGGCATAGCCATGATGGCACGTAGAAGACTACGTCCAAACGTGCACACACATACACGCGCGCGCGCCCAATTAAGTAAAAAGTATCTTTATGCAAAGAAGTAAATGCAAAAAGTTACCCTGGACAAGCAGACTCTCGTGATAATGTTTGTCACAAGATACCTTTTGGATTAAGTCATTCAATAAATCTACTAATCCAGAAATAACTTCCTTATATTCATTACTTTGATGCTTTATGGTGTAAATAGACCAGTTATTGTGCACGTTCAAACTTGAGACTCTAGCTCTAAAAACCCACGACAATAATTTTACAGAAGTGTAATTAATTTTTTTGGTCCCATAACATAATACGTATGTAACTCGCATAAGATGCCAACCAAAGGCTATTAATAATGGGGCTGGGTCGGCGTATCGATATATCGATACGTATCGATATGACCCCCGTATCGACCCCCGATACAGTGAAAAGAAATATCGATATATCGATAATCGATATATAACGATATAGAATATGTATCGATACGCAAAATCTCGTTTCGCTCACGCCTATATATATATATATATATATATATATATATATATGTATATATATTATAGTGGTTTTAAAAGATCAAAAATAAATATAAACGAAGCAATTTCAAAACACCCTGTATAAAGGAACAACCAGAAATTACGTGCGAAAGTTATATTAGTTAATTCATTTTTAAGTATCAGGTATTAACGAAATTTAAATAATGATAAATATTTAGTAGGTTTGCAAAGAAATTAAATGGTAGAAGCCAATGCCATTAATTTATTAATTAAAGTGAATTTAATTGAACGATTATTGATATATAATATGCATAAAAGCGTTTAAAAACCCAATAATACCAAGATGAGACGCGTTGCTAACAAACGAATATATCAGTAGGGTAGAAATACGTGGAAAATCCAACTCGTAGAAGTGTTATTTAAAATGTTACGATTGAACACCTGCGTATTTTCTAAATGTCAAGTTCTATTTAATTTGTAGATAACAAACAAATTATTCTAAGGGTTGTCCAAACGGTCGGATGTTTTAGCATGAAATGCTAATGAGAGAGTCCACGTGTGGTAGACAGCGCACAAACAAGAATATTGATTTTCTACCACTCGAACCAGGTTGAAAGAGACGTAGAAAACGCATAAGCATGAAACAACGGTAGCATAGGAGAGATTTGAGAAACGTCAGGTGGTCTACGATTGGTCGATATGTTTTTGACTTGATATAAACACGAGGATAGTGTAGCGTAATTTTCTTAAAATATTATAACGACGTACTGAAATTCGCGGATTTGAAAATCAGGGCGAGTGTAAAATTGTGGGAATGTGTTGTTGTGAGCAGGGGATTTCGGATAAATGTGGCCAGGAGAGGTTACATTGGTAGGATATAAATACTCTAGAGAGCTAGCACTCGCTCTCTTCTCTTTTAACTTCGTGCCCTTATTATTTCGATCGTCCCAAAACAACGTATGAAAGTTAACACGAGTTGTAAGTATTATTAAATTATTTAAATTATATTTCATGGTGATAGCCTCTTGATTAGTACGCGGTTAGTGTGCCGAGATTACTTATTGTAATTGAGGTATCACCTATAATTTTTAACCAACTCGTGTCGGGACGTTTAAGTAACGTAGATTACGGTAAATATTCGTAAAAGACGTATAATTGAAATGGAATTTGGAATTTGGTTGCACCGTGGAGGCGGCGTTTGCAGTTCAACTTAGAAGGAGTTCGTCTAGTAACAGCTAGAAACGGCCTGCAGACCAGATAGCAGAAATAACTACCATCATCTACAGAGCGGAGATCGTTTAGAAATTTCCAGGTAACGATTTGAAATTGTGATTCTTATAAACTGTAAATATTGGGTGACGTATGAGAGGGTTTTTCAAGGTAGTGTGGATTATTTACGTATTGAACATAATACGTGTAAATAACTTTATTATGGTATTTAACTAGAAATTTGAAGGTGTTTATAAAGCTTTTAACGTTCCATCAGAACGTGAAATTTTGTGAAGAGTACATGGCTTTGTTTTTTTTATTTTTTAGAGTATGCAAAGTAGTTAGGCATACATTATGCATAATTAGCTGGGTATCATGAGCTCACCCTACCCCAGAGTTTACTTAGATTAAAAAAATAAATAAATAAATTATAAAGGAATCTTAGAGAAGGTATTATTCAAGGCCCATTTACTCCAGGTACATTTTATGTGTGATGTTTTAAAAATAAAATACAGGACATTACAAAATAAAATTTACTTAAGTGTAACGTGAACAATGAAATATGGACAATATTGAATTCTTTTGTAAATAGTAATAAATAAAAGATTGTATGTTTGTTGTATTTTGTGGTTTTATTGGGAGTGTGCGTGAATGATAGAATATGAGAGTGAATATAGATATCCAAAAGGAGGTTCACATGAGCTAGCCGGAAGCAGTTGAAGAAAACCATTCAACCGAGGAAGAGACAAAAACGGGTAAGGAATTTTTTTTTTGTATTATTTAATTTTGAATTTTCGAGTTTTGAAAATTTTATAAAGTTTTCGAAAATAATTTTGTTGGTGAAGATTTTACCCGAGTTCCACGGCAATTTATGACAGCCCAACATTGGGGCTCGAATGTTTTTGAGAGAGTACTAAATTAGAGCAGAGCATACACGGCAATATATATATATATATATATATATATATATATAATAAAAATTTAATTATTTTGATAACAAACAACCTTAGGTGAAAAATGGAATTATCAATAAATACATTATTTTAAAACGATTTGTGAAAGAAAGAGTAGATAAATTATCGATGCGCATCGATTCGTACCGATACGTATTGCTACGTCTCGATACGTATATTTAATCTAAACGTTCCGATACGAATCGCTATATATATCTATACGATACGTATCTATACGAATCGATACGCACCGATACGCATCGATACGCACCGATACGCATCGATACGAATCGATACGTATCGATACGTAACGATACGCACCGATATGCATCGATACATATCGATACGTATTGATACGCATCGATACTTATCGATATTCGATATATCGATACATATCAATATAGAATATGTATCGATATTCGATACGCAAAATCCCGTATCGCCCACCCCTAATTAATAACTCATACGGTGAGAGTTTTTAAACTTCTGAAGATTAGTTGCTCAAGATCCAATGTAAATGCTTTACAACATTTATCTTGTAAGTATAGGTATAAGCAACCTCTTGTACTTGCTGATCTAAACTTCAGGTTTGTTTAAAATATTTTGAAAAAAACATAGCAGCAAAACACTTAGTATCGGAAGAGTATTTTTCATTCTTTTATATTGAAACATCTTGCGAAAGCGTTAAATTTAAACGATGTATCATGCAGTGCATAAAAGTTTCAGTAGGAAACGATTGTTTTACTTTAGTTTGAAGGCCAGTCATGACTGCTGTTCCATCGTAACTTGAACTAAATCTTTAGAACCACAACCTAATCTTTAATGGTAACGCAAAAAATTCTTTATAATGATGCAGTTATCCTCCGAGAATATTTACATAACGGATAACAAGAGACAATTTATAACATCGGTTGTTTCTACTAATACAATAGTAACAAATGATGCGTGTTTTATTTCATTTTTAATTTTATTCAGCATGTGGGATCTTATGGTTTACGTTGCGTCATTTTGAAGTTGAATGAAAAGCGGTAGCATTTTCTAAACGGTTTTAAACGCAAAATGATAATTTCTAAAAAGTTAACCAAAATATGTAAACCAGATTTTTAATGTATCCCCTACAAAAATAATGTTACGAGCTACTGTTAGGCAACCCGTCAAACACACAAGCACCGTAAACAATGTATATTCGACGGAAGCCTGAAACTTTCTGGCATATACTGGAGAATGAATCATCTATTTAATTCAAGGTATATATAAGACCACTGATGAAGTACAAAGTTAGTCTATACCTAAATATCGAATATAAATTATATCGTGTGAAGTTAGTTAGTTAGACGCTTTTGAAATTGCAAAAGTAAAAATAAATTTGGGTTATGTGAACGTGTATATTGTACTACCAGCTTGTAAAATACATAAATAGACAAAAGTGTAATAAATAAATAGAAGTGTTAGTGTTATTAATGGACCTAGGGTTAAGAATTTAGTTTAAGAAGGTATTAGTGCTTGTAAATAGCGTTAGTGTGATAGTGCTTCACTGTAATTGGACAGAAAACATCTATAAATAAGGCATATACTGTTAGTTAGATTTGTGAATAGTGAGTAATAAAGACTTTTGTTTCTACTTGTTTTAAATTAGTAAAATGCGTTATAGTAGCCCGCTACACTAGTATCAGGCTGTGTAGAGTATATAGTGATTAATTTAAAAGAAAAACACACAAGTTTAAAGACATTTAAGTAGTTTGTATATGCCTGTTACATAAAGCCAAAGTAAAATGGACTCCGAAACTTTAATAAATTTCCTTAAGGATTTTAAATCCGGTATGGAAGAAAAGTTAAGTGAAAATACTGCGAAAATAGAAGAAAAGATTAGTGAAAGTGCTGAGAAAATGGAAGAAAAGCCAGCTAAACTAGAAGTGACACTTAGTGAAAGCATAGTGAGGTCAGTTGAACTGGAACCAACCCTTAAAGAGTTTAAATACGGTATGAAAGTGACACTTAGTGAAAATGCTGCAAAAATGGAAAAAAGTTAAATGAAAATACAGCCACGCTAGAACAAAGATTTATGGAAGGATTTATTGCATTGAAAGCAGATTTCACTGAACAGGTAAAAATAGTTGAGCAAAAGTTGGACAGTAAATTGGTAAAAATGGAAGAAGATAAGATGAGGTTACAAGAACAAATGATTTCACAAATAACGCGACCACTTAAATTAGCAAACCATGTTGTAAAACACAACATCCCAGAAATAAGAAGCATGGAAGGAAGCGAGTCAATATCGTCAAAATTTAGAGTGAAACCACCCACTTTCGATGGTAAAACACCTTGGCCCTCATATTTGAAACAATTTGAAACCGCTGCAATAGCCAACGGTTGGTGTAACAAAGTGAAGGCTATCTCCTTAATAGTGGCTTTACGGGGGGAAGCTCTTAACATCTTGCAAACGATTCCCGATCGCCAGCAGAATGATTACGGCCTCTTAAGATAGAAGCTTGAGATGAGATATGGAGACGCTCACCATGCACAACTTAAGAACCGCTCGCAAAAACAAATGAAAGCCTGCAAGAATTCGAAGCTGACATTGCCAGATTAATTAGACTGGCATACCCAACGGCACCAGAAAGCTTCCTCGAACAACTGGCTGTTCAAACATTTGTAGATGGCGTTAAAGATGGCGAAATACTGCAAGCGCTAAGATTAGCATGAACAAAAATGTTAGATGACGCACTGGCTCATGCGCTTGAATTTGAAGCAGCTAAGCAGACATTACACAGGATGAGTCACAAAGTTTGGTCTGCCTTAGAAGAACCTGGTCAATCGCAGAACCGCATAGAAGAAATAATCACCCGTGTGTTTAAAAAGTAAAAGGCAAAAAGGATGGAAAGACAACGACCTTACATGTGATTTTTCAATGCTCCCCTCAAAAGTACTACATTGGCCAGGAAGCGAGTTTTTTTACCTGGAAATTTTGGAATTTTGCCGAACCCTTGCCGTTCCAGGTAAGGTAGGGATCTTTAACGTGCGTGACAACATTTATACACGGGACCTCCATTTTACCTCTCATCCGAACGAGGGCGTATTTTTGTGAAAAATGCTTGCTTAACATTTTTCAAGCGGACCGTGTCGGGATTCAAACCCGGGACCTTGGGCGTATGGAAAGACAATGACCCCGGAGATGGCGTCTGCAATGCTGGAGCTGTGGTTAAGTTGGTCATATACAGAAACGCTGTACTAAACAAAAAAAAACAACCGGTTGAGCAGCAGGAAAAATAAAGCAAGTCGACGTAAGGGGGTGAACGTCAACAGCACAACGTAGTGCACCGAAAATTGTCATTCGTGCTGCATCGTCGATGGGAAGTCTGGATAGCACTTATATCGATGGTGGAATTAATGGTAGGGTTGTCCGATTACTCGTGGATACAGGAGCGACAAGGGCTATTGTAAGACCAGATCTGGTTGGTCGTGGAAAAGTGCTACCTGCACCGGTATGTCTTCGAACGGCAAGTGGTGAGAAAATTTCTACTCACGGAGAGGCTGCCGTTACGTTCGCAATTGGAGACAAACTAATTAATCATCGGGTATTGGTAGCTGAAATTATAGAAGAAGTGATTTTGGGAATGGATCTCATGAGAGAATATGGGTTTCATGTGAACATGAATGAAAATGTGCTACGGATAGATGATGATGAATCGGGAATGGGTCAGGAGGAATTACTGATTGGAAGAACGCTGGTAGAGTTTCGAAATATGATACCAGTAAGAGTGCTAAACATTAATCAGCATACGGTGACCTTGAAGAAAGATATGATTGTGGGAAGTTGCATTCCAGTATGCCATATTAAACGTTTGTTTAAACGACACAAAAGATAAACCAGCCAACGGTTGCTCGCAGAAATTGCCGGATATGTTGATACGTGTCAAGGATTAAACGGCGACCAACTGGGCAAGGTAAAAGAACTGGTCGGACGATATTGAGATGTGTTTGCACTGGATGACAATGAGAAAGGAAGGACAAATGTTCTACAACACAATATCAATACTGGAGATGCGCAACCGATAAGACAACACCCCAAGCGGCTTCCTTTAGCAAAACCTAAGGAAGCCGAGCAAATTATTACCGACATGGAAGAAGAGGGAGTGATTGAACCCTCGAATATTCCATGGGCAACCCCGATAGTGCTTGTCAAGATAAAGGACGGGTCGACAAGGTTTTGTGTAGACTACCGGCGGCTAAACAATGTGACAAAAAAAGACAGCTATCCTTTGCCCAGAATTGATGACACCTTGGATACTCTATCAGGATCTAAATGGTATTAGACCTTGGACTTGAAAAACGGATACTGGCAGGTAGGCTTGGAGCCAAACGATAAAGAAAAAACTGCGTTTACAATTGGAACTGGATTATGTTCAAGGTCATGCCCTTTGGATTATGCAAAGCCCTGCTACTTTTGAACGATTGATGGAGTCGATACTGCGTGGACTGTCCTAGAAAACATGTCTGGTGTACCTAGACGACGTGATAGTGTTAGGCCTGTTTTTTGAAGAACACCTTAAGAACCTAGGGGAGATATTTCAAAGACTACGCGGGGCAAACTTTACATTGAGCCCCGAGAAGTGTCACCTATTTGGAAAAGAGATTAAATACCTAGGACATGTCATTTAGGAGACCGTAATAGAAGCTGACCCTGACAAAATAAAAACGGTACAAGAGTGGTCTACACTAACAGATATACACCAACTACGCAGTTTTCCAGGATTGTGTACATACTACCGACGTTTTATACTTGGGTTTGCGAACATTGCCAAACCGTTGACAAAATTAACCGAAGATGGACAAGAATATGATTGGAATGACAACTGCCACAGTGCATTTGAACAACTGAAACAGCTACTAGTTACAGCACAAATTTTGAGTTATCCACGGATAGAGGGGAAATTTGTGTTGGATACCGATGCAGTAATACAGCTATTGGAAGCGTTCTTTCTCAAGTACAGGACGGACAAAAAAACATTATTGGGTATTTTAGCTAGGTTTTATCGCGACCAGAAAGAAACTATTGTGTGACAAGAAGGGAGCTGTTGGCCGTCGTCAAATCCGTAAAGCACTTTTATAAGTACTTATACGGCCGTAAATTCCTGTTGAAAGCAGATCATGCTGCACTAAAATTGTTACTGCAGTTTCGAAATCCTGAAGGGCAAGTTGCAAGGTGGATAGAGCGGCTGCATGAATATGACTTTGACACAGAATATCGTGTAGGAACTAGCCATCGGAATGCAGACGCTCTGTCAAGGAGATCTTGTCCGGTAGACTGCAATCATTGCTCCAAGATGGAAGAGAAAATAAGTATCATCCATAGAATGACGGTAACCGATAATACTTGGCAACCCGAAAGAATACGAGAAGACCAGGGGAATGACGCCGAATTGGGACGTATTATTGAGTGGAAAAGTAGAGAACAACGACCAGCTTGGGAAGAAATTAGTATTTTAAGTAGGAGGCTGATGGCATACTGGGCACAGTGGGACTCCTTGGTGATTGAAAATAGAATCTTGAAACGACACCTGGAATGTGAAGATGGCACTGAGAGACTTCAAGTGATAGTGCCGAGAAGCAGAGTGCCGGAAGTGTTGCAACACTTACACGATGGTATTTCCGGAGGGCACTTTGGCGTGAAAAGAACACTCGAAAGAGTGAGAGAACGATTCTATTGGGTGAACTGCAAAGAAGATGTGAAGGAGTGGTGCCGGAAAAGTGAGTTGTGTGCCTCTGGAAATGGCCCGGTTACAAAACGGAAAGCCCCAATGAGACAGTATATCGTGGGGAATCCTTTTGAGAGGGTGGCCATTGATATAGCTGGTCCGTTTCCTGAATCAGAGAAAAGAAATAAATACATCTTGGTTGCGATGGATTATTTTACCAAATGGTCGGAAGCGTATGCTGTACCTAACCAAGAAGCCAAGACGGTTGCAAATGTACTAGTGAGGGAGTTGTTTTGTCGCTTAGGAGTTTCCTTGGAATTACACTCCGATCTAGGTCGGAACTTCGAATCAGCGTTGTTCCAGAACGTCTGCAAGCATCTTGGAAAGTTGAAAGAATGAACAGGACGTTAGCAAAGTACCTAGCCAAAGTTGTCGCTGAACATCAACGAGACTGGGACCAATATTTACATTTATTCCTACTGGCGTACCGATCTTCGGTACATGACAGCACAGGATATTCTCCTGCTTGCGTGATGTTAGAACGTGAATTACGGCTACCATGTGATCTTCAGTTTGGAATTAAACCTGGAGAAGAGATCGCAGGTGAAGATTACGTTAGTAAGCTTCGTGAAAGATCAAATAGCATTCACGAAAACGTCCGAAAGAATATCCAGGCAGCAAGCGATCGAATGAAATCACAATATGACATGAGAGCACAAGAAGGTGGTTTGGAGATTTAGTGTGTTTGTACAATCCACAAAGAAAGCGTCGGTTGTCGCCAAAATTACAAAGACAATGCGAAGGTCCGTACAAAGTGTTGAAAAAGATTAATGATGTAGTGTACCGGATCAGAAGAACTTTCCGTGGTAAACCGAAAATGGTACACTTTGACCGTCTAGCATCTTACGCTGGCAACAACCAGGAAGACTCGAGTAATGAGAATGGTGTTCGAAGAGTTATTAATCACGAGCCAAATGTAAATTTTGCGAGTTTTATGACGGCGTATGGTGATTCCGCTAAGGCGAAATTTGGAATTGTTGTTGAAAAACAGCAAGATCTATTTAAAGCACCAGAAGAGTATTCCTTGCACATTGCGTAGTTCAAGATCTGGAAATGTCAAGAGGAATAGCTGTTGTTTTCAAGAAAAGGTTTGGATGTGTGGGTGAATTAGTACAACAGCAGCCAATTGTAGGAAAAGTTTTGGTTCTTCAGGATAAAAATCGTTATGCTTACCATTTGGTCACCAAAAATTCTTCGTGGCAGATACCTAGTTATGGACATCTATGGGAGGCTTTGCTGAATCTTAAGGCTCAGATGATGGAAAATGGAGTAACGAAACTAGCGGTACCCAAGCTAGGCTTGGACTGGATCGCTTAGATTGGACAATAGTTCGAAATATGCTAGAAGTAATTTTCTAGGAAACCAACGTCCAGGTCCTTGTTGCCTACATAGACCAAGAAAAGAGTGTTGACTGTTATTTCCAACGACGTGGTGGATGCACCAGAGGAGATAGCTGGCGACACCGTCATCAGTTATCGAATTGGCGGCAAAATGTATTTACAGTTACGAGACGTAACGGTTTTAAGGGGGGGGGGCAGTGTTACGAGCTACTGTTAGGCAACACGTCAAACACACAAGCGCCGTAAGCAATGTATATTCTACAGAAGCCTGGAACTTTCTGGCATATACTGGAGAATAAATTATCTGTTTAATTCAGGGAAATATATACGACCACTGATGACGTACGGAGTTAGTCTATACCTAAATGTCGAATATAATTTATATGGTGTGAAGTTAGTTAGTTAGACGCTTTTGAAATTCCAAGAGTAAACATAAATTTGGGTTATGTGAACGTGTACATTGTACCACAAGCTTGTAAAATACACAAATAGACAAAAGTGTAATAAATAAATAGTAGTGTTAGTGTTGTTAATAGTGCTAGGGTTTAGAATTTAGTTTAAGAAGATATTAGTGCTTGTAAATAGCATTAGTGTGATAGTGCTTCACTGTAATTGGACAGAAAACGTCTATAAATAAGGCATATACTGTTAGTTAGACTTGTGAA
Source organism: Platerodrilus igneus (assembly GCA_036346225.1). Classification (NCBI taxonomy): domain Eukaryota; kingdom Metazoa; phylum Arthropoda; class Insecta; order Coleoptera; family Lycidae; genus Platerodrilus; species Platerodrilus igneus. The sequence continues at coordinate 2,288,274 of JARFIW010001018.1, forward strand.
TAGTGATTAATAAAGACTTTAGTTACTACTTGTTTAAAATTAGTGAAACGCGTTATAGTAGCCCGCTACAATAATCATACACCGTAGATTGAACGATCGTTGCAGGTCATTTGAATAGCACCAAATGTTTTTCAGTACGTCGCCCAAGTCGATGTTGAAAAAGTTCTTTGTTTAAATTGCCACGTACGCAAGTACACCAATGAGTTGTAGTACTATCTTGTTTGAGATGATTGCTCCAACGTATTAAAATCCTTGGAAACAACCGCAACTGCAATATATCCAGCTATGTTATGTAAGTTACAGTGTTTTTCTGGAAGAAGAAGGGCGTACACTTTTGTTTTGAAAACTGCACAGAATACATTAAGTTTGTCCAAATTTCTATTGTTCTACGGTCATGCGAGGATTTTATGAAAAAGTATAACACACTGTGTCTGTTACTTTTCGCTGACATTAGACGTTACTCATCACTAAACACCACATTATTAGTAAATTATTCGTGTCTTCCTGTACCACATCTTACATCGCATTACACAACCTTATTATTAACGATTTGAATCGGAATCGATTGTGTAAAGTCTTACACAATTATCTACAGAAATCGCAGCTTTTGACTTGCTGCAGAGTACGCCCCTTTGTCTAACGATCTCCTCTATCCAGTCCGGTGATTTTACATTTTTTTATGAATCCCGTTATCTTACATTGATTATACAACCGTATAATATTCTGCTAGGTTAGTGAATCTCGCTGATACTGTTTTATAAATCAAAAACTACTCGCATACTGTAGTACACAAAACGCCTTTTAAATTTGCTCAATGCCTTGTTCGGTTTATGTATCATTGAATATTGAATCTGCAATACTTGTGAAATAATTATATTTAAAATTCGATGATTTTCACGCTATATGTAACTATCTAATGATTTCCATTGATTCACATTTAAACCTTACTGAAACATTTACAATGCTTTATAAATACAACTAACAGTTCAAGGACATTAGCGCTTTGTTAAACACTTCAGTTTGTCTTAATATTTACTTTATTCTAAACGTTTTGCACTGTTTTAAAAATCGACGTTTTTATGGCAGGCTAAAAGTCATAATTTTCAGTATCCACTTGTCAAAACAACGTTAAGGTAAAAACATCAAAGCTTTAATCAAAATTTTCGTTTTTTTTATTACTGTTTCATGATTACTTCAATTGCACGGTTGTTCCTGTTTTTTCAAAAACGATTTAACCGAATATCAATAGTTAATACTTTTTGGTACATTCGCCAAAACTATATTAACAAAGTTAAACCAATAACACCTTACAAGCATGAAAAAAATTACAAATTCGTTTTTGGAAAGCTATTTCCAAGTATAGCACTGGTTTCGAAAACTTTTGGTAGTGACATAACAAATATAGATGTCGAAGAAAACATAACACATTTACTTCTTCTTGCAAAAATTGCTTTAGAAAAAGGGGATGCTGAACGAGCCGAAGCAATACTCAATATGGGATTAAAAATATCTAATGATCATATGGTTTATATAGGAATCCCACATATATATGACTTTTTAACGAGCATAGCACTTGCTCAGGGCGACCTTGAAAAAGCTGAAAGGTTATTAGTTGACGCGATAGAAAAAATGACACATCTTGGTACATCTGAAAACAATCATCATATAATAAACTTTAAACTTAGGCTTGCTCGCATTTACAGCAGCTTTAACAACAAAGACTTAGCAGAAATTGGTTTCAAGACATGTATGGACACACAAAAGTCCAAAATACTCAACGGCGATAGTAGTTCTAGAACAGGTATGCTGTATGTGAATGTATTATTTTGGTATGGAGTTCATATGATAAGAAATGACCAATTTGGTGAAGCTAAAAAACTGTTAGACAGAGCATACGATTATTCCATCAGAATAAAAGGATTATCACCCTATCAAGAAATGGTTATTTTATACACATTAGGTGATTTAAATTTAGAGCTGGAAAATTATAGTATTGCTTTACAAAGTATGCAAAATGCTATACTTTTAGGAAAAGGCATAAGTAGTATAGATTTGCCAAAATGCTACTTTAAGTTAGCGCGTATTTATTATAAAATGGGGGTGTACGAACAAGCTAAAACTAACGCCTTAGAAGCTCAAAGGTTAGCCAAGCTTTTTAATATTCAAGACGTTATAGAAGACTCCGAATTACTGCTGGATGAAATATTCCTAATAGAAAGTAGAAAATAACTTTACGTTTTTCTCACGCTGACATTAAACAACAGACCGCGGTTTTTAAAAATAATATTGTATATTAGATATTTTACAAATGTACTCTAAAACAGTCGCTATGATCTTCCGTTAATACGTACTGTTTATATAAATTTTGTACTATATTGCATACATATTTTATATAATTAAATATTTAAAAAAAGGTTCCAGTTGATCATATGACTATCAGTCTTTCTGGGATTACTCTGCTTGTGATAAGAAACTACTAACAAGTAACATCGTTCTTTTCTCATTTCTAGTGTCCATTGAAAGATCTTTTGTTCCTTTCTATGGGAGGCAACGACAAACCACCACCGATTTATTTTCCCAGAGAATGCCCATCTTTAAGGTACAAATAAAAATAAACACGAAAGTGATATACGTATGTAACGGTTTCACAATCCACTTGACTTGAGTAGATTGTTCCCATTCGAATTCTAGAAACGGCCAAGAATTGATGAGTAGATAGGAAGAAAAAAATCAATAAGGAGGAAGAATGTTTCGAATCGGAGTGTTAAACGTAAGTATTTTGAGGTTAAGGAAGAGAATTTTAAGTTAGAAGCGGTTTGGTTAAATTTAAATTTGGTGGACCGTAGTAAAGTTAGATCGCTAACCAAAAGAAACTTTTAATTAATAGAATTTAGTGGCATTCATTCAGGCAAAAGTAATAGTCATACAGATATGAGCTTTGTTATAAATGATAAAACAGCTGACGCAAAAAATGTTTAAAAGCAGTAAAATTTTATTGCGGTTCTTGTTACATTATAAATGGATCATAGAAAAATATCAAAATAAATGCAAATTATTCAACCTAAACTTTATTAGCTGTGGATTCCAGAAATGTATTCAAAAAATCAATATTAGCAATTAAAACAAATTTATAAGTTATCCGAACTCGGTGGAGTGGAAAGCTTTTATAGCCAAAGTGTGGGACTCTCCAGTCGGCATACCCACCAAAAACCACTCCCTTTGGCGGGTGCGTCTGCCAAACGGCTCCGCCGCTCTGCAGCCTAAAAAGCTCGTTCTACCCAACGCTTCGTATCTGCATTGTACATGTCTTCGGTTCCTCCAAGCAGAGTATGCATTCAAGGTCTCCGTTATATTTTTTCATCCTCTGGAGGTGAACCTTGACAGAAGTGTGTCCTGTCAGGAACCCCACAGTGATTCTAAGCTGTTCCCTGTTTAAACTCAACAGTTTCTGGGTTCTGTTTTTGCTAGGCCCCTTTATCAGCGCCTTGCTATGTGTTAGTCCTGGTCTGCTCTGCCAGTCTCTTTGATGTTGGTTGCACATCCATTCGCTAATATAGTTACGGATGACAGCTTTTCTGACTCCCAAGGCCAGTTCGGGACCTATAAATGACCCTTGCGCCCCCTGTCTTGCGAGTTCATCTGAAATTTCATTTTCCTTGAGACCTTGATGGCCTGGCACCCACTGTAATGTAACAGAGTTTTGTTGTGCCTGTCCATTAAGTGCATCAATATATTCCCATACCAGTCTTGATGACACTTTCTAACTTGTTAGAGCCTTGAGTGCCGCCTGGCTGTCAGACACAATATAGCTGTTGTTACGTGCCGAAAAATCGGCCGTAAACATTTCCAAATTTAGTTTTAATTTGTAAGGATTTTGCGCCAATAATTTAAAAAGACTTGTGCGCGTATTTCCGTCACTTCAGACAGTGCGTTTGCGCAAGGTATTACGCGGACGCGGAGTGTGGGGAAAAGTGGTGAATTTTGGACACGTCGGGACTTGCCATCGAGACGTCACCTAGTGTGGTTATCTTGTGCCGTTATCTTGTCTTTTTTCAGCTATGTAGGTTTCCTGCCTTCTACCTAATTATCGTCCCATACCCTATTCCTGTGTTCCGCTACAAGGAAGAAGGAGAAGACAAATTAAATTTGGATTCGACAAGGGGGCCCAACGAATACCCACGCCCTCAATGCTTCCCGATGCCAGCTGCCGCCATGAATGGTAATGCTGTAAGGAGTCCTACAGTTACGTGAGTATCTTTCTAGTTTTATTTGCATGTGATAATAATTTGAACATTTATATGACGTAATATCTTATTTGCGCGTCATTTTGCAATTATTTATCATTGCTACCAACTACTGTAGTGGCTCGCGTACCGTACCGACAATGGTATAATAGTGGCGCATTCCAACGTATATTAGGTTGAATAATTTGTTTTCTTATCTTCCTATACCTTATAATGTATTAATTAAATATATTTGTAATTTTTTTACTTAAAAAATAAATAATTATTTGAATTTTTAATATCTGTTAACTTAGAAAATTTAGGGTGGTAGCACTGCTGTTGCCATGACAACCTTAAATGAAATGACATGAAATGACAGTTGCTATGCTAATTTAACATGGGTAGCTTGATTTTTGTGTATACCTTTTATTAGTGTAATACTAATCCAATTAATTCTCGTAACTTTATAAAAATAGTGTTTCTAATTTAAATTTTTTTAGATAATAACACACTTTAATTTACCAGGAAGCTGGAATATATACCTTTTAAAAAGTGTGAAATTAACATAACCTTACTTAAACAGGTGTTTGGATTATATAATCTTGTTTGTAAGTATTCTAACTATAAGTAAATAGCTTTATTTTCTATCCATTATGAAGAAAAAGAGAAAAAATCTCTTAAACTGACACTAAGTTTAGTTAAAATAATCATTTTACTTTTGAAATTTTTCTTATTCCATCTTAACTTCTTTTTTGGGTTAACTTTTCATAACTGCCGTTTAAATAACTCTTATAATATCGTACTTCTCTATGATTTTAAGTGTTTCTTAGTAATTTAAACAATTAACTATAACCTACAAATTTCTTTTAAAGAAAATTTTGCTTTTAAATACAGCTAACGCAACTAACTGAGTTTCTTAGTATATCTTTTACCTTCCAAAACGCTGTAATAAACTGGATCTCCTTATATCTGCTCCTTTAAACACTGCAATAATGAAGGGTTAATAACGTTTTGTATTTAAGCTCATTTACGATAGTTGTTGATAAATCCCGCGATATCAAAAGAATATTTTAATAATTTGGAATACTGTTTCTTCTATACATGTATCCTGGAATATTTCTTTTGTGTAGCGAGTATGATTTTGTTTTGATAAAATATTTTTAGATATATCGATATTCCAACGCAGCATTTTAAGATTTATTTGGTTTAAGCGAGATTTGCCATCCGAATTGATCGTTCAGCTGTATGTAAGTCTAGACGAAACCCATGAAGGGCCGGTTGCTCAGCATTACGTAAGTCTAGACGAAGCTTCGGGGTAAGTTTGTCGCTCTAGCAATTTGTGAATCATTTTTTTAAGAATGATGTTGGAATTTTTCTTCATTAGTCTAGGTGAAGCTCAATCGAGGGCTTGTCATCCTAGCAAGTATATGTGTTACAAGATATCTTTCCGTTCTTCAACAATTTTATCAGTAAATCGAGTTTTAATTACTGTTATCTCTTTTTATATCGATTTAAACCACACTAGATGGCATAAAATTATTTTTAAAATCGTTCAACCCTACGTACATCCAAAAATTTTTTACGTTTTATTTCCTTAACGATTTACCTAATGTTTTTTGTCCTTACTATCAATTAGTTAACTTCAATTACTTATTCCTTCTCTTATACAGCACCTACCTTTTATACGTTTAACTTATTTACCTTAAACTAGCTATCTTTTCGCTTCTTCTTGACTTTTCCTTGAATTTACCGTTAGTTATATATCGCTTTATTCTCTAGGTCTCCCAGTATAACTCAGTCGTTTCATTTAATTAATCCTCACACCTTTTTCTACAACATATTATTTTGTTTTCAGTATTTATCTTACATCGTTTAATTTTGTGGTAATTGTCGTAACTTTGGTTGCAATAACTCATTGAATTTTTATGATTGGTTCTAGCTGATGTTTTGAGTGGGTGCTTTTTTCTTTAGGCTCACATAGGAGCTGCGGCCTATTTCATTGCAAGAAATAGTCCATATTCGCAGTTGTAAAAAAACTAGGAGTTTCTATTCCATGTGTTTTTCTTCTGAATTATTACAGTCGCCCACCTTATTTTTTTATCATTACTTGTTTTCTCCTTCTATTAAATCACCAGAACATATACACATTTTTTTCGTTGTTTTTTATTGAACTTCGTGGTGAGGTGCCATCGCTTTTTATTGATATCTTATCAAATTCTCGGTTGTTTTAGCATATTGGGAGAGTGTGTCTGTATTTAACTGCTTATAATTAGGCATTTTTGTGTGTTTATGGCTTACCGTTTTAAAAAAATTACCTTGAAACAGTTGGGTTTTTGTGTGTATGTATCTGTAGTAATACTTTTAAGTTGTTGTGTCAATTTTTGTTTGATTTTCTTATCGTAGTGGACGCACTCGTTAGGAAAATGATTGTACTAATTCTCTTAAGAGTCTAGTAATTTTTTAATTTATGATATATCTTAACTTGTCGGATTAATATCGCAGGTGGTCCTTCAGACCGACCTGTGTTTTAGAGGGACAACTCTCTACCTTCTCTAGGACGCTTGTCCAAAAACTCTACTTTTTCATATCCCGCTGTTTCCGTTTCTGCCTTATCTTTCTTTCGGTAAACTTGTTCTCGTCCCGGAACACCCGTCTACCACATAAGAGTGATTTTTCCCTTACTCCGGGCTACTGACCACATTGGCTAGTTGAGTAGTGTTTTGCTATCTACCTTTACTGTCTTTTTAGCTCAATGCGAGCCCTTCCTCTATTTTCTTCTACCTGGAAGTGTCTCTTATGCATTCCAAATACCCACCTCCCTCTTTCTACTTTTCCTATTTCTACTGCCTTTTCATTTCCGTTAGTCACCGTGTGGTTGCGCGGGGAGTTTTGACAGACACCCGGACCACGTCACTGGGACTCTTTCGTGAGATCATGCGGTGCCGTTCTCAGCGCACATGGCCGCTAACAGTGAACGTATGTATGAGTGTGTGAATGTGTGAGTGTATGTAGAAATATGTGTGGATATCGTGTGAATATCTCACTGATATCAATTAACGCCGGGTGCAGGGATGCACGCAAATGCCTTTGCTGGTCCCTCGTGCTATTTAGTGCAAACGGACGTGCTTCACAGGTCGCTCTATTTAGGGTGCACGAGCATTTCACCATTTAACGGCTCCAAGGAGCCACTCTATCGTTATCTTACCTATTGTCTTTGATAATAACTAGAGTTAATATCTTTATCTTATTTATTATCTTTGATAATAACTTTATCTTAATATCGTTATTTTACCTATTACCTTTAATAATAACTTTAGCTTAATATCTTTATCTTACCTATTACCTTTGATAATAACTTAAGCTCAATATCGTTATCTTACCTATTATCTTTGATAATAACTTGAGATTTTGTTTATCTTTTTATCTTCCTAACGACCAGACGTAGGAATTATTTTTTTGAATATTGAGTAAAAAAGCTAGCCTGATGGTAGCCATGTAATTTGTTAGGTTAGTAATGTAAGGAATTAGTAAGATGGTACTTTTGGTAAATTTGTTGATTCACAACCATGTCATGGACAAGTTTTGATGTGTATTGTTTATTAAGCCAGAGTATCAGTACCTAAAAATTTGCTAGAGTGTAGAGTAACTCACTCTTTTAAACATTTTTAAATTTGGGCATTTTACTGCCAACGAAGAAACAGTCTAGATGCAACGCTCATGTGCGTCTGCACTTAGGAAACTGTAATGTTAGCTTTAGTTTAGTATATAAGTTAGGCGACTTGTCGCATTTGTTTTAGTTTAAGTAGTGTTTCATGCTCCCCGACAAATTTGTGCTGTCGATTATAACTGCGCCACATTAAAGACTCGTGTGTGCACTTATAAATGTAGTCAAAGACAATGGGGCTACACCTTCCGGTTCCTGGTAATCCGGAAGACGTGTTATCGGTCGGAAAAAACCAGGTGGCGCCTAAAATAAACATTTTGTAGAATTTAAGTTAGGATTCATGTAGGTTAGTTAGGATTTAGATTTTAAGATGTTACTGTGCTAACAGTCATTTTCTTTTTTTAAGTTTTTTCTTCTGTGGCTTTGTCGCGATTGTTACGTGCCGAAAAATGGGCCGTAAACAGTTCCAAATTTAGTTTTAATTTGTAAGGATTTCGCGCCAATAATTTTAAAAGACTTGTGCGCGCATATCCGTCACTTCAGACAGTGCGTTTGCGCAAGGGATTACGCGGACACGGAGTGTGGAGGAAAGTGGTCAATTTCGGACACGTCGGGACTTTCCAACGAGACGTCGCCGAGTGTGGTTATCTTGTGCCGTTATCTTGTCTTTTTTCAGCTATGTAGGTTTCCTGCCTTCTACCTAATTATCGTCTCTCACCCTATTCCTGTGTTCCGCTACAAAGAAGAGAAAGAAGACAAATTAAATTTGGATTAGACAAGAGGGCCCAACAAATACCCACGCCCTCAATGCTTCCCGATGCCATCTGCCGCCATGATTGGTAATGCTGTAAGGAGTCTTACAGTTACGCGAGTATCTTTCTCGTTTTATTTGCATGTGATAATAATTTGAACATTTATATGACGTAATATCTAATTTGCGCGTCATTGTGCAATTATTTATCATTGCTACCAACTACTGTAGTGGCTCGCGTACCGTACCGACGGAGGTATAATACTGTGTCTTTTAGTATAGACATCCCTTATACTTTCCCGCACACTTTGCAGTAAGACGTATATTTCCGTTTGAAAAACGCTTAAACGTTCCCCCCGTCTCTCTCTCTGAAGAGTACAGATCCGGACCCGGTCTCGCCCTTACAGCCATCCATGAACCAGACCATGCTGCCCGGAGATAATCTACCCTTCATTTTTTCGCACTCCACATCCTGGGTAACAGTCTTGAAGAGTGTATCCAGCGAATGCTGAGGAGTCATTTGGTCCGAACGCATCTCGAACAGATGCTCTCAATTTCTCCCAAGCAATCTCGTATGGAATGTAATCAATATTAGCAATTATAACAAATTTATAAACAGTTAAATAAAAAGTCGCTTCTTTACAGTAATATTGAAGCGGGCTACTACTACCGCGTTTCTCTAATTAAAAACAAGTAATAACAGGAGTCTTTATTACTCACTGTTCACAAGTCTAATTAACAGTATATGCCTTATTTATAGATGTTTTCAGTTCAATTAACAATGAAGCACTATCACACTAATGAATTTACAAGCACTGATATCTTCTTAAACTAACTTCTTTACCATAGGTCCATTAATAACACTAACACAACTATTATTTAATACACTTCTATCTATTTATGTATACTACAAGCTGCATGTACATTAGCCACGTTCAGCTCATATAGCATTTATGTTTACTCTCGGACTTTCAAAAGCTCAACTACATTCACTATACACGATATAATTTATATAAGACATTCTTATATAGACTAACTTCTTACATTCATAAGCGGCCTTATATATATACCCTGAATTAAAGATATGACTCATTCTCTAGTATTTTCTAGAAGAATTCTCGAATCCTGGAGAATATGTTGTACCTCCATTGTTTGTATGTTTGACGGGTTGCCTAATAGTGGATCGCAACAATAGATCCAAACTGTGTTTAATTGATATACAGACTTTAACGCTTCACCAACAAATATCTTTACAACGTTCGACATCCTTGGCACCCCACAAATCGACCATCACTTGTATCTACCACATGGGTGTTACCTAAGAGATCTCATATAGTCCAGTTACAATTGGACGCTTAGTCGTGTTGCTTAAATTACTACAGGAATCTGTTAAAGCGGCACACTGTATGTTTCTGCATGAGCGAGAATCAAGAATTGTCTTTAAATTTTTTAGAAGCTGTCGCTGTCTGAGCATCTTGAATCATTCGAGGTATAGTTCAAAATTTAGTTTCTTTAATTGTTGTAGGAAGCTATCAATATTGACATACATCAAAGTTACTCTGTGAATAGTAATGTGGTTTTCTGGTTGTCTGTAGTCACCTTGTTAATGCTTCGTAGCAACAGAGATAACATTGGTTTACAAGTTAAAATATTGATATAAACTTATACATTAACATTAAGGGCACGACAGGCTCAAGAAATATTTACAAAAATTTTTGTGTGCGTAACAAAATTCCAAATGTCTTTAACACTAGAACTGAAGAACTTTAGTTTGTAAAATTGCAGAATGCGTTTCTATATTAAAGAATTGAATTGCGACTTCACGACGAAGATCTGAGGTTTGTGCGGTGTAGGAAATGTTCATGATGGTAAGTAACCATGACGCGCGTTACGCTAAATGCAATGCAGCACCTCGTGGCGGTGATTGCAGTTGGATTTTTATAGCTTCGGTACCTTGCGGCCGGTGAGTGAAAATGCTGATGTTCTATGTCGTCATTGGTGGGTAAAATTGAAGTGGGCTGATGACGGAAAGTTTCTAATTCTGGCGTGCTTGTTGGCTTTGTTACGGGCAAAATAGGCGTTAAAAGAATAAAATTTTGACTTGCCCTGAAAAAGCGATGGACCCCTAACAATATAGGGGTGCGTCGGCTAACTGCAGTGGTACAGAAGTAGGTTCCTATGAATAAATGAGAAAATAAATAAAAAATACAATAATAACAAGTAACAAGGTTAAATTTAAAATTTGCTCATTACTATAACACTTACCCTGAAAAGTTTTCCTGCTGTCAAAATCAAGTGGTGCCAAACAGTTTGTTATCGTAATACCTTTGATGCCATTTCTATGTGGAGGACTGTTATTCCTCATAAAACTCCGTTGCTTTGGTATATTAAAGTTGGCCATAATCTAACCTTAACTTCTATTACCTTAAAAATAATTTCCATATACATACAAATATATTTTCCTAAAAATAAATCTTACCCTGTAATCTGGCCAGGTGTTGCTAAAATAAAATTTCTTGAAGGAAATTTAAAAAAATGTATTTCTAAGCCATCAACAAAACTATTCCCAACTCTAAATTTTTTCTGCTCCCTTATTTAATAATTGGATATTTATAAATCCCAAATTATTGGCAATGTCATTCATAAAACAAAAAAAAAACAGTTAAAAACGAACTTCGTGCTATATTATTGTCCTTTCCAAAATACGTTATTTTGATACCTTTACTACTTTATATTTCACTAGTAAATCTGGCATTTCAAATCACTAATTAGTTCAACCAAATAATTATATTCACTTAATTATTGTCTTATTACCAAAATACACATAATTAACATTAAAAAATTCATAATATTGTTTTTAAAACTGTACATGGAATTACGGAAATTTCATTATGGTTTTCTTATAGCTTTGTACATTTACCCTTTATTTTTGATTCACATATTTTAAAATTAACATAGCAACTTCTAATTTCGCGCTCTCATCCGTACTCGTCTATTCGTGTGTCTCTACATGTTGATGTTCACTCATTACCGGTTCCTTGGAAAACTAACTCACATTTCCCCCCCATTCTATTCGGGCGTTCATCTACAGTTTTAATGTTTTATATACCGAGTTCTATATAACCTAATCCAACTTAAATTGAAGATAATCATTATTCCTTAATTTTTAATTTTTTTCATATTATTGCAAAATCCTACTATTGAATTTATGACAAAATGACTAGGGGGAAGTTCGTGTTACCGTGTAAATTTTATAGGTGCATATTTTATTTCTTTATCTGAAACCAACTAATTGCACACATGGTAGTCTATTATATAAAACATGACATTGGTTTAGTAACCCTACATTTTTGTATTTTCATGACTCAGTGTCTGGTTGTTGCATTGTAGTAAACTGTATTTGTGATTTACTTTTGTGGTAATTGCAACAATGTCTACTAAAACCATGTCATATTGCATGGAATTTATAAAACCAACTTGCTAAGGCTCATATTTGGTTTATATAAGAAGGAATTTTCCATCATGCTCTTAACAATTCTGAAAACCTAAAAACATGATACGCTCCCACTAAAACATTTTATGGTTAAAATATAATTGGTTTGTTAACATTCTTGTCGTTTAAAATAATTTACAAGCCGTTATTTAATTTCGCCTTTATAGTTAACAGAAATAAACGATTTTTTTGTGGTTTTCAGTTTAATTGGAATAAAAATATGGATGTAACTGCAAGCCTTGTTTTTAAACACTGTTTTACATGAAAATTATACAGAGTGTTTCAATAACAAGTTAGTCCATTCAAAATCATTTGTTAGCAATCCAAATTATTGTTAGCGCAACGCATGGCGTTACAGCTTTACGTGCCGTAGGGGGTATCTAGATTACCCAGCCTGGGGATTATTCTGATCACCGTGGCTTTGGAAGTGGATATTAGTTGTCTATGGAGTGAATCCGTCCAAGTTATGGAGGTTTTCTGTAGTGCTGTGAGAGATTAATTACAGATATATATTCAATAACCATAACAAGTATTTAACAAACTGAATATAATAGCTTAAAACAGCAAACTTGTTAATAAACATAAAATTTTGAAACTAGATTTTGTATTTTTGGATCTAACATTGGCAGGTAGTTTAGAGTAAGTAAGTTTAAAACTAACCTAATTCAAATTTTTTAAAGAATTTAATAAGACTTTACTGAAATAACTTTCTTACCTTTTTTATTTCTGTTCCTTTTATCATTGTGTTATTTCAGTTTGTATTCGACTTGGTGGTAACTCGACTTCATCTACAATTTTAAATCAACTCAGTGGTTACATACATAGTCCAAAGTAACAGCCGAGATGTTTGTTATTTGTAAATGTAAACTATCTTTGAATTACTTAAATCTTAAAACTTCTAGCTTTCAAATCACTCTCTAAGACAGTACAACTTAACCGAACTTGATGGCATAGTAGGTACTACAAAATTTTTACAAAACTTATTAATTTGATAGTCCAAATTTTCGAAACTTATAATTTAAGAATGGTTTTCAATCCAACCCTTTTTATTTTCTAATATTGAATTCCAGCCGATATGTAAATTCATTAAATTTTTTGTGTTGTAATACACTAACATATTTTTAATACATTTTCTTACATAGTCACTTTCACAACTATGTTACTTGATTTTATTGTAAGCAGTGTTGTTTATAAAAGCTACAAATTTCCTAATATAGCCGATACTCTAATTGGCCAATCACGCGGAGTTTGAATCTAATGTTGGTGTATTCTATTTCAATTTGTATTTGTTATACTATCGGGATTTTCAACAGCGTAATGTTTTGACCACGCTCACATAACCTAATTGATTTTTACTGCAACATTATAGCATCTTAAGTTTGTGTATAATTGGGTTGTGAATATTTATAAATGTACCATGTAAATGCTAATGTTGAGGTGTAAAAAATGTTTTACTTAAAAAGTTGGTTTTAGTGTGCAAGAATTTTATGTACGATTTATATTTTATATTAAATTTGTAATACGCACGTGTTGCGGCATATACTCCATGTTTTAAAATAATACAGATTCAGGTATTTTGATAGTATATAATAACGACAGCAATGGACTCAAAAATCCATTTAATAAGCTCGAATCATAGCTCGCCCAAGTTTCAGTTGAAACGTAAACATTCACCCATTACCTTTAACCAGAATGGTGATTTTGGATCAAAGCGTATTAACTTATCTAGCGATATCAATAATAATAACACAAACAATAAAAACAAATTTAATATTCAAGAACAGCGAAGAAGGTTACCAATATTTGAGCAAAGAAATAAATTACTTGATCTTATTCGCCGACATTCAACATTAATTATTTTAGGAGAAACTGGTAGTGGCAAGACTACTCAGTTACCACAGTATATTTATTCTGCTCGCTTGCAAGAAAATGGTAAAATAGCTATTACACAACCCAGAAGAGTCGCTGCTGTTAGCGTTGCTATGCGTGTCGCTCAAGAGGTTGGACAAGGGGTAAGGCTTTAATAACATAATATAGTATGGAGATATTTGTTAAATGATGGGTATTAGATATAAAGAAATTAATCTTTTTTGTTCGTTCACAAATATGTATATATATATATTGCTGTGATTGTTTGGTAAAATTGTCCTGGCATTGGATGTCGAATTATGCTGTGAATATTCAGGTGCAGCTGTTCTGACCAATATAAGGATGCAATGAATGCTTGCTTAATAGAAAATGTGAGTTCCTACCCTACCATTCCCTTTTTCCTCTTTGGCTAGCTCAGCGACAAATATGCTGTGGATTTTACAAAAATGAAATGAAACAAAGAAATTTTAAGAAACATTTATGAACAATCCTCAACACGTTCAAAAACATTTCATTTACACACATTATCCAAGAAATCTACTTACACACACAGGTATAAATAATGCTTATAAAAGCAATTTACAGCTTAACTTTAGAGAGTAAAAATTATCACCACTTACGTATTAAAACAATCTTTGCCTAATCCTTGTTAATAATTAGAGAACCTCAAAATATTTTATGTGTAAGTCGCAAAGTTTTTGTTAAAATTCTCCTGGATAATCGAAATATTCATGTATTATCACGTGTCAATGTAATTGATCAATGACGTTGAACAAAAATTTTTTATAAGGGTCAAAACGCCTAGGTCTTATCTCAAGATTGCTAAAATTAAATTATCCATTTACAAATAATTTTTATATGCAAAATAAAATTTCATCCTTGCTTAATCTACTTAATAATACTCAAACGTCTTTTTAGGTTACAAAACAAAGTTATATTTGCTCTTTGGATCATCAAATTTTGCTGATATTCTTTTTTTGACCACCTGTTTTTGCTTATAAAAATATCGTCTCAATTGGAATTAACTGCATTGAACAATTCCTGTTTCTAAATTTTTAGAGTTCCCTTTTAATTAACTTTTACGTCTTTGAAAGTACTTTTACAGATTAAAGTAGCCCGTGACTTTTCACCAAGACTCTTTATATTGAAGTAATAAATCGTTGTTGTACTTCATAAAGTAATTATCTATTAACAATTGAATGTCTAAAAACTTCAGTGTTACATGTTGAATGCCGAAAGAATGAATGACCCACTCCTCATTTAAATTCTTCTTTATATAATAAAATAATCTCAATACGTCATAGATCTCGATTGTTCTGATTACTTTCTGAAAGTATTAGTCACCGCATGATGTAACAATCTACCGCAATTTTGCATCATTATCTTTTCATTGAGCTGTCAGTTTTAAAATTTACAGCAATCGGAAAAGTTGTACATTCTTTACTAGTGAATACAACCGAAAGTTGCTAACTTCTGTCATAATTAGAGCTATTAAACTCGTTATTTTTTTTTGTTTTATAGTTGGCCAGTACTATTATGTTCCGCGACTAGACCGTTCATTTGTACAAGATAATTAATTAGCTGTTATTTGCTCATGATTTGTAGCTTTTTAACGTAACTATTATTTATTCTACAATCGTCCCGAAATAGACTTCTTTGAAAGAAAAACTACTCGCAATTGTGTTGTAAGGTTTTAAATAAATAACGTTTATTGATCGATATTTCTAAAGAGAATGAATGCTTGATTTACATTTTTAGAAAAGTATGGAGTTTTACATTTTCGCTGGCTGAAACTTGTATTAAATGGTATATCTTATGAAGTTATTTAGTGTTCTTACACTCGTTTTACAATTTTTATAAAAGCAATGAAACCTGCTTCAAAGGTATTTTTCACATGAATAAATATTTACACATGGATTGAATGAACGCTTTATTTTCACGGATTAAACTTGTTTTTGAGATATTTTTCTAGAGAATAGTTATTTACACCCGTATTTGAAAAACGGGCTTCATTCTTAAATGGTATCTCATAACAACATATATACTTAGAGCATGTTATTTTGTACGGGAATACGTTAATCTTGTTAAAGGAATCTTCTGAGAATATTATACAGGGTAAAATTTAAATATTGGAAAATTTTATTATATATTAATGTGATAAAGAGGTCACGAGAGGTCATGGAAACAAAATTCTATAAATAAAACCCACCCAAATAGAATGAAACCGGAAAATTGAAATTTCCGAACATTCATTGTTCCACCCTTTATAAAAATAAGCGTATTGCATGTACAAAGTCATTAAATTCATTTCGCTTTAATAAAAAGCATATTTTTCTATGTATGAAACAAATCGTATTGCATATACTTTTAAAGTACTAGATAGTTTTTCATGTGTTTAAATAATCATTCTAAGAGATAAAAACAAAGTCAGTTAATACATCCGTGTGAAAACAATATCAATTTGTTGTATTCATAAAGCGTTTATAAACGAAGCCATCATCAAAAGTACTAGAAATAACTTAGATTTAAGCCATTCATTTCATTTATCATAAAAACCCACTTCCCGTGTGTTACAATCTTTAAGATATAAATACAAAAAGCCATATAATCTGCATAAGAATAAAATCAATTTGTTGCCTTTACTAATTAAAATACTAAATGAATTTTTTGTACATAAAATATTTCTTTTATTTACTGTAAAATCCAATTTTTTTATTACAATTGTTAATATGCAATCTTTTTGCATTTGCAAAACCGTTTAGAAAGCAATTGAAGCATTAATTAATTATGTAATTATACTAAAATCTGTACTTTATTGGATACAAATCAACCATAAAGAAACCAAACACGTACTTCAATTATTTTTTGTGTATGTACAATATCAACAATAAAAGAATCATTTAAATTCACTTTATGAGTTTTAAATAAAACATTCTAGAGTTTCATGATTAATAGAGAAAAGTGCATCATCTATACTAAGAAATACTTAAATAGCTAATTATAGAATAAACGCCGATTCAAGGAACTTGCGTTATCATTAAAAAGCAATAAAATTGATAAGAATTATTTTATAGCTCTCCAGGTTACTGTAAGTTAGCATGCAAGGTGACCATCAACTCCGTACGTTAGAAAAAGATTGACAACGCCTTGCTATGCTCCTAAATCAAATCGGTCGCTGTAGTTTGATACTAATTAGACCATAAAATGCGCCATTCTTGTTAAATTTACATACCCAGTTGGAAAAAAGCGATGTAGTTAAAATTTTTATATATAAGTCTGAACTTTATTAGAGGTTATTATTCAAGATTTAATAATTTGCGATTTGTCATTCATCATGTAAGATTTAAAATAGAATTGTTTACTGTGAATTGGTTTACGACGTGAAATATATACGTTTGAGTAATTGCAAACATAGCAGTTATTAAATGCAATTATTTGACAAAACATGATTATTTTGTAAAATACAATGAAGATTGAACCTTCTGCGACGCGAAAGCTATTTTAAAGCTAATTGATTAAAAGTGGAAGATGCATTTTAAAAATTGACATCTTAAATGGAGATTTAAAAGAATATGGATAATCTTATTTTAACGTCAATATAAAATGGAATCGGGAGGTATTTGGTATCATTGATTGCGATGGAAGTGAACTTTTTTTAAGCGCTATTTTTTGCAAGTATAGAACTTTGGTGCTTTGGTTTTTAATTATAAAAATAATTGAATATTTTGTAATTTAAATTTAGAATAAGTTCTCATGTTCCCATAACAAATTAGTTCATTCAAGATTAAATATTATGTCTTTGCTATGTAATTCATGATTAGCGTTACAAGTTTTCTGAAAATGTTATAAATTTTATAGCAAAACCTACATTTGTTTGTTCGTATTAATGGAACGACATTTGCACGTGGCTGCAATCAGACAGGTGTTTTGTAAACTTTTGTAAGCACCAAGTTTTTGCTAGGGTGAGTATGATTCTTTTTTTGTAACAAGCACCAATCCACGTGAGAAGGAAATTCGGTTTGAAACTGTGTCGAATTGGAAGAAAATAATTACTTAAACGATTTATAGATTTCGAAAAGTTTCAAATATTAAATATGCAAGTTTTCTTGTTAAAATAAATTATGCTTTCTTTAGTGTATATAAGATGATTTGGCTAACGATTTAAAAAATTGTAGTATATTTGTGAATATTAAATATGAAAGCTTTCCTGTTACAATAAATTATACTTTATTTAGGATAGGTCAGATGATCTGGCTAAACTTTTTTGTCAATATTTGTTAGTTTTAAGTAGTCGTTTAGGGCACATTTTGGTTTAACATCTGCCAGATAAACATCTGGTGATACATGTTTACTTAAACAAGTCACACGCTTCAAACAAGTTGCCTAATGAGATCATTCTCGACTTGAAAGGACAGCCACTCAAATGTTAAAAAGATTCAAGTTTGATCTATAACTAAACCTTGTTAGCCAAAAACAAAGATCTTCGCTTGAAGCATTCACTTAATGGTAATGAGATATTATTTTTTTATGATGGACCTAATCCATTATTAACTGCTAATTTTGTCGACTTAACATTTTTATGAGCATTCAACTTCATGCTATTGTATTTGATATTTTCTTAAATTTTTTTGTATATAAAAGAAGAGCAAATAATTTTATTACATATCAGTCAACTATTGTCATAGTTTTATTTCTGAGAGTCTAATAAGTGAAACAGTGATTTATCCAATTCTGGTTGCAATAATTAAGTAAAAAAAAGAAATGAAATTATGTTATTGAATATCTATCTTCAGGCATAAGTAAATTCCCTTAAGGTTTATCCGCGTCTTTCCTTAAGAAGATTATTTTTTTGTTAATGTTATTGACGCAGTGGCGCCCTAAATTGTACAAAGATAGGTTCAATCTTAGAAAATACCTCTCCCATCTCATGCCTCCGCATGGATAGACCCCGAGACTAGTCCACGAGCATTTAAACTTCTTTTTGCAACACAGTTTGGCTCGATGACATCCCAATTAAAAGCCACCCTCAGCTACATAAATTTGTCAAAAAGAAAGTAATATTTCAAATTTACAGTGACAATTCAGGGTGGGTAGGGGTTAGGATATAAATCAAACTTTGAGTTGGGAAACAAATGCTCTCTAGCATTTAATTATTTCATTAAGGAAGTTTCACTTCAAAATCGTACATAACCTAATGATGGCAAAACATCGCAATTGAAACAAAACAAATATCCCTGAATTCAGTAAAAACTTAACCTGTACAATATATGGTTCAACGAAAAAAACCACTAAAAACAAAACTGTCTTTAGACACACGTACAGTCTAGCTTGACCTCTTTTTGATCAACCCAACCCCTACATCACTTAACCCTGATCCTCGTCACTCACTGTTTCCCGAACGACACCACCAACTTCAATATCTTATATTCTAATCTTATGTGCTAGGACAATATTATGTATACCTCTCAGAGCAGTGGCTTATTAAAAAGAAAACTAAAGTAGAAATATTTAAGAAAGGTAGGCTCTAACCTTGCCCTGGCACAAGATGTGTGACTTGTATGCATCGCATGGACAATGACACGAGTGCTTGTTTTTGGGTTATTTTCAAATTGTTTGCAGAACTTGGTTCTCAAACTCAACATTCGGACAGTACGATTGGCTCCCTAATCTATTTTATTTACTTGGAATTGATCAGTATTTCGAATACGCTGATCCAATCTTGAAAATGATGCATGACAGAGAATGTGACGTTCAGGATGCTGCTCTGCATAAATTCGCTTTGCTTCGTTAACATTACCATAAGTTGCTCCAGAGGCAAGATGCATACCTGCGAATTTGTAAAATGATGCATTTTCAATGAAACACTAATTTACCTAATAAAGATTAATTCGTGACACATAAAGTGACAATTAAGCACACTCCTCTAAGGAATAATTTGTGGCAGACTTAAAATTGGCAATTACAAAAGTGGTTTTTGTTTTACAAAAGGTTACTAGGATTCAATTTTTACTTTATATACCACTGGAAGAGTTCTAGGATAACAGCTGATTTTTTTTTCATTTTATTTTGATACTGCGGAATTTCCGGATTCAAGTTTATTAATAACAATTGTTTATTTAAGTGCCCTCTATCATTTCTGAAAATTAGGAATAGTTATTCCGTGACATCCGGTATATATTTTTTCTACCCATGAATAAAAACCAACTAAATTGAATTAGATATAATCCGCTGTTCTTCTACTAATTATTTGGTACAGATGGTTATATTTGTTTCATTCGCATAAATAGATTAGCAGAATTTTAAGCAATCTAAGTGTTAAATAAGTGGATCGTATTAATAAAGTTACCCAAAACAATATTTATTAATATTTTATATATCAGAAACAATGACAGTAATTATATTTCAATAGTACTAAGCCCACTCATGACAGCATCATCATTGACATAATAAAGACGGTGTCTATCACTACACTGCCATCACCATACAAATTAATTACAACTAAATTTATATAAATAGTAGTAGCTTATATTAGAATGCTGGTGTCGCATCACATTATTCTAACACTAAGCTTATTATTTTATTCGTAGAATAAACTAATTTAAAGTGATGTTACCCGTTTAAAATAAATTTCACTCAATTTATTTTCTAATTATATTACCATGTGCACTTTATGCATCGTGGTGCTTTATATTCTACATAAACAAATATATAAATCTTGAATCCAACGTATTTTTTAGGAAGTTGGTGAAGTTGTGGGATTTTCAGTGAGATTTGAGAATGTTACTTCTGATAAAACAAAAATTAAGTTTTTAACTGATGGTATGCTTCTAAGAGAGGCAATAGCGGATAGTATGTTGATGGATTATACAGTAATTATATTAGATGAAGCACACGAGAGAACAATTCATACAGATGTATTATTTGGAATTGTTAAACAAGCACAGAAATTACGTCAGGACAAGAAATTAAAACTGTTAAAAGTAAGTATAAAATTTATCTGTTTTTAGAAATTAGTATTGCTTGAACTGTAAATCATCTGACATGACTTGTTTAATACCAGTTTAAGTTATGACAATGTGATGATCGTTTATCAGAAATGGGGAACATTCTATTATTGATCAGAATATACAAATCTACATTTTTGGTAGATTTTTTAATTATGCTTGATGAAATTTTCTTTAATGCCATTAAAAAACTCCTTTTTATTGCTTAATGTTCTTTTTTTTCTAAATAAAAAATTGTAACGTATCGAAAAATGAGTGTAAATAATTGTTATTTCAAATTGTAGTCAATAATAGCCAAAATTTATACAAGAATGGAATTAATGGATTGTTTTTGTTATATGCTACTATGTCACCACTTAACGAATTGAAACAAATAATAACTGTAAAATAAAAATTTTGTTATAATGCCTTCGTTACTAGTTCTCAATCGGTAGATCTGAAACGTAAACCTTTTGCTAAATTGTTGTTCATTCTGTAAGTAAAGAGTTAAATATGTAACAATTAAAATTTTAATGTGAGCCAAATATGTACAAAAGAATGATATGTGATATTCGTTGAATAAATCACTACAAACTTTAGTAACCTCGTGATTTCATAAACGTTTTATAAATTGGTAACATAGAAAAGTGATTTTCTTTGCACTGTGGCTTGGAATTGCCTTATTTGAAAATGTTTATCAAAATACTGAAGTAGTGTTTGGTGTACAAAAATTACTTCCGAACTAATATGTACTCAAATAGTCTGACACAAATCAGTGTAAGTCTCGTTTACACACATTTCATGAAACTCCTATTATGTAAAATTCTTAAATGAATTAGTAAGTTCCATAATAAACCATATGCATTATATCCAATATTAAAATAAAATAGCTCTCTGTAATCAGTTGTTGTCCTTGGTTACTCCTCGCTTGGCAAATTCCCAGTTGAAATGTAGATTTAATTTAAATTGTGTTCTGCGTTCAACAAGTATCTTGGTATCGATACCTTCTTTCTTTTTATGACTAAAATTTCAATATAATAAACTATAAGTAACGCTAACTAGAATTGAACTCGATTCAAACCAAAACAAGAAAGAAGTACATTAAAATGGAATTTAAAGTAGAACTACGTTATGAAACAGAATAGGGCCAGAACCATAAACTGTTTGATTAACAGTTTTGAATTATAAAATGTTGAAAACGTTCTAACCTCACTTTGTATATGTTGAACTTGATTTAATGTTCATGAACTTTATTAAATTTTTTGCAGAGCATGACGTTTCGTTTCGCTTGTAGTTTACAGAACGAAATCCCCTTTATGACGTTCTGAGTCTGTATTTATATGACTTGTGGGCATGAAATTTGTAGAATATTTATTGTATTGAAACTTTTCCCAGCAAGTGACATTTAAAATTACCAACCAAATAAGGTAGTTTAACAATGTTTTTACAGACTAATATTAAATACTGTCTCCCTTAATTTTCACCTTAGTTGACTGCATAATAGAATAACAAGATTGTAACAGACATGTCATACCTGGATTGAAAATAGCAGTGTTTGAACTATTGCAATATGTAATTTGAAATAAGATGAAAACAAACTATTATTTAATAATTTTAAAACAGTGAGAATAATTTGAAAAATACAAGCTATAGTACAAAATTGACAAGAAGAAGATCAATTTGGGTTTAGGCGGAACAGGAATACAGGAGGCTATTTTAGCTCTGAGAGTGATAATGGAGAAAACAATAGAAAAGAGGAAAACGTGTATATAGGGTTTGTAGATCTGGAAAAAGCATTCGACAATGTAAAATGGAAAAAAATGTTCGAAATACTCAAAAAGATTCAAATGAGTTATAGTGATAGGTGAATAGTACATAGGTTATACAAAGAACAAACAGCAGTAATAGAATTAGAGCAGGAACATAGAAAAGTAAATATTAGGAAACGAGTGAGACAGGGATGTGTCATATCCTCATTAATTTTTAACTTGTACATTGAAGAGGCAATGAATACTGTCAAATGCAGGAAGACATTTGGAATTACTATGCAGGGGCAAAAGATTGATATGCTTAGATTTGCAGATGATATAGCGGTATTAGCATCCAGGAAGGAAAAGTTAGAAGCTGCTCTTAATGAAATGGAAACAGTTCTAACAGAGAGATACTGTATGAAAATTAACAAAAATAAAACTAAAGTACTAGTATGTAAAGAAGAGGAAAATAAATCAAAAACAATAATACAAAAAGGTAACTAGAACTTACAAGAGGTTAAGGATTTCTGCTGCCTAGGAAACCAAATAACGCAGATGGGGACAGTGCAAAAGATATAAAACAAAGATTAGCTCAAGGTCGTGCTACATTTAACAAGAAATGGCAACTACTGTGTTCAAAGACAACAAATATAGAAATAAGGAAAAGATTGCTAAAAACATATGTGTGGAGCACAGCACTGTACAGCTGTGAAGCTTGGACAGTAGGAGAAGTGGACAAGAAAAAGGTAGAAGCCTTTGAAATGTGGTGCTACAGACGATGTTGAAGATATCATGGACAGACAAAGTTAAGAACAAAGAGGTACTAGAAATGGTAGGGGAAGAAAGAAATATGTGGAAAATGGTAAAAAATAGGAGAGTTAGGATGATAGACCACATACTAAGGCTTGAGGAAATAGTGCGAAATATATTAGAAGCAGAGATAGGAAAAAAGAGAAGTAGAATTAGACCTAGGTTAGACTATTGCACACAGATAGTGAAAGATGTAGGCTGTAGGAGTTTTAGGGAAATGTGTAGGCTAGCTCAGAATAGAAATCAATGGAGGTATGCCTCCAACCAGTCCCAAGATGGAAAAACTAATGACGAAATAATAACTGTACCTAAACATGATGATTATTATAAGCAACTACATGTATTGAATGTGCAATATCGTCAAATAACGTTAATTGTGTGAAAGAATTTACTGGAACAGTATTAATTCGGCAAATGTCCGAGTGTTGGGGATCTTGGCAGCCACAGGCTGCTTAACCCCCTTCACATACCGTTCATTTACATTTCCAATGCTCCACGCGAAGGTACTACATTGGCCAGGAGGCAAGTTTTTTGTTGCCTGGAAATTTAGAATTTTGCCGAATTCTTGCCGTTCCAGGCAAGGTAGGTATCTTTAACGTGCGTGACAACACTCACACACGGGACCTCCATTTAACCTCTCATCCGAACGAGGGCGTAATTTTTGTGAAAAATGCTCACCTGCCATTTTTCAAGCAGTCGGCCGTGTCGGGATTTTAACCCAGGACCTTGGGATCCGTAGTCTTACGCTTACTACATTGATCCACGGCGACGCCCCCTTCACATACCAGAATATAGGAGGATATATTGAGAAAACTACTAAATCAGTAAATGTTCAAGTGCTGGGGGAACTTAACAGCCATAGGCTGCTTACCAGCTTCACAACCTTACATGTGATTTTCCAATGCTCCACCCGAAGGTACTACATTGACCAGGAAGCGAGTTTTTTTTTACCTGGAAAATTTGTAATTTCGCTGAACCCTTACTATTCCAAGCAAGGTAGGGATCTTTAACGTGCGTGACAATACTCACACACGGGACCTCCATTTTACCTCTCATCCGAACGAGGTGTATTTTTCTGAAAAATGCTCGCCTAACATTTTTCAAGTGGACCATATCGGGATTCAAACCCGGGACCTTGGGCTAGTAGTCACACACATACCACTACACCACGAAGCCGCACACCTTCACAACCACTGAATGTTGAAAAAATAGGATGTATAATTGCAAAACAATAGCTGTTACGTGCCAAATTGGCCCTTAAACATTTTTTTAGTGTAATTTTAATGTGCGGAAGTTTCGCGGCATAAATTCAAAAGACTCGGTGCGCGTATTTCCGTCACGTCAAAAGTGGGTTGGACGAATAACTTCGCGCCGACGCGTGAAAGACATAAGTGGGAGAAGTGTTTCCGTGAGGCTCTGTAACGTGGCCGTTTGCCTTGGAACATCGAGGAGGGTGGTCGTGTCAGGCCGTTTTGCCTTTGAACATCGAGAAGGGCGGTCGTGACTGTATCGTATCTTTATTTTTATTATGTAGATTTCCCTTGCTTATCTGTGTTTGTCTTTCCCTAATTAACCTATTCCTTATCGTTCCGCTACATATAGAAATCTGGTACGACCTTGGAGTAATCCACGACCCTAGAACGAGCCGGATGTCCATGCTCCGCCAACAGCACCTGAGCAGTCACCATCTTTAACTGCCTTAAAAGGGCCATCAGTAGCCCTGATGGACTTGAACAGAAGCCAACTTTAACCCAGGGACATATTCATGTGAGTAATTGCTGTATAACCTATTGTCTTAAATTTATATATTTTTCCGATAATTACGTATTAAATTTGTGCATTGGTGACGTCATTGACAGATGGGCGCGCAAAATCTGTATAAAGGTTAGCGTTACCAACCGCCCGTGACGTCGCTTATTCCGCGCTTGCGCGATGTATTTATCGACTTTTTAAATGTAAGAATTCGCGTTGTTAAATTGTAAGAATTTGGCGCCTCAACGTGGAAATGGCGACTACAGTTTTTTCTTTTGCTTTTATAAACATACAATGTATTACCTAATGTGATTTATATCTTTTTCACTAAAAAAAAATCAATTATCTAATATCTGTTAACCCTGAAATCTTATATTCGTGTTTTGGAACACGCCACATTCCTTTAGATGTCAAAATCAGTTGCTATGGTGTTCTGAAGGTAGGCGGCCATTTTGACATTGAAATATACAGCTTGTGTATTTAAAATGTTTGGCTGATTTAATGTTTTCCCAATTTAAATATGGTGTGCTTTTGTTAACTTTAATTATATTATTGTGAGTGATTAGTTTGTTTTTGGGTGCATAAATAAGTTTCTAGCAAGGATCAATCGCTTAACCCTACTTTTTTTACACGTAAGTACACAAATAAATAAGCATTTAACTAATTTTATGTCTTAAACACGGTTATTATGAAATTATCTACTTTATATTAAATTGAAACATAACCCTTGTCTGTTTTTTCGACTTTAAAAGACCGTTTTTGAAACCGTGAATACATTGTTTTGTGGTTATATTCTAAAGTGCCTTAGTGATTTATCTATTTAATTAATAATATTTCAATTATCTTTACAAGAAACCTTGTGTTTAAAAGCACTGAACGAAATAAATTAGCTTTTTTAATATCTTTTTAAGAAACGTTAAACTACGGGTTGTTGCTTTTGTTAAATAACACATTACCTACGTGTTTTTTATAATTTGGAGTGTCTTTTTGTAGTTTATCAATGATATATTCCTTTATTAAACACTAACCTTGCCCTCGTACTGTTCTAAGCGTGTTTTTTTTAGTGTTTTGGATACTTAGCGTGATTAAATTTGAATATTATTTCTTACGAATGCTTTTATAGGAAGTTTTTACCCTTAAATATCTTTACCGTATTGACTTGAAGTAGCTTTACCGTTTTTTACCTTCTGAATTACCTCAGTATTGTTTATCTCATATATATCGTGTCTCAAATAGAAATTCAAAATGAATATTTCACATCTTAAGTCCCTCGAACTTTTCCTACAGCATATTATTTGGTTTTTAGTATTTTTCTTACAGGGTATAATTGTGTGGTAATTGTAACTTTGGTTGCAATAACTCATTGAATTTTTACTATTGGTTTTAGCTGATGTTAGAGTGAATGCTTTCTTCTTTGAACTCACATAGGAGACGCGGCCTATGCCATTGTTAGAAATAGTTCATATTCGCAGTTGCAAAAAACTAGGATTGTCTATTCCATGTGTTTTTCCTCTTAATTATTACAGTCGCCCACATTATACTACATCATTATTTCTTTCTTTTTCTACTAAATCACCATAACTTATAAACATTTTTTTTCATTGTTTTTTGTTGAACTTCGTGGTGAGATGCTATTGTTTCTTATTGATATCTTATTAAATTCCCGGTTGTTTTAGCATATTGGGACAGTGTACCTGTATTTAACTGCTTGTGATTGGGCATTGTTGTGTGTTTAGGGTGCTACCGTTTTGAAAAACTACCTTAAAACAGTTTGTTTTTGTGTGAATGTATCTGTAATGATACTTTTTAGTTGTTGTGTCAACTTTTGTTTGATTTTCTTATCGTAGTGGATGCACTCGTTAGGAAAATGATCGTACTAGTTCTCTTAAGAGTCTAGTTTTTTTAAATTTATATGATACCTTATCTTATCAGATAAATATCGCAGGTGGTCCTTCAGACTGCGCTGTGTTTTAACAGGGACAACTCTCTACCTTCTCTCGGACGCTTGTCCAAAAGCTTTACTTTTTCTCATCCCGCTGTCTCCGTTTATGCCTTATTCTTCTTTCGGTGGACCTGTTCTTGTCCCGGAACACCCGTCTGCCACATAAGAGTGATGTTCCCTCCGGGCTGCTGGCCACATTGGCTGGTTGAGTAGCGCTTTGCTATCCACCTTTCTCTGTCTCTTTTGCTCAATGCGAGCCCTGTCTCTACTTTCTTCTACCTGGAAGTGCTTCTTATGCATTCCAAATAACCACCTCCCTCTTTTTACCGTTCCTGTTTCTCTGCCTTTTCATTTCTGTTAGTCACCGTGTGGTTGCGCGGGAGGTTTTCACAGACACCTGGACCACGTCTCTGGGAATCTTTCGTGAGGTCATGCGGTGCCGCTGTCAGCGCATGGGCACTGGCAGTGAAGGTATGTATAAGTGTGTGAATGTGTGAGTGGATGTGTATATCGATATATATCGTGTGGGTATCGGGTGATTATATCACCGATATCGATTAACGCCGGGTGCAGGAATGCACCCAAATGCCTTTGCCGGTCCCTCGTGCCGTTTCTTGTAAACGGACCTGCTTCACAGGTTGCTCTTTCTAGAGGGTACGAGAAAATGCCTATTTAACGGCTTCACGGAGTCATTCTATCGTTATCTTATCTATTATCTTCGATAATAACTAGGTTAATATCTTTATCTTATTTATTATCTTTGATAATACCCTTAGTTTTAATATCGTTATCTTACCGATTACCTATAATAATAATTTTAGTTAGTCTCTTATCTTACCGACTACCGTTAGTAATAATTTTGGTTTAATTTCTCGTTATCTTACCGACTACTGTTAGTAATAACTTCGAGATAATTTCACGTTATCTTACCTATTATATTTAGTAATAACTTTTGGTTAATATCGCGTTACCTTACCTACTATCTCTAATAATAACTTACACTTAATATCGTTATCTTATCTATTACCTTTGATGATAACAATTTAAGCTCATTATCATTATATTATCTACTATCTTTAACAACAATTTGAGATCTTGTCTTATCTTTTTATCTTCCTAACGTGTGGTATCTATGACCAGACGTGGGAATTATTTTTCTTGAATTTAAGTGAAAAAGCTAGCTTGATATAGAAATGTAATTTGTTAGGTTAGCGATGTAAGGATTTAGTAGGGTGGTACTTTTGGTAAATTTGTTGATTCGCAACTATGTCATGGACAAGTTTTAATGTGTATCGTTAGTAAGCCAAAGTACCAGTAACAAAATTTGCTAGAGTGTAGAGTGACTCACTCTATGAACATTTTTAAATTTGGGCACTTCTTGCCAACAAAGAACAGTTTTGATGCAACGCTCATGTGTGTTTGCACGTAAAAACTTTAATGTTAGCTTTAGTTTAGATAGGTTAGGCGACTTGTCGCATTTGTTTTAATTTAAGTAGTGTTTCATGCTCCCCGACAAATTTGTGCTGTCGATTATTAGTGTGGTCAAAAACAATGGGGCTACATTTTCCGTTTCCTGGTAATTTTGTAGACGTGTTATCGGTCAAAAAACCAGGTGGCGCCTTATATAAACATTTTGTAGGTTTTAAGTTAGGTTTTATGTAGGGTAGTTAGGATTTAGATTTTAAGCTCTTACTGTGCTAACAGACTTTTTCTTTTTTTAAGTTTTTTCTTTTGTGGCTTTGTCGCGATTGTTACGTGCCAAATTGGCCCTTAAACATTTTTTTAGTGTAATTTTGATGTGCGGAAGTTCCGCGCCATAAATTCAAAAGACTCGGTGCGCGTATTTCCGTCACGTCAAAAGTGGGTTGGACTAATAACTTCGCGCCGACGCGTGAAAGACAAAAGTGGGAGAAGTGTTTCCGTGAGGCTCTGTAACGTGGCTGTTCGCCTTGGATCTTCGAAGAGTGCAGTTGTCGTGCTTGGTATTGTATCTTTATTTTTATTATGTAGATTTCCTTTGCTTATCTTTGTCTGTCTTTGCCTGATTAACCCGTTCCTATCGTTCCGCTGCATATAGGAATATGGATACGACCTTGGAGCAGCCCACGACCCTGGATGAACGAGCCCATGACTGCCGGAGCTGGTCCGAGCGCTTTGGAAGAGCGTTGGGCGTACCATCTTTAATTGCCTTAAAAAGGGCCCTCAGTAGCCCTGATGGACTTCAAGGGAAGCCAACTTTAACCCAGGGACATATTCATGTGAGTAATTGCTGTATAACCTATTGTCTTAAATTTATATATTTTTTCGATAATTGCATACTCAATTTGTGCATTGGTGACGTCATTGACAGATGGGTGCGCCAAAACCTGTACAAAGGTTAGCTTTACCAACCGCCCGTGGCGTCGCTTATTCCACGCTTGCGCGATGTATTTATCGACGTTTTAACCGTAAGAATCTGAACGTTTTTAACCGTCAGAATTCGCTTTTTTAACGTAAGATAGCAGGGGACCGAACTGTATCTAACAAGAAAGAACAGCACCTATGATCAAATACAACAAACATAGAAACAAGAAGAAAATTGTTGAAAGCATACTACATACATACTACTAAATATCGGGGAAGTAGGGTATATAATTGTAAAACAGTAGAAGGAGACCGAACTGCATCTAATAGGAAAGAATAGCGGCTATGTTCAAAGACAACAAACGCAGAAACAAGAAGAAAATTGTTGAAAGTTTATGTGTGGAGCACAGCACAGCACTTCTATGAAATCGGTGCAGTAGAAAAAGCAGACAGAAACAGATAGAAGCCTTCTGGAATGTTGCTGAGGATGGTAGCATTGACAGACAAAGTTAATAATAAATAGTTCATAGAAGTAGTAGGGGAATAAAGATATATATGAAAAACAAAAAAAAATAGGAGAGATTGAAGGGTAGGATACGTTCTAAAGCATTTTTGGGGAATTGTACGGGATATATTACAAACAGAGATAGGAAGAAGTAGGTAGATGTAGACTAGATCAGATAGTGATAGATGCAGACTGTGTAGGTTAGTTCAGAATAGGAAACAATGAGGGTATCTAACGTCTAACGTCTAATGAAAACTAATTATATTATTAACTGTATTTTAATAATTTGCTTTATAGTATAATATTTTGTTTTATACTTTATTAACCTATATTGAGTTATGCAATAAATTTACTTACTTACTTACCAGTTCCATGACTGAAGACCTAATGACGATGAGTACAAAATTATAAAATTGATATCATCGAAGGGGTCTACTTGATGACCAACGCAGTTGTGGTGTGATACCAATAATTTAATTTTTAAACTTAACTTAAAATGCTTTCTGATTTGCTTTACTAATTAATTATGCATTTGTTGTGTTTCCAACATGTACTGCTTAAACAAAAGGCATTAGTATTTGCGGATTTGTCAATGATGTTTGATATATGAAATCTATTAAAACCTTGTTGGCAAAACTAATGAAGTTTTATAACAAATACAGTCGAACTTCTTTAACTCGAACTTCCATAACTCTAACCAATTTTAATCACGACAACATTTAGATATACCATCTTTGTGTGAAATAGTTTCTATTATTCGAACTCCTATATCTCAAATTTCTCTGGATGTCGAATATTTATAATCTATAAGTCAAATAACAAGGCTTTGCAATTTTACAGAAGGCAAGTAGAGATAATCGCGCTTGTGTGTTCATTACTGATGTTTCTCCTAGAACTTGCTGTATGGTTTAGTGATATTGACTTCACTGATTATGTATAATACAACACATGTGTGTTACAATGCTTCCGAAAAGAGTATTAAACACTTCCAATAACTGAAAGATTAAAACTTATTAAAAAACTGGCAAGTAGTGCCAAGAAGAAAGATTTGGCATTGAGGTATGGAATTCCACCACATACCTTGTCAACAATTTTAAAGAATAAACAGTTAATTATTCATGCAATGGGTAGCAGCAATTGTATGGGCAGCAAATGCTTATAGAAACTGATTTATAAAAGCGGGGACGGTGCAATTTTAGAATGGTTTCAGTCTACTAGAGCACAAAATGTACCTTGATTCTGGGAGGATTATAAAACAAAAGGCATTGGAATTTTCAGAGATGTGAGGGGAATACATTTTTAATTACCTAGTACTGGTTGGCTTGACAAATGGAAACAAAGCATCATGTAAAAATTGCAATGCGATTTTAATTATGGAATCGGTCAAAAGAAAGCATGCGGTGAAAGTGCTGTTGTAGTTTATCAGGATTTTGATAACTGGAAGGTCAATGTTTTACTTGAACAACTAGCAAAATTATGAAGCACGAGATTTTTTAATGCTGACGAATCCTTTAAAAACGAAAAATGTCTTGGAGAAAAACATTACAAAGAAAGAGTGGCCTGTTTATTGCAACAAACGTGAATGGAACAGGAAAGTTAAAATCTTGTTGATTGGCAAAACTGCAAAATCTTGTTGCTTTTGTAGTGTCAAATGGTTGTCTGTAGAATATATAACAAATTCAAAAGTATGGATGGCTGGATTAATTTTTGAAAACTGGTCGTTGAATTTAGTTTGCAAGTTTTTTGGAGCAGGACGAAAGGTAATGATGTTAATTGATAACCGCTCTGTACATCCATCCAATTTAGAATCTAAATGAAGTTAATTGTTTTCCTCCAAATATAAAGTCAAAACTACAACCACTAGATCAGGGTGTGATGGAAAATGTAAAATACAATTATAGGCACAGAATCTTAACCAAAATGATTTAGAGGAAATGAAAAGATTTCGAGGTAAATTTACTAGACGGTGTTTAGCAGATAATGAAAGCATAAGAAATTGATGTTAAAGGTGAGACAATTTCGAATTGCTTTAAAAAAATCGGGATTCGAAGAAAATGATGATCTTCCTCTTGCATTTATTAAGGAAAACGAAATTAACACTCAAGGGAATGACTTTTCTTCGGTTAGTAACTTAAGCAACATTGTACGAAATTTATGGAGTTAAATAATATTACAGAAGGTTCTGAATCTTGTGTGAATAATTTCATTCAAATTGATAAACAAGTTATTACATCAGATTTTCCTACAGGAATTTATTTTGGCAAAATATGTCGATTGTCCTGCAGTTGAAAATCAAAGCAGCACTTTCAACGTTAATAATTTTTTCATAATTCGAAGTCTTTTGCAACTTGAATTTTTTACGGACAGATAGATATTTGAGTTATAGAAGTTCGACTATAGTTAAAATTCTATCCATATGATTGAACAAGAGAAAGGTTCAACAAAAATGATTTACCGAAAAATTTTAAGTTAGCAAAACATTCTGTTTGAATACGATCGATTGAAATTCGTTTTAGCAAAATCGATTGTGTCATAACCTATTTTCCTAAAACTTGTTTGTATACTTACCGAAGTGTGCTTCATCAAAATCTGGTTTATCAAAATTAAGATGGTGAAATTGGTTTACTAAAACTACTTTTAGTAAAACAGTTTACCAAAATTAGCTTACTGACCATACTAAAAATGTTTTATTGTCAACCTTATTCTGCTACTTACGAAATTGACGCTAATGAGCTCTGAAATTTACTTTATCACAGAAACGTAACAGAAAAAACTGCATCAGCTAGCTTATATCAGCAATGGGTGGATTCTATGAAAACGAATGCAATATTTTTTACCGACCTGGAAAGGTCTCTGAACTCTCGGTCTAATTACAAATGCTGGGTGTCAACTCACCTGCCGGAATTTTGGCCTCAGTAAACAGTTGGTGATCTACAACATGACTGAAGGGTTATTTCTTATCTCGACAAGTTGATGGAACCCTGTGTGTACACTTTCTTTCTCGTACTAATTTAAACTAAGCACAATTAATAATAAAACTCCACGCTGTTTATTTTGCCTATATTAAAGCATGAATATCTCTATATTGAATAAATACACTCTTCACAAGTAAACTAAGCTCTAACCCTAATGTTGGCCAAATTGCATATATCTAAAAGAAAAGAACATCATAAATTTATGCCCGTTTGATTTCTAACAAATTGAACTGGTATATGATAATTTCTACGAATACAATTGTGGTGCGGATTTCTAATCCATTACGCTTTTATTAGGCATAACGTAACAGTCAACTATTATAAATTAGTCTGTAAATAATGCAGTATACATCAACAAAATACGAGTCAGGTAATAAGTTACAATTTTATCACTTACAGTTTGGTTCAAGTACAAGGCTCAACCACTCTTGTCAAAGCAAGACAAACGGGTGTCAACTTATGTTGACTGAAAGTATTCATTACAAAAGCACTTTCACTATGTAACAGCATTTGATTTCATTCTGCGATTACCTTTGCATTTTTAGAGCTTTTTTTCATTAGCAATCTCGAATTTATAAAATTACTGTTGCCGAATTACTGTAAACTGGTTCATCTGCTTGACGATCGTGCTTGTCATTTGAGCGAAGCTAAAAGCTTGTATTCAATGAATCTGAATGAATGAACGAATTGCCATTTCCATTATGCGATGACAGTATTTATAATCTACATTATTTCATGAATTCTCAAATTTCATCTATTCACACAGTTTATACGATTTGAACTGAACTTGTGGTTGGGGTCAAAAATTTTTCGTACATGGGAATATTATGTATTGACATTTTCACATTGTATTTAATGTACCGATGGGTAAAAACCTATTTATAGGAAACAATACAAAAATGTAATTCAATTTTAGCATAATGAATATGTTTAAGATATGACAGTGAGTCTATGTGTAAGTCACAGTGTTGACAATTATAATTCACATAAAAAGGCGATATACATTCTAAGTTTGTTCTGGCGATTGGTACATAAATAGTGCATGTTTTGTCTAGACACAGTACGAGGTACATGAAATTTGATAAAGAACACTAATGCACCTGAGTCGATTTTATTATGCAGTAAATTATAAAGAAAGGCCACTCCTGCTACATTTCTTGAGTTTCCAAGGAAAATAATTGGAAGTTATTCAATAGCATTGTATGACTGCAGTGCTACTCAGGGTATATTTCCTCAGCTTTCCAATATAGAAACCTAGGGATTTTTTTTGAACAGATTCAAGCATGGCCTTGTGTCACTTATATAACAGACCAAATTGTGCAGCAATATTCCAATTTAAACAGGACTAATGTTAGATATGATTTTCAAAACGTCAGTGCTTGAGAAGAGTTCTTGCAATTTCTTATAATGAGTCCTAAAATTGTGAAAGACCTATTAACGATTTTATTAATATGAGTGGCAAACGTGGCGAGCCAGATAGAGCTTCAAGATTACTAGTCTTAAAACACCTTGATGGAGTATGTGGTCCAATACAGTATGTGCAAGTAGCAGGTTTCAATTTCCAAGTATATGTAACAACATGGCACCTAGCCAGATTGTGATTTAGCAAATTACTTTTGCACTGGATAACTGGTGTAACTGTGATTGTATTTGATGACAATTAAGCGAATGAATTTGCTAAAACAATTTTAGATTATCAGCATATAATAGCTTACCACAGGTGATGTTTTCCACCACATTATTGAAGATATAAGAAATAAGATTGACCCCAGGTTGGAACTTTGTGGAATGCCCGAACTAGCAAAGAAAGGTACAGATTTCAAACCAATATACGTACCATATTGAGTACGTTTTCTAAGATCCAAAAAAATTTGTCCGAAGAAAAACTAAATCCAAAAGAACTCAATGTGACTAACAAGATAGAAAGATTTTTATGATCAAATTAGATCGATCTGGCCATTAGCATCTAATGTTTTGGAGATGTCTTGAGTCATATATACCAAATTAGTTCTTGTTGGCTTCTTAGAAAAAATTCATGTTGATATGAAGATATGGTGTGTTTAACAGATGAGTAAATACGACTGAAAAGGACCATCCAAAAAATATTATCGAAGTTGCACAAAATCGATATAGGGCAATAATTTTTAATACTACCTGGATCCCCTTCTTTTAGAACTGGACAAATGAAAGAAGATTTACATATTGTTAACAGTTTTAAGTGTTAAGGTGAATATTAATGACAACGGATAAGCTAACACACCTGCACAATCCTTAAGTAGAAAAGAAGGAATTTGATCAGTTCCAGCGATGAACTTATTTTTTAATTTGTGCATGCATAATTCAACCTCAGTGCCAGATATGTCTAATAGTTAAGTTAGTTGAACAAGATACTCTCATAAAACATGGTAGAAGGGACTGCACGAGGTGCATAAACACTGCTAAAGTAGTTTTTAAGAGCTTCAACACTTGACTCTGGTGTGTCGTAAAATGACCTTCATAGGATAGCTTGGTTGGTGTATAGATTTTGGTGTGTTTAGCCCAAATAAACGACCAGAGAGATTTGGGATCATTGCTCAGTTTGTGCTTCATTAGACGCATATAGTGATTATACAACTTTATCAGACGTTTAGACACAACATGCAACCTCCTAAATTTAAAATAATAATCAATATTTGTCTGTCTAATTAAATTAATAATGTTTGATTGTTATGCTTTTTTGGTTTGTATAATGAGACATATTTATCAAGAAGCCCAAAAGTAAATCATAAAAAGCAATACATGCATCATTTGGATTAACAAATTTCTCCCGACAAGACCAATTAGTCGTTAGTAGAGCATTGTACTAATTTGGATAATCAGCTTTTCGAAAATTATATTTATTAGCACCGCCTAGAGGGATTATCACCTGATGTAGCAGCTAAGAGTATACGGAGTGGTGGATGATAGACATTAGCTTTAACTAAGGGTGACTCATTCTCGGTAATAGCACAGAGATGTTATAAAAAAATTAGTTCCGGCAGTCTACCTTTACTGTTAACAATTGCAGTGTATTGTACCACATTAAGGAACTGCTCAAAATTTGCAAGCAATCGGGCTTTATTGTCTTTTAAATGTGTGCTATAGTTCATTCGTTTTAACTTTAGGATGATGTCAAATGTAGTAATAAAGTGTTGGCAACTGTATGCAAATAAATATCTAGAATTTCGCTTGAAGGATACTGTCATTTAACACATCAAGGTTGGCAGTTCTGTACAGTGTTGCTACCAATTTCTCTTGCCAATGGGAATATTCGTGTATTTTTTATTAAATATATTAGAGTTTAAACTAATATTGGCAATGTAGCATTTTGTCCAGTTGTTACATCATCCTAAAGTTAATGCGAATGGACTATATTATAAATGGCACATTAAAATCATCCATTATCAATATTTGATATAAGGCGAAGCGCTCTTAAATATTCCAGTAATATTATTTCAAACATGGAGATAGGTATTGCCAGTGGTATTTTACCTCACCCGAATGTATGCATATTTTTGTGAAAAATGCTCACCTAACATTTTTCAAGCGGTCCATGTCCGGAATCGAATGCTGGACCTTGGGCTTAGTAGTCACGTGCATATTAACTAAGCCATGGAGTCACCCCACCTCTAGCGACAGTGAGAAAGATGTAAAAGCAGTCAAAGATATAGAAAACATACTAAGATTCGTAAAAGGGCAGAAAAATTTAATAATTATGACAGATTTTAATGCAGTGATAGGTGATGATAGTGAAGGAGTGGTACTAGGTTTATTTGGTTTAGCCACTTGAAACAACAGTGCAAATAGACTGGTAGAATTTTGCGGCAAAAAAATTTAACCATCATAAACAGATTGTTTCAACATCACACTAGAAAACAATATATGGGAGATGTCAGGAGACATGGATCATCTGAGCTTTGTCCATATTTATGATGGTGTTTTGTAATTGCGATAGCATAAAATAATAAGAAAGCTTGAAAAACTGGTTATATTGTTAGAGCAAAATTAAAGTTCGATCTCACAAAATTGTTTAAAAAAGAATACCACTTTGACAGACGCTTTCTACGTTTTTATATGTAGAAGCATACAAGCAAGCTGTATATTAAATATCAACGTCCATTTTGAACACTTCCTCCAACGTGGAGTATTTAATCTAAAAACTAAATTCACAAAAGCGTCTACTTAAAAAAAATTATAATCACTTAGCGCCGTTATAGATATTTCACGACGCATTTGTGTGAACTTTTGACGTTCTAGGGGTTTTGTTAAGATATCGGCTAGATTCATATCGCTGCTGATGTACTCTAAGTGGATGTCACCATTCAAATATCTTTCCCTAATGAAAAAATATCGCACTGCAATGTGTTTGGTCCTCTTGTGAAATTCGGGATTCTTAGTCAGTTTCAGAGCGCTTGCTGAATCGACAAACAATTTTGGTTTGCAAGCGATGACCAAGATCAATTAAAGACGCTGAAGCCAAATAAGTTCCTTGGCACCTTCACTACTTGCCACAAATTCTGCTTCAGTAGTGCTAAGCGCTACTGAGCGCTGAAGTTGACTGGTCCACGAAACTGCTCCACCGGATATAATTGAAATAACGCACGTTGTTGATCGGCGTGTCGTTGAGCTACCTCCAAAATCCGCATCACTGTATACTAGAAGTTCAAAGTCTTGAGGTTTATAGACTATGCCATAATCACTAGTACCTTGCAAGTATTTAAAAATACGCTGAACGGCATACCAATCATTTTCAGTTGGACTTTCTATGGAGCGTGCGGCTTTGCTTACTGCAAAAGCTATATCGGGACGACTTCCTACTGTCAGATACATTAAACAACCTATCGCTTCCCGATATGGTACCTGATCTTGAATAGGATTTGAATCTGCAGATCCATTGCGTTCACATGGTGTAGCAACCTTTTTGCAGTTAACCATATTAAAACGATTTAACAATTTTTTTTGTATATGCATACTGGCTTATAATGATGGAACCAGAGTTCTGCAGAATTTGAATGCCCAGAAAATTGTTCAGTTCACCCAAGGTGATCTTGAAACTTTTCTTAAGATCGTTTGTGAAATCAGTAATTTCATCAAGATCGCTCCCTGCTACAAGACCATCATCAACGTAAATGGCCACAAGCAGCTTTTTGCCATTTCGTTCACGAGTAAACAGACAAGGGTCAGCTTTGCTCTGTTGCATTCCACTTGATTGCATAAACCCAACAAATTTTTCATTCCAACAACGTGGCGCTTGTTTCAGTCCATATACGCTTTTCTTTAAAACACAAACACGGCCTGTGTTATCATCAAAACCTTCTGGTTGCTTGACATAAACTTCTTCATGAAGTTCACCATAGAGAAAAGCAGTTTTTACATCAAATTGTCGCAACTGTAGTCTATCGCATGCAGAGATAGCCAGCACGCTTCGAATGGTTTCATAACGCGCTACCGGGCTAAACGTTTCATCGTAGTCAAAGCCGCAGGTTTGACCACATCTTTTGACTACAAAACGTGCTTTAAAACGCGTTTGACCATTTGAATCGACTTTAATACGATAGACCCATCGACTGTTTAACAATTTGGCTTCTGGGGGTTTTTCTACTAGTTCCCACGTTTCATTTTGATATTGCGATTGTAATTCCTCTTCCATTGCTTCCTGCCATTTATCAGAATGAACTGAAGATACTGCTTCTCGATAAGAACGAGGGTGACTAGTATCAACAAATTCCTCAGCGGAGAAAACAAAATCATCAGAAGCTGAATAAACATAATAGTCATCAAGTTTCTTAGGCTTTTTCCGTTCTTCAATTTTGCGTGTCTCATAGCGTTTTTCTTGTGAATCTGATACTGATTCAGATGCAGTTGAATTGATAGTGGTTTTGCAAGGTTTCAAAACTTCCTCCGAACAACAACCGTTGGAGTCGGTGATAATTCAATACAAGATGTTGAACACGACGTTCAGGCTTAAAATTACGTCACGGCTGCAAACAACTTGATTTTTGAGGTACATACACGCGATAACCATCACGATCATTAACGTAGCCAACTACTTGACCACCAATAGCTTTATTGTCAAATTTACGCCGCTTTTGTTTCGGTACATGTACGAAACATTTAGTTCCAAAAATGCGTAGATATTCTAGACTACCATATTCTTTACCTCGCCATATCTCAATCGGAGATTTCTGTGCAATGGTAGATTTTCCTACCCGATTTAATACGTGGACAGCAGTTGCACATGCTTCAGCCCAACAAGCTTTTGGCATTCGTGACGAAGACAACATCGAACGAGCAAGCTCAACAATTGTTCTGTTTTCTCGTTCTGCAACACCGTTCAATTGAGGCGTATAAGGAGGTGTAATTTCAGATAAAATACCATTTGCAGTAAGAATATTACGAACCTCTTGATTGTCGAATTCACCACCACCATCCATGCGGAGCACTTTAATGGTGTGCTCATATGTCTTAGACTCATTTATATAGGCATTTAGACAACTAGCAACCTCATTTTTCTGTTTCATAAAATACAGTACCCTATATTTTGAAAATTCGTCTTTAAAACAAACATAATAGCGTTTATTGGTAAATGATGAATTTTCTGTAGGTCCCATTACGTCAGCGTGTATCTTTTCACCAACTGATGTAGCTAAATGAGTGCGAGTTCGAAAAGGGAGCCGATGCGCTTTTCCAAATACACAACCGTCATAAAATTCTCCATCGACAACAGGAATATCGATACCCATGCGCTTTAACACGGTCTTTACTTGGTGCTTGTTAATATGCGCCATCCTTTCATGCCAGACTTGTATACTTTCTTCATTAGTTGCCAAATTAACAATTGCTTCAACCTGTGGTTTAATCATACGTATCTTTAATACATATGCTCGCCCAAGTTTGTAGCCAGTAAGAGTAGTTACCTGTTCACGACGAAAAATATAACTGATGTTTTATCAAAAGTTACAGCATGTCCTAAATCCGTTGAACGAGTTACAGAAAGAAGATTTTTTTCTGAGTCTGGTACAAACCACACATTATCTAAATGACTGCATTGCCATTTATTATGTACCCAAATTTCTA
Organism: Platerodrilus igneus; assembly: GCA_036346225.1. Classification (NCBI taxonomy): domain Eukaryota; kingdom Metazoa; phylum Arthropoda; class Insecta; order Coleoptera; family Lycidae; genus Platerodrilus; species Platerodrilus igneus. Next base: position 2,328,430 of record JARFIW010001018.1, read on the forward strand.
CGTTGATGCGCCCACAACCATAGGCCAGCATAAAGTTCTTAGATTTTGCAATATGAATTATCTTTGGCGGTATAAATTTTTCATACGTCGCGAAAAATTCTTTGTATGGGGTAATATGTTGCGACGTGCCTGAGTCACAAATCCAAACATCACACTCTTTTAGTGATATTGCCTCTTGGACAGTAAAACCGGACTCGTCAGATTTACCAAATTTTGCACTAATTTGGTTAGCTTTTCCGCACCCAGTTACAGTGCATTCAGCTGCCCAATGACCGATCTTGCCACATTTATTGCACGGACGCTTTTTCTTTTGTTCTGCAATAAATTTCTCCTGCGTTTCTTATGATTCGAGGAAACAGATTTGTCTAATTTGCTATTAGACGTATTTGCTGATTTAGCCTTAATCGTAAATGCAGACCCTGAATCATATGATTCAATTTTTCGCAGCTCTATTGCATAAAGTTTTTCAGTCAATAGATCTAATTTTTGTTTATCTTCTGGAACAACCTCCCAAATATTCCAAAAATCTATAAAACGCAAATCCTTTTCTAACGCTGTTAGAACACGTGCGATTAAAACGGATTCATCTAGCTCATTCCGCTTACCACGTTTTAATTCTGCATTTAGATTTTGAAAAGTGTTCGTCACACGTGCAATGAATTGAGCCACATCTTCTACAGAGGTTGGCGCCATGTTAAATAACTCTTGAAATAATCTGTCACGCCTTTGGGTGCTTGTGCGTTCAAACCGAGCACATAATTTGGTCCACATCACTGATGCTGTGGTTGTTGATAGAACCAAATCTACAAAGTTGTTGCCCAGAGTACCCATTATATTGTTACAGGCAGCAGCATTGCTTGTAACCCAGCTTTCATATTTAGCTTTTTTTGCGTCATTGCCAGCTTCTAAAGTTGGACATTCTTCCGATCCGTCCACGATGCTCGTCAATTTGTTCTGCACAAACAACATTTGCATTTGCCACTTCCATTTAGGCCATCCAGAGACATCATCCAATTTGTCAATGTGCAATTTAATATCAGACATCGGAACACTCATTTTGTCTAGAAAAACAAGCCAATTTGTTTTTCACCAAAATCGAGTCGGAAATATCAACAAACGTCACTATATATTTTGAAACGTGAAAGATATTACTTTTACTTATTTTACGCACGCAAACACATCTGGGTCCATAACCTGATGGTGTTTTGTAATTGCGATAGCATAAAATAATAAGAAAGCTTGAAAAACTGGTTATATTGTTAGAGCAAAATTAAAGTTCGATCTCACAAAATTGTTTAAAAAAGAATACCACTTTGACAGACGCTTTCTACGTTTTTATATGTAGAAGCATACAAGCAAGCTGTATATTAAATATCAACGTCCATTTTCAACAATTTATTACACATTTTTAATAATTTCTGCGTTAATTTACTTTCATTCAACAGTTTTTTTTCAAAACTACTGTTTTCCGTATATTTATACAAGGTAGATTTAAATATGATATGAAAATTATATGCACCAATCAAGTGATAGCGATTAATTAATTTACGTATAAATTGTGCAATTCTGCGAATAAGTATTGTGTAATGAATAGCTTGGACTTTGTGGTTATGTGCTAAAAGGATTACTGCAAATATATAATTTTAAAACTATGACAGTTATTTAACAGTACGGTATATTTTAACATGCAGTAATTATTAAAGTAATTATTCTGCACTTTCTTGCTTATTTAGGATTTCTGCAGTTATGTTTTTAATTTCCATACTAATTATATATTTCAATACTTCTAGTAAAGCAAGGTTCGGTTGTTCTAAAGTGCCAAAAGATTATATGGGTGTTAGAAATGTTTTATTACAAAAAATTGTTCAAACGGGTACAACGCCCGTAATTACATCCATAATTCAAAACAAATTACTTTAGATATCTTTTCCGGTTAGATCCATTATTCTCAATTAAGTTATTTACGTGCTGTATTGCTGGCACTTTAGACACTTTAGCAAGGGCCATTTAAATATTGAAATGTTTACTTTTCACTCTGGATGTACTTTAAAACTAGTAGAGCGATCATACCACGCCCCTCCAGGTCGCATGTTTCCTTCTGTGAGCTGTATAAGCTTTTTCCAAATTAAAACTTACCCAATGTCATTTGTAGTAATTATAATATTATTACTTAACACTTACTTCGTATATTTGCTGTACAAGCGTTTCATATATGCTACTGGTTAACTTAGCACATTCAACTTCATCAGAAAGTATGTGTAGGATGAATGCATGTATATCTATTATAATAAAAAATTTCTTTTTCAAAATTATTTGATGTTCACGTAAAATAAGAGCAGAACAACTTTTTTACACGATACAGTTTTTGGAGTATAAATTGCAAATTCATCGTTGAGACATTGGAATGACAACTGATGGAGCAATATTTCAAGTTGAATCTTCTATTGATGATCAAAGTAGATTCTTCCATGATCTGATGGTAAAAGATCGTAAGGTGTTGTGGTAGTTGTTTATATGGATTCAATTTCGTCATTGATTTAAATATGCAAAGTGTTCTATTGTACATTTAGATATTTAGTATGTTGTTTATTATTTTCTTTAGAATACTTGTACATTTTTTATGTTCAGTCTTGCTTTTGGAATAAATTCTTGCAATTTTCATTATATTGTTGATTCCACCTTACGTGTTTTCCTCTATTAAGTGGTCATATTTCCATATTTTATACGAGAGCGGATATTCCTTATATTGTCCATAACTTTTTTCCTATGTCATTTGGTTTTTCTCATGTTCCGCTAATTTGTATATCACTATTTTAATTTGTTTGTGCTATTTTTGATTTAACTTTGTTTTTCAAATTATTGTTTGTCTTTAAATATGTAGGATTTTATTATGTGCGTCTGGTTCTATGTAATTGAAGCTTATGTATTCCTTATTGCTATTTCTTTTTTATTTTATTCTTTTTTTAAATATTTGATGGTTGTTGTATTTGCTTTCAAATTCGTCAGTTAAATACTTCAGATATGTTGCTATAATTTGTGAAAAATAATAGATTGTTTAGAAATGAGATCTACTTTAATATTTTGATTCTTTATTTATATGTGGTGGTAGATTTCTTCAAAATTTTTACATGCATGTTTCAGACATGGATGGCGATAGCCTTCATGGTGTTGGTAGTATTTGTTTTTAAATCTGAATTAATTTTACTTGAAGGTTTCAAGTATCTTGATTATCTTTTTGCAACAATCGTAATTTTTTGGTGCGATGTTGGGTTTTATTATTTTTTTATGATATTTTGAATTGGTTGTGTAAGAGGTTTGTGATAACAAATGAAACCTTTTTTGTTTCTTATGTGATTGGTATGTCTCTCGTATTATGTTGTGTGTTATGTGTTTGTTCTGTAGTACAGCATCAAGTGTTCTGGCTATCATTTTAGATATTTTATATGCTTGTGTTGTTTTGAAGTTTATTAGTGGTCTTAAATGATTATTTTTTAAGTATTTTTACTAGTGCTAGTAGTTTTAGTGACTGGAGTTTCATGGTTGCTGATATTTGTTAGTAGAACTTATTATTAGTTTGATACAATTGTTGTCCGTGATGAAATCCATCATTTTCTATATGTATTCATCTTTACTGATAATTATTAATGCATTTTCTTAAGTCTATTTTTAATATAATTACCTGGTTTATTTTTATGCTGTTTATGTTGACATAATTTAATCTCTTTTATTATCTTGTAAGACATCGATTTTGAATACAGTTTTGAAGAGAAGTATAGTATTTCTATTATTTTCTATGAGCGGCGTACCTGTTGTTACTATTTAAATGTATCCTTATATATAAATGTCACATGTGTTAAAATATGGTTTGCAAAATTCAGCGAATTTTAAATCAGAGGAAATGACATATAGCAATGATTTATTATTCATTCAAAATTATTTCCTTTCTTGAATCAATTGTTAGTTTAACTATAATCCATAACTTGTTTCTGTAGCTGTATCTCATAAAAGTGCAATTACAAATTGGTTTGATCTTAATGGATGTGTGTTATTAATACTTTCAAGTCAACAATCGTATTATTTTTTGTTTAATTTATTATGCTGTTAAAATTATTTTATGTCTTGGTAATAAAAATGTCTATTTTAGACTTGTTCTTATTTTTATGTTATACATTGTGTTAACGTATCTGAAATTTAAGCATATAAGCTGTTAGAAAATGAAAAATTGACGTGGATTTCAAAAGACATTTGATGAAAGTCGGAAACTGATTATTGAGATTATAAAGAAACTGAAATACAAAAATATCTTACATTATGTAAAGTAAACATATTTTAGGTGTTAATAATGTCAGCAACTATGGATGTTGATCATTTTTCTGAATATTTTAATAACTGCCAAGCCGTTTATTTAGAAGGACGAACTTATCCTGTCAATATCTATTATACAAAAGTCATGCATGAAGACTATCAAAGTGCTTGTGTTGCAACTTTCTTTAAAATACACAGAGAAGCACCTGCCAAGTAAGTGTAGATTTTGATAAGTGTTGTTTAGTAAATATATTTTTTAGTCATGATGTTTTAATCTTTTTAACGGGACAAGAAGAAATAGAAGCTGTATCACACCAGATAAGGATATTAGCTCGTGATCCTGATGTGGATGGACCTAATATAAAGGTCTGCCCATTATATGCTGCTCAACCTAGTAATCAGCAAATGGCTGTCTTTCAACCAGCCAGTGAAAATGTAAGAAAAGTCATTGTTGCTACTAATGTTGCAGAAACTAGTATAACAATAAGTGGGATTAAATATGTTATTGATAGTGGAATGGTAAAAGCTAGGTAAGTACCATATCCAATGTTAAGATTTTAAAATTTTTTGTAATGCTTCTTTTTATGTATGATTTTGTAGCATTTAAAAGCTTTATCCTATTTATATCTAATGTTTTCTACTTTATTAAAGTATATGAATGGGTGTTGTCATAGTTAGATAAGGTTAATATAGAAGATATGCCACTTCCATAATCTTTTTTGGTGTTTTTGAGCACCTACTGTGTTGATTGTATTACTATTAATGGTTGAAATCTTGGCTAAGGTTTGTATCCCCACTAACACAAAGGCTAAAACCTTTACTCCATTCCAAAAGAAGGTACTGAAGAAAGTGCAGAACTTTGTTGTAGGGATTTTGGTTGGTGGATTGCTGTGTCTGTAAAAACCAAAGCGGAAATTAGTTTTTTAAGAGCTGTAATATTGTCATCCTACAAACAGTGGTTTGTATAGAGTTCACTGCTTGCAAACGAACATAATCGATATAAGGTTGTTCTGAATTGTAAACATAAATGCACTTTATCAAAATGCACATAATAAAATTGTTAAAACTGATTTCATAAAATCACTGATTTTTCAATATATTCACATTTATTGTATGACACTGCTGTATCCGAAATACTATGGGCAACACTAAACATTTTAATAATGTTGGATTACGAAACTACTAAATATTTAACACAATCCTAAACAAAATAAATTTCATTTTTGACATTCTTCACTGTCTTATAACATTGGTATACAGTCCATTTGCACTTGCTGTTTATAGGTATTTCTTTGTTTTATTTTGTAAGCTTATGTTTAAACTTTATTTTGTATTTTGTGTTAATTTCATCTTTAATTCTATTAAAACAGTCCTTGTCAAAGCTACAACATAGTGACTTGTTAATATTGTAAGTTACTGTCCTTACGACTTAGTTATGCTAACACTGAATGTTTTCAGAATATAAGTAAAAAATCACCAAATAATAAAAATCCAAAGGGTAAATTTGTTACACATGGACAAAAGGTTATGGCATATAATGTTTATTTAAAGCATTCCACAAATATATTAAAACTCCAGTCGTAAATCAATCAACGTTAGAAATTAATTTAAGTGTCAGATCAGTATGAAACATTGTAAAAGAAATGCAAACAACAGGTACTGCTACTTCGCTCATGCCCCACAGGATATGCACAACAATGTACAATAAACTAAACGATTTTGAAAAGTGTGCAATTCGAAGACACGTCCATGGGCAGTAACCGAATCTGGATAAAGTGTTGCAAGCCATAAACGATTTTTGTTAGTGAAATCCTTAAATAAAAAGTTTGATTTTGCTTTTTCAAATTGCTGTAACTCTTTAATTGTGAATGTCATCCCATTATTTTATTTACATTTTTTGTGCAAAATAATATCAGGAATCACCTCCATATGCTAACAAGTGGCTTATGATTCGTGATAACATTTATTTTCCGACCATAAATAAAGTTATGAAGTCTTTCTGTGGCAAAAACAATAGCCAGCAGCTCTTTTTCTATTTGAGCATAGTTTACTTCACTCTCACTTAATGAATGGGAGGCACAAACAACTGGTTTGTTCTCTTTGAGCAGACAACATCCTAAACCATATTGAAATGCATTTGCCTGAACAGTTATTTCTTTTGTCGAGTCAAAGTTTGCTAATTTTCTTTAAATTTTCTATGATTTCAGTATGTTTATGGAGCCATTGAAATACTACGTTATCTTTTAATGAACACCTCAATGACATAGTTAGCTCGGATAAATTAGGAATAAATTTCCGCATAAAATTAATTATACCTAGGACACTCTGCAATTCTGCTTTATAGTTTGGATTTTTAATTGCACAAATTGCTTTTATTCTATCTGGGTATATTTTTAAACCTTTGGCTGAGAAAATATGTTCTGAATATTTAACTGAAGACACTTTAAACTGAATTTTCTCTTAAATTTTACACCTAATACTTTTGCTGTTCGAACGACTTTATTCGAAATTTCATCATGTTCAGCTTCTGTAGCCGTTGCAATCAGTAAGACATCAAAATAAATTTGTACTCCCTGTAAATCACCAAAATTTTTATTATTTATGTATTGAAAGTATTCAGGGCTCATATTCAACCCGCAGGGAAGTCTGTTAAATTTCCAACAACCGATAGGAGTAGTAAGTGTGCACAGGTCTGAGGATTTATCATCAAGCTCAACGTTCCAAAATCCCTGCTTAAGGTCTAACACAGTATATATTTTCTTATTACATAGTTTATACGTGATATCTTCAAGAGTTGATATTAAAACATTTTGTGGACCTTTAATAGCCAAATTCAATTTTTTTGGCTCGACAATCGCAAACTGTTTTCTTTTCTCTATTATAACCAGATTACTGATCCAACCCGTAGGAGTCTCTACTTTGGAAATTATTCCCCTTTGTTCTAAATCTAATAGTGTTATTTCTAACTAGTCACGAATAGAAAGAGGTACGTGGATCATTAGCAATCGGCTCGTAATTTTCTCTTACCTCAATGGTACATTTTTCTTTAAAAGTGCCTAACCCATTAAATATTTCTTTGACATTTTTTACAATGCTCTACTACTAAATTTAGTGATTTCTCTGATACTACTCAAATTAAATTTAACACAAGTGTTTATCCCTAACGAAGGTATGTTTATGTTTTCTACAACTAAAAAACTTTAAGTAGACTCTATACCTTTGTAGTTACATTTTAAATTTATGTTTTACCATGTTTCCACCAAACGCTTCTAATTTTGTTTATTGGCTCAATTAAATTCATATAGCTAACTTGTTTTAATATTTTCAATGGTACAATATTTACTTCAGCATCTGTATCTAATTTAAAATTCACATACACATTATCAATTTTTATATTTTCATATCAGGAACAGATGCTACTCATTTTCTTGTCGTGTATTGTACTGATGATGGTCGCTTCACTGGATGTTTCAGCTTCAACAGCTCTAACATTTCTTACCCGACAGGATATTGCAAAATGATTGAGTATACCATATTTCTTACATTTGCATTCATAAGCAAGGCATTTTTTGGGTCTATATATCATACAACAGCGTCTATATTTAAATTTTCAATCTTGAATTTTAGTTCCACAACTCTTAGATTTTCTTGTATTCTTACTTTTCTTTTTAATCTTTTTTGGGAATAAAACCACTTTAGATCTTTTGATCTTTATTTACGTTTCGATCCATGACCTAGGATCGTTGTCAAAATTGATCCATGACCGAGAATCGTTGTCTAAATAAAATTTTGACAACGATCCTAGGTCATGGATTGAAACGTAAATAAAGATCATTTTAACAAATATAGATAGATAGATTTTATTTGTTCCCATCAATGTGATGATAATGTACACTTCTACAACCATTATTAGAGATAGTCAACAATGTGTATAAATAAAATTAAAATATAAATAAATAATACATAAAAATTAGCTACATGTATGTAGATAGTCATTAATTAAAATTAAATATTATATACATAGTCAATTTAGATTAGATTAGATATATTTGTACCCATTAACAATGGTAGTAAAATATTACAAAATCACACATTAAAAATCTACATACAAGTAATATAAACATATAATTAAATTGCAATTAATTTATTATGTCCAAAATTACTAAGATGAAAGGTTGTCATCTAGGAATTCATCAACTGTGTAATAGCAGCGTTCAACGAGCAAGGTAAATAATGCAGCTTTAAATTTTTTCAGTGGTGCTAATGATCTAATTGTATATGGTAGTTTATTGTAAAATGTCGGAGCCATAAATATTATAGATTTTTTAGAATGAGTAGAATTTGGTTTTAGTATATACTTTTGGTAACAGTATCTTGTATCATGACTATGAACAGAACTGGCTGAAACGTAATTATTAGAATTTTTATAAAACAGAATGAGGGTCTCATATATGAACATGGAATATAAAGTTAATACATTAAGTTTCTTAAAAAGAGGTCTGCAATGAGCATCCATCTCTGCCCCAAACACAATACGAATGGCTCTCTTTTGCAATTTAAAAACTATGGATGAGTTAATGAGGCATGAGTTACCCCAGAAAGCAATTCCGTATCTCATTCTTGATTCGAATAATGCCAAGTAACATTTCTTTGAGCAAACCACAGGCAACTCTCTGGACACTGATTTAAGTGCATAGCATGCCGAAGACAATTTAGATGATAAATGAGAAATATGCTTGGACCAGTTTAGGTCCCTATCAACTATAAGACCAAGGAATTTAGTGAAAGTAACTAAATTTAGAGTCGATTCTACTGTAATGTTGTTAGGCAAAGATAAAAGTTTAAAAATTATACAGCAGGTTTTCTGTTCATTTACCGATAATTTATTAATATAAAACCAGTTTTTCATCAACAAGAGATCAGTATTTAATTTTTCTTTTAGTGAATCAACACTCGTTGAATCCCACTGAAGATTGATATCGTCTGCAAATAGAGTACTTTTGGCATGTTTAGTACAGTTAGTAAAATCATTTATGAAAAAGAGAAATAAAATAGGGCCCAAAACTGATCCCTGAGGTACTCCTAAATTTAGCACAGCGTTTTCAGACCACACATATGTGTTACTGAGCTTGATCCTTACAGACTGTTACGTTTTTTTCGTGGCAGTCACGTTGGGCGCCAAATTTATGTTACGTTGGCTCGTAGCCGTGCGTAACCCAAAGAAAATCAAAGAAATGACCGGGCTCAATCGGAGATTAGGTGGGGGGTCGTAGAAAGCAGACTGACATATGATGTATGCGGCGGTAAGGAGTTAGTGACAATACCTGCAAGAAAATTAGTATAGTAAACCTGCAATAAAAAGAAAAAGCATAGCAGCAATGAAACGTCTAAGTTATTCAGTACTTTGTAGAATGTAAATAAAACTGTTTAGATAAACTATATAATATAACAACGGTAAAAGCAATACAAAATTTTTTAGTACAAAGTGAGGTAATATTGGGGAGTAGCAGAAACGTTTCCTCACATACCAAATAAACATAAAGCAGACAAAAAGTTAACAACAGATAAATAGATAAGACACAATTGATATGAGTAATCCAGTAGTATTGATTTTGTTTTTCTTTCTTTTTTTTTTCTTAATAGCATGCACTTCTATTGTAAAAGGTATCAGAACGACAAAGATATTGCAAAATAGATATTTAAAGTCATATCAAGTAGGAAATAGTTCAACTTACATAAAGTCCTTCAGTAACGCTTCCTTGCAATTGAAGTGTGGGATACACGATGTCCTGCACTAACGAAGTACTTCACCCTTGATTGTGAGGGTGTTGATGGAATTTCTTACACTTTACACTAATCACACCTACGTATTTCACTGGTGTTAGCAGCAGACATTATCATGCTGATGGAACCATGTAGCATTGATAAATTTATTGTTAATTCTATTTCCTGAGACAATAATTTCGAAATACTTTGTAACACAAGTCGTAAGAAAAATGGTAATAAAAATTTAGCATCACGGGCTTTCAAGGCACGATGTAATGCATTAAAACTAACAGTAACGTGAGGTGTTTTATTTGCTACCTATGGTAACAAAGAAAAAATCTAATGCTTTTGAATAACGAAATTTGCGCAAACAATGATCTATTTTAGATTCTTTGGGGTTAGAAAATTCAGAAACTACAGTATCAACTGTCTTTGGATAATCCAAAGTATGCACTACTCTGATAAAAAAAAAGGAACGGCGAAACTAGATCGCACACACAGTTCAAATATAAAAAGACAAATCAACTAAAAAAACACAATCAATAAAGCACGTGCAAACACTAAAACCGTCCGTCGATTTTCCGTAAAACAATTGCGGTCGAGTAAACACGTTTGCCTATAAAGCATACTTCCTTCAAATGGACTTAGCACTACACTTTAATATACAACTTTTATTCCACAAGAATACAACTAAAACCGTGTCGTGCTTGTTCATGAACAATTCGAAAATCCGCATTAATTCTCACTATTCTCAAAGCAACAAGGAAACAGTACTTTTAACGTAATTAATATCTAGGAACCAAGCACGAAACTACAACTGCTCATCTGTTTATAACAACTCGTTGCTATTACAACCGCTTATCGACTCTTATCTCGACTTTGTTAATAACATAAGGAACATCCAATAAATGAATACAGCAATCATATCTACTCATTAATTACGAGCTGTTTATCATTTTCGATAAGTTGGAAAGTAATTTACGAATAATCCTATTTAAAATTCGTTCCTTGCAATTTATTTATTAAATTGCATACAATTCTGAATTATTCTGAAGTATTTACGAATTAGTAAAGCGTAAAATGTTTAACTACAAAAATGCCCGTTACAAGACTGTGATCTATTTTGAAGATAGGATTTAAACCAATCATTAGCAATACCCCTAATACCATAAAATTCTAATTTCTGCAGTAGTAGTGAGTGATTTACAGAATCGAAAGCTTTACTTAGATCAACAAATACAGCAACTGAGACGTTTTGTCTACTATTTAATGTTAAATATAAGTTATTTAAAAAATTGTACATTGCATCAGTTGTAGATTTGTTGGGACAAAATCCAAACTGATTTGGACTAAATATATTGAATTTGTGTGTAAAGTTTATAAGTGGACTTTTTACTATTGTTTCAATGACTTTTGAAAATGAGGACAGCAAAGAGATAGGCCGGAAGTTATTAGCTGTAAGAGGGCCCCCTTTATGTAATGGAACCACTATTGCAAATTTCAGACAAGTGGGGAATATTCCAGTATGAAAAGAGTCGTTTATTAAGTGTGCAAAGTGTTGTATTATGTCAAGCGGAAGTGCGAGCAAAGCTTTCGAAGGGATGTTATCATGACCAGCTGTGGTTTTATTTTTAAATGAATGTAAAACACTTAGAATTTCATATGCATCTGTCGGGAAAAACATAAAGTTGTTAGAGACGCAACACTTATTTTTTTTCAAAAAGGTAATCGCAGATGAATCTGGTTCTTTGTTATTTTCAACTAAAGTCGAGGCCACGGTTGCAAAGTACTTATTCAAAATATCTGCTATATCATTTTCAGCACAATTATCAATAAGAATATTTTGTGTACTAGATGTATTTCTACCTGAAAGTTCATTTACCACTTTCCAGGTTTCTGCTTGTACATTTCCAGAATTAGAGATTCGGCTAGCAAGAAATTGAGATTTTGCTAATTTGACCACTTTTTTAAAGATTTTTTTGTAGCGCAGATAATAATTTTTTATAAAAGTTGAGTTGTGAAAGTGTTTATAAATGGCATGTAGTGATTTTTTATTTCTAGCAGATATTTTTATACCGTCAGTCAACCAATATTTACGTTTATGATTTAGATTGCATTTAACCAAAGGAAATGATTTTGTAAATGCTAATGCTATACTATATACTAATGATTGAAATTTTTGATTTAAATCATTCGAAATTATATTAATGTCAATATCTGAGCACAGTGTAGAAAAGCGATTTAAATTCTGGGTATTGTAAATCCTGCTATAAATGAAGCAGTTGTCAATAGTTAAGTCAAGATTTGCTTGAAAATGTATAAATTCATGATCCGACAAATCATTCGGTACAATTGTTGTGCTAGTAAGTACACTTGGATTAAAATTTGTAACAACATAATCAATTGTGTGCTGGACATATTTGATATCCTAGTATCTTGCATAATGTGTATTTTCAAATTGTAAATTGTAAAGAGTTGTTTTAGTCTAATAACATTTTTATCAAAACCATTTGTGAAATTGATATTAAAATCTCCGCTAATAACTACGATACCTTTCTTAATATCTAGAATATGATGTAAAACAGTGTCCAGTGAACTAAAAAATATTTCAATATTGCTTAATGGGGAACGATAAATGCTCAAAACATGAAGTTTAAGCTTACTATTATAAATATGTGAGAACTCAAAGTTCAGATCATCGCACAAGTAATTTAAGTTCAAATAGTTTTCAAAACAGCTATTTTTGTCTGAAGTGCAATAAATCGCTGTGCCACATGACGTCTATGCTGTCTATAGGATATACTAACAAGATCGTAGTTATCTAACTTAATGTATTCATTATAGCCTAGCCAATGTTCAGTGATACAGACAAGTAACGGAAAATTTAGTTTATCTAATAATATGTGTAATTCATTAACCTTGCTACGTAGACTGCGCATATTACACAGCAATAATGAAAAAGTAACAGATTTTTTATTTATAAAAAAGAACTAGAACTACAATTGGTAGATATATCAGGTATACAAAATGAGTAGTCTGCTTCGTTAGCAGAAAGAGATTGTTTATGATCTACCATTTTTACATATATAAGGTTGCTGTTGCAAGAATTAAAAGTTTTAGTAAATTGAGGTCGGAAATTATTAGTAATGGTCAGAATGTGATTTAATAATTTACGTTTTCCTATTGATCTCATATGAAGACCATGTGATGAGAACAGCGACGATTGTACAATTTTATTTATGTCCACATACCAAAAACTTGCATTTGATGCAACCAGTGCTGAATATACATCATTGTTGACAGAATGAATTAAATTGTTCAATATGTTACGTCCTTTCCAAAAAGGTGCTGATATTAAAATCAGGTTTGTAGCAGAAGCAATGTCATTTAGAAGCTGTTTAGCATGTGTAGACATAGCTTTACCTTGGAGGGCGTTGTTTGTTCCTCCAAGGATTAAGACATAGTCACTGTGACTAAAAGTGGAGAGTTTATTTGCTAGGTTGACTACAATGTCCTCCATAAGAGCATTAGGTTTGCACTCGACGTAGAAAGAGAAATCTTGTGGATCCAATAATGAAATTTAAATATTAGAAAATCCTCTCACATGACTGTCTCCATAAACGTGAATTTTTGATTTAGCTACAGGTACAGCGACTTCATTTTTATCATTAATTGACGCGATTTTATCAACTGTGGCATTTAGTATTTCTTTGTGTAGAGGTAGATCGTTACGACTAATTTTTTTTATATGTACAGAACGTTGTAATGGGATGGCACTATTAAAAGATGGACTCGTGTTTTTAACGTTATCAGTTTGAGTCATTTTTTCAACTACTTGTACTATTTCACGCTCCGTTTGCGAGCATACGTTAAAATTGTCAAAAATAAGAAATGGAAATGAGCAAGTTTGAGTTGATGTATTTAAAGTTTCCGACTTAGGCTTATTATTTTCAAGTATTTGTTCCTGTTGTAAACTTTCAACAACCTTAGTTAACGATTTTATTTTATTTGAATACTGAAGTAGCATTGATTTGTAATCTTCCTGATCATTTAGGAAAGAGTTCTCCATTATAAGACTTTCATCAAGGTTAACTGTGCCTGCAATTGTTTATTGTGCTTGATCAAGCTGTTGCATTCTGATTTTAAGCTTTTATTTTCTTCTTGTAAATAGTTAAGATCATTCGTAAAAGCATCATATTCAGCGCAAGAGATCGATATTGTGTTTTTGGTGCAACAGTTTACTTTATATTGATCGATTTTGCTGAAAGGTTTTTTCCTAGATTCAAGGCAGCTTTTATGATAAATAGCATTGCAATTTGTACAAACATAATTACTGTGGAATTTTCGTTGGCAGCAGGAAAACAAAAAACGATCAGACATGATCACTAGATTAGTGTAGGCAGTAAGGATATGATAAGGAATAACTCATCACACTGGCGGGGTCCTTCGCAGTGTCTGACAAAACACAAAACTGGACCACGGATGGTAAACACAAGAGAACAGAGGAGTTAAGTCAGTACCAACACAACCTTTGTAAGATATGCTTAGTGTCAATTCAACAGTTTATAATAACAGTATTTAACTAACTGTAAGTATTAAAGCGGTTTTATTCCCAAGAAAGATTAAAAAGAATAGTTAACAAACCACAACAAACATGCAGGGAGTATTCTTATTTTTCTTTACTGCATGTACATTAATTTTACCTTGTAAACTTTGACTTTTATTCTGGGTATTTCAGCAGCACAATAACAATCTACAGCTTTCTTTAAATCCAATTCATCTACACTATGTAAACGCTCATGTAAACTTGAGTGTATAATACCTAGAACAATTCTGTCCCGGACCATATCATCTGTAAGCATACTAAATTTACACGTGACAATTTTGTAATATCCATCAAGAAACTTTCAAACTATTCACCTTTTTTCTGATCTTGCTTGTAAAAATTATGCCGTTCATACACAATATTCTACTTAGGGTTACAATATTTTTCAAAAGCATCTAATATTGATTGTTCACTTTCTCGGTCTTGTCATCCATATCAAACATGTTAAATAATTCAATAGCTTCTTCACCAGCTAAACTGAGCAGAATACATGGTTTAATTGCATCACTTTTAGTAGATTTTCAGTTGCTTTCATGTAAATTTTAAAATTTTTTTCAATTGGCACTGACATTACCATTTAAATTTAGGTTAGGTGGCTATCTTGCATCATCCATTATTTACTGCCACTTGCATCACCTGTTCTCACTGGTAATACTTAACTAAGTGGATCTTAACTTTAAGGTAAACCTTAAACACATACTCCATTGCACCAATTATGGAATATGGTATCTTAGCTAAGTTTTAAATAGATCTGGCAACATTGTATTTAATCTCAAATATTGAGTGTGGTGAATTGGCATTCAATAAACAAAACGTGAGTGCTATAATGATATAAGCAAATATTAAAACGGTATTCCCACAAACATGACTGAACAAAATAAGCGAGTATCGAATTTTTCTTTAATGGAAGAAATATTGTTGTACATTATAAATAATTTTTAAAATGTAATCAAAAACAAACAATCAAACATGGAGAGATAAAGCAGAAGCATGGAAGAGAGTAAGTGAAATATTTAATTCACAATTTGATTTTCTGAGATTTAGTGAGGCCCTTAAGAAATATTATGATAATATTAAAAAGAAAATAAGAAAGTAAGTAGCAGACGAGAAAAATGAAATCACAAAAACCTGAGGAGGCAAAGCAGTTATCGAAGACAATTCGATAAAAGAGCTGACTCTGGGAATAATGAATGAAAAAACAGTGTATGAGTTGAAAAACCTGTATGATTGTGATGTTCGGCGTTCATCAGTGTTTAGTGAAAATATAGAAGAACTAGACAATAATAATGAAAGAGTATTATCGGATCAAATTATTTATGATATTGACAAGGATTGTGTAGAAGGTGAAATCAAACCAATTGAAGAAACTGTGAATTATAACTATGTGTGCAAAAATACCATTTTAGAAACACCAACAAAAGTAAGTATATTGTTATATGAATATTATTGCAATACATTAACATTAATGTAGAGTTTGTTGTTCAGCTAGTAACTAAATACCTATTGGTACTGACCAATGTGTGCAACATAAATCATGTGTAGTCAACGCTTAACTTTTTGAAAAACCATCTAATTTAACTTGTTTAAATGAGGTTATTTATATTAATTTAATACTGATATAATTTTTAGTACCCATCTGCAACTGGAGTTAGTATAAGAAAACGCTCTTCGACATGTTTAAAAGAAACATGGACTAAATTACGAAGACCGGCTATACAACAACTTTCATCGTCAACATTATCGCAAGAATATTTGGCATTGGCCAAAGTTAAAAGAGAATGTTTTGAAGCAGAAAAGCAAAATATTTTAAGAAGAAATGAGAGAGACGGAGAATTGTTTGGATTACAAAAGAAAAAATTTTACTAAATATAAAACTTAGAGAATTATAGCTAAAGAATGCAGAAAAAGTAGATTAACATTTTCAAGTTTCTAATTTATATTATAGTAAGCAGTGTAAAACAATGGATTATGTGTTCAAAATAATATTTTTTGGCACATTAATTTTTTATTGGTTAATTACAGACAATGTATATTACTACTTTTATATTAAAACTAACAATAATTAAAAAAATATGATTAATACATCTTATTCCTCTATAAAAGCAAAATAATTATTTATAAGGTTTCGTCGTGTTGGGTCTTGATCATCTCCTTGAAAGTTATATATGGAAACGTTTGGAATGTCGTCCTCAACCATTACATTTAAAAACTGCTCAATATCATCTACATTTGGAGGTTCCTCTCATTGTTTTGTTTACATATATTGTACAGAACTCCTGTTGCCACAATAACCATAAGAATTGTATCCCTAATTTTAATCTACACCCATAAGTCAATATTCGAATCATTCTCTCTACAGAGTTTTGTGTCCTAATGTGGCTTTCATTATATAATTGTTCAGCACATGTGGTAGGTTCTTGAACGTGTGTCAGTAGATAACTTTTTGATAATATGCACTATCACCTACAATTATTAATAGTTTATGACACGCCAGTTCAATAATAGAAGTGTAATTACCTAATAACAAGGCATTGGGATATAAATTATCTTCAAAATTTTTCTGACTGTACTATTATTAAATATAGTTGAGTCATGTGTGGACCCTGGCCATCGTGCTACCAGATTCAGTAGCTGTAAATTGTAACTTGAAATTACCTGCACATTTATGGAAAAAGTTCCGATTTCTTAATACCTTACATGTGATTTTCCAATGCTCCACCCGAAGGTACTACATTGACCAGGAAGCGAGTTTTTTTTACCTGGAAAATTTGGAATTTTGCCGAACCCTTGCTGTTGTAAGCAAGGTAGGGATCTTTAACGTGCGTGACAATACTCACACGCGGGACCTCCATTTTACCTCTCATCCGAACGAGGGTGTATTTTTGTGAAAAATGCTCGCCTAACATTTTTTAAGCGGACCGTGTCAGGATTTACATACCAACTATGCCACGGAGTTGCCTGATTTCTAAATACCTCAGGATCAACACCTATAATTAAGTAAATAAATTGGACATTTTGAATTCTTAACAAAATACCTGGAGACTGTATTTTAACATGAATTCCATCAAGAGTTCCGATGACCCTGGGAAATCGTGCCAATTGGTAAAAACCTAACTGGAACTCACTAATTTCATCAGGTGTACTAGGCATTTGGATGAATCTGTGGCAAAGATCAGTTAACACCCTGCTCACTCTTAAAATCAATCGAGATACAGTAGGTTCATGTACTTCAATAAAATCAGCTACATAAGCAAGGGGGCTTCCCGTTGCACAACATCTTAGAAATATTAATAACTGGTTTATCGAAGTGACACTGTTATTCCTAAAAAAAAATTTCGTATAGTGGCCATTAGTTCCAAAGGCTGTACCATCAATGGAGGAGTCATACTTTTTAATTGTATTTTCTTAATTCAGAATGATACATGATCGGAAAATAATTTAAAAAAACAAGTTTTACAATGGACGTAGAAAAACATAATTATAATATTACTTACAAGTCATGAGGATATTCAATGTGATCTTCAATCATGTTTAAAATAATCACAGCAGTATCTTTTGTTATCCGAAACCTTTTAAAAAAAGTCCAATATCGAGGCTATGAAAATAATATTTTCTTTCGTATATTCTTCTTGAAATTCCATATAATATAAGGTTTATTTCGTCCAGTTCATCTTCATCAAATATTTCAGGCAAATTAATTTTCTGTGATAAATAATAATTGTGCACAAATTTCTGACTTCTGATTATTCAGTTATTTCAGGTTACGTTTTTAATAAGTGGAACTTAGGCCATATAAATCTTTGGCTTATCTTAACTCATTCGTAAGTGAACCTTATGATTCAGTTTGGAGACTGTGCAAACAAAATTTAACACTTAAGTGGAACTTAACCTTTACGGTTCAGCTAAGATGCATTGGTGCAAGTGGCAATTAATGTGAAAATTGTACACTTAATTTCACTGTAAAATTAGTATTTTAACCACGCTATAATTCTAACCTCAAAACTTATTTGGATTATGTTCTGTAAATAAAATCTATGTAGCTTTAACACAAAATCATTGCAACGCCATATCATGTATTCGTATAATAAAACACGCTAAAATTAGGAGATACTTCAATTATTTGATATACAAATACAGTGGGAAACTTGATGCTCCTAATATCATAGTTAAGATTAAATCTGGGTGTCATATGTTGTGTCTCATCAGTATAATTGTAAATCTTAAGCTATGTTCACCTTTTACATAACACACTATATTTATTATGTTTTTTGTAAAACTTCTTTATGTACAGAAGAATTTAACATAATGCAGAAGCTTTTCTTTGTTAAATAATACTCTGAACAGTGAATGTTTTTCTCCAAAACAAACAACAATAAATTAATTACAACGAACAACAAATTGTAATTTTTTTTCCTAATATGCGATGGGCGTTTCTTATTTCTGTTAACAGAATTTTTATATCACTCTCCAATTAAAAGTTATTCATATTTTTATAATGGAATGTTTTATTATGTAATGTTAACATTTATTATAATACAAATTATGCATACCATGTCACTACCGAATCTCAAATTTTTTTTTGATGTGATTTTGGGTGTAGGGTACCTCTGAAGTATCGCTGATTAGGTTCCAACAACAATCTGCGAGCATTGTGAGGCTTCATTTTCCTTCAGTTTTAACAATACATCTTGAAGAAACCTTGCACCATGTTCGTCACTCGCGGACCCTAAAATTGCAGAGAAAAAGTCCAAATTCGAGTGGAGAAAATGAATCTTTAAAGACCCATATCACTGTAAGTGAAAACTAAATGATTCACAATTTGTTTGTAAATTTTTGCGATTGTACTTCCCAAGAAATTGGAACATCCCTCTTTAAATATACCCATGCAGCAGTCTCCATCTTGGTCAGTTTTGAATCTTTTACGATGTGACGAATTTGTGGAACAGTAAAAATACCTTTTTTTATTTTTGCGTCACTTAGTCTGGGAAACTTCGCTTTCAGATATTGGAATCATTTGCTATCTTTATTTAATATTTTGACAACATTTTTCATCAGTCCCAGTTTATGTGCAAATGTGATAACAAAACTTTCTTTATATTAACGACAGAAGTTCTTGCATTTTCCAGTTTTTACAAAGTAGTGTTTATTCTTTGTTTTGCTGTCCGATTTCCAAAGAAAACAGCAATGCTTGGTGTAGCCCAATTGCATTCCTCAAGGATAATTATTAAAATAAAATTGTTGTGAAGCCGAATGAAGTGCAACAAAGTATTCTTACAAATTTACAACCAATTGTTGGGTTTGTGAACTCAATGTTTCCCCTTTTCCTGAAATGACGCCATTATAAATTCTAATAAATGTTTTAATTAATATTCGCTAATTTCAATAAATTAACAATAAAAAATGCATAAATATAAAAGTGGGCATAGCAGAAGAAATCAAAATAAACAAATGAGGGTATGTAAAACAAATTTAATTTAACAAATTAGATTTGTAAGGTGTTAATTACTAAGATAATTTAATACATCTGACATCGTTGGTTAAACAAGGTTATTGTGGAAACACAGCACATGGGCATTGATGTACTGGTGGCGAACAGTAACAGATGTGTCATTGAAATTACGGACATACATAATTAATAATGCTTCTTGTAATTCTAAATAATAATAATAAATAAATATATGCATTCATTACCTAATGTACTCTAGTTTTATTTAACACAGTGCTCAGACAACACATGGTGTCAGATGTAAAAAGTAAAAAACTAAAAAGTTAGGTTATACACGTGGAAATAATCAGAAAAGCCTTTTGAACTAATAATGGAATTTGATCTACCATGAAGTTTACAAATGGAAAGTGTTAATAATTGAGAGAAATGGAAACAAAAATTTCAAATTTATTTGAAAGCATCTAAGAAAATAACGGAAACGGATGATGTAAAAATAGCTGTTTGATTAAATGCGATAGGTGATGACATTTATAACACATTCAGCCTGCAACAAATTGGAACTCTAGATAAGGTACTAGCAGCATCTGATGAGCACTTTGTTCCTAAAACAAATTATACCTTAGAATCATATAAGTTTAATAACTTAATGCAGAAATAAGGGCAAAGTATCGATAGTTTTTGTACCGAATTAAAGAAGCAAGCACAAATGTGTAATTTTGTGTGCTCTACGGAATCATGTGGCATAAGTTATGAACAGCGTATGATTAAAGACAGGCTTATAATTGGTGTGTATGACAAACAAATACAGCAACGTTTAATTCGTGAACCAAATCGTGATACAACGAAAGTTTTAGAGTATTGCAAATCAATCCAATTAAGCAAACAGTATTTGGAAGTTTTAAATCCAAAGAACCAAATTAACGTTGTGCAACAAGCAGCTCGTTCAAAGAAACAATCTTGTAACAGATGTGGCTTTATTCATCAGGCAGGTAAATGTCCAGCATATAATAAAACATGTGCAAAATGTCAATGCAGAAATCATTTTGCAAAAGTGTGTAAAAGTAAAACTACAAAACAGTATCGAAACACAGATACTACAGAAGCAAATGCAGTTGGCACCAGAGAAGATAATGCTGAAGAACAAGATACGGATGTACTGTTTATAAATGAATTTTCAAATATTGGAAAAAACGCATGGGTTGAAGAATTCCTTGTAGAACAACAAAGCATCACATTTAAGGTGGACACTGGAGTAGAAACAAGTATTTTACCAAATAATTATTTTGGGAAACTTAATAAAGCATTACAAAGTAAGCTTAGAAATACAAAGGTAACTTTAATCACATTTGGAGATTTTAAAATAAAACCTATAGGTGAGATTAATTTATTATGTAGATATAATCAAAACGAAAAATATGTTACATTTATCGTTGTAGACTTTGATTCTCAGCCAATATTAGGTTTGAAGGAATGTATTGATTTTGGTTTAATCACTTGGATTAACATTCTAGATAATATGGTTATATTACCAAGAAGTAAACTGGAAGTACAAGAAAAATACTCGCAGATATTTGAAGGTTTAGGTAAGATACCAGGTATATGTAAAATAGAATTAAATGAAAATGCAAAACCAGTAATCCAGTGTCAAAGAAAGGTGACATTATCCTTGCTAGACAAATTAAAAGAATCTCTGAATAAACTTGAGCAAATACAAGTTATACAAAAAGTAAACTACCCTACTGAATGGGTTAATAGTTTAATAATAGTCGAAAACCTGATAAATCATTGCGCTTGTGTATTGATCCAAAACCACTTAATAAATATATTGAGGGAAATTTACATAATTCCGACAAGTAGGGATATAATTAGTAACTTAACTGGAAAAAGAGTATTTACCGTTATCGATATGAAAGATGGATACTGGCAAATCCAATTTGATGAAAACAGCTCTGATTTATGCACGTTTAATACTCCATATGGAAGATATAGGTTTCAAAGACTTCTTTTTGACATTTCATCAGCACCGGAAATATTTCAAAAGAAAAATTGCGAGCTATTTGGGGGTATTTCAAATGTTGATATATATTTTGATGATCTTATCATCTCGGGCCGACCTGAATTAGAGCATGATATAGCATTAAACGAAGTGTTTCAAAAGGCAGTAGAAAATAACGTAAAATTTAATCTTAGAAAGATTCAATATAAACTAAAGAAGTTGTTTTTATGGGGTAGATTATTTCAGAACATGGTGTTAAACCCTGTCCTGAGAATGTGTAGGCAGTAGTTTCAATGAATTCGCCAGATAATAAACTAAGTTTAATGAGAATACTGCGAATGGCAAAATTATTTTCAAAGTTTATACCTAATTTGTCCCAAATAACTTCATCAATGAGAGAACTAACAAAAATTAATACAAAATTTGAATGGAGTGAGAAGCACGAACGAGAACTAAATCATTTAAAATCGTGTATCACTCATTCTCCCACTTTACAAATTTATGACCCTACAAAGAACATTATAATACAATGTGATGCATCAAGTGAGGGCTTAGGGTGCGTGTTATTGCAGGATGGTAGATCCATCTCATTTGCATCACGTTCGTTATCGGGTTAGTGAAAAAAGGTATGCACAGATCGAAAAAGAGTTACTCGCAATCGTGTTTGCATGTGAAAAGTTTCATTACTTTATTTATGGTCATAATATTCTGGTTCAATCAGACCGCAAGCCCTTAATACCAATATTTTCCAAAAATCTAGCTGTCACAGGCCGTTTGCAACGGTTGTTATTGAAATTGTTAAAGTACAATTTTTGTATTGTATACTTGTCAGGAAAGGAAATGTATGTGGCTGATGCGCTGTCTAGATCGTACATTGACACAAAATCAGTAAATGACCATGAAATGGAATACATAATAACTCACTGTCAAATAATATTCCACTGACTGAAGAAGAAAAAGAAAATATTTATTCGAGCAATTGAAAACGATACAATTTTATCACAGGTAAAACAATTTTGTAATACGTCCTGGCCGAAGTCAAATAAAGCTCTTGAAACAGAATTGAAACTTCTACAAACTAAAAGATAATATTTATGTATCAAATGATTTATTATTTTTAAACGAAAAGATTATTGTTCCTAAATCTTTAAAATCAGAAATGCTCTTGAAAATTCACGAAGCACATTTTGGAATGAACAAATATAAACTAAGGGCCAGATAAATATTATATTGGCGACGAATGTCGGTCGATATAGAAAAGTTAGTAGAAAACTGTGAACTTTGTCAAAAATATCAAAAAAGTTATTAAAAAGAACCACTAATTAATCACGAAGTTCCATCTTGCCCATGGCAATATTTATTTACAGATTTATGTGAATACAAAAATAAAAATTATGTAGTACTTGTAGATCAATACTCTAACTGGATAGAAGCCACAGAAATTCGTGATAAAACAGCAGAATCTGTAATAAAATTCATTAAAAAATTGTTTTTCTCGATTTGGTGTTCCAGATATATTGTATGCAGATTAACGTCCCTTATAATAGTTTGAAGTTCAAGGAATTTTCAGACAGTGGAATTTTAAAATAAAATTTTCAAGTCCACATTACCATCAGTCAAATGGTCTAGCAGAAAAATATGTAGGAATCTTTAAAAACATGTTAAAGAAAATGACCCCCTAATTCTGATTTAGAAGTATATTTAATAGAATATAGAAATACACCTTTAATTGATATGAATTACTCACCAGTTGTAACACTTCGACCTCGTTCCCTGATCTACGTAGTAGTCAAAGAAATAAAGAACGAGTTACCTAATACATGTATAATCGAATGCCAACCTTATATCACCTTTTATGGTTCAAATTTGCAATACAAGGGTCCACTTACCTATTCCATAAGGGTCAACTATATCTGATCCAATAGTCTTCACTCTACTTCCCTCAAATGCCTCGGCTACTCTACAGCGGAGAGTACAT
Source organism: Platerodrilus igneus (assembly GCA_036346225.1). Classification (NCBI taxonomy): domain Eukaryota; kingdom Metazoa; phylum Arthropoda; class Insecta; order Coleoptera; family Lycidae; genus Platerodrilus; species Platerodrilus igneus. The sequence continues at coordinate 2,352,527 of JARFIW010001018.1, forward strand.
GGACATGTCCCAGGGTGGTTAGGCCTAGAATTCTGAAACCGATACTGGTAAGTTAACTTACCCAAAAGTTTACAAAGTATCTGTACCTAAATGTATTTCAACAAACCCTTTTTAATTATAATATATATATATATATATATATATATATATATATATCAACATTCGTATTAAGTAATGAATTTAATAATCTTTAATATAGTGATATAACTACTTGCATTTACATCGACATACTTGAATGCAATAAAAGCAATATCTCTTAACTAAAGTCACTTTAAGCCGGGTGGTTATATATTGTACTAAGCACTGCAAATTCTACAGTTAAAACAAATTGGCTCAAACTTAAACATAGCCAATAACTCTTGATATTCTATACAAAATTCAAAATAATGATTGGTAACGTTAGTAATAATGTCCAAAAATTCCAACCTTAATCTAGCAACTTAACATATTCATGTAAAAGCATATGTATAACTATATAAAAGTTCATACTTGCAACCCCACGTGTATGCATGCATATACACGTCCGTTCTCTCGAACCATTTATTCAAAGATTCACTCAACACCTGTTTCGGGTATGCAATACCCACTTTTGCTCCAATCTCTACAATACCTCTGAGGTAACTTATCATCACCAGGGTTGATAGTGCTTAACACGGGTGTTGATAAATTTTGTGCTCGAACTCTTTATATTCCCCTACTGCTGTACCGACTTGGTTTGGAATCGGGTTGCCGAAATCCAAACTTCCACAATCAATCAGAAATGAATAGTATAAGTGTGGTTAGTTATCATCTTCTCTGCCGTTAATAAGCCGGCGCCACCAACTATTAACCGCCCTACAACTTAACCATTTCGTCTTCTAATTACACTTAACTTTATTACTATTTAATTCTACTTTAAGAGCGAAACTTATCTGTGCTCTTTATCCACTACTTAAATTCACTATTCTTCCTGTACTAAACATACTAATTTATTAGCTCTGTTCACTACCCATTGATTTAATTTACACGGCCATATAACCAATACTGCTACGCGACATTGCAGCCTACCCCACACTAGCTTTGGGCTAATTAGTTTTCATTTCGTACCTTCCTTTATCTCTTTTGTTTCTGGGTGTCTTGGTGAGTCTTTGTGTGTCGTCTTTTGTCTTTGTGTGACGACTTTTTTTTAATTTTCTTACTTCCCATATTTATATACTTTTGATCACGTGACTGTTCTATCCAATCAAAAATCTTACATATTTCACAATCGACTTTTATTATTGCTATTGCTAATTGAAACTACCCTATATTTAAATTTAAGTTATTCTGCAATATTCTACAGTACTTCCTGTTAATATTTTTTATAGATATAACGAAAAATTACATATTATTACGCACTTCCGGGTTTGAATTTTCTAGAACAAACTAGCGTTTCCTTTGGCGCCTTAATTTAAAATCTTCTAACTTTCACGGGATGTTAGATATCAGTTGATAGGTTATGTTCATTTAAAGTGTCAATTGTCACCCAAAATCAAACTAGGATTGGATAACTATCTTAATTCTGGTCCGTGATAGGTTACATTTTAGATAGGATTGTTTGTGATTGGCCGAAAATATCATATGAAATTTAAATTAATTTAAAAATGTTCTTGGGCATTACACAGTTCAACTTTTACTAAACAGAATCCTGAAAACAAAAATACCTATATCTGAAAAATGTCTTGAACTTACAATTGTCCTATCCTAAATTGATTAGTAAAAATATAGCTGAGAAACAAAGAAAACAAAAATTTTATCATGATAGAAATGTTAAAGATCTTTGTAAATTTAGCATAAACCAAAATATCTTATTACAAAAGAATAATAGGTGGGCAAAAGGTAAAATAATTGATATTGTTAATGATCGATCTTATATGGTTAGGGATGAATATGGTAATATTTATAGGCGAAACAGAATATTTTTAAAGCTAGCTAAGACTGGCTGTGATAATAAATTTGTATATGAAGACATTGACATCTTTGGTCTTTTTCAGAATATACGTAAGTTAACAAATGTAAATTCTGAAAGGCCAATTAGAGTAAAAAGAGTTCCGGATCATTTAAAGGACTGTGTTGTAGACTTAGTGTATGATTTTGGCTCGCTAGAATAAAAAGGAAGATGTAAGGTGTTAATTACTAAGATAATTGAAAACATCTGGCATCGCTGGTTAAACAAGTTTGTTGTGGAAACACGGCACATGGGCATTGATGTACCGGCGGCGAACAGTAACATACGTGTCATTGAAATTACGGACATGCATAATTAATAATGCTTCTTGTAATTCTAAATAATAATAATATATAAATATATGCATTCTTTACCTAATGTACTCTAGTTTTATTTAACACAGTGCTCAGACAATACAAGATTGCGCTCTTGTAAAGTCATGCCCGTTAACGTTTTAAATATTAAATTCTAAAGTATACCTATCCATAACCTTTTCTGTCGTTTTCTTAGATGAATGTGTTCACATATGTTGTTACTTATAACATGCATAAATCGTATTGGTAACTTTATCATCTGCATAGTTGTGTTTAAAAACCTTATAGGTATGTTGTGAATTTACTTAGACACTTATGACGTTGATGTCTTCTTACCTGGTTTCTACTATAGCATCAGTACTACCAGCTCGCTCGCTCGCTTTCTCTCTCTTTCTCGCACACACACATGCATGTGCACACACACGTGCACACACATCCACACACACATGCACGGGCTAATGTTGGCTTAGAACAACTGTAATTAACTTTTAGTTCTATCTAGCAACATATTAAATAAGTGCTTAGTGTAGCTTGCAAAACGCCACAATGTTACATTTACTCAATTTAATCAACACATCACTATATTAAAAATACAACATATTTTAGCCCAATCTTCCTAATAAGAACATTGTTTAAGAACCGTACTTGCATCCAGCAAATAAGTTTTATGCAGAATGAAGTATTTTGTTTCTATGGAAGTTGGTGGCTTTAATTTATCATTTTAAATAAAAAAATTAGTAAGTGCATGTATTTACGAATGTCAGTGCCTTTATTTTATTGTTTAGTTCTTTTAGCATTTGTATATTGTTTACATATTATTTTTGTTACAGGACATATCATCCCACTACTGGTTTAGAAATGTTAAAAGTACAGAGAATATCTCAAGAACAATCATGGCAAAGAACTGGCCGAGCTGGTCGAGATTCTGAAGGTTATTGTTATAGAATTTATACTCGTGCCCAGTTTGAACGAATATTAAAAACCTCTGTACCTGAAATTCAGCGAGCAAATTTAACGATGGTAGCTATTCAACTTCTTGCTTTAGGCATACATGCATTGCATTTTGATTTTATGGACAAACCTCGTAGAGATACTGTTTTAGATGCCTTTGAACAGCTGATACTTCTAGGTGCTATTGAAAATTCTGAAAGCAAAATATTAACAAGCTTAGGCAAACAGATGGCACATTTTCCATTAGATCCCAAATTTAGTAAAATATTACTAACGGCTCACGAGTTTGGTTGTCTAGAGGAGGCTTTAACAATAGTAGCAATTCTTAGTGGAGAGTCAATATTTTTAAACCCTCCTAGTAAACGAGAACAAGCCTTGATATGTAGGCAAAAGTTTATATCACCCTATGGTGACCATATAACATTACTAAATACATATAGAGAATTTAATAATATAAGTATGAAAAATCAACGTTCTTGGTGCCACGAACACTATATTAATCTCAGAAATATATTATATGCTCAACAAATACGAAAACAGCTATTAGAAGTGTGTATTAGATACAATCTTCCTGTTCATACTTGTGGCAATAAATTAGATCAAATACGAAAATGTTTGATGACCGGATTATTTATGAATATTGCTCAATTACATAAAGACCGGCAATATATAACAGTAAGTATTTTGTTATTTTTATCAATAGTATTTCACTAGAAAGATTTTAGTTGGATAAGAAACAAGTAGTCTCAATCCATCCTAGTTCTGTATTACATGGACAACAGCCCAATTTTATTATTTTCACTGAAGTTATTCAAACAAATAAATGCTATTTACGAAATTTGACAACAGTTGAAGGAACCTGGTTAGATGTTATTGTTCCAGACTATGTAAAAATGCATAATATTAAGTGCAATTGATACATGGGTTATAATTTTGTAAATCGTTGTAATATGTTGTAGATAACAATTGATTTTTAGTTGATTTATAACTGAATTTAAATGCATTTTAAAAAGGTTTTATGATCATTGTAAGGTTAAATAATTAGGTTTAGTATATTTAAAGTACCCACAATATATTTGTCGCGACATATAGTGATAGCAGTAAATGCCATAATTAAATTTTGATAGTAACACAAATATTATTACTGTTAACCAGGACTGATTAAAACAAGCCTTATAGCTTAAATATTGCATGTAACTCGGGTAATGTGAAAAAGATTACAGTTATGGAATACAAGTAGACTAAATATTTATGTAAATTTGCAGGGCTTTAACTCATGATTGGTCAAATATAGACTAATTGTAAAATATAGGTTGCAATTAAAAAAATTACATTACTCCAAAAAGATAAAAATCTGAATATAAAAATGGTAGTTTTCATATTTTTTACCATCCTATAGCATTATATGCATCATCAGTGATGCACATATACAGATTCATGTGAATCGTTGGTGATTTACTAATTCGTGTTAAATGGTGAACTATTGATACTGGTGAAGAAATAATGTTAAGTAGACAGTAGTGGTATATTAAAAGTACTAATATATACTGATGGATAATTACTGGTGAATCTCATTGTACTGCAAAAAGGTTTCATTGAAAATAACACTGGTTGGAGGGGGGGGGGGTGGATTTTGTAGTAATATTGAATGATAACAAAGGGGAATAGGATAGAAGTACAGCCCATGGATAATGTGATGGGACATCCTTTGGTTATATTTATTGTAACAATTCTTTAATAAAAAAAAATGAAAAAATATTCGCCGAATTATCTATTTTCAATCTTAAATAAGCTTTCATATTCTTAGCAAATTTTAGTTCCAGATGGGAATAAACAATCAGTTATTTCCTTTTAATTTTATTACAAGGTTAAGTTTACTGTAATAATAAATTATATGCTGCAGGTGCATAGCACTAGTCTAAAATCTTGTTTTGAAAGTTGTCAAAACTACAAGGTAATTGTTTAAAATAGCTGTCTAACATTAGATATTGTAGGTAAATACTTTATTATTCTGAAATATTAAAAAATTTCCGAGTTATTTTATAAACACCATTGGTGGTTCGTTCTAATTTTGTTAAACATATGTCTTCTTTTACATAGTTCAGTTTAGATAGGATTTCTTGGGACGAATCTTTTTATGTACTACTCTGATAGTTTTGTCGCTCCGAGATGCCTATAGTTGAGTCATTGATGGTAAAATTTATTTCAAGAATTAGGACAGTGATTTAATGTTTGTTAAAAAAATTAATTGATGGAAACAATTTAGTTTATCCCGTCAAAGATGTTGCTCAGAAGCATATTGATTTATTAGACAAAATTTTAAGGTGGCCGATTCCATTCCATACCGTTTTACCACTTAAAGTTACAATCGATGTTAAAAAACCTTATGACTCCACCAAGGTAAAATCCTGCAACACGTTAGATTGGTTTCATCAGGGTGATTATCCACAACTGTTTGGGTGAGTTATTTATTCTGTTGTTGAATTTGGTAAGGAATTTATGAAAACTGATTGTATTAAACAACTTCTTTTAAGACCTGAGGCGCAAATACACACGCTAAGCCAAATAGATGTAAAAGTACCATCATTTCAGTTCATAGGATTTTTATAAAAGAGATTGTAATCAAACTGCCGATTCTTTAGATTCAGATATTTTGTTGAAAGAAAAGTTAACTTAAGTGAATTCCTGTTCAAAATTTGTAACAATTAGTTTGTTCTAATTTTATCTACATTTGTTAGCTTTCTAATTTGTGAGAGGCCGGACCAGTTTTGTGTTTCATAAAAAGATTTCTTTGTGTGCTAATTTGCAACGATTTTGTCTAGTATAGAACTAGAAAAACAAATTGACATTCCTATTATACAATCTAAAATTTAGCTAATTTATTTTATAGAGAAATCTGAAATTACATATGTAACTGGTATGCCATATCTAATAAATCATAACTGAGTGTAGTGTTTTTATTAACTTTTGGGGGGGTTTCTACATAAAATTCGAAGATAAATCAAGTATACTGTGTCATAAATAATTTTATTAGAAACATACAAATTAGTCACTTACCTAACAAAACTTACCACTAATTGGATGATATAATTCATCTTAAATCTTAATCTACTTAGACTCTAAATGGAATAATTGGTGACGCCACCCTAAAAATAAAACCTTTTTCTTTGTTGTGCATTGTTGAATCCATACAACTGTAGTATGATTGCCGATTGATTAGGTGATGATTGTACTTAAATTCAAGCATGTGATGCCCTCATAGTTATAAATATAATTGTTGTTCTTCTCGTTGTAACCAGCGAGAACCGATCTCTCTCGCCGTCCCGTGGTCCGTGCGTTTTCTCTTATTACAAGCACCTCCCTCGTGCGATCGGCGTTTTCCGTCATACCACAACAACCCCAGCTATAGAATATCCGGTTACACATCACATTATTCACTTTTAAATATTGTATATAACTTTAGAACCACTACATAGCTCCCCAAAAGTTTCACACTTGAAGATACCTGTTAGCTAACAGTTGAAACTTTTCTCGCACAATGAGAAAAAAAAACACTATCCTTTAATTCTTACTAACTAATTATACAATTGGTAATATTCAGAAACATTTATATAGTAATATTACAAACAAAATCTTTAGGATTGTTATACAATTTAATATTAACAATATTTTGAATACATGACCCCTGAGACATCATCAACCACTTCATAAGAATTGGGTGAGTTGATCTTAACAACTGTGGCTGGTCCTTTATATAAAAGAAAGAATTTTCGTATTACATGATCCTCGTGTGAAGACTGTTCATGGGTTTTGACCAATACCTTATCACCTACAGCTAATTTAACAACTTTATGTTTCTTATTATGTCTCACTTTTCTTTTCTCTGCTTTCGACTTAAGTTTCTCTTCTGCTAATACAATAATTTCTCCTTATTTATTACATTTGGAGGAATGTTTAACTTACATAACAATGGATTGGCCATGGGACCCTTTTGAATTTCATTCGGACTAAATCCGTCGAAAGGTGAACAACATTGTTCAACCAATCTTGTATAGTTTTTAACTTTACAGACCAGCTCTGGTGCTTGTCATAGCAAAATGCCCTTAGTAAACGCCCTACCTCCTTGTTCATTCTTTCTACCATGTTTCCTGCTGGAAAATAAGTTGAAGTATGTAAAATTTTATATTTTCTCTTTTAAAGTATTTATGTACACCTTACTCCAAAACTGGCTACCGTTATCGCTCAAAATAGCACGAGGTGTACCAAAACAATTAAACCACCTATTTAAACAATGCAAAAGGCTACTAGCCGTTGCTCTTTTAAAGGAAAAGTTCAACATATTTGCTAAAACATCAATTATAACGAATAATTGGGACGTCACTCGTGAAACAGGTAATGGCCCAATAAAGTCAATGCTGAGAGTTTGTTAGGCTGACTTACTAGAACACTTTGCATCTCTCCATGATTACGTTTACTGACTTTAGATTTCTGGCACAATTCACAGTGTGAAGTGACTTTCCGAAATAATGCTTTAACTTTAGGATAGTAAAAATCTTTGCAGAACGTGAGGTAGCATTTATTTGCACCAAAATGTCCATTTTCATTATGAATGAATTCTATTAATTCTTTAATTTGATTTCTAGGTACACTAATTTATAACCAGGCTCAGTATCAGAACCTTTTTGAATAACAAACCTTCGTGTAACACAAACCACTTTATTTTTCGAACTCTTATCTGTATTCTGCAGTAGAGATTTAATTTTAGAAGAAAATTCATCACCGTCTTGTGTTTGACAAACAAAATTTTTATTTTTAAACATGGTTAATTTTATCGCATTTACTTCTAATTTCTCATCAGACCGCTTTGGCTGCAAGAAACTCCTCACCGTTAGGAAATCGCGACAAAATATCAGCGATCTTATTATCTCTCCCAGGCCAATACTCAAATTTAATATCAAACTCTTGGATCGACAGCATCCATCTCCTCATGCGATTATTGACAAAACGACATCTATCCAAGAAACTCAACGCCCTTTGATCTGATTTCAAGATAATTCTTGACCCAAAATCAATATCCGCCAATGATTCAAAGCAGAAATGACTGCTAAAAATTCTTTTCGCATACCGAATACCGAATTTCTGCATTGCGCAACACTCTGCTATAGTAAGAAATGACTACAATCTCCTTATTTTCATTTATCTGGAATAAACAAGCCCCAATGGCATATCCGCTTGCATCGGTATTAATTAAAAATCTCGGACACATCCGGGTGATTTAATGAATTAACACTTACAAATTTTTTCTTTACTAATTCAAAAGCATATTGCTCTTCAGCTCCCCACTGCCATTTAACGTTTTACTTAATAATCTATTCAACGGAATCATGTACTGAGAAAATCTTTAATAAATCTGCTATCATATTGCACTAAACCACAAAAGGCTCTTAAAGTCTTGATATTAATAGATTTAAACTCTTGAATTATCTTTATTTTGGCTGGGTCCATTTCAAATTTATATGGCGTTATATAATGACCCACAAATGGTAATTTTGGTTCACAAAACACATTTTCTCAGTTTGATAGTAATATTGGACTGCCTAAATTTTCGAAAACTATCTTTAAATGTTTCAAATGAGTGTCAACATCGGAGATGTTATTAAAATATCGTCTACGTATGGCATTACAAAACTCATACAATCTTCGCCCAAAGCAATATGTAGTGCACGGAGAAACCCTGCTACACTAGTGACTAATCCAAATGGTACTCTTTTAAAAATAAAGGTTTGATTGTTAAAGGAAAACCCCAAATACTTTTGATGTTGCTTTACTACCTCGACCTGCCAATAGGCCTGAACCATGTCTAACGAGATGAAACCTGACCTGGTTTAAATCGGTAAAATATTTCCGTTGGATTTATTGGAATCACGTGATCCTTCTCGATCCTTTTATTTAAATACCTGCAGTCAATACAAATTCTGGGAGACCATCTTTTTCTTTACCACGACCAAGGGCACACATATTCGGTCTGACATTTTCTATAATTCCTAATTGAATCATTTCATTGATTTGCCTGTTTACTTCATCAAAATAAATAAATGGGATCGGGTAAGGCTTTATATAAAAGGAGTATCATCCTTAACATTAATTGGGTGTTTATAGCAATTAATCTTACCGGGAAATTCTGAAAAATATCTTTATATTTATTCAATAAATTATTCAACATAATTCGTTGGCTATCATTCAATATTTCACTCTACACATATTTGATCAATATCTGTGTCGGCACTTTTCCCATTATTGCTATTACTCCGTTTGTTTTATCAAGCTCCCCGGTTTAATAAAATCCGTTACATTCTTGTAGAAATTAAAATCACAATTGTCATCCCTGTTCCCATTCTGACTCATTGTTACGCAACCATTGCTTTTCTGGTTATCTTCCGATTGTTTCTATCGATATAACTAGCTTCATAATCATTTTCAAAAACTATGTTAGGGTGCCCATTATTAGTAAATATTTCATTTATTTCCTCGCTACTTCCGTTTGAATTAAAATTTAATCTGAAAACTTGCCCATTATCATTTGGTATTTTCCCGTAATAATTCTCCTTTCAAAATCGATATTTATTTTATATTCTTCCAACCAATCGCATCCCAGTATAATATTACGACAAAGCGTAGGAACAACTAAACACACAAATTCAAAATAGTATTTTGTAATAATATTTTTAAACCAACCTGTAAGTTGACCTTACAAGCATTTGATTGAAATGCCCTGACAACGAAATATTGTTGACGGAAACTACCGGCATCAGTTTATCAGATTTTTAAGTTCTTGGAAAACCTTTGTGACACACAACTAACAGTACTCCCACTATCAATTAATATATCAGAATAAACATCCTCGATTCTTCCTTTTATAATAGGCATATAACACCTGCCTTGTTCTTTGCCACAATCGCTACTCGTCTTCCTTTCTTAGGTTACACTCAGGCAAATAATTTTCATCCTTTTTACAAATAACTTTAACAATTTCATTTCCAGGCAATATTACTTGTTCTTCTTCCCCTGAATTAACACCGTTATTATTAAACTCAATACAATTGGCTGATGGCCCATCTGATTGCAATTGATATGAAGATTGCTCCCGTATTTGATTTTCATGTGATCTATTGCCCGCACTAGCATTTGCCTCATGATTCTCATTTTGATTAAGATTTCGATTATATTGACTACGACGATAAGGGTTATTATCATTATTATTAATATTTGACTGTACATATCGATGTTCTTGATTTCGGTTGTAATTGTACCCAGGCGACATATCATTACTTCTCGTATTACCATTTTGGTGACTGTACCTACCTTCGCCTGTATTATTAGAATTATATCTATAAGGCAATCTTGTATTGTTTATTCCGCATAACTATCAACTTTGTTTAAATATTCAACAGCCTCGTCACATGACCTACAAATCGCTAAACCCATTTTGATTTCGTGGAAATGTTCAGCAACCATTTGAAGTATTTGAACATCACTTAAGGGTGGTGAAAATATGAAGCCTCACTTATTAATTTCTGGAAATACTCTGCCTTAGAACCAGATCGATATTGCCCTAATTTAAATTCCCTAAATGCTTCCTCTCAATATCACTATTCCAATATTTATTAAAAATAATATAGAAGTTTTCAAAATCCCTAATTTTATCTTCATTTAACTCTGCCCAATTTGAAGCTCTACCTAACAAAGCCCTCACAGCAAAACTAACCCATTTATTTACTGGTACTTCAGCCTCTCCTAAATATTTTTTTATTTTTCTGATAAATGCCACTGGATGCAAATTTCCAGCAGGATTAAATTTAATTGTAGGTCCCAAAGAATTCTGCCAACTAGTAAAATACTGAAAATTTGTATTGGTTTCAGAAGTTGTACTTTGAGTAGCTGATGATTGTACCTGCTTTAACGACCCATCTTCTTTACAAAATTCATGTTCTAGTTTTCTTACATTAATATCTCTTTCAGTATCTGATTTATCAAACATTTTCAATAAAACATTTTGCATTTGACTTTGTTGTTTTGATTGTAATTCGATTTGTTGGATTTGCAATTGAACCTGCTGCTGAATAAACTTAAAATTGTTTGATTGTTCTTTCCTAATTTCACTTATATTTTGTGCTAACATCAAAAGAATTTTATCTAAGTTATTTCCTTGCTCTCCCACTGTTTCAGTTTTCCCATTCATTACTTGATTATAATAATCATTTTGTAACTCTGCATTCCCACTACTACCAAAATTTTCAACCCCACTCACATTCAAAGTAGAATTTAAAAATACATCATTATTTAATACTGTGTTTTCATCCTCCATTATAGAAATAAAATGTAACCACTACCTCGAGATCGAATATCAAACCTATTTACTTCTGCTAATGGCCTTATTCCTATATCCTCAAAATTACTTTCTTCCCAGGAATTTATCAGAACTTTAGTGCACCCGCCCTTGAATAAACTTGTTTTTGCCTTGCTTATTCAAACCACTTATTTATTACACTTCAACGCATTTCTCAGCTAGAAAGAAACAGGTAAAATATCCTGAACTGTACATAAAAATTTTCCACTACCTTTGATGCATAACATTGCAGTAACATATTATACATACCATCTGAACATCCTTGACTTTTTTTTTTAAATGTACATTAATTCGTCTATATTTTAATTAATACCAAAATTATTAATACAATGATTTTCCTTCGAATTTCATGCCAAACGGAGGGCGCCATTTAATGTAGTGTTTTTATTAACTTTTGGGGGGGTTTCTACATAAAATTCGAAGATAAATCAAGTATACTGTGTCATAAATAATTTTATTAGAAACATACAAATTAGTCACTTACCTAACAAAACTTACCACTAATTGGATGATATATTTCATCTTAAATCTTAATCTACTTAGACTCTAAATGGAATAATTGGTGACGCCACCCTAAAAATAAAACCTTTTTCTTTGTTGTGCATTGTTGAATCCATACAACTGTAGTATGATTGCCGATTGATTAGGTGATGATTGTACTTAAATTCAAGCATGTGATGCCCCTCATAGTTATAAATATAATTGTTGTTCTTCTCGTTGTAACCAGCGAGAACCGACTCTCTCTCGCCGTCCCCGTGGTCCGTGCGTTTTCTCTTATTACAAGCACCTCCCTCGTGCGATCGGCGTTTTCCGTCATACCACAACAACCCCAGCTATAGAATATCCGGTTACACATCACATTATTCACTTTTAAATATTGTATATAACTTTAGAACCACTACATGAGTTAATAAATTTGTAAATGTCAAAACTATTTAACAATTCTGTTTGAGCACTTTAAAATCAAAAACCTGTGATATTATTTGATGATTTTATTGAATATGAATTTTATAGTGTTATTATCATAATAATATTTATTTATCTAAAACGCATCCAACCAGTCCCAAGATGGATAAATTAATGACGAAGAAAGTAGCTGCACTTAAACATGATATTTATTATAAGCAACTACAAGCATTGGAGGGGCAATATTCGTGAATAATGGTAATTGCGTGAAAGCATTTACTGGAAAACTATTATTTCGGCAAATGTTTAAGTGTTGGGGGATCTTGGCAGCCACAGGTTGCTTAACCCCCTTCAATAAATCTCAGTGAAAAAGGGCATAATATTAGAAAACAATAGAAGAAACATGATATTTATTATAAGCAACTACAAGCATTGGATGGGCAATATTCTCGAATTATGGTAATTACGTGAAAGCATTTACTGGAAAATTATTATTTCGGCAAATGTCTAAGTGTTGGGGGATCTTGGCAGCCACAGGTTGCTTAACCCCCTTCAATAAATCTCTGTGAATTAGGGCATAATATTAGAAAACAATATAAGGGTGTAACGGGCATTTTTAATAGTTTAACATTTTACACTTTTTTTCAACTAGTAAATACCTTTCTGCAATTACTATTTCTATATTTTATTTATAATGAGTGGATAGCTGTTTGTATAAAGTAAATTACTGTCCAACTTATCGAAATGATAAACCGCTGTAATTAATTATAAATTGCATCGTTTTTGTCTTAGCGTTGAAATAAATTTAGTTCCTGATGTGGATATACGAGTCGAGATAAGAGTCGATAAGCGGTTGTAGTAACAACGATGGTATTATTGACAGATGAGTTTGTGTTTTGTTCTTCGTTCCTATTAATTACGTAAAAAATACTGTTTCCTTGTGGCTTTTACTAATTGTGTTTTTGTGGCGTTGTCCTTTTCTTATGTGAGTAGTTCATACTTTGGATTATCCAAATACTGTGGATACTGTAGTTTCTGAATTTTCTAACCCCAAAGAATCTACAACAGATCTTTGCTTGTGCAAGTTTCGTGTTTGCGAAATATAACAGATTACCGGCTTACAAAGGTATCGGTTGAAGTTTCTCACTGCTTTTTGGGATGTTTATGAAGATAATAAATATTTGGTCCCAGTTGAAATTAAACTAGTGCTGCAACATATTTCGAAATTATTGCCTCAGGAAATAGAAGTAACAAGAAATTTATCAATGCTACATAGTTCCGTCGCGTGATAATGTCTGTTGCTAACACCGTGAAATAGGTAGGTGTGATTAGGGTATCGTGTGATAAGTTCCATCAACACCTCCCAGTAAAGGGTGAAGTGCTTCGCTAGTGCAGGACCTCGTGAATCCCACACTTCAAATGCGAGGAAGTGTTCCTGAAGGACTTTTGTAAGTTGAACTATTTCCTACTTATTATTACTTTAAATATCTATCCGTTGTTTTGCCATATCTTCGTCGTTCTGATACCTTTACAATAGACTTGCCTATTAAGAAAAAAAAAAAGAAAAAAATCAATACTGCTGAATTACTCATACCAATTGTGTCTTATCTATTTATCTTTTGTTAACATTTTGTCTGATTTATGTTTAATTGGTGTGTGAGGAAACGTTTTGCTACTCCCAATATTACCTCACTTTGTACTAAATATTTTTGTATTGCTTTTACCGTTGTTATATTATATAGTTTATCTAAACAGTTTTATTTACATTCTACAAAGTACTGAATAACTTAGACTTTGCATTGCTGCTATTCTTTTTCTTCCGATTGAGCCCGGTCATTTTTTGACTTTCTTTGTGTTACGAGCATAAATTTGGCGCCCAACGTGGTGCCACGAAAAACGTAACAAGGGAAGCGAGCTGTATTGCTGTGAGAATTTCAGGAACCATGTAGGTTAGTTTAGAACGAAATAAGTGCAAGTACATGTCCAACCAGTTTTGAGACGGGAAACCCAATGACAAAAAATAAACGCAGACAAATCTGATGATTATTATAAACAACTAGTTGTTTGTTGTGAAATATCTGCAACAACTGACTGTGCGAAAAGACATATTGGAAAAAATTAATTCAGTAAATGTTCAAGTGCTGGGGAACTTGGGCCACAGGCTGCTTACCCCCTTCGCAAACCACTGAATGTAGGAGAAATATTGGTATATAATTGTAAAACAATAGAAGGTGACCGAACTGCATCTAACAAGAAAAAGGGCCTATGATGAAAGACAACAAACATAGAACAAAAAGTTGTTGAAAGCGTATGTGGAGAAGACAGACAAAGTACAAATAGGATTGAAAACAGAAGGAACAGTATGGTTTGAAATCCGGCCAGATGTTTAGGATGGGAAAAGGTAATAACAAATAGGAAAAAAGGGGAACAAGGATATTTGGGAAAAAAATGGAAATCGGGAAATTGTTTTAAGGTTTTTTGGGGAATAGAAATATGTAAGCGGTAAAAAGGGCGGATGAGACCAATGATTGATGTCAACTGTCTTTCGGGAAATCTTAGGTTATTGAATAAAACAATATGGCCTTAACCTTTCGGACTGAAACCCAATATGGCTTCATCTGTTTTCCTATGCCATCTTTTTGTATTTTGCCTTTTCATAATCCACGCCCTTTGTTCCCTGCACTTTAATAATTTCCCATTTTATGGTTTATTCCGTTTTCTTATTTGTTATCATTTTTGTATTTTCTCTTTCTTTTTAAATTGATTTCCTTTGTTTCCATGATTTTTTTTTCTTTTTCTTTACCCCAAATACTTTTGGCCGTGTCTAACTGGTTTAATGTTATTCCTTTTTTGCCTTATTTTAACAAAAATTTTTGATATTTTAAATTCATTTACTTTTTTCAAATTTTGGATATTTTATTTTTGTTTCTCAAATCGACCTTTTTCCGTTTCTTTTTTCAAATTTAAAACCCTTCTAATTACATGTTTTCATTTATATCTGGTTTAGTACTTATATGCCTTTACTTGATTCCTAAACTTGTCAACGAAGTAATCATTTATACTTTATATTCCTGGCATTTCCATCTGTTACATGAGTTAACTTGTTTTGTAATATTAAATTGTTCTTTCTTCGCCAACCTATTTCCCCTGTCCTTTCTCTTCCTAAAAAATAAATTACCCTCCTTTAATTACCTAATGCATTAAAATCCCCAAATTATTAAATTTTCTGTCTTTTATTATTTAGTAGTTTCAAAGTTTGAGTGCTTTTCCCCTTGTATGTAGTAGAGGTGGGCTGTAATTGTATTATTTCTGGTTTAAGTTTACACTAGCTAACTATGGTCTCCTTTGTTCTTTTGTAAATAATTTTGACACAGTGTCTTTTTTTTCGAAACATCCCCAATGAATTTCCTTCCTTTACCCTGAAGTTTTTTGTAGGAAGTTTACTTTCATTGAATGTACGACAGTGAGTGATGGATTTAAAATACAAAATACGTGAGCCCTGGTCTACACAACTCTACTATTTTTAATGGTACAAAGCCAATTTAAGGTAAATTTAAATATTATTTTTATAAGAGCTAATAATAATTTAAAATTTGAATATTATTATACAAATGATTTTGGAGATCGGGAACTAAAGATACTTATTGTCTTTTGGCAAACCGTTACAACCAAGGAATTAAATAATGCATATTAGGCAGAACCTGTAAAGCTTTGTTTGGTTTGGAAAAACATTCTGTTCTTCATATGGAATGGCCTCAATTTGTATTTCAGTTATTTAGCAAGCTGTTTTACATAAATAAATTAAATGAATAAGTTTAAGAAAATATTGTGTCGAGAATTTTTAATTGTTGGGACAAAACCGGCAGTATTCCTGTAACATAATTAAACATTAGAAAATTTAATTAGTAACATTTTGCCAATTTTAAACGTTTTAAATATTGTAAATAATTTTTAATTTCACATTATAATGCCTTTGCTGCAAATTTCTTAAATTCGTTAGTTGTCAAAAAGTTTATTTTGAGATACGAAAATAAAAGAATAATTATTGAAAAGAACATTATTTTCATTAACAACAAACAAAAGGTAAAAAATAAAACTAGTCAATCGAGTTATGTAATTGTTTTTATTAATTGGATTTTATTTTAACAATTCTTTTTTAACATGATTTTCTTTTTTTTTGATTGGTCACTTCATTTTGTAATTTTTCAGTTTGCAATTTAGCAAAGCTGGTTGACTATTAATAAATTTATTTTTCAATTCAAGTGTTTGCTTTCTACTGGGTGGACTGTTTTTTTGCTTTTTTTTTACGAACCGGATATTTAAAAATAAAACAATTAATTAAATATAAAGAAAATTTTCTTAATCTTTTCAAATTCCTTAAAGCAATGTGTTAAAAGATCTGGTTTAGTTTTCCAATCATGGTATAATAATTTTACATTTCACTTCAACAGTCTTAGTTACAAAAAGGGTTATTTGGTAAGTATTTAATAAAATATAATCCTCATCTAAATTTTCATTATAGCAACATTTAATTCCACAATTGGCCCCATCTAAACGTGGAAAATAAAACATTCTGACACCCCATCGAAATGGTTAATTAGACCATACGTTTTTTTTCATTCATAAGGATAACATTAAATCCATCGGAATTTTTTATGGTTACCCCAATTTAAAATTTCTTTTTTCCCTGCAATTTGTTTAAATTTCTTTTCCGAAGAAAATTTCTTAAGCACCTAGTTTAAGAAAACTGGGTAATAATATCAAATTCTTGGAATTTTCACCAAGCCATGGACTAAAATATAATCGATAATAAAGAATATCAATTTGCACCAATACGAACATGTTAGAAAAGGAAAGAGAAAATGCGTCAAGCAAAGACACATATAGTAAAAGGCGTGATTTAAGCAACGTCACGAGGGTCACAATTGGTTGAAAATAGGATGCAAATATCAGAGGTAGAAACAACAATTTCTGCACAAAATTAATTAGTTTTTCTCGGACATGTTTGCGTGCCGTGTGAGAATTTCTGAGATTTAAATGGGGCGAGTGAAAATTGTAAAACCGACGCGCGAGCGACGGACTGGGAACATAGCATGAGAAATTCTTAAGAATTGTCTGTTTTGAGGACAAAAGCGACGTGCCGGCTATTCGCTATATATACCGGTGGTAATATGAATTTCGGTCTCTTAGACTTTTGACTATTCGATGCGTTAAAAGCTCTTACATCCGCGACTTGATTCAAGATGTTAAACAGTGCATTTTAGTTTGATAAAATAATTTAAAATTTTGCTCGTATATTTTAGTGATTCAAAATAGTTTGTTATTTACGTGCTAACATGAATGTACTTCAGTGCACTTAGATACAAGGTATTAAGATTTAGTATCACTGTACCAATTAGCAAAATTTACAACGACAAATGTATACACAAAAGTAGGCAGTTTTGGCGTATATTGGTGAAAGACGATGAATTTCTTTGCTATTTTTCGGGGTGTTAATAATTAAATGGTTCAAATACGTGTCTGGATCCACAAAACAAGGGTCAGATATACACAGATGAGTTCGGAAAAGCCCAGAAACAACTTTAAATAAATGGTGATGGAGAAAATTTTAAAAGCGTTGAGAATTAGAAGCCGTAAATATAATCCTGTTGGAATGGTGTGATTAACTAAAGGGACGATGTACATTGAAGCTACGAGGACAGTAACCTTCAGGTAAATTATACTATTTTGTTTGACATTTTGGTGTGTGTTGAATAACTTTATAATTGATTTACTTTAAATGGACATTAGTGAAATTGTACTAACAATAAAATTTTAATTTTAAGGTGAAATTTGCTTGTTTAAGTAGAAAGGGTATTTAGTATTGATGTTCTGGATTATGATGAAATTTTGGGTATGTCTTTGAGCTCAATTAGACGAACCTGGTTAATTAACGTAAAGGGGTGGTAGATGCTCCTTTATACTCAGACTCGGTCTGCTTATATTGTTATATTAATTAGTAGGCATCCAACAAGGACTTTAATTCTGGATGCACATTAAAATGATAATAAAATTAATCTTGAAATTCTTTTTAAAACTGAATTTTATGCTGAAATTTAATTTGAAAATTTAATGTATTCTGAATATTGATGTAAATAGAGTTAACGTTGATGTTTGTGGTAGGAATGTGTTGTTTAATTTTATGAATGAGGAGGAAAGCTATCTAGAGGAGCAGCCGAGGCGATTAACAGAAGAAAATCAACAGACCAGGTAATTCAAGAGGTTTCACAGCATTCTATATATATATATATATATATATATATATATATATATATATATATATATATACATCGCTTGTATGATGTTTCGTGAAATAGGACAAAAATTAGAAAACAATAGAAGGGGAACCGAGCTGTATACAGGCTGTGTGAGAATTTCTGACTAGCTCAGAATATAAATAAGTGCGGGTACGTGTCCAACCAGTTTTGAGACGGAAAACCTAATGACGAAAAAATAACCGCATATAAATCTGATGATTATTATAACAACTAGTTGTTGGTTGTGAAATACCTTCAACTAATGTTGACTGTGCGAAAAGATATATTGAAAAAAATATTAAATCGGCAAATGTTCAAATGCTAGGGGAACTTGGCAGCCACAGGCTGCTTATCCCCCTTCACAACCACTGAATGTTGGTGTAATATGGTATATAATTGTAAAATAATAGAAGGGAACCGAACTGCATCTAACACGAAAGAATAGCGCCTATGATGAAAGAGAACAAACATAGAATCAGGAAGAAAATTGTTGAAAGCATATGTGTGGAGCACAGCACAGTATGCCTTTGAAATACGGGCAGTAGGAAAAGCAGACAGAAAAACGGTAGCAGCCTTTTGGAATGTTGTGCTTCAAATGTATGAGGATGATAGCATGGACAGACAAAGTTAATAACAAATAGGTTATAGAAATAGTAGGGGAACAAGGATATCTGTGGGAAAAAAATAGGAGAAATATAAGGGCAGAATACATTCAAAGGCATTTGTGCTGAATAGTATGGGATATATTACAAGCAGAGATAGGAAAGAGGAGGTAGATGTAGACCTAGTTCAGATAGTGATAGATGCAGACTGCAAGTTTCAGGAAAATGTGTAGATTAGTTCAGAACAGGAAATAATGATGGTACGCATCTAACCAGTTCCAGGACTGAAGACCTAACGATGATGACTTGTATGATATACACTAATGGCTATGCCTAAGATCACTGTCCAGGTTCTTAAAAATCATCATCATCTTTAGGTCTTCAGTCCTTGAACTGGTTTGAAGCGTACCCTCACTGTTTCCTATTCTGATCTATCCTATACATTTACCTGAAATTTGCAGTCTGCATCTATCACTATATCAGTGTGTGCTAGTCTGATCTAGGTCTACTTCTAACTCTTTTTTCCTATCTCTACTTGCAATATATCCCCAAAAATGCCTTAGAACATATCCTGTCCTATTTCTCTTTTTTCTTTGTTTTCCACAGATACTTTATTCCGCTACTATTTCTTTAATCTCTCTGTAATTAACTTTGTCTGTCCATGCTGTCATCCTGATACATCTAAGGCATAACATTCCAGAAGGATTCTATCTCTTTCAGTCTGCTTTTCCTACTGCACTTTCAACCATTTCATTTCAACCATTTTCTTCTTGTTTACATGTTTGTTGTCTTTGAACATACCCGCTGTTCTTTCTTGTTAGATGCAGTTCGGTCCTCTTCTATTGTTTTACAATTATATATCCTATTTCTCCGATATTCGGTGGTATGTGAAGGGGGTCAGCAATCTGTGGCTGCTAAGTTCTCCAACACTTGAACATTTGCCGAATTAATAGTTTTCCAGTAAATCCTTTTGCACAATTTACATTGTTTGAGAATATTGCACAACCAATACCTGTAGTTGCTTATAATAATCATCATGTTTAAGTACGATTATTTTTTTTTGTTATAGTCCAGTCACTGAAGGTAAAAATGGGGTCAGACCTCTCGATTCGTCGAACCCTCATGGATCTTAATGAAATTGTAGGAGTAAGCTCGTCTTGCCCCTTAATTCAAAAGTGACCCTATGCCAATATGAGCTTTTTATTTCTTAGGGGTTAAAACCACCCCTTTGTATGAAAAACGGTAAAATTGTAATAATAATGTAATAATAAGCAAATATTTGACTTTAATTATATTTAAACATAATAAATAAAGACAGTTACACGCCCTAGAATATAAATTAAAAGAATGGTGCATGTTCAACCCTTAAAGCCAACCCCTTGGCATCATTTTGCTAAGTTTTAATGAAAAAATTATACTACTCATAAATAACTTATTGCAATTACTTATTTAATATATCTTTACTATTTGTTAGCTACTTGTATAAAGTAATATTCTTTCATTCCTTAAAATCATCCCCTAATGAAAGTTTATTCAAAACATTCATTAAAAATTTTTTTTTTCATATTAAAAATGTTTTATACAAAGAACATTTTACATTATTAGAAATTGTATATGTTAAATTGTAAGCTGGGGATGTTACTTTTCATACCTTAAAATCATCCCCTATTTAAAAATGTCAAATAATTTTTTTTTCAAAGAATTTAATAAAAAAATTGTTTATTTAAAACTAACATGAAAACTTTTTAAATAATTTATTTGTAAATATAATTTATTAATTTTCATCTCCGCTGTCTTCTCCGTCGACATCTTCTTCTTCGTTTTCATCGGGGGCACTATTCTGACAATTATCGCCAGAGTAAGTGCCACATGTCTCGGTTTTTCAACCGTAACTCACTCAATTTTGAAGATAAAAAAGTTATAAAAAACCATTTTGTAGGTAACTTTATGCTCTATAACATCCTTTTACTTATAAAACTGTAGGATCATTTATTTTTATTATTATAGATCTTGAAGGGATGAAAAAGGGTGACGCTTACATTTCATTTCACACTTTTAATGGTTATATTTCAGCCAATTTTCATCGTATAGTAATTTATAAAAAACAAAAATTTTTGTCAAAAAAACACTAAATTTTTTTACTCTTGTTATTTTTGCGTAAAATTCATAGTTTTTAAGTAATTTTAAAAAATGTTCAATTATTAAAAAAAAATCCAAATCAACATTTTATCAAAAACCAAGCATTCTATACCGGTACAACTTTCACATCACATAAATGACACCCACACAAAATAAAATTTACAAGAAATACGATCAATTTTGATTTTGGTGCACTTGGCACCACTCTCACCGCTCATTTTTTCATAAAAAAGTGAGTACTACACTTTATTTTGATCATAACTCGGCGAGTTTTTATCCGATCAACATTTATCAAAGCGATTTTTGAAGGTATTTTTAAGCACTTTAAAAAGTATCTAATAACATTTTTTGATAAAACTGACCCATCAGCTGATATTTGACATTGAACATTTCATTTTCAACATTTCGGGAAAAAAGTCTGTTTCAACCGTCTATAACATGAATAATATAGCAGTAATGAATTTTTTACAAGAGAGCTTTTTTCTTCATTTTTTTATTAGCTTCATTTTTTCTCTACACTTTTTTTTATTAAACTTGAATTTTTCGAGTTATTTTCAAAACACCGCCCAAAAACAGTCTTTTCTTTGGTCAAAAATTAGTTTTTTCAACCGCATACAACTGAAAAACTATTGGGTATACAAAAAATTTCATATGAACTTTTCTTCTTAAAATGAGTCCATCTGTCGATTTCCGGGGTTATTTGGAATAAAGCAGTCTCCACCCCCTAGAAGGGGTGAATACCACCCCTAGGGAAAAAGCTCATATTGGCATTGGGTCACATTTGCTTTTTATGCTATTCTTCACCAACTGCAAAAATTTCAAGACGATCGATGAAGGTTCAACGAATCGAGACACCAAAACCTTCAGTAACTAGACTACTATTAGTTTTTTTATCTTGGGACTGGTTGGACACATACTTCCATTGATTTCTATTCTGAGCTAACCTACACCTTTCCCTAACATTCCCACAGCCTATATCTTTCACTATTTGTGTGCAATAGTCTAACCTAGGTCTACCTCTACTTCTCTTTTTCCTATCTCTGCATCTAATATATTTCGCACTATTCCCTCATGCCTTAGTTGTGGTCTATCATCCTATCCCTAATATTTTTTACTGTTTTCCACATATTTCTTTCTTCCCTTACCATTTCTAGTACCTTTTTGTTCTTAACTTTGTCTGTCCATGATATCTTTATCATACATCTGTAGCACCACATTTCAAAGGCTTCTCCTACTGTCCAGGCCTCACAGCCCTACAGTGCTGTGCTCAACACATATTTTAAGCAATTTTTTCCTTGTTTCTATGTTTGTTGTCTTTGAATAAGTAGTTGCTTTTTCTTGTTAAATGTAGCACAAGTTTGTGCTAATCTTTGTTTTATATCTTTTGCGCTCTTACCATCTTGCGTTATTTGACTTCTTAAGTAGAAGAAATTCTTTACCTCTTGTAAATTCTCGTTACCTATTTGTATTCTTCTTTTTGATTTATTTTCCTCTCCTTTGCATACTTGTACTTTAGTTTTATTTTTGTTAATTTCCATACCGTATCTCTCTGTTAGAACTGTTTCCATTTCATTAAGAGCAGTTTTTAATTCTTTGCTAGACACTAATGCTGCTATATCATCTGCAAAACTAAGCATATCAATCTTTTGTCCCTGCATAGTAATTCCAAATGTCTTCCTGCATTTGACAGTATTCATTGCCTCTTCTATGTACAAGTTAAAAATCAATGGGGATAGGGCACATACCTGTATCACCCCTTTCTTAATATTTACTTCTCTCTGTTTGCTCCTTGTATAAGTTATGTATTATCCATCTATTCCTACAACTTATTCCAACCTTTTTGAGTATTTCGAAAAAAAAATTCCATTTTACATTGCCCTATGCTTTTTTCAGATCTACAAACCCTATATACACGCTTTCCCCTTTTATTGTTTTCTCCATTATCACGCTCGGAGCTAAAATAGCCTCCCGTGTGTCACCTAAACCCAAATTGATCTTCTCGTAGTATTTCTTCAGCTCGTTTTCCCATTCGTCTTCGTACAATTCTAGTTAATATTTTTGACACGTTTGCTGTCAAACTTATTGTTCGAAAATTTTCACATCTATCCGTGCCTTTCTTTTTTGGTATAGTTACTATGATGTTAGGTTTGAAATCTTTGGGTATCTCGTCTGTCTCATACGTATAGCTTACAAGTTGGAAGAGACGTTCTGTTACTGCTTGTCCAGCGGCTTTTAGAGTTTCTGCTTGCACCTTATCTGTACCCGGTGCCTTACCATTTTTCAGACCCTTTAATGCTAATTCAAACTCATCTCTAAGTAATGGAAATACTAAATCATCATTTTCAATGTCTGATTCCTGTTCTAATGCAGTTAGTTCTTCTCCTGCATATAAATTCCCTATATATTCTTGCCAATTACCCACTTTCTCTGCAGTTTCTATAATGACGTTTCCTCCCGCGTCCCTTATATTTTTGCTATACGGTTTTATACCCCTAAACTTGATTCTAATTAGTTTGTATGCTTCATCTGTACCATTTCGAATGGACCTGCACCTTGCCGAAATTCTAGATTACTAGAATAGGTGAAATGGCTTGCGTGTTCTAATGAGCTAAAGAGCCAAACTACAGGTCCAACCAAAGTAGTAGGGTCGTTAGTGAGGAACCAGACTAAGACAGGTGCCCGAAAGAGGGCAGCGGCTCTTTCGGTACTTAGATTGGCAGAGACCATAGGGGTCGGTATGGCAGTCTAAGACACACTACCGCGATGTGGAAGACGACGGAAAACCACCACATTACCTCCCAAGTACACAGTGTACCTAAATTATAATAAAATGATGGCATTCTCTGAGGTAAAAGATTCCGGAGTTAAAATAGTCCCCCGTTCGGATCTCGGGGGGGGGGGGGGACTACTTCGGAGGATGCGATCGGAAAGTTAAGAATAAGAGTCAGGAACATTTTGCGAGTCGGAGCGTGGAATGTTAGAACTATGAAGCAAGTGGGTAAGCTAGAGAACCTAAAAATCGAAATGAATAGGTTATCATTAGACATAGTAGGGATCAGCGAAGTTCGGTGGCCAGAGGCGGGGATTTTGGAGTGGAGACTTCAGGGTAATTCATACAGGAGCCGAGGAAGGAAATTTGGGTGTGGGGATAGTTATGCGGAAAAGATAGGATACTGTGTAGAAAATTATTTACAAAAGAATGAAAGAGTACTCATGGTTAGATTAGAATCTAAACCGGTAAACACAGTAATAATACAAGTATACATGCCCACCTCTAGCTACAGTGACGAAGAGGTAGAAGCAATTTACAAAGATATCGAAGACATATTAAGACACGTAAAGGGCATGAAAACTTAATAATTACGGGGGATTTTAATGCAGTGGTAGGTGAGGTTAGGGAAGGAGCGATAGTAGGTTTATTTGGTTTAGGCACGAGAAACGACAGAGGAAATAGGCTGGTAGAATTTTGCGACAAGAACAATTTAATCATTACAAACACATTATTTCAACATCATGCTAGAAGACGATATACGTGGAAGATGCCAGGAGATATAGGAAGATATCAAATAGATTACATTCTTGTTAGACAACGGTTTAGGAATCAAGTAAAAGACTGTAGAAGCTACCCAGAAGCAGATATAGACACTGACCACAACATCGTAATTATGAAGGCCACACTTCAATTTAAAAATTTGAAAAAAAGAAACGGAAAAAGGCACTTGGACCTACAGAAACTAAAAGAGAAAGATATTCAAGAAAGATTCGAAAAAAGATCAAATGAATTGCTCAAAGATATCGGGAAAATATCTGATACTATGGAAGTAGAAACAGAATGGAATAACATTAGATCCAGCTTCGACATGGCGGCCAGAGATATTCTGGGGTATACACAAAAAGTAAATAAGAAACCATGGATAACAAAGGATATCCTGAATTTAATAGAAGAAAGACGAAAATACAAAAATAAATCAGACGAAACAGGAAAACAGAGATACAAATCCATAAAATGGGAAATAATTCGAAAATGCAGGAAAGCTAAAGAACAATGAATTGATGAAAAGTGCAAAGAGGTACAAACTAAGATGGAAGTAGGAAAGACAGATGAAGCATACAAACTAATTAGAATCAATTTTAGGGATATAGAACCGTATAGCAAAAATATAAGGGACGCGGAGGAAATGTCATTATAGAAAATGTAGAGAAAGTGGGTAGATGGCAAGAATATATAGGAATTTATATGCAGGAGAAGAACTAACTGCATTAGAAAAGGAATCAGACATTGAAAATGATGACTTGGGATATCCTATACTTAAAGATGAATTTGAAATAGCATTAAAGGGTCTGAAAAATGGTAAGGCGCCGGGTACAGATAAGGTGCAAGCGGAGACTCTAAAAGCCGCTGGCCAAGCAGTAACAGAACGTCTCTTCCAACTTGTAAGCTATATGTATGAGACAAGCGAGATACCCAAAGATTTCAAACATAACATCATAGTAACTATACCAAAAAAGAAAGGTGCAGATAGATGTGAAAATTTTCGAACAATAAGCTTGACAGCACACGTATCAAAAATATTAACTAGAATTGTACAAAGACGAATGAAAAAACGGGCTGAAGAAATACTAGGAGAAGACCAATTTGGGTTTAGGCGAAACAGGGGAACACGGGAGGCTATCTTAGCTCTGAGGGTGATAATGGAGAAAACAATAGAAAAAGGGGAAAGCGTGTATATAGGGTTTGTAGGTCTGGAAAAAGCATTTGACAATGTAAAATGGAAAAAAATGTTCGAAATACTCAAAAAGAGTGGAATGAGTTATAGGGATAGACGGACAGTACATAGCTTATACAAAGAGCAAACAGGAGTAATAGAATTAGAGCACGAACGTAGAGAAGTAAACATCAGGAAAGGGGTAAGACAGGGATGTTCCCTATCCCCACTAATTTTTAACTTGTACATTGAGGAGGCAATGAATACTGTCAAATGCAGGAAGACATTTGGAATTACTATGCAGGGACAAAAAATTGATATGCTTAGATTTGCAGATGATATAGCAGTATTATCATCTAGCAAGGAAAAGTTAGAAGCTGCTCTTAATGAAATGGAAACGGTTCTAACAGAGAGATACGGTATGAAAATTAACAAAAGTAAAACTAAAGTACTAGTATGCAAAGGAGGGAAAAATAAATCAAAAACAAGAATACAAATAGGTAACACGAACTTACAAGAGGTTAAGGATTTCTGCTACCTAGGAAGCCAAATAATGCAAGATGAGAAAAGCACAAAAGATATAAAACAAAGATTAGCACAAGGTCGTGCTACATTTAACAAGAAACGGCAACTACTGTGCTCAAAGACCACAAACATAGAAACAAGGAAAAGATTGCTTAAAACATGTGTGGAGCACAGCACTGTACGGATGTGAAGCCTGGACAGTAGGAGAAGCGGACAAGAAAAAGGTAGAAGCCTTTGAAATGTGGTGCTACAGACGTATGATGAAGATATCATGGACAGACAAAGTTAAGAACAAAGAGGTACTAAAAATGGCAGGAGGAGAAAGAAATATGTGGAAAAAATAGGAGAGATAGGATGATAGGCCACATACTACGGCATGAAGGAATAGTGCGGAATATACTAGAAGCAGAGATAGGAAAAAAGAGAAGAAGAGGTAGACCTAGGTTAGACTACTGCACACAGATAGTGAAAGATGTAGGCTGCAGGAGTTTCAGGGAAATGTGTAGGCTAGCTCAGAAGAGAAATCAATGGAGGTACGCATCCAACCAGTCCCAAGATGGATAAATTAATGACGAAGAAAGTAGCTGCACTTAAACATGATATTTATTATAAGCAACTACAAGCATTGGAGGGGCAATATTCGTGAATAATGGTAATTGCGTGAAAGCATTTACTGGAAAACTATTATTTCGGCAAATGTCTAAGTGTTGGGGGATCTTGGCAGCCACAGGTTGCTTAACCCCCTTCAATAAATCTCAGTGAAAAAGGGCATAATATTAGAAAACAATAGAAGAAACATGATATTTATTATAAGCAACTACAAGCATTGGATGGGCAATATTCTCGAATTATGGTAATTACGTGAAAGCATTTACTGGAAAATTATTATTTCGGCAAATGTCTAAGTGTTGGGGGATCTTGGCAGCCACAGGTTGCTTAACCCCCTTCAATAAATCTCTGTGAATTAGGGCATAATATTAGAAAACAATATAAGGGTGTAACGGGCATTTTTAATAGTTTAACATTTTACACTTTTTTTCAACTAGTAAATACCTTTCTGCAATTACTATTTCTATATTTTATTTATAATGAGTGGATAGCTGTTTGTATAAAGTAAATTACTGTCCAACTTATCGGAAATGATAAACCGCTGTAATTAATTATAAATTGCATCGTTCTTGTCTTAGCGTTGAAATAAATTTAGTTCCTGATGTGGATATACGAGTCGAGATAAGAGTCGATAAGCGGTTGTAGTAACAACGATGGTATTATTGACAGATGAGTTTGTGTTTTGTTCTTCGTTCCTATTAATTACGTAAAAAATACTGTTTCCTTGTGGCTTTTACTAATTGTGTTTTTGTGGCGTTGTCCTTTTCTTATGTGAGTAGTTCATACTTTGGATTATCCAAATACTGTGGATACTGTAGTTTCTGAATTTTCTAACCCCAAAGAATCTACAACAGATCTTTGCTTGTGCAAGTTTCGTGTTTTGGAAATATAACAGATTACCGGCTTACAAAGGTATCGGTTGAAGTTTCTCACTGCTTTTTGGGATGTTTATGAAGATAATAAACATTTGGTCCCAGTTGAAATTAAACTAGTGCTACAACATATTTCGAAATTATTGCCTCAGGAAATAGAAGTAACAAGAAATTTATCAATGCTACATAGTTCCGTGGATAATGTCTGTTGCTAACACCGGTGAAATAGGTAGGTGTGATTAGGGTATCGTGTGATAAGTTCCATCAACACCCTCCCAGTAAAGGGTGAAGTGCTTCGCTAGTGCAGGACCTCGTGAATCCCACACTTCAAATGCGAGGAAGTGTTCCTGAAGGACTTTTTGTAAGTTGAACTATTTCCTACTTATTATTACTTTAAATATCTATCCGTTGTTTTGCCATATCTTCGTCGTTCTGATACCTTTTACAATAGACTTGCCTGCGATTAAGAAAAAAAAAGAAAGAAAAAATCAATACTGCTGAATTACTCATACCAATTGTGTCTTATCTATTTATCTTTTGTTAACATTTTGTCTGATTTATGTTTAATTGGTGTGTGAGGAAACGTTTTTGCTACTCCCCAATATTACCTCACTTTGTACTAAATATTTTTGTATTGCTTTTACCGTTGTTATATTATATAGTTTATCTAAACAGTTTTTATTTACATTCTACAAAGTACTGAATAACTTAGACTTTGCATTGCTGCTATTCTTTTTCTTCCGATTGAGCCCGGTCATTTTTTTGACTTTCTTTGTGTTACGTAGCATAAATTTGGCGCCCAACGTGGTGCCACGAAAAAAACGTAACAAGGGGAAGCGAGCTGTATTGCTGTGAGAATTTCAGGGAACCATGTAGGTTAGTTTAGAAAGAAATAAGTGCAAGTACATGTCCAACCAGTTTTGAGACGGGAAACCCAATGACGAAAAAATAAACGCAGACAAATCTGATGATTATTATAAACCAGTTGTTTGTTGTGAAATATCTGCAACTAATGCTGACTGTGCGAAAAGACATATTGGAAAAAATATTAAATCAGTAAATGTTCAAGTGCTGGGGGAACTTGGCAGCCACAGGCTGCTTACCCCCCTTCGCAACCACTGAATGTAGGAGAAATATTGGTATATAATTGTAAAACAATAGAAGGTGACCGAACTGCATCTAACAAGAAAGAACGGCGCCTATGATGAAAGACAACAAACATAGAACAAAAAGTTGTTGAAAGCGTATGTGTGGAGCACAGCACAGACAATATGCCTACGAAATACGAGCAGTCTGAAAAGCAGACAGAAGAACAGTAGTGGCCTTTGAAATGCCGTGCTTCAGATGTTTGAGGATGGACAGACAAAGGTAATAACAAATAGGTTATAGAAACAGTAAGGGAACAAGGATATCTTGGGAAAAAATATGAGAAATACAAGGGCAGAATATGTTTTAAGGCATTTTTGGGGAATAGTATGGGATATATGATAAGCAGAGATAGGAAAAAAGAGGCGGATGTAGACCTAGATCAGAGTTGATAGATGCAGACTGTGCAAATTTCGGGGAAATCTGTAGGTTAGTTCAGAATAGGAAACAATGATGGTACGCGTCTAACCAGTTTCAGGACTGAAGACCCAATGATGATGCTTCATCTGTCTTTCCTACTGCCATCTTAGTTTGTACCTTTTTGCACTTTTCATCAATCCATCGTCCTTTAGCTTTCCTGCACTTGCGAATAATTTCCCATTTTATGGCTTTCTATCTCCGTTTTCTTATTTCGTCTGATCTATTTTTGTATTTTCGTCTTTCTTCTATTAAATTCACGATTTCCTTTGTTATCCATGATTTCTTATTTTCTTTTTGTCTTTACCCCAGAATATCTCTTCTGGCCGCCATGTCTAAGCTGGATTTAATGTTATTCCATTGTGTTTGCACTTATTTAGTAATCAAAAATTTTCCTGATATGTTTAGCAATTCATTTGACTTTTTTTCAAATCTTTGGATATCTTTATCTTTTAGTTTCTCAAAGTCAAAGTACCTTTTTCCGTTTCTTTTTTTCAAATTTAAGAACGGCCTTCATAATTACGATGTTGTGGTCAGTGTCTATATCTGGTTCTGAGTAGCTTATATAGCCTTTTACTTGATTCCTAAACAGTTGTCTAACAAGAATGTAATCTATTTGATATCTTCCTATATCTCCTGGCATCTTCCACGTCTGTTAGCATGATGTTGAACTAATGTGTTTGTAATGATTAAATTGTTCTTCTCAAAATTCTGCCAACCTATTTCCCCTGTCGTTTCTCATTCCTAAACCAAATAAACCTACTACCACTCCTTCCCTACACTTACCTACCACTGCATTAAAATCCCCCATAATTATTAAATTTTCATGTGCTTTTATGTATCTTAGTATGTCTTCAATAGCTTTGTAGATCGCTTTTACCTCCTCGTCACTGTAGCTAGAGGTGGGCATGTATACTTGTATTATTTCTGTGTTTACCAGTTTACATTCTAGTCTAACTATGAGTACTCCTTTGTTCTTTTGTAAATAATTTTGTACACAGTGTCTTATCTTTTTCGCATAACTATCCCCACACTCGAATTTCCTTCCTCTTACCCTGAAGTTTTTTGAAATAGGAAGTTGTACTTCTCATTGAATGTACAGACAGTGAGTGATGCCGATTTAAAAATACAAAATATCGTGAGTCGTTGGCCTGGATCTACACACGACTCTACTATTTTTAATGGTAGCAATTTACGCACACAGTTTGAAGGTGGACAATTTCCAAATAGTTATTTGTTAGGTAAGAGCTAATAAGTAACTTGTAAAATTTGCAATATTATTGATACAAATGAGTTTTAGGAGATCGTGGTTATCCACTAAAGCCATACTTATTGTCTCCTTTGGCAAATCCAGTTACACACCAAGAGCAACTGTATAATGAATCGCATATTAGGACACGAAACGCTGTAGAACGTTTGTTTGGTGTCTGGAAAAGACGATTCCGTGTTCTTGCATATGGAATGTGCCTCAATTTAGATACCGTGTTAACAGTTATTGTAGCTACAGCTGTTTTACATAACATATCAATTGAAATGAATGAACCCGCTCCTCCTCCACCAGAAAATATTGATGTCGATGAATTATTTAATTGAATTGGGACAAATACCTGTTGCAGCTATTCCTGCTGCTACAGCACCTCAACCTCCTACCAACATTAGAAATCATTTAATTAGTAACTATTTTGCCAATTTATAAATCGTTTTAAATATTGTAAATAATTTTCTAACTTTCACATTATAATGTCCTTTAGCATGCATAATATTCTTAAATTCGGTGTAGTAATGAATGCATTATACACATTTTGTTTATTTTTGAGATACAGAAAACTAAAAGAATACATTATTGTAAAAGAACATTATGTTTGCATTAAGCGATACAAACAAAAAGGTAATAAAACTAAAGTAGCTAGTCAATACGCAGTTACTGTAATTGTTTCTTATGTAATTGGATTTGTAGTTTTAACAATTCAATTTTTAACATGCATTCTTCATTTTGATTTTTTGATTGAGTCACTTCATTTTGTAATTTTTTCAGTTTGCAATTTAGCAATAGCTAGTTGTTGATCTATTAATAAATTATATTTTACTGCAAGTTCCGAAGATGTTAATGCTTTAACATATGCTGTTGGCCGGCGTAGACTGTTTTTTACTGTCTGTTTTTTTTTGACGAACCGGCAGTATTCTAAACAAGTAATAACAATTAATTAAATCATAAAGAAAAATATATTAGCTTACATCTTTGTCAAGACTTCGCTTCAAAGCAGATGACATCGAAGTTGATAAAGTATCTGGTTTATGTTTTCCAATCATGGCTATAACTGCACGATGCTTGCTGCACAGTTTCATCTTCAATCATGTCGACTTCGTGCTACAAAAAAGGGTTATTTCGAGTAAGTACTTGTATATAAAGATATAATACCTCATCTGAGAGATTTTCAGTTATATTGTCAACATTTAATTCCACAATAGTGGCCCCATCTAAACGTGAAGAAAATAAAACATTCTGAGCATCCCCATCGAAATGGTTAATTAGACCATACGTTGTTTTTTCATTCATAATGGATAACATTAAATCCTTATCGGAATCTTTTTATGGTTCCACCACCAATTAGTAGAATTTCTTTTTTTTCCTCTGCAATTTGTTTACGAATTTCTTTTCCGATTATTGTAAAATTTCTTCAAGCACTCTGCAGTTCTAGAGCAAAAGCTGGGTGAACTAGTATCAAATTCTTGGCCAATTTTCATCCAAGCCTGCTGCTTCTCTACTGAGGTGGCACTGTTAGTTTGCTTATTTTCTACCGTATCTCTGTACTTATATGTAATATTATACAAAGCATCTTTTTCATTTTGGCTGAAATTAGTAAAGCGCACTCTTTTCTTATTATTCTCCATCATTAATTACTTATAGAAAGCAAATGTGAAATAAAACGAGCGTCTCAAGGCTGTAATGCAGGGCTGCAATGGCAGGTTAGGTTAGTTAGAAATAAATATTATTATTAAAAAACACAAATCACTTAACACGCATATCAGAACAGTCTGCAATAGTTTTAGCAACAACTGTTCTGATATGCGTGTTAAGTGATTTTTAATAATAATATCTATTTCTAACAGTAACCTAACCTATCATTCATAGACAACTATGTCTATGCTATCATTGCAGCCACGGCATTACTGCACGAGACGCTCGTGAAATAAACTGCTTTTAGTTAACCGTTGACACACAAATATGACTTTGACAACGTAGTTACTAGAATGCCGACGACTACGTTATTTTTTGCTGGATGAATCGGCAAGCTAGACGGGACTCTTTGACAACGGTATATTAATTCAATCTGATGAATTGAGTTAGAATTGATATGTATAACCGCCTAATTTTAAAATTTCTCCGCGTTGCCACATGTACCATTGGCTAAAGTAGTACTTTACAAAGAATCGAGCGACAAGCGGCGGAAGAACCTATTACAAAATTAAGCTACACTTAAAGTTAAGAATAACTTAGTTAAGTATATCTTAAGAATAAAACGGTGGAAATGGCCACAAGCATAAAAAATTCGGTAAAAGAGAAAATACATGCAATTCAGCTCAATTTCTAGGAATCCTATTTTCTAGAGAAAAGGCATCCAAAAAGACCCGCGGAATTAAATATCATGTGGATTTTAATCCATACAAACATCAAATATGGAGACATGGTATAAAAGAAAGCTGCAAAATAAAGTGTTGTGGTGATACATAACAGTTTTAAAATTCATGCAAACACTTCTACCGGTTTATAAAGCAGTATTGCCAAGCGGTGCAATTATCACAAATTTTGGATAGCGCATCAATAGCCAACTAGATCAACCTAAAATATTGTACTTGTTTACGCGCGGGGGGTCTTATAAATTTGTACATCGACTTACCTCCGCGGTGTTTTGTTGTTCTAAGCTGCAGTTCCTCTTCCTTCAACCAAGTGGACTGTATGCGAATTGAGTCTGTGTTACGTTACACTTGCACTGTGTTTTAGGGGTTTAACAACTAAAGTCTGCGGCACTTGACTAACTTACGGTACCGAACGAAGAAACCGACGACCGTTCTGCTTCGATATCCATAAGAAAGTGTTTGTTCACTACTCTGTCCAACTTATTCACACATGCAGAAGGAATTTTTATGGCAGGATATAAGGGAACAAGGGATGACAGTTTTACTATTAGATTTACGACTACAAATTTAAATAACTTAAAATTAACCACGCGAACGTGCGACAAAGAGACCGAACATCCCGCCCACCAAAATAAGTATGAACTAACTTATTTTATATTTAAAACTAATTAGAGCTATTAACTAAGAAACCTAACCGACAAACTTATATAAGTGAATATATGTGTACATACCATTAAATATCAAGTAACTGGCAGTAAACATAGTTTCACCAGAGGACGTTTAACTAACCCTTGGGCTGTCTTGATGGTAGGTATCCGAACGATACCGTCCCTACCAGCATGTAAATATCTTTCATGGCACTAAGATAATAATTTCAGTCAACCGATGCGACCGAGGAAGCAAAATTGGAAATTTTGCATCATGCGACAAGTCAGAATTACGTAGGCGACCGCCCACCCTCAATAAATCACGACTATCTAGAAACGGACTAAGGCTACGAAGTTGTTTACTAACAAGTTTTCCAGTTTTAATATTAGCAATGTCTTGGGAAAAAACATTTGTTTGAACTCTTTTAATCAATAACTGTATAGCCTCTTGCTGTTGAGCTAGAGACAAACTATCAGAATATTTTGAACGCAAATCTGGACATTGAACATTACGAATGAAATGACGAATACATGTAATAATCCTACAAATGTTTTGCAGTTTTGAAAATTTATCCAACAACATATCTAAGAAATTGTCAGACATAACGACTGTTAACGACAGAGTGCGATATTCGATGTCCATCCGAGATGGGTCAATAAGTTTTGGCAGCGATGTTACTGGCCATTCTTCATTACGACGCACTAACCAGGAAGGTCCTGTCCACCATAATGGATGATGAACCAACTCTGAAGCCAAAAGTCCACGTGAGGCACAATCCGCAGGGTTATCCTGGGACTTAACATGAAACCACGAAGATGGAGGAATACGTTCTTGAATATGCGAAATACGATTGCTAACGAATGTCTTCCACTTATGCGAGGAAGACCGAATCCAAGACAAAACAACAGTAGAATCTGACCAAGCGAAAATATTACTAAATGATAAAATATCTTTATAAGTATTTTTGACGAAATCTACTAAATCTGCCAAGAGTACGGCAGCACACAATTCGAGACGGGGCAATGAAACGCGATTAGTAGGAGCAACCTTCGATTTTGCGCATACTAATGAAATGGTAATATTACCTTCTAGATCGAACGAACGGAAATAGATGACAGCTGCATACCCGGCTTCAGATGCATCATAGAATCCATGCAACTCCACCCTTTTAAAATTATGACATACGATGCGACGCCAAATCTCAATGTTCGAAACCGCTGGCAATTCACCCAAACAATGTTTCCATTTTTGTATGACTTCCAATGGAGGCTCTTGGTCCCAACCGAGACCTAAAAGCCAAAGATCTTGAACTAAACGTTTAGCGAACAGTACTACAGGTGCTATTAAACAGAGAGGATCAAAAATTTTTGCGATAGCCGACAAAATATTACGCTTAGTGCAAGTGCGCTCTTCAACGTCTAAGTTATATAAAAATGCATCTGTAAGAGCACGCCACCAAAGGCCCAAAATTTTTATTGAACCACTATCTTTATCTTGAAATGTAATTGCGTCCGAACTGGACAGGGACTCCCTCAAGTTGGACATCACTTCCGGGCAATTACTACTCCATTTTCTTAATTGAAAACCACCGCTAGAGCAAATACTATTCAATTCACCAATTAATTGATTAGCAGCTTCAATCGAATTACATCCAGTGACTAAGTCATCAACATAGGTATCGCTCGCCAATACCGATGACGCGAAAGGAAAATTAATCGACTCTAACCTTGCCAATTCTTGAACAGTACGCACGACCAAAAAAGGCGACGACGAAACTGCATAAGTTACAGTATTTAATTTAAAGTCCATAATAGGATCTGACGGAGAAAATCTCCAGACGATACGTTGATAATCACGATGAGTATCTTTAACCAAAATCTGCCGATACATTTGTTTAATGTCAGCTGTAATTACGATAGGATGTACACGAAAGTGCAATAACAAAACTGCAATGTCCTTTTGCAAAGCAGGACCAACAGCCAAGCTATCATTTAACGACTTTCCAGATTGATCCTGACACGAAGCATCGAAAACCACCCGCAATTTGGTGGTAGTGCTATCACGCTTATGTACAGCATGATGGGGAATGTAGTACATTTTCTCATGACCCGACGAATTTTCAAGCGATTTCACTTTAACCATGTGCCCGCTTGTCAAATAATCCTCCATAAATTTTTTATAATCTGAATACAATTCAGGATTTTTTAACAAACGACGTTCTAACGACAAAAATCTTTTAATACAAATTGATCTCATACCCACGAATGAGGGTTCCGAAATTTTAAAGGGCAAGGACACTACAAAACGACCGTCCTTGTTACGTCTATAATTTTCCACAAATTGATTTTCACACCTTTCTTCTTCAGGAGAAATGTGTTTTTTGAAGGGAATATTTTCTAATTTCCAAAATCGACGAATGTCACTGTCTAAGGGTTCAATGAAAGCACACAACGACGTAATAGAACTATTCGGGGAAACGACCTTTCCCGTTAAAACCCAACCAAAGGTTGTTTTAATAGCAACTGGCTCGTTAGCGACACCCCAACGAGACTCGTTCAACAAAACCTGAGCAAAGATTTCCGCTCCGAGTAGCATGTCAATTTTACCAGGAACATTAAAATTAAGATCAGCTAAGGCCAAACCTCGAGTATGCGACCATTCCTTGACCCCTATCGACGACGAAGGTAATTGATTACAAAGGTTAGGTAAAATATAACAATCAATTCCATATGCTGGAGACCGTGCTCCCGAGGGACTGACTACACACGATAGTGCACCAGACACCAACGACGAATTCAAGCCAAGTCCTTGAACAGTGACATTAGCTCTCCGTTTCCTTAAACCTAATTTCTGACGGCACCTTTCAGTCATAAAACTTTCCATGGATCCGTTATCTAATATTACACGAACAGATTGCAATGTTCCTGTATAATCAAGCACCGACACCATTGCCGTAGCTAACAGCGTGGTTGTGTGTTCTAATGATGTCGAAATCAACGAGCTAGTGGCAGGTTGTTCATGCACAACCGACGACGACAGATTGTCTTCACTAGCTCTACTAGTAGAAGTAAGTCTAGGCGCCGCTCTCCAAAGAGACGTTGACCTTTGACGATGGGTTTGTCGGCGTGGCGACACCGATTTTTCTTGTTTATCGAAGTGAAGCAACGAATTGTGTGACTGATGACATGTTCTACACGACCAATCTAACTTACAATTTTTCATCGAATGTGAAGTATTTAAGCATTTGATACAAAGATTTTTAAGCTTTACCACCTCAAATATTTCTTGAGGGGTTTTATCGAGAAACTGCTTACATCTATAAATAGGATGCACAGCTTGACAGAAACTACAATTTTTAACATCATTGGTGGTACCAACTAAAGAAGTTTTAGCCGAAGTGCTAACGAACCTTCCTTTTTCTCTTTCTTTAACGGAATCTCGAGATTTTAAGCATGTTCCTGAAGCAATGTTATTTATTTCCAACACTTTACATTGTTTTTCAATGTACGACCTTAAATCTTTAAACGAAGGAATTTCGTCATTATTTCCTAATTCGAAACGCTTTAAAATGTTTGTATCTAATTTTTTCGATAACAGATTAAACGACATGAAATCTAATAAATCAATTTCCATCTGCCTTAACGCGAATATATTTTCATCAAAACAACTAATTAATTGCCGGAGTTCCGCATGCGAGTCTGATGAACTGACCTTAGGGCATTTTTCAAGAGCATTAAAATATGTTGAAAGTAATAACCTCTTGGACTGAAAACTATTAGTAATGATTTTATAGGCTTCCTCGTATGCATAATCATTTAATGGCAAGTGTTTTATCAACGCACGCGACGACTCATCTAATGTATCAACGAGATGGCAAAATTTTTCAACGGGTGACAAACTGACATTATCATGAATCAACCGCTTATAA
Source organism: Platerodrilus igneus (assembly GCA_036346225.1). NCBI lineage: Eukaryota > Metazoa > Arthropoda > Insecta > Coleoptera > Lycidae > Platerodrilus > Platerodrilus igneus. The sequence continues at coordinate 2,390,598 of JARFIW010001018.1, forward strand.
ATTGCATTGTAACTCTCAAAATCTGAAATTCGTCCAGAGAAGCGTGGGACTGAAAGATGTTTCAAGCAAATTGTACAATCTGACGAAAAAGAATTATTCATATTTTCCACCTTTGGCTTATTTTCTACCCGATCTAATTTGCATTGTTCAGCGATAATACGAATATCTAATAGATAATCATCGATTTTTACCCTAAGAGACGAAAATTCATCCAATTGTTCACTTTCTTCATCAAAGAAAATATCCTTGCAAAAGGATTTGAAAAGCGTTTCAATCTGTTTGACACTTTTAATCGACGCTCTAATTAAAGCAATCGATACGTTTTCCGGTTGGCTGATTTTGCTGTATATGTGATCCAACCTTTTAACTACAAATTTAGCTTCAAGAATAGCTTTATCAATTGATATAACCATATTTAATTAATGATTAATGAACGACAATAAAAATTAATGTAAAAACAATGCCTGACTCGAATACGCTAAATTACTAATTCATCTACGAAATTAAATTATTAATAGAAAAATGCAACTAACTACAGTGCTCGCCCGACAAAGCTTTTAAGGTTTCAAATAAATTTCAACCCCTTTGTTATACAAGTTGCATGAACCCGAATGGTTGCTCCAACTTGAAATGACAGATAAAGTAAAGATTTAGAATACAATAACCCTCATAAATAGTTTACATAAAAAGATCCCGACGACGACTCTAATCTTTGCCACAAAGGATAAGGAATGTATTGTAAAATCTACCGTTATAACTAGATGTTTTTATCATTCAATTTGCAAGCAAGATGTTCTTTTCTGTGTAACAATTTTATAAATTTAAGTATAAGGAGCTTAAAGGATAGGAACTAATTAATTAATTAATAATCCGGTGATGAAGGCCAATTTTGTTTACGCGCGGAGGGTCTTATAAATTTGTACATCGACTTACCTCCGCGGTGTTGTGTTGTTCTAAGCTGCAGTTCCTCTTCCTTCAACCAAGTGGACTGTATGCGAATTGAGTCTGTGTTACGTTACACTTGCACTGTGTTTTTTAGGGGTTTAACAACTAAAGTCTGCGGCACTTGACTAACTTACGGTACCGAACGAAGAAACCGACGACCGTTCTGCTTCGATATCTATAAGAAAGTGTTTGTTCACTACTCTGTCCAACTTATTCACACATGCAGAAGGAATTTTTATGGCAGGATATAAGGGAACAAGGGATGACAGTTTTACTATTAGATTTACGACTTCAAATTTAAATAACTTAAAATTAACCACGCGAACGTGCGACAAAGAGACCGAACAGTACTGATTTTATACTTAAACTCGAGAACTACAATAAGTAATCTTAATATGTGCCAAGAGGTAATACATGATTAATAAAAATGCTGTTTTTAAATTACCATTGGTGTCACTGACAATGAGTTGAAAGTTAAAAATCAGTTGGATTTCATTTTATAAAGGTGACTTTACATTATGCAATTTTGATGCAATGCAATTCAAATACAACATACTGCGCATGCATTCCAGGAAGTTTTCAGTCAGATGTTGCAATTTTAAAGAAATAGAACATGTTCTAATTTTTAGCAATTTTATGCAATTGTACTAATTTATTTTAGTGATAAATAAAATATCAAATTATAAATAAAATTATCATAAACGTAAGATAACCTATATGTTATCAGCTGATTGTTGACCAACATAATAAACAAATTGTAACAATGTGAGAAAGGCAAACTTTCTTTATATTGATTTGAGTAATAAATTCAAATTTATTGTGATGGAAAGTTATTTTCATTCGTTGGTGCATTGCCCATTAAACTAAAATTGCATACCCATTGCACAAGTGTATAAAGGCAACGCCATGCAAGTGACATACAATGCAATGCCTTACATTGCATCAAAATTGCATAATGTAAAGCTGCCTTTACAGGTCCTAAATAACACCTTTCGCAATTATAGGCATAAACGGAATTTATAAAACCAGTTTAATAAAATCGTTTTTAATAAAACCTGCAAATTGTCTGTGTAAACATGGTCAATCATGTAAAAAGTTTCTTTAATTGTATTTAAAATGTGTATCACAGTCATCGCCATCGCCAATGTTAATAATTAACGGTGCATTATTGGTCATCTGACCGAATTCAAGCTCACGTTTCCACCAATTTTTGATATTTCTTGCACTTCACTTGGCGTATTCTTAACACTTTCTAATAATTCTTAATTATTCTGTTTCTTTATACATATATCAATTGGGTATACATAACTCGTGTACAATTTAAAAAATTACTTATACATTACAAAGCACATTAATTTGACTTACATCGTGACAAATTAGAAGTCTGCTTTAAAAGCATTAGTTTCTAAAGAAATTGTTTATTTAGTAAGCCATTCTAAAATAATACTTTTTTTTAGAGAAACTGTTAGGTATTTTATTTAACAAAGTCCAAAAATACAACGAGTTGTAACATTATTGCAGATTGTGCCTCCAAATTGTTTCATAATAAATTTTTTATAATAGTTAACGAGAAAAGCGAAAAAATATACAAAAATTAATTAAGGATATACAGACCTTTCAACCTCATTTTTTTTTCTTTTCTCTTTCTGATTTTAGGGCTTTATTTATACGCAAACACATGATGAAATCCTACTGAAAAGTCTTCGAACGTAAAATCGAACATGCTAATCACAAGGGTAAATTGTGTCTACATACAGGGTCACATTCAAAATTGTACGTATGGAAACAACCAGGTTACAAACATATGGCAATAATCACAAATATCAAAGCGTTTAACAAAACCAGCTGTTAAATATAATTAAGGCGGCTCCGTGGCATAGTGGTATGTGTGTGACTACTACGTCCAAGGTCCCGGGTTCGAATCCCGACACGGTCCGCTCGAAAAATGTTAGGTGAGCATTTTTCTCAAAAATACACCCTCGTTCGGATGAGAGGTAAAATGAAGGTCCTGTGTGTGAGTGTTGTCACGCACGCTAAAGATCCCTCCTTGCTTGGAACAGCAAGGGTTCGGCAAAATTCCAAATTTTCCAGTTAAAAAAAACTCGCTTCCTGGCCAATGTAGTATCTTCGGGTGGAGCATTGGAAAATCACATGTAAAGTAGGTGTTAAATATAATTCACTTACGTTATTTAATATTATGGAAAAACTCTTTAGAAGATTAATATTGAATAAATTAAAGTCAAAAATTTAATCTGCTTTGAGAATGTGTTAAGTATTTTGAAGCGCTGACACTTTTTATTCTTTACTTAAAGTATCTTAAATACTTAATTAAAGATACCGATATAACCATAGGATATAACCATTAAAATATAAATTATAGCTTCTTTACATTCAATTAGTATCATCTGATTGGCTAAGTGCCACTTCTACTTTTCGTTTGGGTATAAATTCCGTTCGTAATGTGTTGCTAGTTGTATACTCAGCACGGATGTGTTGTCTAAATTGTTGTGATTCGGCAAAATCTAAAGAAAATCAAAGTTAATTTCAGTCAGTGAAACTCTAAAATTACAACAAATTTGTCATTTTGAAAGGTTTCTAAAATTATTGCATCCAGGTAACAATATCGTACAGAAGGTGAGTTTGGTTTTTTTAGTATAATGTATTGCATGAAATTGCATCACTAACCTAGCTTATTACTACTAGTAAATAAAATATTTTTTTTCCTTTCTCTGTATATTTGATCACATCTAGAGGCGAATACTTACCCTTTAGTGTTTGGCAGGAAATACAATTTAGGGTTTCTTGTTATATTTGCAATGTACCTATTTGTTATAATAATTATCGTTTTATGTTTTAGCTGTAATGGCCTCGTTATTAGTATCAAAATTATGTTGCACACCAGGTTTGCGAACAGCAGTAATCCGATCTCTTCCTCGACATTCTGCTTTTAGAACATTTGCTAATGAAAATCGTGAAACCTTAACAAAAACAGCACGTAGACGAACCTTACGCGAACAAGCTTTAGCACCTGCTGGTGAAGGTGGTAAGTGTTTGTTATAAGTTATCGTGCATTTTAAAAAATCTTAAAACATTTAGCTTTTAGTGTTGGAAAAGGAGCTTTAGCAGGTGGTGCTGTGCTTGGTATTGGAGCGTTATGTTATTATGGATTAGGTTTGTCTAGTGAAGCAGGAGCATTAGAAAAATCTGTGTAAGTATTTTCTGAAAATGTATTTTGAAATATTGAAAATGTTCTTATTTTTTTAATTAATCATCCTACGAATGGCGTTCGTAAAATCTATATCAGCATATTTCAAATGTAAGTTTCAAAAATTAAACCTATGGGAATATCGACATTAACTCTTTGAAGCACAGGTAATTTAACCTGTAATTGACCTCTAAAGCATAGAAAAATATATCATCTTCAAATTGGTGTAGTTGAGATTTAATAATAAGAAAGTATAATTAAAAGTTATATTATTTGAAAAACAAACGGTTGTGTAATACAAAAGGAAATACATGTTATAAAAAAAGTGGTTATTAACAATATCCACTATGCAAATGTCAATCATGTTTAACGAATTATTTCTTGTGGAAGTGTTTGAAACGATTACTATCCTTTTTAGGTATAACCCAACTTGACACACTGGACAGTTCCTTATTGATCGCACTGGATTTTGCTCGGTGCTGCAGTGAGCTCATCTTTTGGATGTGTTCTTTTCTGCTTGATGGCTAGAACTTAGTCTTATTTTTTGACTTACTGAAGGGGTTTATGTTTTTAATTGTAATGCTTCTTTTTGGAGTATTATTTTTATTTAGATTTACTAAGTATTTTAACCAGTAGCGATTCATAAAGATACGTTCTAAATTGTTTTTTGGATGTTGTTGTTGATATACTATACTACCCCTATATGTTATAAAAAAATTGTCACAGTAGCATCTAAGAAATGAAAAAATAGCCTAAAGTACAATTTTTACTTTTTTGTTTAAACAAGTCATTTTTTAGACGACCAAGCTTGTCAACAAAATTCATATTCTGATTATAGTCCTCTAAAACTTTTGGAGCACTAATGTTACTTACACTGCATTCTTTTTCTTTTCTTGTTACGACCATTGTTTCTTCTGGATTATGATAATTTGTAAAAAGTTTACCTTTTTACGATCCTTCGAGCGAAATACTGAGATCCCTGAGTCTCCAATCGTATTTGCCTCTTTTCATCTTCTTTTCGTCAAGCACAGTAGGCAAATACTTTCTACTGGGACGTACTGTACCACAAGTGAACATTCTACTCTTCTTTAGAGATACTAATAGGTCATATCTGTGAAAAAAATTATCAAAAAATAACATGATTTTTTCCTACATATTCTTTACAACGGTCTATAACAACTGTGATGCCAGACCAGACCAGAGTGGGCAGTTTAAAACTCAAGTGTATAAATAAGTGGTCTGTGTTTTATGTAAAATATCAAGTGATATTGTGTGAAAAAATTTGTTTCCTTTTCACTGTAGCAGGTATTAATATTTCCACAAGTAGTTGTACTATTTGGACATGAATAATTGTCAATAAAAGGAAGAAAATTTAACTTTCTTCCCTTCATTTTAATCTGAAAATACTTTAAATAGAACTTAAACAGATAAAGATATTCTTTTATGTCATACATATGTCAAACAGTATTGTGATAAGCAGTAACATATAAACTGTACATTGAACCCAGCTGATTGTTGATTAAACTAACTTCATATTAAATAAATTTACAAAGCTATGCAGACCACTATTTGACATAAATCCTCACTTCATTTTGATCACAACAGCGTGAAAATGTTATAGATATACATTTTGTAAATTGGAACTGTAGAAGATACTATGAATATATTAGTGACTTATTGTGGATAGTGTAATAATAAATGTGCAACTGGGCTACAGTGCAATGTATGTGATACTAAATATCACACCAGCTGCGCTAAACGCATAAAAGATGTAAAGTTTATTGATGAGGCGACCCTAATATGCTGCACCTCAGACAACATAAACAGTAACTATCAAGATATGGAACATACAGCACAAATGCAATTACAAACTTCTTTAGACACTACACAAAATCTAAATAATTCTGATCTGCTTATAATTATCAAAGAAATGCAAATATCGTTGGCAAATATTTCTAAGCAGCTTGCTGAACAACGAAAGCAGAAGCAAGTTTTGGAAGATCTGGTAAATGAATTAAAATATGTGAAGGAAGAAAACAAGAAAATGCACGAAGAAATAAATGACTCAAAACTGAAGTTGCAGGAATGTGAAAGGAAAAGTAGAGTATACAATGTGGAAATACATGGCATGCCTCAAAGTCCAGATGAAGTGCTTAACAAAGTTATTCTTAAAATCACTGTAGCAATGGGATGTAACATGGAGGAAAGGGATATTGATATATCACATCGATTGCCCAACAAGAAACCCAATAAACATCCAGTAATTATTGTAAGATTTGTAAGGAGTGTTAAAGAAAAAATTTTGTCAGCTCGGAAGGGCCATAGCTTATACTTGAAGGATTTTGGAATTAAAGGAGGGGATGGTGAACAGATCTTTCAATGAAAACCTCACCCAAATGAATCGTATGTTATTTGCATTTGTAAAAAAGAACAAACAAGAGTTAAAATGGAAATATTTGTGGACAAGAGAAGGTGTAGTTTACATTAAAAAGACTGATCAAACTCGGGCAATTAAATTAAATTCGATTACAAACTTAGTTTTAATTACTTAAATTACATATTCTAATACTGATTTTAAAACTTATTCATTATATCTAATAAACAATTACATTTATTATATATTAATGCACAAAGTTTACGGAATAAGTTAGATGATCTAGAAATTTTATGTACATTAAATGAGGTTCATATACTTATAGTAATAGAAACATGGTTATATATGAATAAGAAGACTTTTTATAATATTCCAGGGTATAATGCTATTCAGGAGTGTAGAAGTACTAGAGGGGGTGAAATAAGTATTTACATTAAAGAAAGTATTAGTTTTAATACTGTAGCTTCTACATCAGCAAATAATTGTGAGATAGTGCACATACATATAAAAGATTCAAACTTAACAGTAGTAGGTATGTATAGGCCGCCCTCTAGCACAATTCAGGATTTTTTAGAATTATTAGACTCAATAATGTCCAGCATCCGAACACCTGCTTTAATCTTGTGTGATATGAATATTGATATATTAGTACATAATCAACACATGTTAGATTATGAAAATACTATTGCAATGCATGCACATAGAATTACAAATAATAAAAAATTTCCCACACCCATAGGTTTTTACAAAAATAGTTTAATTAATCATATTCTTGTCAATAGAAACCTAAAAACGGTAATTAAAATGAATATTAATTAAAATGTATATTACACTTAGTCGAACTGTAACAAAAACGCATACTACAAAAATAAAGCGATTTATAATAAACTATGAGAAATTGAAAAGTAGTTAATACAGAGCTGCGATTAAAAAATAACGTAGTTAAGACCTTTGATGAATTAGTAAATTTGATAGCTTTACATAAAACAAAATGTATTAAAGAAGTTACGATTACGATAAAAATAATAACCACTGGATGAATTCTAAATTTATTGAAAAAGTTAAAGAGCGTGATAAAGCATACAAAAGGATGAAGTACTTAAATACTATTGAAACAAAAATCATTTTAAAAACTTAAAAAACGCTGTAAACAATCTCAAAAATGCACTCCGCAAGCAATGAGCTAAAAAAGAATTTCATAAAGCTAGTAACAACCCTAGAAATAATTAGAAAGTAATAAATAGTATTCATTGGAATGCTAGAAATTCATATGATAATAAAGTCGATTAAATACTTACACCATTGGGTGAAAAAACTGAAGGGATTGAAATTGCCGAGACATTTAACAAACATTTTAATATTATAGCTAAAAAAATTGCTGACAAGTTAAAGAGTAATACACACTTAGTCTTTCAAGAAGAAACAGATTGTAAATCTATAGTTCTTTTACGGGTAACTACAAATGAAGTATTTAACATACTAATTAGCCTCAAAAACAATAGTACTCTTGGTGAAGACAAGTTGTGCAAGACAGATTTAATTCAAATATGGGATGTAAATTTAGGTGACAAAATTACTAATCTTATAAATGATATTATAGAAAATGGCATTTTTTCAGAAGAATTAAAAATAATCAAGATAAATACCTATATATAAATCTGGTAAACGTAATGAAGTCCAATTATAGACCTATTTCTATATTAACAATATTTGCATAAATAACCGAAACAGTAATAAAAATCAAACTAATTAATTTTATGAATCTACATTCAAAATGGATGATTATCAATATGGCTTCCAACAAAAGAGTAGTACTACCAGTGCAGCAGTTGATCTACTAGAACACAACTAAATGAAAATAAGTATGTGGTACTGGTATTTATAGATTTGCAAAAGGCTTTTGACATGGTTAATCACAATATATTACTTAATAAAATGCATAGAATGGGTATTCGAAGCATCAACTATTAATTAATTCAAATTTATTTGTATATAACAGAATGCACTGCACGATGGTAAATGGCTGTAAGAGTTCAACAAGATCATGCAACGTTGGTGTACCTCAAAGAAGTGTATTGAGGCCCATATTATACTTGTTATATGTTCTAAGTTTGAAGTACGCCAAACTGCAAGGAAGATATTTCATGTATGCAGATGACACTATTGTTATATTCAGGCATTGATCTGAACATATTGCAACAGCAAATTAATAATGACCTGATTTATTGTATGTAGTTATTAAAGAATAAACTTAGTATAAACACTAATGAGACAGTATATATGTTCATAAGGCAAAAAATTTAACCTACCAGCAATTTAAACATATCAATTAATAATTAATCCGTTAAGAGTGTTGATGCACATAAATATTTGGATCTACTAATAGATGATAATTTAACATGGAAGGCACACATAAATTACCTAATTAAAAAGCTTACATCGATAACTGCAGCCTTAAAAAGATTCATATACTCTGAGTTTACGTACTATAAGAATAGTATACAACAGCTTCATTGAATCGTATTTAAGATATCTCATAGTATGTTGGTGTAATGCACCTATCTATGTGATCAACCATTTACAAAGAACTCAAACCAGAATGATAAAAATTTTATATAGACTGAATTACTATACCCCAACTACATTGATTTATAATAATTTAAGTATCTTTAATATTAGTAATATTTTGAAGCATGAACAAGCAAAGCTAATTTTCAACATAGAACACAAAATTTTAAAAACTAACAACATACTAACTTGAGCTGAAGCCATTCATGCACATGTAACGGGATTAGCCCTACACTATAGAACTGAGCTTAAGAAAACAACTAAAGGTCAAACGTCACCACTCTACCAATCCAAAAACCTTCAACTCAATTCCAAATGAATTGAAATTAATCAACGATAAATTCAAATTTCGGAGGGTACTGAAACATTATATCTATAATTATAAAGTGCCTTAAATATCAGATTAATTTAAATTATAGTAAATTACTTAAACCGAGTTGAATTAAATCAAAATATAATAAAATAAAATAAAAATACTAAAATTATACTTAAAAATAAAGTTGGTGAAGTATTATATTCAGATACTGCATTAAATATAATAGTATAGGAATACTATCAAGATAGAAAGTTCATAGTCAAATAATTAGGATACGGGTGGTTAGATATGTTTATGTTTATTACATTATAGTATGTAATAGGAATTTATCAATTTGTTCGTTTATAGGGGCAGTTTATTTGTTTTTTTTCTACTTTTAACTTTATTGTTTTTATTTCATCTAATTTTAAATCTTTTACCTATTACTCTGATGTATTACGCATAATTAACTGTAGGCCTTGTTATCAGTTGTTCTGAACTGTATTAAAGGTCATGAATAAATAAATAAATGAAAAATGAAATTATCTACAGAATTTCCATCTTTGCCATTATACTTAAAAGCGAATGTTATAGCCTCACTCATCGCACAGCATCCAAATTTTAAATCCCCTTTCTATTGGCTTGTACCTCATATATTGTTTTAGCCTACAGCGACCTTCAAATCACCATCGTTTCATCTACAACTAGTTTTTGGCATGGATTGTAACATTCAGAAAAGGCCTTCTCAAGTAACCTAATATTGGTCTAATTCTGTATAATCGATCAAAATTTGGTGATCTTTACTTGGCATAACTGAATTATCGTTAAAATGTATATGCGAGAACAACCATCTCAAACGGTTTAGTGTCACTATCTTAAAGATATAATTATCATGAATTTCTTTTGCAGACGACCAGTAGTCATGATAACTGGGTAATCTTTATGTTGCCATAAGTAAATTTACATAAAAAATAGTCTTATTTCATCATACGATGTAGGATTATACCGTTTATTTTCTCGTGTAGTCGAGGGGTAACTCACACTACTCAAGGATGTACTCCAGATTTTCAGACTTCAAAGACTTCTTGGGATTTCAGTAAGAATTAAAAAGTCTTGGGGTTTCCGAAAGAATTCAAAACACTTCTGGGGATTTCAGTAAGAATTCAAAAGACTTCAAGGTATTTCGATAAGACCTCTAGTGATTATTTATGTAGGACTTCAGAAAATTCAAAGGTTTGAGTGAAACTTCTTGAGAGATGAGTGAAGGATTTCAGAGATACTTCAATTCAAACTTCAAGAGAATTGAAAGATTTCATCTAGAATTGAATAAAATTTGACTGGGAGATTTGAAATTTTAACTGTGTTTTCCGATAATGAACAACCAATATATCTATTCAAAGTATATTTGAAAAAACCATTTCCAAGTCAAATTTCATATTTCTATAAAACAATTCTAAATAGTAAAACAAAGTATTTTAGATGGTATTGTATGTGTAACTTTGTTATTTAAAGAGATAGAAAATCGGTTAAATGGGCAATGTTTTGTAGTTTGAGTAATAAATCTATTCTCAGAATTCAAAAATTTTCAAAGGTTTCATAGATATTTGAAAAATGAAAAAGTTATTTTTTGAAAAGGTAAATATTGATTTTATTTCAACTTTCATGAAAAAAAATTTCATATAAAAATTGAAAGGTTTGATTTTAGTTTTAGTTTTTTTGGACACCATATTGGTTTCTACCATTTTCAAATTTCCCATTTTTATCTCTTTTTTCAACAATGTTTCTCAACATTGATTTAAAATCCACAATTATCCCAATTTTTAAACTTTTGATTTTTTTTAATTATCAAAACCACCATTTTGTTCTTTTATCTGCACTAATTTGAATGTGTTTAGCCATTCATTTATCGCAATAACCTCATAGAAACAGTACTGGATAAGCAAATGAAATTAAATAGTTTAATAGTTTAAATTCGTGAATTAATGTGTTACTCTTGTGTGTAAAATAAAATTAAGTCATTTGTTTACAAGCTTTTGGTTTAACTAATAATTACATTTGATATAATTTTTAAATGGATACCTTCACTATTAATGGACAGTACGGTTCATTTTTCACTTTCATTGCAATATTGCAACAAAACTTCTCAACGAGCTGCTCAAAATTATCTAAATAAATATACCAAAATAAATTTGCTTCCTATGGAGAGTTTCTATTGCTCTGGAAGCCAACACTAATTTTTCCATGAAATTGCTAAAGGCAACATCTGGTTCTTTTAGGAATCTGTAATATTCAAAATTAAAATCTAATCTGTCAATTGTTCTTAAATCATCGTAGCTGATTTAAATGGGGATTTACAAAGAAATGGCCCTCTGTTAAAATGCAAACAAGGGAAATAACATTAATTTGCAATCATACAGTGTTAGCATTAATGTGTAACTTGAAACTTGGATTGAACTTTCAAACTGCTAAATTTGGTCTTGGTGTTTACAAAACTCTTTACAGCGAACAATTTTTATTGTGGTTATAATAATTTTAAAAAATTGATAATTTTTTTGTTATGGTGTTTGGTTTCTATCTATAGTGAGCAAAAAGTTACATAAAAATCAAACAAAATTCTTAATACACACACAATAAATAAATAAAAGAGAAAACTTAGCTCTACCTATCTTATTTTCTGCCATTCCTTTAAAAACATGTATAGTTCAGATTTTTAAGTGGGTTTCAATGTTTTCGAATGATTTCAGTAGAATTTCAGGGGATTTTGATAGGATTCCATGTGAAAATAAGTTTTCATCGATTTCAGTGAAGATTACAAATGATTTCGCTAAGATTTCCATGGGATTGCAAGGAATTGTATTTGGATTTTAAGGGACTTTCAAAAGATTTCAACGGGATTGCAAGTGACTTCAGAAGATTTCAATGAGATTGCAGGGATTTTAAGTGGCTTCAAGAGATTTCACTGGAATTGCAAGGGATTTCAAGGGACTTCAAAGACTATGTACACCAGACTTCAAGTGTGACTTACCACTTGGTTATAGCATATAAGTTGATGAAAAATGCAATATGGTCTACTAGCTCATCGGAAAAGAACAACTTAAAAATTGCTATGAGAGTTTTAGTTTCTAATTTATTTACTGTATCTGTAGGGCCAATAGCTATAGTAAAATTTGATATACAGGTAACTAATGAAATGCATTTTTTTCTCCAAACAGGAGCCTCAGAAATTTTAAGTAGTAGTTTATAATATTCTTGATTTGTAGAAATATTACTGTTTTGAGAAGTTGAAGGTTGTGGAGAAAAGAGGCACAGAAGCTGTTGCTGAAAGACTAGCTAACGGAGTTATTGAGGGAAGTGGTTGTTGACTTCACAATCACTTTCATCCTCATACAAAGAGGCAAAAAATTTTTTTTTAAATTTTTATTAGGGTCATCACATCATCAGATGCCTCATAATGGCTAAGCTTTGACTCAGAATTGAAAAGATTGTCAATCATTTCTTCATGCTCTTTTGGTGTTATAGGCTACTTCATGTAGAACCTAGAAGAATCATATGAAGTACACTGTACACTAACTGAAACAATTCAGTTCAGTATGATATGTCACCGATTTCCTTGAGTATAACGTCTATAAATAATGCACTGCATCACAAAACTTGTTCATACTTAAAGAAATACTAACACTAATGAAGTATTTATTTTAAGAAATGTTCCAGTACAACTTCATCTGATGCTATATGAACACCAAGTGAAAGTCAACTGAATTATAATCGGTACTTAAGTTTGAATTATAACATCCCATGTTTGAGCGTGAAGCGGTAGTACAAACTGATTTTAATAATTAATTTTAGCGGAAGTTCCAAATACATAAATAAAGCAAGTGCAAGACAAAGGTACTTACCAATTCAGCATCGACTGCAGAAGCTCAACAGGAAACCACTCTTCTACTAGATTCAAAAAGGGCACCCTTCATCAATATAGCTATTGGTGGCGGCGGACGAATTCAACAGACGGTTGCTGATATTGGAACAGCGACACAAGTTTTATATTATATATTGGAAACAACACCTTTCAATGCAAAGTCCGAATAGCAACTAAACTTGTAACTAAACTTTCAACATATGCGAGTTATCAACTTGCGATAAATAAACTATATACAAATGTTAGCGTTTCTACTTTTAATAAAATTACCTTAATGGCGCCAACATACCGCCCACCCAAAACAATGTTTTGATAAAAAATACAAAAGCAAAAAACACAAATTAAATAACTTAACTATAATATAATGACTCCAAACAAATATATAAACTAACTTTGAGTAAAAGAATAAAAAATCGTTATTCAGAATCTAACAGCGGTAGGGTTGCCATTTTACATAGAGGTCTGACATAAACTCCTGTGCTAGTTTTAATTTTAGCAACTCTAACTATGCCATCCTTGCTAGGATAAATCTCAAGAATTTTGCCAAGTGGCCAAGACAACGTGGGCGTGTCACTAACCTTTAATAGAACAATATCACCAACTTTTATATTTGGTTGATTTGCATACCATTTTAGTCGCGGCATTAGCGTGTGTAAATACTCGCTTGACCATTTGCGCCAGAATGACTGGGTAGCTTGTTGAAGTAAATGGTAGCGATCCACACCGCTTAATTTAACCTTTTCAAAATCCATTTCTGGAGGTGCTAACAAAGGGGATCCAATTAAAAAATGACCCGGAGTGAGGTAATCTGTACCTTCGTTTGGATCTGATAAAATAGAACCTAGAGGACGACTGTTCATTATTGCCTCTACGCGGGTAATAATAGTAGTCATTTCTTCAAAAGTAAGGATCCTAGGATCTAAGACTCTGTGCAAATGATGCTTAGCAGATTTGACACCGATTCCCATAACCCCCAAAATGCGGAGCAGATGGTGGGTTAAAGTTCCATTTAATTCTGATAGTAGAAACGTGATCAGCGATAGCGATATTAGAGTCCTTTAACATTTTATAAACATTGGCGAAATAATTGGACGCGCCCTTAAAATTAGTGCCACAATCACAAAATATTTCGTGGCACAAACCTCTGCGAGCAACAAATCTATCTAAGGCAGCAAGAAATGCAGGGGTGGATAGACTCGATACGAATTCTAGATGTACCGCCTTGGTAGCTAGACAAACGAATATGGCCAAATAACCTTTTGATTGCGGAGCATTTCTTCTGTGACTTTCTTTGATTGTCCAAGGTCCAGCAAAATCAATCCCGTATTCCAGAACGGACGCGATTGCTGAACTCTAGCTTTTGGCAAATTTGCCATTTGCGGTTCACAGGTTTGAGCCTTTAATCTATAACAGCGCATGCATTTATAAATACGATGACGTATGAATTGACGAATTCCGGGAATCCAATATTGACATTGAATGAGAGATTGCATTAGACGCGGACCTCCGTGCAACGTTATTTTGTGTGTATAATCGCATATTAAGACCGCCAGATGGGAATCTCTGGGAATTAATATGGGATGCTTGGCATCATAGGGCAGAGTCGTATTCACAAGATGACCGCCCACCCTGAGCAAGTTTTGATTATCTAGAAACGGAGTTAACTTTTGTAACGAAGGAGAACACAACTGATTCGTTTTTACTTGGTGTATTTCATTAGAATAATAGAATGCCTGTACTTCTTTTATGCATAGATACCTAGCATTTTGTAATTCAATCGGAGAAAGCGGACCAGTACGTCGTGGAAGTTGTAATATCTTACATCGTGAATTAAAACAAAATCTCAATACAAAAGCAATACTTCTTTGCAATTTACTAAAACTTGAACATTTATTTATTAATTCTAATAGAGGCAATATTTTAGCGGTGGTGGCAATAAGCGTTTCAGACTTTAATTGTGGTACTAAATTATCCTGTAGGGGAATGCAAGAATTTAAGTTCCAGGTACTAAAGGGCGTATACAAAAAACGAGGGTCCTTCCACCAGAGGGTAAATTGCGATAAGAATTTGGGTTGTAAACCCTACTTGCACAATCACTAGGATTGTCTTGTGTTGAAACATGATGCCAATAAGTAGGCAGAGAAGTTTCTAAAATTTCAACAATTCTATTAGACACAAAAGTTTTTAAGGTATGAGGCGGTGTACGTAACCAAGCAAGTACAACTGACGAATCCGTAAATAAATGAACGGAGCATGGTTCGATTTGTTTTATAAAATATTCGACGGAGTTTAATAGACGACTTAAAAGAACTGCAGCAGATAATTCCAAGCGAGGAATACTTAAAGTTTTAAGCGGGGCTATACGACTTTTGCTTTAAGCAAATAAATATTAATATAATTTTGAAATTGCAGCGGATATATATGACCGCTCCATATCCCTTTGACGAACCATCACAAAATCCGATCACTTGACGAGAAAGTGCTAACTTAAAATCGATATGACGAGAAATTCTAATTTCAGTTAACAAGGGTAAATCAATAACGAATTGTTTCCAATCTTCTTGAATTTTAGTTGGAAGCGGCTCATCCCAGTTTAATCCTAATAACCATACCTTTTGAATTAGTAATTTTGCGTAAAAGATAACTGGCGTAAGCCACCCTAAAGGGTCATAAAATTTTGCAATTTCAGATAGCATACTTCTTTTAGTCATAACACTCGAATTCGAATTTATACGATACGAAAAACAATCTTGCGTGGTTCATATTGAACACCGAGGATCTTAACAGAATTATCTTCTGTATTTAAAATTAAAGCGTGATTGCGATAATCAATGGGTACACCCTCAAGAACAGATTGATGATTGCTAATCCATTTTCGTAAACTAAAACCTCCTAGTTTAAAAATGTCTATTAACTGCGTTTGTAATTGTAATGCTTCTTGAATGGTATCTACACTTTCGCAGATATCATCCACATAAGTTTGTTGCATTATTGCTTTTGAAGCTAAAGGAAATTGTTGACCTTCATCTTCAACCAATTGATGAAGCACCCTTTGCGCTAAATAGGATGCGGTTGACACGCCGAAGGTGACCGTATTTAATTCGTATTCTTGAATGTCACCGTCGGGTTCAGTGCGGTTGTAAATGTGTTGAAATTTACGTTGATCTTTGTTTATTAATATTTGGCGGTACATTTGTTGAACATCACAACAAACGACTACAGCGTGAAGTCGAAAATTGCAAATGATGTCTGTTATATCACGTTGCAATTTAGGACCTGGTAAAAGAAAATCATTAAGAGATTTACTGTTTACGGTGGGGCAAAACGACGCGTCGAAAACCGTTCTAATTTTGGTGGTACTACTAGCCTGCTTTTCTACGCAGTGATGTGGAATAATATAATTAGAATGTGAGGAAGCGATATTCATATGACCTAAGTTTATGTATTGATCCATAAAATTGCGATATTCAATATAAAGTGAGGGTTGGCGTTGTAAGCGTTTCTCCAAATTAATTAAGCGTTTCTGAGCGTACATCCTAGTATCAGGTAGAATGGGATTTTCCTCAAGAAAAGGAAGACTAACAGTATATCGTCCTGAAGGATCACGTGAACAATTCTTTATAAACTGCGATTCAATTATAGAATCTTCAGGATTAACCGGCAGAGGGCGGTTGACCTCTTCAACTTCCCAAAATTTGCGAATAGAAGTGTCTAATGATTCACAACATAAAAAAGCGACGATCAGATTTGTTACTAAGTGACAGTGAGGGGTTGAGGCACTTTGCCACACAGAACCCATCCAAAATTGTAGAAATAGCACTTGGTTGTCTCTTAATAATAGAATGAGAGTCTGCCATAATTTCAGTATATAAATCAGCGCCCAATAAACAATCAATAGGAGCCCTTTTATCGAAATAAGGATCAGCTAGACTGATATCAGAAAAGCGATTCCTTACATCTGAAACTAAGGGTACATTAGGTTGGTCGCTACAAATTTGATCAACTATTAAAGCATTTGTATAAAGTTGGATATTTGAATTATTTAATGGTGTAATCGAACAATTAACAAAACCTTTATTTTTCTCAATAGCGATATAAGACACCCCTACAACGCGATATGATTTCTGTATCGTACCAAACCTAGTTTTTGTACACAAGCATTGGTAATCAGACTAACTTGAGAACCACTATCAATTACGGCACGAATAGGAATTACATAACCACTTGCATCATACATCCCAATAATAGCGGTACTTAACAATATTGAACAATTGTTCATCGAAACATTTTCGGTAACAGAGCAGGACAATGTCTGCAGTGCAGAATTTGATTCAGCCACTACTATATTATTGTCATCTTTCAGTGAAACACTATTTTGGCAATCTCGTATAGTATTTAATGAGGAACAATTTTTATTATCATTAAACATATGCAATAAACTATGATGCCTGGGATTTCCACAATGTACACATTTTGACTGAGATCTACATACAGACAATCTATGAAAACCTAAACAATTAAAACATAATGCAAATTTCTTTACAACATCATAACGTTGAGAAATGGGAAACTCTTTAAACTTTTCACATGCGTAGATTTTATGTGATGAATTGCACAAGGGGCATCTAGGATGTCCTCTTGTAATGTCAGATTTATTGGAAGCGATAGACAACAATGATTTGCGTGGATTGCTAAAATGTCCCTTATTTGATTTTGTAATTGCAAGAACAGGCTTACATGATTGCGGAGGCGCGGACCTGGCGTTTGAATGCGTTAATTCAACAACTTTAATTCTATCTTCTACAAATTTGATCAAGTCGTTACATTTAGGAATATCAATATCAGAACATTTGAATTCAAATTCTTTGCGTGAGGTAGGCGTCAGTGATCGTAAACCAGCGTGTAAAATAGTAAAGTCAAATAAATCAGGAATTTGCAGTGCCTTTAAAGCGTTTAAATTCGTACTAAATACTTCAACAAACGAATTTAATGATCTCGAGGAGTCTTCTAACAGGGTACGAAATGAAAATATTTTATCTAAATAATTTGAAGCTAGTAAACGTTTATTTTGAAAGCGTTTTATTAAAGTTTGCATTGCAATATCGTAATTCTGATCTGATATTGATAAGGATTCAATAAGTGATAATGCGTGTTGTTTTAATAAGTTTCTTAAATACGTTAATTTTTCCACCTTTGAAAGTGATTTATTTTTATGAATCAGTGACGTAAAGAGAGAGTAGAAGTTCGGCCAATCGCTTATTTTTACCCCATCAAACGGTTCAATTTCTATTTTCGGTAATTTTGCCGATTGAGATTCAATATTTACTAAATTAGACGAAGTGACCGTGGAGGTTTGCCCTTCAATTGTCGATCGTTGAACGTTTAATTTACGAGCTTGCGTTTTTATACTAAAGTAAAGTTCATCATAGGCTACTGAAGGTTGATTAACGTCAATGCGTTCCCTTTCTTCTAACTTAAAATTTAAAATTCCTATTTTATCATTTATGCGTTCAAAAGCATCTAAATCCTCTTCCATTCTATTGAAACGCGAAATGAAACTATCTAATTCTGGTGCGTATGATTGTTCCTTTTCTAATAACAAAATGCATCTGTTTCCTACGTCATAAAGTGCTTGAATTCTAGCAAAATATTTCTCTCTTTTAGTTACACACGAACTAAGTTCTAAATGACTCATTGTATAATCTTTTATTAATTAAATATCAAAATCTAAACAAATTAGTTTAAAGATTACGTTTAATCTCAATAGTTTACTTATCGCAAATTTAAGGCGTTTTCACAACAACTCAACAAGACTCGCAGATGTTGAAATTCAACAAAATTGTATCATATATTTTATCATAGAATAATTATTTTTATCACAAATAAAAACTGAACATCCGGCTCGAATAGGACCAATGTTTGAGCGTGAAGCGGTAGTACAAACTGATTTTAATAATTAATTTTAGCGGAAGTTCCAAATACATAAATAAAGCAAGTGCAAGACAAAGGTACTTACCAATTCAGCATCGACTGCAGAAGATCAACAGGAAACCACTCTTCTACTAGATTCAAAAAGGGCACCCTTCATCAATATAGCTATTGGTGGCGGCGGACGAATTCAACAGACGGTTGCTGATATTGGAACAGCGACACAAGTTTTATATTATATATTGGAAACAACACCTTTCAATGCAAAGTTCGAATAGCAACTAAACTTGTAACTAAACTTTCAACATATGTGAGTTATCAACTTGCGATAAATAAACTATATACAAATGTTAGCGTTTCTACTTTTAATAAAATTACCTTAATGGCGCCAACATCCCACATAGCAATCTATTAGCAAAGCATGTAAAGCGATTAGCTTTGTCAACCAACATGGAACTGTAAGCAGATATTCATAAAAATGTGGTCAATAACAATAACCACGATGCCTTAAAAGTGAAAAATTTGGTGGTCACTAACATTACCAGGTTCGAAACCCGACACGGTCCGCTTGAAAAATGTTAGGCAAGCATTTTTCACAAAAATATGCCCTCGTTCGGATGAGAGGTAAAACGGAGGTCCCATGTGTGAGTGTTGTCACGCACGTTAAAGATCCATACCTTGGCTTGGAACAGCAAGGGTTCGGCAAAATTCAAAATTTTTTGGGTAAAAAAAAACTCGCTTCCTGACCAATGTAGTAGCATTGGAAAATCACATGTAAGGTCGCTAACATTAACCGCTATGCTTCAAAGAGTTAAACTTATATCGAACTTCATTCTATTTACATGATTTTGTATTTTGAGTTTTATTATGCATGAATGTCTGTATTTAAAAATAAGAATAATAACACTGATGTGACTTAATATCCATACTTTATATTTTTAGTTGGTATATTGTGACATCATTATGTTTTAGTTACAGTATTGTTAATTACTTGTTTCAATATAGAAGGTTTTTCTCTTAATAAAAGAGTAAGTAATTTGGACAATTGAATGATACCAGAATTTGACAATCTAAATTCTTTACTTGATTAACTTTCATATTGATTGTGTTTTTGAACGAGATTGGAAAATTAAAACTATATTTGGTAGTGTAATGTTACAACGATTTTAATTGACGTTTGTTCGGATAAAACTCGCATCAAGATCAATCATATAATTTTGTATTAGTTTTTACTTGAGAACAAAATTAATGGTTGTTAAAAGTCAGTTTTTATGTCGAAAAAATAAACTTTTTTAATTTATTCCATTCATACACTGTGTCCACAAACTTATTCTCAACCTGGGAATCTCCATTATTATGAGATAAGATTTGGTTAAATGAAATGAAATGTTCCTTGGATACTGTCATATTAAGTCCTGTAAATAAAGGTTTGCGATTTAATTAATAATAAAAAAAAGGAAATTTTCTATTCTTTTTAAAAAATTTTCATGGCTGATTTATTTTAGCAGACAGTAAAATTTAGTTTGCACCTTCTTAACACAGTTTTTTAGTAGGAATTTAATGGTGCATTTAGATTTTTGAAAAATATTGTCTTAGTTCAATTACAACAATCAATATTGTTGTTTCTTATGGGCCATACATGACTACGACATCGTTGAAAAGAGATCTTTTGTGCTTTTCAAAAATGTATAATTTGTTATATTTAACATGAAAACTAAGTGCAACAAAATATCATTATCATTTTGTTTTCGACCTTATTTAAGGTCGCTTTGATGCAGTTCTAACTTCTTTTCTATTCTGTGCTAATCTAATGTTCTACATACCCTTCACAACCTATATTTCTAATAATTTGACTAATATAGCTTGGTCTAGGTCTTCCTATACTCTTCTATTTTTTCTTATCTACCTGGCTCTACATAGATATTAGCAACCTGATGGTTGTTTACGTGATTCCCATTTATAAGGAAATGAAATATTATCTGGTTATCCCCTCAAAAAAAGGAAAAGTGTTAAATTATATGTTATGGTAAGGCTTAAGCAGCGAATCGCTGCC
Organism: Platerodrilus igneus; assembly: GCA_036346225.1. Classification (NCBI taxonomy): domain Eukaryota; kingdom Metazoa; phylum Arthropoda; class Insecta; order Coleoptera; family Lycidae; genus Platerodrilus; species Platerodrilus igneus. The sequence goes on from JARFIW010001018.1 coordinate 2,411,882, forward strand.
AACATGCCAGACCGCTAACTAATTGTGAGTTATGTCATGGTGACATTTAGTTAACTGATTTTTATTTATTTATTTTTTTTGTTTTGTTTTTGAACTTAAGATCGGTTTGACACAGCTCTAAATTCCTTTCTATTCTGAGCTAGTCTAAAAAGGTCTACATACCCTTCACAACCTAAATCTCTAATAATTTGACTAATATAGCTTTGTCTAGGTCTTCCTACTCTATTTTTTATTTGGTAGTCTATAATCTAAGAAACGATAAAAAATATAGGAATTATTATTTTATTACAATTATTTAAGACTTAATAACAAAGGAGTTAAAAAAAAAGAGATTCTCTTTGCAACTAGAATCAAAAAATTGTTTGTTGTGGTTCAGTTTATCGTTTTTATTAATTTTTGATGTTATGAAATAATTTAGTAACAATGAAAAATTGGATGTTATTACCTCTGCAAAAATAAAACAAAAATTACCTTTCTTTTATTATAGCGCCTAAACTAAGGTAATTATTAAGATTTTTTTTGCGTGATGTAATACAATTTCACCTAAGGAATATTTCAGCTCATTTAACCAAATCCTTAAATCTTGTAATAATGAGGATCCCCATGTTTAGAATAAGCTTGTGGACACAGTGATTTATATATCATCATCATTAGGTTTTCAGTCTGGAACTGGTTAGATGCGTACCTCCATTGCTTCCTATTCTGAGCTAACCTACACATTTTTTTGAAATTCTTACACATTACATTTTTTATTATCTGCGTGCAATAGTCTAATCTAGATCTACATCTACCTTTTTTCCCGTTTCTGCTTGTTTTATATCCCCCACTATTCGCCAATGTCTTATAACGTTCCTATCCTTCTATTTCTCCAATTTTTTGTTTTTCACACATATCTTACTTTATCTACTATTTCTAGAACATCTTTGTTTTTAACTTCGTCTGTCCATGCTATTATCATCATACATCTGAAGCACCACATTCCAAATGCTTCTACCTATTTTGCGTCTGCTTCTCCTACTATCTCCATTATATAGCTGTACAGTGCTATGCTCTACACATGCTTTCAACATTTTTTCCCTTGTTTCTATGTTTATTGTTTTCGAACATAGCACCTGCTTTTTCTTGTTAGGTACAGCACGGCTCCCATTCCATTGTTTTCTAAATGTATACCCTATTCCACTGATATTCAGTGTTATGCGAAGGGGGTTAAGCGACCTGTTGGCTACCAATGTCCCCGAACACTTAGACATTTGCCGAATATTGTCATTATTATCATTATTGTTGTTAATTTTTATGTTTTTATCAATAATTAGTAGGCGCTAAACCTGAATCAAGCTCCACAAATATTTCATTGGGCAATGGTTGGAAGTGATTTTGAAACTGTTTTTTAGTGGTATCCTCAATAGGCCTAGTCCACTTCCATAACATTTTATTGTTATAATTATTTTTATTATCATAGTTATTATTCATGAATAATTTGTTAATTAATTAATTCCCACAATTAGTATTTGTTGAAAATGTTGCAAAACCATCTGTAGTTGTTTACAGTAATCATCAGGTTCAAGTAAATTACTTTTTTCATCATTAGGTTTTCGTCCTGGAACAAGTTGGACGCGCATCTTCATTGATTTCTACTCTGAGCTAACCTACACATTTCTCTGAAATTCCCACAGCCTATATCTTTCACTATTTGTGTGCGATAGTCTGAGCTAGGTAACCTATACGTCTCTTTTTTCCTATCTCTGCTTCTAATATATTTTGCAATATTCCCTCAATCCTTAGTATATGGCTTATCGTCTAACCTCTTTGTTCTCGACTTTGTCTGTTCATGATATCTTCATGATACTTCTGTAGCACCATATTTCAAATGCTTTCGTTTTCCTATCCACTACTCCTACTGTCCAAGTTTCACAGCAGTACAGTGCTGTGCTCCACACATATGCTTTCAGCAATTTTTTCCTTGTTTGCATGTTTTTTGTTTTTGAACAAAATTGTTGCTATTTCTTGTTAAATGCAGCCTGACCTTGTGCCAATCTTTGTTTTATATATTTTACACTTTTCCCATTTTGCATTATTTGATTTTCTAGGTAGCAGAAATTCTTAACCTCGTGTAAGTTCTCGTTTCCTATCTGCATTCTGGTTTTTGACTTATTTTCCCTTCCTTTACATACTAGTACTTTAAATTTATTTTTGTTGATTTTCATACCATATGTTAGCTCTGTTTCCATTTCATTGAACTATTCCTAACTCTTCCTTGCTAGATGCTAATACTGCCATATCATCTGCAAATCTAAGCATATCAATCTTGTGTCCCTGCATAATAATTCCTAATGTCTTCCTGTATTTGACAGTATTCATTGCCGCTACGATGTACAAGTTAAAAATTGGGGATAGGACACATTCCTGTTTCACATCTTTCCTAATATTTACTTCTCTACTTTCCTGCTCTAACTCTATTACAGTTTCTTTTTTTTTTGTATAAGCTATGTACTATCCTTCTATCTCTATAACTCATTCCCATCTTTTTGAGTATTTCGAACATTTTCCCCATTTGACATTGTCAAAAGCTTTTTCCAGATCTACAAACCCTATATACACACTTTCTTGCATTTCTATTGTTTTCTTCATTATCACCCTTAAATCTAACATGGCCTCCCATGTTTCCATATTTTGCCTAAACCCAAATTAATCTTCTCTGAGTATTTCTTTAGCTTGTGTTTCCATCCGTCTTTGTACAATTCTAGTTAAATATTTTTGACACGTGTGCCTAACCACTTTCTATACATTTTTTATAATGATGTCTCCTTCCGCACCGTTTAGTATTTTTGCTATACGATTTTATATCCCTAAAATTAATTCTAATTAGTTTTTATGCTTCTTCCGTCATTCCTATTTCCATCTTATTTTGTACCTCTGCACTTTTCATCAATCCATTGTTCTTTAGCTTTCTTGCATTTGCGAATAATTTTCCATTTTAGGGCTCTGTTTTCCGGCTTCGTCTGGTCTGTATTTGTATTTTCGCTTTACTTTCATTAAATTGAGAATATCTTTTGTTACCCAAGGTTATTTATTTTCTTTTTGTTGATATCCCAGAATATCTCTGGTCACCATGCCTAAGCCGGATTTAATGTTATTGCATTCTGGTTTTACTTCTTTAGTTTCAGAATTTTTGCCGATGTCTTTCAGCAAATTTGTCAAATCTTTTGTGGATATCTTATCTTTTAGTTCCTCATAGTCAAAGTGCATTTTCCGTTAGTTTTTTCCAACTTTTAGTTTTATGCACGGCTTTTATAATTACTATATTGTGGTCAGAGTCTATATCTACTTCTGGACAGCTTCTACAGTCTTTTACTTCATTCTTAAACTGTTGTCTAACAAGAATGTAATCTATGTATTATCTTTCTATGTCACCTGGCATCTTCCACGTATATAGTCTTCTAGCATGATGTTGAAATAATGTGTTTCGACGAGAAAGATAAGTAACAAATCATTTGTGATTCGAAACAAAATCTCCAATATATTTCAGGAAAAGGTACCTAACCAACCATTTATGATCATATATTAATTAAATAAGATAAGATTTCACGAAGAATTTTAAAGAAAAAGTAACGTAACAATTAATTTTGGTTTGGAGGCCATACGCTTGGCAATGCTCCTACAAATATAGATAATTGAAAGAAACTCCTAAGGGAATAGAGTGGTCCCGTAGGAGTTTTACTCATGTCTTCCAAAAGGAGGAGGTCCGTAAAGCAGCACTCATTCATAAGAACAGATTCACTGTTAATGGCTTTATGTAAATTTAGTGGAAGACAGTGATGATACACAGCTAGGTAAAGGTCTCTCTCGTCTGTGACCCCAATGTCGTGAGACAACAACCCTCTAATTATGCAACAACTTAGAAAGTAAAGGAAAATATAGAAGATGGAAAAGATAAATGAGGGAGATAGGATATTTGGAGCTTCATAGCATCCAGGTAGAATAGAAAAGAGGAAATTTAAAGTATAATTAAGGATTATATTTTATGTCCTTACCCAAAAAGATTAAATTATAAATAATAATTATAATTATTTTCAAACAATTCTGACTTTTGGTGGCTGAGAGTTACTGCGATCCACATTATTCACTGTCGCAGAATTTAGCTGCTGCATTATGATTCCAATTAAACTTAAAAGTCTTTTCTTTTGGAATAATCAACCCTCTTGCAACAGCTTGCCTAGCAGCCATTCTCAAAGATGATTTTAAATCATTGAGCAATAGTGATAGAAAAAATTGTGGATAGCCAAGCACTGCTCAACCAACCAAGGGATAGTCAGCAGACCGGAGTGGGAGGCACCACTCTTATGTGACGGACAGTTGTATTAGGACTAAGACAGGTCTAGCAAAGGAAAAAATAAGGTTGAAAACGGAGAGTTTTTAGGATAAACATCCTAGAGAAACGGTAGAGAGTATAGAATGTCCATATTAAAACATCGGCCTGAAAGACTACGTGCAATGTTAACGATAAGATAAGCCCTATATCCGCACATCAATAATTAAAAATAACTAGACAGATCATCTTCCTACCAAGAGTATCTAATCCACTGCGATAAAGAAATGACACAAGGTAACACGATCAACTTAAATATAGCTACGCAGTAATTCCAAAGATGGATAACTACAATCGACACAAATAATTGTACGATGGACAGTTTATCGAAGCTAAAAGTAAGTTGACACCTTCTCACGTTCAGAAAAAAACTGAAAAAAATGTATTCACTTCCCTATTATATAAAAACTGGCGATAACTGAATTTGTAACAAATGATTGAAATGTATGCGAAAGAAAACGTATGAAATAGAAAATTTTTGTAGTCGCAACTGTGGAAATTGTCTTTCAACTATAGAGGTATAGGTTGCGATCCTTTGGTATCCAAAGAAGAGTAAAGCATCAATTCAACATCAGTTGGTAAAAGTCCTAAAGATTTGCTGAGTTGTTCAAACAAAAGATATGTCAATCACAATAAAAAAATGCGTCGAGTTATATAATAATATAAATAAAAATTTTTTTTACTAGAGGCTTGGGAGCTATCCTTTAAAAAAATGCTTCAGAGTCGAAGATAAAACTTCTGGTAAACTTTATTTTCAAAATGGTTGTAGCAAATTCATTAAAAAATTTAAAAACCACATTGTCTGTTAAAAACTGAATGTTTTAGCTATTTATGAAATAATTCATTGCTCTAGGATAATATACATTTAAGCAAAGAAAGGATAAGTCTAAAAGGTATAAGTTAGATTTAGGCAAGTGTTAACGAAATGAAAGTTCAAGGGTGTGATATATTTATACTGAGTAGGTAACGTAAAAAAAAATGGTCAAAATAAAGAGAAAATATATTTAGGTGAAGGTAAGCATAAGTTGAGTAAGTATTACTTGTTAAGGGTAAACGAAAATGGTTTTAAATCTTTAATGTGCCAATGTCCTTGACGTTTTTCATTTGAATCTTGGTAGTTCATAAATATAATATAAATTTGGGAGATAGTTTACCTGAAAACTTTTTAATTGCATCAGATAGAACATGATTTTTCTTCCACCTTGTTCACCAAAGGCAAAGGAAATGTATCTTTTACGAAGGTCGTGATGATTTTTATTTTTTTCATAAGCTTTAATAGTTATTTATTATACAAGGGAAAAAGTACAAGATTTTAGCTCGAAGTGTGTTTGTCTCCTGACTGAACCGGAGGGAGACATAACACCGAGAGTTAAAATCTTACATTTTTACCCGTGTATAATACACTATTTTTTCTGTGACAGGCAAAACGATGATTTAATATTGAAAAAAATATTACCATATATTAAAGTCAAAAAATCAATCGATGTCAAATTTGAAGTTTCAAACAAGTCATCAAATATCTGTCAATTTAATTCTGCGAGTGGTTTCAAAAATTGCTTACTTAAGTTGTTTATATCGGTTGTTTTGAACGCTACGAAGTTATGATACGATGTTATGTTACATCCGAATATTACAAGTGTGGACCCGGCTTTAAATTAAATATCTTCGTGTTCTTACTTATTTGCACATACCCGGGTAAAAACTACTCATTTTTTCTCGGGGAAAAAAGTAAATTAATAAAAAGTGACGTTTTGTTACCTGTCAAGAAACATTAAATGTCAAATTTTTTCCCGTATTGTCAGGAATAGAATCACAGTAACTATAGCTGTTTTACAATCTCAGCGACCCTGAGATGTGCAATGGAGGAATTGAGAAATCTTTAGAAAATCATGTAACTGTTTTCAGTTCAACCTAAAAATTCGCTAATATAACCTTTAATGTAATGTCAAAGTATTAATTTGTAAATAAATACCTAAAGATGCTAAATACATAGAAAGCAGGGCGTATTCGAAGAGTAGTCTTAAAAAATTGCTTTATAATTATTATTAACAAAGTGAGATTAAATAAAATATGTAAAACAGAAGGAAAGAGGCCAGAATTGAAATGTTAAAATGAGTGTTTAGAATATGCAGTATCGGCTTGACGATAAGTTAAGAATTTGTAAAAAAAACTGCTACTATGACTCATTTCGTCATATGTTTGCTCTATACTTGTAGCAGTTGCAAAATAGACGAATCTTTAAAAGTTTGACACCTAAAGTTCTTTTCAACATGAAAATGTATAGAAAATATTCATTTGGTGACATCAATTTCAAAATAATAGGCAGTAACGTCAACACTGTTGAGGGCATTGCTATCATTTCACAACCATATTTTCAGTTTGGGCTTTAGTTTTGTCAGTAATGTGTGTGGGGCTTCTAATATTAGAATGAAGCTTTGTGAAGCCAAAAGCAGGATGGATGGAATAATATTTTAACTCGTCAACCTCCTAACAGTTTTGATTTTAATATATTGGAGTCAATTCAGTCTCTTCAGTATCAAAAGTCTCCAAACAATATTAACAATCTTATTGTCAGCATTCACCATTCCTGGGAATATTAAGCGGTCGATAAATTAGAAAATAGTTTCCTATCGTTTTAAAAAACATTCAGAAGTTCGAAGTTAGTTAGAAGTAGCAATAATTATAAACTAGCATTTATTAGGAAAGGACTGCGAAAAATTAAACAACATCCTTACACATTAAAATACAGTCCGGAAGCAATTGGAGCTGCTCGTAATGTGTTATTTATATTTAATAAGTAAGATTGAAGTTACAATAAATTAAAAACTAAAACATTCATTTTTTAACAGACAATATCGTTTTTAAGATTTTTAATGATTTTGCTAGAAGCATTTTGAAAATAAAGCGTACCTTCGCCTCTGAAGCATTTTTCTTAATGACTTGTACAATATTGACGATTTGTAGTAGCAATAGATATTATTGTACCATTTTGAAAATGTTTATATAAAAAATTTGTCTTTACAGAATATGGCCCCAGTATGTAAAGGAACGAATTCAAACAACGTATATGTATTTTGGAAGTTCGTTGGTCGTTACAGCTGCAAGTGCTATGGCTGCATTTCGTTCTCCTGCTATTATGAAGATTGTTACTAGAAATGGTTTTATGGTATTTCTAAAATTACTATCTAATATTAACAATTATAATGTTTTACTGTAGGGTTTAGCCATTAGCCTTGCTGCAATTATCGGAACAGGCATGTTGGCTCAGAGTATAGAGTACAAGGAAGGATTTGGTGCAAAACAAATGGCCTGGTTATTACATGCAGGTACAATGGGGGCGATGATTGCTCCCATATGCTTCCTAGGAGGCCCTATACTGATTCGAGCCGCATGGTACACTGCTGGAATAGTTGGTGGACTTAGCACAATTGCTGTATGTATTACTTTAAAAATTAATTAGAGATAGAATGGATATATTTATTTAGGTATGTGCACCTAGCGATAAGTTTTTAACAATGGGTGCACCCTTAGCCATGGGATTAGGTGTTGTATTTGCTGCATCAGTGGGTACAATGTTTTTACCACCTACAACTGTATTAGGAGCAGGCCTGTATTCAATATCCTTATATGGTGGGCTTTTACTTTTCTCAGCTTTTATGTTATATGACACCCAGAAAATAGTTGCCCAGGCTGAAAGATATCCAGCAAGTCCAAAGCTCTTTGGAGTTGCTCCATATGATCCTATTAATGCGTAAATCCTAACTTGTTAATTTCAAAAATTGTTCCTTATATATCTTTTTTAGGTCAATATCCATTTATCTAGATACGTTAAACATTTTCATTAGGATGGCAACAATATTAGCAGGTGGTGGAAACCAGCGACGATAATCTTTAATTCATTAATATATCATCTCTACAAAATTACGTGTAAATAGCAGACCTTCCTTAATTATATTTTAAATACTCTTCTTTATAATAAATTTAATACCTTAATAAAAATTGTAAACTGATAGATGCCTTAATTATTGGAATAGTGTACACCAAAGAAATCAACTTCCCATAGTAATAAAATTCATCATTTACCATTAGGTCTGCAGTCCTAGAACTGCTTGAACGCGTACCTCCATTGTTTCCTATTCTTAGTTAACCTACATGTTTTCCTGAATTTTCCATTACCTACCTTCTTCACGATCTGTGTGCAATAGTCTAATCTAGGTCTACCTCTACCACTCCTTTCCCTTTCTCTATTTCTAACATTAGCTGTGCTATTCCTTAATACTTTAGTATGTGTCCTATCAGCCTATCTCTCTTATTTTTTTTAACGTTTTCCATATATTGTTACGTGCCAAAGTGGCACTTTAACATGTATTAGGTTAAGTTTGATGTACGGAGGTTTCACGCCATAATTTCAAAAGATGCGGTGCGCGGAATTTTAATAGACTAGGCGTGTACTTCCGTTACGTCATAGTGCGTTTGCGCAGATCGCGTGACGCTAGAGGGTTGGACGAATAACTTCGCGCCGACGTGAAAAAGACAAAGAGTGGGGACAAAGTGGTGAGAGGTTTCCGTGACGCTCTTAAACGTGGCTGTTTCGCCAGTACCTTTGAGTAGAGTGGACGTTTTTTGGTAACGTATCGTTAGCTTTACCTATGTAAATATCCTGCTTGCTTATCTTTTGTTTGTTGCCTTATACCTGGTATTCCCGTCATTCCCTGCATAGGTAGGAGAATTTTGCAGCCACCTAGGGCAAACTGAACCGTACGACCCGAGAATAAGCCGGAAGCCCATGTTCCGCCAACAGCACCGGAGCAAGTACCATCTTTAATCACCCCGGAGCGAAGCCCTGAGTGCTGGCCCGAACGCGTTGGAAGAGAGTCGGGCGTATCACCTTTATCTACCTCAACAGGGCCTCCGTTGCCTGATGGACTTGGAATAGAAGCCAACTTTAACCCAGAGGCATATTCATGTGAGTAGTTGCTTTAGAATATATCGCCTGAACTTTATATATTTTTCCGATTATTATGCAATATAAATTGTGCATTGGTGACGTCATTGGTGGATGAGCGCGCCCAAAATCTGTATAAGATTGGCGCTACCAACCACCGATGGTGTCTAGTAAACCCCGCTTCCGGTATTGTATTTATCGAACTTTTAAATGTAATTACCGCGTAAATGTAAGAATATTTCTTCTTCCTCTACCATACCATTTCTACTACCTCTTTGTTGTTAACTTTGTCTGTTCATATCTTCATCATACGTCTGTAGAACCAAATTTCAAACTTTTCTATATTTTTTCTGTTCACTTCTCCTACTGCCCATGTTTCACAGCCATGCAAAGTTGGGTTCCGCATATATGCTTTCAGCAATTTTTCCTTGTTCCTATGTTTGCTTCTTACAATTTAAAAGTTCATAATTACAATCGTGCAAACGCGGAATAAGCGACGCCACGAACAGGCGGTGGCTCCAATCTTTACACCGGTTTTAGCACGCCCATCTGTCAACGACGTCACCGATATACAAAATTAAATGCGCAATTATGCAATAAATAAATGTTCGAAATGCAGTATAACAATCAAGGCACTTATCTAAATAGGTACAGCTTCCTTCAAGTTAAATAAAGATGTCGTCAGCACGTCCATCAGGGCTGCTGATGGCCCCTTTTAAGGCAATTAACGGAGGGTACGCCTTCCAAATGGCTGGAGCCCCCTTTAAGATAGTTAAAGATGATGACTGCTCCGGTTAGCTGTTAGCGGAGCATGGACATCCGGCTCGTTCTTGGGTCGTGGGACTGCTCCAGGGTCGTATCTAATTCCTATATGTAGTGGGAAAGATAAGGAAACAGGTTTATCAGGTAAAGTCAAACAAAGATAAGCAAAAGGAAATCTACATAATAAAAAATGAAGATAAGATACCAGACACGACCGCCCTTCTCGATGTTTAAAGGCAAACGGCCACGTTACAGAGAGCACCGGAAAACCCCCACTTTTTGTCCTTTCACGCGTCGGTGCGAAATTATTCGTCCAACCCACTTTTGACGTAACGGAAATACACGCCGTCTTTTGAATTTAAGGCGCGAAACTAACGCACATCAAAATTAAGCTAAATAATGTTTAGTGCCAAAATGGCACGTAACATGCTGTCTTCTTTTCTTGTTAAATACAGTATGGTTTAGAGCCAATCTTTTCTTCTATATTGAATGATAGCGCGAAAGAGGTTAAGCAACCTAGCTGCCACCAAGATCCCCCACCACTTAAACGCCAAATCAATAATTTTCCATCTTCCGCACAATAATATTGCAAAACCAACGCCTGTAGTTGTTTACGATAATCATCAGGTTAAGATACAATTACTTTTCTCATCTTCAAGTTTTTCGACTTGGAACTGGTTGGACACGTACTTCCAATGTTTTCTATTCTGGGCTAATCTACACATATCCCCGAAATTCCTACAACCTACATCCTTCACTATATGTATGTAGTAGGTGTACCCTATCTCTTTTTTTCTTTCTCTGCTTCTAATATACGAGGTCTGTTCAAAAAGTATCGCAAATTTTGTGTTTTTTCAAAAGTATTTGGTTATTCATTAATATAAGATTGGGGAAAAAGAAATCCATTATTTTTGCGTGAACTTCAAGACTTTATTTATCATGTTTCGGATTGTCCGATTTGGGTCAAATATGCACCGTTTTGTTCTATAATTTGTTGCTATTTTAAAGGTAGCTTCATAACATCTCTTTTGTAAAAGTTTTGGTCCTTATTGGTGAAAGACTAGCAATCAATTTTCACAATCTTCTCTTGATGCCAATTTTTTATGGCTCAGGAAGTTTTGCAATGCGAGAAAAAGATGGTAATCGCTTGGTACCAGGTCTGGACTATATGGTGGATGCATTAAAACTTCCCAGTCAATCTCTAGGAGATTCTGGTGAGTCACTACAGACGTGTGTGGCCTGGTATTGTCTTAATGGAACACAACACCACTTCTGTTGGCCAATTTTGGCCGTTTCTGGTCAATCGCTCGCTTCAAATGGTCCAGTTGTTAACAATACAGATCCGAATTTAGTGTTTGGCCATATGGAAGCAACTCATAATAAATGATTCCTTTCCAGTCCCACCAAATGCATAGCACAACCTTTCGGGCCGATAGTCCTGGTTTGACCACCGTTTGAGCGACTTCATTGCGCTTTGACTACGATTGTTTTTGCACAATATTGTTGTATGTGACCCATTTCGCATCTCGTCACCATCCGTTTAAGAAATGGGTCGGTTTCATTCCGTTTGGCCAAGGCTTCGCAAATGGAAATTCGATCCATCATGTTTTTTGGTGTTAATTGGTGTGGCACCCAAACATCGAGCTTCTTTTTAAATCCAGCTTTGTGCAAATGGTTTAAAATTGTTTTATGGTCGATCTTTAGCTCCTGGGCGATGCTACGACTACTAACATGCTGGTCAACTTCAATTATTTCTGCGATTTTATCGACATTTGTGCCTGTGCGAGGTGCATCTTTATCAAAAATACCTGAACGGAATCAACAAAACCAAAATTGCACATAATTAGCTGTTACAGTATCGGGACCATAAACATCATTCACAATTTCAGCCGCCTGGCTAGCATTTTTGCCTTTATCAAAGAAAAACTGTAAAATGTACCGAATCTGAAATTGTTTGATCGATATTTTACGAGATATCGATCACTACAGCCATCTACCAAAAAATAATGAATTTCTTTTCCCCAACCTTATATCTATTTTGCCCCCTTCAAAGTAGTTCCCCTCTGATATAATACAGCTATGCCAACGTTTTTCCCAATCCTCGAAGCACTTTAAAAAATAATTTTTTGTGATTTTGTTTTGCTCCTCCTTCGATATCGTCTTAATCGCTTCCATTGCAATGATTGAGCTTTTGTGTTCACATCATAACCATAAACCCATGATTCGTCACCGGTTATGACTCTCTGGAGCAAATTTAAGTTGTCGTGGTCCTAGGCCAAAAGCCCCTTAGCAATGTTAACGTGACACTTTCTGCTAGAAAGAGCAATTTTGGCACGAATTTCGCAGCGATCCTTCTCGTGCCCAAATCATTGGTTTAGGTCCTCAGCAACGTTTCTAACGGTTATTTTCTTTACTTTATCAATGTTTTTGTCTGTTGTTGATGTGCTCGGGTGCCCGGCATGCTTTTTGTTGTTCACATCTTCTCAACCCTCTGAGAACATCTTGTACCACCGATAAACGTTGCTTTGGTCCAAGGTAGCTTCACCATAGGCCATAGTCAACATTCGGAATGTGTCCGCGCACTTAATTTTGTTTTTCACACAAAATTTGATACAGGTTCTTTGATCCATTTTTTGGAATAGACAAAAATCGAAGACAAGACAAAACACGTCCAACCAAGATAGCTGTCAACATTAACTAAACATTAAAAATGGCCGACTTTGTCAGCATAAGTGAGAGACATATGTGCCAACCTAACGCCACAAAAAAATCGAAAATCGAATATACGTAGCCCGAGCAAATTCAAAATCCACAATACTTCTTGAACAGACCTCGTATTATGAACTATTTCTTCATGTCTTAGTATGTGTCTTATCATCCTATCTCTCCAATTTTTTTACTATTTTCCACATATTTCTTTCTTCCCCTAGCATTTCGAGAACCTCTGGGTTCTCAACTTCGTTTGTTCATGATATCTTCATCATACGTCTGTCGCACTGCGTCTCAAACGCTTGTACCTTTGTCCTGTCCGCTTCTCCCACTGTCCACATTTCACAGCCGTACACTGCTGTGCTCCACATATATGTCTTCAGCAATAGTTTCATTGTTTCTGTGTTTGTTGTCTTTGAAGATAGTGTTGCATTTTCTCGTTAAATGTAGTATGGAAAGTAGCAGATATTTTTAGCCTCTTGTAAGTTCTCGTTTCTTATCTGTATTCTGCTTTTTGACATATTTACCCCTCCATTGCTTACTAGTACTTTAGTTTTATTTTTGTTAATTTTCATACTGTATCCCCCTGTTAGTATTGTTTCCATTTCATTAACAGCTAGTTCTAACGCTTCCTCGCTAGATGCTAATCCACAATGTCATATGCAAATTTAAGCATATCAATCTTTTGTTCCCGTGTAATTTCAAATGTCTTCCTGCATTTGATAGTATTCATTGCCTCTTCGATGTACAAGTTAAAAATTAAAGGGGATAGGGCACAACCCTGTCTTACCCCTTTCCTAATATTTACTTTTCTACGTTCCTGCTCTAATTCTGGTATCGTTGTTTGCTCTTTGTATAAGCTATGTGCTATTCCTCTATCCCTATAGAACATTTCGAACATTTTTTCCCATTTTTACATTGTCGAATGCATTTTCGAGATCTACAAACTCTATATGTACGCTTTCATTTTTTTTTATTTTCTCCATTAACACATTTAAAGCTAAAATGATCTCCAGTGTTTAACTGTTTTGCCTATACCCAAATTAATCTTCTCCTAGTATATCTTCGACCCGTTTATCCATACATCTCTGTACAATTCTAGTTAATTTTTCTTAATCTTCGTTAGGATTGAAATGTAAATAAATATGATTTTAAAAACTATGAGTGGTTTAATTCTCAACGAAGATTAAGAAAAATGCTAAACAAACCACAACAAACATACAGGGAGTATTCTAGTTAATATTTTTGACACTTGTACTGTCAAATTTAGTGTTCGAAATCTTTCACATCTATCCGCAACTTTTTTTTTGGTGTTATGTTTGAAATCTTAGGGTATCGCACCTATCTCATACATAAAACCTACAAGTTGGAAGAGACGTTTTATCAATGCTTCTCAAGTAATCCTTTTTTATGTCCGATTCCTGTTCTAGTGATTTTAGTTCCTGTCCTGCATATAAATTCTCTATATGTTCTTGCCATCTAGCCACTTTTTGTACATTTTCGATAATTATGTTTCCGCCCGTGTTATTAAGTAATTAGGTTTAGTTCCATCTTATTAACAAAATCGTACATGAGACAGTGCCAAAATGTTATATTTTAAAGTGCAAGTGAAATATCTAGAATAGTATATTCTTGAACGAGTGTATACTCTGTGACATGGAATTTACAATACCAAGAAGGGTTGGGAATTTTTTTGTCTAAACTTGGTGGATATGTTTAACTATTTAAAAGTAATAATTAATTACAATTTCGTTGCAATAAATCAAGCGGTGTTGGTATATCTGACAATTGTCATTTCTTTTTAACATTCTAGTGTATTTCTTGCATGTTTTGGTTGAATTTTGTGTTGTATCTGTTAAACTTTAGTTGATTTTCATATTTTGAGGGCGTGATTTTGCTTAGAGTCTGGCAACTTGGAAATTACCACTAGTTGAGGGAAATCAACAGGTGGAATTGTTGAGTTGTGCGAAGGTGGTTTTTGTTTTCACAATTACGTTATCAATTATGAACTAGGGAGGGCAGGAGTCTCGTAAAAAAGGTTGTGCCTTATCTATACCGGTGCTTTATTATTTTTCAGGCCTTTTAATGTTAATTCAAACTCATCTCTAAGTATACGATATCTCGTCATCGTTTTCAATGTCTAATTCCTGTTCCAATGCAGTTAGTTCCTCTCCTGCATATAAATTCTCTATTATCCTTGCCATCTATCCACTTTCTCTACATTTTTTATAATGATGTTTCCTTCTGTGCCCCTTATATTTTAGCTATATCGTTTTATAACCCTAAAATTGATTTGATATATAAGTTAAAAATTAACAGGGATAGGGCACATCCTTGTCTCACCCCTTTCCTAATATTTACTTCACTACGTTTCTGCTGTAATTCTATTACCGCTGTTTGCTCTTTGTATAAGCATCTACCATATGTCTATCCCTATAACTCATTCTAATCTTTTTGAGTATTTAATTAATAATATGTCTTCTTTGAGACCGTTTTGTGTCATTTGCAATAAAATCTTGATTAAACAAAAAGTATTTTGTTTTACTGAAGAGCGCTTAGAAAATACTCTGTACATATTGCAAATTCAAAAAGATAATAATTTAATAAACAAAGATGTTGAATTTCCCAAACTGAAGAACGAAATTGAAGGTTACCACTCAAAACGTTTAAGCAATTTTTTTGCTATTAATACAAAATATAAAAGGTCTCTTTCGGCTGGTGAGCCCTCTCATTGTACAGAGAAGGCTTCTATGTCACAGTAAGTATAATAGCTTCATCATAATTTTATAATTCAATTGAAAATATATTAGCGACTGTTTAGTCAGAACAACCTTAACAATTTCTTTGTCACTGTAGATAATACAAATTTATATAAACATTATTGCACTGGCTTTTTTTTTACAGTGAAACTACAAATGAAAAATTGACCAAAATGCAGCTAAACTTTCCAATCAATACGAATACGATTCTAACATAATAAATAGCCAATCGGGGGAAAATCAAGATGAACAACCATATCAATTATGTAACCAAGTACAGCAAGTTGTTTCAGATATAAGTGGAAATTCTCTTCGTAGTGAAGTATGCATATATTATAATTGTCATCAGAATAAGGTGAAGGGTCGCGAGGTTTCTCTACACTTTTCGAGTACTGACAATTTCTTAGAGACCATAAAGTCTGCTGCGACAGAATTAAACAAATTAGAATTACTCCAGAGAGTTCAGCCTTATGTTACAGAAAGAAAGCGCGTTTTTTATCACATGCTATGTAACAAAAAATTGGATACTTCATATTCATCATAACTTAATAAACAACGCGAAAAAATGGATTGGCACATTACTAGAGAAGTTAGTCAATTTAGCTTATCGAGAAGTCTGCACTTTCATTAATAATAATGCTATTAAGAAAAGAACTGCGATTTTCTTGTCATTGGTTAAAACTATATACATTAAAAGTCTTAGCAGGCATTACTTTAACAATGAAGACCCTTTTTCTATGTTCTCGTCTTGTTACCTTGAAGTGCATCTTCTTCAAACATATAAAAAGGAAATAAATATTATTACGTAGGCGTCACATTGCCGAATATTGACTTCACTGCTTTACAAGAAAATATCCTTTTTGAGAGCAGCGTTGATTCTATGCTGAGATGTTCAGAATATTAAAAAAAGGTTTCTATCTGAACAAATATCAAGGACAGATTTGATAAAAGGTGAATGCGATTTACCGAATTCACTTACCACGTTTTTTAATACGTTATTGAACGGAGTAAAATCGTGTTGTAAATACATTGAAAAAAAAAATAGATTATCCAATTCTTTTTCACAAGATGTCATATATGCTATTTCAAATGGACAGATCAAACCATCAAACCAAATTACGTTTGGCTTAACATAAAAAAGTAGTAAATATCATAAATTGCTGCAGCCACTCTACCCTGGATGGATTAGAGACTGAAGCAACCATTTCTTTGAGTAATAAAACCGTTATATCCATTCCGGATATCATTCATTCACCAGTTTTGAATACTGGTGTGGTTTTTAATAATTTTGATCGTATAGCTGAAACCAAAGGAGTGAAAATAGGTCTACACGACATAGTCGGTATTCAGTTCCAAAAAAAAATTTATAAATTCCCCCGACATTTTGATGCACTATCAAAGTATGGAAATAAGTAACTCAGAAGATCAAGCTGTGACTGAAAATAATATTGTACACTCACAACAGCTGGAAAATGTTCCATCTACAAGTCAATGTGAAGTAAAAAGTACTTCATCTACTATGAGCAACTGATATGTAAAAAGGCTATTAGAATGAGGCGCTCATTTGATACAATAACTCATTGGCTTGAAGAGCCTATAAAAAGGCCCTGATTAGTTGAAAATTTACTCCTGATTGGTGTTCAATTACGATCACGAATACCAGACAATCTCGAGCAGGGGCAGCAACTCGATTTTTCATGGATGATTTTCTTCGCGCTTGATATTCCAGAAACACCTATATGGGTAGAATATAATCCTTTATTATACAATTGTCAATCTGATTCATAAAAAGTTTCCTATTTAACAACTATTAATGAATCACCGACTAAAATATTTGTAGTAATTGAAACGATGGATCAAAGTTAGGCAGCTCAAGAATGCTGTATGAAGTATATGGAAGTTACATATGATTTAGGTATTGCTAAAACATCATTTCAAATTCAATCTTATAAACTGCGATTTGATAAACTATTCATATTGAAACATTTCATATTTTCATGGTTTTTCAAGAGCGTTGAAAAGTTCATTGATAATTGTGGGATTGGGAATATTTTGAAATACTCTGATCTTTTAAGTACATGCTCAATAGTGGGTATTATTACTGGAAAGCGTTTCAATAGGTGTAAACGCTTACATCCCTGACAAGTTTAGCGTTCCAGTTACTTCATTTTGAACGTTTTTTGTAGAAGCTGAACATATAAATATCAATAGTGAAATAAAAAATTATCTTCTTGATATAGTAAAACATAAATCAATGAATCCAACGATTGAAAATTGAAATGCTCTACAGTTGTTTGAAAAATATCTGCGATATAGGAATGATACTTTGGCTGATAGACACGGGAAAACACTTCAAGTTTATATTATTTACATAAATTTAATTCAGTATTATGTATTACTGCAAAGAAGTATTAGAATGGCAGATTATTACTTGTTTGTATATATTCTTTCCAAAATCGCAAGTATTTTTTTCGCTTCTAATCAACGAAATTACTCCAGATATTTAGTAAAATACCATGAAAATTTGCTGAATGTCGATGAGACTCACCCAGGATTAAAACAATTATTTTTAAGAGGTTTCTTTGGTATTAAAAGAACGAGTAAGCCATTTTCTTATCAACCCATCGATTTAGTACTCGAACAAACTATTAATGCTGACACAGCTAATAAATTAACTGGCATAGTTAATAGTTCCAACAACATCGCAATTGGACAGAGATGGTGTAAAAACCATAGTTTAAGAACTACTATAATAAGCCACACATTACATAAAAGTGGACTAAAACGATGAGAAGATATAACATCAGATCTTGAGTCTAGTTATATAAAATTATGTAATTCTCAGCTTAATACATTAATTAATAATATCGCAGAAAATATAAATCCTTTTTGCCTGATCTAGATAAAGATTGTTTGTTTAATATTTCTAGTGGAAAAGCTGCAAACAATTCTGTAGCAGAATTTTTGTTAAATTTCGAAGTTAAAGGAAACGAGCTTCAAGACACTTTCATATCTGAATGCACCATTGATAAAACAAGGTGATGGGGCGTTTTGCAAAACTGACAAGTCTGCCTTACTTAAACTCGTTGAAAGCAAAACCATTATAGAAGAACTGGAGAATATTGATTGTATAATTTGTGATGGTTCTTTTATGTTGTATTTTATGAGAGAGGTTTACATCTACTTTTGGCAATATCTCCAAACAATTTTTACAAATGTTTCTATGTGCTAAAGCTCGAACAATTATAATTTAATTCGATCAATATTTCAGTCCCTCTATTAAAGATTTCGAACATTCACTACGAGGAACCAAAAAAAAATCCTTATATGGTGCAAGGTCCCCAACAGTCTCGTCCTGCAGACTTTCATAAGGAATTAAAAACATCTCTTAAGAGGAAGCTCTTACAAAGTTTCTCATAGATGATTGGTCGATACCTGAATGGCTTTATTTATAGGCATAAGAAATTTTTTTGTTAATTTTAAAACATGCCACAAATACGAAGTTGATGGCATTATAGTAAAGAACGAGGTAACTCATTTATCATGCCCACGCACGAAGAGTCAGATACAAAATGGTTTTTCATGCATACAAAGTTGAAAATGATATGCATGCATTGTTGCGATGTTCAGATATGGATGTTGTGATTATAATGCTTGCCAGTATGGGGTTTCTTAGTAGTAATGTAAAAGTGTGGATAAGACTTGGAACAGGATATAACGTTAGAACAGTTAACTTAGGTATATTGTACGAAAATTTAGAAGCAGATCTTTGCAAAACTTTACCAGGGTTTCATGCATTCACTGGGTGTGATTACATCCCAGCTTTTTAACGAAAAGGAAAGAAGCGCCCTTTTGAGATATTATGCAATTCCAATGATTATGTACAAGCTTTCATGAAATTAGCGAATCGTCCACTCCAAGGAGACGTTATAACAGCTGTAGAAAATTTTCCTTGTAGAATGTATTATCGTAACAAAGTTGAAGACATTAATCAAGTACGATTATCTGCTTTCATAAGAGCTTACAAATGTTTTAATATTGAAGAAAACTTTGAAATTAAAGCATCTAAGTGTGATGGATCAAACCTGCCTCCTTGTAAAGCCGAACTCCTTCAAATTTTACGATCAGCTTATGCAGCCAAGATATGGTCAAATGCGCATCAACAATCTCCATATGAAGAAGTTCCCACGGCGTATGGTTGTGATTTGATTGATGAAAAATATTGTGCAATATGGTTTGAAGGGGAACAATTGCCATCTTCAGTTGAAGAAATACTGAATACAGAGACTGAAGAAATGCATGACGATGGTAACTAATAAAATTATACTAATTTATGAAATATAATTTTTATTAAAACTAAAACAAAGAAATTTGTTTACATGAACTAACAAATTTTGAAAAATATAAATAAAATCTTTTGCTGGCGCCGATCAAGACGAGCCCACAGATCGATCTATGCTTGGACTAGATGAGGAATTAAGCGATGATGACATTTCTGTCAGCGATGAGGCTGATGAAAGTGATGAAGAATCAAGTTTCCATTTGGAAGGCTAAAGTTAATTTTTACAAAACAATTATTTTCAACAATACAGTTTTTAGTTTGAAAGAGAAAACATACAATAACAAAGTATTGCTGTTTAAGAACCAAGTCACATGTGTTCTACAAATACATTTAAAACTATTTATAAATTACACAACTTAGATAAAAGTAGATTTCAGCTACATACCGCCTTCAACCCAACAACTTAAGTCTTTGCCGCTAGGACTTTCCACTAGCAAATAATTTGCAGCAAATGGTTTACTACATTCTAATAAGTAATAATGTATATTGTGTGTGTACAATTTTTGAGGCTTTCATTAATAATAATGTTTGGAAAAAATTGATGTACACGTTTTTGAACTTCTTAAAATTCGGCACGTAGCACCTTCTCGCTTTGCTGTAAGGGCTTTCCACCACCAGATCGATTACAGAAAACGTTTTCCATCTGTAACATATACAATTCTAACAGAAAAAAATTTGAGCCTTGTGGAAATACAACATACAGCAATGTCATTGTCCAAACTTGAAGGTCACTGCAGCAAGGTTTTTCACTACTACCAAGGTTGCAGCAAATTGTTTTCTGTTAATTTCTGATACAAAAAAGGATTCTGAACGTTTCAAGCTTGCGCTTTTTTCAAATTAGCACTTTCAGAAACGCCATGTTTGAAACACCGTCGTCGGACTCCAGCACCCATTTGTTTGCAGCAAAATATTTCAGTATACCATTAGGTAAGAATAAACGAAAAATTTGTAATTTAGCCTTGTGTAAATAACACATCAAAAATGTCGTTGGCTCCCCTACTAATGCTTTTTCCATATCTACAAATCCTATATACACACTTTCTTCTTTTTCTATTGTTTTTTCCATTGACACCCTTAAAGCTAAAATGGTCTGTCATGTTCCCTTGTTTTGTTTAAACCCAAACTGATCTAGTATTTCTTCAGCCCGTTTTCCATCTGTTTTTATACAATTTTAGTTAATATTTTTGACACGTGTGCTGTCAAACTTATTGTTCGAAAGTTTTCACATCTATCTGCACCTTTCTTTTTCGGTGTAGTGACTGGTGTTGCGTTTGAAATATTTGAGTATATCTGTTCACGCGCGGGGGGTCTTATAAATTTATATATCGACTTACCTCCGCGGTGTTTTGTTGTTCTAAGCTGCAGTTCCTATTCTTTCAACCAAGTGGACTGTATGCGAAATGAGTCTATGTTACGTTACACTAGCACTGAGGTTTTTAGGGTTTAACAACGAAAGTCTGCTGCGGCACTTGACTAACTTAGGGTACTGAACGAAGAAACACGACCGTTCTGCTTCAATATCCATAAGAAAGTGTTTGTTCACTACTCTGTCCACCTTATTCACAAATGCACAAGGAATTTTTATGGCAGGATATAAGGGAACAAGGGATGACAGTTTTACTACTAGATTTACGACTACAAATTTAAATAACTTAAAATTAACCACGCGAACGTGCGACAAAGAGACCGAACATCCCGCCCACTAAAATAAGTATGAACTAACTTACTTTATATTTAAAAACTAATTAGAGCTATTAACTAAGAAACCTAACCGACAAACTTATATAAGTGAATATATGTGTACATACCATTAAATATCAAGTAACTGGCAGTAAACATAGTTTCACTAGAGGGCGTTTAACTAACCCTTGGGATGTCTTGACTGTAGCTACCCGAACGATACCGTCTCTACCAGGGTGAACATCTACTACTCTTCCTAAACGCCACTGTAGAGGGGGGTTATTTTCTTCCTTTAAGAGGACAAGCGAATCAATAGGTAGGGTAGCGGAATTCTTCAACCACTTACCTTTCTGCTGCAACGTGTGCAGGTATTCCGCACTCCATTTCTTCCAAAACCCTTGTTGCATCTGCTGCAACAGTTGCCAGCGATTCAAACGAGATGGGTTTATGGACAACAAATCTGGATCTGCTAACACCGAGACTGGTTCAACATTAAGAAAATGCCCGGGGTCAAATACGAAAATCATGCGGTTCGCAACTCAGTGCACATAGTGGACGTGAGTTGAGAATCGCTTCGATTTGAATCAATACTGTTGAGAATTCTTCAAACGACAAAATTTGTTCACCGATAATTCTCTTTAAATGGGATTTTACTGATTTAATCCCGGCCTCCCACAACCCACCAAAATGAGGAGCAGCAGGAGGATTAAACACAAATTCGATTCCCTCAACGCCTGCCGAATGGCACATCAATTGGGAGATTTCACGAGAGGCCCCAACGAAATTAGTACCATTATCACAATGGATTTGAATACATTTGCCTCTTCGAGCAATAAATCGACGTAAAGCACCCAAGAAAGCGTCTGTCGACAAGTTAGACACTAGTTCCAAATGGATGGCTTTAGTGCTGAAACAAATAAATAAGCAAATGTACGCTTTCAATGATTTTGCGCCACGACATCGATTCATCGTGACAGAGAAAGGTCCACCAAAGTCAACTCCCGTATGTAAAAATGCCTTACCTGGAGTTAACCTAGAAGCTGGTAAATCCCCCATAGGGGGGCATAAAGCCACAGGGTTTACACGAAAACAACGAATGCAGGATTTCAGACATTGCCGAATAGCCCTCTTGGCACACAAGATCCAATAATTTTGAGTTAGTAAAAATTGTGTTGTTCGATTTCCAGGATGTAAATGTCTTTCATGACAATCTAATATAATAAGTTCAGTCAACCGATGCGACCGAGGAAGCAAAATTGGAAATTTTGCATCATGCGACAACTCTGAGTTACGTGGCGACCGCCCACCCTCAACAAATCATGACTATCTAGAAACGGACTAAGGCTACGAAGTTGTTTACTAACAAGGTTTCCAGTTTTAATATTAGCAATGTCTTGGGAAAAAACATTTGTTTGAACTCTTTTAATCAATAACTGTATAGCCTCTTGCTGCTGAGCTAGAGACAAACCATCAGAATATTTTGAACGCAAATCTGGACATTGAACATTACGAATGAAATGACGAATACAGGTAATAATCCTACAAATTTTCTGCAGGTTTGAAAATTTATCCAACAACATATCTAAGAAATTGTCAGACATAACGACTGTTAACGACAGAGTACGATATTCGACGTCCATCTGAGATGAGTCGATAAGTTTTGGCAGCGATGTTACTGGCCATTCTTCATTACGACGCACTAACCAAGAAGGTCCTGTCCACCATAATGGATGATGAACCAACTCTGAAGCCAAAAGTCCACGTGAGGCACAATCCGCAGGATTATCCTGGGACTTAACATGAAACCACGAAGATGGAGGAATACGTTCTTGAATATGCGAAATTCGATTGCTAACGAATGTCTTCCACTTATGCGAGGAAGACCGAATCCAAGACAAAACAACAGTAGAATCTGACCACGCGAAAATATTACTAAATGATAAAATATCTGTATAAGTATTTTGACGAAATCTACTAAATCTGCCAAGAGTACGGCAGCACACAATTCGAGACGGGCAATGAAACGCGATTAGTAGGAGCAACCTTCGATTTTGCGCATACTAATGAAATGGTAATATTACCTTCTAGATCGAACGACCGAAAATAGATGACAGCTGCATACCCGGCTTCAGAAGCATCACAGAAACCATGCAACTCCACCTTTTAAAATTATGACATACGATGTGACGCGAAATCTCAATATTCGAAACCGCTGGCAATTCACCCAAAAATGTTTCCATTTTGTATGACTTCAATGGAGGCTCTTGGTCCCACCGAGACCTAATAGCCAAAGATCTTGAACTAAACGTTTAGCGAACAGTACTACAGGTGCTATCAACCGAGAGGATCAAAATTTTGCGATAGCCGACAAAATATTACGCTTAGTGCAAGTGCGCTCTTCAACGTCTAAGTTATATAAAATGCATCTGTAAGAGCACGCCACGAAAGGCCCAAAATTTTATTGAACCACTATCTTTATCTTGAAATGTAATTGCGTCCGAACTGGACAGGGACTCCCTCAAGTTGGACATCACTTCCGGGCAATTACTACTCCATTTTCTTAATTGAAAACCACCACTAGAGCAAATACTATTCAATTCACCAATTAATTGATTAGCAGCTTCAATCGAATTACATCCAGTGACTAAGTCATCAACATAGGTATCGCTCGCCAATACCGATGACACGAAAGGAAAATTAATCGACTCTAACCTTGCCAATTCTTGAACAGTACGCAAGGCCAAAAAAGGCGACGACGAAACTCCATAAGTTACAGTATTTAATTTAAAGTCCATAATAGGATCTGACGGAGAAAATCTCCAGACGATACGTTGATAATCACGATGAGTATCTTTAACCAAAATCTGCCGATACATTTGTTTAATGTCAGCTGTAATTACGATAGGATGTACACGAAAGTGCAATAACAAAACTGCAATGTCCTTTTGCAAAGCAGGGCCAATAGCCAAGCTATCATTTAACGACTTTCCAGATTGATCCTGACACGAAGCATCGAAAACCACCCGCAATTTGGTGGTAGTGCTGTCACGCTTATGTACAGCATGATGGGGAATGTAGTACATTTTCTCATTACCCGACGAATTTTATAGCGATTTCACTTGAACCATGTGCCCGCTTGTCAAATAATCCTCCATAAATTTTTATAATCTGAATACAATTCAGGATTTTTAACAAACGACGTTCTAACGACAAAATCTTTTAATACAAATTGATCTCGTACCCACAAATGAGGGTTCCGAAATTTTAAAGGGCAAGGACACTACAAAACGACCGTCCTTGTTACGTCTATAACTTTCCACAAATTGATTTTCACACCTTTCTTCTTCAGGAAATGTGTTTTTGAAGGAATATTTTCTAATTCCCAAAATCGACGAATGTCACTGTCTAAGGGTTCAACGAAAGCACACAACGACGTAATCGAACTATTCGGGAAACGACCTTTCCGTTAAAACCCAACCAAAGGTTGTTTTAATAGCAACTGGCTCGTTAGCGACACCCCAACGAGACTCGTTCAACAAAACCTGAGCAAAGATTTCCGCTCCGAGTAGCATGTCAATTTTACCAGGAACATTAAAATTAGGATCAGCTAAGGCCAAACCTCGAGTATGCGACCATTCCTTGACCCCTATCGACGACGAAGGTAATTGATTACAAATGTTAGGTAAAATATAACAATTAATTCCATATGCTGGAGACCGTGCTCCCAAGGGACTGACTACACACGATAGTGCACCAGACACCAACGACGAATTCAAGCCAAGTCCTTGAACAGTGACATTGGCTCTCCGTTTCCTTAAACCTAATTTCTGACGGCACCTTTCAGTCATAAAACTTTCCATGGATCCGTTATCTAATATTACACGAACAGATTGCAATGTTCCTGTATAATCAAGCACCGACACCATTGCCGTAGCTAACAGCGTGGTTGTGTGTTCTAATGATGTCGAAATCAACGAGCTAGTGACAGGTTGTTCATGCACAACCGACGACGACAGATTGTCTTCACTAGGTCTACTAGTAGAAGTAAGTCTCAGGCGCCGCTCTCCGAGGAGACGCTGACCTTTGACGATGGGTTTGTCGGCGTGGCGACACCGATTTTCTCGTTTATCGAAGTGAAGCAACGAATTGTGCGACTGATGACATGTTCTACACGACCAATCTAACTTACAATTTTTCATCGAATGTGAAGGATTTAAACATTTAATGCAAAGATTTTAAGCTTTACCACCTCAAATCTTTCTTGAGGGTTTTATCGAGAAACTGCTTACATCTATAAATAGGATGCACAGCTTGACAGAAACTACAATTTTAACATCATTGGTGGTACCAACTAAAGAAGTTTTAGCCGAAGTGCTAACAAACCTTCTTTTCTCTTTCTTTAACGGAATCTCGAGCCTTTAAGCATGTTCCTGAAGCAATGTCATTGATTTCCAACACTTTACATTGTTTTCAATGTACGACCTTAAATCTTTAAACGAAGGAATTTCGTCACTATTTCCTAATTCGAAACGCTTTAAAATGTTTGTATCTAATTTTTCGATAACAGATTAAACAACATGAAATCTAATAAATCTATTTCCATCTGCCTTAACGCGAATATATTTTCATCAAAACAACTAATTAATTGCCGGAGTTCCGCATGCGAGTCTGAGGAACTGACCTTAGGGCATTTTTCGAGAGCATTAAAATATGTTGAAAGTAATAACCTCTTGGACTGAAAACGATTAGTAATGATTTTATAGGCTTCCACGTATGCATAATCATTTAATGGCAAGTGTTTTATCAACGCACGCGACGACTCATCTAATGTATCAACGAGATGGCAAAATTTTTCAACGGGTGACAAACTGACATTATCATGAATCAACCGCTTATAGATTGCATTGTAACTCTCAAAATCTGATATGCGTCTGGAGAAGCGGGGGACTGAAAGATGTTTCAAGCGAATTGCACAGTTTGACGAAAAGGAATTATTCATATTTTCCACCTTTGGCTTATTTTCTACCCGATCTAATTCGCATTGTTCAGCGATAATACGAATATCTAATAGATAATCATCGATTTTCACCCTAAGAGCCGAAAATTCATCCAATTGTTCACTTTCTTCATCAAAGAAAATATCCTTGCAAAAGGATTTGAAAAGCGTTTCAATCTGTTCGACAGTTTTAATCGACGCTCTAATTAAAGCAATCGATACGTTTTCCGGTTGGTTTATTTTGCTGTATATGTGATCCAACCTTTTAACTACAAATTTAGCTTCAAGAATAGCTTTATCAATTGATATAACCATATTTGATTAATGATTAATGAACGACAATAAAAATTAATGTAAAACAATGCGTAACTCGAATACGCTAAATTACTAATTCATCTACGAAATTAAATTATTAATAGAAAAATGCACTAACTACAGTGCTTGCCCGACAAAGCTTTTAAGGTTTCAAATAAATACCAATAACCCTTTGTTATACAAGTTGCATGAACCGGAATGGTTGCTCCAACTTGAAGTGACAAATAAGGTAAAGCTCTAGGATACAATAACCCTCATAAATAGTTTACATAAAAGGATACCGACGACGACCCTAATCTTTGCCACAAAGGATAAGGAATGTAGTGTAAAATCTACAGTAAATGTGTAAGCAAGATGTTCTTTTCTGTGTAACACGTTTAACCATAATAAAAACTACGACAATTTTATAAATTTAAGTATAAGGAGCTTAAAGGATAGGAACTAATTATTTAATTAAAGATCCAGCGATGAAGGCCAATTTTGTTCACGCGCGGGAGGTCTTATAAATTTATACATCGACTTACCTCCGCGGTGTTTTGTTGTTCTAAGCTGCAGTTCCTATTCTTTCAACCAAGTGGACTGTATGCGAAATGAGTCTATGTTACGTTACACTAGCACTGAGGTTTTTGGGGTTTAACAACGAAAGTCTGCTGCGGCACTTGACTAACTTAGGGTACTGAACGAAGAAACACGACCGTTCTGCTTCAATATCCATAAGAAAGTGTTTGTTCACTACTCTGTCCACCTTATTCACAAATGCACAAGGAATTTTTATGGCAGGATATAAGGGAACAAGGGATGACAGTTTTACTACTAGATTTACGACTACAAATTTAAATAACTTAAAATTAACCACGCGAACGTGCGACAAAGAGACCGAACAATATCGCCTATCCCATAACTATAACTTACAAGTTTTAAGAGGCATTCCGTTACTGCTTGTCCATTGGCTTTTAGTATTTCTGCTTGCACCTTAAATATACTCGGTGCCTTATTATTTTTCAGACTTAGGCTAATTCAAACTGATCTCTAAGTATAGGATTCCCAAGTCGTCATTTTCAATGTCTGATTCCTGTTCGAGTGCTTCTAGCTCCTGTCCTGCATATGAATTCCCTATATACTCTTGCCATTGTCTCTACATTTTCCATAATGACGTTTCCTCCCCCTTTTATTTTTGCTGTACGGTTTGTATGCTTTGTTTATCTTTCCTATTTCCATCTTTTGTACCTCTTACAATTTTCATCAATCCATTGCTCTTTAGCTTTCCTGCATTTGCAAATTTCCCATTATATGGCTTTGTATCTCAGTCTTCCTGCTTCGTCTGGTCTGTTTTGTATTTCTGTCTTTCTTCTATTAAATTTAGAACATCCTTTGTTACCCATTGCTTCCTATTTTCTTTTTGTTTATACCTCAGAATATCTCTGGACGTCATATCTAAGCTGGATTTTATGTTATTCCATTCTGATTAATGGTTAATTAAGAATAGAGGAAGGATAGGAAAATATATGAGTGATTAACACTGAATACATTGGCTCTATAACACAAGAGGGCGAAAATTTAATTTTAATTTGTAGAAGAAAGCAATCGACTAATATTACAAATGTATTTATTGTATTGAGTCAGGAATGCAACTGAATTGGTCTGAATAATAGGGTAGAAAGAAAGTAGTGCAGGGTATGAAGTACTATGAAAAATATAAATTGACACCAGCATAAAGTGGGAATTATAATATACTACTAAAAATAAAAAGATAGTTCACTAAACAATCCCTATTCTTCTGATACCCTCTGGCAGGAAGAGATCTTTCAGATAGTTTTGCATTTGACCACGTTTGCTCTACAAAGAACTTCTATACCTTACGTTATCCTGATACCTTTCGGCAGAAAGAGATATTTCAGGTTTTACAATTTGCTACAAGAAAAGGAACATCTATCCCTTATGTTCTCGTGATAGTTTCGGCAGTAAAATAAGGTTTTTAAAATAATTTTGTAATAAACCCCTTGTTAGAGATTTTAATTTACGTGCATGACTATGTGTTGGTGGCGTGCCTAACGTTCGTTTCAAAAACGACACAGTCCACTGCGAATACTGTTAGCACGTGCAACACTTAATGTGTTATGTAAATACATTAATTTACTTTATTAAATGTATAAATTAAGTGTTCCTTTTATTGTGTGTTAACAATTCAGACCAGCTTGGTCATTTTTGGTCCTTCGAGCCGGATTATGTTAGTAATACATAATTAAAATCACAATACAAAATGGGGTATTTTGGTAGTGATGAAACATTTCACTAGGCAGGCATCATTCACGTGTTCAAAGCAGTACAGTCGTCCAGCATAGTTGCAGTCATTGCTTATGGAAATTGAGCAGCCTGTCGACTACATATCTGGATGATTGTAAAATCATAACATTTGCGAGTGTTTCCTTTCTTTACTGAATTCCTTTAATATTTACCGATCTGAAACAAAATTTCTGAGTTAAATTTATAAAACAGAAAACAGGTTGCTTGAAACATAGTTTAACAGCATTTAAAAATCATTTGAGCGGTGTTTTAGAAAATAAAATTGATAATCGGGTTATAATTGAACTATCAGAGCGTTTAAACAGGTTAGAGGGAGTATTTCAAGAATTTTGTGAAGCACAAACTAGTATTGAGGACATTTGTGAGGAATCAGATTTGGTGGTACAATGTAAAGAACGGGAGATATTTGAAACCATGTATTTTGAAGCAACTTCACGAGCTAAATCATTAATTAATGATAATTCTATTAATAATGTTGATTGTGCCAGTGGCGGCTCGGTTTCTGAAAGGTCAGTGACGGACCACCACAAAAAGGGTGTTAAATTGCCGGTTTTAGAAATTCCTAAATTTTCGGGTTCTTTAGATCAATGGTGTTAATTTAGAGATACATTTACATTGGTAATTGATTCGGATTCTTCAGTGAGTGATATCCAAAAACTCTATTATCTTCGCTCAAGTATTACCGGCCTAGCGGCTCAAATCATTAGGGCTTTGCCTACCAGTGAGGCAAATTACAAAATTGTGTGGAACATAATTTCAGAAAGATTTGATAACAAAAAACTGTTGGTAAACAACCACATAAAAGCATTGTTTAATTTACCTAGAGTGAAAGGGGAAAATGCCCCCGATTTGCGTAAATTAGTAGATGAATTTTCGAAACACGTATTGGCTTTAGAGTCATTAGAGCAACCAATGGAACAATATTCGAATGCATTATTAATATATCTAATTGGTTCAAAATTGGATACACAGGTTAAACGGGAATGGGAAATTTCAACGTTAACAGAAGGATTTCCTTCATATGCAGATATCAAAACGTTCTTAACGGGAAGATGTCAATTATTAGAATCGTTAGATAGCGATAATAATAAACCGACTTGGGGTAAACAAAATCACAGAATAAGAGAAAGGGATTTTAAATCAGATTCTACAATTACTTTGGTAACTACGGGTAATATAGGCAGGTTTAAATGCAAATACTGTGATAATGTTGATCATGCCATTTACAATTGTGGGTTATGTTTAAAGCTAAATGCGCATGAACGGACTTCAGAAGCAAAATCCAAACGATTACGCTTAAACTGCTTAAAGGGGAACCATTTTTAGACAACTTGCAAGTCAGGAACGTGCCGAAAATGTGGTAAACAGCATCATGCGTTACTGCATTATGGGAAGAGCGTTAATTCGGAAGGGGAGACTCAAGTCAAGCAAGGCAATGACGGTAATACAAGGACAGTAGTCCAAAATAATACAGAGGTAATAAAGGTTAACTTTAGCCATGCAAATTGTTCTAAGGTGTTGCTATCAACTGCAATAATTAGAATAAAAAACGCAAACGGAATCTATGAGGTTTGTAGGGCTCTCTTGGATTCTGGTTCTGAAAGCAGCTTCATTACAACAGAGTTATGTAAAAGGTTAAAGTTACAGAAGTTTAAACAACAAATGGTTATAACGGGAATAAATCAGCATACGTTGAACGTTACAGAACAAGCTGAAATACAAATACAGTCGTGTGATTCGTCGTACAACAAAATTCTGTCCTGTTATGTGTTAAACAAAATTTCGGATAGGATACCAACGAAATCATTTGAGATAAGTGAACTGATTATTCCAAAGCGGGTAGTACTTGCGGACCAGAGTTTCAATAAAAATAATGAGATTGATGTGTTTATCGGAGCTAACATATTCTGGGAGTTGTTGTATCCGGAGCAAATTCGGGTAAATCAGTTATAGCCAATACTACAAAACACGAGATTAGGTTGGATTGTTGGAGGGCCATGCCCAATCAATATCAAGAAAAGCCACACAACAGTGTGCAATTTCGCAAAAACTATTAATATTCAGCAGCAACTCAGGGAGTTTTGGGAACTAGAGGAGTGTCAAGGTCACCAGACTATTGACAACAATTCGGAAACGTTTTGCAAAAATCATTTTCAGAAAACAATTGAGAAAGCGGATACAGGCCATTACATTGTTTCAATACCCTTTATTGAAACTGAACCGAAATTAGGGGATACGTATACAACGGCATGCACTAGATTTTTCAGATTGGAAAATCAGTTTGCTAAAAATGCGAAACTTAAACAATATACAAATTTTATGCGCGAGTATGAGTCACTAAATCACATGACTGAAATTACATTAACAGAAACTAACATTCATGACGGATAATTATTTACCACATCACGGGGTGATAAAGGAAACCAGTACCACCACAAAATACGAATGGTATTCGATGGTTCCTGCAAAGATACAAACGACGTGTCTCTGAACGATATGCAACATGCGGGTCCTACAATTCAAGACGATCTTGTGGCAATTTTGTTGTGCTTTCGGAGACATCGTTACGTAATATCAGGAGATGTGGAGAAAATGTACAGGCAGGTGTTAGTTAAGGCGGACCAAAGAATTATATGGCGTGAAAATAATATAGATGACTTAAGGTATTATAGTTTAAACACGGTGACGTATGGGACTGCATCTGCCCCATATCTTGCTGTAGGGGCTTTGCAGCAATTGGTGTATGATTATCCGAATGTGAATCACGATGCGAAACAGGCAATCTTACATGATTTTTATGTAGACGACCTATTAAGTGGGTCAGATTGCAAACAAACGGCAACGGAGTTATGTCGGAACATAAGGGATGTACTACAATTGGGTGGATTTCCAATTTGGAAATGGGTTTCGAACGATGCAGATATCTTACAATACGTCATAACTGAATCACCGGGTACACAAAATGCAATTGTTATAGGCGATAATTCGATACACAGAACATTAGGTTTGTGTTGGGATTTTAGAAAGGATACTTTAATGATTAGCGTGGGTGAAATTCATACTAAATCCAGTGTTACAAAAAGGGACATGTTATCAGTTATCAGCAAATTATTTGATCCTTTGGGTTTAATCGGACCATGCATTATCGTTGCAAAAATTTTAATTCAAAGTTTATGGAAAACCCATTTGGGATGGGATGAGGTAATACCGCAACAATTATATGCACAATGGAGGAAACTAATAGAGAGTCTGCCAACTTTAAATAATTTACAAATTCCGAGACATGTACCGTGTGGAAGCAGTGATAGACTTGAGTTGCATTTATTTTCAGATGCGTGTAAAACGGCTTACGGTGCGTGTGCATATATCAAGACAGAAATTGACGGTTCAATTTCTACACGATTGTTATGTGCGAAATCAAGGGTAGCTCCTATAAAGGAAATCACAACACCACGTCTTGAATTATGCGGAGCATTATTGGCGGCAAAATTACTGGACAAAATATTGCATTCGTTAAATATAAATTTTGATCGAATATTTTTCTGGTGCGATTCAACAATCACGCTTGCATGGATTAGACTTCCGTCAAATAAATTAAAGGAGGTTGTGGCACACCGAGTGACACAAATCTAAAATCTCACTAATACATCTGATTGGCGATATGTTCATACTAGTGAAAATCCCGCTGATATAATTTCAAGGGGATTGGTTCCAAGCGAGTTATTAAAATCATCCATGTGGTGGAATGGACCGGTATGGTTATCACTACCTGAGTCAGAGTGGTCATTTTCGGCTGAAACCGAGGAATTTGTTGATGCGGTGCCTGAAATCAAAGAACGAGTAACATTAATAGCAATAAAACACGAAGAAATATTTCTATTCGACCTTTTAAGATTTTGATTTATGCGCATGGTGGCATGCCTAACTTTCGTTTCATAAACGGCACAGTCCACTGCGAATACTGATAGTACGCGCAAGCCTTAATGTGTTATTATGTAAATACATTAATTTACTTTATTAAATGTATAAATTAAGTGTTTCTTTTACTGTGTAACAATTCAGACCAGCTTGGTCACCCCTTTACCCTACAAGAAAAAGAACTTGTATCTCTTATAGCAAGAAAAGAAATCCTTAAATGGTTCTCCAATTGAGCCATCACTACTAAAAAGAGAATTAATAGCACTAATGATCTCCCGATTGTTTTAGGCAGGAAAATATATACCTTAGATACTTTTGCAATTCCCCCACAAGAACGAGGACCTAATGTTTACAAAACCAAAGGATCAAAGAATCATATAAACATACAAATCAAGGGTTTATAGAATCTGCATATGCTATGGTCTATTGTATGACTATTGAAATACAACGAGAAAAAAATGTTTTAATGTGCTTTTATTTGGTAAGCAGTTGTACATAGTCAAATTTTGAAATTTTAGCACCAGAAAGGTATACTTCTTTGGATACAGATGCAGTCTTTATAACAGTATTTTGAAAATGGAATTAATTAGCCATACATTTCATAAACATTGCAATAACTTACAAAGATTTACATTAAACATATGATTGCCATAAAGTTTAGAACAATTCCCCAGAATTTACGTGAGAATTTTAGAAGCATATTTATATTTTACATTCTACATCCTGTAACAATTTATATGGTATTTTCTATTACAACTCAAAACATGGCATATACTTTTGATTAAACTATGTTTAACGATTTTATATTTTATAATATGGCAAGTATATGTACTAGAATCTAATGTGTAGGATCTATTACATAATCATTATGATATGTCCATGTGATTTAGAAGGAACTGATTTAATTCACAAGAATAATATTTTCCAAACCTTAAAACTAATAAGCAACTTCACAGAAATAAACAAACACGTCTCCTATTATCTAAAAATAAGCACACTAGCAACAAATTCGTACAAAATCTTAAATAATTCGAAATAGTAACTATATATATATACAGGGTCTTTATAAAATATTTGTAAAATTATTTTTTTACAAGATTTGCTATCCTATGTAGATGAGGCTTTACACTACTATTAATAGCCGCTAACGGTGATCGTGGTGGAGAAGGTGGTGAGATATTGTTATTCTGATTTAATATACTGTGTTCTTTGAACGTTTGTTCTTTGGCTCCCCTAAAAGTGCGTTTATTAGATAAAGATATTTCTACTCCATAAATATCTTACAGATAACGGGTCAAATCTTCAATGTCAACTAACATCGAATCTTGTTCCATATGAAGATCATCTCTTTCCATAAGAAGTTTTACCAAGAGTTCATTAAGAATTTCAATTTGTGTGTGAAGATCGTTTACGATAACTTGAAGTTGTGCAACATTCATTTCTGTTAGGATTTGGCGAGATAATCGCCGCCTTTCTTCGGGAAATGGAATTCCAACTTTTTCTAAACTGTGGCGTACCATTTCTGTTATGGGGCTTTGTACATGCCTTTGTCGTTCTATCTGGAATAAAAATATACATTATAATTTTATTATGAGCAAACTATTGCACAAATCTTTGCTTTGAAAATAACATTCACATGGTTAATTATTTATTTTTAATTTGAAAGCTATAATCAGTTATCTTTATTGCATTTTATGTTGTCTAGAGCAGTGTAAGTTAGCCAAATTGCACTTTACAGCTGTATGGTCCTAATTATGCATGAACGAGTTAGTTTGAAAAAGCTTTACCTTTAATTGAATTATTTAGATTCAGGGAATTTTTAAACCCTACACGGGGAATCTCTGTATCGTTATGTTGAAAATAAGCATCACATGAAAATCGCACAAAGATTTGGTTCTCACACAAGTCTAGACATTGATTTATGATTTGTGATTTGGGAAAACACATGAATTGTATTTCCCATGCTTAAAAAGGCTGCTGTGTCCACCTCAGAGACTAACCTATCTTGGAGGGGAGACGATGATTCGTGGGAGCCAATGCGAGTGTAGACGTGTCTATAGTGTTCCGACAGTCGGCGAAGTGGTCCATTTTTCCTATCCTGTTATTGTTACACAACATACCGGCGCTTCATTGAAAAGAGCAACTACCAACCAAACAAG
Source organism: Platerodrilus igneus (assembly GCA_036346225.1). NCBI lineage: Eukaryota > Metazoa > Arthropoda > Insecta > Coleoptera > Lycidae > Platerodrilus > Platerodrilus igneus. Next base: position 2,447,137 of record JARFIW010001018.1, read on the forward strand.
GAAACATCCAAATGCCACCACACGAAGTGGACACACAACGGGACCAGGATACCAATGGGGTAAGTGCCGCTCTTATAATTTAAGGCGCATTTGCCACCTCAAAGAATGTTAGCTCCAAGTAAATTTGTTAATAATTATATGTAGCATTATGGTAGTGAAATTAACGTTTCAGTAGCGCCCAACAATATGGAGCTCCCTTTTATAAATTTGACTGTTCATAAAAAAAGTTGGCTTTCACTTTTAAAATAATTTTATTAGCTTGTTATCTATCTAATTTTAGTGTTGTCTTGTATCTAATACCTAATCAGAAAATATAAAAAAATTATATGTTTAAACCTGAAAACATTATAAAATTCGATAGAAACGTTTAATTATCGATTATAAAGTCTGTTAATTACGAAATAGTTTTTTAGTTGAGTTTCATGGCTTGTTTATAATATCAATGCATCTTGTGTGTACATAACCTTATAAAAAATTACCTTTCCTTTTAATTTCATTCTCAAAGTGTTGGTTAGATTAACAGTCTAATATCCTGGTTATGCAGGTATGTATAAATTCTTCGTATTTTATTTTGCATTTCTATATGGTGTTGTTTTGTGTTAATTATTCATATTTAAAAATGGAAAATAATACATTTAATCGTATATATTGCTAAATTAACATAACGTTAAAAATTATCTTACAAACCGAAAAATGAATTCAAATTATTTTCAGTTTAATACAGTTAGTGGTTTTTCTCAAAAACTAATTTCTAATGATATCTTATGTAAAATATACCATCTGTACCATCATTACCATTATTAACTAAGGATTTTAATATTATCCAACTATTGAGCTTTCCTAGCCTCCATTTCGGTGAAATTTAGTTTTTAAACTTTGACGGACTCCATCGTACCATAAATGATTATTAACCCTTTAATCTACAAGTGTTCCAAACATTTTCTTGTCATATATAGTTTTTGATTTTAAAAGATAGATGTCTCATTCCTAGTTGTAAATTATTTCTAATGGTCATTACATGTATAAATAAATGCAATTTCTTTTAAATTTTCATCTTCTACCTTATTATTCTATAATCTAATATAGTTATTATCATGGTTGACATATTTTCGCTGAACAACCCAGAGAACCTCTACGACTTGTACTAGCTGATGTATCATGAGTTGATACTTTGGATACCCACAGAAAACACAAGCTATGCCTTTGTAGTAAAAATCCAGTTTCAACAGTTATGAATACAAGAAATTTCTATTCGATGCGTTTTCTTACTTACATATTTCAATAATATTGTTTTATAATTTCCGTTATTAATCATTTTGTTTTTCCTTCCCTAAGTTGTTGCTGTGTTGGAATTTCCTATTATTATCTTCAATTAACTGTGTCCAAGGCAATTATGTCTTTGAAATCATCGTGTGAGTATATTTAAGTTGTTTACGTTGTCTTTGTTTGTTTTTCTCATCGCAGTAGATGTGCTCAATAAGTAGATGATTTGTCTGGGTCTCATTTGGAGCGTAGTTTTTTTTAAGTATCTATGTGGTAGTTTAGGTTTTATTTTATCGTTAACATTGCAGGGTGGTTCTTTGGACCAATCTGTCTTAATAGAAACATTCTTTACTCTCTATTTCTTCTCTAGGACGCTTATCCTAAAACTCTACCTTTTCTTATCCATTTATCTCAATTTTAAGCCTTAACTTTTCCTCTAGCGGACCTGTCTTAGTCCCAAAACAAAGGAAGATTCAGACTTATCAACACTCCTAAAACATTTAGAAAATGATACAAACCAGGATCCAGATTACTCAGTAAATGATGGTATTATTTTTAAAGGACACGGAATACTAATTCCTAAAAAGTTACAACAACCTTTACTAAACGAATTGCACGACACCACACACATTGGAATAGTAAAAATGAAGGTTTTGGCATGCAACAATGTGTATTGGTACAACATAGACCGAGATATAGAATCACTAGTTAAAAGTTGCGAGGATTGTGCCGATCAAAATAAACTTCTAAACAAAGTACCGCTACACAAGTGGCAATCAGCAACAGAAAATTTTCAATGCATACACATTGATTATCCAGGACCATTCTTAAACTCATTTTTCTTTATTGCTGTCAATTCAAAATCAAAATGGTTAGAAGTATATGAGACAAAGCAAGCACCGAATACTGAAAAGACTATCTATTTTTTTGAAAGAATTCTTCTCTAGATTTGGCTTAGTAGAAGAATTAGTTAGTGACAATGCGAGCATATTTAAATCACAGGGATTCAATCAATTTAAATCATACAACGGTATCAAACAACGATCCCGACACGGTCTGCTTGAAAAATGTTAGGCGAGCATTTTTCACAAAAATACGTCCTCATTCGGATGAGAGGTAAAATGGAGGTCCGTGCGTGAGTGTTATTACGCACGATAAAGATCCCTACCTTGCTTGGAACAAAACGGGTTCAGCAAAATTCCGAATTTTCCAGGTAAAAAAACCCGCTTCCTGGCCAATGTAGTACATTCGGGTGGAACATTGGAATACCAAATGTAAGGTATCAAACAACGAGGCGGCTCCGTGGCATGTGTGTGACTACTACGCCCAAGGTTCGAATCCTGACAAGGTATGCCTGAAAAATGTTAGGTGAGTATTTTTCACAAAAATACACCCTCGTTCGGATGAGAGGTAAAATGGAGGTCCCGTGTGTGTGTTGTCCATGCACGTTAAAGATCCCTACCTTGTTTGGAACAGCAAGGGTCGTCAAAATTCAAAATTTTCCAGGTACGAAAAAAACTCGCTTTCTGGCCAATGTAGTACCTTTGGGTGGAGCATTGGAAAATCACATGTAAGGTATCAAACAACGTTTAATTGCACCGGGACACCCAGCTACAAATGGACAAGTAGTCTTTTGTAAAATTTATTAAAAAGAAATTAAGGAAGATGTCTTATGAGCCAGGTTCAATCAAAGAAAAACTGTTTTCAATTCTGAAGATATTAATAACCAGACACCTTCAGAAAAAAACTTTGGGAAACAATTCGAACGCGTCTCAACTTGATGTAACTATCAAAACGTCCAAAACCAGAGATCAAACCAAGTATCAAAAATAAAAATTTTCAACTGGGAGACAGAGTACAGAATAGAAATTACCAATCATCCACATTAGGAAGTATGGCACAGTTGTCGAAAGGCTTGGCTGTTTACATTATCTAGTAGAACTAGACAATGGGTATATTATCAAACATCACATTGATCAATTGCGATCAACAGAAGTAGAAAAACAAAATCTAATTAAACCAAAAGTGTCTTTTACATATCCGGTAGTTGAAACTATACCAACAATAAAACCTCAAATGGAAGCAGCAGGAACAATGCAAAAATCTCTCGCACCAGGAGAAAACATACCGGAAACAATGACACAAGAAATATTAAAACCGCCTGAGGAAGAGGTCGATCAACCCCAAATTCCATCACCCTCTTAAACAAAAACAAAGGTCATGGAACCAATAGTGTTACGTCGCTCGACAAGACAGTGCAACGTCTAAACCTGTAAAGTGTGAATAGTACGTCAAATGTTATAAGTTAAGTGGGGAAGAATCGTGGTGTATTAACATTGGCTGACTAATTCTACAGTTCACTGTCAAGGTAGATTATAAGTCTGTGGAAATCAGCAGTCATGTCAAGTACAACATCTAGGAACGTAATGAAGCCATCAACTCCCCTCTTTCCCCCTCGCAAGTCAAGGGACAATTTTTAGAAGTTGAACACGCGGTAATTAATTATATAAATGTAGTTAGATAATAAAAATCTTCCAGGGAAGCCGTATGTAATTATATTAGTCAACACGTTTTAAAACCATAACAATCACCAGCTCACCAACTGAAAGCGAAGAAAACAGGTCAGATTTTGAACAACTGATCTTTTGAAGTAGCTTCAAACTGTTGCTTTACAGCTTCCCATGCGTCATGAGCAGTTTCTTTATCCATAATTTTTTTATAAACTGCATTAGTAACCAGTACTAATCACTGACTTGGCAAAACTATTAGCTTTACGATATACTTCACTTGCCTACCTTATACACCTTAATTTCAGCAGCAGATGCATTATCTTGAATTGATACTGGTTTCACCAACTTTTTATCAATAACGTCTAGTGCACCTTCGTGATAGTCAAGTAAATCACGACTTTTCCTCTTCCATAAAAGCCAGTCTGACTCCCTAGCTAATGGTTTAATGTACTTTGCTAAATTCATCTTATTCAGATTTCAGCAATACTTCACAATTAACTAAGAAAAACACAAGGACTAGCACCTGGGCCCGTAACCTGTTGAGGTTAGAATCTTTAGTAACTGTACTCTTTTAGTGTTGTATATTGGAATATTTAGTTAATGTTTCTATTGTTGTGTCAGTCTAATCTGAGTGTATCTGTGATACATTGTGTTAATATTGGATCAGAGCTGCCACAACAAGGAATATAGTTTTAGTTAGTTACTAATGATGGCCGATGCTGATGTACCTATTTAATTATTAATTATTATGAGTTCAATAAACACTGTAACTCCGACTATTGATTTCTAATTAATAAAACATCGATATATCAATAAGATATATAACATGGCGCTGCAAAGGCGAACAAATGATTAAAATAAATCGTGAAAAAGTTTTACGTTAACACGTGCTTGATCGGTGTCATCAGCTAATCTAATTAAAAATGGAAGCACTTAAGCCACCAAAAAATTTAGTATTAAATGAAAATTTAACAGAAAATTGGAAACGCTTTCAACAGTCATTTAAAATATATATGACTGCATCTGGGAAAAGTTCTAATACACCTTAAGTTAAAGCTGCAATATTTTTAAACTTCATCGGTGAAGAAACACTAGAGCTTTTTAATACATGTAACCTACCTGAAGAAGACCAGAAAAATGTTAAAAAAATAATTAAAACGTTTGATATTTACGTCCGTCCAAGAAAAAATGTTATATATGAAAGATTCTTATTTTATAGCTGGAATCAAAGAGAAAATGAAGAATTTGAACATTTTTTAACTGACATAAAGAATTTTAGTTCTACTTGCGAATTTGAAGGGTACAAAGATGACATGAATAGGGATCGAATTGTGTTAGGTGTCCGAAGTCAGGATCTACAAGAACGATTGCTTCGTACAGAAAACTAACATTAACTACAGCAATTAATATTTGTAGAAGTGGTGAAATAAGCAAAAATTTGGCAAAAGGTTTACATAATGTGCATGATATAAATGCAGTTAAATACAAGAGTAGTAATTCCAAGACTAACCGTAAAATGCCTGCTAATAATTCAAATATTTATCTTTGTAAGAAATGTGGGTATAAGCACACTTACAAGTCATGCCCTACATATGGAAAAACTTGTGATACATGTGGAAAACTAATCACTTTGCCATAGGTTGCCAACAGGTCCGATAAAGTCTAATAAATGGAATGCTGGAATGAGACGAGTTCGAGAAATACAGTTGATAAATAATTTACCAGAACTACAAGAAGATTCTGATGGGATTGAAAACCCATTCGAATGCCTTCAAATAAGAAGAATTGATACAATTTAGGCAAGTTTACGTAGTAAGGTATACAATAAGCATAAGCAATGGTTTGAAAGTTTAATAATTAATGATAAATTTCGAATAAACTTTAAGTTAGATACTGGTAGTGAACTGAATTTGTTACCATTAAGAATATATTGACAAATGTTTGGAAATAATTTTGAGAGGCTAGATACACAAAATATATGTATTATTGAGACATATGGAGGTTATCGTATTAAGCCGCTAGGAAAAATATGTTTATCTTGTAATGTAGGTCGTAAGAATGTAGAAATTGAATTTTTAGTTGTCGACTGTGATAATACACCATTGTTAGGATTGGAAGCATGTGAAGAGCTATAATTAATTAATAAATGCAATGTTAATTCTGTAATTAATACTGTAGATATGCATAAAAATAAGGAAAATTTTATTAAAAATAATGCGACAATATTCGAAGGTTTAGGCGTCTTCCCTGATAAGTATAAAATAAAAGTAGATAATAATGCGCAATGCATTATAAAGTCTCCTAGAAGACTGCTACAAACTTAAACTAGAATTAGATAAATTAGTCCAGGCTAAAATAATCTCTAAAGTGGATAACCAATAAATTGGGCTAGCAATTTAGTAATTGTTGAGAAAAATGACAAGAGTTTGCGTATCTGTTTAGATCCTAGTAAATTAAATAAAATAATTACTAGAGATTATTATTTAATTCCCAAATTGGAAAAACTAAGGAATAAATTAGTAAACAAAAAATATTATACCTGCTTAGACATTAAACAAGGGTTTTGGCATATCCAGTTAGAGGAAGAGTCAACAGACTTGTGTTGTTTTAGCATTCCGTTTGGATACTATAAATTTAATAGACTGCCTTTTGGACTAGCCTGTGCTCCAGAGGCGCTCACTAAATTAAACGAGAAATATTTTGATGACCTGAATCCAAATGACAACTAAAGATTGATTACAAACGAGGGTGGCCCAATTTAAAATATGTTGAAACTAGTGTAAAACCGTATTATGGATTAAGACATGACATAACTGTAGAAGATGGCATTGTTTATTATCAAAGTCGAATAATTGTACCAGCTAGTTTAAGACAAACTATGTTAAATTTATTGCATGAAAGTCATATGGGAATTACTAAAAGTACAATGCGAGCAAAAAACCTCTTATTGGCCAGGAATGTCAAAAGACATCGAATTCATAGTAAATAAATGTAAAATATGTGAAAAATATAGAGCTTCTAATAGAAAAAATACACTACTACCTCATGACGTACCTATGCTGCCATTTGAAAAAATTTGCGTAGATATCTTGACATATCAAAACAATGATTACTTAGTATCGATCAACTATCACTCTAAATGGGTCGATATAATAAAATTAGCTAATAAAACAACAACTGAAATAATAGGGAAATTAAAAGAGTTGTTTTCAACTCATGGTATACCAAAATGTGTTATATCTGATAATGTACCATTTCAATCATATGAATTTGAAGAATTCTCAAACGACTGGAATTTTAAACATATCACATCAAGTCCTAATTATCCACAAAGTAATGGTATGTCTGAAAAAGCTGTACATATATCAAAACAAATATTAAGAAAGACAATAGAAACTAAAAAACAGATTTTTATTGCACTACTTGAATACCGAACTACTCCAATACCTAGCTTAAAAGCTTCACCTTCTGAATTATTAATGTCACGTTTATTACGAGTACCCATATCGGATAAAAAATTACAACCTAATATTCAACATGTTCCAATCAAAACTAGAAACACCCAAAATAAATATAAATCTCATTATGATAAAACTGCATCGCGTGCCGAACGTATATTTGAACCGGATGAAAATGTAGTCATTAAAAATAGAGGGAAAATATGGGTTCCAGGCCGTGCAATAAACCCTACCCCAGAACCAAGATCTTATCTTGTAACATAATAAAGGCAATATATTGCGTAGGACTAGCACTCATCTTAGACCAAGCTTAAATCGTTGTGAAATAGAAAATAAAATAATTGAATCCGGTGAAGAAAATACTGACGTAGCCGTGGGAGAAAATACTGATGTAGCCGTGGGAGAAAATGAAAATGTAGTCGAACATTCTGTTGTAACTACAGCTGATCATTCAAAACCTATAAATTTACAAAGAACCAGATCAGGTCGCATAAGTAAAAAACCTGCATGGACTAAAGAGTATCACTTAGAATAGTAGTCATTAGAATATTGCGTTTCGTATATTACAGTGGGTTACATTGTTAACAAATTTTAAAAAATATTACTTCTTGTTTTGAAAGGGAGATGTTGTATATTGCAATATTTAATTAATGTTTCTATTGCTGTGTCAGTCTAATCTGAGTGTATCTGTGATACATTGTGTTAATATTGGACCAGAGCTGCCACAACAAGGAATATAGATTTAGGTAGTTACTAATGGTGGCCGATGCTGATGAACCTATTTAATTATTAATTATTATTGAGTTCAATAAACACTGTAACTCCGACTATGGATTTCTAATTAATAAAACATAGATATATCAATAAGATATATAACGTTTAGCATATTAATTTTTGATAACTTTATCTGTCATTTATATAAAACAATAATAAATACTTCAATAAGACAGCTATAAGCCTAACTTGATAATTCATAACATTTTTTTTAACTGTCCATAAAATTATACATTAAATACTTTTTTATTCAGTAAAATTTAAGATAATTATTTAGGTATAGGTTGTCAATTCAATGTTTATGGTCAGTGCTCTTAGTATTAGTAGTAGTCGATATTGGAGACAAAGTATTTCGAACGAATGACTACAAATGCCCATATTAAAGCCATTCCTCTAGTAAGGGTGGTGTAGGGCAGCACCGTGTATAATTCAACTTCTAGTTCTTATGCATTAAGAAGCAATTGTTCAGATTATTATTAATAGTTGTAAATCATCAAATAGTTCTCCTAGATTTAAATATGTATTGCAATCGACTTAACCGTTGCAAGATTATTTTCAGTTCAAGTGGCCAGAATGGCTTAAATAAATGACACTTCACGAAATTGTTACTTAACCCTCTACTGCATTTTGATGCATATGTGCAACATAAAATAAATTTCACGTTAAAAATCTATTGAATGTTCAAAATAACTATGGGCGTTATGGTACACATAGGCAACACAATCTTCTACATTATTTTAAGTGGCGAGGCTAGCGGATATTATGTTTTACGTGCTATTCAGTGTCAATCCTCTGCAAAAGTGGCTGTGTCCAAATAGATGAATTGTATCGTTTGAGTTGCAGTGAAACTACATATAATTTGATAATATTGTGACTATAAAAATTATTATCAGGTAACAAATATATTTATTTGTTTTGTTTCAATTTATATATAATTACCGACATGGTAGTAAATGTGTGAAACTGTTTTTTTAAGTTGTGGTGCTTATATGCACCATTTTGCAGTAGACAATGATAAACTAATATGCACAACAAACAAAATGATGCGTATATGCAATATCGTATAAGTAAATAATTATTTTTCAGGAACGCACATAAAATGTCTTTTTGGAAGCAGTATGTGCAACGTAGGCCCCTTACAGAAAAAGAATTAGAGGACGCAATTGCTAATTTATCCGAAAGTGAGGATGATCTTCAGATATTTTCAGACGAAGAGGATGCTCTTTTTGAAAATGAAAATTTTTCTTTTGAAATTGAAAATATTTCTGATAATAATGGGAATGAACTGCACGATGAATCTGATGCATTATTTGATTTTGAAAATATGCCAGTTTACTTCACCAGCGAAAAAATCTAAAGTTTGACACAAAAAGATGCACATAATTTACCTTCTACATCAAAGCATTTCGAGTATGATTCCCAAATTCCAGAAGAATTCCAAGTTTTGATGGATACAACCAATTTACCATCTACTTCAATACAAGAAAAATATGTTCTTCAAAATCCAGAAGAAACTCTTGCAACAAAAAGTATTGACGAACATGAAACTATTCAAAATAAAAAGCAACGTGCAGGCCTAAAAAAAAACGGTAGATGCTAATATAATTTCACTATCTTTTCATATTGAAAATAAACAAAAACATAAAAGACTACGAAAAGGAAAAAACAAAAAGGACACAAATTTAGTAGATAAAACTTCCAATACAAAAATTAAACCCAAAAGCGATCTTCAAATATTAAAAGAAAAGTATGCAGATATAAAGTGGAGAAAAGGCAATCTACAAATACCGGAAACTGCTATAGAATTTAGAGCTGACACTAGACTTCCAGCTGCCTTCTTGGAAATGCATACACCATCTGACTTCTTCAAAAATTTGTTTACGAATAAGTTGTATGCTGAAATAACACAACAGTCCAATTTATACTCAACTCAAATTTCACCAGACGATCCAGACAGTTTGTCTTTAGTGGACATTAAAAAATATATAGGTGTTTGTGTATTGATGTTGTCATACATCTTCCAAGTACCCGAAGCTATTAGTCTAAATCAATTGGTATAGAAATTATCAAGCAAATGATGCCTCAAAAACATTTTGAAAATATTCGTAAAGTTTTACATTTCAATGATAATTCACATATGACAACGCGCAATGATGCAAATCACGATAGATTGAATAAATTGCATCCAATTATAAACTATTTATTGGAGCGATTTCAAACTGTGCCATATGAACGTGACTTATCAGTTGATGAGCAAATCTGTTCAACGAAAGCAAGAAGTTATTTGAAGCAATATATGCCTGCAAAACCCCATAAATGGGGTTATAAGTTTTTTGTATTGTCAGGAGTTTCGGGATATACATATAATTTTGAAGTATATACTGGCCAAGAAAATACAGATGAGAACAGACCAGCTTCACAACCAAATCTTGGAGCTAGCGCTAATGTTGTCACAAGGCTACTTCAAAAATTACCCGAAAAAGTTAACCATCGAGTATATTTTGACAATTACTATACTACACTTCCCCTTATGGTACATCTTGCTCAAAAAGGTATTCAAGCCTTAGGCACAGTTCGCAGAAACAGACTACCAAATTGTAAATTACCAGATATTGAAAAATCACCAAGAGGGAGTATGCATGAGTACATAACTACAATTGGCACTATTGACACAACATGTGTAGTCTGGAAAGACAACAAAGTCGTAACACTTTTGTCAAACTTTTATGGATTGCTTGTCACGGAAAATTTAAGTCAAGTTGACGGCCACTAGAAAAATGCTTAGGTGGCGGCTTTTGGGTTGGGGGTGGTGACAACTTTTGCTCCGGCTTAGTCAGGGTGAGACTCTAATTCAGGGTAGATCAGAAAATGTACTGCACAGATTATATTAATAAGGGTTAGTATTGAATCAGAGCCTGGACAGGGAATGTCAAGGCGCCAGGAACTGATAACAATTAAGGAGCGTATGAAACCTAAAGTCCTAGTTCCAACAGACTTCGAAGGAACCCCCTTCCAGATCATAAGTATAAAACACGCAACTTCACAAAATAACTATCTTTAATATCGCATCGGAACACAAAAACAATTAATAACAAAAATTCCAAATACCAGTTGAATTTCAATATTACATCAATTACGATTAACACAAGAATAGAAAATACAAAATTAGTAAATATTACCGTAAGGAACCCCGCACGAGTGCATATCAGGGAAGAACTTTTAATTTCTCACTCACTTTAAAGTTATTTATTACTCACGTACTCATATACCCTTGGCCAAGAAAGCATGTAGTAGTACGTAAAATGCACCATAAATTAAGTGCTAGATGTTCTAACCTCAATTTCAAATAAGCACCTCGTGGGAGCAATCTCTAACAATAGTGTAAATATTAGATACCTTAAAGTACTGTTGAAATATTTCACAATTATCTCAATGAATCACCCTAGCCAGTAAAGAGGGTGCCTAGAAATATACTAAATGTTGATTTTTAAATATTAAATTTTGTATATCAGTATTACAGAATTTTGAATGAAGTAGATGTACTTCGTATGAACAGCAATAGCTCAAATTATTAATATTAAGTACTAGTAAAGGAAAATAATAAAACCCCAATGGCACCAAATAAGCACAAACACTAACAACGAACAATAAATACATGGAATAATCTTACTCAATGATTAGCTCCTGTACGTAGTTATCTCACATCAAAGGTCGTCGAAGTCCTAGGCTGCTGGAATGGTAACCCAGAGTAACGATAGCTGGTCGGCAACGCCAATAAATAATAAAGTTGATAGTGCGACAACGTTCTTGAGATAAAGGAGACAGGAGCATAAACAGAATGGAGAGCATGCGTATAACGCACAATGAGAAGGCGTAGGGAGGAAAAAGAAGAACCCTAAAATTTAATATTAGAAATCAAGTTGCAAACAAAAATTGAGATATTAATTACCACATAAGTGGGTCAATTAAATGTGCACTAACTGATTTAGAGATAACAGGACATTACAATATTTAGATTTCAATAACGAACATCTGCACCTAGAAAAATTAAAATAATAAAATTTAATCTATTTTAATTCATACCAATTATGAACGATGATGATGAATTTAAATCCACTGCAAGTGAAAATCGAAGCTTGCAAAAGGTATTCTAGAACCACAAAACCAAAATTGCCAAACTCCAATAATTATTTGTCGGTTCTACCTAAATCCGTAATTAATACGTTCATATCCGCAGAATCCAACTTTCACCAACAACGATCGAAATAAGACTGCCTCTTATCCACAAGGACAAAAGCAAAGTACAGCTTATTATCATATTTGTAATTTCAAATGCAGATAAGTAACGTAAATTTGAGTATACGGCAATAACTTGTAATTATGAAGGTTAACACAAATGAAGCGCAAAGGTAACAACGATATAGATAGCAGGACAATGCTATCAGCAGACAATTGAATTTAGAAATATTATATAAATAGAATGCTGACACAGAAGTGTCGACCGGAACGTTACATGCTATCAGTACAAGTCCAAAGATATGATAAAACGCAAGGGAAAAAGGTTGCAGTAGATTGCCCAATGCTAGTCAAAGAATACAATCGACATATGGGAGGGGTTGACCTAACAGATAGTCTTATTGGTAGACATAAAATTACAATAAAAACAAAGAAGTGGTATTTTCGAATGTTTTATCACCTTATAGATGTGTCATTAGTAAATGCTTGGCTACTGTACAAGCGTGTACATGCTCAACAAAAAAGTACATCAAGGTTACTAACATTATCAAATTTTCGTGTTGAAGTTGCTTTGGACCTAGGATTGGCGGGCTTAGGAGTTACCAAAAAACGAGGACGAAGACCAAATCTTGAGCAGGAGTTACAAAATAGAAAACGACGTCATCCCGCTTCCTATATTCCTCCTCAAGGTGTACGCCAAGACCAGCTGGCACATTGGCCAATTTGGAATAGAAAACGTCTACGATGTAAACTGCTAAAATGTACAGGCTATACTCATATTGTGTACGAGAAATGTAATGCTTCTTTATGTTTTAATGCAGCTAAAAATTGTTTTAAGAAATTTCATCAATAAATGAAACAAACTGCATTACGTGTTATATTCCTCAGATAATATGTATACCATGTAACATATATGCAACATTTTGTATTTTGGGGGTAAGCCAGTATACACTCTATTATGTAAAATGGTGCATAAGTGCATCTTTATAAAATTTATAAATAAATAAACAAAATTACAACAATAGATTTTTTAAATATTTTTTTCGAAATCTGTGCATAAATTTACATAATATACATTTTTTCAGGAAAATTAAAAAAATTTCGCACTAAAGGGTTAATTAAGAAGAAACTATTACAGCATATTTAACCATTGCCCATTGCACTTGTGGACAAAACATCTGGATGTGGAAAGACTACCCACTAGACCCCAACTACACAGCCTGCAAACCTGTATTTGTATTTTCGACGTCAGCTCTCAGAAGTGTTGGTATTTCTATTAACTCTTTGAAGCACAGAATCATTGGTACAAAAAATACCCTAGAAGCACAGACTTTCTTTTTTTTATTTATTGTTTTTTTTTTGAGTAATGGATTACTAAGTCCTACAATATACTCTACTTACGTTTATCAATGTTTATTTTTTGTTATAATGCAAATTTTGGCGTGGTACTCTATGTGTACCACCATGCAACTAGAAACATTATACAAACTAAAAACATAGTACCGAAATATGTCTCGTTTTAAACTGCATGATACTCTGAAAAACAATTTTTAGATTTGGATAAACATAATGAAACATTACAGGTTTGACATATCCAATCAGTGCGTATTTGCGTCTTCCTAGTACTACAGTGAGCACATCTTCTAGATCCATACATTGACATGTGAACATTTTCTTTGTTTTTTATTTCTGGTGGAACATAAGGTTTATGTTTTTTATTTGTATTGATTTTCTCGGTATGTGTATATTTTCTTTATTGCGAGTTTGGGTTTCTGATATTAACGAAGTAATTATTTCACATTTGAAATTTTTCAAACTGATTTTAGAAGTTGATATTAGTTGTTTGTGTATAATGTATGAATTTACAACACACATCTAAAAAAATGAAAGAATATCCTGTGCCACAATTTCTTAGACTTTCTGTCTATTTCATAATAATATCCACCGGACCAGTATCGTCTAAAAAAGGCGTAGGAGCAGATGTATAATAAGCTTTATTCCATACTGGTTTCTGTCGCAGTATATAATTAGAAACAGGAAGCAAATTCTCACTGTCCCATTCATTATCACTTTCAAGTGTCATAATAGGTTTCAATATGTATAGGTTCTTCCGTCTCAGTGTAAAAATTGTTACGGTCAGAATTGTGTCCGGATTCATTTCCTGAAGGAATATCAGCATACAATTCTGCATATAATTCGTCTCTAGTCATATCTACCAATCTGAATGGTAATTCTTCATTATTATCCATATTGGTGCTAAAACAAAACATATCCTAATTGCACGGTGGTACAGATATTGAACACCCACAAATTTATCTACCAGTATGGGAGATAAATAATTATACAAATTTTCCACATAATGTATCTTACCTGAATATATGATTAATAAAAGTTTAAAAAAAAATTGAAGGAAAATGCAATAGAAATTGTCTATATAGGAAAACAATTTACTACTGGCACATTCAGGTGTCTCAAGAACATTGAGCTGCTGTAGAATATTACAGGTATCAACTTTTACATTATTTGTTCTTGAGTTGTAAACTTTATACTTTGCCATACATATACGTAATGTGGTTCACAAAACAAATCTCAATGCATGTCTAGTACAAATTATTTTAAATGTGGTCTGTTTTATGGGTCACCATGCTTAATAGATCTAGAAAATGTGGTACTTGACATGTACCACCACGCTTCAAAGGGTTAAAATTTAGCAGTTTTTTACTCTTAAAAATGAAAACAAATAACCGTTAGAAAAGTGTTACAAATTCATTTTGTGTTGGGTTTTTGTGAAGCATGTTAACAATTACAACTCTAGCTAGCAACCGATTGCCAATTTTAGTATCGTGATTATTTATCATTTACAATCTACCAAGCTACAAATTCTACTTATAAGTTATGAACAATAGATTCATATAAATTACAAAAACCAACCTCCATTTGCATTCGAGCCATTTCCTTAGCTTGCGCTAATGCCATTCGTGCTTCAGTCTGTAATCTCGCTTGTCTTGTAAAAAAATCAGTTTCTGCCATCGGTTCAGTAACTGGTTGTAACAGAGGCTGTCCAAGCGACAATGTCGCAGGCCTTATTGGAACAGCAGGTTCCACATTTCTATTGATTTGTGATACAAGGGGTTTTTTAGTCTTAGGTGACAGCTTCTGTTCTTTGGGGTTAGTCATGGGGCACTCAGAATCTGAACTTGGGCTATCAGTGTCAGATGCTGTTTCATTCATAAAACATATCTGGAGATTCATGCCTAAAATTAAAACAGTATATAAGTTTATAAATGCATACAATCAGCGTGTTACATACCACTTTGTAGTCGTGCTTGTAAACTGGGTTTTCTACCTGGCCGTTCACCATAGTAATCTTCTTCTGAGCCCATTGCAAGCCTTCTACGAATTTCTTCTCTGTCAGTCCGTCTCTGCAAATAAATGCATATATTAAATTTTGAACTTGTAAAATTAGTTTGCGTACTGTTACATCTTCGTTTACGCTTATAACTTGAAGGAATCTATCTATTACATTATGTTCCTCTAGTTTTGGAGGAAAATATGGAACCCATTCCATGTTCGTACTTTCATATGGTGAATCAGGATTAAAATTATCAATCGAATAAGCTCTCGGTGATAAATATTCATTATTAAAATAATCATAATAGTCTTCCTCTTTTGGTGCCACAGAGTAGTAAGAAGGCTGCTTATTTGGCTTGCTATAAATTCGATTTCTGAACGAATCTAAACTATTAGTAAGCTTTTTCGATTTTGATTTTAAATTATCATTTAAAATATTAGCACGGTTTTTTAAAGATGTAAAAAAGTTTTCAAACATTTTAACGTTGTGTTTTAATTACTGCTAAAACTGTTACATTCAGACTTCCACTTTTAAATAAAATAATGTTTGAGGTTAATTCAATTAGTTTAGTAAACACAACCTACAACGAAGCGGAATATCTGTTATTGTTGTTTTTCATCTCTCACTAATTCAAAGGTTATCTTTGGTTAGATAGAAATAGTTATATCACGAACCACACCAATCAAAAGGAGATAGCAAGCAATAAGATTTACGTAACTGTTTCAATTTTAATTAGATGGCGCAACTACCTTTACGTACACTACCGCTTTTATTTAAAATTGACCACAAATTCCGTTTCATTATAATTGAAATTAGAATGTTAGTGATTAAAACACCCCACAAACAAAGAGATAACATATCTACATATAAAAAATAACTAAGTTAGTTTTTATCATTAACGGACTAAATAAAGCTATCTTTCAAGGTTCATTAAATAAGGCAAGGATAATACTTACTGAAACAGTAATGAAGAAACTGATTACAATGTTTATATTTAGTACATTAAATAGGATACTACTATTAATAGAATAATGAATAAAGCCTTTAGTTAAGCCCACAATCGAAAGCATTTACATAAAATACTTCAAGTATTCGCATTTCAAGGTCATTAAGAGTTAGAAAATTACTAGATAATGTAACAACCAACGATTTGCTTGTTGTGAATGCTAGAACAGGCTGTATATTTTAAGTAAACCACTTGCTTGAAAAGATTCTAGAGTTGAGTTTGCAGCAATGACATTTTCAATCAGGAAGGAACTTACTGTTGGGTTTTGTGCGAAAACATAACAATTCTACATTTTCTTCAAACTTAGTTGTAATATTGCACATAATCCAACATCGTTGATTCTCAGGACCGAATTTTATGGCCTTAAAATTTTTTTATAAGTAAGATCTTGTACGGGTATGCAACCAACTCTACTCCTAGCTAATTGACCAATAAGTACGCAGCATGCAACCAAATCGCATACATGCATAAAATATTCCTTAATTAATAATAGACTAGTCCAACACTCCTTCGAATACAAATAAAACCGACCGAGTGTACAATACAAACAAACCTCAGTATAAAAGGAGCTCCAAACGTTAGAACAAATCATTTCTTGTTCTCTCATTAGAATACTACCGAAGTTCTTAGAGCAAATTTAAGAATAGTGCAACACGGAAGTCACCAAGCTCCTCGTACACTAAGGGTTTTCCTTTAAATTAACTCGATGTGACCATCAAATTTAACGTGACAAAACGAAGCCAACTCTCACGGACAGGATTCCACTATAAATTGGACCGATCCACCTCCGAGACCATGAATGCATCAGGTTCACATTCAAGAGCACGTGATGCCAACAAGCGCGCCAGGTCTGCCATCATCCCGCTTCAATTTCTACTAACCAGAAAAACCAGAATCCGTCCACCACCCGCTAGGTATCGAAGCTA
Source organism: Platerodrilus igneus (assembly GCA_036346225.1). NCBI lineage: Eukaryota > Metazoa > Arthropoda > Insecta > Coleoptera > Lycidae > Platerodrilus > Platerodrilus igneus. The sequence continues at coordinate 2,464,662 of JARFIW010001018.1, forward strand.
TGAAAATCAGACTGCAATCATCGTCACGAGGTGTCGCACTGCATTCTGTGTAGTCCGGGACAAGGTTACTTACAACTATGGACATCATCACCTACGCGACACCAGACCTAGGTATTGGTCGTGAAGCCATACATCCAATTAATCAAAACAGAAACAGGTTCCACAATTTTACAAACCAGTATTCATTACTGTAAGTTTTAGTGTTAAAGACATTTGCAATTTAATTACGCATATAAAAATATTTGCAAATATTTCCTTTGTACGTGCCACGTTTTTAATGTTTATGTATAGTAAGTACATCGATATTTTAACGTGTAAATAAATGTTATCTCTGTTAGCATTGATAAGGTGACTCTAGACAGGCAGAACACTATACTGGTGACCACGACATGATAATCTAAAAGGTTATTGCAAAAGAGTTAACACCGGCTAATAAAAGTGGTTAAAAACAAATTAAACTGTTTAAACTTACTAGCAAGTGTACATGGTTACTGTGCGAATTCCACCTTTCTGCTCAGCGTATCCGGAATTGTAGTTTCCCCAAGTAGAACACAGTTTTGGAATAAGTGGTATTACACAAGACGCTACAACATAGGCGTACAAAATATTCCACCTTGAAGCAAGATTCGCAGAAGATGTGCGGGACATCATAATTAAGTCGCCCGAGACCGACAATTACCTTAAAATCAAAGCCGAATTAATTAAATGGCTAAACTCATCGTAAGAACAACGAACTAGAGCTGTAGGAGCACGAAAAGTTAGGCGACAGAAAACCCTAACGATTCTCGAGGGTCTACAAGAACTGAGTGGAACAATCGTGCCAGATCATCATCATTAGGTCTTCAGTCCTGGAACTGGTTAGACGCGTACCCTAAATGTTTCCTATTCTGAGCGAACCAACACATTTCCCTGAAATTTGTACAATCTGCACCTATCACTATCTGCATGAAATAGTCCGATCTAGGTCTACCTCTACCTCTTTTTTTCTATCTCCGCTTGTAATATATCCCGCTTTATTTCTCAAATATTCGTGTCAGATATACTTTTAAAATTAATCCGGTTAAGCCGCTTGTCAATACAAATGCGAGTAATCCTAGCTAGTTAGTCACAAGCAATTCTAAAAAACGGCACGTTTAGTAAATACAGTTTGCGAAGCGCTATTTGCATGCGGATAAAAGCTCTACATCCTGAAAAAGCTTAGAAAAGATTGAGCTATACTAAAAGTTCAGCTCTAGCAAACACACAGCGCTACAACTAAACAGTGCAGCCAAAGTCCTTCTATACCCTACATTTGACTTTCCAATACTCCACCCGAAGGAATGACATTGGCCAGGAAGCGAGGTTTTGTTATACTTAAAAAATTTTGAATTTTGCTGAATCCTTGCTGTCCCAAGCAAAGTAAGGTTCTTCAATGTACGTGACAACACACACACACACACGGGACCTACATTTTACCTCTCATCCGAACGAGAGCGTATTTTGTGTGAAAACATTATTCAAGCGGTCCGTACCGGAAATCGAACGCGGGAGCTTGGGCTTAATAGTCACAAGCAAACCAATAATGTCACGGAGCCGCTCTGTCTTTCTATACCGTATAATTTGAGTAAAAAACGCTATACTTGCGGCCACGTCTCCAATGTTCCACCCGAAGGTACTGCAAAGGGTTACTTCTTTTATACCTTACATGTGATTTTGCAATGCTCCACTCGAAGGTACTACATTGGGCAGGAAGCGAGTTTTTTTACCTGGAAAATTTTGAATTTTGCCGAACCCTTGCTATTTCAAACAGGGTAGGATCTTTAACATACGTGACAGCACTCACATATGAGACATTCATTTTATCTCTCATCCGAACGGGTGCGTATTTTTGGGAAAAATGCTTGCCTAACAATTTTCAAGCGGACCGTGTCGGGATTCGAACCCGGTACCTTGGGCATAGTAGTCACACGCATACCAACTACGTCACGGAGCCGCCTAGTTCTTCTATACCATTGTTCTAAATACTGCAACGCAGCCAAAGCTCATGAAGGTATGCAACAACCTACAGATTTATGTTGGTTTCACTACAAATTTGGAGCCACAGCACGCAGTGCATATAGTCTTGCAATTTTATGGACAAGGAAAATGCCGAACGCAGGACCTAGAGGTGGATAAGTCTCGGGATTTCATTTGATGCCGGGTGTACATAAAAGATCGCACCACATCTGTGGATTTTTTAATCGACAATAGTGCAGACTTCAGTGTATACCCAAAAAGCAAGGTCCGTGCATTACTAAAACGGACAAACTATCAATTGTTTGCAGCAAATGAGACAATCATAAACACATATGATACTATAACTAAAACATTAATTTTGGTACTAAAACGACAATTCACTTGAAAATTCGTCATCCCCCGAGGTCAAGAAACACATTATTGGCATGGATTTTCTCACGCACACACACCATGAATTACTTGTTGACTCAAAGACAAAACTTTCAGTCATAGGTCAACTCGTCAGCAATAAAAATACTGCGATATCAACCACGGTATCCAGTTCAAAATAAATCTCAACCAAATATCCGGACATGACACGTTCGAAAAACCTTCCCACGCTAATAAAGCAAAGTACCGTACATCCTAATGACCCAAAGTTTCCAGTATACAGTCGTCCGCGTATAGTGGCGCTCGACAAACTCAAAATCGCCAGAAACAAATTCAATATAATGGTTCAGTTAGAAATAACAAGGCCAACTAAATCACCATGGACAAACATCACACCTACATTTAGTGACCAAACAACAGAGTGGCGATCCTGTGGAGGCTAAGTGGCTTTGAACTTTCGCACAATTCCTAATAGGCATCTTATCCCAGCTGTGAAAGATTTCCACAACTGCAAGACAGAAAATTTATTTCTACAATCAATCTTGCCAGAACCTAAAATCCGGAAACTGAAAAGAAACAGAAAAGACTGCTATAACAACACCTTTTGGTTTATTCGAATTCCTATACATGGCCTTTAGATTACGAAATGTCGTATACCTTTTCAGCGATTTATGGACGAATTTTAAACGGACTAGAATTCTGTTACGGCTACATTGACGACATTCTGGTAGTATTTCTGTCTGAAAGAGAACACAACAAACATTTGGAAATTCTCCTCAACCAATTAAAAGACTACGGTGTAGTCAGAAATACTGATAAATGCATCTTTAGGCAAGAGTAAATCACATGTCTTGGCTACCTCATCCCCAAAAATAGTACTAAACCACTAGCAGAAAAAGCCAGCATTATACAGAAGTTTACAAAATCTGAGACAACCAAAAACTTAGATGATTCTTAGGTATGTTGAATTATTACCGACTACAAGACTAAATAAAAAGCAACACGTGTATCAATTGGACAAGCGAAGCAAACATAGCTTTCGAGAAGTGCAAAGAACAGGTAGCACAGGCCGTACTACTTACACACTCTATACTCGACACAAAACTATCTATAGTGACAGATGTTTCAGACTTTGCTGTCGGTGGTGTAATCCAACAATAGAGCAATCAACAAGGGTAATTTATAGCTATTTATTTCGAAAAATTAACTAATGCCAAAACAAAATATTTAGCAAACGATCGGGAACGTCTCGCAATTTACTGTCAAACAGTTTAAACACATGTTACAGGGTAGATATTTTACAATCTACACGGATTACAAGTCTTTAATCTCGGCTTTCCTACAAAAATTAGAAAAACGTACACCCAGAAAATTTAGATATTTGGATTGCATAAGCCATTATTCAACACACATCAAACACACTTCGGGGAAAACATTGTTGAAAACACACTCTCGAGAATGCATAGCATTGACTTCAAACAGCTACCCAATTTCCAGCAAAACCATAAAGAGTCGAAAAGCTTCAAAGAAAAGAACAATTCAAGTTTGACCTACAGACTGATACAAATTCCGAATTCTGATCAAACAATTTTCTGTGATATTAAAATAGCGATAGCTCGCCCATTGGTTATAAAAGAATTACGAAAAGAAGCTTTCGCAAGCACTCACAATTTAGCATACCTACAAATAAAAGTTGTTGCGCTTTTTTTTTAATAAGGCTTCACATTTTATTTTACTATTTTAATTTTAGGGGATTTTTAAACTTTCTCATCTTTAATTTAAGCGTTTATGTGTCTTCCAGGATATTTATTAATCTATGAGTTGTGGTGTGCAAACCGCAAATGTTGAGTTCCCAGGCTATAAAAATGCAGCTGTGTTTAGCGGTTTCGGCCATGCGAGTGTGAAAAATGGTGGGAGGACTACAGATCGTGAGAAATAAGTCTCTTATAGGAGAGAATTTTAAGATCGACATTTGACTGAGACGGACGTGCGTGAAATTCCAGTTCGGCGTAGTGATTCCCTTTCCTGTCTGTACATTTCCTTTATATATTATCTTGTGCTTTTTCAACGAGTTCGACCGCATCGAAAAACCCCAGCCGAAGAACTACCATTAAGATCTAAATAGGAACCGTGGCGTTTAGTAATAAGTACTAGTTTTACGTAATAATTTTAGATGCATTCAAACGAAATTTGCTGAGTTTATCCAAGTTCCTAGTGATAACAAAGGTTGTATAGAGTCGTGTAAATCGCACCTTTTTTGGGTAGACGGTCTCATACAAACCCTCTAATCTGGACACTTCCATGCGATTTGTTAAAGTAGTAGGATAGATTGTGGTCAAAAATTTGCGTGGAAACGCCGTAAGGTCAGATCTTGCGTGATGGCCAATAGATAACTGCTCCATCCCAGGGTTTCAATGGTCAGTATAGACTAATTACTTATCAGACTAATATTTTTTGGTATTTCAGTTCAACAATTCAGGGTTTAACTAATCTACTACCACTTATAGTATTTACTAAATTATTGCGTTGAAATTAGTTCCAAATAAAATTAATAAATTTTGCGAATTAAAATATAATAACTAAAGTGATATTATGGTTGAAATCGATGGAAAATAATCATACGCAGTTGTGAGATAATGTTAGAGTAAACGCTTGATTGGAGATTAACTTTGTTCCTAAGGGTAACCATTCCGGAACAGCAACAGGTGTTGTCAGTCGTCCGCTTCTGAGTACGTCGAATTCGCTCTATATTGAATGTATAAAAATGGGTAAGTGGTTTATTTCCTTTTATGTTATCAGAAGTTGTTACGTCATCATCGAACAATTTGGTGTTGGTGACAATAAATGCCATTAGTGCGGGCACCCTACAGTTTAGTGAAACATTTATGCCGGCAGTGGGAGTGCGTGAAGTGACACAGTCGTACTCGAACCGTTACAAAAGACAGTCGTATGAGAGCTTTTGGAAGCGACACCATCACCCGAACGTGCGTGTTCTTGGTTGTCCGTTAACCTTTTGTGTGTGGACCTTTATTGCCCACAGCGGCACAGGCTTTAAGGTATTTATACCCTTCATTAAGTAGTTCGTTGTAGTTGCTTTATTTATTACATAACCGCTCCACTGCCATCGGTATTGCTACAAGAAGCAATTGGTCCTTCCCTATAATTAACATATCTATATCACCTTATCATCCCCATACAGAAGTCATGAAATTACACCTCGTTTTTTGGAGCTAAACATTTGAGTAAGGGCTAACTTCATTTCTAACGTGATAAGTCAATTTTATAGAATAAAAGAACGGTAATTTTTCAATTTTGTTGTAAACTGAAATTATAAAATTTCTTGAGTGATTGTGCACAGCGAATTAAAATTTTTATTAATAACAATCTAACGTTTAGTAGTTCGATTTTTTTTTAATTAAAACTATAATATATTTTTTAGTATACTAATATCGTAAATGTGAAGCTAATCAGATCAGAATGGAATAAAACAATTTTGTAATATAAAATTTCATTAATACTGGCTAAGCGTTAACTCAGTTTGATAATTTATAAACAAGAAATTTATGAAAAACTGGAGCTTTATATTTATATATTGTTAATTCTCACATAGTTTCATAGGGGACATTTGCTCGAACTCGCTTTGTGCTGCAAAACTGATTGTGTTACTTTTTATTACACAGTTATCACTTTCTTGTAAATATGATAATTATTGAAATTTACCAATAGAGTTAAATATATATATTTAAAAAGAGTTGCTTATTTTAGAGTGGTATATGACCTTAAAGTTAATACTTAAAAATTAGAGTAATGGTGGATCATTTTATTTGTTTGTATCTTGGTGGAGAACCACAAACGGTGATCTTGGTTTAATTAATATAATTTTCTTTTAAGGGATAGAGTATAATGGGTTAGTAGGACAGTCTGTTTTACTGTTAAGATTCATTTAGGAGTCGAGGGGTTTCTGCGTTTTCCAGGACTTTTGCTTTAGTGTTGTTATAGCGTAAACGTCGTAGTGCCCTCCCTTTTAGTGTTTTGAGTGGCGGAACAAAATCGGCCTACAACCCCGTCTCATGTCAGACCAATGAAGTAATCTTCAAAGTTAGCCGTATACCTAAATAGGAGTTTCCTTTGTCTCTTAGCCACTTACCGATCAACTTTATCCTGGACTATCGTCATATTAAAAAAATCTCCATACAATAGCCATTACCAACATAAAAAAATATATTACACGTAGTACCAACAACGTGGGGCGTGCAAAAAAGCAATATAAAAACGTTACGCTGACGCCATCAACGAGGGGCTATAGATCAGAGGAAATTTCGTAACAACCTGGATTAGGAAATCTAGTTTTGTCCCAATAGATTCAATTAAAATGTGTACCACTATTGAAGCGCGGTATGAGAATACTAGTAAGCGTAAGACTACGGATCCCAAGGTCCTGGGTTTAAATCCCGACACGGCCGACTGCTTGAAAAATGGCAGGTGAGTATTTTTCACAAAAATTACGCCCTCGTTTGGATGAGAGGTTAAATAGAGGTCCCGTGTGTGAGTGTTGTCCGCACGTTAAAGATCCCTACCTTGCCTGGAACGGCAAGGGTTCGGCAAAATTCTAAAATTTTCAGGCAACAAAAAGCTCGCCTCCTGGCCAATGTAGTACCTTCGGGTGGAGCATTGGAAATGTAAATGAAAGGTATAAGAATACTCATTGTCAACGCGCTTGTTAGCAAATGAACAAAAATACTCCCGTAACTGTCGGTAAATTTTTAATAACGAGAGTACCGGTGCATGGTATCAAATACGTGGGGAATGCACTGCCATTACTGAAAGTGCTAGAGGTTGCTTTAGCATATAACTATGAACGATCGTGCGAGTCCCACTTATAATTTGTTCTTGATTTGCTAACTCGTGTACAAGATTTGCTCCGAAATTTACACCAATGAAAAATAATTTAAAAATCGATAATTATAAGTACGCGATGCGATGACAGAAAATAAAGAGAGATAATGAAGTGAATACGGATGTGAAGTGAGAACTATTTGTACGTGGAGAACTTGTTACCGGACAGTGCGGTGTGCGGCGTGGAGGTAAGAGAATCCTCAGTCCTCGGTCCGCGGTGTTGTAACCGATTTGTCATGACTTGACTGGGATACTTGCAGGGCCCTAAGTAGACCACGTTATCGGCGTGTGTATGTGTTTTGTGGTGAAAATTTGCCGACGAAACTAATAGCGCGTGAAAATGTTGAAAGTTGAGAATTTTATGCGTGATTCACTTCATGCGATCGTGGGAGTATGCCAACCAACTACACTCCTAACCAATCGACCAATAATCACGCAGTATAGAAATAAATACCAAGCACTCTTAAAACGCCTCTGAAACAATAATGGACTCGTCCAACACCCTTCGAAATACATATTAGACACGTTCGAACGTACACTACAAACAAACCCAAGATATAAAAGGAGCTGCAAAGGCTAAAGCAAATTACATTTTAATTATTTTCTTCTTAAGGTAGTCACCAACCACTAGGAGAGAATTTATGATAGTGCAAGACTGAAGTCACCAAGCTCTTTGTGCACTAAAGGTTCCCTTCAGACTATCTTGTAGTGATTACCAAACTAACAGGATAAAATAAAGTAAATTCTTATAACAATACTACGGACGCAGGAGCCCGCCATAACGCAGCTTGGATCCCTTTCACCCCCAAAGCCATCAAGACCACCTCCTAGAGCACGAGACGACAACATGTACGCCAGGATTGGCGACATTCAGTCACCTGCTTGCTTCAATTTCTACCAACCAAAAACACCGCCCGTATGTACGCATTGCCACCTAGCAGTCGCAGATTACTGAGGTATAGAAATCTTATCCCATTCACCGTCGCTAGGTGTCACATTTCACACAGTTTAACGATAGACATCATCCACACACAACAATATATCCAGGTCTTCGTCGTGAAGCTACAACGTTCAATTCTTCAAAATAGAATTCCGTTCAGCAACTTTACAGATTAAAGTGCTTTCAGGGACTAAAGATATTTGCAATAATTAGGCACACAAAAACTTTTGTAAATATTTATTTTGTGCGTCACGCTTTTAATATATAATTAGTTCGTATTTTTTACGAAGCATTAAAAAGGTGACCCCCTCCAGAAATACCGAACTCCACATTGGTGATTTCGACGTGATCATCCAAAAGATTAATGCGACAAAGTTAACACCAGTTAATTTAAGTGTTTAAAGACAACATAAACTGTATAAAATGACTGCGTAAGTAAACATGGTTGCCGTGTGAATTCCTAGCCAGAAGATACAGATTTAAGGTTTTCCCAAGTAGAACACAGGTTCGAAATAAGCAGTATTATACAATATGCTATAAAATACGCGTACATAATATTTAACCTCAAAGCGAGATTCGCAGAGGAGGTCCGAGACATCATAGTTAAACCGCCCGACATTGACAAATCCACAGGAATCAAAGTCGAATTAATTAAATGGCTAATTTCATCGCAAGAATAACGCATTAGAAAGCACGAAACACTAAACGACAGAAAACTTTCACAGTTCTTCAGGGGCCTACAGTAACTGAGTGAAACAATCGTACTATTAAAATCAACTTGGTTAAACTGCTTGCCAATACAAATGCAAGCAATTCTAGCTACTCAATCACAAACATCCTGGAGGGCACATCACGTTTAGTAGATGCCGTCTACGAAGTGCAATCTGGACATTCATGCTAATACAATTGCAAATACAAGCTTTACTCTCATGGAACAGCTTACCAAAGAAGTAACAGCACTCGAAGTCCAGCTCCAGCAAAACAAAACTCTATAACTAAACAGCGCAGCCAAAGCTCTTCTAAACCATAGTTCCAAATACGGAAAAGTAGTTAATAGTGACGACCGTAGCAACAATTCAAACATTTATGCTGGTTCCACTACAAATTGGGAGCCACAGAATTCAAATGTACACAGCCCTACAATTCCACTGCCCAGGGAGATGCTGAACGCAAAAATTAGAGGTGGATAATTCCCTGCATTCCGTTTGTACATAAAAGATCGCACCACATCTGTGGAATTTTTAATCGACACCGGTGAAAACCTTTATGTATACCCAAGAAGCAAGGTTCGAGGATTACTCAAACTGACAAACTCTCATCCGTTCGCAGCAATTGAGACGATCATAAACACATCTGGTACTATAACATTAAAATTAGATTTGAGACTAAGTAGCTATTCACTTGACAATTCGTCATCGACGACATCAAGAAAACCCATTACTAGCATGGATTTCCTCGCACACCATGAATTATTGGTTGACGCAAAAAACATGAAGCTTGTCGACTCAGAGACAAAACCTTCAAGCAAAGGTCAACCAACCAGTAATAAACATAGTGCGATATCGACCACGGTATCTAGTTCACATACCACAAAATCCTAGCCAAATGGCTGGCCTGCACACGCTAGTAAAGTATAGTACCGAACATCACATCCTAACGACCCCAGAACCTCCAGTATACAGTCGTCCAAGTAGATTGGTGCCTGAAAAACTCAAAATCGCTAAGGATGAATTTATTGCAAAAAACCAATTAGGAAAATCAAAGCCATGCAAATCATCATCGGCATCACCGTTATTTACTGGCCAAACACAACAAAGAGTGGCGATCTTAAGGAGACTACAGCGCTTTAAACGCTCGCACAATTGCTGATGGATATACTATCACGTTTGTGGAAAATTGTGTACAACAATTGCAAGGCAGAACAATTTTTCTACAATCAATCTGGGCAGAGCCTGTCACCAAATCCCCGTAGCTAAAAGAGACATAGGAAAGACAGCTATAACAACGCCTTTTGATTTATTCGAATTCCTAAACAAGACCTATGGATTACGAAACACCGCTCAAACTTTTCAACGATTCTTGGACAAAGTTTTAGGCAGACTAGAATTCTGTTGCGGCTGTATCAACAACATTTGTTTAGCATCTCAATATGAGAAAAAACACAATAAACATTTGGAAATCCTCTTTAACAGATTAAAAGATGACAGCGTGGTTATAAACCCTGCTAAATGCATCTTTGGCCAAAATGGTGTCAAATTTCTTGACTACCGCCTCACCAAAGATGACACCAAATCCCTTACCTGAAAAGGTCAGCATTATACAGAATTACACAGAACCCGAGACAGCCAAAAACCTCAAACGATGCTTGAGCATGTTGAATTATTACCGACGTTTCATACCCCGAACAGCTGACTCACAACGACTTACTAAAAGACGAAATAAAAGGCAAAGCGCTTATCAATTAGACAAGCGAAGCAAACTTAACTTTCAACAAGTGCAAAGCACAGCTATTACAAATCGTGTTACTTACATACCCACTCCTCGACACAAAACTATCTACAGTAACAGATACTTGAGATTTTGTCGTCGGTGGAGCAATCCACCATGGATCAATCAACAGTGGCAACCTTTAGCTTTTTAGTAAAAAAAATAACGAATGCCTAAACAAAATATTCTGCATACAATCGAGAACTTCTTGCAATTTATCAAACTATAAAACAGTTTAAGCCCATGTTAGGGGGTAGATATTTCACGATCCAGACAGACAACAAACCTCTAATTTTCGCTTTCCAACAGAAATTGTAAAAATGTACTCCTACGAAATTTAGATATCTGGATTACATAAGCCAATATTCGACACACATCAAACAGACTTCAGGAAAAAAACATTGTCACAGACACACTCTCTAGAATGAATAGCATACAGCTACCCGATTCATAGTAAAACGATAAAAAGTTCAAAAGCCTCAGGGGAAATAACAACTCAAGTTTAACCTACAGACTAATACAAATTCAAAACACTGAAGAAACAATTTTCTGTGACATTTCAACAACGATAGCTTACTGATTCGTAACAAAAGAATTACGAAAAGAAGTTTTTGCAAGCATTCACAACTTAGCACACCCAAGAACAAAGGCAACCTCGAAGCTAGTAACCCAAAAATTCGTTGGGTCTGGCATCAAATCAAACTGCCGCACCTCGACACGAAGTTGTATCCAATGTCAAAGAGCCAAAGTCACAAGACATGTGGTCACAGATACGCAAAATTTCAAACTACTATCTTCAAGATTTGAGCATGTCTACCAAGACATTGTTGGACCACTACCCGTATTAGAAGGACATCGATACACATATACGTGCATCGGCCGCTTAACAAGATGGCCAGAGGCAATACTTCTGCAAAACATTGAAGCTGAAAAGGCAGCCAAAGCATTCACAGAAAAATGGACCGAACGCATTGGTGGTACCACTTGGAGTCACAACAGATCAAGGCCATCAGTTTGAATCGTAGCTATTTAAATAATTAGAAACTTTGATCAGATTCACGAGAATCCGCACAACGGCATGTCGCCCGCTGTCCAATGGCATGGTGAAACGATTCTACCGACAATTGAAAACAGTGTTGACCATGCACGAAATCGTAAAATGGACAGAAGCATTACCTTTAGTCCTATACTGAATAAGAAATGATTAAAAGGAGGAACTAAACGACGCAGCTGCAGAACTTACATTTGGCGAAACGTTACGCCCACTAGGCGAATTCCTCACAAGTTTAAGCAATCTAACGGAACAAATATCCTGAGACACTTGCAAACCAGCTACGTTATCACTTTCAACGACTACAACCAGTCCAAGGCACCAAGCAAAACAGTAGACAAACATTCGTATTGAAAGTTGTTACGTGCCGTGCCATCCCTGTAGGTAAATATTTTCATTTTTATGTAATTAATTTTCATATCTCTTATTGTATTCACGGTCATGTTGCATGTTTATTCGCAAGTGCTAACCCCTTTCAATTTATAGGATTGTTTATCTAACATCCTGTAGAATTTCTATTAAATATTCAGTTATAAATTTAAATATTTCAAATCTATTGTATTTTGAATATAACTTTAAATATGGTATTTGCTTCGGAAATATTATAATACATTTAAAATAGGGTTTTCGATTGTTAAAACATATGTTTTCGGAAATATTGCAATAATTTAGCTAGGTGTTTTATAAAATAGATTTTCTACAAATTTGATTAACGAGTGCGATTCAATTCAAATTTGCCGGTTCCTTTATCTATATATGAATGTTTCTTAAAAAACAATATACATTGCAATGGACTAAAAATTATCAAATGGGTTTTCCGTTACCAGTTGTTCTTGGTTTTGAGTTTTCTAATGCGGCAAATTCGATTATTCGTTGCGAACTTTTATTTGAAATCTATATAATGACTTGTAACTGTCCGAAGTAAGATATATTCTATGAAAATTCACTGATATACTTAACATAGATTTTGTGATACGTTCTAGTCGCCAAGATATACAAGTGGGCTTCACATCTAATGAATTTATAACATGGGGGTTCCAAAATTAGTTTGTACGAAGGCGTTTCTTTTAGGTATGGAATTTATTCAACAACGAAATTATTTATTGCAAATGGTGCTAATTTACTCTCAACTAATTCCACACATCACTACGTAATATGAAAGTGAAAAGTTACTCTGTCGCCTGTACTTCTTCTGAATTTGATTCACTTGGTCTTCTAGGAAAAAAATTTGGTATGGTGTGCCATGTGAGTTCGCAGATGTCAAATATAACCAGTTGTTGGGCGGCAACGGAACGTCGGGTCAAATTGTAAGAATTCCTATTTGTTTTCTGCGTCACTGTGATGACCTACACCAGGAAGAATTGGGTCTGAGTTTTTTGTTAAGTTTTTTTGGTTGCTCATCTTACAAATGAAGGTATTACGGTGTTGAAATTAAACTTACTTCACGCAAACTGGCGAAATATGATAACGAGGACAACTTTTCTTGTTTGGGTATTAAGTATAAAATATAGTTTCTAATTATATAAAATCAGGAGAAACCTGGGTTAAAATCTGACGTTTTTCTAACATTTTTTTCGGCTACAAAGGAATGCATTTCGACTCGTAAAGAGATATTCTTTCGTTTTCGTTACAATTTTTTTAAATTACTTATTAAGCATTATTTGTGGATAATGTGTAAGTATAGGGTTTGTATGACTATTTTAATTGCTGATATATGTAATAGTAAGATTAAAGGTCAAAAAAACAGTTTAATATATGTATAATTTTTTGAATTGCTTTTTATGTAAATATTAGGATGGCTATTAATTATTTTGTGAAAATTTTTGCACTATGTAAGTCCGCCGGGATACATTGGATAAATGTTGTTTTCTATTGGTAATTCTTTTATAACAAGTTGATTTCTTAAGGGAGTGTAAATAAATGTTCTTTCTTGAGGTTTCCTTTTTCTTTCTGTGTGGTCCACCCTACTCTACGACATTTTAGCTAGCACGGCATTACTTATTTCTTTCTATTCCTTTTGTTGTGGTACTCGGTGCGGGCTAAAGGTTCCTTACTTAATTTGCGTTTACCTTGTCCGCACGGATACCGTAACAAAGCGTAAAAAATTCCAGCCACATTTTTCTACACTGCGGAGACAACGAAAATGCTTACATGTACATACGATGGACTATACAAAGTAATCCACATGGACCACAAAGTGGTCACAATTGACAAACAAGGCAAAAAAACAACTGTTTCAATGGACAGGGTCAAACCGGCATACATTGAGAAAGATTCCTCAGAAGTAGATTCAAAAAGAACAAACTTGTACTCCTTCAACGACAATTACAAGGAGCGGTATAAGAGTACACTTCCCAAAGAAATATATAACTTTTTATCGTAACTAATGCAATTACCAGAAAGGGGTATGTAGGAGAATTCGACCAACCATAGTCCTACCTAATTGACCAACAAGCATGCATGCTTTTAACAACCCTCAAAGAATAATTGACTCGTCCGACAACCCACGAAATATATAATAGAACCGGCAGAACGTCCAATACACATAAACCCAAGATATAAAAGTAGCTGCAAATGCTTGAGAAAACTACATCTCCCCTTAAGGTGGTAACCAATCTTCTTGGAGTGAACTTAAGATAGTACAAGACGGAAGTCACCAAGCTCTTCGTGCATTAAGGGTTTGCCATCAGTTTATCTCGTTGTGATCACCAAATCTAAGGGAATAAAATGAAGTAAACTCTTATAACAATGCTACGAATGCAGGAGCCCGCCATAACGCAGCTTAGATCCGCTTCAGCTCCGAAATCATTATGCCAACATGTACACTAGGATTGGGGACATCCACCCACCTGCTCGTTTCAATTTCTACCAATCAAGAACCAATTGAAAATGACAGGAGCTCGTATGTCTCCGATTCTTTGAGAAAATGGATTACTAGCGTGGTCAATAATAACAATTCCCCGACGTTCACAGGACATCGGGGCAGTAGTCTTATCGACGCTACTGCAGTTGCGCATGAGATGTTAGAAATCGTATCTAATTGGGGTTTGAGGTCGGGCGAGTTCACTCTATAATAACATAGGATTTGGGCACGCGTAAACAAGTAAATAACTATCTTCCTTCGGTTTTGTGATGAAAAAGCAAACTGGAAGCGTTTCGAGCACAAATTTGGCGCCGCTATCAACACGCCGCGAGAGAAATAAGAGTACAAAGAAAAATCGAGTATAACCAAAGTAACCGAGAATATAGGACATAAATTGAAAATCAGCGAACGAAAGAATTTAAAGAATACTGCACGCGGAACTCCATGAAAGAAACACGAGGAACCACATACCGCGAAATCAGAGGCAAACAATAAAAAATCGCGCTCAGTAATGTAAGAAAAATAAATAACGAACATACGGATGGTTTCAAAACTGAAGCGGATGATAGGTTGCACGACATGATAAGTCGAGGAAGTGCAGTGGCGCAAGGAACAGGTACTGATAAGGCAATTTGCAGTCATAAAATTGTAAGGCTCTTAGAGGAATGAACCCTAGGAAGGCACCAGTGCATGATGGAATTGCTTCAGACGCGGCAGTAGAGGCGTACCTATTAGCTTCACGTGTCTTTGCCGGGTTGTTCAATCTTTGTTAAGAGAAAGAGCGTGTTTCCTGTTGTTGGAAACTATAGACGATGAATTTTATCCCTAAAAGACCGATGTATCACACCCGGCAGCTATCGTCATATGAGCTTGCTACCGGTATTGGGAAAATCTTTGGATCAAGTAACGACCACGCTAGTTGAGCACTCGGCAGAGACAGCGGCAAGTTTTAATAGGTGATAATTCGGATTCGTGAAGGGTAGGTCAACTACGACACGTTAAAGTTCGTTATCGGAGAGATTACGCGTAGGAGAGAAGCAAAAAGTATTGTGTTGCTGTCAACATTTCGGGAGCATTTGACATTGCTTGGTGGCCATTTAACGTTTGGGAGTTGGAGCGTTGGAATTGTCTGGGAAACCTGATATAATGACAGTAAACAGCTATTTCTTGGAGTGACTCGCACAGGTCGAAATTTTGAGTGAAGTTGTGTCACGAGCGGTGGAAAGAGGATTCCCTCGGAGCCATGCTCTGGTTCCATGTTCTGAAAGTTATTGCACGAGAGCATCTTTAGCGACAGATTGCACGAAGAATGCACTGTTGTTGGGTTTGCATACGATACACTGTTGACTATCAGGTTGAAGTTGTTAGGGAATGCGATTATGAAGCCGAATGAGAGGTTGAGCAGGTTGCACGATTAGTTACAAGAGGCAAAGTTGAAATTCAACAAGTCGCAGTCGAAGCCACTTTGTTTTGGCATGAAACTGGGACAATGTCCCCTTAGGTTAGAGTTAGGATAGGAAAAAGTCCCGTTCAAAGAAGCCATCACACACCTGGGTAGTAGTAGTAGTAATAAATTTTATTTCTGACTATATCCAGGCTATTGGCAGATACTAGCAGTAATATAATATACAATAAGTAAAATCAATCTATAGACAGAATTTAAATAATGAAGGTAAGGAAATTCTGTAAGTTGTTTGACTGTTCTTCTGCTTAGATGAATGGTTCTGGGAAGGAAGAATTTTCTTAGCTCCGATGCACAAGTTTTTTATTTCTTCATCCTTGAGTGTCTTCGATTGTTTCTGTGTTTTGAGCATTGATGTTAGTTGATTGTTGATTGCTGATTACAGCAGGTTACGGGTTTAGTTGTGGATGGGATGTTTGTTATCAAGGATCTCTTGAAAGAAATGGTTTTATGGTAGGGGATACCATTTCGAATGGACCTGCACCTTGTCGAAGTTCTAAATTACTAGAACGGGTTGAGTGGCTTGCGTGTTCTAATGAGCTAAAGAGCCAAATTACAGAACCAACCAAAGTAGTAGGGTCGTTAGTGAGGAACCAGACTAAGACAGGTCCCCGAAAGAGGGCATCGGCTCTTTCGGTACTTAGATTAGCAGAGACTATAGGGGTCGGTATGGCAGTCTAAGACACACTACCGCGATGTGGAAGGCAACGGGAAATCACCACATTACCTCCCAAGTACACAGCGTACTTAAATTGAAATAAACATGATGGCTTCTCTGGGGTAAAAGATTCCGGAGTTAAAATAGTCTCCCATTCAGATCTTTGGGAGGGGACTGCTTCGGAGGATGAAACCGGAAAGTCCAGAATAAGAGTCGGGAACATTTTGCGAGTCGGAGCGCAGTATGTTAGAAGTATGAAGCAAGTAAGTAAGCTAGAGAACTTAAAAATGGAAATGAATAGGTTAGCAGTAGACATAGTAGGGATCAGCGAAGTTCGGTGGGCAGAGCCAGGGATTGGAGTGGAGACTTCAGGGTAATTCACACAGGAACAGAGGAAGCAAATTTAGTTGTAGGGATAGTTATGCGAAAAAAAATAGGATACTGTGTAGAAAATTACTTACAAAAGAACAAAAGAGTACTCATGGTTAGATTAGATACTAAACCGATAAACACATTAATAATAAAAGTATACATGCCCACCTCTAGATACAGTGACGAAGAGGTAGAAGTGATCTGCAAAGATATCGAAGACATATTAAGATACGTAAAAGGACATAAAAATTTAATAATTACGGGGGATTTTAATGCAGTGGTAGGTGAGGGTAGGGAAGGAGCGGTAGTAGGTTTATTTGGTTTAGGCACGAGAAATGACAGGGGAAATAGGCTGGTAGAATTTTGCCACAAGAACAACTTAACCATCACAAACACATTATTTCAACATCATGCTAGAAGACGATATACGTGGAAGATGCCAGGAGATATAGGAAGATATCAAATAGATTACATTCTTGTTAGACAACGATATAGGCATCAAGTAAAAGACTGTAGAAGATACCCAGGAGCAGATATAGACACTGACCACAACATCGTAATTATGGAGGCCGCACTTAAATTTAAAAATTTGAAAAAGAAAAGGAAAAAGGCATTTTGACTTTGAGAAACTAAAAGATAAAGATATTCAAGAAAGATTCGAAAAAAAGTCAAATGAATTGCTGAAAGATATCGGGAAAATATCTGATACTAAGGAAGTAGAAACAGAATGGAATAACATTAAATCCAGCCTAGACATGGCGGCCAGAGATATTATGGGGTATACACAAAAGGAAAATAAGAAACCATGGATAACAAAGGATATCCTGAATTTAATAGAGGAAAGACGAAAATACAAAAATAAATCAGACGAAACAGAAAAACAGAGATACAAAGCCATAAAATGGGAAATTATTCGCAAATGCAGGAAAGCTAAAGAACAATAGATTGATGAAAAGTGAAAAGAGATACAAACTAAGATGGAAGTAGGAAAGACAGATGAAGCATACAAACTAATTAGAATCAATTTTAGGGATATAAAACCGTATAGCAAATATATAAAGGATGCGGGAGGAAACGTCATTATAGAAAATGTGGAGAAAGTGGGTATATGGCAAAATATATAGGGAATTTATATGCAGGAGAGGAATTAACTGCATTAGAACAGCGTGTATATAAGGTTTGTAGATCTGGAAAAAGCATTCGACAATATAAAATGGAAAAAAATGTTCGAAATACTCAAAAAGATTGGAATGAGCTATAAGGATAGGCGAATAGTACATAACTTTTACAAAGAGCAAACAGCAGTAATAGAATTAGAGCAGGAACGTAAAGAAGTAAACATTAAGAAAGGGGTTAGACAGGGATGTGCCCTATCCCCATTAATTTTTAACTTGTACATTGAAGAGGCAACATCCTGTCAGGGAAGCTATTTGGAATTACTATGCAGGGACAAAAAATTGATATGCTTAGATTTGCAGATGACATAGCGATATTAGCAACTAGCAAGGAAAAAACAATCTAAAGTACTGGTATGCAAAAGAGTGGAAAATAAATCAAAAACAAGAATACAAATAGGTAACAAGAACTTACAAAAGGTTAAGAATTTCAGCTGCCTAGGAAGCCAAATAACGCAAGATGGAAAAAGCGTAAAAGATATAAAACAAAGATTAGCACAAGGTTATGCTACATTTAACAAGAAAAAGCAACTACTGTGTCCAAAGACAACAAACATAGAAACAAAGAAAAGATTACTTAAGACATATGTGTGGAGCACAGCACTGTACGGCTGTGAAGCCTGGACAGTAGGAGAAGAGGACAAGAAAAAGGTAGAAGCCTTTGAAATGTGGTGTTACAGACGTATGATGAAGATATCAGGGACAGACAAAGTTAAGAACGAAGAAGCACTAAAAATGGTAGGGGAAGAAAGAAATATGTGAAAAACGGTAAAAAATAGGAGCGATAGGATGATAGGCCACATACTACGGCATGAGGGAATAGTGCGGTATATATTAGAAAGAGAGATAGGAAAAAAGAGAAGTAGAGGTAGACCTAGGTTACACTACTGCACACAGATAGTAAAAGATGTAGGCTGTAGGAATTTCAGGGAAATGTGTAGGCTAGCTCAGAATAGAAATCAATGAAGGTACGCATCCAACCAGTCTCAAGATGGATAAGCTAATGACAAAAAAAGTAACATGCTGGTTATTATCAGCAACTACAAGTATTGGTTGGGCAATATTATTGAATAATGTTAATTGTGTGTAAGGATTTACTGGAAAACTATTAATACGGCAAATGTCTAAGTGTTGGGGGATCTTGGCAGCCACAGGCTACTTAAGCCCCTTCAATGAATCTCGGTAAAACAGGGCATAAAATTATAAAACACTAGAAGGAGAACCGAAATGTATATAGGCTGTGTGAGAATTTCAGGGAACTGTATAGGCTGGCTTAGAATAAATAAGCGCAGGTACGTATCCAACCAGTTATGAAACAGAAAACCTAATGACAAAAAAATAAGCGCAGATAAATCTGATTATTATTATACACAACTACAGATGTTGGTTGTGAAATATCTGCAACTAATATTGACTGTGCGAGAAGATATATTGAAAAAAATATTAAATCGGCAAATGTTCAAGTGCTGGGGGAACTTGGCAGCTACAGGCTGCTTACTCCCCTTTACAACCACTGAATATTGGAGAAATAGGGTATATAATTGTAAAACAATAAAAGGGACCGAACTGCTACTAACAAGAAAGAACAGCGCCTATGGTAAAAGACAACAAACATAGAAACAAGAAGAAAATTGTTGAAAGCATATGTGTGGAGCACAGCACAGTATGCCTATGAAATACGGGCAGTAGGAAAAGTAGACAGAAAAACGGTAGCAGCCTTTTGAAATGCTGTGCTTCAGATGTATATGAGGATGATATCATGGGCAGACAAAGTTAATAACAAATAGGTTAGAGAAATAGTAGGAGAACAAGGATATCTGTGGAAAAAATAGGAGAAATAGAAGGGCGAATACGTTCTAAAGCATTTTTAGGGAATAGTATTAATATATTACAAGCAGAGATAGGAAAAAGGAGATAAATGTAGACCTAGATCAGATTGTGATAGATGCAGACTATGCCAATTTCATGACAATGTGTAGGTTAGTTCAGAATAGGAAACAATGAGGGTACGCTTCTAACCCGTTCCAAGACAGAAGACCTAATGATGATGATGGTAGGTGATAATGCGTTATTAGGAAGTTTAGGTCTGGAAGAGGGGAGAATGGATGTAAGTGTATCCTGCTTTTAAAGTGTTTAAATTTTAAGTTGTTTTTTAAGAAATAATTTTTTATGTCTAAATATCAATCTAGGTCCCTTTCTTAAGCACCGGTTAAAATTTTTTTAGTGGCAAATGTCAGACGGAAGCTGAATATGCAAAAATATACAGTGAGTGGCGTTTGGGTTAGCAATTTTGGAGTCCCGCTATATGCACCTAGTTTCTTTCAAAATGTGAGTATAATGATCAAGTCTTACACCATATCGAAGTTGGTTTTGATACTTGTGCAGTTAAAGAGAATTCCTCCTCCCACGCACTTACTCTGTTGTGCCAAACCACAACAAACAACTGGATAATTTAGCCTAATTGATTCACTACTAGTTTTATGTAAAAAAACCAAACATGACAAAATTTTAAAGCATGCTTGCACCTACTAATAAAAACTTTTAGAGGATAACACTATAAATAAACAAATTCAAGTTATTTACAAACTTATCATTCAAGTTTCCATATTAAACATATTGAAAATCTAAACCAAAGCAGCACAAACATGAATTCACTTAAAACTTACATATTATTCTAATTGGTGAAGCTTCTTTAGAGGACACTATGACCCACATCAACAGTTACAGCTTTTATCTAATAGTTATAAGCAATTTTAAACTATTTTAGGTTACTCGTAAGGTGACTGCCAACTTATTGATATACAAAATATTATAAACGCTCGTTCTAAAAATAATTTATATCTTACTAGAATATAGTCTAGACTCGCTAAAAGATTATGAATGGACCAATACTTATAGAGTAAACTTAATTTTTTTTTGCTGTGACTCTTTACGTCTTTTACAAGAATGACGTCAATAAGCGCCCACCGGTTTGTTCGATGAACGATATATGATATGTTATCAAAATGAATTACGTTGTGTAGTAAATATTTTAGATTAATTTGGGAAAAATATGTATGGTTTTAGTGTAATTTTGAACATAGTATATTAAAATCAATCCAATATGCAGTTTGTGATTAGATGTGCTTTAATTGATTCTAAGAGCAACGATGCGGTACCACAAAGACAGATAAAGTAGATTTAATAAATGTCAGTCTTTCAAAGTCATACCTTGAATAAGACCGCTTTTCATCCATAACCAATAAATACTGAACAAAATCCATACATTAAATTACAAAACTAGTAACGACATAAGCAACAAATACCAGCAAAACTTACCTATTTATTTTTTACTTCTTAAACAGATCAGTTCTTTTAACCTTCTACTTGCAAATTTATCAATTACGTCAACGTAAAACAGCTATGTATTTACTACAGCGTGTTTGAAGAAAAACTCTCTAGTTTTATTGTGTCATAGAAACTGTTCAAAGAAATACACACTATTCTAGTTTGTGGTGTTTGATTCATCAACTGTCCAAGTTTTGCTCCCTTGCAGCTGGCACTCCTGTTTGGCATTGAGACGGTGCCAGGACTCACTTCGTTTAATTCAGTTCAGGCGTGCAGTGCAATGTCTACCCCGCAACAAAGCGCGCAGGGTGCTACTTGGCTTCTGCAAATTGAATCTTATAACAGTGCACCGTAATTTTAGACGTCAGTATGGTGTTGAACCTCGTACAGTAAAAACTATCCGTCATTGGCTAACTTCTTTCAAGGAAACCGGTAGTGTTTTAAAAGGGAATCGCCAAGTAGAACGAGAACTTCTGAAGATGTTGTTGAACAGATCCGTGTTTCGTGTGTTCGGAGCCCAAAGAAGTCATTGGCCAGACGTAGTCTTCAACTTGGATTGTCTATAGGTACGATGTATGATGCTATGTATAAAGACCTCATTTGCGTGCGTACAAATTGCAACTGTTACATGAAATAAAACCTACTGATAAAATTAAAAGGATAGAGTTTGCTGTTGACTTTCTAAACAATTGAAAAATGTTTTCTTTTCTGATGAGGCTACATTTCATGTCAGTGGAATAGTAAATCGTCACAAGAGAATCTGGATCACGATGATTCAGCTTAGTCGATCCTGAACCTCTCAAGTCCAATTTCCTTTTACAGCGTTAATCTGAATAATTCTGGCTGTCTCGTTGATCTCTGTTGTTTAAGATTTTTTTGTGTTTTTGCGGTTGGTAGATAGGGTGAGTAACTCCCGGATCTTTCTCGTGGTTGCTTTCCAACTATACGATATCCAAATCCTGGGTCCACCGGCCTGTGGTTTTCGACCGACAGAATGGCTATTCGCCACAAGCCGCTCCATCGTCAGGTAGCTCGTCGAACAGGACTGACGGATGTGATCCCCCAACGATTTCGCTTGTGTCTCTATTCCTTGGCGCTCCGCATAGCTAAAAAACTTCCTCGAGTTGTCACCGTTTCGCTGCTCACCTTACCTTGTTTCACCCGGAGTCGAAGGTAGGTAGATGTTGATTCCGCGAAGCCTGCTGTTGGAATAATCTGGATCAGAGCATCAACATGAATTTATTCAGCATCAACGTAATTCTCCCAAAGTTAATGTTTGGCGTGGCTTGATGGAAGATCGTGTGATTGGTCCTTTCATTTTTGTAGAACGAATGGGGGAAATTACTGTTTAATTTGCTAAATTAGGCTTAATCGATATAATGGACTGTAATAATTAATCGCTATACATAATCACGCTTTATTAAACAAAAGGTCACACTGAAACGCAAAGCAGATAATCCAAATTATTGTAAATGATAATCCATCTAGGTAACTTGAAATGTTGATACAAAACGAAATGGTTTCACGTTAAACGCTGTTACCCGACTGGTCCCCGTTGCGAGGTTGATGGGCGCATGAACAATACCCCCAAGCTTTCCTAAAGTGATCATACCGACACATTGTGATGCACAAGTACTTGTCAGCTGACAAACTAAATTCAATTGAAGGGCAGTGGATTCTCACGTAAATTATCAATAATTGTCCTATTACTGCGACATGTCTTTTCCCAAATGGATGATATTCAGACGGAAAAACGGCTTGTGTTTTTCCAACAAGGTGGCGCCCCATCTCATTACAATAACCACGTGTGCGCGGTTCTAGACACTCGCTTTCCAGGAAGATGGATAGGCACAACTGGTCCAATGTTTTGGCCATTACGAAGCCCGGACTTAACCCCACTGGACTTTTTCCTTTGGGGTCACATAAAAACTGTTGTGGACAGCGAAAGATCCGAGACATCAATCATTTACGCGAAAGAATTGTCGCGGCAGTTGGTGAATACGTGGCGAAAAGTGGAATATCGTCTCGACGTGTGCGGGGCAACAAATGGATCCCACGTCGGAGTCCATTAATGTTAAAACAAAACTTGAAAATACTCTCTTTTATTGTATGTACTCGTTGGTGTAGTTTATCATTAATTTCAACATTAAATTTATATTTAAAACTAGAGAGTTCTTTTCTAAACACCCTGTAGTTCATTAAAAAAAATTTGCTAATTGAAATTTTCGACAAATTTGTAGTCCCATCCTTTTTCATTGCATTTTATAAATAAGTTTTAAATCGTTTCAAACAAAAAACGCTCCACTGAAACACACAGACATTTCAAAGAGCAATAACCTCTAGACTTCTTTAAAAACATTTATTTCCTGTTAAAGATTCCATTACATTTCAGGATTCATATCTCTATGTTGTTCAGCCGCATAAATTTCCTATAGTTTATTTTCAATATTGCCTGCCATTAAATAATTTTGAAAGCAAGTCTTTCAGAAATAATACGTACAGCTTACTGGGAAAATTTTGATTAGGTATGTCAGTCAAACTGTCAAATTTTCATTCATCATCATCAATAGGTCTTCAACTCTAGAACTGGTTGGACGCGTAACTCCATTGTTTCCTATTCTGAGCTAACCTACACATTTCCCTAAAATTCCCACAGCCTACATCTTTCACAATCTGTGTGCAATAGTCTAGTCTAATCTAGATCTACCTCTACCTCTCTTTTTTCCTTTCTCTGATTCGAATATATTACGCACTATTCCCTCATGCCTTAGTATGTGTCCTATCATCCTATCTAATTTATCTTCCCTTATCATTTCGAGAACTTCTTTGTTTGCAATTATGTCTGTCCATGATATCTACATCATAAGTATGTAGCACTACATTTCAAAGGTTTCTACCATTATCCTGTCCGCTTCTCCCACTGTCCACATTTCACAGCCGTAAAACGCTGTGGTTCACACATGTTTTCAGCAATATTTTTTTTGTTTCTGTTTGTTATCCTTGAACATAGTAGTTGCTTTTACTTGTTAAATGCAGCACGCTCTTGCGCTAATCTTTGTTTTATATTTTTTGTACTCTTCCCATTTCGATGGACCTGCACCTTGCCGAAGTTCTAGATTACTAGAACAGGTGAAATGGCTTGCGTGTTCTAATGAGCTAAAGAGCCAAACTACAGGTCCAACCAAAGTAGTAGGGTCGTTAGTGAGGAACCAGACTAAGACAGGTCCCCGAAAGAGGGCAGCGGCTCTTTCGGTACTTAGATTGGCAGAGACCATAGGGGTCGGTATGGCAGTCTAAGACACACTACCGCGATGTGGAAGGCAACGGGAAACCACCACATTACCTCCCAAGTACACAGCGTACCTAAATTATAATAAAATGATGGCATTCTCTGGGGTAAAAGATTCCGAGTTAAAATAGTCCCCATTCGGATCTCCGGGAGGGGACTACTTCGGAGGATGCGATCGGAAAGTTAAAAATAAGAGTCAGGAACACTCTGCGAGTCGGAGCGTGGAATGTTAGAACTATGAAGCAAGTGGGTAAGCTAGAGAACCTAAAAATCGAAATGAATAGGTTATCATTAGACATAGTAGGGATCAGCGAAGTTCGGTGGCCAGAGGCGGGGGATTTTTGGAGTGGAGACTTTAGGGTAATTCATACAGGAGCCGAGGAAGGAAATTTGGGTGTGGGGATAGTTATGCGGAAAAAGATAGGATACTGTGTAGAAAAATACTTACAAAAGAATGAAAGAGTACTCATTTCTTAGATTAGAATCTAAACCGGTAAACACAGTAATAATACAAGTATACATGCCCACCTCTAGCTACAGTGACGAAGAGGTAGAAGCGATCTACAAAGATATCGAAGACATATTAAGACACGTAAAAGGACATGAAAATTTAATAATTACGGGGGATTTTAATGCAGTGGTAGGTGAGGGTAGGGAAGGAGCGATAGTAGGTTTATTTGGTTTAGGCACTAGAAACGACAGAGGAAATAGGCTGGTAGAATTTTGCGACAAGAACAATTTAATCATTACAAACACATTATTTCAACATCATGCTAGAAGACGATATACGTGGAAGATGCCAGGAGATATAGGAAGATATCAAATAGATTACATTCTTGTTAGACAACGGTTTAGGAATCAAGTAAAGACTGTAGAAGCTACCCAGAAGCAGATATAGACACTGACCACAACATCGTAATTATGAAGGCCGCACTTAAATTAAAAAAATTTGAAAAAAGAAACGGAAAAAGGCACTTGGACCTACAGAAACTAAAGAGAAAGATATTCGAAAAGATTCGAAAAAGGTCAAATGAATTGCTGAAAGATATCGGGAAAATATCTGATACTAAGGAAGTAGAAACAGAATGGAATAACATTAAATACAGCCTAAACATGGCGGCCAGAGATATTCTGGGGTATACACAAAAGTAAAAAAGAAACCATGGATGACAAAGGATATCCTGAATTTAATAGAAGAAAGACGAAAATACAAAAATAAATCAGACGATACAGGAAAACAGAGATACAAAGCCATAAAATGGGAAATTATACGCAAATGCAGGAAAGCTAAAGAACAATGGATTGATGAAAAGTGCAAAGAGATATAAACTAAGATGAAGTAGGAAAAACAGAGGAAGCATACAAACTAATTAGAATCAATTTTAGGGATATAAAACCGTATAGCAAAAATCTAAGGGACGCGGGAGGAAACGTCATTACAGAAAATGTAGAGAAAGTGGGTAGATGGCAAGAATATATAGGAATTTATATGCAGGAGAAGAACTAACTGCATTAGAAAAGGAATCAGACATTGAAAATGATGATTTGGGATATCCTATACTTAGAGATGAATTTGAAATGGCATTAAAGGGTCTGAAAAATGGTAAGGCGCTGGGTACAGATAAGGTGCAAGCAGAGACTCTAAAAGCCGCTGGTCAAGCAGTAACAGAACGTCTATTCCAACTTGTAAGCTATATGTATGAGACAGGCGAGATACCCAAAGATTTCAAACATAACATCATAGTAACTATACCAAAAAAGAAAGGCGCAGATAGATGTGAAAATTTTCGAACAATAAGCTTGACAGCACACGTATCAAAAATATTAACTAGAATTGTACAAAGACGAATGGAAAAACGGGCTGAAGAAATACTAGGAGAAGACCAATTTGGGTTTAGGCGAAACAGGGGAACACGGGAAGCTATCTTAGCTCTGAGGGTGATAATGGAGAAAACAATAGAAAAGGGAAAGCGTGTATATAGGGTTTGTAGATCTGGAAAAAGCATATGACAATGTAAAATGGAAAAAATGTTCGAAATACTCAAAAAGATTGGAATGAGTTATAAGGATAGACGGATAGTACATAGCTTATACAAAGAACAAACAGGAGTAATAGAAATAGAGCAGGAACGTAGAGAAGTAAACATCAGGAAAGGGGTGAGACAGGGATGTTCCCTATCCCCACTAATTTTTAACTTGTACATTGAAGAGGCAATGAATACTGTCAAATGCAAGAAGACATTTGGAATTAATATGCAGGGACAAAAAATTGATATGCTTAGATTTGCAGATGATATAGCGGTATTAGCATCTAGCAGCGAAAAGTTAGAAGCTGCTCTCAATGAAATGGAAACGGTTCTAACAGAGAGATACGGTATGAAAATTAACAAAAGTAAAACTAAAGTACTAGTGTGCAAAGGAGGGAAAAATAAATCAAAAACAAGAATACAAATATGCAACACGAACTTACAAGAGGTTAAAGATTTCTGCTACCTAGGAAGCCAAATAACGCAAGATGGGAAAAGCACAAAGATATAAAACAAAGATTAGCACAAGGTCGTGCTACATTTAACAAGAAAAAGCAACTACTGTGCTCAAAGACCACAAACATAGAAACAAGGAAAAGATTGCTCAAAACATATGTGTGTAGCACAGCACTGTATGGCTGTGAAGCCTGGACAGTGGGAGAAGCGGACAAGAAAAAGGTAGAAGCCTTTGAAATGTGGTGCTACAGACGTATGATGAAGATACCATGGACAGACAAAGTTAAGAACGAAGAGGTACTAAAAATGGTAGGGGAAGAAAGAAATATGTGGAAAACAATAAAAAATAGAAGAGATAGGATGATAGGCCACATACTACGGCACGAGGGACTAGTGTGGAATATACTAGAAGCAGAGATAGGAAAAAAGAGAAGAAGAGGTAGACCTAGGTTAGACTACTGCACACAGATAGTGAAAGATGTAGGCTGTAGGAGTTTCAGGGAAATGTGTAGGTTAGCTCAGAAGAGAAATCAATGGAGGTACGCATCCAACCAGTCCCAAGATGGATAAATTAATGACGAAGAAAGTAACTGCACTTAAACATGATATTTATTATAGGCAACTACAAGCATTGGAGGGGCAATATTCGCGAATAATGGTAATTGCATAAAAGCATTTACTGGAAAACTATTATTTCGGCAAATGTCTAAGTGTTGGGGATCTTGGCAGCCACAGGTTGCTTAACCCCTTCAATAAATCTCAGTGAAAAGGGCATAATATTAGAAAACAATAGAAGAAACATAATATTTATTATAAGCAACTACAAGCATTGGATGGGCAATATTCTCGAAGTATGGTAATTGCGTGGAAGCATTTACTGAAACCTATTATTTCGGCAAATGTCTAAGTGTTGGGGGATCTTGGCAGCCACAGGTTGCTTAACCCCCTTCAATAAATCTCAGTGAAATAGGGCATAATATTAGAAAACAATATAAGGGGAACCGAGCTGTATTGCTGTGTGAGAATTTCAGGGAACTATGTAGGTTAGGTTTAGAAAAGAAATAAGTGCAGGCACATGTCCAACCAGTTTTAAGACGGGAAACCCAATGACGAAAAAATAAGCGCAGATAAATCTGATGATTATTATAAACAACTAGTTGTTTGTTGTAAAATATCTGCAACTAATGTTGACTGTGCGAAAAGATATATTGGAAAAAATATTAAATCTGTAAATGTTCAAGTGCTGGGGGAACTTGGCAGCCACAGGCTGCTTACCCCCCTTCGCAACCACTGAATGTCGGAAAAATAGGGTATATAATTGTAAAACAATAGAAGGTGACCGAACTGCATCTAACAAGAAAGAACGGCGCCTATGATGAAACACAACAAACATAGAACAAAAAGTTGTTGAAAGCGTATGTGTGGAGCACAGCACAGACAGTATGCCTACGAAATACGAGCAGTCTGAAAAGCAGACAGAAGAACAGTAACGGCCTTTGAAATGCCGTGCTTCAGATGTTTGAGGATGGACAGACAAATGTAATAACAAATAGGTTATAGAAACAGTAAGGGAACAAGGATATCTTTGGGAAAAAATATGAGAAATAGAAGGGCAGAATACGTTCTAAGGCATTTTTGGAGAATAGCATAGGATATATGACAAGCAGAGATAGGAAAAAGAGGTGGATGTAGACCTAGATCAGATAGCGATAGATGCAGACTGTGCAAATTTTGGGGAAATCTGTAGGTTAGTTCAGAATAGGAAACAATGATGGTACGCGTCTAACCAGTTTCAGGACTGAAGACCCAATGATGATGACTCTTCCCATCTCGTGTTATTTGACTTCCTAGGTAGCAAAAATCCTTAACCTCTTGTAAGTTTTTGTTTCCTATTTGAATTCTGGTTTTTGACTTATTTACCCCTCTTTTACATGCTAGTACTTTAGATTCATTTTTGTTAATTTTCATACCGTATCTTTCAATTAGAACTGTTCCATTTCATTAAGAGCTGCCCTAACTCTTCCTTGATAGATGCTAATACCACTAAATCATCTGCAAATCTAAGTATATCAATCGTTTGTCCCTACAGAGTAATTCCAAATGTCTTTCTGCAATTGACATTATTCACTGCCTATATAAGTTAAAACTTAATGAGGATACGGCACATCCCTGTCTCATCCTTTTCCTAATATTTATTTCTCTACGTTCCTGCTCTAATTCTATTACCGCTGTTTGGTCTTTGTATAAGTTATGTACTATTCGTCTATCCATATAACTTACTCCAATCTTTTTGAGTATTTTGAACATTTTCTCCCATTTTACATCATTGAATGCTTTTTCCAAATCTACAAACCCTATATACGCGCTTTCTCCTTTTTCTATTGTTTTCCATAACACCTTTAAAGCTATAATGGTCTACCGTGTTCCCCTGTTTCGTCTAAACCCAAATTGATACTCTCCTAGTATTTCTTCAGTCCGTTTTTCCATCCGACTTGGTACAATTCTAGTTAATATTTTTGACACGTGTGCTGTCAAACTTATTGCTCGAAAGTTTTCACATTGTAATGGGGATAAGGGAGTAGGGGAGGATTTACTTTGAATTTTGGCTTATTAAGCCTGTATCAAAACTTGGGGATTTAAAAAAATGTTATTTATTATTTTGTACATAGTGGTCTGATTTAAAAAGTTTAATATAAGGTAGGCTGTAGGAATTATGGTAACCAAGGTGATGTTATGTTTATTGAAGGAAATTGATTGAAAAAATTATTTTTGATGAAATGTACTAATTCTAATTTTAGAATTAATGTTTATTTTTGATAAGATTTTTGTACAAGATCTAATTTTGATTTAATGTTGATAATATTTGAAAGGAATATGAATAAAAGTGGAATTGATGATTTTGGGTTTTAAGGAGCTTTGATTTTTTTGAAGATTTTGACACAAGGTAATATAGATTATACCTAAAAGACTAAAGAAGTGTGGTAAAAGGATATGGATGGTATTGTTACTGGAAAATGGGAAGATTTAAATCAAATGGTGCTAAATGAGAGCTGCAAAAAAAGGAATGGCGGAAGATATTTTTGGAAATTACAGTAGTGAAAAGGGACGTATGAGTTTTTGACATTTAATTATTCTTAATTTTACTTTTGAGTTTGAAAACGAGGTTATATATTTGTGCATCTTATATGATAGATGTAGAAAAAGTATGTTTCAAAATTCTAGTATAAAAATTTTGGCCACAGTTTGTAATAGAAAATATATCTGAAAACATCACCAAGTAGTTCTGTCATTATTTAGCAGATCATAATAATTATTCAAATTTTAATATTGGTTATTAAAACGCTTTGAAATTGCAGAAACCTCTTGGAGAGCACAGCGTCGTCTCGATTGGTAGAAATCACCCGGAGGTACATCTAGACTTTAACAGGATTCGGTAATTATTTAATCATAGTAAAAAAAGTTTATAATTTTTGTGTGTGATATAATATTTGATTGATAAATTGGTACATCACATTATTTTGGTAGATACAGATACTAGAGTAGAACCCTAGAACATCGACCTGAGGTTATGGTCGTACATGCTATGTAGAAAATAACCGTTTTGAGCTAGTCGCCACATTTAGAAAGCAATATATATTTATTTCATTATCCACGAGATTTTGATAACTACACATATTTTGAAAGTTAGCAAAATTAAATTTCAGGCTAAAGGAAAAGAATGTGTAGCAACATATATCATCTGCACCTTTATTTGTTGGTATAGTGACTATGGTGTTACGTTTGAATTCTTTGGGTACATCGCATGTCTTATACGTATAACTTACAAGTTGGAAAAGGCGTACTATTACTGCTTGTCCAGCGGCTTTTAGAGTTTCTGTTTGCACCTTATCTATACAGGGCGCCTCATTATTGTTTAGACTCTTTAGTGTTAATTCAAATTCATCTCTAAGTATAGGATATCCCAAGTCGTCCTTTTCAATGTCAGATTCCTGTTTTAGTGCTTTTAGTTCCTGTCCTGCATATAAAGTTCTTATATTATTGACTATATCACCGCACGCGAGCTGAGCACAGAACAGACTGACTGAATTGCAGTTGACTATATCAAAGTACATGAGCTGGAAATAGAACAAACTAAGAATCGCGAGAAATTCCAGCTCATTTTTTGTGCTACCCAAAAATCTGTACTTTCATTGGACAAACTAAATTTGGAGATTATTTTTCATTCAAAATTCAAAATACACAATTCCATTGGTTAGAGACATTATTAACGTTTTTCAACATAGGAACCAAGGATATAGAAGTGTATAAATAAAGTTTCAAATTCTCCGAAAAACATTCGTAGTGCTCACCATAGCCTAGGAATCCTCTTGCAGTGCTCCCCATAGCCTGTAAAAACCTTCCAAGCAGCACTCTCCATGGTCTGCTATACTTCGAAACGCAGCGCTCACCATAGCCTGCGTACTCCCCAAACGTAACGCTGTCCGTTGCCAGACCTGGAGCACGTTAGTATAGTACACTGGGAATAACTATATAAACTACGTATGGGTGGTAAGATTCGTTCCGTACACCAAGCAAGTCGCAAACAAGCACAGAACGCCCTTCGACGTGCGATCCGTTTATTCCGATCGCACCCAAGACTTCTGTCTCTTCTGCCACCGTTTCCGAAAGACCCTGTGCAAACGACTTTTTCTACAAGCACATCTCGAGAAGTGGATTACTGCAATGTCGTTGACTGCGTCTGCCAGGTCTACCTCCGGGACAACACTCCCGTAGAGTTTAACGGAGACGTACTCTACAAGACCCAAGGCACCACGTCCACGACGTCTGCCGAAGGGTACCGAAGACCACCAAAGACGTCTGGGCCTCCCAAACCTGTCAATATTCTCTAATCACCACCGTTCAAGTTATTATTGGACTTCAGAAATCAAGTCCGAAGCCTTCCGAAGGGTTTCAAAGACAACCGAAGACTTCAGAATCCTCTATACTTGTAAATATTGTAAATTAGTAGTTTTTAATTTCAAATCATAGCTCTTTGTGACTTAACGTTGTACCAAAAAAAAAGAAACAAAACCTTCCGAAGAGTTCCGAAGACAACCAAAGACTTCTAAACCTTCTATACTTGTAAATATTGTAAATTAGTAGTTTTTAATTTTAAATCATAACTCTTTGTGATAACACGAAACCTTCCGAAGAGTTCCAAAGACCACCGAAGCCGCTTTCACCGCCTTCAAGCTATATAGACATTCATTTTATAAGTGTTTAAGTTTATTTTGGTTTCACAAGCAAGCATCAAGCCTTCCGAAGAGTTCCGAAGACTTCCGAGCTACTTCAACAATTAAAATTCATTCAATTTTAACGAATTCCCTTTATTTTATGTATTTATAAACTTATAATTATTTTGGTTGTTATAATTATTAAACAAATAATCAAGCCAAGCCTACTTGCTTTCAGACACCTCCCACTCGAACGATAACAATATATTCTTGCCAACTAACCACTTTCTTTACATTTTTAATAATGACGTTTCCTCCGGTGCCCTTTATATATTTGCTATACGGCTTTATATCCCTAACATTAGTTCTAATTAGAACGTATGCTTCGTCTGCCTTTCCTATTTCCATCTTAGTTTGTACCTCTTTACACTTTTCATCAATCCATTGCTCTTTAGCTTTCCTGCATTTGCGAATAAATTCTCATTCTATGGTTTTGTATCTGTTTGTATTTTCGCCTTTCATCTATTATATTTAGAATATCCTTTGTTACCCATGGCTTTGTATTTTCTTTTTGTTTATATCCCAGAATATCCCTGATTGCCATATTTCAGTAAATAGTTTGACTTTCTCTCAAATCTTTTGTGGATATCTTTATCTTTTAATTTCTCAAAGTCAAAGTGCCCTTATCACTTACTTTTTTTCAAATTTTTAAATTATATACAACTTCATAATTACTATGTTGTGGTCAGTGTCTATATCTGCTTCTGGGTACCTTCTACATTCTTTATTTATATTTATTCCGTTGTCGAACAAGAATGCAATCTATTTGACATTTCCCTGTTTCCTGGCATCCTTCACATGCATCGTCTTCTGGCATGATGTCGAAGTAACGTGCTTGTAATGATTAAATTGTTTTTGTCGCAAAATTCTAGCAGCCTATTTCCCCTGTCATTCCCGTGTCTAAATCAAATAAACTTACTTACGCTCTTTTCCTAGCACCAACTACCACAGCATTAAAATTTCTTGTAATTATTAGATTTTCATGTCCTTCTACAAATCTTAGTATGTCTTCGATATCTTTGTAGATCACTTCTACCTACAAATCACTGCAGCTAGAGGTGGTCATGTATACTTGTATACTTGTATTATTACTGTATTACATTCAGGAAATTCTTAACTATCAAACACATGCCTAAATGAGGAACCAGAAAGTATCAAATGCAGACTAGTAGATCAAATCAAAAGACTAATAAGGTTGATTGCCTAACTGAGCTATTACAAACTTGAAATAATAAAAGTTTAACGAATTGGTATATTTAAATAAGTAGAAACTGAAATGATCTTTAAACCAAGGAGGCAAAAAATTTATAAGTACGAAATCGAACGTAACAATTTACAGAAATTGAAAGAAACCAAAACCATTGTAGATCCTTCAAACAGACAGAAACCCATAAACCAATATAAAATTTAAGGTGTAGTGACCAACCAATAACGTGCATATCGATATTAAATAGAAACTGTGGAAATACATATAGTCATTCTCACGCAACCAAATATCCGTGATGTCGACAATAAAACAGTTCAAGTCGTACAAACCGTGTAAACAAGAAATATCCGGCAATTTTCTAAAATATAACTTATAAATACCGACATTGCGTAATCGAGAGGACCATCCAGCTCTATTATTTCAAGCTTTTACCTACAGTTAGTCGAGTGACAAGCAGTCATCGTCGGACTGGCTAAAAAGTTGAGTAACTCGTAACGGTAGCTTTGAAACTTAGGTTTATAGTGAAACAAGTTCCCAAACACAAAAGTAATAGCGGATTTATGTGAAAGTGTTCCTGGAGTGAATGCTTTCGCTCCTCACCAGTTGGAGTGGCGGATTACTAAAAATCCTACTTTTGTCCTAATGATAAAGTCGTTTGAGCCTTGTATCTGATCAACAAGCTGCAAGTCGTAGAATTTTGGTTTTCTACTAGCTAGATATTTTTGCTAATGCATATATTATAATTGGTTATATAAAATTTATTGATGTAAATACTTTTACGTTAGTACACGCTTAGTTAAAAGCGTACTGTGAATAGGAAATTTTAATACAGACAAGTACCACAACTGCATTTACATAAATTTATGTGTACTAGTTAAATTGGTTGGATAAACATAATTGAATAAATTTAAGATGTTTCTTTTCTTTTAGATACGCGCATACTTGGCTAATTAGGGATAGAGCTTAGTTTATTTATTTCGTTGCGTTTGTTAAATGCTGCGATATTCATGTTTGGATAATATAGGTTAAATGAACCACTTGGAGTTTTATTATTGTTAGTGTTTATATTAAATTAGTAAGTGAGAAAAAGTGTACACAAGGCTGAAACATATATTTATGTATTTAAATATACTTGGTGGATGTGAGTTGGGCGCCAGCGAAACAAAAATGGTTGCTCCAATGAAACAACAATTGGGCGCAAGTGCTATATTACCTGCCAACCTACTATACTAACGACTAGTTTGGGTTTCAATTCACGGGAGAACATAAGTTTGGGCTTGTGTTGAATACGGCAATTCAAAATTTCAGAGCGCCATTACATCTTTAAGCATGAATAAAAATCAATTTATCTAAGAGGTGATGGAGAAACCGTTTAATAATTAACTCAAAATCTATAAATAAATTATCAAAAATTTACTACAAATATTTTCTAAATCAGTCTGAGTACTAACGTACCACAGCTTGTTGTCAGCGTTGACTATAAAAAGTCACATTATTAAGTTTATCATTGGAGACACTAGACGTTCCATAACACAAAGTATAAAATTGGTCCATTTTACCTTATTACTGTTACTCTTTTAATTAGATTAAGCTTCCTAAATTATTTCATATATTCTGTTCAGGTATAAATAAACATTATAATAATAATAAAGTCAAAGTTGTTAATTACAAGTTAACGGTTTAATTGTCAAATCCACCTTTTGATTCTTAGATCCAAGTTCATTGTACGTTTACTCTCATTTAAAACCAATTTTAAAATTACAACAATATTTATTTAAATAAGAGCCAAACATAAGTACTGCTATTTGTTCATATGTGTTCAATTTCTCTAAAATCTGTTAACTAAGAAACAAATACTTCATATAGAATTATTGAGATAAAGATTGATAATAAACAAGTTATAGTATAAAAGGTACCATAGGCTGAAATTATTAGTTTTTTTTGAACAAAGCAAATATGTTTTTCACTTATGACAATCAAGATAAATTATGTGTTTGCATAATCTCTAAGTACAAAAGGGTTTCTATTAAAAACAAAGCTAATGTTTTCAATTTTACAGTTAAAACCAGAGGACTTTGAAATGTAGTACTACAAATGCATGATGAAGATATCATGGACAAACAAAGTTCAGAACAAAGAGGTTATAAAAATAGTAGGGAAAGAAAAATATGTAAAAAAAAGGAACAAATATAAGAGAGATAGGATATGAGACATGCTGTAAGGCATGCCGGAATAATGTGGGCTATAGCTGAAGCAGGAAAAGGAGAAAAGGAGAGGTAGAGGTAAACCTAGATTAGAATATTGCACACATATAGTAAAATATGAAAGCTGTCGAAATTTTAACGAAATGTATAGATTAGCTCAGAATAAAAAACAACGGAAATACGCGTCTAACCAGTTCCAGAACCTAATTATGACAGAGAAATTACCAATATAACGATTATTAAACCATTCCTTTATTATATTCAAGACAACCCCCTCACCATTTGTAATGACCAAAACTTCCAAAACAGGTATATTAAATTTTAGATGGCTCACCTTGAAAACCTACTTCATAACCAACAAAATTTTTAGGTATTTATCGAAACTATGCAGTACGATTTTGAAGACAAATCATCATATTTTCTACTATTTATTCAATGTCAACTACAAACTATATCCGACTGTCTGATAGCATGTCTTCAAGAAAAATGGCTACACATATTTCTGAATGTTATAAAGTTGCTTTCTCTATCAGTACGGCCGCGTTATCTCCATGCGTGTGTCTACATGCGGCTTTAATTTCAACCAACAGAGACTTTGAAAGACTTAGACTCATATGACAAATAACAAACAAATGTTATAAGGCAGCTGCATTTAAATACTACTTAAAAAGGACAAAATTTAAAGAATGTTAAATCTAGATCTATTAATTTCACCGAGAATTGAATACGTTACAACGCACCATCAACCTGTTTGCAAAAAAAAAGCCATTTAAATCGTCTTTTAAACCACCCCTTACCTAACGAGACTGAACAATTAGGTGGGTTGGCTCACAACGACTTCGTATTGGACAGAA
The DNA here is from genome assembly GCA_036346225.1 of Platerodrilus igneus. NCBI lineage: Eukaryota > Metazoa > Arthropoda > Insecta > Coleoptera > Lycidae > Platerodrilus > Platerodrilus igneus. The sequence continues at coordinate 2,501,567 of JARFIW010001018.1, forward strand.
AGTTCAAAGACCTTTCTAGGAAGGTTAATCAAAATTGTTAAAATTTGTATGCCTTTCAAAAGATTTGCATTTGCTTTTGTAGAACCAACCCCTCACCACTGAAAGCTAGCCGGAGCATTATTTACTGTCGTGCCTCTTTTGTAGAGTAAAATTTAATTCAAGTACTAGCGTCAATTGAGCAGGTGGCAACGTATAACAAAGTTTGTGCAAAATCTATTAATTCACATTATAACAAGCATTTTTCACACAAATAACAGGTTTTTATTCGAATACGGTATACTGCATCGTATCGTGTAGACTATACTGTAAGTACCGGAAGGGCGTATTATTAACTTTTTTCTAAAAATAAAATGTATTTTGCAACCTTTAAACTCATAATCTTCGTATAGGTTACTGTCAAAAGTAAAATAATAGTGGAATATATATATATATATATATATATATATATATATATATATCTATATATTGTAGTGGATTTAAAGGGTTAAATTTGGGAATAAACAATGCAATTTCAAACACCCTGTATAGAGGAAACAACCATAATCTACGTGCGAAACTTATTTCATTCATTCAATTTAAAGTAACAAGTATTACCATAATTTGATAATTAGGGATTAAAAATTCGTAGGTTCGTAAAGAAAATAAATTGTATAAGCCAATGGAAATTATTAATTAATTTAATTCAGTTTAATTCAAAGGGTTATAACGTCAGAAAACGCACAAAAGCATGAAAAATCGATAATTCCAAGGTGAAACGCGTTACTAACAAACAAACAGACGTCGAATATAGGAAATACCTTGAACCGCAAACTCCTAGAAATGTTATTTTAAAACGATCGTTAATTGAACACCTGCATGTTTTGAAAGGTATTTTGGAGCATAACAAGCGAGTTTTAAAGAATATTGGTCAATCGACAGTCGCAAAGCACGTATACAACCACACGTGGAGTAAATAGCACGCGGACAGTAATATCGATTTTCTACCACTCAAACAAGGTTAGAAGGAAACATTTAATATGCATAAGAAAAGAATAGAGTTAATACAAGCGGGGTTTTAAGACGTCATTGAAATATATCATTGGTCTAAATAGTTAGTTGTACAATAGACGAGCACGGGACAGATGAATGGGGGTTTTTCGGAAAATAGCGTAGCGACGAGCTAAATTTCGGGGAGTTCGAAAACGGCTATACAAAATTTGAAGAAAGAGTTAGTTCAATTAAATATTTCGCGTTAAGAGGGTTGGAGAAGTTACATTTTGGATCGTATAAATATGAAAGGGGAGTTATTAAGTTTCTCTTTGACTTCTTTAATTTGCATCGCTTACGACGTACAAAAATCTACTAACGAGCTTGTAAGTATTAAAATTTATAAATTAAATAGTACAGTGTTAGATGGTTGTGGCTTTATACTTTGAACGCGGATAGTGTCGAGTTTATTTATATTTAACTAAGGTACAACGTATACTGTAACAAGCTCGTAACGTAAAGTAAATTAAATTATGCAATAATAACAAGTGTACCATACTTGGATTTGGTTATTGAGATGGATCTTGAATGAGTAGCATGCAGCGCAACGTAGATGGTGTTCATCTATAAATAGTTGGAGGCGGAAAGCAGCGCATTACCACTAGGCCGAGGGTTCAGGAACTTAATACATCGTCAACGGAGTTGGAATCTTCAAGTTTCCAGGAAACGCATCAGAATTTGCCGTTTTTTATAAACTGTGGAAATTATTTGTGATATGTGAAAGTGAATTTGATGGTATTTTTCGTTATTTTGCGTATTGAAAATAATGCATATAACTAACTTTTATTATGGTATTTGAATATAAATCTAAAGGTGTACGTAAAGCTTATTAACGTTCCTCATAAAGTTAATTTTTATTGTTAAGAGTACATGGGTTCTTTTTGTGTTTGTAGTAAGAGTATACAAAGTAGAAAGCATACATTAGAATATATATATATATATATATATATATATATATATATATATATAAACAAGTTATTTGCAGTCCGCAATAAGAAATATTATATAAAATAAGATTATTATTTTCACAAGAATTTGTTTTATAGATACATCTTATTTTATATATATATATATATATATATATATATATATATATATATATATATACAGTGTGTCTACTTAAGTTGGCGGCATATGGAAAACTTTCTTATTTTTGGTTTTAGGAAAAAAGTTACTCTTTATAAAAAGTTCTGCTTGTTCTGAAATCTAAAATAAAACCTTCACATTTCAAAATTTATTAGTCATATACAAGGTTTATCAATAAATATGAATTTGGCGCAAGAGTAAAGTACCTTTATTTTTGATAATTTTGAAAATTGTTATTATGAAATGTTGTTCAGAATCAAAAACCACGTTCAAATATGCAAAATATCCATCGATTATAAAAAAAATTTTTTTAAATTTTTTTAAAATAAAAAATTTATTTAAGCTTATGTGTTATTTCATTTAATCTAAGATGCACTGATAAGAACTGTCCATGAAATGTAATTTCTCAGCATTTCGAAAGACTTTCTTTAATATTAACAATAGTTTAATAATAATGTAATAGTTTTTGTTACACATACAGATCTTATTATTCAGTCCCTCAATTAACTACCGCCAACATATTCGCCTTCTCTATAAATACAGGTAATCGTTCTATCTCGAAACTATGTCAATACTCTTCTAATCACAGTCGGCGTTGTACTCTGAACGGTTTTTTTAATGGTTCGTTCTAAATGGACAACATCTGTGAATGGCCCTTGGAGATACACCTCTTTCAAGTAGCCCCACAAAAAAAAGTCGAGTGGGATCAAAGCTGGAATGTGAGGTGGTCAACGAATTTTCAAAAACCGATGCACAACTCTTCCATTAAAACAATTTTCAAGATATTGCCTTACATTTAACCTGCTATGGCATGGGGTACCATCCTGCTGGAACCATATCTTTTGACGTTCAAGTAGGGGTAGATCATTATGAAAATCATCTAGTTCTTTTTGTAGAAAGAGAAAATAACGGTCTGCATTAAAAGACTCTCGAAAAAAGAAAGGTAGTTAATTGAGGGACGGAATAATAAGATTCGTATGTGTAACAAAAACTATTACATTATTATTAAACTACTGTTATTATTAAAGAAAGTCTTTCGAAATGCTGAGAAATTACATTTCATGGACAGTTCTTGTCAGTGCATGTTAGATTAAATGAAATAACATTTAAGCTTAAATAAATTTTTATTTTAGAAAAGTTAAAAATTTTTTTATAATCGATGGATATTTTGCATATTTGAACGTGGTTTTTGATTTTGAACAACATTTCATAGTAACATTTTTCGAAATTATCAAAAATAAAGGTACTTTACTCTTGCGTCAAATTCATATTTATTGATAAACCTCGTATATGACTAATAAATTTAGCTATTTGAAGGTTTTATTTTAGGTTTCAGAACAAGCAGAACTTTTTATAAAGAGTGACTTTTTTTCCTAAAACTAAAAATAAAAAAGTTTTCCATATGCCGCCAACTTAAGTAGACACACTGTATATATATATATATATATATATATATATATATATATTGTTATGTAAAGGGGGGGGTACAAGGCTTCTAAGAGTAGATTTGTGTTAAAAAGGGTGTATGCCAAACGACATAATTCATATATAAGATCCAGTAATTCAAAAACTATATTTTGCTGTACTTTACATATGCTAAAGTATGTACCATTTAGTTTGAAACGCATGTGCCAAAGGTAAACAAAATGACTTTATGACGTTGATACAATGCACGGTACTTGAGGTTTTATACTGAGTGGATATTTTATAAGCCATTGAAAGTACATTTGCCGTCTGAAAACCGGACGCGTCTATGGATATCTACAATCAACCAAGCGTCCAGGGCTTGTGTAAATATTTTGGCTTTTCATTTAAATAGAATCAACTTTGGACGAATTGTAAAATCAAAATTATAAGTGAATAGAAATATAAAATATTATTGGAGAATTGTGAAGTGTTTAGGACCAATGGTAGAAATTATAAATGTATATAAAGACTATAGTGAAGGTATTTTGGACACTAGAGTAAAGACGAATTGTTATTGGATATTGTATGCGTTTAAAAATGTAATTAAGTAAGCTGATGTTGTTATGCTTATTGCTTAGCGAAGTAAATAAGGGAATTCTTTTTCGATTATATTCAGTATAAAGACGTGTTTTGCAAACCTGCGTTAAAAGTTGTATAATAATTTGATGAAATAAATGTTTCTTGAGTTAAATAGTCTGATTTAATCAAGTGAAAGTACAAGAAGCATCGGTAGTATAAAAGTGACGAGTATAGAAAAATATTTAGAGTGGTTAATAGTGCGACGGGAAAGCGACGATTTAGATAGGTTTGAACGAGATTGGTATTGGATTTGGGACGATTGGTTAAACGGCAGCATAGGAGATTCGAGTGGATATACAAAGCGACGGCGAAGCAGCGACGATATTGATAATTTTGGAGTGATTTGGATAGATTAAAGGCAGTAGGACATAGTGTGGATATTGAAGGAATAGCAGGGCATAGTTTGAATTGGAATAGGACGGCAGGATAGATTGGAGATTGGATACGGAAAGGCGAAAGGATTGATTGGGGCACGAAAAAGGAAAACAGGAGAGCAGCATATTATAAGGAAGAATTAACGCAGGGGAAGTAGATACAACGGTTTATTCAAAATTCTAAAATTAGGGTAAATTATTTCAGATTTGGGGTCAGCAAAATTGTTAAGAACACCTGGAGGCGATACGCAAGTGAACATCGATTGTGAATCCTTGTGAAGGTGCGTACGGTGAATACGATTTTGAGCCAGCAACATTTAAAGAAGGCATTCCGCGCAGTATAATTCAGGTAAGTACCGTGTAATATCTTAAAACGTCAAAATTAAAGTCAGAAATAGTATACATAAATTAATTTGGCACCAAGCAACATTGATCATTAAAATTTGGCATATACAGTAAATAATTCCATATTAAAAAGGTAGTAAAACAAACGAGTGTGCAGTTTGGTTGGACAGTGCACATCTACTCACGATTGAACTCACGGTGAGTAGGTGAACACCCTGAGATAAAGGTTTCATATGGTCGAGGCATAAAATATAGTGAACAGTAAATAGATAACCAACCAAACTTTGCTAAAAGCACATCATATAGAAGTCATATTATTGAATACTAAAAAGTAGGGGCGACGACAAAAGTCGTGTATCAGAATTTATAATATATATATATATATATATATATATATATATATATATATATATAGAGAGAGAGAAGAATAATCCACAATTGGAATGCAAATGAATGCTTAATATATATTAATAGTTATTAAGATGAAATGAAAACCCAACTTTGTATTTAAAGTTGAATTACCATTTCAAATCGAACTAGTAATTGAAAACCACTAAAAGAACGGCTACAGCAGGACTTGAACCTGCAACCTCTGATTTTCCGGATCAGTGCTCTAACCAATTGAGCTATCTAGCCTAATTGTTTAGATGATGTTATACTTAATACTACTGAAGCTTGACTCTTGTATATATATATATATATATATATATATATATATATATATAAATTTGTTAATATTGACTGCACTATATATTTTAGATTGATGAGATATTGGGGTATCAGTCGGGTCTTTTGTTGAAATAAAACTTCTTCTATACTAATTCGAGCTTTCGAAAATTATTATTTTCTTCTTCAGGAAAACTATAAGTACAAACTTAGAGTAATTAACAATTATAGATTACTTACGAATAATGAAGTTTTTATAAATTAGGATTAAAATGTAGCATCTAAAATTAATTTGAATTTGTATAAATTGAATTTGACATATTTTGATTGAAGACAACTGTAAGTGTATTTTAGGTAATAATAAAATTAAATTTTGTATCTCTTGTACGGTGAATTGTAAAGTATTCTGTTTGAAAAGATGTCAGGTGTTGGTGTGTCTTTTGTATTTATTAGATTTTTTAATAACGGTCAGAAGATATGAGTAAATGTTGTTGAGATTTTGTGTGTCTGTTTTCTTATTCAAGGGTGTTTTTTGTAAAAAAATAGCGATCATTTCTAAAAATAATCGTTTTTTGTAGTTTATTTCATTCAACCTACATCTCACTACCCCACATAGATAAACTTACTGGTAAATTAAAACAACTCTTCAAAAACCTAAACAATATCAAATTTTCAATAAAACCTACATTAACTTTAAACAGAGCATTATACACAAACTTAAAAGATGTAACTACAAAACAACGAAAATCGGGAATTGTGTATTGTATACCTTGCCAGGGCTGCGATGGAAAATACATAGGACACACTTCCACATGGCTCTCAACCAGAATAGCCTCACATAAAAGCAACTGCAGACACAACAATAAAACATGTGCACTTTCCTCCCATGCCATCGAAACAGGTCATAAAATTAATTATAATGATACCAGTATAATCTTCAATGAAATAAACTACAAAAAACGATTATTTTTAGAAATGATCGCTATTTTTTTACAAAAAACACCCTTGAATAAGAAAACAGACACACAAAATCTCAACAACATTTACTCATATCTTCTGACCGTTATTAAAAAATCTAATAAATACAAAAGACACACCAACACCTGACATCTTTTCAAACAGAATACTTTACAATTCACCGTACAAGAGATACAAAATTTAATTTTATTATTACCTAAGATACACTTACAGTTGTCTTCAATCAAAATATGTCAAATTCAATTTATACAAATTCAAATTAATTTTAGATGCTACGTTTTAATCCTAATTTATAAAAACTTCATTATTCGTAAGTAATCTATAATTGTTAATTACTCTAAGTTTGTACTTATAGTTTTCCTGAAGAAGAAAATAATAATTTTCGAAAGCTCGAATTAGTACAGAAGAAGTTTTATTTCAACAAAAGACCCGACTGATACCCCAATATCTCATCAATCTAAAATATATATTACTCATATTTGGACCAGGGTAGAAAATTAAATAATCACATCAAATAATTTTAATCACCGTGTATAAGGAATTTTATTAAATAATACGCTTTATTAAAACCGTGAAGCATAAAAATTTATTAGTTTCATTAAACATAAGAGATTTAAATCATGTACAAGACGCTTTATATCAAAAGAAACAGTATTAACAAGCTCTACGGGTAATGTAATTATTCCTAAACAAATGGAAATTACGTGCAAAATTTATATTAATTAACCCTATTTTAAGTAACCGGTAGTAAAACAAAGTGTACACATAATAATTAATATTTAACTTGTATTCGCTAAAAATGAAAGGATAGAAGTCAATTTTAATTGGAGTTAATTAAACCATTATTAATAATAAGCATAAAAGTCTGTGAAAACCCAAGATTATAATACCAGAAAATAAAGCTCTGAGAATTAATATTATTTAGAACACCTGCGTAGTTTAAATATCACGTACGGCAAAAATTGTGTAGATAACAAATGGTTTCAAAGAATCTTGAAGAAACCGTGGCTTAATATTCACGTGAAGGTGCGATACGGGGTTATTTAACCCAGATAGTCCACATGGACTAAAATATAATCGATAATAAAGAATATCAATTTGCACCAATACGAACAGGTTAGAAAAGGAAAGAGAAAATGCGTCAAGCAAAGACACATATAGTAAAAGGCGTGATTTAAGCAACATCACGAGGGTCACAATTGGTTGAAAATAGGATGCAAATATCAGAGGTAGAAACAACGATTTCTGTACAAAATTAATTAGCTTTTCTCGGACATGTTTGCGTGCCGTGTGAGAATTTCTGAGTTTTAAATGGGGTGAGTGAAAAATTCGTAAAAACCGACGCGCGAGCGACGGACTGGGAACATGGCATGAGAAATTCTTTAGAATTACCCGTTTTGGGGAACAGACCGACAGACAGGCTTTTGCTATATATACCGAGGTGAATATAAACAAGCTCTCTTAGACTTTTGACTATTCGATGCGTTAAAAGCTCTTACATCTGCGACTTGATTCAAGATGTTAAACAGTGCATTTTAGTTTGATAAAATAATTTAAAGTTTGCTCGTATATTTTAGTGATTCAAAATAGTTTGTTATTTACGTGCTAACATGAATGTACTTCAGTGCACTTAGATACAAGGTAATAAAATTTAGTATCACTGTACCAATTAGCAAAATTTACAACGACAAATGTATACACAAAAGTAGGCAGTTTTGGCGTATATTGGTGAAAGACGCATGAATTTCTTTGCTATTTTTCGGGGTGTTAATAATTAAATGGTTCAAATACGTGTCTGGATCCACAAAACAAGGGTCAGATATACACAGATGAGTTCCGGAAAAGCCCAGAAACAACTTTAAATAAATGGTGATGGAGAAAATTTTAAAAGCGTTGAGAATTAGAAGCCGTAAATATAATCCTGTTGGAATGGTGTGATTAACTAAAGGGACGATGTACATTGAAGCTACGAGGACAGTAACCTTCAGGTAAATTATACTATTTTGTTTGACATTTTGTGTGTGTTGAATAACTTTATAATTGATTTACTTTAAATGGACATTAGTGAAATTGTACTAACCATAAAATTTTAATTTTAAGATGAAATTTGCTTGTTTAAGTAGAAAGGGTATTTAGTATTGATGTTCGGGAATATGATGAAAATATGGGTATGTCTTTGAGCTCAATTAGACGAACCTGGTTAATTAACGTAAAGGGTGGTAGATGCTCCTTTATACTCAGACTCCGGTCTGCTTATATTGTTATATTAATTAGTAGGCATCCAACAAGGACTTTAATTCTGGATGCACGTTAAAGTGATAATAAAATTAATCTTGAAATTCTTTTAAAACTGAATTTTATGCTGAAATTTAATTTGAAAATTTAATGTATTCTGAATATTGATGTAAATAGAGTTAACGTTGATGTTTGTGGTAGGAATGTGTTGTTTAATTTTATGAATGAGGAGGTTTATAAAATTAGGTGAGCAGCCGAGGCGAAAACAGGATCACAGCAGTTCATGACGCCCAATTGGTGGGACTAGAATTTTTTTGTTGAAAGGACCCAGTTCCCGCATTCACAGGAGGATATCACAACAATATATATATATATATATATATATATATATATATATATAATATATTACTGTGCACGGCGCAAACGCTTGAGGATTTAATAGCTAGAATCCAAACAGCAATTACAAGCACGAACAATAGAAAAAGCACTTCGTAATGTTAAAAAACGATGTGAGCTGTGCCTTCAACAAAATGGTGGGCATTTTGAGCACCTTATGAAGCGATATTATGTCTAAAATTTTTAACATAATTTATTTTTGATATTTTTGTTATGTCATGCATAAGTATTTTATTATTTAATACCAAGTTGCGTATTTCATAAAGACAAAATTTTTTCAAAAATTTTTATGTTGAACATGTACACTGTAGTGTAAAAACAAATAAGTTTATCTTATTCTTCTTTTAAAATAATGTAAAAAACATCTACAACGTTTTACTGAATTCTATCACAATAAATGAACCACGAAGCAAAACAAAAAACGATCAAAATTTCGTTATTTTGGTATAACGCTTTTGCTACACCCTGTATGTTAATTATCTCTTCACGGCTGAACTCTGCATTAAAAACTGCACTACTTTCCCTATTTAACCTTTTTTCTAATGTCACAAATAACAGAGTTACCCATACAACGTGTAGGAAATAAGGCACCCTGTATATGTTCAAAATTTGGAATAACTATACAAGGTAACACAATACGTCACAGTAAATCCTAATAAGGTTAATTTTCAGCATACCTTTTTGGCTTTCCTGAGAATAAGTTAATTTTTGTTGTCAGTCTGATTCTTAACCCTCGATATAAAGCATAGCATCGATTTCAAAACCAGCTTGCAAAAAGTAAAAAAATAATAAATATTAATAAATATAATAACTTACAATTTGTCCAATGCTCTCCACAGTCTCATCACTGTCAAACGTTAACGTATACAAGTCCAAAAGATAAATGGTATCTTTCTTGTAATCCCTTTTCCGTTTTAGTGATGTCATTTTGTTTTCCATTCTTAGCTCACAATTACTATTTATTGTTAACAACTAAAGCAAACACATTAATGGAACACTTAGATTAGTAGTTCTATCACACTGATTTCCATTTCCTGCGTGGTAAGACCGAAATTCATGATGTTATTACACTCTCTGTTGTTATTCTAATGGCTATGAGAGTTATAATGTTATTAATTTTATTCCATTTCAAGAGTACGTACCGTTACAAATGTACCATTATTATTAGCTTTATGTTTTACGTGCCACTTCTTTCTCACATAAAAAAACATAAAGCAATTGTTTAAACCTTAAGTGTTTGGAAGATATGTATTGTACAATAAATTCTGCATAACTAGGTAAATTTTAACCATCCTTGCCCATCTAGTAGAACATAGAAAGTTGAACGAATGTTGTGGCTCAGTAATTCGCTTAATGCGCAACTGCTATCTATTTTTTGCGTAATGTGAGAAAATATTTACCTTCTTAATAAAATCTGCATGTAATTGTGCCATTTTAATACGTTGACAGAGTGGATCTTTGTCTTCAAGATGATATTCAGGCATCATTTTCTGTTTTCACCGAAAAAAGTTATTGCTAAAAGCACGAGCGGTTTAAAAATTACGTGATCTCATTAAATATTAGTGAAGTGCACCTTGTTGGTATACTTGATTGCTGATAACGGTTCTATCAATAATTCTGTCATCTACGATAAGATATTATTAATATATTAACAAGGAAAAGCCCGCTGATTTAAAATGATATCTTATTAATTTATTTCATAACTGTAAGGAAACATAATTTTACATCGCGGTTGGGTTTGAACTGCTGAAAAAGATATCGTGTTATTTTGAAATACTGAGGATATCCTTTTCCACCTATTTGAAATATTTAATAAGACGTAATGTTGTAATAAAAAAAAATCGTTCTTTTTACATAAAACCTTAGATGTTACAATGATAAAATTGTGCGTGAGAAGTGTTGAAAAACCGTGTTAAGCATTTGGGATAGATGAGAACCGATAAAGACTCAGACTCACAAATAGCAGAAACCAGAGTGTTGGCAATCGAATTTCATGCACTTTATAGTGTTCGCTAATGAAATGATTAACCAGGCACCGGGGCGGAATGGAATTTTAGAAGTTGGAGGTAATTCTTTACAGTTGCTATTTATTAATGCAGTTATCAGTAGATTAGAAAATATACATGATTTATTTTCACAAAGTTTTAAACGCAGAACGTACTTGATAAGCTTAGAGATAAACTGGGGAAATTATATTAATATGTTGGGAAATTACTATTTTTTAGAAGCAATACATTCCCGGACGACAACGCAAACTGTTGGTCGAGGTGCTAGCCTCAGCCAACAAGTATTGAGACTTACTACGAGGTGCACATACTATTTTTTCAGAAATCGTTTTCAATATTTTTAAAAATCTAAGAACTATTAGTGCATCAGTTTGTGAAAGGATGCCGTTACATTTTTGCATTAAAATCTAATTGCTAATGAAATCGTTTCCTTGACAATCAAGACAAACAAACGCAGTTTATTTATTGTGATAAAAGTCGAACTTAGTATTTCTTGCAAGTGCAAATATTGAAACATCAATAAAAAGTAAAATGGACAGTGATGAAGATGCTGACGTGCTTTGGACATTACCAGACTTGGTAGACGCTGTTAAAAATGTAGTATTACACCTATTGCCTAGTAAAGCCAAAGAAAAATATGAATTCGCTTACAAACGTTTTAAAGGCGTTTGCGGCAAAAACCATACGATATCTCGATACGAAAATGTAATGATTGTATACTTTTCCAAATTATCTAGCAAGTTTAAGGTGGTCAAATTATTCTATGCTGAAAGAAACCCTGTAACATACCAAGCAAAAGGCCCCCTCGCCAATTAAGTAACATGTCATTTTGTTCAGTTTTTCACGCCGATTCCAAATATAAAATTAGTTTTTGCTACTAGCGAGGTTTTATTTTTTAGCTCTTCGGCATAGTTTGAACTGTCCTTAGTCACAGACCCCTTGGGATCTTCACTGTAACCACTAAAAAGTTTATTACTATCGCTCGAAATGATTCTGCCAAAGGAAATGTTGTCTTGTCTGACATGATAGATGTAGCTAAAATGATGGCAACGTGTAATGCTGAACGAAAACTTTCGGTTTGCAGTTAGTAAACCCGGATCGATGATGCTTGTTGCAGTGCTGTGAAGATTTTGTTTGCTCCTGTTCGTGTATCTGATGTTGGCAAGGAAGCAAATCTGATTACAGCCGTTGCTCTACCCGTTTCTATGTCTTAGTCTACTGCTGTCGGAAAAGAAGCAAGTCCTAACGCAGCTAAAACTCGCCTTCGGGTTTATCTTTTTGTTGATTGTAGCAATTAAGTTTAACCGCTACCGCTTATGAGTTTTATTCTCTTACACGACCTGTTCCAGACACACTACTATCACGCATGTAGGTGGCCGTAGTGCATTCCGACGGTATTCTGCTGGTGATCATGAAAATCACGTAACTAATTTTTTTTCCAATTTATTCATAGACGGTTGCATGGCTATGAGAACCAAGTTTCAACATGGTAATTTTGATTGCAATTTTTTTTTGTGTGTAATACTGACAAAGAAGTCCTTCGGGATAATTCGTCCTATATGAATTAATAATTCCGCTGCGTGTTGATTTTTATTTTCGTTATTTTATTTGCTTATACTACATGTCTCTTTTGCGCAATTATAGCTTGTAAATAAAATACTTGGATGCCGCCTGCTTTTTCTTAAGAAAATTTGGCACACCCTAACTCTCCCTACTTTCCGCTTTTGTAGCTATAGTCTATTTACCGTTTTCTTTTTAATATACGTTTCCCCTCTTTTCAACGTAAAATTTTTTAAAGAAGCAGGTGTCTCAGACGATAAACAAGTTTCTTTGGCGATTAAAACTTTGAAGAAAGCTGTTTTAGATTGTGCTTTGATAAAGAAAGAACGATTTACTAGCTTCGAACATTTCAAAACGCTTTGTCTGCAGAGTCGAGAGGTATTCAATAATTTAAAATACGGAGACTATAAGTTGGGGTCGATTTTTGAGTATTTTATGAAAATCGTTAGGGAATGTAAGTTTTTGAATGAGGATTTATCAAAATTTAAGATTATAAAGTTGGTAGCTCCTCACTTCAATTTTGCAACTAAACGGGGATCTTTAATGGTGGTTATAGAACGGTTGTTGAAACAAAAGGGTTTTAAAAAAATTTAGACTAGTTGTATAGTCAGATAGGAATGCCAAATAATCACCGAGGTTATGATGATTTTGTAAAAAGTAGAGATGCCCGCGGTTCTAATAGCGGTAGGAATTAAAAGCAAAATTATAAACAGGAAAACAGAACCGGAAGTAGACGATATGAAACAGACAGGATAGAAAGTAATGTAGAAACGTCTAATTCCAGAGACAAGATTATTCGCAGAGGATAGAAATCAGGATAGGAATGAAGAAAATGGGAATGTAGCAAATGTTTAAATAAGAGATGTTAATTGTATGCAGGTAGTGAAAGAGCAACATGAAGTTAAAAAGGATGAAGTGAGAGAGAATAGTGTAGTGAGAGATACAGTGACCATGTTGTTTACTCAGAATTATGTGAAGTAATTGCAGGAAAGTGAGGAAAGAGAAGGACAATTTAATAATGTTACACCAGTAGTTCAAGATTTTCGTTGAAAATCATGTTAACCCTATTTTAATAGACAGTGGTAGACTTGTCATGTATTTCCCAGGAATTTTTCAAAGAAATTCAAGAGGAAAATCCGCGAATTGTGTCACAGCTTTGAAGAGCAAAGGTAAAAAATTAAGCAACAGGTTTTGCTAAAATTTAAATTGTTAAATTGTGTTTGAGTTTGTTTATGTAGTTGTACCGTTCTTGGCGCGCAATCTAATCTTGAGATGCGATTGGCTAGTGCATTATAAAATTAAAGTTTGTTTAGAATCTCTGACTTTATCGGGTAAATGTAGTGATTCAGTTGTTAAGATAAAATTTCACGAAGAAAAGAGTGAACTCGTAGGAATAAGTATTCCAGAAATTAGAGTACAAAAAGAAGTGGGCTGTCCAGTAAAACTGCAGACGGAAAACAGTCAGTTATATCTGAGGGAAGCAGTTGATCGAGCGGAAATGTTAGAAGATAATCCTAAAGAAAAGTTGTATGAATTGATGTTGGAGTTTTCCCCTAATTTTTCAAATAAGCCAGGAATCATCCAGGAATATTCTTATAAAATTAAAACGAAGAACGAAACCCTGTTCTTCATTAAACCTTATCCGATAACGCAAATGTATCAAACTGAAGTCAGGCGGCAGATCAATCAATTGTTGGAGTGGATGGTTATTTCTGAGCAGCCAACGGAGTTTTTAAGTGTGAAAAAGAAAGACGGGAGTCCAAAAGTATGCGTTGATGCGCGATATCCCAATCGTCAGATGGAAAAGCACCATGTTATTCATCAAACACTTCTGAATTGTTGTATAAAATCCCCGAGGGGCTTTTCTTACCATAGTCGACATGGTAAAGTCATACTGGCACGTCAAACTTTAGGAACCACTTCAAAAATGTACAGAGTCTTTTATTTACGAAAGTTACTTATGTGTTTCGGGTATTGTCGTTTGGGCTGGATACATCATTGGTTAGCTTCATTTGTGTGTTGAGATTTCTGCTGGGCAGTAACACAGACAAATTTGTTATTCCGTACGTTGACGATTTGTTAATTATTTCTGAAAGCCCTGATGCTTATATTCGACACATTAAAGTTGTTTTTGAAAAATTGGCGAAGGCAGCAATTACACTAAAATTGGAGAATTGCTGTTTTGCTAAGAAAGAAATAAAGTTTGTGGGACACGTTGTCACTGAAAGAAGGATCCGCATAACGCCAGAACACGTGCCAGCGATAGTACATTTTTAATGTCCGCGAAATGTTAGACTTATTAGAGGTTTTTTAGGATTGGGGAATTACGATTCTCGTTTTGTGAAAGGTTTCTCGAATTTAACGATTAGTTTAAGCCGCCTATTGAAAAAGTCGTCACCTTCGTTACGGACTGAGCGCAAAGAAGCAGCATTTCTAAAGATTAAAAAAGCTTTGTGTAATATAATCATATTGACTCATCTGGAACCGTCATTGCAATTTTATATTCAGACCGATGCATATATCAGATTAAGGAGTGCCAAGGGGCGCAAGCAGTGGTTTTTTATTCACGGATGCTTCGTGATGCCGAACGTAATTACTCGATTATCGACAAATAAGCGTTATGCATAGTTGCTGTGTTGAAAAATTGGTATGTATTCGCTTTTAGGGCATGAGATCACTATTGTGACCGATCGCAAGGCCCTGGTGTTTATAAACACCTGGCGTCTACTTAATGCTACACTTTAGCAATGGAGTTTGGCTTTATAACAATTTTCGTTGACGTTTGAATATATTCCAGGTTCAGCAAATGTTGTTGCTGATACCTTATCTAGATATACTAAAGACCAGGCTTCTTTAATTGAGAAACCTACGCTCAATACTTTTAAAATAAATGAAGAAATGGAATTATTACTTCCAGTAAAATTCATAATGTAAGATATTTTAGGAAAAGTCAAACTGGGGATGAGTTTTGTAGTATAATAATACAAAAATTGAGCAAAGGTAGTGATTTTAGACGTGTCCCGAAATGGTATATTTTGCATGAGGGTCTGGTATTTAGGAGCAGTAGCGAGATGTTTTCAGAATTTCGGTTGTGTATGCCGACACTAGAGGTAAAGCCTTTGGTGGTTGAAACGTATGTTGATTGGCGGCATTTTAGAGCAAAAAAAGTTATTTAGCTCTGTGTCGCGACTTTTACTGGCCTAAAACGCAGCATGGTATTAAGAAAATTATGGGTACTTGCAATATTTGTCAGAAGGCAAAATTTTAACGGCAGTATAATGGGCAGATGTTTTCAGTTGTCAATAGACCAAATTATACGACCAGTGTGGACTTTCTGGGACCTCATCCTATATCTAGGGGTGGGGTAACCTATTTATTTGTAATCGTCGATGTGTTCAGCAAAAGGGTAGCTTTATTATTGTTTAAGGAGGGCGTCCGGCTCGACCGTAGTTAGATGTTTGATGGATTATTTCGTTAAAGTAGGGAAACCAGCAGTTATACTGTTCAACAATGATTCCCAATTTTGAGCCGTTATTATTTAAATTCGATAAAGGTAGAGAAAATTGCCGTGACTGATACTTCAGTGTATTTCCCTAAAGGAAATATGGTGGAACGGGTTAATCGTGAAATACGGAGGTTGTTGCTCACGTATTGCTACGCCCAACTCCAAAAATGAGCGCATTCTATTCGAATGGTTGAGAACTATTTGAATAATGTAATGCATTCCGGTACGGGATTTACTCCCCTGGAGGTGCATGCCAATAAAGTATTACATATGAATATAGTGGACAAAATTCACTTTCCAGGTAGGCGTCGCAAGCTGAAAAAGGTAAAAAAAAGCACGATGCTTGTAATAAAATTACTCAGTTTGAGGTGGGTGGTAAAATTTTGACGAGAACTCACGATGCGTCATCGGCCGAAAATCGTCAAATTCGTAGAGTTTTCCTTCTTTATAGATGCCCGTGTACTATTAAAACAAAACTTAATAATAATGCTTATGTTGTCGTTGAAGATTCGTCTGGGACATCCTCGGAACGCAAAATATTTATAATATTACACCATAAAAGTTTTCTGTAGATGTTTAGTTCTATGCGAGTTAAGGTTCGGGGCTTGGGAGCGGTTTTTTTAAAAAGACTTCCAGGCTTCTTAACACATTTATTTAATTTTTATACAGAAATTAATGTTGAATTTAGACAATCTTGAAATTATTACTCTAAGTCCGAAACTATTAATTCATTGTACAAAGTGAGTTATCTAACGAACTGTAATGCTACAGCTGAACGATGGATTAACTGCCTGTGAGTGGAGCTCCCGGGCCTTTTATAACATTCCTACCCCCTCACAAGTCTGTGGGAACTTGCAGACCTAATGTCTGCTTACACTTGACTCTATTCATGATACATAGTTGCTATCTTAAAGCTATTCATAACTACATTGTTGCGAGCTTACTTCTGCGTAATCTCGGTACGTGACTGTCTGTGACCACCTGTGACCTGACATCTGCAGTGTCACTTATGCTTGTGCTACAAAGTAGCGCTTCCGTTCCCATGAACGTTAATAAACTGAAATAAATTGTTCTTCATGACATTGTTGCACATTACTTAGCGCATTTTCTAATATTTCTAATAACTTCTTAATTATTAGTTATATATATATATATATATATATATATATATATATATAAAACTAATAATTAAGAAGTTATGCAGTTATGCAGAGATGCAGGTTCAAATCCTGTCCAAGGCCTTATATTTTCCTTCTTTCAATTACTAGCTCGATTTGAAATGATCATTTGGGCTTTGCTTAAAAGTCTAAGTTATTATTTCATCTTATTAATTTCAATACGTTAGTATTTATCAACTTACCTTGTGTAAAAAACTACTTATAATATATATATATATATATATATATATATATATATATATATATATAATAAATGGGGATTACATAACTTGCGTTGCTCGGTGGACTGTAGCCAGCTTCCAAATTCAACAAGCTTGCTAGGCGGTAGTTTTATAGTATTCTTACTTACGTTCTTAATGTTTTTGGTTTGATATTCACTAAATCACATAGCTTTAGTGTGCTTAGCGTTAATAGTGTTTCTTGGTTATTATTAATAGCCATATGCGGATTATAATGTTTTGTAGTTTGTACATATGTGTACATAATTTGTTATTATTTCCTGTACGGGTTTCGGTGTTAGGCAGACACAAAGACATGTAAATTCTGTATTAATTTAGTATGATGGGGGTAATGTAGCAAGTACGCCCTGTAATATTTAAGTTAGGTTTAGGTTGTAGGTACTTGCGCGCGGACTTCCATTCTGAATGGATGGTGTGGTGTCGTGTTGGTAAATTACATTAATTATAATTTTGATATGTTGTTTTATACGCTAGCCGGTGCATTTTTATCATCGAATAAACAAATTGAAGTATTAATAATCGTAGGACACTGCGACAGGCGAAGAAGTCAACAAGAAGCTTGTAATATCTTTAATAATTTATATACTAAGGTCTACTGTAAGTAAATTGGTAAGAAACTTTAATGCAACTGGTGCAGCACAAGATTTGCCCAAACCAGGTCGCACAAAAAATGTAACAACGGAAGACGTTAGATGTTTGCGTCTTGGTAGAAAAAGATTCATACTTGAGTACTAGCCAAATAGCCATTTATCAACGATCTGTTCAAAGAATTTTACATAATAATAAATTTCATTCATACAAAGTAAAATTATTGCAAGCGTTGCTAGATGATGATTTTGACAGACTTGTCGAGTTTGCTGTCACAATTTTGGAAAAATGGTACGATAGACACAATCCAAAATTTTAAAATAATGTAATGTTCTACGACGAGGCAACTTTTTGCATTAATGGAAGTGTAAATAAGCATAATTGTAGATATTGGTCACGTCATAATCCTCGATGAATGCACGAATCCCACACTCAATAGCCAAAAAAGCTTAATGTTTGGGTCGGTATAATAGGCAACAAAATAATTGGACCTTTTTTCAGCAAAGCGAATTCAAATTGTAACGTGCATTTTTTTGTAGCTCAACATTATACGCTTTACTCAATTCGAAAATACATTTCTGTAACTATCATTTCTATTCCTTATATTTATTAACTCGTTTGCGAATAATCTCTTTATATTATATTACGCGATTATCGACTTTTACTCTCCACGATCCGATAGTGTGGTTAGATGATCGCGATTGAAACACATCCTTAGGCGAATGCGTCCTATTATAATGAGTTGGTATTATTTGTTTCTGGTTATCTATAGCAGGTTATTAAAGTAAACACCTGTGAAAAACATCCTTCTTCTTGCGGGATCCTTCGAAAAGTGAGGTGTGTTACGAACTATCTTGGCATACCTCGCGGTTGATATTTATTTTTCTGTACTAAATGCTTCGAAAAATGAAATAAATAAGTGCTCTTTCACTTAAAAAGTACGAGTGTAGTTTTGTGAGTATGTGCTACATTCAACGTAGTTTCAGATAAGTACCTGTTTGATTATTATGTCTTACGTATTGTAGAAGTTGAATTTTGAACTCAAGTATTTTGAACCTAACTTGATGCTGTTATTAATTTGGTCTACCTACGGTTTAATAATATCCGTAGAACGTTTTCTTTAAATTGGTTGTACTCTGCACATCAAGTCATCGAAAACATGTATATCTACTTATACCTTGTTGAGTGAAAATCTCGTACTTTACTTTGAACTTCTACGTAGATAGCACAGACGGAATTTCTAAAGAAAATAATAACCTGTCGAATTAAGCAACGCCGTCGCGTGTTGTGAATGTTAACGTCACTACAATCTGCTGTTCCGTTATCAGATTCTTATTTGGTATTTACTCTTACTAAAGTAGTTGAAAATTTGAGGCGACATTGTTAAACAGATAACATTCGTCAATGTTATATTTTAATTTTCATTTACTTACTGTACTGATATCTTTTCTTAAGTTAACCATCTTTAGCTCCAAACCCGTATCTTATTTAATTTGTAAGCAGTTTAATAATTTAAGAAATACTAAATTCGTGAAAATTATGAATGAAGTAGTAAATTTATGTTAGCTAGGGGTTTTGCTTCTGACCCTCAGTCAGACAAGTTATAACTATTCATTTTGCTGTAAGCGGTACAAACGATAGTACTATCGAGTCCCGTCCCAGTCGGCCGATTAATGTTTTTCTTTTGGGCCATTTCATATGTTCAGATATCGAACTTGTTCTTTGAATTACTGAACAATATTATTAACTCTATTATATTATAAATGCTACTATGCCTAATTTCTGGAAACATTGTGAAAATAATGATAATTGGCAATTTAATAATTGTTACTGATGTATTACAAAAGTCAATTTGTTTTGGTTGAGCATTCTAGATTATTTATTAAAGTGAAATTACTATATATTACTCTTTTATTTGGGGCAGTGGACTACAGGTATAATTATGATTATTTTCTTTATTTTACAAAAAAAAAATAAAAGTAAAAGTTCTACACAAAGTTCTTTGGGAAATTCCCACAGGTATTATGCAGACTAGCGTTATGTATGAATTTGTTTTTCTTATTGATTACTATATTTAAATATAATATATAATTATTTTGTTTGAGCGGATTAATGTTCTGCTATTTGATAAATATCTATTTTTAATTTATGTTTGTGCTAATACTGTACTTTATTTTTCAGCTAGGTAAATTGTTGCGGGTATCCTTATTTTTCTTGCCCCCCCCCACTCTCCGACTCAGGCTAGCTCAGGCACTCCCCCCTCTTCCCCTTGATTTATGACAACCTGATCATTTACTTTGTCATAAAATTTCTGGCGTTCAAATTGGACGTTCACTTTAAAAATACCCGTGGCAAAATGGTCTAGTTTATTTGGATTTGTACAAAACGGTATTATTCCTGAGTTGGCTTGGTTATTGCATAACCCAAGTAGGTATTTTTCAGTCTTTTATTTTAAAAATTTAATTCTTTGTAACTTTTAGACAATAACAATACCCCAAACAATAATGTTTGGTTTCAACAGGATGGAGCTCCACCTCACTATGTTATTCAAGTGTTTCTTAGAAGATGGATTAGAAGACGTGGTTAAATCGAATCCCACACGATCACCCCATATGAATCCTTTAGATTATTTTCTATGAAGTTATTCAAATAACACAGTTTGTAAAAATAAACCTGCTAATATTCAAGAATAAAAATAGAATTGCTGCAGAGATAAGAAGAATAGAGCAGAGAAGGCATGTTGCAAAATGTATTACTTATATAGTTTTAAAAATCGAATGGTTTGTTGTTTGCAAGTGGATGTACAACATTTTGAGCATCTACTATAAATGCTTTTGATTTATGTTTGTTATTCAAATTATTTTAGATGAATTCATTTAGTATAAAATGATCATTTCAACATTTAACATTTAGATGAATTTATTTCTAAAATGTTATTTAGGTATAGGGAGTAATACATAAAAATTATTTAGAATATCGTAAGCAATTTAAAACAATAAAATATACAGGGTGATTCATTTGAAATAACAAAGTTTGCTACAAGGCTTCAGCGCAGTTGCAAGCTATAAAAGTAAACATAGCAATTGTGAATTAATAATGCAGTTAAGTATGAATTTAAACTAATGTAACTAATTTTAGAGCTTTTTAATAAATAAAATGTAAACGAATAAGTTTAAAAATGTCTTTTGATTTATTTTATTATCTATAACTGAATCATAAACGTATTCAAGTTATCAATGAGCTACAATACGTAAAGGAATTAAAACAAACCTTTGAACACCTGTAGTATCAAACACAAAGTACTTGATTTTGATTGATTATATTTGAAGTTTAAACTCCTGCAATTAATTGAATTTTAATAGTACAATTATAATAAACCCGTTTTGTTGAGGTATTATAAATGAGCAGAAACAGTACGATATTAATTTGATAAACAAATCAACATGAAGAAAGTTTCTGTATAAATAAAGTTCACCAATAGAATTGGGTTACTCCCTTCAGAAAATATGTTTTAGGCTTCTATAAATTCTAATTTATGAAGGAATTATTTGACATCATATTCCATTCATAGTCAAAGGTTATAAAAATTCATGTCAGTCTGGTAAAAAGATTAAGCATGATGTCATCTTGGCAATTAAGATTGTTTGATTTCTTTTGTCTATAAAATATAGACTGGCGCGGGTGATCTCATCCAAAACGGGTCACATTAAGTTTTGTGCCGATTCATATTTCATATACAATCCGAAATATGGAAGTTAAAATGATATAGGCGGAAATAGAGATAGCAACATTAAACGAAATCCTATTTTGATCCATCCGTCAGAAGATCGCTAAGATGGCTTCGTGTAGTTTAAAATAAGCAGTTTCTTTTTTAAAAAAGAGACTCCGTTTATAACATCCCGCCTCTCAACAGGTTACTTCGGTAGGGTAAATACCTTGAGTAGAAGCCAAAGGGCATTTGATGATCAGATAATCCCATACCAAGCGGCTCATATCCTTTTTTTAGGAAGATTGGGCCTAAATGGTTCAACTCCTGCGTGAAAATTAAGTTGAGATGTCCAAGAATTAACGGAGGGAAAGAAAATATCTACCGATGGTCATTTAAAAGCAAATCCAAGAGAAAAGACTGATGCTATATCAGTGAAAAGATTAGACCCGTAATGTATTATTCACTAATGTACTTAGAAGTGTGTTTGTGATTAGAACTAGGTTTAGCTAATAGGTTCCCTTTTTGGTTAATAGATTTAGGATATATGGGCTGTCCATTTTTGTATAAGTTGAAACGATGTAAAGAGGCACACTTCATAGAATTAATAAGGTTTTAGTAAATGTTGTAAAGAGTGTATAAATATTCTGTTCATTATTGTAAACTGTATAGTAACATTTTTGCTAAAATAAATTAACTTGCGAATTTTGTTTGAAGCATGATCCAATATTTTAGGTATTATTTAAAACTTACTTTCAGAAATTTTCGTGAAAGTTAGCAGTTATAAATAGATCTACGTGGTTAAATTTGGTTTAGATTTAAAATAATGTATGTTTCAATGAATTTTCATGTATATTTGTAAACCAGAATCACTCTCCTGATCTCAAGATTTTGGGCATTCCTTCCGTTATTCATTTAGGTCTTTTCGCCCGCATCCCTGCGAGATTAGGTGGCGTCCAAGGAACTTCCCGATCGAGACCACATTTTATATTCGATAGCATTTTGGACCCCTCGTCAAACACTTACACCATCTGTCCCACTGAGTTAGTCGGCGGAACAATCAACTTATTTTTTTCGTACAGTCCAGGTTTTGGTATTTTACCGGCACAGAATTTTTAGCGGAGTAGTTCACTGAATTTTCTGTGAAATACCTGCTAGATATTCTTAGAGCC
The DNA here is from genome assembly GCA_036346225.1 of Platerodrilus igneus. Lineage (NCBI taxonomy): Eukaryota > Metazoa > Arthropoda > Insecta > Coleoptera > Lycidae > Platerodrilus > Platerodrilus igneus. Next base: position 2,524,673 of record JARFIW010001018.1, read on the forward strand.
AAAAACTGTACATAACAAAGGATTTAATTTTAATGATACTGATGATAAATTACATTTATTTTAATTATGGCACATAGTTCCTATATACGATTCAAAAGTACTACATTTTTAGTGCCACATTCGGTTTGACAGGATCACTTTTTTGAGCGGTAAACGTTGGAGTGTATAAAATTGAAACAGCTCCAAAACGTTTTGAAAAACACGAAAGTTTGGCAATGGAGTGACTGATAAAAAGACAAACATTAATAAAAAACCATCGTAATTGTCTGCTTAAGTAGGGGTAAATCAGGGCTATGGCAATGAAAAATGACCCTTATGCATGTATAAGACAAAGCATGACCCTTATGAGATTTTACATGTAATTTTCTCTATATGGACTATATGAGTGTAGAAGAGAAATATACATACATTAACCTAAATACACCAGCTTGTCTGTTTCACAAGCCTCATGCCATTTTATTAACTTACTTTAACACGTCATCCCAGAGTAGGCAATGCTACGCAATATTAGCATAAAGTGATCTTTAAAACCCTTGGCCCATTTATTACTTATATGAGAGATAGCACATATATTTTTTATTTAGCTCTATTGCAAATCTTATTATTCTCCCATAAGATATACACAATTAACCCTAAAGTATGCAAGGCATGTTTTACAAAATTTTAGCACATTTAGCAACATTGAACGGGTGTAATATATTTTGCATACTTAACCTATTAACAGCAGAATTTGCACGTAATTGATAGAGCTTGTTTTTAATTTATAAAAAATAACAATACATGTGATAATACTGTTTATTTTGCACACTAAATTTACTACAAACAGCACGAAATAAATTAAATTATTTGAATTGCAAAACGTATAAGTAATTGCGTGATTTAAAATAAAACATGCAAATAAACATTTTGCTAATGAGATTTGTACTATGACGTCTATTAATTGCAAGTTTTAACATTAATTAATTGTAATTACGATAAAGGTATTTTTTTCAAATAACGCAACATGTTGATATACCAGGATTTACAATCTTAAGTAGACGTCCGGCGAAAACAGTTACATTACTTCAATTAAGAAAGGTATAGAAATACCGGTAAATTACATTATAACCAGTGAATTTATCGTGTTATCAAGTGTAGAAACTCATTAATTGAGCACTACTCGAACCTGAAAAAGAATGCAAAACTTTATATTTGTTTACTTGTGTAACATCAATAGTATATTACATACTAAGGGATGTAAGTAGGATTTACGGTGACAAGACGGTTTGCAGTCCGAGCGAAGCGAGGGCTGCAAAATGTCGAAGCACCGTAAACCTCTTACGTCCCGCGGTAAGTATATAATTTTTTTTCCTACCTCTAAATTCAAAATCATTAAAAATGCCCTTAAATTAAGTTTAAAATTCAAATAAGGATAGAGAACTATTTAATGTAGGATTAGAACCCTAACCATGGATTTGTAACCATTTGGATGACATTCACTTACGTCCCAAGAGAAGTAAGTAAAAATTTAGGTCCCGCTTCACAGCTATCCTAGTAAATGCAACTTACGAAAGGTCGTCTCAGTAACGTAAGTGTCACTTACGGCTAAGGTAGGGAAAGAATAATTATTTATGTATTTAAATTGAACTTGAAAAAACACTAACCTTCGGTATGTTTAGAGGACATAATTAAACACAATAAATGGTACACTGATTCATTTTAAAACTAACAATACATTTCGTAAATTCCAACATTTTTCTGTTCTAATTCAAAGGTGTAGGACGATCTTTGCTTGGTCTGATTTAGTCCCAAAATATTAATGGCGTGAAAGTTATTTAAAAAGTTTTTAGTATTTACAGTACAGTGTTATTATTTTTAATTACATCTATTTCTTACCCAAATTATTCGTTATTATTAATCAGTGGAGAACCTGTGCTCTATTGAAGATGTTGACCAATAGCAGTGAGTGGCAGAACTTGCAAATACACAATGAACTGTTTAGTGTGCTTGAAGGGTGGACACCTTTGTGAAAACCCTGGAGAAGAAAACCTCGAAAAACTGAAAGAATATGCCACAAAACGAGCACAGTTTGGTGAATCAGAGTATGCTCCACTCTGTAAAGGAATCAGTAAACTTTAATGCTAGCACACTTCCTGCTACGAAAAAATTGAACATGTTCAAAAACTTAGGAGAGCTGAAAAACGTTTTCAACAGTCTTCACAAGTGCCAGCAAAAAAGGGTCGCCCTTCAGCATGGTCGTCAAAGCGGGTTGGTAGCGAAAGTGGTAAATCTACATGAAACCTTTAGTCCATTAAAGAGAAGCAGTGCATATTTAAGTGTGCAACACCAAAGGAGGATGAATTATTTGTTGTTTCCACCAAAGTATGAGACAGACATTTCTATTTATCAAAGAGAATTATTATTTGTTGAAATGTGGCTTTTGTACAACGATGTAATCATTTTAGGAGATTTCGATATAAATTTAAGAAACAATACATTACTGCTGCGTCAGCTAGGTAGTATTGCACTGGGTTATAATTTACATATCATACCTTTCGCAGTTACTCACCATCATGTAACTCTTATCCACGATTCACAGTCCACTATATCACATTATGGTGATAATCACAGACAAAATGATAAATTTTGGCCAAATTCCAATTTTGGAAATTTCAAATCATGATCTTATCTTTACTTCCTACTCTTTAAAACCTCCGAAATTTTCTCATAAATATAAAACATGCAGAATCTTCAAACACACTAATATGGCTAAAGTTAGAAATGATGCCGGTATAATTCCATGAAATGAAATTAGTCAAATGCTCTGTGTCGATACTCAGCTCCAAAAATTTAATAGTTTAATTAATAGTTTATACGATATTCACGCTCCAAGAAAAACTATACGTATTACTAAGCCCAAAGCGCCATGGTTAACGATTGAAATTCACAATATAAGAAGTATAAGAGATGCAGCTTCATTCCAATTCAACCATGTACCTTCAATTGAATTACAATTGTTATAAATATTATCGCAATAAAACAAAACAACTAATTAGAAATTCAAAGTTACGCTACTTTCACTCATTAGCCTCTAATGTCAACTTTGCAAAAATCTGGAAAGAGCTACGGACTATCGGGGTAAGGAGTTCTACAACTCCAATACTGACAACAATATCTTTGAATGCTTTAAATGCTTATTTTGTCTCACTTACTACTGCCGGCAACTATTGTGTTGGAAGAAACTGGAGGAAAATTGTCTTTTATAGCAAACCTACCAGCCAAGAACTTTATTTACAATCAGTGGATAACGAGACAATTCTGTAATCAATTGAACAAATTATGGGACACGACCAAATATCTAAAATAATGCTTACTAAAATACTGCCGATTGCACTGGAGTCTTTTGTATTCATCATTAATGAGTCCTTTCTTACAAATATATTTCCTAAAAGTTAGAAACAGACCCTAGTTCGGTCGTTACCGGTACAACAAAATTTCAACCCGAAATATTATCATCTATTACTAGTAGTTGGGTGTGACATCACAAACTTAAATTAACTCATCATCTATATATTTTCGTTCTTTCAATTACTAGCTCGATTTGAAAAGATCATTTGGGCTTTGCATAAAAGTCTATAGTTTTATATTTTTATTTAATTATAACGAACTACTTCCCCCTTTTATACTCCCCTATTTACACCTAACTAATCTTATGCCTATGTCCTATTCGACTACCCTATTTCTACCTATATTTAAGTATATCTTACAATTTGTACACCCATTTATATCCCTTTGTATGAATCGATTAAATTAATATTAAACTTCCCCTTGATTGTTTCTGAGTCTATGTCCCTTAGCTCGTATGTGTTCTCTGTTCTATGAATATCCCCTCAATACTAATTTGATATCCCAAAAATTTAACTTTTTCCTGAAAGAACTGGCACTTCTTTAAATTTAGTCTTAACCCCATTATATTTAATTCTAATAAAATACTTTCTAAATGTATTAAGTGTTGTTCAACACTATCGCTGAAAATCAAAACAAGCAGAATTCTTCGTACGGTCCCAAAATACTTTGCATAGCTTTCGCCAATGCAGCCGTACTCGAAGACAAACCAAAAGGGACCACTTTAAATTGATATATATGCCCTTCTACAGAAAAATTCGTATATTTCCTCGATTCTCGCGCTAGTGGAATTAGCCAAAATGAATTCTTTAAATCAATTTTTGTAAAGATTTTTTTACTACCTATCCTCGCCAATATGCTATCCATTGTTGGTGGACAATTGTATTGCGGTTTGGTTCGCTTATTAATCTTTCTTGCATCTAGACATAACCTGATGCTATGGCCACTCTTCTTAACAACGACCAATGGATTCACAAAATGTGTACTCGAATTTTCGGTGATACCTTCACGTAACATTTGTTCTATTTCTTCTTTCACTCTATCCCTGTATGCTGCCGGAATGGGATATAATTTTGTGTTAAGCGGTTCTGTGTTTAGCTCTAACTTGTGCTCATGACCTATGGCAATTCTTGATTCCGACCCTATCAATTCTGAATGTTTCTTTAATAATAAATTAACTCTGGACACTTAATTTCTTCATTTATATTCCGCCCATTATCTATTTCACCTTCAAATTGGTTTATATTTAAGCAGTCACCCTCGACTTCTACATCCCCCTCTTCGTACCATTTAATATATTCCCCTATGCATTCTATCTCCTTATTTTCCGCGTTTATTCTCAACCCCAGCTTGTTTATAAGATCCATCCCAAATATAATGTCCATCTTCAGTCCAGGTACAACCATGAATTCATTCTCCAATTTTAGTTTTCCTATTTCACATTTCAGAACTACCATTTCATTTATGCTTGCAAATTTCTTATTGTTAGGTGCCACCAAATTACACTTCGTCATAGGTATCGCCTTCTCTATTAATTTTCCCCGTTTAACAAAATCTTCCGCAACAAGCGATCTTCCACTCCGGTATCAAGAAGTAATCTAACTATATTATTTTCCACCTTCAAATTCACTATAGGTAATAAGTTCCTGTCTAATTCATTTTTCAACTCATGTTTGACAAATTCGCGCTGATGTTCGTGTCTGTTTATATGTAAGGGCTTGCTTGGTTTGTCAGTATCTAAAAATTTTGGTTTTATGTAGAAGGTCCTGCCTGACTCGTGATCTCCGCGTATGTTCGATTATTTCTTCTTGTTTGTCGTTCCTCATGTTCTCGTCTATGTGTTTCCTGTATATCGTTTCCCTCATGGTTAGTCCGCTCCATTTCTCGCCTTGGCACGTGACCCGAATTCCTACTACGCCTAAAATCATTGTTGTAATTATTATAATTACCCCTATTAAAATCTCCCCCCATACTCATAATTGTTTCGTCGATGATTATTTCTTTCAATCTCCACACCTCTTCTTGTCCTCATAAAATTTATGTGTTTACTCCAAGTTCTACCTTCTGTCCAATGACTTGATCCCAATGCATCATATCTCTGTAAATATTCTAGAAACACATCCCGGTCTACGATGTTCTGTAGTGCGATATACTACTTCACTTCCTCCTCGAACTGTCCTGTCAAATATTTTATTATCTGTTTTTCCCCTAAAGGAGGATCTAATTGTCTTGCTATGTTAAATTTGCCTATTGCATATACTTCCCGGGTCATTCCTATATCTTGATTTTATCTGCCCATGATCAGGTCATCTCTCACTTTATTCTGTTGGTTATCCCCCAAAAGTTCCTTAAAAATTTTTGTTCAAATTGTTGAAACGTTTCACCTCGCTCTCAATTAAATTATACCACATTTTTGCTCCCTCTTTCAACATTGATTTTACCAAATTTATTTTGTATTGCTCGTCTGTTGAGCCCTGTACTAACATTTTAATGTTTTTCAAAAATATTTTAGGATTGAGCTTGCTGTCCTCGTAAAATTTTGAATACTGTTCTTTCGAAATATTCGGTTGAATTAACCTTATGAGTTCCCTAACATTGAAGTTTTGTAAATCCGTTTTTAAATTTCTTATTTCCCTGTTTATTGTCTTAAATCCTATCTCACAATTCCCCTCAACGTTTTGTATTTTTGCATCTAGATCCACGAGTCTCCCGTTTGTCTCCCTTTCGCAGGTTTCTTGTCTTGATTTTACCATAATTTCGTCAATTTCTTCCGTAATCCTCACAATTTTATCTCTCATCTGTGCTCGCATCTCTGCAATTGTTTGATTAGTCTCCCTTAAACCATCACCTAAAATTTTTATTTCCATGCTTAGTTTTTCCCATTTTCATCAATTTTTTTGTCCATGTTTTTCAGGACTTCTTCATTTTTATCCATTTTGTTGTTTACTGATAATAAAATCGACATTATTTTTGCTTCATGTGAGGTCTGCTGTTCCTCGCTATGGCTCCTTTCGAATGTCCTTTCTGTGACTTCGGTTTCCGTATCCTGGAGGATTATACTTTCCTGGGATCCTATTTCCACCTTTTCATTTCTCAACGCCTCCCTAGCGTCCTGTATTCTTTTGTCCATTTTATCAAAATTTATATTTACATTACACTTTAAATATTAAATTGAATTTATAAATTTATCTGTTGTCTGCCTGTAATTCCTAATTTTAAATAATATAAAATTTTTTTTAAAATTTTACTAGTCCCACGATCGAGTCGCCAAATTAATTTGTTTTGATGTTCTAGCCCTACGGTCGGATCTAAGAATTGTTTGATTTGATGTTCTAGCCCCACGGTCGGGTCGCCCGATTTATTTGATATGATAATGCTGCACGTCCATGTAATTATACTCTCAGTCACTTTCTGATCACCACCGCTCTGTGTATTTTAATCACCTGAAACTTAAATATGCCTCGGCTAGCCCAGTTTAATTCACACAGAGTGCACAACGTTACGATAATCAAATAATTTACCCCTTTTCTCTAAAACTTTTCCTGCTTTAAATGATAAAACGAAGTCGATTAATATTGGTATAATGAGAAAAGAAAAATCATTACACTTCACAGCTTAATCTGTTTGATTGTACGACAAAATTGAGCTCCTGAATCAATTTTCAATAAATTTTAAATGGTTTATCTCCAAAAATTAAAGCTCCCTTTCCTTATTTTAAAACCAGCAAAATGACGTTGTATTCTACTAGAAATTCCTCTGAACGTTCAAGATTTTTGCTTTTTGTTACGAAATTTTTCACGTATAAAAATAAATTTTTGATGACTCTTTACAAAAAATATTCAAGTATAAAACATGATCAATGTTCAAAAATAATAAATAGAAAATAATGTCTTATGATAGATAGTTCTGACCTGTAGTTTCTCTTGTGGGTCTTTCTGCTGCGTGCTGTGGATCAGTTCCCCAATATTGCATTCAGATCAGTTGCTCCATTCAATTTATTTAGTCTCCAAGTTTAACCCGGTTTAATGTGATCTTCCTTAAATTTTCGTACTTTCTTTGTACTTTGTACTTTGTACTGTCTCTTCAATTTACGTAATGTCACTTAGATTTCGTGATGTCGCTTAGAATTTCTGTAATGTCCCTTAAAATTTTTGCAATCACTTGGAGTTTTTGTAACGTCACATAGAGTTTGTTATTGTCACTTAGAATTTTTGTAATGTCCCTTAAAATTTTGCAATCACTTAGAATTTGTGTAGTATCCCTTAGAATTTTGCAGCGTCACTTAGATTTCTTGTAATCTCACTTGGAGCCCTACGTTATAAATATTTAACCTAAATTAATTGATAAATTTCTACTCACGTTTTCCAGCAAACGGCGAACTTGCCTCATATATTTTCACTGTAATTTATTTTAAAATTTTATAACACCACTTTTCACAAACATTTTTATCATTTGATTTGAATATTTATTTGACGCGTAAATTCTTATCAGTGATGCAGCTTGTGCTTGGTTCAAACTAAGACTGTCTGCTTATCAAACTTGTGTGTTATATAGTCTACGCCCCATCTAAAATGTCATTGGTTATCTGAACTGTTGTTCAAAGCTTACGACTAACCATCGGTTGTTTTGGATATTCTTGGGCTTTACTCAGTCAGTACTATCTGCCAATGTAGGTGCAGAGTGGTTATAATGGTTTGCACACTGTTTGTTATTTTCAAAAGACTTTAATGTGTTTATTAATTTTTGTAAGCTATTAGAGTTCCCTATAACTTGTCGCTTGTTATTCGATTACATGACGTAAATTCTTCCATAGCGTATCCAGATTTTATTTTTTGAAATTACTTGCTTTACTTGTTTATACAATTCTAACTGTTTTCTTGTAAGCGATTCTGTAATTAAGTACCCAGTTTCTTTAAGTATCCTCTTGTATGCTCATACTGTTTGCTTACAATGATATTTAAAAATTTTTATTTTATTTGGTCTAGAGTTAGAACTGTCAGCTTTCAGCGGTCCTATGCGATGAGTCCTATTTACCAATATACTACTATCGTAAAATAAAATGTGGTATTTCAAATTTATTTTTGTGTATCTTTGAGTAATAAAACATTATATACGGTAACGCAATTCACATTTCTTGGGTCTTATATGCATCACATCACATTAAAAATTCGACATTTTTAACAGTAAATTTGTATTTTTTTATCCAGAAGACACAATTTGATATAGTGTGCAATGAATATTAAGGAAGTCAGTACACGACCACCTTCTTGGATGCTACGGTGAAAATCACCTAACAAATGTGGAAGAAAAATGATACCTAAGATATTTGGAATCTACATATTAAAATCTATAAAATAAAAAAGAAATATCAAACTTAGCACAATAATCCAGCTATAAAACATTTCAAAACCTTATAAATCATATTTCATATAAAAGTAGAGATATTGAGAAGCATCATTGTACCACAAGATCCCAACATACACTAATACATGAGATGCATCCGTGCTGCTCGTGGCCTTAGTATCTTGAAGACGTTAGAAGCACACATGCTTCTCATGGCAATTAACTGTTAAGAAAATGTGTATGCTTTTTAAGGCATTTAAATTTTTTTTGAATGCGACCAAATGTAGACTCTGTTGACCGTAGAATTATAACTAAAACAAGTTTTCTGTTCGTGGTTATAATTTTTTATTCTTTTTAATCTATATGGATTTAGCTTTTAAAATGTACATTTTAAGTTCACTACTTTCATATATCAAAATCACAAAGAACGCACTTTTTTTCTAGATTTCAACAATCTTGTTTCCATCTGCAGTAACAAGAGTTAAGATAACTTTATCCTATATAAAAAATTCTCCTTAATCACTTTTAAAAATTTTTACAAACTATATTCCAAACTAGCGAATAATATTTGATAAAAAACTTAAAACCATCAGTATTTACTAATAATCAAGGAAGATATTTTCCGCATGCTGATTAGAATAACACTTACCTTGTGATTTTGACCATAATTTGCGCTAAGATCCATTCTTTTTAAAATAATCCCAAACTTATCCACACCTTTAAACTAAATTAACAAAAATAGGAACTGATTGGTATCACTAGTAAGCCATCACTAACAAAAAGTCTGCCCAACACTTTCACTACAAATGATGTCAGTGCATTAAATAAACTCACTTAAAACTAATTTGCGTTGCTAGTTATGCTCTCTATGTCAGTAATAATTTAAACTTGACTAAGAGCTTAAACTCTTTATTGCCAAGTTTATTAGTGTAGGATAAAATGAATCAACATAAGATACGTTTATGTGTTCTAGCGTTGTAAAAATTAAAAAATTAACTACTTCTCGGTCAAGAGTTGAGTGATTTTCCAACTGGGAAACATTGTAGCATATTAGATATAAATAGATAAGTAATTGAGTATTGCGCTATCGCTCTGACCAAACACAAATACCAGCTATTTAATTACATAAACATTAAAATTAACGATTCCTAAAAATATATTTAAGAACTTACCCTGCGTTCTTCCTCTCGTGCTGCACGTAAATGTGACTCTATTGCCTCTAAGTCGATTTTTGGCATAGCAGTTTCGATGTTGTATACGTCGAATCCTCCTGAAAAAGACGAAAAATAATCGCAACTGTTGAGTAAAAACTAAGTTTTAGGTTAGGTTGTAGCTATATTTAATGTGAAGTTTCATACTTTATTGATTTTAAACGACGTTGCTATTCATACTAAAATAACCATTTTAATGTACGAGGTGTTGAACCTGCAGATTAAAGTTAAAGTTCAAAGAAGTCTGGATATACTTCATGCGCACATGAAAGATACGATATGCGTCATTTGTTATTGCAATTAAATAATATAAAAGAGGAAGTGATAAGTATACAATGTTATTTAGTTCAGTAAATCAACTATGCATGACAATCATAATTAGACAAGTTTGTAACCTCTTGAACTCCAAGTTAAAATTCCTCAGACTTCGAATGCATATGTTGTACATTGGATCAAAAATGATAAGCTAATTTTTCCTGATTGGAGTGGAGGTTTTTAAATTATCGACTTTAATATAGAAAAGAAGAAACAAAAATAACATGTTTCGTTTGACGATCGTTACACACTTTCTTTAATGAAGCTAATTACACGAAAACAACTGCTCCTTAAAAAAAAAGATAATTATCCTATTTACAAGTTCGGGCTGACGTACAAATATTCGACGTGTCACAATGGTGACAATTTTTCAAACTTGGCGATCTTCATGGATCGCAATTTTAACAAAAATAGCACAGCCTTTTGACTATACCTCAGGCAACTTTTTATTATATGGGTTTCCAACTTATTTCGTAAAGTAAGTGCTGTGCAGCAGTTCCAACACAACCACGCTGTAGTTTCATTCTTTCATTTAGGATTTCTCATTTGAAAGAATGAGAAAATGTTTGTGGACATACCTAGTTTCTCCGCGGATTTCAATAACTCCGATTGTATTGCGGGAGCCAACGTTCATTGTTCTCCACGGCTAATTTGTTAACTGTTTTAAATAGTTTTTCAATAAGAGCGGGTCGATGTAGGCAGCCTGCTATGGCCATTTTGCTTTTTTTGACGTCTACTCTGTTTTTCAGTTACAAATGAGAAATCACCATGACAAGTTACACGGTTGAGCAGCAAGTTCAAATGATAAACTTTATTATCAAAATGAATGTTCGTTAGTGCAAACATTGTGCGCATTGCGCCCATTTTACGGCAAACGCGGTGACGCTTCAAAGTCGACTCTCCATCGTTTTAGTGAATAAATTCGAGACGACTGGTTCGGTAAACAATCTATCAACATCCGTCGGTCGAGAACATCGCCGCGGTTCGTAAAAGTATGCAGGAAAATCACAGACAGTCAATTTCTCGTTGTACAAGAACTCGAGCTTTCGCAGGCTTCAACTTGGCAAATTTTGCGTCGGGACTTGGGCCTACACCCGTACAAAATCTAATTTACCCAAGAGCTCAAAGTTGATGACCATAGATAACACTGTTTGTTCGCCGAATGGGCTTCGAAGCGTTTGGAAGAGAACTCAAATTTTATCCGAAAATCATTAGCGACGAAGTGCATTTTTGGATGAATGGCAATGTTAACAAGCACACTTGCCATTTCTAGGATGACGGCAACCCACAAGATGTACTCTGATGTTTTATCAGACATCCGAAAAAAGCTTAAACTCTTTATCTAACCTAACTGGAAAATATTGGGCTAACCAAACCTTACCGGGAAATGTAAGGCTTACCTAATCTAACCTGGAAAGGTTGAACTAACCCAACCTAACAGGGAGAGAGGTTGGAGCAAACCTAAGGTGGATATGGTGTCGTTTGACTTAATTGGCCCATTGTGTAAGCACACCGGCTCGCACTCAAAGCCGCGTCAGGTTGCACTCCTCGCGTTTGATTCTAAAAAGTACGCGTGCTTTAACTTTTCCACGTGCGCTTGTGCTCATTTGGATTTACTATTCGTTTTAGTTACACTTACTCAGTCTATAATTTTGTTCGGATGTGCTCGGTAACCTTCGGCTTAAACGCCATGTGATATATAAAAGGGCATCTCTCCTCTATATTTTAGTCTTTGAGGGTAGTTAAAACAGTCAACAGGAACCCTTTTAGAGTGTTTAGTATCTAGCAGCTTCTCGGTAGTAAAGTGAAATAAACAAATGAGAGGTTTAGATTGCGACTACTGTTAGAAAATTTGTGCAATGTAATCACCGATATTGGAAGCATTAATTATACCAAAGCAGAAAAATTCTTGGAGCTCTACAACTTGCCGAATTCAATTACAGAACCCTTGTGTGATAATATAATGTTTGTTAAAATGATAGACATTGTGAATCGCACCCACGAATTAAAGAATAAGGATAAATTTTTTGTTAAGAAAGAGATGTAGCTCCTTTAACAACTACCTACACGAGAAGTTCTCGAAATTTGTATCTACTAGGCATGGTGTGAAAAGCTAAACTTCCATTCTTGCTACAAAGTAAAAACAAAATAGCGCGAGAAATAAAATATACAATTGCAAAAAAAGGCCGGAAAGTATACACATGAAATGTTCATATTTAATATGCATTCCCTACAAAGTGGAATTAAAAGTAAGTTAGAGATTTTGTTGGAGGAACTGCCGGATATATTGGATCCGATCGAAAAAGAAGATTATTATCTACTAGATCTGGATATAACCCAACATCTTAGTGGGATATTTAACAAGGCGATAAAGGTCGAATATTTAACGAATAATTTTGATTAGGAGTTAGAAAACCACATTTATTTAGCATAAAAAATACGTAATTTGCAAATTATGCAAAGAGCAAACATTTAACATCCTGTATAAGGATCGCAGTTGACTTTAATTAATGCCGGGAAGCATATCATTCAACAATAAATACACATTCAGCAAAAAAAATAACTCTACACACAATCAAACGTGTCTCAAACCAAAAGTATTCATAAATTGTAAATCAATACGCGTTATATATGAGACAAGTTTCGCCGTTTGCTGGAAAACGTCTCTAAGTAAGATCACGAAATCTAAGTGAGATTACGAAGACAATACGAAACTCTAAGTGACAGTACAAAACTCTAAGTGAGATTACGAAGACAGTACGAAACAATAAGGGAGATTACGAAAATCCAAGTGACATTAAGAAAATCCAAGGGAGATTAAAAAAATACTAGATTATTGATTAAACGGGGTAAAAATTGGAGACTAAATAAATTGAATGGAGCAACTCAACTGACTGTAATATTGGGGTACTAATCTACAGCACGCAGCAGAAAGACGCACAAGAAAAATTACAAGTCAGAACTATCTAGCATAGGCATTATTTTCTCTTTATATATATTTTTTGAACATTGATCATATTTTACACCTGAATATTTTATGTAAAGAGTCATAAAAAATTTATTTTATACGTGAAAAATTTCGTAAAAAGGAAATAATCTTGAACATTCAGAGAAATTTCCAGTAGAGTACAAAGTCATTTTGCTGGCTTTAAAATAAAGAAAGGGCGCTTTAATTTTTGAAGATAAACAATTTAATATTTATTGTTAATTGATTCAGGGGCTCATTTTGTCATACAGTAAAACAGATTAAGCTGTGAAGTGTATATGATTTTTTTCTTTCTCATACAAATATTAATCAACATCGTTTTATCATTCAAAACAGGAGAAAAAGGGGTAAATTATTTGATTATCGTAACGTTGTGCACTCGGTGTGAAGTAAACTGGGCTAGCCGAGGCATATTTAAATTTTAGGATATTAAAATACACAGAGCGGTGGTGATCAGAAGGAGACTGAGATTATAATTACATCGACGTGCAACGTTATCATATATTGCTATGATAATAGGGTCATTTGGGGATATATGAGGTCACTAGGATAGCACACTTTATATAAACTTCATGAAAGTCCAGAAAACTAGACATTTTACCTAGAAAAAAAAGCGAAATTCGACAATTAGGCATAAAGGCAAATACTAACGCTTTGTGTATAAACTATAATTATAATTATATTCAAAGAAAGGAAGAGTATTCGTAAAGATCCAACTAAATAAACAACCTTGCAAGTCATAAAACCACATGGACAGAAGCTATAAAACAGTACGCGTGAGTAGTGGATCATTATTATACAGGAAATTCCATTTAAACGAGACGGTTTGTCAATGCGCAAAACAGATAAACGCTTATAATTTCGTACATCAATAAATACAAAGCTATGCGACCAAAAAGTATGAAAATCCAACACCTTGATAATTTGGAAATAATAACAGCGTGAGGATAAAGGAAAGTTCAACAAATTTGCTGTACCAAAAAAGCGTACGTGATTAAAAAGACCATGGAAGATGTTAAAATTCAACTAATTTATACAAATAACCTGAAATCCTACGTGCAATGAAGAGCGTCTCGACTTCATTATACATGGAAATTTCATAGAAATACCCAAACCTGCAAGTAAAAAGCAAGGTACAAGACGGTAATCGGCGAATGGTGCGCTTGACCGACCAATTACAAACAGATACGCGTTTTGTTTAAATACCACAGGATTTAAGAAACAAATCAGTTTGACTCTAATGAAGGTACGGTCCACATCATCTAATATAAAATATTTACATGAAATAATTGCAAGTGATTTTATAATTAATAATTTAAACGTGGTGATAGTTAAATAAGTGAATAATTAAACAAGGTTCGTCGTTTAATCCTCAAGAACGTAACTTATAAAAGGTTGTTTTAATTGGTTTTAAGATTTATATTAACAAAGGACTCCAAATAATTTCTGGATCCGACCTGGAGAAGTTGAACAAGTATATCCAAACAATTTCTGAACCCGACCAGGAGAATTCAATAAGTATATCAAAATAATTTCTGGATCCGACCTGGAGTATTTAAATAAATACCTGAAGAATCCACCTGGCGTAGATTTTCTAAATCCTGTTAGGGTAACTCAAGGAGTAACTATAAGCTGAAGTTGAACCACCGAATAAGTAATACACGTAAAGCAAGAGAAGATATACCTGGAAATAACTGGAGCAGAAACTGGTCTGAATTGGGAGAACAAGACACGCCAACAAGGGACATTATAATTTTAATTTAGGGCCGCTATGATTGCGGTCACGTCCCCAATGCTCCACCCGAAGGTACTACATTGGATTTAAACGCGAAAAATATAAACGTGCACCTAATTATTCTAACTTCAAAATTAACACATCCTAAATAAAAATCTAACAACTGGAACAAAAATAGGATTTGATTGATGGTATCCCTAGCGTTGACTTTGGAGTGTGCCCGATCAACAATACAAAAACAAAATGAATGGGGATGGATCCCTAATGCCGGATAGCAGCTGCCAGCTCTGCTTACCGGTGCGACCTGAAGGGTCGACTTAAAACTATCCAAATATAGCTAGCTAATTTAAAATGAATTCAAATTTTTCAAGAATACGCCAAATATATTAATAGTAAATCCAGCTATTTTACCTGCTCTATAAATTTACAAATTCGTCTTCCCTGGTCTAAGTAATTTGTTAGCCTAAGTCCGTCCCTAGCTTTTCCTATCATTCCCTAACTGATATATTGTAAGTACAATCTTCTCAAACAATCTGCCTTCCTATATATAAGCTGGAACCAAAAATGGCGACAGAACGTTAAACAAATAATATCAAGCCACGCCAAAAAGGGACAACAGGTTAGCCATTATAAATATTTTGTTGCATTGATAATTTTATTTCTGAATATTTAAAAGTATTGCATTTACGAAAATTTATGCGAGGGTCAACAAAAATTGTTTTGGCCTACGTTATAATTTACGTAAAAATTTAAGGAAGACTGATGAACGTTCATACAGCTTCAAGTAATAAGAAAATGGGTAATTTTTACTGGCTTTTTGGTCAATTAAAGAAAGTTATAATTTTTGGAAAAAATTAATTAAACTTTATAAAAGGGGTTCAATTCAACAACATTTTAAACGCTTTGTACATTGTATGTATTGAGAACATTATATGAATTATAGTTAATTGTGTTCAGCTCAGATACATAGGAACTAGAGATAAAAAGAGAGATTAAGAATGCTTTCTTGTCGTATCGTCGCAAATTGCGTGCGTGGTTAAAACTGAGCTAGCCGTGGCGTTACAATTGATAAAAATAATTAAAAAAAAAGCGGGGCACCGGGTTATTGCAACGACATCATAGCTATATATATATATATATATATATATATATATATATATATATATGTATATATATATATATATTACTCATATTTAGACCAGGGTAGAAAATTAAATAATCACATCAAATAATTTTAATCACCGTGTAGAAGCTTTGGGAAAAGGTACGCGTTATTAAAAAACCGTGAAGCATAAAAATTCATTCGTTTTATTAAAAATAAGAGATTTAAATTATTTATAAGACGCTTTATATAAAAGGAAGCAGTATTAGAAAACTCTACATGTAATTTAATTATTCCTAGTAAAGAAACAAAGAGAAATTATGTGCAAAATTTATATTAATTAACTCTATTTTAAGTAACCGGTATTAAACAAAATGTACTGATAATAATTGAATATTTAATTAGGATTCACTAAAAACTAAAGGGTATTATTCTAATTGGAGTTAATTGAACCGTTAGTAACAGACAATATCTATAAAAACTTGTAAAAACCCAATAAAATACCATGAAATAAAGCTCTGAGAAGTAATATTATGTTTGAACACCTGCGTATTTTTAAAAGGCTCATTCTGCGTAAATGTTGCAGATAATTAATGGTTACAAAGAATCTTGGAGAAACCGTGGCTTAATATTCACGGGAAGGCGCGATACGGGGTTATTTAACCCAGATAGTCCACATGGACTGAAATAATCGATAATAAGGAATATCAATTTGCACTAATAAGAACAGGGTAGATAGAAACAGATAATATGCGCAAGACCGAAGCACATATAGTAAAAGGCGTGAGTAGAGCAACGTCATAGGGTTGCGATTGGTTGAAAGTAAAAGGCAAAATTTGAGAGGTAAAAATAACATTTCTGTATAAAATTCAATTAGTTATTTCCAGACGTTGCGTGCCGTGTCGAAATTTCTGAGATTTAACTGGGGCGAGTGCAAAATTCGTAAAAATCGCATGCCGGGCTGCGGAATGGGAACATAGCATGCGAAATTCTTTAGAATTGTCCGTTTTGAGGACTCGACCGACAGACAGGCTAACCTCTATATATACCCAGGGGAATATGAACAAGCTCTCTTAGATCTTCGACTGATTCAATGCGTTAAACAGTGCTTTTTAGTTTTCCGGTTTTGATTAAATAATTTAAACAGTTTGCTCGAATATTTTTGTGATAAAAAACAGTTTGTTCTTTACGTGCTACAATGAATGTACGTTAGTGCACTTAGAAAAGAAGATACAAGGTAATAAAGTCGAGTATCACTGTACCAATTAGTCTAATTTGCAACGACAAATGAATACACAAAAGTAGGCAGTTTTGGCGTATATTTGTGAAAGAAGTATGAATTTCTTTGCTATTTTTCGGGGGTGTTAATAATTAAATGGTTCATAAACGTGTCTGGATCCACAAAACAAGGGTCAGATATACACAGATGAGTTCCGGAAAAGCCCTGAAACAACTTTAGATGAATGGTGGTGGAGAAATTTTAAAAGCGTTGAGAATCAGAAGCCGTAAATATAACTCAGTTGGAATGGTGTGATTAACAAAAGGGACGAGGTACATTGAAGCTACGAGTGCAGTAACCTTCAGGTAAATTATACTATTTTGTTTGAACTTTGATGTTTTCGTGTGTGTTGAATAACTTTATAATTTATTTACTTAAAATGGACAGTAATGAAGTTGTACTAACAACAAATTTTTAATTATAAGGTGAGATTTTCTTGTTTAAGTCGAAAGGAGTATTTAGTATTTATGTTCTTGATGAAAATTTGGGTATGTCTTTGAGCTCAATTAGACGAACCTGGTTAATTAACGTAAAGGGGTGGTAGATGCTCCCTTTGCACTCAGACTCAGGTCTGCATATATTGTTATATTAATTAGCAGGCATCCTACAAGGACTTTAATTCAGGATGCACATTAAAATGATAACAAATTTAAATCTTGAAATTTTCTGATACTGAAATTTATACTGAATTTTTAATTTTGAAATTTTAATGTATTGTGAATATTGATGTAAATATAGTTAACGGTGATGTTTGTGGTAGGAATGTGTTTGTTTTTTTTTATGAATGAGGATGAAGGTTTATCTAGGGGAGCAGCCGAGGCGATGAACAGAAGAAAGTCAACGGAACAGTTGAGGTAATGAATAGCTTTTTGTAGGATTCACAGCATTCTTGACGCCCAATTCGTGAGGCTCGATTCTAATTAATACAGGGATACACAGCAATATATATATATATATATATATATATATATATTAATGTGTTTGAATAATGACCTTGCTAGTATAATTAATATTCTTCAATGATGGGTTTAAGGTCAGCTGGTAGGATTTAAAAGGAAACTCTTTTTAAATGCCTAAATTTTCGGATCTATATTTTATCCTTGATCACAGGCTTTTAAATTGAGAAAATAAAATTGGCTTCTAAATGAATGGATTTTGTACATAAAAGTTTTGGATTTTATTGCTTTTTGAAGTTGTAAAATTGTATAATTTGTAAAAGTATTAAAATGACAAAAAAAATTAAAAAAAAAAATAAATAAAAAAATAATACTTTTACAAATTTTACAATTTTACAACTTTAAAAAGCAATAAAATCCAAAACTTTTATGTACAAAATCCATTCATTTAGAAGCCAATTTTATTTTCTCAATTTAAAAGCCTGTGATCAAGGATAAAATATAGATCCGAAAATTTAGGCATTTAAAAAGAGTTTCCTTTTAAATCCTACCAGCTGACCTTAAACCCATCATTGAAGAATATTAATTATACATATATATATATATATATATATATATATATCCAGTCCAGGTGTTAACAAACAGATAAGAAATCACGCAGTCGATTTTATCAACTGCCCAGATGCTGGACTAAAACAAACATTCTCATCTACTTTGACTAAAGACCACGATATTACGAGACTGGAGGCAACAATATACAATTACACGGATTGAAAATGCTACGAGGTAGATCATGCACATAATCCACTAAATCAGGGGTTCTCAAACTTTTTGCCACTGCGACCCCCTTTTTAGACCTAGTATTTCGGCGACCCCCCTATTTTTAAATATAAACAAAAATGAAAAAAAAAACACTATTGGCTAAGTTTTATCCATAAAAATACTATTAACTAGTAAAAATAAATACAAATTGTTGTCACTTTAATTGTTTATAATAAGAGAAAGTGGGATAACTCACTTCGTGGCACGAACAAGGACAAAGCAATGATGACTCATGGGGCCTGTTTGCGCGCACTCTCTGCTAGCCGGTGCCAGGCAGACGACACGACAGTCTGGCTTCTTGAGTCGATCACTGAACACTGTGTGTGTACTTTGTGAGTAGTATTGCGAGCAAATACAGTTAGAAAAAGTAGCAATGGATAAGTTTTGAAAAGACCGTCGTCAAGTAGTGATGCTAGTGCTAGTGAGTGCGGAAAGACAAAATTCCGCAAATATGACCAGTCGTACATACAATTCGGTTTCACTGAACTGGCAAACAAACCTCAATGTGTGGTGTGTAGTGAAGTGTTGTCAGCTGAAAGCATGAAGCCTTCGAAAATGAGACGCCATCTTGAAACTAAACATTTTGCTTTGAAAGACAAACCAGTGGAATTTTTCCAAAGAAAACTGTTATCCCTTCGAAGTCAACAGGTAAACATTACGGATCTTGCTAATGTTAATAAGAATGCTCTTAAAGCTTCATACGAGGTAGCACTGAAGATTGCTAAAAAAGGGAAACCCCATACAATTGCTGAAGAATTAATTCTTCCTGCTGCAATTGATATGGTTTCAAATATAATCAGTCCTCAAGATGCTGAAAAATTGAAAAAAATCCCGTTATCAAATGATACTATTTCAAGAAGAATATGTGACATGGCTGAAGATGTTCAGAACCAGCTAAAGAAGCAAATAAAAGACAGTACTTTTTTTGCAATTTAGTTGGATGAGTCAACAAATGTTGCCAACTGTGCTCAGTTTTTATGCTTCATCCGGTACGATTACGGTGATGCTATTCATGAAAATATTTTTTTTTGTAAGCCCCTGCCGAATAATACAACAGGTGAAAGTCTTTATAAGGTGTTTGTTCAAGCAACTGAACCTTTTGAATTTGATTGGAAGAAATGTGTTTCAATTTGTAGTGATGGAGCAATGGCCCTTACGGGAAAGAAGAGTGACTTGATTGCCAGGTTGAAATCATTTATACCGAATGCAAGCTGGGTCCACTGCTTTTTACATAGGCAAGCTTTGGCAGCTAAGAAAATGCCAGATGAATTACGGCAAGTTTTAAATGAAGCTGTCAAGATAGTGAACTACATCAAAAGTCGCCCGCTGCAAAGTAGGATGTTTAATATTTTGTGTGAAGAGGTAGGAGCCTTGCATAAACATCTTTTATTTCACACTGAAGTACGGTGGCTATCCCGTGGTAATGTATTAAGCAGACTGTTTGGATTAAAGTCAGAAATGTTGTTATTTTTGGTTGATAGTAAACCCGAACTTTCCACTTTTTTCAGTGATGAAAGGTGGTTGGTTAAGCTTGCTTATTTGGCTGACATCTTCTCTCACCTTAATATTTTGAACTTATCCCTACAAGGACCAGACAAAAATATGCTATATGCTCAAGACAGAGTAAATGCATTTGTAAAAAAATTCAGTGTTTGGAACGCAAGAGTTAAGAAAGAAGATTTTGAAAATTTTACACTAACTCAAGAGTTTATAGAGTTTCTGTCTACATCCTACTGTACATCCCTGACACTTCATCTCTCTCCTTACTAGTATCTTCTCATCTCGAAGGTTTGATTGAACAGTTGACAGATTACATTCCAAATAAGGATACGAGTGGGGTTTTGTGGGTAGTCAATCCGTTCAGTGATCAAGTCGTAACAAAAGCTGAGCTAACTGCTCGTCAACATGATCAACTGATCGAAATTTCAAGTGATCAGTCAGCAAAACTCACTTTTAACAATGCTTGTATCGACAAATTTTGGATAGGTATTAAAAATGAATACCCAGAACTGTCCACAAAAGCATTACAGACTTTGATGCCATTTTCTACGTCTTATAACTGTGAACAAGGTTTCTCCATAATGGTGAATATCAAAACAAAATCAAGAAATCGTTTGACCCTGGAAAATGACATTCTTTTGTGTATTACAAAACTCATTCCGGACATAAAAAAATTGGTTAATTCCAAACAAGCTCATGTTTCCCATTAAATAGTATTAGGCCTTTTTCAACTTGTATGTGTATTACAAATTTGTGTAGCCTATAAATTTTGTTATTAATAAAAACTACAGCTATGACTGATTTGTTTTTTTGATTTTCCTCCTTATCCCGCGACCCCCCTGGACACACCACGCGACCCCCCTGGGGGTCGCGACCCACAGTTTGAGAACCACTACACTAAATGATTGTTTAACCATGTTGGAAAACAGTAAATTATACTTTCGAAATGCACCAAAGTATTTGGTCTCGATTGCAAAAATGTAAAAAAAGCTTACGAAAAATCTGCAAATAGTTGTTGTCTTGTACTCAATAATATTCTTAAGTACGTTTAATGGGGAAACTGTAATACTTTACATGTGATATTCCAATGCTCCACCCGAAGGTAATACATTGGCTAGGAAGCGAGTTTTTTTACCTGGAAAATTTGGAAATTTACCGAACCCTTGCTGTTCCAAGCAAGGTAGGGATATTTAACGTGCGTGACAACACTCACACACGGGACCTCCATTTTGCCTCTCATCCGAACGAGGGTGTATTTTTGTGAAAAATGCTCGCTTAACATTTTTCAAGCGGACCGTGTCGGGATTCGAACCCGGGACCTTGGGCGTAGTAGTCACACACATACCACTACGCCACGGAGTCACCTGAAACTGTAATACTAGAAAACTGACTGGGGTACAGCTTAAGTTACTCGACAATACCTCCGTATCTCTATATCTTACACAAAAACGTTACGTTAAAGCCGAAGATGCGTATTTCTTCAAGTCTCGAACACCATTCTCGACAATGCAAACAAACTCCCTTACAAGTAATGTTTCCCCACAAGTTTTGAGTAAGCAAACCAATACTTGCAACAAACTTTTACCGTACACCGTAAAATAAATGGAACTCGAGTCGGGTATTTATTACGAAGAGGAAACTAAAGTTGGAGAAAATGGATCTAAAATGGAAAAAGGCAGAGTACGAGGAAAATACGGACAGTCGTATTAAAGCAGCAGTATAAACATCTAGTAGAAAAAGAATGCAAGATGGTACAATTAAAGGAGAGATTAATAAACTATTTCAAAACCTACTGGCAGAATTTGGACACAACTGACGTATTTGTCTCTGCATTGAGAGTTACTAATTGAAGAACGCATTCCTATGTCGGAGTTGTTGCGGAAAATAATGGGCAGAAGGACGTGAATTTTTAAAGGAATTTTAGAAAACTCCGTTTACTAAGATATAAGCTACAAGAGAAGAACTTACAAAAGAAGGATACATGTTAATTCCTTCTAGCGGAATGTAGTAGATTTGCCTGCCTACAAAAGAGAATTTGCAACATTTAGAACTAATGGTATTGCAACATTGTAACTCACTTTCGAAAGTAGAGGGTTTAAGGTTTTTTTTGGCTGTCTGGGAAAACACGAAGAGTGCATCCTCTACACAGAATGCGGTAGAACAAATGAGCGAAATTCTAAGACGGGAAGTAAGAGAGTGTGTACATATTACGAAGTGTCGAACACTGGAGCAAATAAATGGAGAAAGAGAACTTGTTATTGCTGAAATTAGAAAAGTAGAACATAGAAACAGTGTGCGTTATATTCTCCAATTCGAAGATCAAGACACGCTGTACGTATACAATTATTGGTTATAAAAGTACCCACAAGAAGAAATATAAATCTAAATTAATTAAATAATAATTAAATTAGGTATTTTAAAAACAACTCGGAATTAAAATAAAGAAAAGGTTGGGTTTTGTGTGTAGAAATGTATCTTTTATATTACGCATCCTGTATTATCTAACTAAAAACTAAAATTAGAAGTAGTTTATTAATTATAGGGTTCCCGCAACGGTCAAAGTATGCTTAAACGATGATCTTGAAAAGTAGTTTAAACATGGTAGTAGAGAGTATAATAATGTCAATTTATTACCTATCTGAATGACTTTGAAGGGTACAAAAATTTACCAAACGGATCTTAGAATTTCCCATAAGAAAATTCATGTAAAAATTATACTATTTGATCCAGAACGAAGGTAACATATCTATCGTTGTGTATAAATTTAATCTATAGCCCAGAAGTATTCACTAAAGAAACTTTCAATCTGTCTTATATTTAACATTTAGCACAGAAAATTTAAGTAAAATAATTTTAAACGTTTACTTACCAAGAGCTTCAGGTGAAATTTTTTTCTTATCTCGCACAACTGGACCTGAACGTTTGTTCAAAGCGTCACGATTTCTTCCAGCCAAATCTCGTCTCGGTACAGTTATTAAACTCCCATACTGCTGATTATGATCTCTACGCCTTTTTACAACAGTAGATTCCATTTTTTCCTTTTTTCTAGGTATAACCGTATCATCATCCTTTTCGTTATCATTTTTTGTAGCATCCTCTTTACAGAACTTTTCCAATTCTTCTTTATTCAAGTCGCATTGTTTATAGTCATTAAACCTTTTAGATACCGATATTTCTTCACGCTCCTCCAAATCTCGATTAGAATCACGACGCAATGAGTTGTTGAAATCTTCTATTGTTTCAATATCTCTAAGACTATTAGGATTGGCATTTAAATCGGACGCTGTTATTTTGTCGTAAACTCCGGATAAATAAGAATCCGAGGTTTTTTCATTATAAATGCTTGGGAAAATTAAGCTTCCGCTTTCGTGTATATTTGAGTTATAAGTACAATTTACATTTTCGTCACCGGTTGTTATTTGTATAACTGACATCGCTGCCATTGTTTCGGCGTCTTGGTTCAGTACGCTGGGTTCTTGCGGAATATCAGAATTAATTTCAAGCTGTTTCGCTACGAATTTATTAAACGGTTGTTTTGTGTTTGGTTCTATATTATATTTTGCAGCAGATGGTTGTAAATCGTTAGACGCAGATAATTTTTCAAGCGCTTCTTTTAGCTCAACTTCAATAACGTGCTCGATCGGAGTTTCCAATCTGCTGCAGCTTAGTTTTTCTAATTCCTCAGTAATCTCCTTACCTAAGTCACCAATTATATTGCAATTTTTACGTTCCTCAGTGCCTTCTTCATTACGTATATTGAACTGAATTTTATCAATTGCGGTTTCTAAGTCTTCGTCGCTGCTTTGATTAGACGTGTAATTAGAGCCACTTGCTTCCTCTGAATCACAAATATTAAGCTTTAGATTATTACACTCTTGCGTAATATTAAATACAGGTTTGTCGTGAAACACTTTCTGTATGTTCTCGACACTGTCCAAACGGTTTACACTATCAATTTTGTATTCAAAACCTTCCTCGTTGTTATTATTAATATTAGTATCCCCAGCAGCTATTTTAGTTAATTCGTATTCCAAGTCGTCATCCGTGAGGTCAGTGTCAGATGATACTTTAATGCTATAATCAAGAGTGTGTGCAAAATGCTGAAATCCAGGGTAGTTAGGATTCACAATCCCTCGATGTTGAAATGTGTCACGAACGTTTAAGTTTCCTTCAAGAGAAAGGGATTCTGAATCCGATATATCGAAGCCGCAATCTTCGTCTTGTGGCGATACGTCGGTAGACGAGCAGCTTTGATGAACTTCTGAAAGAAAAATTCGAATTAGTTAAACCGAAGACACGTATGAAATCAGTAAAAGAATAAATCAAAACAATTATTAATATTATTAGGATCAACATTGGATGAATGGCGATAAATTAGGCAAGGCGAAAAGTCTCTACTATTTTGTAGTTAATATACTCTTAATTAAATAAATACACCAAAACTGTGAAAGAAGACATGTTAAGAATCTCTCCTTTTCGATAAAATATTGTAATATTTAGTAACTGGAGATGGAATCATTTGAGGAATTCATATTTCAAATCAGGGAGAGTAATTAAGTAAGTATAAAATTGGCAATTTTTTTAATTTTAACTCATAAACTCATGAAGAAGGTATTTTCAGTCTAGCACCAAAATCAAAAGTAGATGGCTTCAGTTGTATTCATGTACTAAACAGAGACAATTAATTTTTATCTCCGCGAACAACAACTATGTCCACATTTGTGCCCTATGTTTTAATTTGGCGCGAGTTAGATTTTGGGCCTCTTGTAGCGACTTTTTAAAAAGCTTCTTCCAAAAACTCTCCTAACAAATTTATTTAAAACACAAACTGCAAGTGGAAATTAACAAATGGCTGCGTTATGTTCATTAACGCTTTTAACAATCAAAAATTACTTTTCTATTACTTTCACTAATTAAATTTAATTAAACTAATATTGAGTAGCCTGAACAACCAACAATGCTAAAGTTGTGAAGCTCGAGACTGACTGGCCATCTTGGGCTCCTTAGGGTATTTATGCTGTCCCTGCTCCTCACATTGCTTGTGAGATCTGCAGAGCTTATGTCCGCTATTTTCTGTATTTATTTATACAATACAAAGTAACAATCTTAATTCTGATAATAAGTGTCTTAAAATCTATTGTTACGTCTGGAATACAATGTATTCACATCCGTTCTCATGTCTAGTTTATGAACTTCCATTAACCCTTTGTTATCTGACCTTAATTATACATTCTTGCATCTAACTCAAGTTTCAATGATTTCTATTTAATATTCTATATATATTTCTATATATATATATATATATATATATATATATATATATATATATATATTGATTTTGGATATGTGTAACTCCTCCCGACATAGAAATTAAGGGTTTTACTTAATTTTTAAAATTCATTGTCCCTAAGGGTACATTATTTCTTTATTTACCTTGGTTTTTTTGTTCTTATGTCTAAAATTCGTTTCTTTGTTCCTATATCTAAGATACATTTTGTACAATAAATACATAGTTAATACAATTATTACAATAATCAATAAAATTGTCCAAACACTGATATGATCGTAGTGTAGTTTTGACAATTTCACTTCGTTCAAATGTTCTTTATAACTGTCCATTATCTTAATGGCTTAGTTGAGGTCGTCTATATCTAGATGTTCTAGTTGCATTAATTTGGTGATGATTTTGTCTTCTTCGGTTTGTGTAATCCTGAACTGTAGTTTGGGTAGATCTGCGAATTTCTTCGTTATTGTTGGGTTTTGGTATACTCGAATCATTTCGGTTTTTACTTTTAAATAACAATCTTCTTTTATTGTGATTACCTTGCTTCCAATTAAAGTTAGGCTGTTTTCGTTTTGGTTGCAATGGGTGGTTGCTATTACTTCTTGTGGAAATACAGCAATCTATTTGTTGTCTGTAACTTTTTGGATTTTCATATTGTTAATTTGTACTGGTTTTGACTCTCAATTCTCGTAATGATTAAAGAATCTTAATAGTTGTACTTCACAAGAGCTATCCGTTTGAATAGCTGTCATCGTTGATGATTGACATTAATTAGTATTGGATGGGTGCCACTTCTTTACATTTTTCATTCTTGAAGCCATACCTAAGTTCATTTAAGGAAAGGAACTTGGTTTTAGAAATAATAACTTGATACTGGCTAGCAACTTTTCTGGAAAATGTAAATAAATGATAATAATTATAAGGGTTAATTTCTACTATGGGAATTTCTATTAAAAATCTAATTTCATGATTCTTTACATAACCTTTTACTATGGCTATTTTTTCAAATAAAAGTATGTTAATTTCCGTTACTTCAAAGAGTAGTTTACTGTTAATTATGAGTGATCTAATTCCTAATAATTCGTTTAATAAGTCAATTGGTTCTATTATACTAGCATGTAGTGTGTTTAATTTAGCAAATGTTACAGCGTTCTCTAACGTGGCTAAAATTTGGTGAATTATGGTAATAGTTGATATCATTTGAATGAATATTGTGTTGAATCTTATTAAGTCGGCGCATTCCTAGCATTGTGGTTTGTATGTTACTTTCAAGGGTTATTATTCTGTTGGTTATACTGTCCTGGTTTTTTACTAATTTACTTATGTATCATTGAATATGGTTGACTGAGTTCTAACAATGGTTTTTATGTCATCTTGGCTTTCAATTAATAGTTGTATTGCGTTGTCATATCGTTCGGCGTCTTGATTGTCTATGTTACCTGTGATCGCTTTTATAATATTACCTAGTCCGTTAATAAATCTTCTTTTCTGTCTTGTGACTTGGTCTGTTGGTATTAATCTGGTGAACTTGTCGTTTGTGTTCTTTAAAATGTTCTCCATTATGTTTTTGTAATTAAGCATTTCTATCGCGTATTCTTTTCCGAATTTGGCCGCGTCCATTGATTGTTTCAGTCTGTAGTAATTATTTCTAATTATATAAAATTTTTGTTTTAGTTCGGTTAAATCAAATTTCTGTGCGAATGTGCAGCAATCTATTGTATTTTGCATACTTCCCAATTTTACTGGTAGTATACCGGGGTTGTTTTTAATGTCTTGCACTATTATGTCTTTGTCGTCCGTTCTTCCTGGGTGGAGGTTGACGGCAAGGGTGATGGCTGTCCGTCTGAAATTACAGAGTGTCTTAGATTCTTTAAGCGAATGTATTTTACAATCTTTCTGTTATCGAATACGGCTACGTTCTTATCTGAGATCTTTTTGATTTTAAATGGGCCTAAATTTCTGGGGGCCGTTTTGTGTCTTTTACCTTTGAAATTTCTTTCGCACACTGTTTGCCCTACTGAAAATTTATTTATATCGGCGTTCTTATTAAGGGTTGTTGTAATACGTTCTTTATCGTTATCTAATTTATCTTTTACAGTGTCATAAGTTATTTTTAATTTTGTTTATGGTCTTTAGCATACTGTTGGTATACTTTTTTATTGTAATGTATATAGTAAGGGTTACGGGAATATGAGTGTCCTAATGTTAATTCAAGGGATGTGAAATTTGTTGATGAATGGATCGTGTTGTGGTAGACAATTACTGCGTATGGCATTAAATTAGTGATATGATCTTTATTATAGGTTAGTCTTAATAGTCTGATTTGTTCTAATAATACTCCCTGTATGTTTGTTGTGGTTTGTTTAGCATTCTTCTTAATCTTCTTTGGGAATGAAACCACTCATAGTTTTTAAAATCTATTTTATTTACGTTTCGATCCATGACCTAGGATCGTTGTCAAAATTTGACAACGATCCTGGGTCATGGATCGAAACGTAAATAAATAGATTTTAAAACTGTGAGTGGTTTCATTCAAAGAAGATTAAGAAGAATTGTTCTAATAATGTTAGGTGTAATCTATTAATTAGTCCATTTGAATCTGGGTGATTTTCGGTTATAAAATGAATTTTTATTTTGTGTAGTTCAAGCGTATTTTGTATTGTATCGTTTCTGAATTCGCTACCATTGTCTAAAGTTATTGATAACGGTGTGCCATAAAATGAAAAGTATTGTAGGAATCCTTGAGTTACATCGATACTATTTTTGAAACACTGGGTATCGCTTGGCCTACTTTCGTGAATGAATGCATCTTTCTCAAAAAGTTTTGCGCTTCTACTATTAAAGTGTCTGCGTGTAGTTTTTGAAAGGGTTTATCGGGTGTTTGTCGTATTTTGCTTTATCGTATAATTCGCATTGGTTGATAAAATTCGTGGTTAATTCCTTCATGTCTTTGAAGTAATATCTTCTATTGAGTTGTTTTAATGTTTTGTTGATTCCACGATGCATGGTTTAACCTTCGTGTCGATTTCGAATTGCGTCGTTTATTTCGTCAGGGTCATCTAAAGTTATTAATTTCCGTGTACATCTGATAATTTCGGGTCCTGAGTTATTAAATAATATAATTTATAATTCTGAAAATCTCTTGTATAAATGTTCGGTGTTGAAATAAAAATAAAAACGTTTTTCTCTGGAGTATATTCCTTTAAAATTTTTATTATCTGCTCTTCGTTATAATCTTTCGTTATTTGGATTTGATATATTTTCTTATTATCTGTTTTTGCATATTTTACTGGATTGGGGTTTGTTAAAACTTCGGTAATTATGAATTGATTTGGTTTTATGTCGATAGCTTAATTAAAAACTTTAATCGCGGTTTTTGGTTCTTTGTTTTGTGTCGAGTGAATAGTGTCCATCTCTTCTGGGCCTTCTCTTATCTCTGTTTCGTCTACGATACCCATAATTGGTTTCGCTTTTATTGGGTTAAGTTGAATTCTGCTTAGTGCATCTGCGTTATTATTATAAATTCCTTTTTTGTATATAATTTCATAGTCATACTCTTCTGGTATAATTCTCCATCTTTGTAATTTTTAATTTGGTTCTTTGAGTTTGCATAACCATACTAATGGTCTATGGTCGGTGTATTTATAGAATTTCCTTCCATAAAGATATTGTCTAAAATATTTCGTTGCCCATATTATTGTTAACAATTCTTTCTCAATTGTGCTGTATTTTTGTTCTGTTTCATTTAGTGTTTGTGATGCATAGCTGATTAGTTTATCGCTACCTACTTTTCCTTGGCTCATATTGCGCCTAATGCTAGGTTCGATGCGTCGGTTGTCAATATAAAAGGTTTTGAGAAATCTGGATATTCTAATATAGGGTGATTCGTAAGTATGCACTTAATTTTCTCTACTGCTTTAATAAATTCCGGGGTGTGTACGATCTTATTACCTCTCATTAAGCAATTCGTCAATGGCTTGGTTATTTGTGCGTAACCTTTGATGAATTTTCGGCAGTAACCACTGAGTCTTAAAAATCCTTTAATTTCCTTACTAATTTTGGGTAGGGAGTAATTTAGTACTGCGTTCGTTTTGTCTGGATTTGGCATAACTCCATTAGGTGTTATTATGTGTCCTAAAAATGCTATTTCTTTCTGTAGAAATTCACTTTTATCTAATTGAACTATAAATAAGCTTTTCGTAATCGTTCAAAACTTCTCTTAATCTTTCGATATGTTCAGTCAGTGATGTTGAGTATACGATAATATCGTCAAGGTATACAAGACATTTTTAATTGTGTATTCCTCTTAAAATGTTGTCCATTACTTTATGAAAAGTAGCGGGTGCGTTCTTTTATCCAAACGGCATGCGTTTGTATTCATAATATCCTCTGGGTGTACTAAAAGCTATTTTGGTTGTGTCCTTCTCGTCCATCTCTACTTGGCGATATCCTGAGGCGAGGTCTAATGTCGAAATATATTGACACTTTCCTAATTTGACCAAAATTTCTGTAATATTGGGTAGCGGGTATTTATGGTCTATCATTTTCTCGTTTAATTTCCTGTAATCGATGACCATTCTATACTTGCTTTTGCCTGAGGCATCTAACTTCTTGGGTACTACTAATACGGGGCTGCTCCATGGTGAGTTTGAATGTTGGATGCTATCCTACTTCAATAGATCTGCTACCTGTCTGTCTGTTTCTTCTTGACTAGCTTCAGGTAGTCTGTATGCTTTGGTGATTATTGGCTTATCGTCTGTTAATTCAATGTTATGTTTCACGGTGTTGGTGAAAGTTAATGCTATTCCTTCACAATCGAATATGTCTCGGTATTCGAAACATAAGTCTTTAATTGCTTTCTCCTCCTCGTTATTAATATCTTCGTTAAAGCGAATGTTAATTAAATTTTCTCTTAACATCCTGTCGTGTTATGTAGGGTTATAATCGTTTTCATATTCCTCGTCTATTTCCATCTCGCTGAAATTTACTTCTACATTTATTGGGGTTGTCAATCATATTTCTACGGGGTAATCGTTTGAGTTTAAAATTGTTGTGTTGCCGTTAACTGTCATTTATTTGTACTGACGCGGTGGGTGTTTCTACCTCCTTGGAATGCCATGTGATTTATGATGACTATGTCGTTTTTGAGTTTACTAAAACTTTTATTTGTTTTGCCGCCCTGGGTTCGATTGTGTATTTTTGGTTGGTTTGAATATTACTATTCTGAAATTTAATGGGAATTTGTCCGTGGTTCGTTCTCAGTAATCGGTTTTTTATGTCAATGTTCGCTCCTAATTTTCTTAGAAGATCCATGCCTATTAATCTGTCGTAGTTGTCGTTAAATTCAAAGATGCAAAATTTGTGTTTCATATGTTTGCTATAAATTGGTGTATTGTTGTTTTGTAGGCTGTCTTAATTTTGAAGGGTTCTCTTTCTACAAAATCCAAATAACATTTTGTACGGTTCTGGGACTATTCTTCTTAATCTTCTTTGGGATTAAACCACTCATAGTTTTAAAATCATCTTTATTAACGTTTCGATCCATTATTTTGAAAACGATCCTAGGTCATGGATCGAAACGTTAATAAAGATAATTTTAAAAACTATGAGTGGTTTAATCCCAAAGAAGATTCAAAAGAATACTAAACAAACCACAACAAACATACAGGGAATATTTATGTTTTGGGTCTAATTAAAGTTTTGAAGATCCGGTATCGATTAGTAATTTGAATTCTGCGTGAGGTATTTCTATGTAGGGTAAAATGTGTTGATTGATATTATTTAAATTAATTACGTTTGGTCGTATTTGAATCGGTCTAACTGAAAATTTGATTACGCGTTTTCTTCGTCGTCCTTTTCGTAATTTTCATAGAGGTTGTAGCATTCGTAGTCTGTTGTTTCATCGTCTCTACTTGAAGTTAAGTCATTATTTGCGCCAGGGTTGTCAAAATCTTCTGTTTGTTGATGAAATAGTTCTTCGGAGGAGAAGTTTTGTTTTGGTTGTAGTTTAGTCGGATTTGTGATATTTTGTATTTTGTCTAGTGTTACCAGATGAAGTGTCCTTAGGGGTTGGTATGTAACAACCGTTGGGGTTGCTATTCGGCATCAGCGCGTTTCTGTTGGGGTTTGCGCCGAATGTTTGCCCTTGTTGATTTACCTTGGTGTAAATGTAAAATTGGAGTTAAATGTTTAATTGCTTAAATTGATCGTGGAAATTTGTGTTAAAGTTTGGGTTGTTAATTCGCGGTTGATTCGTTTGCGCGTTAATGGTGTAAATTTCTGTTGTGTTGGTAGTTGTCTCGCGGCTTGTATTGTTTTCATAGGTGAGTAATTTTTGTTTGCGTTAGGGTTATACAGTCTGTTTCGGTAGTACATCATGTTTTCTTCCTCAACAATCATGTTCATTGCCTCTTCTAAATTTTGGGGATGTTGAAATCTTATTTTGTCCAATAGGCGCTCAGGTAAGGCGTTAAAGTATGTGTCTACGGCCATTTCGTCATACATTTTCGTCTTTAATAATCTTATGTTTTGGTCGGGTTCCTCAATTTTTAACTTTGTCAAAATTAAACTTCGTACATCTTGACATTTCATACCGAATTGGTAGGGTGATTGGTTATTTTCCATTTTTAGGTTTATTAAATCGCGGACCAGGCATTTGATGTTCCGTTCGTCTCCTAAATATGCAATTAGAATACGTTTAAATTCTTCCCACTCAATTAGATCTTCCCGGCTGGCAATAAGAGTTAATTCTCTGCCGGTCAGCTTACTGATTATCAGGCATAGGAGTAAAACAGTACGTTTGCTGTCCCCTGATTTGTAAAAGGATTTTAAAAATATTTCGCACGCGGTTATATAGATCTCTAATAGTGTTTGGCTTCCGTCGTATTGAGGGATGCTCTCAAGATAAAGCTTAAAGTCTAAATTTATAGTTGTTAATGGTTGCTTTCAGTTCTGTTTGTATTGTTAGTTTTCAGTTTGACTTGTTACTTTTCAGTTTGGTTTGTATACAGTTATTTAAAGAGTCGTTTTACGTATATTCTGTATGTAATTATCAAGCGCTATAATTACATTAAGAATTTCTGCTTGGTAGTTGTCTCGTCAATTACTGTCGCGTTGAAGTGTATTTATAACTTGCAGACATCACGATTGTTGCGAATTGATTTCAGGTTTTTTTCTGAGTAATAACTTCCTGTAATAACTGAGTTATAATTATACGTTCTTATTTCAGTTTTGTGCTGATTAATTATTTCAATGATAAAGTTGCATTAAATAAGTACACGAAATGCTTCTTTTATAATAATACTTCAGTTAATTTGTTGCCTTGAAATGTTTAATTATAAAGTTTCAAGTTTTCTAAATAAATTATTTCAGTAATAATCGTGGCAAAAATGATACAGTTAATTGCGTTCTATTTATATCTTAAGCTTGCTAAATAATTCCTTTCAATAATAAAGTACATACAATGTTTCTACAGTTACACACCTCCGTTAATTGTTGCACTGAAGTGTTTAATTATAAAATGTAACGAGAGTCAAGTTTTGAATAGACCGTTGCTGTAATAAATGCTGTAATATACTGTACATAACTTTTGTTCTAATTATATCTAGGCTTCAGGCTTTGCTGAAATTGTAGTACTCGTGCATAAATGCGTAAATATAATTCCTTTGTTAAAATGAGTTTGCTTTCATTAATGCTTGCGATAAAATGTAATAATAAATTGTGCAAAAAATGCGTATATAATTTTTGTTGCTTTCTAGCTAATATCAAAAATTGAAAATGGTTAGGATAAATGAATTTACATAATTTTCATTTCCAGTTCCATCAGCTTTCTTTCCTTGGGCTTGGTCGATTTTGTACCTTGTCCAATTTTTGTTTGTTATTCCAGATAAAGAATTAAGATTCACGACCACCAGCTTCTCGATTTTGGATTTAATAGTGCCTTTCTGGAATACTACCGACTGCGCTAGTTGGATTTTGGGTCTCTTGGAGCGACTTTTTAAGAAGCTTCTTCCAAAAATTCTTCTAACAAATTTATTTAAAACAACAATTACAAGTGGAAATTAACAAATGGCTGCGTTATGTTCATTAACGCCTTTAAAAATCAAAAATTACTCTTCTATTACGTTCACTAATTAAATTTAGTTAAACTAATTTTGAGTAGCTTGGTCAACCAACAATGCTAAAGTTGTGAAGCTCGAGACTGATTGGCCAACTTGGGCTCCTCGAGGTATTTATGCTGTTCCTGCCCCTCACATTGCTTGTGGGAATTGCAGAGCTCATGTCTGCCATTTTGTTTATTCATTTATACAATACAAAGTAACAATCTTAATTCTGATAATAAGTGTCTTACAATCTATTGTGACCTGCACCTGCAGAGTCAGGTTACGTCTGGAATACAATGTATTCACATCCGTTCGCATGTCTAGTTTATAAACTTTCATTAACTTTTTGTAATCTGTCCTTCAATAATACATTGTTGCATCTAACTTAAGTTTCAATGATTTCTATTTAATTATATATATATATATATATATATATATATATATATATATATATATATATATTGATTTGCGGGATATATAACTCGCGTAGTAGAGGAATATTTTTATACAAACGCATATCCACCTTATGAGATCCACCGGATCGACCGGATCCACCGTATCAACCAGATACACCGAATCCACCACCGGATCGATCGCATCTAGCGCTGAGTTTTGATGTGTCACAGCTGCGTGATACGCTTTCTTTAACTCTGCGGATAAGCAACCCACATAGCACACTTATTTGAAGGAAAAATCTTCCCCAGAATTTTTTCGATGCTTTTGGGTTCTATTTATACCTTTTATAATGGGGATTCCATTCTACTGGATTTTTGCCTAAGAACAAAATTTTTAACTCCTTAGCTGTAAACATTTTTTAACGTTCAAAATAGAATGGTTTAAAATTTACTGTAAGATGCAAACCAGTCATTTATTTTAGGGATAACCTCTACCATTTCGGCAACACCGAAACTTTGGGACCAATTCAAAACAATTTTAAGCCTTTTCAAAGTCCAGAGTAAAGTCTATAAGTAATTAAAAAATTAACACAAAGTTGACTAGTTTCCAAGCAAATAAATAAGACACGTAAAAAGAGTACATGCATTGCTAAGTTATAAAATTTAGTGATTTGTATATTATTTACCGACGCGAACCAATTATAAGCTAATCTAACGTTGTTCACTGACATGGGAATAATTGTTAATACGAGTCAGGTCAGTCGGATTCTTTAGAAATGAAATTGGTTAACCCTAATGTACGGCATGTGCTAGAATTAAAGATTGCCGTCGACGTGCTGATTGATCATTTTAAAAAAATTTTCCATACAAGTTTCTATGAAGTACTAGCAGCATATTTAGTAACGCTAACGGTTAATAAGAAGACTCTTTTAGTTGTGTGGGTGCTGTTGCGGAAATAGATAGTATTAAATTGGTATACTATTTAAAAGGTTTTTCTAAGAACGTATTTAACAAAATGGCGGATGACATAGACGAACTAAGGAAGGTGGAGTTCGTAGCCTTGTCGTACACGACACGTTAAGGGGTTTCCCGAAACATTGTATATTTACGTAGTAAAGAACCTTTTCGACCATTTATAACCAATAGTCTTACTACCTATAAAGGTCATATATTCCTAAAGGTGGTGGACATACAACAATACAACAGAGTGTGAAAGAATCAGTACCTCCAATACCAGCAAAAGGAAGTTGATCTAGCCAACAAGATACGTATGCAGCACATAGTTGGAAAGACACAACTAAAAGATTGCCATAAGCTGCAAGAATTACATGAAGAAATGAATCTGGTTGTCTATGGAATCTTTATGTATAAAAACAAACCTTGGTACATTTTACAATTCGAAAATCTCGACGGTATGCATGTATCCAATTATTGGGTAGGAAATGACATAGAAGACTTGGGTATCGACTTGAATTTTAAACTACTTATAAAACTAGATCAAATTAAAACTACCCCGAACAAGTATAAAGAAAGGACAGGTTTCTGTATGTAACTTGATACTCAAATTAAGTTTTACTGGGTCCACGCTTGGGTGGTTAAATGTTTTTAAATTATGTCAGCGTGACCTTGGAAAAGTAGCTGAAAGTAGGTAGCCGAAGAATAATGTTGCGGGTTTTTTGCCTATATGAATATACACTGGAACTGTAAACGATAATTGCTTTCCTTAAGCGTTACCCAATATGCAGCTAGTACTTTATGGAAAGTTGCACGGAATTTTTTTTCAAAATGATCAGCACGATCGACGGTAATTTTTAATTCTAGTATATGTCATACATTAGGACTACTAATTTCACTTTCAAAAAATCCGACTGACCTGACCTCGTATGAACAATTATTTCTAGGTCAGTGAACAACGTTGAATTAGCTTATAATTGGGTCGAATTAGTAATTAATATACAAATCGCTAAATTTCATAACTTAACAATGCATGTAATTTTTCTGCACGATTCAGTTATTTGCTTGAAAATTAGTAAAGTTTTCGGTTTTGAAGAGCAACCGTTCCGGCATTCGAATAAAACTTTGTGTTAATTTCTAAATTACTTAAAGACTTTACTCTATACTTAGAAAATGTCTAAAATTGTTTTGTGTTAATTTCTAAATTACTTAAAGACTTTGATCCATACTTCGAAAATGTTTAAAATTGTTTTGCGTTCGTTTCAAAGTTTCGGTGTTACCGAAATGGTAAAGGTTATCCCTAAAATGAATGATTGGTTTGCATCTTGTCTCAAACCATTCTATGTTTTGAACGTTACAAAATGTTTATAAATAAGGAGTTAAAAATTTGGGTCGAAGGGTTGTACGTAGGTTGGTTCTTACGTAAAAAACCCGGTAGAATGGAATCCCCCATTAAAAGAGGTTTAAATAGAGCCCAAAAGCACCGAAAAAATTCTGGGGTAGGTTTTTCTTTTAATTAAGGGTGCTATGTGGGGTTGTTTATCCGCAGAGTTAAAGAAAATTATCACGCAGCTGTGACGTCAAAACTCAGTGCTGGATGCGATCGATCCGGCGAGGGATTCGCTGGATCCAACAGTGGATCCTGTAAGGTGGATCTGCGCATGAATGAACATATTCCTCTACTGTACGTATCATTCATTAGATGTAAAAATTAAATGCTAAAAGGCATTTCCCTTTTAGCATTTAATTTTTACATGTAATTTTATCTATATACTTAAGCTGAGCGTGTTTCTTGAAATTTAACTGACTTTCTGTTGGAAATTGTGCGATTAACTTTAAGGGAGGGCCTGGCCGTTGTACGCTAATGAGAATTTACCCTTTAGGGCGAGAAGGGAACGAGATACCTTTCCCGACAGAGAAGAAACACGTTGAAGTGGCGAAGTAGCTGCGACAAGAGGTGACCGTACCTTCGGTTTGTGTAATCCTGAACTGTAGTTTGGGTAGATCTGCGAATTTCTTCGTTATTGTTGGGTTTTGGTATACTCGAATCATTTCGGTTTTTACTTTTAAATAACAATCTTCTTTTATTGTGATTACCTTGCTTCCAATTAAAGTTAGGCTGTTTTCGTTTTGGTTGCAATAGGTGGTTGCTATTACTTCTTGTGGAAATACAGCAATCTATTTGTTGTCTGTAACTTTTTGGATTTTCATATTGTTAATTTGTACTGGTTTTGACTCTCAATTCTCGTAATGATTAAAGAATCTTAATAGTTGTACTTCACAAGAGCTATCCGTTTGAATAGCTGTCATCGTTGATGATTGACATTAATTAGTATTGGATGGGTGCCACTTCTTTACATTTTTCATTCTTGAAGCCATACCTAAGTTCATTTAAGGAAAGGAACTTGGTTTTAGAAATAATAACTTGATACTGGCTAGCAACTTTTCTGGAAAATGTAAATAAATGATAATAATTATAAGGGTTAATTTCTACTATGGGAATTTCTATTAAAAATCTAATTTCATGATTCTTTACATAACCTTTTACTATGGCTATTTTTTCAAATAAAAGTATGTTAATTTCCGTTACTTCAAAGAGTAGTTTACTGTTAATTATGAGTGATCTAATTCCTAATAATTCGTTTAATAAGTCAATTGGTTCTATTATACTAGCATGTAGTGTGTTTAATTTAGCAAATGTTACAGCGTTCTCTAACGTGGCTAAAATTTGGTGAATTATGGTAATAGTTGATATCATTTGAATGAATATTGTGTTGAATCTTATTAAGTCGGCGCATTCCTAGCATTGTGGTTTGTATGTTACTTTCAAGGGTTATTATTCTGTTGGTTATACTGTCCTGGTTTTTTACTAATTTACTTATGTATCATTGAATATGGTTGACTGAGTTCTAACAATGGTTTTTATGTCATCTTGGCTTTCAATTAGTAGTTGTATTGCGTTGTCATATCGTTCGGCGTCTTGATTGTCTATGTTACCTGTGATCGCTTTTATAATATTACCTAGTCCGTTAATAAATCTTCTTTTCTGTCTTGTGACTTGGTCTGTTGGTATTAATCGGGTGAACTTGTCGTTTGTGTTCTTTAAAATGTTCTCCATTATGTTTTTGTAATTAAGCATTTCTATCGCGTATTCTTTTCCGAATTTGGCCGCGTCCATTGATTGTTTCAGTCTGTAGTAATTATTTCTAATTATATAAAATTTTTGTTTTAGTTCGGTTAAATCAAATTTCTGTGCGAATGTGCAGCAATCTATTGTATTTTGCATACTTCCCAATTTTACTGGTAGTATACCGGGGTTGTTTTTAATGTCTTGCACTATTATGTCTTTGTCGTCCGTTCTACCTGGGTGGAGGTTGACGGCAAGGGTGATGGCTATCCGTCTGAAATTACAGAGTGTCTTAGATTCTTTAAGCGAATGTATTTTACAATCTTTCTGTTATCGAATACGGCTACGTTCTTATCTGAGATCTTTTTGATTTTAAATGGGCCTAAATTTCTGGGGGCCGTTTTGTGTCTTTTACCTTTGAAATTTCTTTCGCACACTGTTTGCCCTACTGAAAATTTATTTATATCGGCGTTCTTATTAAGGGTTGTTGTAATACGTTCTTTATCGTTATCTAATTTATCTTTTACAGTGTCATAAGTTATTTTTAATTTTTGTTTATGGTCTTTAGCATACTGTTGGTATACTTTTTTATTGTAATGTATATAGTAAGGGTTACGGGAATATGAGTGTCCTAATGTTAATTCAAGGGATGTGAAATTTGTTGATGAATGGATCGTGTTGTGGTAGACAATTACTGCGTATGGCATTAAATTAGTGATATGATCTTTATTATAGGTTAGTCTTAATAGTCTGATTTGTTCTAATAATACTCCCTGTATGTTTGTTGTGGTTTGTTTAGCATTCTTCTTAATCTTCTTTGGGAATGAAACCACTCATAGTTTTAAAATCTATTTTATTTACGTTTCGATCCATGACCTAGGATCGTTGTCAAATTTTGACAACGATCCTAGGTCATGGATCGAAACGTAAATAAAATAGATTTTAAAAACTGTGAGTGGTTTCATTCCCAAAGAAGATTAAGAAGAATTGTTCTAATAATGTTAGGTGTAATCTATTAATTAGTCCATTTGAATCTGGGTGATTTTCGGTTATAAAATGAATTTTTATTTTGTGTAGTTCAAGCGTATTTTGTATTGTATCGTTTCTGAATTCGCTACCATTGTCTAAAGTTATTGATAACGGGTGTGCCATAAAATGAAAAGTATTGTAGGAATCCTTGAGTTACATCGATACTATTTTTTGAAACACTGGGTATCGCTTGGCCTACTTTCGTGAATGAATGCATCTTTCTCAAAAAGTTTTGCGCTTCTACTATTAAAGTGTCTGCGTGTAGTTTTTGAAAGGGTTTATCGGGTGTTTGTCGTATTTTGCTTTATCGTATAATTCGCATTGGTTGATAAAATTCGTGGTTAATTCCTTCATGTCTTTGAAGTAATATCTTCTATTGAGTTGTTTTAATGTTTTGTTGATTCCACGATGCATGGTTTAACCTTCGTGTCGATTTCGAATTGCGTCGTTTATTTCGTCAGGGTCATCTAAAGTTATTAATTTCCGTGTACATCTGATAATTTCGGGTCCTGAGTTATTAAATAATATAATTTATAATTCTGAAAATCTCTTGTATAAATGTTCGGTGTTGAAATAAAAATAAAACGTTTTTCTCTGGAGTATATTCCTTTAAAATTTTTATTATCTGCTCTTCGTTATAATCTTTCGTTATTTGGATTTGATATATTTTCTTATTATCTGTTTTTGCATATTTTACTGGATTGGGGTTTGTTAAAACTTCGGTAATTATGAATTGATTTGGTTTTATGTCGATAGCTTAATTAAAAACTTTAATCGCGGTTTTTGGTTCTTTGTTTTGTGTCGAGTGAATAGTGTCCATCTCTTCTGGGCCTTCTCTTATCTCTGTTTCGTCTACGATACCCATAATTGGTTTCGCTTTTATTGGGTTAAGTTGAATTCTGCTTAGTGCATCTGCGTTATTATTATAAATTCCTTTTTTGTATATAATTTCATAGTCATACTCTTCTGGTATAATTCTCCATCTTTGTAATTTTTAATTTGGTTCTTTGAGTTTGCATAACCATACTAATGGTCTATGGTCGGTGTATTTATAGAATTTCCTTCCATAAAGATATTGTCTAAAATATTTCGTTGCCCATATTATTGTTAACAATTCTTTCTCAATTGTGCTGTATTTTTGTTCTGTTTCATTTAGTGTTTGTGATGCATAGCTGATTAGTTTATCGCTACCTACTTTTCCTTGGCTCATATTGCGCCTAATGCTAGGTTCGATGCGTCGGTTGTCAATATAAAGGTTTTGAGAAATCTGGATATTCTAATATAGGGTGATTCGTAAGTATGCACTTAATTTTCTCTACTGCTTTAATAAATTCCGGGGTGTGTACGATCTTATTACCTCTCATTAAGCAATTCGTCAATGGCTTGGTTATTTGTGCGTAACCTTTGATGAATTTTCGGCAGTAACCACTGAGTCTTAAAAATCCTTTAATTTCCTTACTAATTTTGGGTAGGGAGTAATTTAGTACTGCGTTCGTTTTGTCTGGATTTGGCATAACTCCATTAGGTGTTATTATGTGTCCTAAAAATGCTATTTCTTTCTGTAGAAATTCACTTTTATCTAATTGAACTATAAATAAGCTTTTCGTAATCGTTCAAAAACTTCTCTTAATCTTTCGATATGTTCAGTCAGTGATGTTGAGTATACGATAATATCGTCAAGGTATACAAGACATTTTTAATTGTGTATTCCTCTTAAAATGTTGTCCATTACTTTATGAAAAGTAGCGGGTGCGTTCTTTTATCCAAACGGCATGCGTTTGTATTCATAATATCCTCTGGGTGTACTAAAAGCTGTTTTGGTTGTGTCCTTCTCGTCCATCTCTACTTGGCGATATCCTGAGGCGAGGTCTAATGTCGAAATATATTGACACTTTCCTAATTTGACCAAAATTTCTGTAATATTGGGTAGCGGGTATTTATGGTCTATCATTTTCTCGTTTAATTTCCTGTAATCGATGACCATTCTATACTTGCTTTTGCCTGAGGCATCTAACTTCTTGGGTACTACTAATACGGGGCTGCTCCATGGTGAGTTTGAATGTTGGATGCTATCCTACTTCAATAGATCTGCTACCTGTCTGTCTGTTTCTTCTTCACTAGCTTCAGGTAGTCTGTATGCTTTGGTGATTATTGGCTTATCGTCTGTTAATTCAATGTTATGTTTCACGGTGTTGGTGAAAGTTAATGCTATTCCTTCACAATCGAATATGTCTCGGTATTCGAAACATAAGTCTTTAATTGCTTTCTCCTCCTCGTTATTAATATCTTCGTTAAAGCGAATGTTAATTAAATTTTCTCTTAACATCCTGTCGTGTTATGTAGGGTTATAATCGTTTTCATATTCCTCGTCTATTTCCATCTCGCTGAAATTTACTTCTACATTTATTGGGGTTGTCAATCATATTTCTACGGGGTAATCGTTTGAGTTTAAAATTGTTGTGTTGCCGTTAACTGTCATTTATTTGTACTGACGCGGTGGGTGTTTCTACTCCTCCTTGGAATGCCATGTGATTTATGATGACTATGTCGTTTTTTGAGTTTACTAAAACTTTTATTTGTTTTGCCGCCCTGGGTTCGATTGTGTATTTTTGGTTGGTTTGAATATTACTATTCTGAAATTTAATGGGAATTTGTCCGTGGTTCGTTCTCAGTAATCGGTTTTTTATGTCAATGTTCGCTCCTAATTTTCTTAGAAGATCCATGCCTATTAATCTGTCGTAGTTGTCGTTAAATTCAAAGATGCAAAATTTGTGTTTCATATGTTTGCTATAAATTGGTGTATTGTTGTTTTGTAGGCTGTCTTAATTTTGAAGGGTTCTCTTTCTACAAAATCCAAATAACATTTTTGTACGGTTCTGGGACTATTCTTCTTAATCTTCTTTGGGGATTAAACCACTCATAGTTTTTAAAATCATCTTTATTAACGTTTCGATCCATTATTTTGAAAACGATCCTAGGTCATGGATCGAAACGTTAATAAAGATAATTTTAAAAACTATGAGTGGTTTAATCCCCAAAGAAGATTCAAAAGAATACTAAACAAACCACAACAAACATACAGGGAATATTTATGTTTTGGGTCTAATTAAAGTTTTTGAAGATCCGGTATCGATTAGTAATTTGAATTCTGCGTGAGGTATTTCTATGTAGGGTAAAATGTGTTGATTGATATTATTTAAATTAATTACGTTTGGTCGTATTTGAATCGGTCTAACTGAAAATTTGATTACGCG
Source organism: Platerodrilus igneus (assembly GCA_036346225.1). Lineage (NCBI taxonomy): Eukaryota > Metazoa > Arthropoda > Insecta > Coleoptera > Lycidae > Platerodrilus > Platerodrilus igneus. The sequence continues at coordinate 2,567,391 of JARFIW010001018.1, forward strand.
TTTTCTTCGTCGTCCTTTTCGTAATTTTCATAGAGGTTGTAGCATTCGTAGTCTGTTGTTTCATCGTCTCTACTTGAAGTTAAGTCATTATTTGCGCCAGGGTTGTCAAAATCTTCTGTTTGTTGATGAAATAGTTCTTCGGAGGAGAAGTTTTGTTTTTGGTTGTAGTTTAGTCGGATTTGTGATATTTTTGTATTTTGTCTAGTGTTACCAGATGAAGTGTCCTTAGGGGTTGGTATGTAACAACCGTTGGGGTTGCTATTCGGCATCAGCGCGTTTCTGTTGGGGTTTGCGCCGAATGTTTGCCCTTGTTGATTTACCTTGGTGTAAATGTAAAATTGGAGTTAAATGTTTAATTGCTTAAATTGATCGTGGAAATTTGTGTTAAAGTTTGGGTTGTTAATTCGCGGTTGATTCGTTTGCGCGTTAATGGTGTAAATTTCTGTTGTGTTGGTAGTTGTCTCGCGGCTTGTATTGTTTTCATAGGTGAGTAATTTTTGTTTGCGTTAGGGTTATACAGTCTGTTTCGGTAGTACATCATGTTTTCTTCCTCAACAATCATGTTCATTGCCTCTTCTAAATTTTGGGGATGTTGAAATCTTATTTTGTCCAATAGGCGCTCAGGTAAGGCGTTAAAGTATGTGTCTACGGCCATTTCGTCATACATTTTCGTCTTTAATAATCTTATGTTTTGGTCGGGTTCCTCAATTTTTAACTTTGTCAAAATTAAACTTCGTACATCTTGACATTTCATACCGAATTGGTAGGGTGATTGGTTATTTTCCATTTTTAGGTTTATTAAATCGCGGACCAGGCATTTGATGTTCCGTTCGTCTCCTAAATATGCAATTAGAATACGTTTGAATTCTTCCCACTCAATTAGATCTTCCCGGCTGGCAATAAGAGTTAATTCTCTGCCGGTCAGCTTACTGATTATCAGGCATAGGAGTAAAACAGTACGTTCGCTGTCCCCTGATTTGTAAAAGGATTTTAAAAATATTTCGCACGCGGTTATATAGATCTCTAATAGTGTTTGGCTTCCGTCGTATTGAGGGATGCTCTCAAGATAAAGCTTAATGTCTAAATTTATAGTTGTTAATGGTTGCTTTCAGTTCTGTTTGTATTGTTAGTTTTCAGTTTGACTTGTTACTTTTCAGTTTGGTTTGTATACAGTTATTTAAAGAGTCGTTTTACGTATATTCTGTATGTAATTATCAAGCGCTATAATTATATTAAGAATTTCTGCTTGGTAGTTGTCTCGTCAATTACTGTCGCGTTGAAGTGTATTTATAACTTGCAGACATCACGATTGTTGCGAATTGATTTCAGGTTTTTTTCTGAGTAATAACTTCCTGTAATAACTGAGTTATAATTATACGTTCTTATTTCAGTTTTGTGCTGATTAATTATTTCAATGATAAAGTTGCATTAAATAAGTACACGAAATGCTTCTTTTATAATAATACTTCAGTTAATTTGTTGCCTTGAAATGTTTAATTATAAAGTTTCAAGTTTTCTAAATAAATTATTTCAGTAATAATCGTGGCAAAAATGATACAGTTAATTGCGTTCTATTTATATCTTAAGCTTGCTAAATAATTCATTTCAATAATAAAGTACATACAATGTTTCTACAGTTACACACCTCCGTTAATTGTTGCACTGAAGTGTTTAATTATAAAATGTAATGAGAGTCAAGTTTTGAATAGACCGTTGCTGTAATAAATGCTGTAATATACTGTACATAACTTTTGTTCTAATTATATCTAGGCTTCAGGCTTTGCTGAAATTGTAGTACTCGTGCATAAATGCGTAAATATAATTCCTTTGTTAAAATGAGTTTGCTTTCATTAATGCTTGCGATAAAATGTAATAATAAATTGTGCAAAAATGCGTATATAATTTTTGTTGCTTTCTAGCTAATATCAAAAATTGAAAATGGTTAGGATAAATGAATTTACATAATTTTCATTTCCAGTTCCATCAGCTTTCTTTCCTTGGGCTTGGTCGATTTTGTACCTTGTCCAATTTTTGTTTGTTATTCCAGATAAAGAATTAAGATTCACGACCACCAGCTTCTCGATTTTGGATTTAATAGTGCCTTTCTGGAATACTACCGACTGCGCTAGTTGGATTTTGGGTCTCTTGGAGCGACTTTTTAAGAAGCTTCTTCCAAAAATTCTTCTAACAAATTTATTTAAAACAACAATTACAAGTGGAAATTAACAAATGGCTGCGTTATGTTCATTAACGCCTTTAAAAATCAAAAATTACTCTTCTATTACGTTTACTAATTAAATTTAGTTAAACTAATTTTGAGTAGCTTGGTCAACCAACAATGCTAAAGTTGTGAAGCTCGAGACTGACTGGCCAACTTGGGCTCCTCGAGGTATTTATGCTGTTCCTGCCCCTCACATTGCTTGTGGGAATTGCAGAGCTCATGTCTGCCATTTTGTTTATTTATTTATACAATACAAAGTAACAATCTTAATTCTGATAATAAGTGTCTTACAATCTATTGTGACCTGCACCTGCAGAGTCAGGTTACGTCTGGAATACAATGTATTCACATCCGTTCGCATGTCTAGTTTATAAACTTTCATTAACTTTTGTAATCTGTCCTTCAATAATACATTGTTGCATCTAACTTAAGTTTCAATGATTTCTATTTAATTATATATATATATATATATATATATATATATATATATATATATATATTGATTTGCGGGATATATAACTCGCGTAGTAGAGGAATATTTTATACAAACGCATATCCACCTTATGAGATCCACCGGATCGACCGGATCCACCGTATCAACCAGATACACCGAATCCACCACCGGATCGATCGCATCTAGCGCTGAGTTTTGATGTGTCACAGCTGCGTGATACGCTTTCTTTAACTCTGCGGATAAGCAACCCACATAGCACACTTATTTGAAGGAAAAATCTTCCCCAGAATTTTTTCGATGCTTTTGGGTTCTATTTATACCTTTTATAATGGGGATTCCATTCTACTGGATTTTTGCCTAAGAACAAAATTTTAACTCCTTAGCTGTAAACATTTTTAACGTTCAAAATAGAATGGTTTAAAATTTACTGTAAGATGCAAACCAGTCATTTATTTTAGGGATAACCTCTACCATTTCGGCAACACCGAAACTTTGGGACCAATTCAAAACAATTTTAAGCCTTTTCAAAGTCCAGAGTAAAGTCTATAAGTAATTAAAAAATTAACACAAAGTTGACTAGTTTCCAAGCAAATAAATAAGACACGTAAAAAGAGTACATGCATTGCTAAGTTATAAAATTTAGTGATTTGTATATTATTTACCGACGCGAACCAATTATAAGCTAATCTAACGTTGTTCACTGACATGGGAATAATTGTTAATACGAGTCAGGTCAGTCGGATTCTTTAGAAATGAAATTGGTTAACCCTAATGTACGGCATGTGCTAGAATTAAAGATTGCCGTCGACGTGCTGATTGATCATTTTAAAAAAATTTTCCATACAAGTTTCTATGAAGTACTAGCAGCAATTTAGTAACGCTAACGGTTAATAAGAAGACTCTTTTAGTTGTGTGGGTGCTGTTGCGGAAATAGATAGTATTAAATTGGTATACTATTTAAAAGGTTTTTCTAAGAACGTATTTAACAAAATGGCGGATGACATAGACGAACTAAGGAAGGTGGAGTTCGTAGCCTTGTCGTACACGACACGTTAAGGGGTTTCCCGAAACATTGTATATTTACGTAGTAAAGAACCTTTTCGACCATTTATAACCAATAGTCTTACTACCTATAAAGGTCATATATTCCTAAAGGTGGTGGACATACAACAATACAACAGAGTGTGAAAGAATCAGTACCTCCAATACCAGCAAAAGGAAGTTGATCTAGCCAACAAGATACGTATGCAGCACATAGTTGGAAAGACACAACTAAAAGATTGCCATAAGCTGCAAGAATTACATGAAGAAATGAATCTGGTTGTCTATGGAATCTTTATGTATAAAAACAAACCTTGGTACATTTTACAATTCGAAAATCTCGACGGTATGCATGTATCCAATTATTGGGTAGGAAATGACATAGAAGACTTGGGTATCGACTTGAATTTTAAACTACTTATAAAACTAGATCAAATTAAAACTACCCCGAACAAGTATAAAGAAAGGACAGGTTTCTGTATGTAACTTGATACTCAAATTAAGTTTTACTGGGTCCACGTTTGGGTGGTTAAATGTTTTTAAATTATGTCAGCGTGACCTTGGAAAAGTAGCTGAAAGTAGGTAGCCGAAGAATAATGTTGCGGGTTTTTTGCCTATATGAATATACACTGGAACTGTAAACGATAATTGCTTTCCTTAAGCGTTACCCAATATGCAGCTAGTACTTTATGGAAAGTTGCACGGAATTTTTTTCAAAATGATCAGCACGATCGACGGTAATTTTTAATTCTAGTATATGTCATACATTAGGACTACTAATTTCACTTTCAAAAAATCCGACTGACCTGACCTCGTATGAACAATTATTTCTAGGTCAGTGAACAACGTTGAATTAGCTTATAATTGGGTCGAATTAGTAATTAATATACAAATCGCTAAATTTCATAACTTAACAATGCATGTAATTTTTCTGCACGATTCAGTTATTTGCTTGAAAATTAGTAAAGTTTTCGGTTTTTGAAGAGCAACCGTTCCGGCATTCGAATAAAACTTTGTGTTAATTTCTAAATTACTTAAAGACTTTACTCTATACTTAGAAAATGTCTAAAATTGTTTTGTGTTAATTTCTAAATTACTTAAAGACTTTGATCCATACTTCGAAAATGTTTAAAATTGTTTTGCGTTCGTTTCAAAGTTTCGGTGTTACCGAAATGGTAAAGGTTATCCCTAAAATGAATGATTGGTTTGCATCTTGTCTCAAACCATTCTATGTTTTGAACGTTACAAAATGTTTATAAATAAGGAGTTAAAAATTTGGGTCGAAGCGTTGTACGTAGGTTGGTTCTTACGTAAAAAACCCGGTAGAATGGAATCCCCCATTAAAGAGGTTTAAATAGAGCCCAAAAGCACCGAAAAATTCTGGGGTAGGTTTTTCTTTTAATTAAGGGTGCTATGTGGGGTTGTTTATCCGCAGAGTTAAAGAAAATTATCACGCAGCTGTGACGTCAAAACTCAGTGCTGGATGCGATCGATCCGGCGAGGGATTCGCTGGATCCAACAGTGGATCCTGTAAGGTGGATCTGCGCATGAATGAACATATTCCTCTACTGTACGTATCATTCATTAGATGTAAAAATTAAATGCTAAAAGGCATTTCCCTTTTAGCATTTAATTTTTACATGTAATTTTATCTATATACTTAAGCTGAGCGTGTTTCTTGAAATTTAACTGACTTTCTGTTGGAAATTGTGCGATTAACTTTAAGGGAGGGCCTGGCCGTTGTACGCTAATGAGAATTTACCCTTTAGGGCGAGAAGGGAACGAGATACCTTTCCCGACAGAGAAGAAACACGTTGAAGTGGCGAAGTAGCTGCGACAAGAGGTGACCCGTACCTTATTCCCGTCATTACCGTTTTTATTGTTTCTAGCAACCTTGAAGAATTTTAAGTAGTTCATTATCATATATGTTTGTATCATACGTCATTTATTAAGGCTGTGTCAGTTAGTCATTTTATCTTTATGTGATTTGTTTCGATATATTGCACCACGAGGCGCATTTCATACCCGTCTATATAACAGTGAACTTGACACTTACAATATAACTTTTGACTGTAAAAATATGATAAAATGTAAAAAAAGACAAAATGCAGGTCCTAACAATTAAAAAAAATTATTCGCCATGAGCGTGCCCTCATAACTATGCCTATTTATAGGTAGACACGAGTTCCTACACTGACATCCTCTAACGCGTTGCATTACGCTAGCTATAAACTAGATGGAAAGGAGAAAATTAATCTCAAACAGGCAAAATTAATATTGATGTGCCCTGTATGAATAGCTAAAATCAATTAAGCATCATATTTCAAATTTTGTTTCTGTAAAGGTCATTCAGCTAAGAAGCTTTAACTTCAAAAGGTATGAAATTATTTCTTTGAAATACACCTTAAACATAAAAATCTAGGACGATGACTTAATTTAAAATCCCCAAAAGAAAATATTTTTGGCGCCAAACTTAAGGTCGTTTGTTTTTTATTATTAAGGTCGTTGGCTTTTCATTATTTTATAGTAACTTCCAACTTTAGAGCCTTGTTTTGTTAGGGAAGCTTTAATCCTTGTCTGTTTTTTTCCTGTTCTTTTAAATTGTTGAACATTTTTTATTCTTAACGTAATATTTCCTGTATTTTTAAATTGTTTAACGGAACTTTTTTCTTCAACGTGAGTTTTGAAGTTTTGAATATTTCAAAATTATTTGTCATTCTTCTAAATTAACTTGAAAAAATGTAGCTTTTTGAAAGATTTTTTTTAAAACTGCCCCTAAAGGCTTTAAGACAAAAATTAACTAATTGTGACTAGAGAAAAGAGAATTTTGTTAATGGAAATGGAAATTTATGTGTAATGTAGACTTTTCTTTTTATTGAAAGCCGAATTGAGGTATGAATTACGAGATAGAATGTGAAAAAAATTGATAGTTACTGAATAGAGAAAATATTTGGAAAAACACAGTTATAACGTATGACGGCGTGGAATTAGTTATTGAATTAGAAATAAAGTTTGAGAAAATGTTTTGCTCTTAGATGCGATGAACTTCCTCAGGGCCGGATGAGTATTTAAATTTTTAGGGTCATTTACGATTGTCGACACATTTTTTTATAAAGATGCGTGAATTAGTAACGATATAGGTCAATCCTGGGGTATTGATACGGGAAAAATTTAGAAACCGAATGGGACTTCAAAACATTTTAAGTTAAAATATAGGTTAGAACAATAGGTTACTTATTTTAATTTTTTTTAATTTTGGAGAAATTATTGCATAATTGAAGTGTAATTTGATAACTTTAGCTATTCTTTTCACAACAGAGATTTGCCTTTTTGATTTTCACATACGCACTGGATTTCACAAATATTTAGGTTGATTTGGGGGAAAAATTGGTAGATTTTTAAAAATTTTGGGTAAGATACGATAAGATAGAAAAAGCGATAGCTGAGATAGATTTCCGAATGGACTTTCTGGTCAATCGTCCAATTGTAAAGTATGTCCAGATGGTTAGGATACTATTTGACTGATGGATGTAGCTTGTTCTATTTTAGTAGGATCCTAGCAATCCACCTTACATGTAATGTTCCAATGCTCCACCCGAAGGTACTACCAGAAATAAAGAGCTAGACTTTGTGAGTGTTCTATTCCCTTATGGAGTAGAGAAGTCCGCTCCACGACCTTTCACCTTTAGCGGACTTGCAGTGTTGTTTCTTTTAGGGTATAAGGACTTTCTGCTTTTCAATTTTTTTAAATCTTTTTTTATTTCATGAATTGATAAACAGTTGTAGTACTTGAACTGGAACTAACTTGAAGATTATTAGAGTAGGTGATTTTATCTCGTTTAGTATAAAAAACTGCTTTTTGAAATTTTTGAATCAGTCTTAGCTGTATATTTGAAAGATGTACACCAAGCAATTTTTAGAGAAAGCAATTAGCGAAATTCGGCAAGGTGTGTTAAATACGCGTAAAGCTAGTAGATTATACAATGTACCTAGAATAACGCTACGTGATCACCTCTATAAACATGGTGCTCAAAATAAAAGTAGAGAATCAAATATCCAGGACATGAAAGCTGCAAGACAAGAAGTTAAAATATCTATACAAAACTTTAATACATATACCACTTCTAGTGCAAGGGAAGTTGGTAAAAACATGTATCTTTGTTGCCATCCAATATAAGGGCAATATTCGCCGGACCATCGAGTTGTGAAAAAACCTACGCTCTAATATCTCTCATTTTACATGAGAATGGACTTAGATTTCAAAACGTCTATGTGTTTTCTAAAAGTTTATATCAGCCAAAGTATGAACTGTTAAGAAGTGTATTTGAACCCTTAAAGGCAGATACTGGTTACCACGAATTTGGGAACTATGACGATTTGATTGGGCCAGAGAATGCAAAAGAAGATTCAATTATTGTCTTTGATGATATTCATGCAAACGAACAAAAATAAAATCGCACAGTTTTTCTCCTTTAGTAGACATAAGAGTATTGATTCCTTTTACTTATGTCAAACGTATGCCAGCACAGTAAAGCACGGACTTAGAGATAACGCTAATGTTATTTCAATATGGAAGCAGGATGATGCAAATCTTAGGCATATCTTTCTAAATCATGTTGGCAGTGATATGCCCTTTATAAAGTTTAAAAAAATGTGTCTGCGATGCTGGAATGGTGGTGACTCGAAACATAGTTTTATTACTATTGTAAAAGATTTTGACTTGGATAAGGGACGATATAGAAAAAATTTCGATGAGCATATAAATATAGAAGAAAACGTTAATGGTTAACCCCAATCTCAAGTTTCATGATGACGGACGTTAAAGATTTTATTGCAAATAAACATAAGTTTCATTTTATGCACGATGCCGTACGAAAGAAGTTTGTGGAACGCAAAAAAGGATATACTACTTCTCAACCAGAGTTACATAGTTAGTATGCAAACGTGTTGGTTAAAAGTGAAGACGAAAATATATATATGCAAGTCAGTTTATGGAGTAAAGTATAATCCCAATCTGATACGCATAGATTGGGAAAAAATGTGTAGAAAATTGATCCAGAAAACACTGACATAACCTTAAATAATAGCGTTTATCCTGGCACTAGAGGGGTATATATAATAGAAGAATTAAGAGGGGAGGGTATAGTAGAATAAGCGTAACACAAATCGGGCACAATCGGGCACAATCGGGGCATATCCGAACAAGAGTAGCTCATATCAAAGGACTGTTCGCGTAGAAGTTATAATTTGTCGATTATACAGTTTAAAGAGGCGATTAAACAAATATGTATGAAGACTTTGGGAAGGTTATTCAAAAATTTCCCAATGCTTTACGAGTAGCGGACAATAGAGCAAAATTCGCGGAACACGATGGTATAAACAAATTTTTTATAAAATCAACATTAATCGGCGCGCTGAAGAAAATATGTGTCTCGTTGTTACACTAACGATTTAATTGATACATAAGGTATCATGGTACGCTTTAGACATTGATAAAGACGGACGCGAATGCAGCTCTCTGTAAGGCAAATCATTTCGTATTATAAAAATCTTTTCTATTAGTGGTCAATATTTTAAAACTCTACAAATTATATCGATTATTATGTGTTTGGGTCTTTAAATTGTAGTCCGACATACTCCGAATACAAAGCAATTTTCATTTTAAAAAAAAATTAGAACTTAGTGAAGCGCGACAAACCTCAAACGTGTATCCGGTTAATATATATTTCACAACTAGAAATATTTATGAGCTATGACATTTATGACGTCACGCACATTCATACAGACATAGACATGTTTAAGTAGGTTGTTGCCTGCTCGAATCGCGCCCCCGAGAATCTTTTATCTGTAACGGAAGGAAAATTATTTTGGATATTCATAAATCGATTCAGTGTCTAAATTTTTACGCTCTTATAATTATTATACAAATTTTGTGTTTGGATTTAAATTACAGCTTAAGGTTTAAGAAATATCATACAAAAATCCGTTTTTTAATTTAATAAAATTTAACGAAGCGCTATCTTCTCAAAGTTTACATAACTTTATTAGTGTTTGGGCTTAAAAAATAGAGCAAAATTCGCAAAACACGATGGTATAAACAAATTTTTTATAAAATCAACATTAATCTCAAATGATTAATGCTGAACGACGCTCCACAGGACTGCGCAAACTTAGATATCATTGTTTTGTTCATAGGGAAAAATCCTAGGTATATTTTTTACATATAGATGCATCACAAAATAATTAGTTCTCTGAATTTAAAATATATGCAAATCATGCAGTTACTCACCATGAATTTAGAAATCTTTTAGTAAAAAAGGGTTAATTTAATTTATATAACAAGAATTTTGCGTACTTTATCAACCGGCTGCTTACTACGAGGATACTTTTAGTCGAGCCCCACCTCTCATGTTTTTTAGTTTTAGGTCACATACCATAAATAGTGTTTGATAAATAAATAAATAAAGTGTCTACTCACTTATTTTCGCAGTTGTCCTCATATTGCTACACTATTTCCGTGTTTACCCTGTTGTATAATGATGTAGTTATTATAAATCTTAGTCTATGACATTCATTTCTATTCCGACGATGATTTACTAAGGCGACAGTTAAGTCTAGTTTTGGGAGTATTTGCATATAATATTACGCTATTCTTTGATTTGCACTATCAGATGTATATCTGAGAGTGGGCGCTCTAACGGCAAAGTTCCTTTGACGTCAGATACACTGTAGGTGGTCTACAAATTGGGAATTGGTTAATATTATATAAAAATCGTTTGCAAAGCTTCTTTACACTGTATGTTTTGCTAATATCAACTAAATAGCTATAATTCCTCTGTAAAGGTATCAAAAATATTTACTATGTTGCTTTGATCTTTGTGCGCACGGTAGATCTTTACATGCGCCTCTGACTAAAGCTGGGTCCACGGCGCTTGCGGCATAGTTACAATTCAACGTCAAAAGCTCAGCGAATAGGCTATGAGGTAAGTGTTATTGCACCGTGCTACCTTGTGCCCAAATACCATGACAATAAGTAAACCCAGTTTTTAACAATAGCATCATGGATATAAAGCTACTGGAAAATGAATTGGAGTTTAAACTGGTGGTTGACCATCTTTATACGACAGGCACCACAATGTGGGAGTGTATCGGCACTGGATGATTCTTAGCCCTGCTTACAAACTAGGTTGTCATTTGCTAAATGTCAGGTATATATAGTATAAAAAAAGCGCTGCCTGGTGGCTATAAAGAACTGTCGTACCCCACCCCTAGGCTTTATATTGCAATATGCTATTGTGATTAACTGCAGTAAGTTACTTAGTAATGTGATAATTTGGGCATATATGGTGCAGTTCGATCATAAGCTAGAGTAGCATTGGGTGCGATGGGCGCCATGGACCTATATTGTAGAAGACCCGAAAGCATAGCAATGTCTATTTATTAGCCATATAATACTAATTTTTCTGTTTTTGGTTGTATCGCAAGTTCCCCAGAAGCAACTGCTCTCCATTACTCTAGAAGTATCTCCACTGAGGCGACGTTCTATTAGCGACCTGTGCGCATGCGCTCTTTACCTATTTCCGATCATCTGGCTATTTATAAGCGGTCTCAGCCGATTTTCCTCTTCCGCGATTGCGAAAACATTTGTCTGCATATTTTAAACTGAGTAATAAACATTGTTTTATTGTGCAAATTACATTGGAATTCTGGGACGATGTTATATCGGTTGCCTGTGAGCATGCATTCTAATTTACCTGTTTACGATCATCCGGCTATAAATATAAGGGGTCTCAGCCCATTTTCCTCTTCCGCGATTGCGAAAACATTTGTCTGCATGTTTTAAACTGAGTAATAAACATCATTTTATTCTGCAGATCACATTGGAATCCTAGGACGATGTTATATTGGTTGCCTGTGAGAATGCGCTATAATGTACCTGCTTACGACTCTTCAGTGATTGAAAAAACATTTGTGTGCATGTTTTAAACTGAGTAATAAACATAGTCTTATTGCGCAGATCACATTGGAATCCTAGGACGATCTTATATTGGTTGCGTGTGAGCATGCGCTCAAATTTGCCTGTTTACGATCATCTGGCTATTTATAAGGGGTCTCAGCCCATTTTCCTCTTCTGCGATTGCGAAAACATTTGTCTTCATGTTTTACACTGAGTAATAAACATAGTTTTATTGTGCACATTGGAATCCTGGGACGATGTTATATTATAATGTAATTAAGGGCCGCTGTGCTTGCGGCCACGTCTCCAATGCTCCACCCGAAGGTACTACATAGGGTTTAAACGCGAAAAGTAAACGTAATCCAAATTTAATCTAACTTCAGGTTAATCAATACTAAATAAAAAGCTAACAAACTGAATCTAAAAATAGGGTTTAAAGAATGGTATCCCTAGAGTTGATTCTAGAGTTAGCCTGATCCACAAGACACACGCAAAAATAAATGGGGAGGGATCCATAATACCGAATAGCAGCTGCCAGCTCTGCCTACCGGTGCGACCTGAAGGGTCGTCTTAAAACTATCCAAATCTAGCTAGCTCATATTAAAAATGGATTCAAATTTTCTAAGCATTCGCCAAATATTTAATAGTAAATCCAGCTATTTTGTTTGTTCTATATATTTACAAATTTGTCCTCCCTGGTTTAAATATTTATTCAAATTTCATCCTAAATTTGCCCCTAACGTTCCCTATCATTCCGTAACTGACATATTGTAAGTACAATCTTCTTTCCTATATATACTGCCACCAAAAATTGGCGGGACAACGTCCAGCAAATAAAATCAAGCCACAGAACAAAAATACAGGCAAAAATATAAATATAAATATAAAATAAGTATAAATATAAATATAATGTAAGTATATAAATAAACATAAAATAAATATATAAATAAATTAATAAATATCTAAATAAGCAAAAGCATGCAACAGTGCATAAATTAGCAAAAACATCGCCCAAATTATCAGTTGCGATCGCATACGCAATATGATGGCTAACATGTTCGTTAGATTATTTCAAACTCTCCTTATTAATACAAGTCAATGCTTATGCGAGTACTGCCTCCACAATTTTAATACTACTTCATATATAAATTTCCCAAGCATCCGAAGATCTGGTCGTCTTCTTACGTCTATTAGCATCTTACTGCTAAGGGGAGATGATGCACTGTTAAAGTTCTGGTGGGTATGCACTAAACGTTCAGGGGGAATCACAATCACTATCACTTTTAAGTCCTGGGGGGATGCGCGGCTTCACTCTATTTTATTTTCATTATTTATTTGCTGATTTAAGTTAATTAGGGTTTACTGATTTATTTTGTTGTTATATATTTGTTTTAGTTTATTCCCGACTCCGATTTTTCCGCGCGTATAAGGTGGGACAGTGATTGTTTTAGTGGTGTGGGGTTTGTCGTGCATATTAGATTTTGGTTATTGATTTTTGCTTTTCTTTTTGCTTTTCTTTTCTTTTTTCATTCTTTTCCTTTTCCTTTTTTTAAAAATTTTATACAGGTGTTGGTTATATCATGCTCATGTCCGTTTCTTATGCCAAGTCAAAATAAAAAATTTTTAATTCTCCTCTACCCTCTCCGATTTACGCGCCGTTATCACCGTCTAATCTCGCGACCCTTCCAGCAAATTCTTTGAAGACTGTCCAGAACGTCTAGTGGTTAGCCACTTCCCTGACTTCCTCTTTGGCCATGCTAGTCCTGCGAGAGCTAATTTCATATCAGCTAACCCTCGATTTACCACCTCGAGTGGGCAGTCGAAGAGCACGTGCTCTGCGCTTTCTGCGCCCTCACCGCATTCCCAGCGGTCGTTGTCGGTTAAATCAAACCTTTGTAAATACGCTTTCAGGGCGCCGTGCCCTGTTATCAGTTGCACCATTTTATCATCGAGTTTCACTTCAATCTTACCTCTAGATTCTATGCTCGGTATGAATTTGTGGGTCAACCTGCCCGTGGCAGCGTTGCTCCACCTCTCTTTCCATTGTCGGATTGACTTTTTTTTAATTATAGACCTCGGTATCGACGAATGTAATATCCGAAAGTCTCCCGTCGCGGCCTCTTTAGCTAATTCATCAGCCCTATCGTTTCCTCCGTTACCATCGTGCGACCTAATCCAACAAAACTTTAAACGTCGAAACTCGACCGCCGTATGCGAAATCCTCCAGACGTCCGCTTGGAGGTCTGTCGAGGTGTTCATTTTTGGTTTGAAACCAAAACACGTCCCTTTTCTGCTTAAACACGACAAACGCCGCGCCTCTAATATCGGTCGAGTGCCCCAACTCTGATACAAAGATCTTCCTCTCTACCTCCCTACTACCAAGATTAATATCTTCGATAATTTTGCGCCCTTTCCCTATATTTAATAATCTCCTATTTCTAATCTCCCTAACGACATATTCGATAGGGTGAGTCCTACTGATCACCAGGACCGCCTCCATGGAGGTGGTTCTGTACGCCCTGGCCGCTTTCACTGCGGATATGCGTTGTACACTCGTCAACGATGTTATATTGGTTGCCTGTGACCATGCGCTCTAATTTACCTATTTACGATCATCTGGCTATTTATAAGGGGTCTCAGCCCATTTTCCGCAGTTGTGTTTCTTCTACGACTACAAAACATCATGGTTTACGTGTTTTAAATTGAGTAATAAACATTGTTTTATTGTGCAGATTACATTGGAATCCTGGGACAATGTTATATTGGCTGCCTGTGGGTATGCGCCCTAATTTACCTGTTTACGATCATTTGGCTATTTATAAGGGGTCTCAGCCCATTGTCCTCAGTTGTGTTTCTTCTACGACTACAAAACATCGTGGTTTACGTGTTTTAAACTGAGTAATAAACATCATTTTATTGTGCAGATTGCAATGGAATCCATCAGAGTATTTGCCTGCGATGTGTGCCAGAAAAACTTCTCGATCCAGATCAACCTTAACCGGCACAAAAAGGAGGTCCATAAAATCGTTAGACCACGATGTCAGGTTACAGTCTCGGTTCCACCGACTGGATTATCAACGCCAACACCATTTGTGTGTGACATTTGCGGTTTGGGGTTCGGGCGTCGAGCTAATTTAACCTGGCATCAACATGCAGTCCACGGAGATACTGTCTCTTCTACATCGATGTCAGTCAAACGTGGAGCATCACCACCGCGTGCTGCACCCGCCCAAAAACGCCAGCGACAGTTCCCTGAACATTTACGCAGTGCCGTACATAAGGCTGAAACCGGAAGCCCTAAACAAGAAGCGATACAACTGTTATCGTTTGCCGTTCGGTCTCGTATCGCAACCTACCGCATCAATAATCTGTCAGGTTGTAGAGACATTGGAGACTTTGAACTTGAACAAAAGCAGCATTTTGTAAAGTTAATCCGGGACATCTTGGATCCCCACACGACCCTTAAAATTAATGCGGAAGTGTTTGTTATGTACACAAAGATGGTCCTGAGTGATACCGAAGCAACTAAATCTTTCAACACCAGGAATCAAATTATAACCCGATCCAGCGACCTGGACAAAGTGTATACGGCGTTTTCTCGGGAGATGCTCGATAAGTCCCAAGAATTTAGACATAACCAGTCCGGTTGGGCCCTACAACGTGTCTTGCATTTAGAACTAAACATCAACAAATACCGGCCACTTAGGGGATCCTCTTACATTGCCCTTCTACGTTGGATAAAAGCTAAAAAAGCGGCGGTGAATGTAAAAAACCGAGACGCAGCCTGTTTTGCCTACTCCATTGTAGCAGCGCTATATCCTGATGAGCATCACCCCCAAGGTCTTAGCGAGTACCCCCATTACTCAACCTGCTTAAATATGGGTGGTATAGAGTTCCCTATAGCCTTTGACAAGATTGCCAAGTTCGAGGCTTTGAACGATCTGAGTATCAACGTATTCGGAGTGGAAGGAAGGTCTATTGTTGGTCCTCTACATTTTACTAAACGCAGGAGAGCCCGGGACGTTAACTTGCTCTACATCCAAAATGAAGAAAAAGGTCACTTCTGTTAGATCAAGGATTTGGGTCGCCTGGTCGGTAAGCAGTTATCAAAAAATTGCTTACATAAATGGATCTGCAATGGCTGTTTAATCTTTTTTCCAACTGAAGCAGCCTTGATCAGGCATACTGAGCAGGACTGTAACCACGTCGTAACACAAATGCCCGCCGTCTTCAACAACGTTTTGGAATTTTCAAGAATCCAACAGCAAATGCAGGTCCCATTCGTTATTTATGCCGACTTTGAGTCGCTCCTACAGCCGTACAGTTTTGCAACGCCCGACCCCTCCACATCATCTACAGCACCGCTCCAGCTGCAAACCCCTTATAGCTGGGCATATTACATCAAACGCAGCTACGACGACTCCCTCAATAAATTTAAGATTTTCCGGGGCCCAGACGCAGTACGTGAATTTATCACCAAACTTAAAAAGGAAGCTAGACGTCTGGGTAAGATATTGACGACGCATGTGTCCATGATTTCTTTGGATGTCCAGAATGAACTTTTGTTTCACACTACCAAAGACTGTGGGATATGCAAGAAACCGCTTGGAACAGACCGTGTGCGGGATCACAACCACATGAATGGGGCGTACCGCTTCCCTGTACACTCTAAGTGTAACATCCTTTATCGAGTTCCGCGGTTTATTCCAGTGGTGTTTCACAACCTTAGTGGATACGATGCTCATTTCATCATTAAAGAACTGGGATATGACAACGAGAAGATTAGCGTTATACCGAACAATAAAGAACGGTTCATCTCGTTTTCGAAAACAGTACGGCTATACGATACAGAAGTGGCCTTAGACGATCAAGAACAGACTGCCGACAAAGCCCGTGTACAACTTCAGTTTATCGACTCTCTCCGATTTATGGCGTCCGGGTTGGACACACTGGAGAAGAATTTGACCTAGGACCAGTTTGTAGAGATCAGACGTCCCTTCCCCGAGGAGTGTTTCCATACACTTACATGCAAAGTATGGAAGTATTGGAGGAAACAGCCCAACCACCACAGGCTGCCTTCTACAATGACCTCGCCTCTACATTCATTACCACCGACGAATACGAGAGGGCTCAGAAGGTATGGCGCGACTTTAGTCTCAACACGCTCCTGGAATATAGCGACCTCTATTTGAAGACAGATGTGCTGTTGCTGGCAGACGTCTTCGAGAACTTTCGCCGAGTGTGCATGTCGACCTATGAACTCGATCCGTGCCAGTATGTGACAGCGCACTCATTAACCTGGAACGCCATGTTAAAATACACCGGCGTGAAATTGGAGCTCCTCACGGATATTGACATGTATCATTTTATAAAGTATGGAGTCAGAGGGGGTCTAACCCAGTGTAGTGGCCGCTACGCTGCTGTTACGATCCTACGGCACCGTCCAAGTATTTGGCCTACTACGATGCCAATAACATATGGCTGGGCCAGAGTCATGCTCTCCCTCTTGGAGGATTTCAATGGCTGCACCCTACCGATGCAGCCGGTCTCCAGGCCACTATCTTAAATATTCCTAAGAACTCTGAAAAAAGATTCATTATGGAGGTCAATTTGGAGTACTCTCCACATTTACACGATCTCCACAACGACCTGCCATTCTGCCCGGAAATGAAGACGCCGCCCTAGACTCCGGAACTCCTCGCCACCTTAGAAGACAAAACGCCGCTACACTATACACTACAGGAATCTACAGCAGTGTGTGCGTAACGGATTAGTGTTGACCTCCATCCACCGGGTTCTCGAGTTTGACCAGTCTCCATGGTTGAAACCTTATATCGAATTGAACACAAACCTTCGCACTCGTGCTATCAACGTTTTTGAGAAGAACTCTTTCAAACTCATGAACAATGTCATCTTTGGTATAACCATGGAAAATGTACACAAGCGCGTTGACGTTAAGCTCGTGACTCGGTGGGAGTGTGACCGGAAGACCGTGTGCGCGAGTACTCTGATTGCCCGCCCAAACTTTATTTGTAATCTGGTACTAGGCGAAAATTTATCACTCATACAGATGGACCGCGTTAGAGTCACCTATAACAAACCTATATATGAGGTTTTCGATTTTAGATCTATCAAAAACCGTGATTTACGACTTTCACTATGAGAAACTGATGCCTCTGTATAGGTCTAAGCTTTCGTTTTTGTATACAGATACCGATTCGCTCGTGTATAGTGTCGAAACAGAAGACTTGTACGGTGATATTCATGCCCGCCTGTACCTATTCGACACCAGTAACTACCACCCAGACAATAAATATAAGATCCCACTTGTAAACAAGAAAGTGTCCGAAAAGTTCAAGGATGAGTTTGGTGGTGAGTTAGTTTTAAAGTTTGTGGGTACTCGCGCCAAGAGTTACTGTATGGTTAGCGAAAGGGATGTAATAAAAGAGATCAAAAAGGTTAAGCGTAGTGTTGTGCAAGGTATAAGTGTTAATAGTGTTAAGGACGTAGCACATAACAGTAACTTCCAAGCCCTCGTGCATTCGATGCGGTCTATTAGGAGCAGAAAACCCGATTTGTTTACGCTGTTACTTAGCAAGGTTAGTTTATCGGACGCAGATGACAAGCGTTTCGTCATCCCTAACACGACCTTAACGTATGCATGGGGCATAGGGAAATAGATGATAGATTTTATTTTACCCAGTTTATAAGTTGTATATATTGCTTAGATTTAAGTTGTATACATTACATGCCTGTTTTAGGGGTCACAATCTATATATATGTTTAGCCTAAAAACGTGTACAATGATAATATTATTGTAAATGTAGATATATACAAAGAATTTATTACTACTGTGTATAGATTGTCTAATAAATCTTTATTTCCATATATATTGCGGCTTATTTTTGTTTCTGTGCTCAATCACCGATCCCAGAGAAATGAAACAATTACCCTTTACAATCTTGATTCCACATTCCTATGTTATGTAATTTTGAGTTGATGTTTAATAAATCTAGGCATGTGTTAACTCGATTTGAAATTTTTTAAAATTTTTTTTAGACCGCAAAATGCCGAATGGTGCAAGTTATGTATTTCAAATGAATTAGATAAGGAAGTAGTATAAATAGAGGTAACGCTAGGCTTAGAGATTAGATCATGTATGATATCAGTGTTGTAATGTTCTCACGCTAATAAAGATTTTTAAAAAACCGTTTTTGAGAGTGATAAACATAATTGGCGCAGTCAGTACGGGATTTTGGAAATTTTCGAATCGCCGGAAATTTTTCGTTTCAACGATTAACCAAAATCAAGAACCTTGAAAGTGATATATCCATATAGGCAAGCGAAAATTGCTTTGGAAATTGCTTTTAGGAAAATCAACAACTGTTTGTGCTTTCGAATTCGAGAAACGAAGATTTTTGTTAGCAGTTTGGAGAAGGAACGAAATTGTCCAATCCAGACACCAGCCCAATTTTGGAAGGAACAGAATCGTCTAACCAGGGCACTTAGTTTAAGAAAATCATGCGAACTCAATGCATCATATTAATGTAAGCTAACTTTGAATTTCTATTTCTGATATCTTATAATTGATTTTCAATTGATGAGTGATTGTGATATAAACGACTTAACAGTCTTGATAGAACGTATTAAAATAAGTAACGAAGAAATTTTAGAAGCAAGTTCAGATAACACGAACGTAGATATTCTAGGAATAATTCAAGGGCTCGTTCAAATATTTTGGAAAGCTCAGAAAATAGTATCAGTAATTTAGATAACTTAATTAATTTAAACATGGCAACTGAACAAACAAATTATCAATTGCTAAAATTACACTTAGATTCCATCCCCTTACGATGGAAACCCTCATACCTTGACAATATTTATCGCAAATTGCGAGAACGTAATTAATGTATTGCTAGTCAAACAAATATTCAGTTAAATAGTTTCTTGCTTAGAGCAATTATAGGTAAATTGATAGGTAGAGCTCAGATATTAATAGGTTCACGCATAGAGTTAAAACTTGGGACGAAATTAAAACGCGTTAAATTTATCTTTTGGAGATCAACGCGATATTGATTGCCTTATCCAGGATTTAATTAGTTTAAGACCAAATAAACATGAAACGCCATATAATTTTGGAATGCGTTGTCAAGACGCAAGGAGTTTAATAATTGCAAAATTAAATTCATTGACCATTTCAGCCGAAGAACGTACTATTAGACTTAAAAGTTATGATGACCTTTTGCTTAAAACATATATTCGTGGACTGCCAATAACCATTCAAACAAATGTTAGATTACGCAACCCTAGTAGTTTAGAACAGGCTATGGGATTAGTTATCGAAGAAGAAAATTTCTTATACTCAACACAGAGAAATAGTAACTTAAATTCAAATTCAAATTTCAAACCCATTTCAAGAATGACGCCTAGTAGCTATTCAAATCACTCTAACATTCCATTCAGACAAAATTTTAACAATTTCAATTATAGGCACCCAAACACATTTCAAAATAACCAACCTTCATATTCGAAATTTCAAACGCAAAAGCCTCATTTTCAAAACACACATTCAAACAGATTTCACACCCCTGTAAACCATCAAAGAACATTTAATCCAAGTTCCCATTTTAATAACAGGTTTGGTATGCAAAACACGCCATTTAGTAGCAAACAAAATTTTGCAAGTTCATCTCAGAGATTTGCTCAAGTACACCCAAATAACATATCCAATTTTAATAAAGACGAACCGATGGATACATCTTCTGGAAATACAACTATTAAACCTCAATTTCAATCTCAAAGGTTATACAATCAGAATATAAATAGTTCAAACTGCAATGACCCTTATTTTATAGAACGTGAGAATGATTGTAATACTGCAAACTGTAATGCTTATTGTGATAACGACGACCTCGTTCATTCTATGGAAACACACGAGACGTTTCAAACTCAGCCGCTATATAACACCGCTAGAAACTATATCCAGTTTCCTGATAACGCGTGTGAGAATATAAATTACGATGTTAATGATGTAAATCCTACTCAGCAAAATTTTCCACAGGTCATGCCTTGGAACAACGAGAGGTAATACACGTAAACACATTCAAGCAAGATTTACCATTTATAATTATCCCTGAAATTAATGCTAGATTTTTAATCGATACTGGTAGTACCCGTAGTTTGATAGATCCTGAAGTAGCACACAAATTTTATACGAATTTCATTTATCCGGAGTTTTTCAATATTCAAACAGCACACAATATCAGCTTTCACAAAGAAGTAGCACGCATACCACTTTTTCAAATCTTTAACGTAAAGGACTATTACAAATTTTTCCTTTTCAAATTTAGTAATAATTTTCAAGGTTTAATTGGAATCGATTTACTTCGACAATTAGGCGCAAATCTTAACTTAAGCCGGAAACAAATAATAACCCCGCATGCGACTATTCCTATTATTCTAAATTTTGAACCAGAAATGAAAAATAATCAATTCACAAATTATTCGATAATTGTAACCGAGCGTTGCCGACAAATAATAAAAATCCCAGTACAAATACGTAATGGAGTCGGAATATTAAACCACACGAATTTTGGAAATGGACTTGAAACACAAAAAGCTTTGGTTAGTGTTACCGAAAATTTTGCGACCATTGTAGTCACAAATATGAATGAATATCCCGTTAAAATTTCTATTTTTCAACCTTTGGAAATTGAACCTATAAACGATATTGATGTAAATTTTATCGAAAATTTGGAAAAAGACCTAGAATTAGACGAACCACAGGGCGATAAATTAAAAGGAAATTTGAAAGATCTTCGACTTGATCACTGCAATAAGGAAGAAAAAGACGCTATAAAGAAATTGTGTTTAGAATACCGTGACCTATTTTATTGTGAAGGAGTTCCCCTCAGTTTTACTAGTGAAATTAAACATAAAATAAATCTAAAAAATGATTCTCCAATTTTTACAAAATCATATCGCCTCCCAGAAATTCACCGCAACGAAGCTAAATCACAAATAAAGAAAATGTTAGATCAGGGCATAATTGAAGACAGTGTTTCGCCATGATCTTCCCCAATTTGGATAGTGGAGAAAAAGATTGACGCATCTGGTAAACGAAAATGGCGACTTGTAGTAGATTATAGAAAATTAAATTCCGAAACAATTCCTGACAAATACCCATTACCTAATATTAATGAGATTTTAGATAGGCTAGGCCGTGCAAATTATTTCACGACCCTAGATTTGGCCAGCGGGTTTTATCAAATCCAGATGGACCCCCAAGACGTACAGAAAACAGCATTCAGTACCCGCAGGACATTTTCAATTTAAACGGATGCCTATGGGTTTAATAAATGCCCCTTCGACATTCCAACGTGTAATGGATAGAGTTTTACGCGGACTGACAGATCAATCGTGTATAATTTACCTTGACGATTGTCTAGTGTTCAGTTCATCTCTTCAAGAGCACTTAGAAAAATTAAGAGAAGTTTTCGACAGATTTAGACAACATAATTTAAAAATACAGTTAGACAAATCAGAATTCCTACAAAAAACCGTAATGTATTTAGGACACGTAATTACCCCTACAGGAGTTAAACCAAACCCAGACAAAATAACAGCCGTAAAAAATTTTCCTTTACCACGCACAGCAACTGAAATCAAAAGTTTCCTTGGACTATTAGGTTACTATAGACGTTTCATAAAAGACTTTGCAAAATTACAAAACCTATGACGAAATGCTTAAAGAAGAATGCCAAAGTAATACACGACAAAGATTTTCTAGACAGCTTTAGAACTTGTAAAGAAATTTTGACCAACGGTCCTGTACTTCAGTATCCCGACTTTGAAAAAAAATTTATTTTGATGACAGACGCGAGTAACTATGCAATTGGAGCAATATTATCGCAAGGAACCGTACCCAATGACCGACCAATAGCGTACGCATCTAGGACACTAAATGAAACCGAAACAAAGTATTCGACAATCGAAAAGGAACTTCTTGCAATTGTTTGGGCATGCAAACATTTTCGACCGTATTTATTTGGACAAAAGTTTTATATATATACTGATCACAAACCACTGACATGGCTTTTCAACTTAAAAGACGCAAACTCAAAACTGACAAGATGGAGGATAAAATTATTAGAGTATGACTACGAAATTCTTTATAAGAAAGGAAAATGTAACACTAATGCCGATTGTTTATCCCGGATACCAGTCAATGCCTTAGAAACAGGATCTCTTGCAAATAATCCAGGTGACATAGATGACTATATAGCAGAATTTTTAAAAAGTTTAGATCATGAACCGCATGACGAAAATCAATTTCAAACAGAATTACCTGAAGAACCTCAATTAAACACTCCTGAACCTGCATGGACAATACATATTCCTGACGACGACAACATATCTACTAAACACTCTAACTCTAATGGATACACGAATAAAGGAATTGCTATTTTAGACGAAATTATAAATAACAAACCACGCCAGATTTTAATTTACCCAAATTTGTATTACAAGACGGACGTAACGTTAGAAATTGAAAGCGACCCCACAATTATAAAAGTCAAAATTCCAGAAATTGCCAATGACAAACTAATTTTGGATTTTCTAATTCAATACACAGACCCTAGTAACACTTATTATTTACATTTCAATAAAGACAAATTGTATAATGACTTCAATGATGTATATCAACAGCATTTTTCTGAAAATAGACCAAAGTTAATTAAATGTACCAAATTGATTAATACACTTAAGGATATCGAAGAGCAGACAATAGTAATTAGAAACTACCATGAAGGTAAAACGACTCACCGAGGAATAAACGAAACCTATGAAAGACTCAAACAAAATTATTACTGGAAAAATATGAAAACTAGTATAACAAATTTTATAAATGAATGTACATTGTGCCAAAGAAATAAATACGCTAGACAGACCCCATATACCCCAATAATGCTAACGGAAACGGCAAAAAGCCCATTCGAAATTGTACATATGGACGTATTTACTTTTGATGGGAAAAATTATTTAACATTAGTAGATGCTTTTACAAAATTAGCTCAAGCTCTATTTATAAGTGGAAAAACGGCTATAAATATTAGTCAAGCACTTATAAAATATTTTACTTCTTTCGGTATACCCCAAACCATTGTGACAGATAAAGGAACGGAATTTAACAACGCTACAATTAAAGAAATTTTAGGACTACACAAAATTAATGTACATTTCACAACATCCGGACATCACGAATCCAACTCCATAGTTGAAAGAACACATTCCACACTAATTGAACACTTAAGACTTTTACGCGATATTTACCCCAAAGAAAGCGATTTAATGGACTATGCTATAATAGGTTATAATAACTCGATTCACAGTGGGACAAAATATACTCCCTTTGAATTGACGTTTGGACATACAAATTCGAGAGACCCCAATGAAATCTTTTTAACCCCTAACTTTTATTCAGACTACGTTAATAACCATAAAGAAAAATTAGAACACGTATATAATAAAGTAAATGCAAAATTAGTCGAAAATAAACAGAAAGTAGTAGATAAGAAAAATACCAATGGAGATACTAATCCAGAATTTAAAGTAGAACAAATAGTTTTTAAGAAGAATCCTAAAAAGAGAAACAAAAAAGATAAGGTGTTTTTAGGACCGTATAAAATTCCTAAAATATTAGATAAGAATAGGGTAGAGATTTCAAGAGAGAAACAAAAAAATAAGGAAATTACATTAAGTAAAGAAATTATACATATTAAGGAACTAAAAAGACCCCCTGTTACAGATTCGCCCTCTGCACAGTTCTTCAATTTAGACGACAACCCCGGACTTCTTCCTCTTCGTTTAGGCACAGCCCAAATAAAAACCGATTTTTGGACATTTATTCAAATTTATGATATTGCTAATATTACAAAAAACTTTTTGACTTTAAAGGCTCAATATGAAGAAATTCAAAATACACTATCATTATCCCCACATGTATTCCAATTCAATCAATCATTCCACAATTCGTATCACACAGTCCAAATTTTAGAAAATAAAATTGAGATACAATTAAAACAATTAAATCCGCTTTGGAATAAACGAGAAAAACGATCTCTTTTTAACGGTGTAGGCTCAGCATTAAAGTTTCTCACCGGAAAATTATATTATAACGATGGAGAAAGATATGACAATGCCATTTCATCTTTAACTAATAACCAAGAAAAAATCAAATCTTTAATTAATGATCAAATAACTCTATTTCAAACTTCCCTTCAGAATTTCGAAAATAACTCTAAAATATTAGCTCACAATCAATATATTCTAAAAGACCGAATCGAGGAGATTTCAAAAGAAATTAAAAATTTAAGTATTGACAAGGTAGAAACTTTTCATTATTTTGCTCTAGAAAGATTAGCTCTGCAATTTTCCACAAATTTTCAGATTCTATATGATCTATTGGAACGAATCGAAGTTGCTATTACTTTTCTAAATTAAATATTTTTCATAATGCTATGGTAGAACCCCATGAACTATTTTCTGAACTAACCACAGCCAGTAAACAGTTACAAGGCAAGAAATTCCCATTCGAAGTGACAGTACTCAATACGTTGCTATTCGAAAAAATCATCAATATTAAAAGCTGCAGTAAAGATAACAGTATAGTGTTTATTTTGGAAGTACCAATTGTTGAAATGGACGA
The DNA here is from genome assembly GCA_036346225.1 of Platerodrilus igneus. NCBI lineage: Eukaryota > Metazoa > Arthropoda > Insecta > Coleoptera > Lycidae > Platerodrilus > Platerodrilus igneus. The sequence goes on from JARFIW010001018.1 coordinate 2,592,772, forward strand.
TTTTATCTATTATCATTTGTATCCACTACCTACTCCACATCAGACTTCTTTTAAGATGATCATCCCTAGTGCAAAATACCTTTTGTTAAACGACCACACCTATGCAGTTTCTGACACAAATTGTTATGAAGTCACTCAGGCATAATTCATTTGCCATCAACTACAAACATCAAAAATTACTTCAACAGCACCATGCGAAATTGAATTAATAAGATACGCCGAGAATATACGTAATTGTCACCAAATACCGGTGAAGATAACCACAAAGAAGATTCAAAAACTGGAGAAGAACAAATGGATCATCGTAGTGCCTCATAATTTAGTTGTTATACACAAGTGCGGAAAAGTGAAAAACAATATTCCTATAAACGGTAGCTATTTGCTAGAACTTAAAGATTCTTGTGAAGTGTCAATCGATGAAGTAGTGTTAAAAACTTTTGTTAATGAAATTTCTAGTTATAAGAATATTGTATTACCACGCTTAGAAGTTTATGCGAATAATTCAAAATGCCAAACTTTGACCTTAAACCTTTAGAAATAGATCCGATACATCTCAATGAATTAAATGAGGTTTATCGAGTTTTGGAAAATGAAAACTAGAATTAAGTAAATTAGAAAGTCCTGTAATCAATTTTAAGAATATTAGCTTTTATACGATAATTTTGTATGTCACTATTATTTTTCTGATATTATATTTAATTTATAGATATTTTTTAAAGAAGTCAATAGCTAAACATGTATACGAAGATAGCACAGAACATGAGACAAGGAACTTTCCTGGACTTTCGAACTCTGGTTCCCCATAGTTCTCATTTAGGGCCGGAGGAGTTATGTATTTCAAATGAATTAGATAAGGAAGTAGTATAAATAGAGGTAACGCTAGGCTTAGAGATTAGATCATGTATGATATCAGTGTTGTAATGTTCTCACGCTAATAAAGATTTTTAAAAAACCGTTTTTGAGAGTGATAAACATAATTTGCACCCGCAAGGCTAACAAACTTATTGAAGAATTGAAATGAGTCATGAAGATCGTTAAAGATTTTTTTCTAGTCCGCAAAATGCCGAATGGGGCATCCGCAAGGCTGATAAACGTAATGAAAAATTCAAATGAGTCATGAGGATCGTTAAAAAATTTTTCTAGACCGCAAAATACCGAATGGGGCACCCGCAAAGCTGATAAACGTAATGAAGAATTCAAATGAGTCATGAGGATCGTTAAACATTTTTTCTAGACCGCAAAATGCCGAATGGGGCATCCGCAAGGCTGATAAACGTAATGAAGAATTCAAATGAGTCATGAGGATCGTCATAAGCCCCCTCCCCCTCAACAACCGTCATTTAGTGAGTAAGTGAAGGGGGCAGGGGGTGTCGATCCAGTGAGAAACGAAGTGTGCCCGAAGTCTCATGAGGATCGTCAGAATATACAAGGCATGCCCCCTTCAACAACCGCCAATTAGTAGGCAGGGTGGGGGGATCAATCGAGTGAGGATCGAAGTGGCCCAGAACATACATATAGTCTCTACTGTCAACCAACCTTGATAATATAAAAAATGTTTTTCATTATAAGTTAATTTTAGATTGGATGAAGATGTTCGTGATTTTTTAGAAGTTTGCTGTTGCTAACATATCCATTTGTTATTTAAATTTAGGGAAGTACAGAGGTTCTGATTTTAAAGTGCTGTTTTAATGGATAATTTTATTTCGAACTGATATTTATAAAATTTATAACTGTTTATTGGCAATATGAAAAATTCACACTAGTGTAATATTTAATAATTGTTTTTCGTGTGTACAAAACGGTTGAGCGTGGTGCAAATTCTGGCATCGGAAAACTAATGATTTTATTTAATAATTGGCAAGCAGTTCTAAAACTTAAAAAATTATTTATTTGTTTCAAATTTCATACTTTTAATATTTTCAAGGGAAGTATATATTCTCAGGAGTTTGTTGCACTTTTGAGACACATAAACGTTTAGCATAAAGACGAATAACGTAACGAAAAAATTTCTGATATATCGCGCGTATAATACTTTAGTTTTATATTAAATAAGTAATCGTGTGATTTATTATCACAGTTATCAAAATAAAAAATGTAATGAAAAGGTCTTACCTTCGAATTCCAAGAGACTATCATCTGGAGAAGATTCTGAGCAGACGGAAGATGCGGTCCCGTACCGCGAACCCCTTAGAGTAGCAGCCAGCGTGTTGTTGATATTCAAAGCAGTATTCTTGGCGTTGTTTGATAGCTCCCGATTTTGAGCAAGTGCAGGATTGCACCATTGCACTGTATCTTCAATATTAACGTTGCTAATTGTGTTCAATTCTGTAATATCATTTGTCGATATTATGTCATTTGAATTTATGGTCGTATTAGATAGTTCTGAGGACAAATGTGCGGTAATATTCCCGGTGACGTTGCTATTCTGCAAAGTGTTTATACGCTTGGGAGAATTGAGAATGTTTCCATTATGAACTGCCAATGGGCCGTCGATTGATTTTAGCCGCATGATTGACTTCTGAAAAGAAAAAAATATTTCAGTGTTATGCTTTCTATTTAGATATATTTCCTTAAAGCTATTTCAGTTTCTTATCTGACTAGAATCAACAATACGAGTGGAAATCGTGGTTCTTGTTAAATATTTACATCATTAATATTTACACGATGACGCACATACGAAAAAGCGGCGAGTCGAGACGTAACAATCAACCAGAATATATTAATTCCCCGACTATTCGTTTGAACTTAATCTGTTTACACTGTACAACCCCAGAAACTTAATCCCGTGCTAGGAAAACGTTTTTGTTGGTTTCTCTTGATTCTCAGGGTTTCATTTGCATTGATTATGACAAGGAAAATATTGATGCGGTCTTGCGCAAATTCATGACCGAATTTAAATATAGTTATAGAATACTTTTATTAAATGATTCAGTTTTCTATTTTAAATATTTTCGGAAAATAGCTCGGCATCTTCTGTAGAAAAAAACTTTCAATATACGTTTGCGAACGTTTGTACACGCCTGAAATTCTTACCGCACTATGGGATGAGACTATTTTGATCAAAACAGATCTTTAATTATACGAAGTGTAACTGTAAGTTTTAAGACAGAATTCGCCGCTGATCAATAGACGTGGTTAGGTAGGCCCAAATATTTGAATTGGACAATGGTTCACTAAAAAGTACTACATGGACCAAGAAGCGACACTATTTTCCTGAGAATTAACAATTTATCTGAATCTTTGCCAACCTAAGTAAGGGACCTAAATTTAAATTTTCATCAGAAGATAGCGAATTTTGTGCGAAAACTTGTTTGCCTCATATTTTGCAAACGATACGTGCAAGGAATCGGACAAGAAACCTTGGAATTAGCTGTCACACATGAACCACCGAATCCACGGGGGCGACTGTTTAGGTTTGGCATCTGATATAAATAAAAAGAGAAGCTTGTTTAGTCCTCAAAATCTTTTGTTTAGATCACTGCCATATCAATAGAAAGTGAGATGCAGGTGAGTGAAAACGTGTTGTCGATTCTCGGCGGATTTTTGAATTCGCACAATTGAATTTAAGTTTTTGTACCGATCAGCCTATTTTAACTGAAGAGGTGTTGAGTGTAAGAAAAATTCATTCCAAAATTGTCAAACTAGCAGAATTAATACCTTACATGTGATTTTCCGATGCTCCACCCGATGGCACTACATTGGCCAGGAAGCGAGTTGTTTTTACCTGGAAAATTTGGAATTTTGTCGAACCCTTGCTGTTCCAAGCAAGGTAAGGATCTTTAACGTGCTTGACAACACTCACACACGGAACATCCATTTTACCTCTCATCAGAACGAGAGTGTATTTTTGTGAAAAATGCTCGCCTAACATTTTTCAAGCGGACCGTGTCGAGATTCGAACCCTGAACCTTGAGCGTAGTAGTCATACACATACCAACTACGCCACGGAGCGGCCGCAGAATCAATACCTTACATGTGATTTTCCAATGCTCCACTCGAAGGTACTACATTGGCAAGGAAGCGAGTTTTTTTTACCTGAAAAATTTTGAATTTTGCCGAACCCTTGCTGTTCCAAGCAAGCTAGGGATCTTTAACGTGCGTGACAACACTCATACACGGGACCTTCATTTTACCTCTCATCTGAACGAGGGCGTTTTTTTGTGAAAAATGCTTGCTTAACATTTTTTAAGCGGACCGTATCGAGATGCAGAATCAATACGGCGTTAAAGTGTCGCTATATTACAGATTCATCAGGTCTAAAGTGATTCCGATTTGCTGATTACGCTAAATAATAGTTTTATATTTCTAGATGGAGAAAAGGTGGTGACATATATATATATATATATATATATATATATATATATATATATATATTACTCAAATTTAAACCAGGGTAGAAAATTAATTAACGACAGCAAATAATTTTAATCACCGTGTATAAGGAAGCTTTAGGTACTAATACGCTTCATTTAAAGGCATATTGGATAAATTCGTCATTTACTTCTAAACATAGGGTTTATATTGTTTAGATAATGTTAAACACCAGGTATATCAAAGCAGTGGAAAATAGTACGCTTAATTAAAGGCCTACTGTGTAGATTTAAATCATTCAATTAGAATGTAGGGTTTGTATATAATCATAATCAACGTGTAGAAGGAAGTAATGTAGAATTTCATTAGATAACACGCATTATTAAAACTGTGGAGCATAAAAATTTATTCGTTTCGTTAGAAATAAGGGGTTTAGATTATTCACTGGACGCTTTCTGTAAAAAGAAGCCGAGTTAAAATGTTCAACTTGTATTTAATTTAATCTTTCCAAGTACTAAAACTATGGAGAAATTATAAAAGACATGGGGAAGTCACGTAGAAACCTTCAGCGTATTAGATCGAAGAACACCTGCAAAGATAACGATGTATATGATAGTCAATAAGCTTCAAGCTATATGAGTGCAAGTAAGAAAGCGAGTTTGTGGTATAAAAACAAGCGAGAGGGAATGCATTGGTAGTTAAATGAGGGGAAATATGTAAAACAAGAGCACAGGTTGTAGATAGAACGAACAGACTAGATTGGCGGTTAAGGTTGAAATAAGATGCAAACAGGAGAGGTGGAAACATAACAATTTCTATGTAAAATTAATTAGTTGTTCTCGGACGTGTTGCGAGGCGTGTGGAAATTTCTTATATTTCAACTCGGACGAGTGCAAATTTCAGTAGAAACATTCTGCCGAGCCATCGGAAGGGAAAATAGAATGCGAATTTCTGAAAAACGTCCGTCGCGGGACAAATTCGACTTGCAAGCGAGCCATTATATAAACCCGTGCTGATAGGAGTTTAGCTCTCTTTTATTTTTGATTTGATTCGATACTTCAAGCAGTTTTGCTCTTTATTTTTTGATTTTATTCGATATTTCAAGTAGACTACGTGGTGATTACGTGCTACGATAAAAGTTATTATGCATTAGTGCACCTAGAGAAGATAAATAAAGGTAATAAAGTCTAGTTATATTTGCGGGTATTACTGTACCAATTATCCAAATTAGTAACGATAAATAAATAAATAGAAGTATGTAGTTTTGGTATAGCGTGAAAGAATTATGAATTTCATTGCCATTTTTCGGGAGTGTTTGTAATCAAATGTTATTCGTAAACGTGATTGGATCCACAAAATAAGATTTCGATATACATAGATGAGTTCCTGAGAAGCCCTGAAACCTTTTAGACGAATGGTGGTGTAGAAAAATTTTAAAGGCGGTCAGAAATCCGAAGACGTAAACATAAACCAGCTGGAATGGTGGGATCAGCAAGGACGATGTACATTGGAGCCACGAGTGCATTAACCTACAGGTAACTTATGCATTGTTGTTCGATCTTAGATGTTTTGGTGTGTGTTGAATATCTTTATAATTTGTTTGATAAAGAGGGACAGTAGTAAATTTGTATAAACAACAAATTTTGAATTTTAAGGTAAAATTTTCTTGTATAAGTAGAAAGGAGTATTTATCAGGTTTATGTTTTTGATTATGATGAAAACTTGGGCCTGTCTTTGAGCTCAATTAGACTAGCCTGTTAAATTAACGTAAAGGGGTGGGAGATGCTCCCTTTTATTCAGACTCAGGTCTGCAGATATTGTTTACTTAAATAGTATGCATCCTACAAGGACTATAATTCTGGATGCAAATTAAAATGATGACAAATTTGAACTTGAAATTTTATGATGCTGAAATTTATGTTGAAATTTAATTTTGGAATTTTAATGTATTGTGAATATTGATGTAAATAGAGTTAACGTTGATGTTTGTGGTAGGAATGTGTTTGTTTTTTTATGAATGAGGATGAAAGTTATCTAGGTGAGCAGCCGAGGCGGAAAGAGTCAAGAGGCGATTATCAGAAGAGATTCAACGGACAAGAGAATCACAGCAATTCTTGGCACAGAACGTGAGCAATTCAAAAATAGAGCGAGAAACAGCAAATCTATATATTATCATGTAATTAGTAGCTAATTGTAAATACATAAGGTTATAAATCAAGTTTGGGGTTAGAGTAATATCTTATTAGAAAATCAAGATAATTAGGGTATTTTAAATAATTAATTTAGAGCTTAGTTAACGTATAATAGTGTAGGGTTAATTTAATTTTAGTAATATTTATTTAGGAATGACGTAACATAATATTTATTGTAATATAGGGCAATAAGGATTAAAAACAACGAAGTAAGTATACCACTTTCAATTTTATTTAGGTATTATGCAAAAACATAAAAGCTTTGAATATTCGTTAAATTAGGATTATTATTTTCAAGGGTAAAACCAAAAACGTTTCAAAGCAAAGTCAAAGAGGGAGACATTTCAAGATAACACGTTGGGAGTTAGCGTAGTCAATATACAAGAAGGACAGAACAGAAAACATAAATCGGACGAAGATGCAGTATGTTTGTTAAGACATCGATTTTTAATTATAAAGCTAGTATAGTAGGGAAGCTAGAAATATCTGTCATAGAGGAACAAGACGGAGCAGAAACATATAAGCACAAGTGAGAAACAGAGATTTAATTATAGAGGTAGTACTGAAGGAAACGACGAACAAACTTATTTTAGAGGGGGAAACAAAATCAATAATTTCTAGGAATATTATAAGCAGACGCGCATCCATTGAAAGCAAGGGAAAAGAATTGAGCGAGATGATTGGACGATGCAGGTATACATGCGACAAGTTTGTATTAGGTAGAGAAAATATTCAGCTGTGGAAGCATATGTGTGAAAAGGAGCTATATAAATAAGGGAAATGAAAAGATGTTTGTTTGAGTTTGAAGGCGTGGATGTATTCGTAATCGATTGACAGTTGCGGCTACTTTTGCAAAATCAGAGGGGCAGTTGGCCGTTGTATACGTTTTACCCAGTATTTTAACATGTCTGTTATCATAATTCAAGCTAAACGAAGAGTCGTTAGAGCTTTTCGCGAGAATATCTAGTCGGTTAAGAAAACAATTTTAAGAAATGAAGAACGGTTGCTGCTTTTACACGGAATAATTCTTGTACGTTAACTTTTCTACGTGCGCATTGGAAAATAGGAGAGGTGTAGCAATGGCTATATAAACCACTTTCAAAGGGGGATGGTTCTCTATTAATTTTTCGTCAGTCATTCGCGCTTCATCGAGTTACTTTTAGTGAAAGTTAATGAATTTATGTAAGTTAGTGCAGTATCATGACAAGTCAAGTAGAAAGCAAACAAAGCATTTTATATGAAGAGTAAATTTTGTATGTGAGTACAAACAATTATTATTGTGGTTTTGGAATGCACGAAAGTTACAAAAATTTTGAAGTTTTTGATGGTCAAGACAGCGAATTTTGGTTAATTTATTTGGGGATACGAAAAGTAAATTTTGGAAATTGGATGTTCATGGTTTTATTATAAATGAAGAGATTTTGGGGGTAGCAACAGGCATAAAATAATAGTGATTAAACCGGGGAGCTGTTTTATGGACTAGTGCCATACTGGACGGCATCATCTCCAAGGGCTGGTTGGCGATTAACGTTTGGAAGATATGTACCAGGTATGCAATTGTATAAAAACATTGAGTGGCGAATATTTTCTATGATTCTTTTGATTTTTTTGTACTTTGGAGTATTTCTTCTTCATAAAATGAAAATTTATGGGACTTTAGATGAAAATGAAATTTATTTAGGTAGTCAAGGATAATTAATTTACAGATAACCAGGCTATGTTGTAAAGAAGTAAAGGGGCTTATTTTATTTTTGTAGCGCGGTAAATTTGCACTCACATTTAAAGAGTTTTACTATAAGCTCATGGTAAGATAAAGGGCTTAACGTAAGGTATGAGGAATAAAATATTTGTTTAAATAAGGTTATCGAATTAAAATACTTTTGAAAATGAATTGTTGACATTACTAAGAATACGAATGTACATAAGGAAAAGTATTTTGAAATTGTAATATTTATTGCATGTAAATAGAGTGTGATGTATTTTGTAAATTGCGCTATTGTGAGAGTGTGATTGTAGGGTGTGGTTTTCTATTACGTTTTTAACATGGAGACATTGAGCGGGAGTTGTTAGATTCAACGTTAATAGGTAAGCGTCTGTGTTGGTTTTAAGAGATTTTAGTGTATGTAGGAGACAAGTGAGAAGCAGCCGGGGATAATTTCACAATATTAATGATATTCAAATTGAGGGGCACGATTTTACAGGTTAAACCTCACAGTATTATGTCGACCCAACATTGGGGCACGAATTAGAAAGCCGACTCAGAAGCAAGCATCACAACATTATGGCTTCCCAACGGAGGGGCTCGAGTAGTTAGAGCCTAAACCTCACAACAATATATATATATATATATATATATATATAATCTTGATGAAAATGGTAATTGAAGAAGATATATATATATATATATATATATATATATTGATGTGGTAAAGAGGTCACTAGAGGTCACTAGACACCCAAATTCTATTTAAAACCCACCCAAAAAGACAGAAAACGAGAAAAGTTATAATCTCACAATATTTAATGTCACTATTATGTATAAACAAGTGTTATTATAAAACATAAATAGAAGCTGTTTTTAATCATTTAATTCAAATTCCATATATTGCATTCCTTGCAGAAATCGTAAAACGATTATAAACTTAAAAACCTCATTTTTAAATCAATTCTTTTCAGCCGAATGAAATATCTTGTGAAAATTAATGGTTGAAAGATACCTTAAAAAGCGTTTAAAAATACTGAAATCTGTACTTTGTTAAAATACAAATCAATCATTAAGAAAACAGTTGCAATTAATTTTTCCGTGTATAAATGATTACTGAAAACGAGTTTTCATTCTAAGTTATAAATACCAAACCATTTATTTCATAAGCGTTAAAATAAATCACTTCTGTGTATTCGTTTCATTTATCGTACAGACACAATATCAATTGCATTTCCAAAGTAAAAAAAAGCCCTTATTAATTATGTGTAGATATAATATTTAACTTCATTTTAAGAGTATCAAATAAAATTTTAATTCTAGAATTTTCAAATACGTCACGTTTACTATAAAAGGCAAATAACTATTGGTATCAATAAATAAATGCCGATAAAAATAAACCCGCGACTATTAAAGTCATAAAACGAAACCGAAATTAGATTAGGCGAGTTTAACTGCTCTTTGTATTACAATACAAAAGAAGCAGATAGTAGTAGATAACTTTGTTTATTAGAAAAGGATAGACCACACATTTTACGATAATAATAAATCATAGCTTACACTAATTAGCTCTTTAAAACGGTGCAATCGACGGAATATCACATTACCCAAGGTGACTAATTTTTTCAAATAAATCGGGAAAAATCTGGAGAATGACGTATAGAGATAATCTTTGTATATAAACCGGATCTGAATATGAACGGCATTCAGTCGGTCATTCATTTCAAGATGTCGAACATGCGATTTTGTGTAAAGTCATTCATTAATTATTCGGCATGCATACAGTATTTGACATTTAAGATGTAACTTTTAAGTAAAGAATTTATTAATTTATTTTACGAGATCGACCGTGTAACTTGGAGTAAATATTTAATTCTTAGATCGTAGCTCTGCATAAATACGTACATAATTATTTTGGAAGATACTACGAAAATTGGAACTTCTTAGAAACAAAAGCTACTCTGAAATTAATTGATTAAAAATAAAAGATGAACTGTGCAAACAGATAAACTGATGGAGATTTAAGATGGAACCAGGAAGCTTTTAATACCGTTAATTACGTTGGAGGTGAAATTTTAATAAGTGCTATTTTACCACCAGAATGCAGAGCACCTTGACCATTAATAAACTATCTGTGACGAGTTATTGGCCAATCACACTTACAAGCGTGATAATAAAAGATAGGCAAAGTACCCATCTATTAATTAAAGATGATTTTGTACCTGCTAGAGTAGATATTTAAGTTTCGGTTAACAAAGATTAAGTAAGGATTATTTAGTAATAATTTAGGAATAAATATTTGCCTTTAACATCAAAACGTGTTTTTAATACACCTATTAAGGTTAGAATTTGGGTTTTTAAACAACATTGTAGTTTTTTATGCTAAATGCGTAAAGCTAGTACTATTCTATGCTATTTACAGCAAAAGCACTGTTATCAAAAATGTATTGATAATTAACAAGTGAAAATAAATGGCTTTGTATTTATCATAAAAAGATCAACTTGCATTCGTATTGAATGCGTTTTACTGTACCTTACATTTAATTATTTTTTCATATACAGCTTATGTTATTTATGATGTATTTACAATACGCTTATATCATACAAAGTGATTGTTTATACACGCGGAACCTGCGTATTTGCATGGCACTTTAATGAATAAAAGTATGCTTGTACTGTATTAATCATGAATTTATGGATATTTCCATTTTTTCCGAATTCTTTAATATTTTGGTGGGATTTATTTGTAGAATTTGAGTTTCAATGACCTCCTGTGACCCCTAATCACGTCAATATATATATATATATATATATATATATATATATATAAGTAGGTAAGCAAGGTTACCACGAGATCAAAAAACCGGTTTTCTTATGGGATTTAACATGGGAAATTCTAAGGTCCGTTCTGGTCATTTTTGCCAGATACAAAAGTCATTTACCCCGAGGTCACCGCAAATATTCCTACATCTAGTAACAAAATCTGCACAATAGTTTTCTTCAACTAAACATTCTTAGCCTCCGAGGGTATGAATCGAGCACTCGGCACCCTGATCTGGAAAGCCACCACCACCACCACCACCACCGGCAACACCACCACCACCACCACCACCAACACCACCACCAACACCACCACCACCACCAAACCACCACCACTACCATCACAACCACTACCATCACCACCACCACCACCACCGCAACAACCACCACTACCATCACAACCACTACCATCACCACCACCACCACCACCACCAAACCACTACCATCACAACCACTACCATCACCACCACCACCACCACCAAACCACCACCACCACCACCACCACCACCAGCACAACCACCAACAACACCACCAACATCACAACCACCAACAACACCACCAACACCGTACCCACCACCACCACCACCACCACCGGCAACACCACCACCACCACCACCAACACCACCACCAACACCACCACCACCACGACACAAGAAAAAAATAATCGCACATCTGGTAACAGTATTAAATAACATTGTCATCATAAATTTGGCGCAATAGTTTTCTACATTTTTAGCTTCCGGGACATGGATCGTGCTCTCACCCTGAACAAGACCACCACCATAACCACCACCACCGCCGCTGTCATGAAGACTGCTAAATACTATGCATTGTTTACTTATTGTGATGATATTTGAGTGCAAGGTAGCACAGTGCATTAACGTTTACCTCATAGCCCAGTCGTTATACTTTAGATGTTGAGTTGGAACTATGCCGCAAGCACCATGGATCTAACTTTGGTCAGAGGCACATGCAAAGGCAACCACACACTCAATTATCACAACATATTACGCAATTATAACAACATAGTTAACCATAGCAAAATCATATTCTTTACTAATCAAAATATTGCTGTAAATTTCGGGAGTTGAAGCAGGAAGCATGTGTTTAACCAAATAGTATTCTTCGACTAGCCATTTCCACCCACGAGATAAATGTACATTGCTTGGTATCAATTAATATTAGAATTTTCCCAGCTACCCGAATTTCTAGGAATTTTTCAGATAACATCATCCCTCAGGGAGCTACCCGCATTTTAAGATTTTTTGCCGGTAGCGATTTCTGACCGCCTTTATAGATTTTTTAACCACACGATACATCTAATTAGTCTAGAATTTTACTTACAATCCGAATCTGTAAACAGATTTAAAATCGGACCACCTCTTACAAAGTTACACACATACCTTCTAGTGAGCATACCGCCATTGTACCACTACTCGCTTTTAATGTCATACCATAGAGTTCGCAATAGACTTTATTGCTGTATGTTGTATTCTTTTTCATTAAGTAATCGAATAAACCGCTCTTTCTGCTTCCAAAGAAACTCTGAGACTCCATCGTCGGCACTGACGTTCTTTATGCGATAGCTAGCCATACGGTTGTTAAACGCTGTGCTAACCATTTCTACGTCATCAACAGTAGCGGTAACTGCGGCATTTGTATGTCTGTTGCTTCTTAAGTGTGCGGCATAAGTAGTCTTTTCCATCTCGAAATTGCACACTTTACACAGAATTTGTGGTTGTTTCGTACAAGATCCTTTAACAGCTGTCGGAGCTGAACGTTTACGGCTTGACATACCGTGCTGTTTTTCCTTGTGTCGCTGTAGGTTATCCATTCTAGTAAAAGCGATACCGCAACACATACAGTTTAAGTACTTTGCTGCCAACGGATGTATAAGCTTAACATTGGACGATGTTACACCACATTTTTTCTGATGCCGTTTGAGAGCATTTTTCCAGGTATAGGAAGCACCGCAAGAGTTGCATTTAAAAACGTTTGTAGGTACCATTTTAGTACAAACAAAATCCGCACTATAGGACTTTTGGTTAAACTTGTAAGCGAACTAACCTATAACTAAAAGAGTTTTCCTGCTCTATGTACCTTATAGAATGCAAACCGAGGGTTTCCGAAAACAGCCGAACGAAGTTGAGGATTCAGCGGGGAACTAAATGACGTCATCTTTTGCCAATCCTTGCTGCTCGTCCAGTACATTTAGCACCAATGCATGCAAGCGGTTCGCATCGACCATGCTGCGAATGCAGTTAGCAGAAACATCGGAACGTCTTCCATATTATACAGATCAACAATCGCATCACGTGCATATTAAAAATCCAAAAGGGTGGTAGCACACGCACACAAATTGGTTGCAAGTCGTGTGGTAGAAGATGCAGTGCTACTATAAACAAAAACTTAATAAAACACTTTAAACCTTTACTAAGGGAATACCAAACTTGTTGTCTACAGAATACTTACTAATAAAGCAATTTAATTTTAAATAACTTCTACGTCATATTTGCGGAAATGGCAAGCTTGAATATTTTTTTTGGAAACAATCGAAGATTGCCGAAGATGCACGAAGAGTGCACAAGCGCGGCCACTAAACCAATTAGCATTAATACCGTGTATTCCGTACTTTCGTAGGTTGCTCATTTCCTTGATCCAAATCTGACGCATAGCAGTCGGCAGCACGTAATTATTTCTAGAACCGACAAGTACTCGATATCGCCTAAATAGAGAATTAGATGCACGACGTCAGTCAACTTCCGATTCCCTCGTACAAGGTAGAAAAAACTCGGTCAATCATTCATCTAACTTATACTTCGACCCGCCACCGTTCAGATAATTTCCAAACATTTTTCAAACGACAATGGTCTCAGAATTTTTAAACCTCCAAGGGATCTATAAGTCATGATCAATTACACGTTCGAGCTACCCGTAAACTAGCATATTTTTTATAGTAACAGTGCGCAGTATAATACATACATTCCCCTTCTCTAAGCTACCGCTATTCTTGTAGTTGCTTGAAAAAGTCAGCCCCCCTTTTTTACTGCTACAACCGCTGCAAAGCACCATTCTATACTTTCTTTAAAAGTATAGCACATCGCGCACTTAATGCTCGATAATTAAATTTTACATATGTAGGCTTTTACACTTTCGCATATTTAAACATCTAATACGATCGATTGACCACTTTCGATTATTCTAACGGGAACCACCATACATTCCGCCGCACCGTTCTTTTGAATCCAACGATCCGACGGGCTTCCACACACTAGCACCTAACGTATCTTTCCTACTATTTGTTAAACAAAAACGATCGACATCGCCATGTCTGTATGTGGACGTAAGAAGATGTTTGTAGATGTATATGAGAATATGTAACCATATACATTAATCAGACTAGGCTATTTTATTTAGTCCAAGAAAACTACCATTTTTCTAAACCACAATTACTAATCGCGTTTATAGGTTTAACATTTCTACCATTCCCCAATGACTGGCGCTACGTACAAGGAAACTTTAATTTCTTATCGGAGAGAATCCTTATTCTCCCGCGCACTGTTGCGTTGTCGCATGCCTACCTCTTTAGGGAATATATGCTCGTTATAGGTTGTAGGACCCTCGGTTTTACTTAACTACACTTCGTGAGACCCCTTTAATCTTTTTAATCGTATCTTTCTCGCTTACAATACAGCAGGACTTGATTTTGTACCGACGAATTCTAATACTAGACCGCCATTAAACTCGTCTTTAAATCTCCCTACAACTTTTTTGTTGACAAGCGGTATATTGTATTTATCATCTGCAGGGTAGTCACTCGTTTAAAATAACCATATTTTGTTTGGCATCAACTAATATTAGATTTTTATAGAGAGTCCAAATCTGTAAATAGATTTAAAATCGGGCCACCCCTTACAAAATTATACCTTTTAAAGACCCAAATCGCCAATTTTCGTCCATCTTTATTTAACAACATCCTTAGAACCTTTTTTCGATACCCAAGACATATGCTTTAACCAACCGATTTCTGTCCATTTGGGAGGGGGCAGAATAATTATTAACCTAGACTTTAGATCCGTGTTCGTATCGGTTCGTGCATGGCAACTTCTAGAATGTTTACCAAAAAAGAACAGAGAATAATCAAATTTCACCCTATGGGGTCAATGGGGCAATTTCACCCTATGGGGCCTATGGGGCAATTTCACCCAATGGGGCCTATGGGGCAATTTCACCCTATGGGGCCTATGGGGCAATTTCACCCTATGGGGTCTATGGGGCAATTTCACTCTATGGGATAATTTCACTCTATTCTGATGGAGATAAATTCAAGGAACTTTGCCATTAAAGCACCCACAACCAGACTTAGATCTGATTATGCAAATAAAAAACTAGTTTAACATTGTTGCAATATCACCAAGCTATACGCAACAACAAACTTTAAATAAATTGTCTTTGAAACTTAAATGGATTTTATCATTACAGTGCTACTATATCTGGTTGAACCGAGAAACACGGCAGTTAAGGCGATGACGAGGACAAAATCGATGTGAATTGGCATAGCTCTGACTCTCAGCAGGTGGGGTTGGACCTGTCTGACCGTAGAGTCTACAAACAGAATGATTGAATTAGCGCACATACAAATATTTATAGTATACCCCGCCCAAATAGCGAACTGAAGTCATCTAATACATGCAAGTCATTAAACAGACTAAATTGTGATTAATTAAAAAACAAGCGCACTGTGACGGGTACACCAAAAACAAATTGCAACAATTTAACCGAACTTGTTTAATATGTTTTAAGAACGCCACGGCTATCATGACAACCACCCCATCGTGGCCACCACGTTAGAGCCAGGGTCACCATGGAGACTGCTAAATACTATGTATTGTTTACTTATTGTGATGATATTTGAAAGCAAGGTAGCACAGTGCATTAACGTTTACCTCATAGCCCAGTCGCTAGACTTTAGATGTTGAGTTGGAACTATGCCGCAAGCAACATGGATCTAGCTTTGGTCAGAGACACATGCAAAGGCAACCACACACTCAATTATCACAACATATTACGCAATTATAACAACATAGTTAACCAAGGCAAAATCATATTCTTTACTAAACAAAATATTGCTGTGTATTTCAGAAATTACAACACTATCTCGGTCAAATGTTACTAATCAAGAATGTGATGGTTATACAAACCGATAAAGCATACTTAAATATAGTAATAATTGTCTATACAAAATATAAAAATAACCCATTTTCAAATTCTAAATCAAAACCCAAAACGGCGCTAGATATAAATATAGTAATTACATCAATCGATGTGTATTACTAAAATAATGATATAATCACAATTACAAATTTTTTATATTTTGCACCGTTTTCAAGTCATCATCAGAAAAACCCAAAACGGCACTACATACTAATACGACAATTGCTCCAATCAATGCGGTATATTCAAATATAAAAATAATTGTCTTTACAAAATTTGGCTATCTTTAGCCGTTTTCAAGATATAGAGTGAAATCCAAAAGGGCAGTAGATATTAAAATAAAAATTTTACTAATTGATGCGCCAGGCGAAATAATGAGAAAATTGATTCACTAAATTTAAATATCTCTAACCGTTTTCAAGATATAGAGCGAAATTGAAAAGGGCACTAGATATCAAAATAAAGGCACTACGTATCAATATAACAATTACGTCGACGGATTCCTTATGCTCAGATACGCAAATAATTGCCTTTGCAAAATTTAACTATCTCTAGCCGTTTTCAAATTATCATCAAATAAACATTTTTTAACCATAAGGTCTTAAAACGCGATTATTTCGAAAAGCGAGCATAATTTCGAAAAAATAAATCGAAAAATCCTCCTTTAATAAATCCCGGTTCTGATTGAATAACCTTGTCCCATACAATAGATTTCATCCTGATATCTTTATAAACAAGAAAAATTTACAAAATAACCTTAAACATGCATTGAGATCAAAAGTTTCTACTTACATAAAAACGCTTTAGGCACTTTATAATCGATATATCAACCACTATGAAAACTGCAGCAAAATTAAATTTGCAGGTTGTAACACGATTATTAACTGAAGACAATGGTATAAAGCCAAGTTTCTTCTGAATATTTGTTATCACATGGATGGTGACCGATCTCATTTATCCATCTAGTGGTGGTTAATGTAACCATTAGCCTGGGGTAAAGTCGGCGCAACAGTGAACATAGACTTTGAATTAGACTAAAATTAACATTTTGTCATTGCGGAATTTTTTGCCGATCTATGTATCTTAACTGTATGCAAATTTGTGCTATTAATGATTATTATACCGAATAAACTGTATTAACACTTATTGTTATTTTCCAATGGGTTGTTAATACTTGTTTTTAATGTAATAAGAATGTAATAAGAATTTCATTAACGATGCTTGAACAATGTCAAGTTCAGCATTGTTAATGAAATTCTTATTACATTCTTATTACATTAAAAACAAGTATTAACAACCCATTGGAAAATAACAATAAGCGTTAATACAGTTTATTCGGTATAATAATCATTAATAGCACAAATTTGCATACAGTTAAGATACATAGATCGGCAAAAAAATTCCGCAATGACAAAATGTTAATTTTAGTCTAATTCAAAGTCTATGTTCACTGTTGCGCCGACTTTAACCCAGGATAATGTTTACGATAACCACCACTAGATGGATAAATGAGATCGGTCACCATCCATGTGATAACAAATATTCAGAAGAAACTTGGCTTTATACCATTGTCTTCAGTTAATAATCGTGTTACAACCTGCAAATTTAATTTTGCTGCAGTTTTCATAGTGGTTGATATATCGATTATAAAGTGCCTAAAGCGTTTTTATGTAAGTAGAAACTTTTGATCTCAATGCATGTTTAAGGTTATTTTGTAAATTTTTCTTGTTTATAAAGATATCAGGATGAAATCTATTGTATGGGACAAGGTTATTCAATCAGAACCGGGATTTATTAAAGGGGGATTTTTCGATTTATTTTTTCGAAATTATGCTCGCTTTTCGAAATAATCGCGTTTTAAGACCTTATGGTTAAAAAATGTTTATTTGATGATAATTTGAAAACGGCTAGAGATAGTTAAATTTTGCAAAGGAAATTATTTGCGTATCTGAGCATAAGGAATCCGTCGACGTAATTGTTATATTGATACGTAGTGGTTTTTTGGTTTTTTACGAATAACACGAAAACGGCTAAAGATAACTAAATTTTGCAAAAACAATTATTTTAATGTTTGCGTTATGTTACATAGCTCGGTGTAATTGTTATTTTGATACGTAGTGCCCTTACGGATTTCGCTCTATATCTTGAAAACGGCTAAAGATAGCCAAATTTAGTGAATCAATTTTCTTATTATTTTTGCCTGACGCATCAATTAGTAAAATTTTTATTTTGATATCTAGTGCCCTTTTCGATTTCGCTCTATATCTTGAAAACGGTTAGAGATATTTAAATTTAGTGAATCAATTTTCTTATTATTTTTGCCTGATGCATCAATTAGTAAAATTTTTATTTTGATATCTAGTGCCCTTTTCGATTTCGCTCTATATCTTGAAAACGGTTAGACATATTTAAATTTAGTAAAACAATTTTCTCATTATTTCGCCTGGCGCATCAATTAGTAAAATTTTTATTTTAATATCTACTGCCCTTTTGGATTTCACTCTATATCTTGAAAACGGCTAAAGATAGCCAAATTTTGTAAAGACAATTATTTTTATATTTGAATATACCGCATTGATTGGAGCAATTGTCGTATTAGTATGTAGTGCCGTTTTGGGTTTTTCTGATGATGACTTGAAAACGGTGCAAAATATAAAAAATTTGTAATTGTGATTATATCATTATTTTAGTAATACACATCGATTGATGTAATTACTATATTTATATCTAGCGCCGTTTTGGGTTTTGATTTAGAATTTGAAAATGGGTTATTTTTATATTTTGTATAGACAATTATTACTATATTTAAGTATGCTTTATTGGTTTGTATAACCATCACATTCTTGATTAGTAACATTTGACCGAGATAGTGTTGTAATTTCTGAAATACACAGCAATATTTTGTTTAGTAAAGAATATGATTTTGCCTTGGTTAACTATGTTGTTATAATTGCGTAATATGTTGTGATAATTGAGTGTGTGGTTGCCTTTGCATGTGCCTCTGACAAAAGCTAGATCCGTGGTGCTTGCGGCATAGCTCCAACTCAACATCTAAAGTCTAGCGACTGGGATATGAGGTAAACGTTAATGCACTGTGCTACCTTGCATTCAAATATCATCACAATAAGTAAACAATACATAGTATTTAGCAGTCTCCATGGTGACCCTGGCTCTAACGTGGTGGCCACGATGGGGTGGTCGTCATGATGGCCGTGGCGGTCTTAAAACATATTAAACAAGTTCGGTTAAATTGTTGCAATTTGTTTTTGGTGTACCCGTCACAGTGCGCTTGTTTTTTAATTAATCACAATTTAGTCTGTTTAATGACTTGCATGTATTAGATGACTTCAGTTTGCTATTTGGGCGGGGGTATACTATAAATATTTGTATGTGCGCTAATTCAATCATTCTGTTTGTAGACTCTGCGGTCAGACAGGTCCAACCCCACCTGCTGAGAGTCAGAGCTATTGCAATTCACATCGATTTTGTCCTCGTCATCGCCTTAACTGCCGTGTTTCTCGGTTCAACCAGATATAGTAGCACTGTAATGATAAAATCCATTTAAGTTTCAAAGACAATTTATTTAAAGTTTGTTGTTGCGTATAGCTTGGTGATATTGCAACAATGTTAAACTAGTTTTTTATTTGCATAATCAGATCTAAGTCTGGTTGTGGGTGCTTTAATGGCAAAGTTCCTTGAATTTATCTCCATCAGAATAGAGTGAAATTATCCCATAGAGTGAAATTGCGCCATAGACCCCATAGGGTGAAATTGCCCCATAGGCCCCATAGGGTGAAATTGCCCTATAGGCCCCATAGGGTGAAATTGCCCCATAGGCCCCATAGGGTGAAATTGCCCCATTGACCCCATAGGGTGAAATTTGATTATTCTCTGATCTTTTTTGGTAAACATTCTAGAAGTTGCCATGCACGAACCGATACGAACACGGATCTAAAGTCTAGGTTAATAATTATTCTGCCCCCTCCCAAATGGACAGAAATCGGTTGGTTAAAGCATATGTCTTGGGTAGCGAAAAAAGGTTCTAAGGATGTTGTTAAATAAAGATGGACGAAAATTGGCGATTTGGGTCTTTAAAAGGTATAACTTTGTAAGGGGTGGTCCGATTTTAAATCTATTTACAGATTTGGACTCTCTATAAAAATCTAATATTAGTTGATGCCAAACAAAATATGGTTATTTTAAACGAGTGACTACCCTGCAGATGATAAATACAATATACCGCTTGTCAACAAAAAAGTTGTAGGAAGATTTAAAGACGAGTTTAATGGCGGTCTAGTATTAGAATTCGTCGGTACAAAATCAAGTCCTGCTGTATTGTAAACGAGAAAGATACGATTAAAAAGATTAAAGGGGTCTCACGAAGTGTAGTTAAGTAAAACCGAGGGTCCTACAACCTATAACGAGCATATATTCCCTAAAGAGGTAGGCATGCGACAACGCAACAGTGCGCGGGAGAATAAGGATTCTCTCCGATAAGAAATTAGTTTCCTTGTACGTAGCGCCAGTCATTGGGGAATGGTAGAAATGTTAAACCTATAAACGCGATTAGTAATTGTGGTTTAGAAAAATGGTAGTTTTCTTGGACTAAATAAAATAGCCTAGTCTGATTAATGTATATGGTTACATATTCTCATATACATCTACAAACATCTGCTTACGTCCACATACAGACATGGCGATGTCGATCGTTTTTGTTTAACAAATAGTAGGAAAGATACGTTAGGTGCTAGTGTGTGGAAGCCCGTCGGATCGTTGGATTCAAAAGAACGGTGCGGCGGAATGTATGGTGGTTCCCGTTAGAATAATCGAAAGTGGTCAATCGATCGTATTAGATGTTTAAATATGCGAAAGTGTAAAAGCCTACATATGTAAAATTTAATTATCGAGCAAAAAGTGCGCGATGTGCTATACTTTTAAAGAAAGTATAGAATGGTGCTTTGCAGCGGTTCTAGCAGTAAAAAAGGGGGGCTGACTTTTTCAAGCAACTACAAGAATAACGGCAGCTCAGAGAAGGGGAATGTATGTATTATACTGCGCACTGTTACTATAAAAAATATGCTAGTTTACGGGTAGCTCGAACGTGTAATTGATCATGACTTATAGATCCCTTGGAGGTTTAAAAATTCTGAGACCATTGTCGTTTGAAAAATGTTTGGAAATTATCTGAACGGTGGCGGGTCGAAGTATAAGTTAGATGAATGATTGACCGAGTTTTTTCTACCTTGTACGAGGGAATTGGAAGTTGACTGACGTCGTGCATCTAATTCTCTATTTAGGCGATATCGAGTACTTGTCGGTTCTAGAAATAATTACGTGCTGCCGACTGCTATGCGTCAGATTTGGATCAAGGAAATGAGCAACCTACGAAAGTACGGAATACACGGTATTAATGCTAATTGGTTTAGTGGCCGCGCTTGTGCACTCTTCGTGCATCTTCGGCAATCTTCAATTGTTTCCAAAAAAAATATTCAAGCTTGCCATTTCCGCAAATATGACGTAGAAGTTATTTAAAATTAAATTGCTTTATTAGTAAGTATTCTGTAGACAACAAGTTTGGTATTCCCTTAGTAAAGGTTTAAAGTGTTTTATTAAGTTTTTGTTTATAGTAGCACTGCATCTTCTACCACACGACTTGCAACCAATTTGTGTGCGTGTGCTACCACCCTTTTGGATTTTTAATATGCACGTGATGCGATTGTTGATCTGTATAATATGGAAGACGTTTCCGATGTTTCTGCTAACTGCATTCGCAGCATGGTCGATGCGAACCGCTTGCATGCATTGGTGCTAAATGTACTGGACGAGCAGCAAGGATTGGCAAAAGATGACGTCATTTAGTTCCCCGCTGAATCCTCAACTTCGTTCGGCTGTTTTCGGAAACCCTCGGTTTGCATTCTATAAGGTACATAGAGCAGGAAAACTCTTTTAGTTATAGGTTAGTTCGCTTACAAGTTTAACCAAAAGTCCTATAGTGCGGATTTTGTTTGTACTAAAATGGTACCTACAAACGTTTTTAAATGCAACTCTTGCGGTGCTTCCTATACCTGGAAAAATGCTCTCAAACGGCATTAGAAAAAATGTGGTGTAACATCGTCCAATGTTAAGCTTATACATCCGTCGGCAGCAAAGTACTTAAACTGTATGTGTTGCGGTATCGCTTTTACTAGAATGGATAACCTACAGCGACACAAGGAAAAACAGCACTAGATCTGAGGGCACCCCTCCGCAAGGTAGACCACGGAAGAGGGGCTGTCAGACTAGCACTAAACAGCCCGTCACTGACAGCTACGTGGAGGCAGCTGCTCGGCACCTCCAGGTGGCTGTCATAGACAAGAACAACCCTTGGGGTAAGATTACCAAGGCCCAAGCAGAGACCTTGCAATTAGCAATTGAGAAGGCTTTGGACGATCATCTGTTCGCTCTTCCCAATGATAGCGCTCCCCCGACCTTTAGGAGGTGGGCGTACTCGGGCGAGATCTTCCGGATCTGGTGCGAGGATGACCACTCTAACATGGATTACGGAGGCGGTTGGCAACCTCCACTACTGTGGGAGGCTGCACGCCTTACTGTCGTCCAGGTGGGACTGTTGCCCAGGCTACTGAAGGCGGCGCTGTGGATTCCGGGGCCCCGGAAGACATGGATGTCGTCCAAAGGCGTCTACGTGTGCAGAACCCTGGGCTGACATATCCAAGTGGTGCGTTTTCCACACCGCCACAAGAGATCAACCTCCAGGAGGCTGATAGTCTTTGGCGTTGGGGAAGACGTGAGGAGATTATCAACAGAAAGGGAGGCAAGCTACACTATAAGCTCACCTCACTAAATCTCAAGATACAAAAGTGCAACCTGCCGCAGAGGCAGCTCAACCGGCTGCCGCGCAAAGCAGGCTCAACCTCCACCTCCTGAGCAGCTACAGCGAGCTCCGCTCCTACAGCAACCTCAGGAGGCTGAGGTAGATGAACCATCGACTGCGTCAAGCAGTCAGATGGACACAGCAGACTCGGATTCGCTGCTAGTGGGATGGCTTGCGGAAGAGTATAGTAAAGCGTCGCTGGACAGCCCGCCCAGCGACGCTTGATAAGCAAGTTTGACCCGTCACAGACCAATGGCGGGACTAAACTTTATACAATTAAACCTGCAACATTGCAGGGCGGCTGCAGCATCGTTATGCAGACACCTGAGCAATAACCAGGCCATTGCCCTTATCCAAGAACCCTGGGTGGCATGCTCAGGAATCTCGGGACTAGGGAGTCTAAATGGTACTATCTTTGCGGCTAGTAACCAACCTAAGCCTAGGGCATGCATCTACATACCCAGGCACATAAATGCCCTCCTCCTGCCACAACTGAGTGGCCGTGACGTCACAGCCGTACAGATCACATGCAGGCTGGGAGGAATTACTGACATAATCTTGGTTTCAGCCTATTTTCCAATTGACCATGACCCACCTCCTCCGGAGTTGATGGCAGTCATTGATCACTGTAATAGGCACAAAAGCATCTGATTATCGGATGCGATTCCAACGCGCACCATGTGGTATGGGGTAGCGCAGATACTAACCCCGTGGAAAACTACTACTCGAGTATATATCGAGTAAGAATCTGGAGATACTTAACTGGGGCAGCGAACCCACGTTTGTGACATCTCGCTTCCAGACAGTCATCGACTTAACCCTTGCATCGTCAGATACTTCAAGGCATATCTTGAACTGGCAGGTGACGCCTAAAGCGACACTGTCAGATCACAGATTGTTAAGTTTTAATTTAAAGGCAGCAGTAGCTGTCTGTAAAGAATACAGGAACCCAAAAGCGACCAACAGGTCTGTCTACCTAGACAGCTTGGAGCAACGCCTTTGACATCACAAGGTACTGACAACCCAAAACTATAGAAGAGCTACAGAGATACTCGGTCTCTACAAAACTCCATCGTAGAGTCCTTTGAACAGGCATGCCCGGTCAGGACAGATTCTACTCGCTCCAGTACTCCATGGTGGGGCGCGGAGCTACAGAAGCTGAAAAGACCCTGGGCAAACTGTTTAATAAGGCAAAGAACACCAGAAGTATGGCTGACTGGGAGGCATATAAAAGCCACCAGCGACTATACAAAACGACAATTAGAAAACGACAGAGAGACTCATGGAAGACCTTCTGTAACTCAGTCGAGTCTACCAATGCAATCTCTCGCATTAACAGGATCTTGTCCAAAGACCCTCGTCATCAACCATGCTGTCTGAAACGTGTGGATGGTACATACACCACCAACGAGGCAGAAACAGCGGAGTTACTCGCGGACACGCACTTTCCAGGCAGTGTCACACGACCTTTGTCTTACGGGTTGGATCAACCCAGCTCGGCCCTAACGGGGCCGACTGGGAGGTTTCTAACCGGGTAGTGGATGAGAGAAAATTAAATGGGCTATCTCAACTCTCAAACCGTTTAAGTCCCCTGGAAAGGATGGCATCTTCCCGCCCTACTACAGTGGGGAGTGGAGAGGCTGACACCGTTCCTTGTGGTACTTTTAGGGGCTGTATTGCTTTTAGATACATCCCCAGCAGTTGGAGAGAGGTTAGAGTTGTCTTCATTCCTAAACCAGGCCGGAAGGACTACACCCAGGCTAAATCCTACAGACCGATCAGTCTCACGTCTTTTTGCTAAAGACCTTGGAGAGATTGTGCGACAATGATATGAGGGAGAGGATAATGCTTTCTTATCCACTTCACCCAAATCAACACGCCTTTATACCAGGTAAATCAACGGAATCTGCTCTGCACGCTGTTGTAGGACGGATCGAAAAAACCCTAGACAATAACATGTCCGCCTTAGGCGCATTTATTGATATTGAGGGTGCGTTCAGCGAAACTACTTTCGCAAGCATCGATAGAGCTCTACGGACACATGGAGCTGAGGACACCCTTCGGCAGTTTACCATGCAGATTCTGCAATGTCGACGGGTACACATAAATGTGGGGGAAACCTCAGTAATTAGGGTGGTGGATAAAGGCTGTCCCCAGGGGGGCGTGCTGTCACCGCTACTATGGAATTTAGTAGTGGACAGCCTTCTCCAACGTCTTAATGAGGCAGGTTTCTTCACGATAGGTTACGCCGACGACTTAGCTATTCTAATAGTCGGCAAATTCGAACAAGTGCTGTGTAATTTGATGCAAGCAGCACTAAGGATCACGGAGCTCTGGTGCTCCGACAACTTTTAACCATCAACCCCAACAAAACGGCGTTGGTGTTGTTTTCCAACAAAAGGAAGCTGACGGTAACTAAATTGCCAATGCTCTTCCAAACTTCCTGCCCTTATCAGCAGAAGTCAAGTATCTGGGCATTATACTTGATAAGAAGCTGAACTGGGCCAAACACCTACAAATGAAAACTAGCAAAGCCAAGCAAGTGTTCTGGCAATGCAAACGTGCCATAGGCAAACTTTGGGGTCTCCACCAAAGGCTGTCCTGTGGCTATACATCATGGTAGTAAGGCCGATGCTCTGTTATGGCGCTGTAGTCTGGTGGCGCAGGACCAGACTGGCCCATACAGTCCAAGACCTTACTCATATCCAAAGGGTGGCTTGTCTAAACATTACAGGTGCATTGCGTTCCACACCTACTGCAGCCTTAGAAGCCATCTTAGGCCTCCCTCCGCTGGACCTACATGTGGAGGAGGTGGCTTTGAGAGCGGCAATGAGGCTGCGGTTCAAAGGTCTATGGATCGATAAGGAGGCGGTGGTAGACACCACAACATACTAAGAGAGGCGGTGCGGAACACACCTATCTTGGGAGGAGTGGTTGATTCGATCGCACCCATAATCATTTCCAGGAGGCACTTTGGGGTTTGTCTAAACACTGAGGACGCCTCCTTAACGGAGATCTCCATCTACACAGATGGCTCCAAAACAAATGAAGGTACCGGGGCAGGCATTTTCTCCGATGACCTAGACCTTCATGAAAGTGTTGCGCTGGGCAGGCTGGTAACTGTCTTCCAAGCGGAGGTCATAGCCATTATGCACGGCGCTAACGCCATACTGGAACGTGGAATCCAGAACAAAACTATACGCATCTTGAGCGATAGTAGAGCAGCTCTTCTGAGCTTAAACAAGCAGAAGCTTCTCTCGGGGGTGGTATACCAATGCCATCGTGTTCTCGAACTCGTTTCTGATACAAACGCCCTTGAACTGGTTTGGATCAAAGGGCATTCAGGAGTACATGGTAACGAACAGGCAGATTCTTTGGCGAGGCAGGGAGCGGCTCGGGGTTTTGTCGGCCCTGAGCCATCGGTTGCTATTGCGCCATCTGTGGTGTTCTCCATGATAAGACAAATAACCCACCGCCGTCACAAGGATAGGTGGGCTTGTACATCCAGCTGCCGGCAGGCAAAAATGTTTATAAGGTCTCCCATGACCAAAATAGAAAAATTTGTCATACGCTTGCCAAGACAGAAACTACGGCTACTAGTAGGTATTCTGTCCGGGCATTGCAATTTAAGGAAGCACCTGCACAGGATGGGTCTGTCAGACAGCCCCACCTGTCGCGGTTGTCAACAGGAGGATGAGACGGCGGAACACATTCTGTGCACCTGTCCGGTACTCGCCCGACTTCGAGGATCCATGCTGGGGGACTTTTGGCCCGAGAAGGCCGGAATTCGAGACACCCCCTGGTCCGACATCCTCAAATTCACCTGCAAGGTCGGGTGGTTGAGCAATGAAGGACCAACCTAGGGCAAGGAAGGCAGCACAATGGGCCCACCAGGAGGCCTAAGTGCGCGTGGCTTTAAGTCACCCTTCCCAAGTTAATCAATCAATCAGCACGGTATGTCAAGCCGTAAACGTTCAGCTCCGACAGCTGTTAAAGGATCTTGTACGAAACAACCACAAATTCTGTGTAAAGTGTGCAATTTCGAGATGGAAAAGACTACTTATGCCGCACACTTGAGAAGCAACAGACATAAAAATGCCGCAGTTACCACTACTGTCGATGACGTAGAAATGGTTAGCACAGCGTTTAACAACCGTATGGCTAGCTATCGCATAAAGAACGTCAGTGCCGACGATGGAGTCTCCGAGTTTCTTTGGAAGCAGAAAGAGCGGTTTATTCGATTACTTAATGAAAAAGAATACAACATACAGCAATAAAGTCTATTGCGAACTCTATGGTATGACATTAAAAGCGAGTAGTGGTACAATGGCGGTATGCTCACTAGAAGGTATGTGTGTAACTTTGTAAGAGGTGGTCCGATTTTAAATCTGTTTACAGATTCGGATTGTAAGTAAAATTCTAGACTAATTAGATGTATCGTGTGGTTAAAAAATCTATAAAGGCGGTCAGAAATCGCTACCGGCAAAAAATCTTAAAATGCGGGTAGCTCCCTGGGGGATGATGTTATCTGAAAAATTCCTAGAAATTCGGGTAGCTGGGAAAATTCTAATATTAATTGATACCAAGCAATGTACATTTATCTCGTGGGTGGAAATGGCTAGTCGAAGAATACTATTTGGTTAAACACATGCTTCCTGCTTCAACTCCCGAAATATACAGCAATATTTTGATTAGTAAAGAATATGATTTTGCTATGGATAACTATGTTGTTATAATTGCGTAATATGTTGTGATAATTGAGTGTGTGGTTGCCTTTGCATGTGCCTCTGACCAAAGCTAGATCCATGGTGCTTGCGGCATAGTTCCAACTCAACATCTAAAGTCTAGCGACTGGGCTATGAGGTAAACGTTAATGCACTGTGCTACCTTGCACTCAAATATCATCACAATAAGTAAACAATGCATAGTATTTAGCAGTCTTCATGACAGCGGCGGTGGTGGTGGTTATGGTGGTGGTCTTGTTCAGGGTGAGAGCACGATCCATGTCCCGGAAGCTAAAAATGTAGAAAACTATTGCGCCATATTTATGATGACAATGTTATTTAATACTGTTACCAGATGTGCGATAATTTTTTGCTTGTGTCGTGGTGGTGGTGGTATGGTGCCGGTGGTGGTGGTGGTGTTGGTGTTGGTGGTGGTGTTGCCGGTGGTGGTGGTGGTGGTGGTGGTGGCGGTGTTGGTGGTGTTGTTGGTGGTTGTAGTGTTGGTGGTGTTGTTGGTGGTTGTGGTGGTGGTGGTGGTTTGGTGGTGGTGGTGATGGTAGTGGTTGTGATGGTGTATATATATATATATATATATATATAGTCGTAATATTGAAGTAAACTCACCCTAAACAACAGACGCAGAATCACATACCTAAATAAAATAAATCACTTACTCGGAGTTTCAGTTGGTAGAACATAAACTCTCCTACTCGAATAAATTAGTATATTAAACCTTAATAAAATTTGTATATTACAAATATTTACATATAATAATATTAAAAAATAAAAGTTAGTGCAGAATAAATGTCAAATATAAAACTAACGTTTCAATTTAGGATTCAGTTGCATGAATTTCCAATATTAGAGTACTCTCACAACTGAGCTAATTTCTTTAAAAATATACCTAATATCAATGATACTTGTAAATTGCCGTAGTTATAAATAATTTACTAAATAAATTTATCTATTGTTTAAACCTTAAAACTATAATTTCTCACAATAAAATTAATAGATACACAAAGCTGATTAAAATATTTTCATAAACTTTTTCCCTGAGAAACACAAATCTTAAAAAGGCAATCTGATCTGGATTTTAGGAGGCTTCAATTAATTCCAAACCAAACAGTTTCTTAATGCTTTAAGCTTTAAGCACAAACCTCCTTAAAAAAATCGCTTCTTAAATAAAATTATCCAAGATTTTCACATGCTCTAAGTCAAAGAAAGCTACTTTGTAACGATTGAACTAATACTGGTACAAATAGCTGAACCAATATATGGAAGCATTAATTGGAGTAATATCTGAAATCCTAAAACAACCAACCCCCTTACGATTTTTAACATCTGCTAAATCAAGCTAACTGAACAACACTTAGAAATAATAATACTTGTGCGTTCACTTATTGTGTAGCACTAAATTATTTGCAAATTACATCACTGGTTCGCAGAAACGCAGGAATAATAAGTCAAAATACAATTACTCACAATTACAATAATATTCTCAATATGTATAAAGCGTTTATAATGTCTTTAAATAGAACCTCTTTTAAATAATTGAATTAATTTCTCTCAATAATTATAATTCCCTCTAAATGAACAAAAATCCAGCAAAAATCACCCTTATTATTATTGTGAAGCCCTATGTACGTTCATCAGTTTTCCTTAATTCTTTACGTAAATTATAACGCATACTAAAACGATTTTTGATGGCCCTCACATAAAATTTTCATGTACGCAATATTTAAAAAATATTCAGAAATAAATATGCAACAAAATATTTAGAATGGCCAACCTGTTGTCCTTTTTCAGTGTGTCTCGTTCCCCAATTCAGACCAGTTTCTGTTCCAACTATTCGTCGTTTCTGCTTTAGCTTATTTATTTAAATGCTCCAGGTTGGATCCAGGTATACTTGTTTAGATACTGTTTGCATATTCTTACATAATTTTTCCAGGTTGATCCAGAGATTGTTTTAATATTCTTGTTTCAATTCTTCTGGTTAATCCAGAGATTGTTTGGACATCCAGGTAGGATCCAGTAATTATTTAGAGTCCTTTTGTTACTATAAATCTTAAAATCTATTAAAAGCAACCTTTTATTACCTACGTTTTTGAGGATTGAACAATCAACCTTTTAATAATTATGCAGTAACACCGCATTAAAATTTATTAATTATAAAACAGTTGTAATTCTTTTACATAAATATCTCCTGCACGTAGAACTTCAAGTTATTTGTATAGATTGGTTGGATTTTCAAATCTTTCATTGTCTTTCAAATCACGTACGCTTTGTTTGTACGGCAAATTTGATGAACTCTGCTTTATCACCAAGCTGACATTATTTCCTATCTATCGAGGTGTTGGATTTTATACTTTCTCGTCAGACAGTCTTACTTTAATTTATGTATTAAATTATATGCGTTTTCTATCTTACGCATTTTCAAATTTGCTTGTTTAACTGGGATTCTTAGTGTAATGATGATGCATTACTCACGCGTATTGTGCTGCAGCTTCCGTCCACGTCGTTTTATGACCTTCCAAGTTGTTTATTTAATTAAATCATCTAGAGTACTATTCATTTCTTAAAATAATTTTAACTTTAGTTTATATACAAGGCGTTGGAATTTGCTTTCTCGCCAAATCGTCAAATTTCGCATTTTTTTGGAAAATGTCTAGTTTTCTGGATTCTTATGATGTTCACATAAAGTGCACTATCCTAGTGATCTTATATACCCCTAAATGACCCTACTATCATAGCAACATATATAAAGTAAATATATATATATATATATATATATATATATATATATATAAACTTGACACTGTCAAATAAGGTCGACAAAAATGTGAAACATATTTGAAAGTTAGGTTCATGTGTGTGGTGTATACGATTTAGATTTGTCTTTGTCTTTCCAATTGAACTCATCGATCCCGGTAGTTCAATTGCTAGTTAATCAAAGTACAAATTTGAAGGGTACAGGTTCGAATTCTGTCCAAAACTTAATTTTCCCCTTTCAATAACTAACTCCATTTGAACTGATTATTCGTGCTTTGCATTAGAATTCTGTTTTATCTATAATATGCAATTACAACTCAGGTTTTTTATGCAATGCGTAAATAATTATTTCAAATCGATCTAGATTTCACGGTATGAAAGAAACATACATTTTTGTCACATTTGCTTTGTTAAAAATATGGAGCCTAATTCTTGATTTGCACCCGCTTTCAGACAAGGTATTAATTTTTTTCGAACATATGTCGGAAACAAACTGATTTCATGATACAGATCCTAATGTCGTCACCTTGTTGGTTGTCGATTAGAGGAAGCCATTATTGCACACACCCTTCATTCTTCATTAATCAAACCATCTACTATATGCTAAATATATTGTGAATTCATATGTTACAGTAATAACTCAAACTCATTAGGAAAATGCGTGTAATTAGGAAAAGCTTGTTATTAGTATGTGAAAATTACCAGGTAATTTGCTTAAGCGCCTCGTAGTAATTCGTTTCTATAAATTATGTGAAGCGTAATGTTAAACCCAAAGGGAGATAATTCTGTCATGGAAACTTCGCTAGCATGGTAATAAATTCCAAAATCTATTATATTAATTAATGAAACACCTCGTTGATGGGTTCCAAATTAGTTGTTTGCTCGTAAGTGCTAATACTACAATTATACTGCGCTTATATTTTTTTAATTTGAAAATGAAAAAGTAGCGCGTATTGAAGGCAAAGGATTGGGTAGGTGGTTTAAGGAACACTAAGTACTGAACAAAATCTGCAAAGTGTTGACGGATAAAGAGTTGCATAGGAATTGAAGTAGAAGGAATAAACTAATACGGCGCAAAAATGATTCGTATCTAAAAAACGCGTATAAGGCAAGAAAATGATCCTTACTACGTTTTTACTGCAATTTTGTTCACTCAGGTTCTGTATTATGAAAAATCCAACATTAGCTATTTAATGACTAAGCCTTTTTAGATTAAAAAAGCATGTTTGCAGTAATGACGGTGCATAGAAAGAATTTAATATAAAATAAGCTACTTTACTTGCTTGTAAATAGATCGCTAACCATTTGTCTTTGCGGTTCCTGTTGGAACGATATCGTCCGTTTCTGCAAAATTTTTTATCGCTTTAGGGAAATTTATCTATGAGTAATTCTATTTTCGACTTCTTACACGGAAGAAATAGTACGATATTACAAAAAGTTATAGCACATCTTTTATTAAGTGTATCTAGTTTGAAGTTGTTGTTAGTAAAACGCGCTTAAGAATTATTAATTAATTCAATTATATAAATGGGCTAGTGCAGCGATATATTTAGCAACTTATTATTTAATTTTTCTAAGTGTGGCGTCAAAGCGAAACTAAAGAAAATGGAAATAGTCAGTAGTATTAGAAACGTAAGGAGCACGAGTGACGGCGGGAAGTTTTTAATTACCATCGACAGGGATAAGGCGGTATCGAAAAAGATGCAAAATTCAATTCAAGAAACCCCAACAACGTTTAAACCCAGAGCAGTGATACTTACAGATAAATCCGGTACCCTAAACAATAAAAGTTTGGATCATACCGTGGAAAGAGAAAAGATTATGGAGGCAACCGAAGCCAAAATTGGCAGCATCACCGATAAAAAATATAAACTGGGAGAGATTAGGAATAGCGGCACTATTTACAATAAATAAAGAGGATGCTGGCAAAACTATGGCAAATTTACGGTTGGCATACCCCATAAACATTGGAAAAAGGGGCAGAAGTCAGGAAATGCTTCAGATGCTGGAGCTATAACTACCATCCTGAAAACTACGATAGCCCCAAAAGGGCAAATCATTGCTCAAAGTGTGGACAAGATGAACATACGGAAAAAGACTACAAAAACAACGACTTTTTCATATTTTGTGAAAGGGAGCAAAGAATCGGCAGCGTAAGATGTTAGTCCCTTAGGACAATCCTCGCAAGAACCAAAGGCAGCAATTTGTGATTCAAGCTCCCTGTTATTTAGATAGGTGTTGTTTAATATCTGTGCTACTGTTGATTTTATTGTGGATTGCATGTTTATTTTATTTATTTATTATTCTCTGTGAATGCCTATTTGTTGTACTGTTATTTATACTATACGAACATGGTACAACTGCTCCAAATGAATGTGAATAGAACGTCAGAGCTCACGACTTAGCCGGCGTCGTTGCAGAGGAAAACAAGTACGATTATATAAATATCAACAAACCCAACTTAAAAGGTATGAAATAAAACAAACTATTATTATAATGCTGCGAAATCAGTAGCAAACGGCATGGTAACCCAGTACCAGAGTGGTTCTTGTTTTATGCTCGTATACGCAAACCTGTATGCAATATTCTCGGTTTCTATCATTCCTAATAACGGAATAAAGGTATATAAACGATGCTTAAAAGAACTCGCTCAAGAGATAAGAACAACCAAGCACATTATAATCGGACGAAATTTCAAAAATACACATTGGATAGGGGAGGTAGCTAATGAAAGAGAATAATTGCTGCTAGAGTGGTTAAATGATGGAGAAAAATCTATGGTACTTCGAACAAATGGAAAATCATACATAGATATTACTGCATGTAACAAAGGACTTCTAACATCTAGACGAAACTGACAGATGTTCGATAACGAGATCGCTAGACGACAAAGCGTGGATAGGAGGTGGAAATTTGGAACGATCGACAAAGTATAAACCGTCAGTAACCTAAATTCAAAAATAGTGGCAGGCGGCACAGCTATGGCGATGAATTTATACAAGAAAACGACGTAGAAAATCCGAACATACGCAAACCACAAAACACCCTATAGATGGGAAAACAGTAAGAGGCCAATAATCGAAGGATATCGAAAAAACTGAGAAGCCACCAGAGAGCAGCATATGGAAATATAGAAAAAGAATGATTAAAATTGAAATTCGTTAAAAAAAGTGAAATATACTGTGATTAAATTAAAGAGGAAGAAATGGGAGTAATTATGCAAGAAATTAAACACTGATAAATATGAATATGCGCACAAAATAGTTCGTCACTAATTTAAGGAGATTCCCCGTAAAAGATATATAACGAATGAAGATAAAACAAAAGCAGTCAAGGAACTGTTTATCTTCAAAGGCGAGAGCGTAAATGCGATTTATTCAGAAGTGCATTATATCATAGTAGACTCAATCCAACCCTTTACATTAAAGGAAGTCGAAAATGTCCGAAGTAAAATTAAAACTGGAAAACCACTTGGACCGGAAGGGATAGTGCCGAAAGTTATAAGAGCGATTATCAAAGAAAGGCAAAGTACAATAGTTCGCAGACATATTTAATAATTCTTTCAACAAAGTTTCATTCCCACAAGAGTGGAAAAGGGCTAAGCTTGTAATACTAGAGAAGTCTAAAAGAATAACTCCAATGTAGTCAAATACAGACCAATCTGCCTCTTGAACGTTTTGAGTAAGGTTTTCGAGACACTTATAAACAAAGGATTTAAAGAACAAATAGGGATTAACGACAGGTTGAATGCAAACCAGTATGGTTTTAGAAGAGGTTAAAGTACTGTGAACGCCATTAGCCAAATCATCAGTTTAATACAAGAACACCGCAAAAGAGAATGGAGACAGCCTGACCTAATATTGATCGACGTAAATAATGCTTTTAATTCTGCTTCATGGAAAATTATTGTAAATAAGATACAAAAAATGAGTATTTGCGAGCAGCTGGTAAGAATAATAAAATCGTATCTGCAAGATCGCTGTATTATCGTGGACAAAAATACTACATTCGATCTGGGAGGAGGTGTTCCGTAGGGCTGGGTTCTGGTACTCACCCTGGGGAACATATTGTATGTCGTTATAATGCGGATTGATGTTCCGCAGGATGCCACTTTAATAACATACACTGATGTTTTGACAGCAGCTAAAACACCAAGGAAGCTAAAACTTACAGGTGACTTCAACATTCATGCAATCAAGCTGTGCAGGGAGAAACAATCAGCCCGAGATAACGCCAAAAAAATAAACTACGCTAATCTTCAATTTAAGTATGAATTGGAAAAACATCTTCTTTGAACTGGGTAAAGAAGAGATCTATACATCGCCAACATTAAGTTATCTGGAAGTCGCGTTCGATTACGCCTTGATATTCACCAAACGCATTGTCACGGTTACCAAATAGACGAGTATGTAGAGCATATAGGACGGCGTCTACAGACGCAATACTTGTGGTTGAGAGGTTTCTGCCAATTGACGAATTGGTCAAAAAGAGCAGAACATGATCAATGACAATGAAAAATCCAGGCAGAATGTGGCACGAAATAGCCGAGCAAGTCAAAGAATCCATCCTGAACAACTGGCAAGCTAGATGGGATAGTTGCAGTAAAGTTCAATTGATAGCTAAACTAATCTCAGAGATTAAATCCTGGA
This sequence comes from Platerodrilus igneus, assembly GCA_036346225.1. Classification (NCBI taxonomy): domain Eukaryota; kingdom Metazoa; phylum Arthropoda; class Insecta; order Coleoptera; family Lycidae; genus Platerodrilus; species Platerodrilus igneus. Next base: position 2,628,024 of record JARFIW010001018.1, read on the forward strand.
TAGTGAGGCAGCGCGGTTTCGTGAACTATCTCCCGAGTCAGGTTCTTACGGGTCATGGATGCTTCGCATATTATAAAATAAGAATTGGCAAATATCAGTCCGCGAACTGTAAATACTGCCGTAATATAGCGGATACGTCAAGCCATACCGATTGTCTATTGCGACCACTGGATCAAGTACCAGGGAGAAATGGAAACACGCATTGGGCAACACTTACTGCTCAAAACCTGGTTGAAGTAATCCTGACAAACATACATAAATGGAAATCAGTGGAAGTTTTCGTATCAAGGGTACTCAGCACCGAGAAACGCGATAAAAGAAGTATGAAAGTAAGTGCTTCTGTAGGATAGGCAAGTGATTAAAATAAGGTTAGATAAGGAACACTGCAAATGAGATACTTTTGGAAATGATCTAGATCGGAGTAGAGGATATCTCGAAATGGCCCTGAAGATACGCCTTTTGGTGGTACTAATATGCTTTGTCACTAGCGAGAAGAGAGGAATGGTTTTAGTTGGTCAAGGTGACTTCCTATCACTGGAACCAAGCGAGGACCTTGATCCTTGCCTATTTTGCCCAGACAGGTTTCCACCTGAACCCAACGCTATCCGTCACATCGGAATATCTTCGTATTCTTCGAAATCTAGGAAAGATGGTTTGTGATTTGAGACTATGGATCAATTTATAATAATTCAACCTGTGTATTTCTAATAACAAGAATTAATGGTAAACATTGATTAATTTATGTTATTTTAGATTTAAGCCAATATCTAGTTTTTCGATTAATAATAGGTGTACAGGATATATTGCTTGATGGTTATGGTAAATGCGGTTACACAATGCTGCATGTGAAGTAGATTATACGAGCTGAAATAATTCCACACAAGTAATATTTTTAAATAAAATGGAAAACTTTAGTGACAACGGAGCTAGTCTTGCAAGTAAGGGATATCATAGCAATATATATAGAACTCGGTGTTAGTTTTTGGGATGCTTTCGTTCGAAAAAATTATATACTATATATCCATTTATTTATCACTACGTTTCGGGTATTTTTTTACCCTTAATCATGTGCTAAAAAATATTCAGAAACTTTAATTCTTGATACAGAACAAATATATTCCCAACGCATATTTTTAGAATCATATCACATTCAAAAAGAAAAAAACAGTATGAATGAAAAATCCGATACTCAAAATCTAAGTACAATATATTCACTACTTTTTCATCGCCAATAACTATAACATTCTTAACATCAAACAGGTTTATACGTATGTATAGTAGCAATTTGTTATTGACACGTACTATGTATTAAAAAAAAAAAATGATAACATGCTCTCGCATGTATATAAATATATACGTATATACTTTACACTTTTAATTTTTTTTACCATTTAACAATATTAAATTTTACAATTTTACAGTACAGTTTCACATAAATCTGAAAAAAAAAAATCTTAATTTTTGACTAACCAGCCTATTCAAAGTATGCACATGTAAAATTTTTTTAATATTTGACATTTAATGTCAACGTCAACGTTATAAGCTGTTAAATAGTTTTAGTTATTAGTTAATAATCTTTAAATTTATATAGAATCCACATTAATGTACGTATAACACATAATTGTAAAGTTATAGCTGTTTTCACTCCTTTTTAGCACATGATTAAGGGTAAAAAAATACCCGAAACGTAGTGATAAATAAATGGATATATAGTATATAATTTTTTCGAACGAAAGCATCCCAAAAACTAACACCGAGTTCTATTTATTAGTATCGTTCGTAATAAAAACAAAATATATATATATATATATATATATATATATATATATTGCCGTGGATCTTTGGTAAATGCCCAGAGAACAAAAATTATATTCAAAAATTTTATTAAATTTTCAAAACTCGAAAATTGCGCATAATAGAAATTAAATACTCAAAAAAAAATTATAATTTCTTACGCGTTCCTTCTTCTCTTTCTAGGTTGAATTGCCTTCTTCAACTGCTTCCGGCTAGCTCAGTTGGACCTCCTTTTGGATATCTAGATTCACTCTCATATTCTATCGTTCACACACACTCCCAAAAAAAACCACAAAATACAACAAACATACAATCTTTTATTTTTCACTATTTACAAACAAAATTCAGTATTATACACATTTCAGTGATCAAGTTACACCTCAATAAATTCTATCTTGTAATGTCATGTATTTTAATTTAAATTATCGACCAATAGACTCTACTATAATTTTGGTCAGCATTCAGTACTTTATCTAAGTTAGTAATATAGAAGCGACGAGAAGACAAGAGCACCTTGATAATTTCCATTCAGTATTTATATTGGTTCAAAATCCTACCCCCGGACACACTTCCCGTAAAAAACTTATTTTCAAATTTAAATTCTTTAAATTTTGATACAACCGTCTTGAAAATTTCTGAAATTTACTCCGTCTACGTGCCGTATGTATCCGAAAGCGCTCCCACCTATCGCGTTTGTCTACGTTTGGAAAACTGTCTGTTCTTAACCAATGATAATATTCTATGTCGTCATAAACCCCAACTAAACTATCTATATCTCTGTCTGATGCATGTCTGCTGTCGCGTTCAAAACCCCACTTGAGTTATAGAAAATCGATATTGCTGACAGCTCATCTCCACTCCACGTGTATATGGTACGTGCGTTTTCAATATCAACGCTTTTATATCTGTCTCTATCTGTAGTATATAACCGATCGTGTATTTCCCTTGCTCTTTAAGAACTTTGTTAGTTTGTTGTTCAAACCAAACTGACGGTTGAAAATATTTTCTATGAAGTCCTGTCTTAATATGCTCATAATTTCGACGAATGTAACCTTTTTAAAACGCAAGTGTTTGTTAATTATCGACCGTTTAGCACAACAATTCTTAGATTTTATATTTCGTGGTATCAGATGAAACTGACGTTTACTTGTTACAACGAAAACTTTTGCCTTGGAATTATTGATTTTCTTACCCTATCGGGTTTTCTTATGCTTTTACGTGTTGGATTAAAATAAATTAAAATTAATTATGCGTATTCTATTTGCTTTAAAACTGTTTTTCTTTATGTACTTTCAACCTTTCAATTATTAATTATAAAAATACGTCAATACTTGTCCGTTCTCCCTAAATGAATTAAATAAATTCTGCGCGTAAATAATTAGTTCCTTTTCCTATACAGGGTGGTTGAAATTTTATATATGTATATATATATATATACATATATATATATATATATACATATATATATATAAATATATATTGCTGTGGAAGTCGGGAAAAATTGAGCCCTAGCGTTGTTGGGCCGTCATAAAATTTTCTGAAAAAAAATATAATAAAAAAAAATCTTCCAATACCTCTGGAACGCCTCCTTATTTCTGCACCTGAATACTTACCATCCTAAGTTCACTCTTTTTCACATATACAGTCATATAAAATGACCACTCAAATAATGCAACAAGACATACAACCTTTTTATTCATACATATTAAAAAGTTTCCATTATCAAGAAAATATTTACACATTTGTATATACAGTTTCATAAAATGTTACAATCTCAAACCTTAACCCTTTTAAAATTTAATGATTTCTCTTTATTTCAACAGTTTTATTTTGTACGAGTAGATGGGCCCGTCGTGAAACCCTAAATTGACTTTTATTCTGGTCTATGGTGAGCTCAGTATAAACCCAGTTACTCTAAATGCTTATAAACATCGCATCTTTGTTTAAAACAAACTTAAAGACCCGTTTACTCCTTACATCAAAATTTTTATGTCATTTATTAACATTTTTAAATAATAAAAACCAATTGTCCTTTACATATACAGCTTCAAATGAGTTTTAACGGTAACAAAATACACCCTCAATGTGTCAAATCATTCAAGCACAAAATAACAGCACAAATGTTCAAGCAAAAGCAAGAGAAATTAATTTCGTTACCTGAAGTAAGCTTTTTCATCATCACCTCTGCAGATGTGTTCCAAAAACCCCCGTCGTTGCGTCCATACATTTCGCTGTTATACGTAGATCACACCCATTTCCACTCGCTATCCAAATCTCAGCAGCCGCCTTCAGTGTGTCTACCCCGATACTTGTCTAGACGAAGCTAATCACCTTCCGTAAATACTAAACCTCACGCATTATTGTTCCAAACACTTCTCAACTAGCTTACCCTAGTAACATCCGTCCAGTAGTTTGTTAAATGTAGTAACAGCACCGTCTATTACCTAGCACCCACTTGTGCAATTCACACGTTTAGTAAACTATCGACGTACTGTACTAACACCGTTTTATACACTTTTAAATTAGGATGTTGTATTACAAGCAAAGCGAAGTCAACAGATAAGCAACGTACGAGAATAAGTAAGAGTAAGAGAGCTTTACTACATCTCCTAGTGTATTTATATTCTTTAATACACCCCTCTCGGACCCTATTTCATTCGAAAAGCTCATTTCATCATAACTGATTCTAAAAATTTCGCACGTAACGGAGTAGTACAACCGAAAATTCTCATTCCACCGTACTTTTAGCTTGAAAACTGCACAACAACATATAACCGTCGCGAGCTTCTTGAAACTTTCTAGCCTTCAGCCAATCAGACTCCTTTCCCCCATTTTTACGTGTAGTCTTTAGCTATCTTTCTTTGTTTAACCCATATTTGCTGTCTCTTTTAGAATCCCACTCAAGCAACAGAAAATCGATATTGTGGTTGACCTACAAATCTAACGCGTACTTTAAACGAGTGTTTTAACCAACTTTTATTATACATGCTCTCTGTCTGATTTACACTACGGATATTCCGTTTCGCTTTGCCTTTAAACCATCTGTTGTTTTAATAGCTTTTACATCGACCGTTAAATACGATTCTACAGAATTCTGTTCCAACGTTCATTTAAGTTTCCTTGAACTTGTTATTTTCAACTGTCAGGTTTTTCCATGAAGCAAACTGTCCGTTTGAAATTATATTTCCAAGTTCTAGAGTATCTTAGGATTTGTATTAACGAACGTTTAGTTTAGTTAAGTTGAAAATATGTGTTTACATTATTGATTTTATATACTTAAAAGCTCTGTTTATTATCTGATGCGCTTGATTTAAAATATTAAAGCTAATTATGCGCTTCCTTGAGTTTTCACGTACTCCAAAGCTTCTACACGTTATGCAAATTTAACATTCTGATTTAGAAATACAAAAATATGCTATTATCCATTTTCAATGTCACAACTAATTAATTTGGCGCGTAAATAAATTATTCCTATTTCCAATATACACAGTCATATATATATATATATTGCTGTGATAAGGGGTTGTTTAAGGGTGCACTTTATAGTAAAGGTCATTTAGGAATGAGTAATTACAATAGGCAGCAGAAAACTGCACTTATTTAGTGAAGAATTGAGAAATAGACATAGTTTGTAGATAGTAAGCAGTCAACACCCTGTATATAAAGTATAAATAGTTTTAAGCGACGCAGATAAACATAGGAAGACGCATAGTTAGCGTAGAAATCAGGAAGACATTTATTAGGTAAATAGAAAATATTAAATACCCCGTAGATAAAGTTTTAGGTTATTTAGGTAAAGCAAGTAATAATATTTTTCAGTGGAAGCACGCGTATATTTATAAGTAAACAATAAAGTATAATTAGACACGCATTCAAAAGGAGTTCCAGACGATTAGATTAATACGGATATAGAAATAGAGCTTCAGGTAGCATAGGTAAATGCGTGCAAATAGCTATCCATTTTTGATAAGAAAAATGATTAAAAATTGCGTGAATCGCATGTAAATATGAAAATTTAAAGTCGAATTGCATCAGTTGTTTATGGAAAGACAATTAGATCTATTAAAACACAGCATGTTGATAACGAAAGACAGCTGCAAGCAGGCTATGATTATTGGGGATCGTGGTGAATTACATCAGAAACTGCTTTAAATGTAATTATTTGATTGGTCAGAAATAAGCGACGAGATTTAGACCATACCCACTGATGGAGTGGGAAATAAAGAATATATTAGCAAGCACCGTGATAACGAAGTTAGTTTTGAACTCAACAAAGGCCGAAGTGCCTCGTTATGAAGTAAAGTAATACGTAAATTTTAAAAGTGAAGGATAAAACAAGTGCTAATATGAAAATTATAATTGCCGATTAAACGTAAGTACGTTTCTAATGAATTTATTTTAAACTAAAACATAAAAATAATAGGGCTTCGAAGTCTGAGGGAAATAGACTACGATTTCAATGTCCAGGGGAAAATACAGTAATACAATTTTGAAGTCCAGGGGAAAATACAGTAATACAATTCTGAAGTACGGGGGTAAACAAACCACAATTCGAAGTTTGAATGATAATAAGAAGAAGTTTGATATGAAACGACAATAAATTGGGGATGCATAAATTAATAATGGTAGTCCATAGGGTAATGACAATAATTGAAATGTAATCCTGAATTGGGGAAGATAATTTTTATTTCAAATGGAAGCGTCGATGTGAAGAAATAGACCAGGTCAGATTTTTTTAGTTATAAGATATTTTGTTTTTCTATATATTTTTTATTTTGAATATTGAATTTGCTTAATATAATATGCTTGTGAAGAAGTCAACAAAAGAAGTTGCATAAGTATAAAGTGAGTAATATGATAACAGGTTTAGAATATTCTACACTTCGTTGATAAAGATAATAGGTTTTTTTTTTGGTGACTTTGGGTTTTGAGTAAATCGTAGATGATTGTTAATAAATGAGATTTATAACAGTAACTAATTGAAAAGTGTATTTCAAATAATTGACAAAAGCTGTACATAATATATTGGTTTCATTATATAAAATCGAAATTAACTGAATTTTATAATTCCAAATAAATGCTAGCCGAGGTCATAAGATTTAAATAGGAGGAGCTACGAGTTGAATAGAAATTGATAACTAAGTAAGGCGGTAACGTATCGAATTTTGCTATTGGCAGACAAGGTTGCTTCAAGATAAAATTCAGTTAAGTTGATAGCAATATTAATAAGACAGCCGGAGGAGGAGATAATTACAATCTTGTTTATTCATAGTAATTTTAAAATGGTCGTCCAAATGATGGAGTGGGAACGCGAATAATTTAGAGTACATATCAAAATTAATAAGGCGCACAACATAGGGGTTCGATAATTTAGAGTGCATAGCAAATTAAAATAGATCGCCCAACGAAGGGGCTCGAGAATTCCAGTTCATAGCAATATATATATATATATATATATATATATATATATATATATATATACATACATATATTACTTGAAATTTTGTTTGTTGGGGAAAAAGGTCTAAATAAATATTTTTTTTTACATTATATGTGTGTTAATCAGACGTTTCGACCGTCGCTAGATGGTCTTTATCAATGATGTTTTTTTTTCACCTATAAACGGAGCGTAATATATTTATAACGTAGTATAAATTGACTCATACACTGAAGGATGTGGTACGGTTACTACAATTTAATTTATTTAATATAAAATTGTACAAAACGTCACAAATTAAAATATTGTTGTTATGTATAAATTACGTACAACTTGATGCGAGTTGCTAAACTTTTAGTCAAAATTTAAAATTCAAATTTCTTAGTAACCATATATGTTAAAATGTTTAGTACAAAGTTTGATTGGAAACTCCAGATTTTAGGGGCGGCAAATTTGGAGCCCACAAAAATTAAAACGATTCATATTTATTATTTATATATCTAAATATTATTAGGTCCACACAAACAATTCAATCTGTAATATGTATCACCACTTAGATAAATTTTTCTACAATTTGTGTAGTCGTAACGAATCAGTAAGAGTGTAAGACTAAAGCTAAGTTCTCACTACATCCGATATCTGACATCCAACGATCCAAAAATACTGCTATTGGTTAAAAGAGTTTTGAATATTTAAATAAATAAATTTCTTATACCTACTTAAGTTAGGTTTATTTTATATCTGATGTCTAAACAAAACATACTGCTAGTTACGTACGAGAAATAAAACTCCCAACGTAATCTTTTTTATTTCAGTTCTTGGATAACAAATTGTTAGAATGAGTGATGGGAAAAAGCACGGAAAAAGCCTTTATCTGGGAAAAAATGTATCCTAGTGATTTAGAGACTGACCTAGTTCAAGAATCCATACATTTTCATTGCCACCTTTCTTTTGAAAGTATTTTGGTAAAACCAGGTTCTGAATAATTGAAAAGTCGATCTTCGTTCACGCGATAACAGAATTTGCAAAACGTTTATCCAAACTTGGATATAGCTGTTCGTATGGATCTATGTACACCAGCGACAAATTGTTGTGGTGAGAGAAGCTTTTCTTCTTTAAAACGGGTGAAAAATTATCTAAGATCTACCTTAAGTCAAGAAAAGCTAAAAACCTTAGCTCTATTATGCATAAATGAACAAGATTTCATTCGACGATATAATTGAAGATTTTGCGAATAGAAAATCGCGCAAAAAAGCATTGTAAAACTTTCATACCTTAATTAATTCAATTCCATCGTCACCATCAGCCGGTTTGTTACCTAATAATTGAATATATTGTTTCTAAACTATAAGTAAGCGCAATAAAAATTATTTCATTACGTTTACCGAATATACTTTATTGTGTAAGTATAGTATTAGGGCATTTACAATCATACTAATTATGGAAAAAAGGTGGTATCATTAAGACGGGATTGCACAAATCATAAAGTTACAATGTCCTCACAGATCATACAAACATAAGATGGGAATCTTCCATGTTCCATATTAACTACCAAAATTGTGTTAGCAGTGCCATCAGATTAATTGTAGCAATACCATAGTAGTTCAGTTTCAGGTACAATTAAAATCTACAGTTTCTGTATGACATCTATTGGAGCACATTTCTAGCACACGAGTGAAATGATGGTTTAGATATTGGATATGGTTGCCTTGAAAACAAAGCATTTTAGGCTTTACTTCGTGCTATGAATTGTACTGCACCAAGTCAATTTCGCCGATTACTATAATTGACTGGAAAGCGACACAAACATTGGTTTAAACGTCTGATTAGAAGGTCTATTAAGCTGTCTGAGCCAAATTATCAGAACACATCAAAATATATATAGGAATTATTTGCTAATTATTTGCTTTTTTTTGCAGATAAAACCAATTTTTTTGTTATATCTGTAAAAAAGTTACAAGTAGCTAGATAGCTTAATATTAAGCTATCTAGCCAACTATAAAAAAATATCTACACAAAATAAAATAAAAAAAATTAACAATATATAAATTATTTGCTATTCTTTGCTACCATTTGTAAAAGAAAAAAAATCAAATTTTCAAATAATAAAATAAATATCAATATCTACAAGAGTAAAGTACATTAAAGAAATTCACTGCTGGCATGACTAAAGAAACCTACGTTTTATGAATTATTTACTCTTAAAATATGTAACTCCCAAATTATCAGGACATATCAAAATATATATAGGAATTATTTGCTAATTATTTGCTTTTTTTTGCTGATGAAACCAATTTTTTTGATATATCTGTAAAAACGTTACAAGTGGCTAGATAGCTTAATATTAAGCTATCTAGTCAACTAAAAAAATATCTACACAAAATAAAATAAAAAAATTACCAATATATAAATTATTTGCTATTTTTGCTACCATTTGCAAAAGAAAAAAATCAAATTTTCGGATAATAAAATAAATATCAATATCTACACGAGTAAAGTACATTAACGAAATTAATTGCTGACATGACTAAAGAATACCTACGATTTATGAATTATTTACTCTTGAAATATGCAACTCGCAAATTATCATACAACATCAAAATATATATAGGAATTATTTGCTAATTATTTGCTTTTTTTGCTGATGAAACCATTTTTTTTGCTATATCTGTAAAAAGTTACAAGTGGCTAGATAACTTAATATTAAGCTGTTAATCAACTAAAAAAAAATTCCTACACAAAATAAAATAAAAAAAATTAACAATATATAAATTATTTGCTATTTTATTGCTACTATTTGCAATAGAAAAAAAATCAAACTTTCAAATAATAAAATATCAATATCTACAAGAGTAAAGTACATTAAGGAAATTAATTGCTGGCATGACTAAAAAATACCTACGTTTTATAAATTATTTACTCTTAAAATATGCAACTCCCAAATTATCAGAACACATCAAAATATATATAAGAATTATTTGCTAATTATTTGCTTTTTTTGCTGATAAAACCAATTTTTTTACAACTCCGGAAGTTTTTCACTCGCGAAATTAAATGTTCAAACGATAGTAACGGCCTTTTGTCGTTTTTTATATTAATTTCGTGAGAAAATATTCAGGATTTACATAATTTAAGAGCAAACAAATCAAGCTACATGATTATGAAATTATGATAGAAGCAATTAATTTTTGAAAAGCACTTTATTCTTGTAGTCCCTGGCCAATTTATATTATTATTATCGTTTGAACATCTAATTTGGCGAGCAAAAAATTCGAGAGCTGCATATCTAAAGAGCAAATAATTGATAAACAATATAAACGCTATAGTTGTGACAGCAATTAATTTCTTTAATGTACTTTACTCTTTCTTGTAGATGTCGATATTTATTTCATTATTCGAGATAATTGACTTTTTTCGTTTGCAAATGATAGCAAAAAAATAGCAATTTATGTATCAATTGTTAATTTTTATTTTATTTTGTGTAGGTAATTTTTTTTAATTGGCAAAAAAGTTTAATATTAAGATATCCAGCTAATCCCAGAAAATACCTACACAAAATAAAATGAAAAATTAACAATTCATACATAATTTGCTATTTTTTGTTACCATTTGCAAGCCAAAAAAATTAATTTTCTCGAATTATGGAATAAATATCAACATGTTCTATACCATCTAATAGTAAAATATATTAAAGGAATTAATTGCTAGCATGAATAGAATTTCTACGTTCTATATATTATTTGCTTTTAAAATATACAACTCCTGAATATTTTGCTCGCGAAATTAATATCAAAAACGACAAAAGGCGATCCAGTCACTTAGAATCTACAAGAATGAAATACATTAAAGAAATTAATTGCTGGCACAACTATATAGCGTTTACATTGTTTATGTATTTTTTCCACTTTAGATATGCAGCTCCCAAATTTTTTGCTCGCCAAATTGGATGTTCAAACGATAATAATAATATAAGTTGGTCTGAGACTACAAGAGTAAAGTGCTTTTAAAAAATTAATTGCTTCCATCATTGGCTTGATTTATTTGTTCTTAAATTATGTAAATCTTGAATTTTTGCTCACGAAATTAATATTAAAAACGAAAAAAGGCCATTATTATCGTTTGAACATTTAATTTCGCGAGCAAACAATTCGGGAGTTGCATATCTAAAGCGCAAATAATTCATAAAACATATGAATGATCTAGTTATGCCAACAATTAATTTCTTTAATGTATTTTAGTCCTGTAAGTTCGAAGTGGGTATATGATATTTTGTCGATTTTTATATTAATTTCGCGAGCAAAAAATTCGGTAGTTGCATATTTTATGAGTAAATAATTCATAAAACGTGGGTATTCTTTTGTCATGCCAGCAACTAATTTCTTTAATGTACTTTGCTCTTGTAGATATTGATATTTATTTTATTATCTGAAAATTTGATTTTTTCTTTTGCAAATGGTAGCAAAAAATAGCAAATAATTTATATATTGTTAATTCTTTAAATTTTATTTTGTGTAGGTATTTTTTTTAGTTGATTAGACAGCGTAATATTAAGCTATCTAGCCACTTGTAACTTTTTACAGATATAACAAAAAAATTGGTTTCATCAGCAAAAAAAAGCAAATAATTAGCAAATAATTCGTATATATATTTTGGTGTTTTCTGATAATTTGGGAGTTGTATATTTTAAGAGTAAATAATTCATAAAACGTAGGTATTCTTTAGTCATGCCAGCAATTAATTTTTTTAATGTACTTTACTCTTGTAGGTATTGATATTTATTTTATTATCTGAAAATTTGATTTTTTTTCTTTTGCAAATGGTAGCAAAAAATTGGCAAATAATTTATATATTGTTAATTTTTTTAATTTTATTTTGTGTAGATATTTTTTTTAGTTGACTATATAGCTTAATATTAAGCTATCTAGCCACTTGTAACTTTTTTACAGATTTAGCAAAAAAATTGGTATTTTTTTAGTTGATTAGACAGCGTAATATTAAGCTATCTAGCCACTTATAACTTTTTACAGATATTAGCAAAAAAATTGGTTTCATCAGCAAAAAAAAGCAAATAATTAGCAAATAATTCCTATATATATTTTGATGTTTTCTGATAATTTGGGAGTTGCATATTTTAAGAGTAAATAATTCATAAAACGTAGGTATTCTTTTGTCATGCCAGCAACTAATTTCTTTAATGTACTTTGCTCTTGTAGATATTGATATTTATTTTATTATCTGAAAATTTGATTTTTTCTTTTGCAAATGGTAGCAAAAAATAGCAAATAATTTGTATATTGTTAATTTTTTTATTTTATTTTGTGTAGATATTTTTTTTAGTTGGCTAGATAGCTTAATATTAAGCTATCTAGCCACTTGTAACTTTTTTACAGATATAGCAAAAAAATTGGTTTTATCAGCAAAAAAAGAAAATAATTAGCAAATAATTCCTATATATATTTTGATGTGTTATAATTTGGCTCAGACAGCTTAATAGACCTCTGAGTAGACTGTATACGCCCTGAACGTCATTGACATAAAAATTTTAATTAATATAATTGGGAACTAGGGTATCGAATTGTAGAGGTAAGTAGGGGCCAGTAGCGTGTCCAGAAATTTTGTCGGGGTGAAGGGGGATCCATAAAAACAAGGTGCTAAAGATGCGGTTAACTTGTGATTTTTGTATTGTTTTTGTTTAAAAACCCAAGTTTTTGGGCGTTTGAGGGGGGGTCACGAAACCCCCCTGGGCACGCCACTGGTAGGGGCAGAAAAATTTGCACAACCCACTGGCGGCAAATATGTAAATCCGCCACTGATCATAGACAATTTTTCTATGAAAAAAGACTTGGTGTTTAAAAACAATGTAAGTACTTCACATATTTTCTAACCCGCGAGCCATCTGCAGGTGAGAGCTTGATCAAGAACCACGTTAGGACTACAATGCTTCAAGAGCGTTTAATTGACCAGACAATAATATTTATTGAGTCAGAAATACGGGATGCATTAAATAGTCATTGTATTGCCCAAAAGTTTTCTGAAATCATAGCTCGGCGTCTAAAACTTTTATACATCGTGTTCCTTATTATAATAAATAATTATTGGACATCTTTAGGCTAATGCCTATTTAATTGTTAGTTAACCTTTAATTTGTAGAAATTGTTTTGCTATTTGATTTACTAATAAAATATTTTTCTATTAACCTTTTATATGCTTGGTAGGGGTGGCACAATACATTTTGAATACAGACGGCCTGAGCTCACGGCACGGTCTTAGTTGTATTTAATAATCCGCATTATCCATGAATTGAACGTCGCTTCCTGCCTATACTTAACATAACGACAAATATAATAACTGCTATTATATATGATCTATCAAATTCATAAATGACTTCTTAACAAATAAATAACATGCCCCCAGAGAAGCTTATTGTTCACTGAATAACACTAGAATTAAGCAAAATTTTCTGTAAGAATTGTCCCATTGTTTTGCACATACTGTACATAGGAAATGTTTGTAACATGATAGAGTAGGCGTACAGTAGGGAATAAATTTAATAATTAAATTAAATGTCAATGCTCTTTCAGATTTATAATGTGGCCTACTTTTATTTCAGTGATCAATAGAATTGAAAACCCCGCAACTTAGATGACCGCGTGGGAATGAACTCCTCTTCTACAAGGTATGCAAGTATGCACTGATATATTTTTTAAAAATAAAACGCTTATCAATACTTATAATTTTAGAATCTGTCTGTTTATTGATACCATACCACTTAACGACCTAAATAAATATTTCCAAGCGCTTGTATTAAATAATAATTAGAATGCAACTCAATGATGTAATGTTGAACTACATAAGGAATGTTAACTACATAATAAATAGATCAGATGCCAGCTACATTTGCGTACAGCAAACACCAGTCTATCCTTAGGAATTTGATGAAATATCTGGGGTCTGCATTGAGACAACGTCAAAACACTGTATGAGCAAAATGAATTTGTTCCACATACCATTGCTGTAGACTATTAGTTTATCCTTTCTATGCAACATAAATAAAACCCACACGTTCATTTATAACGATTCGAGTAGACAGAAAACAGACGAACTGCACGGAAGAGCGTTATACGTTTCAACTCTGAAGTCAAACGGAAACTGGCGTATTTTAAACCGACCTTCCTGTTCTCTTTTCTAATAGCGTACGCAGAAGCTTTCAGTAATGCAGCAAAGTTTGTTCTGTCCCGTGGTTTAATTACTCTAATTGGAAGTCCAAATTTTGATTGACAACTATAAATGGAAGCTTCCAACAAGTCCAAACTTTCAGTTATTAATTATATAAAGATATCGATTTTATGAATGCAATTTATAGGAACATTGAACTCGATATCACGAAAGATCTGAAAAGTTTAACGCCTTTGCGAAGCTTTCAAAACATAAATTCTGCTCAATTTTAAATTGAATATGATAGTAAGTTAGCAGATAGGCTACCTGCGTACGAGTACAAAATCGTTCATTTTTACATGCACTTTCCCATAAGAATATCTAAGGTCCCGTCAGGTGAATTTTATACCAACTATAGAAATCCCCATAAGAAGGAGCCTATTACTTTCACTTTCGCTTTTTCACGCAATAATTTTCCCTCTCATATTAGAGGTGGTAGTAGATGGAAACGGAGGTATGTGTGGAGGTGGAGATGGTGTGTGGAGGTGGAGGTGGAAATATTGTGCGAAGGTGGATGGGGTGTGTGGAGTTGGAGGCTGTGTGCGAAGATGGAGGGTGTGTGTGACGGTGGAGATAGAGTAGGTGTGTGGAGATAGAGGTGGATTGCGGATGTGGAGGTTGCGCTCTGGAACGTAACCCGGTGCGCACGGCGCATGCCTAACTATAAGCGATTAATATGTCACAATCGGTTTAGCCTGAAAATATTGCCAAAGGGAATTTTTAAAAGTCATGTTCCGTTTACATGTTATTGTGACACTTGGGGCAAGATAGCTCTTTGCATTAATTAATTATCAAACTGGTAACAAATGGACCTTGCTATTCTTTCAACTACCCCTATTTTGACAACTTTTCAAGGTTTTCGTTCAAAGTATACTTTCCTTTAACTGTTTTTGGATTCGCTGTAGTTCTTTCATTGAAGTTAGTAATTTCGCAACATTTTTCGTATCTAACAAGTAACACCTAATTATAACTTTTATTTACCTAATATAATATAATATAATACATCTACTTTTATACACAAAAAACAACAATTTCCTTATTTTTAGTTGGAGTTATTTTTAACTTATACCAGTGAATTCTTATTTTATAATTTAAATCTAGATTTCCCTCTTGCAACTCTTTTTCTAACCAGTAATTTGATACGTATAATTGGTCCTGCTTATCGAACTGCAAAATATAACGGAAATTATTTCTGTGTTCTACTACTTTAACCCCCGCAATAAGAAGTTCTGTTCCCCCATCTAGTTGCTCCAGTCTGCGACACTTAGTAATGCTTATACTATAATATGAATATATAGGGGTGCATTAATAGCCTAGTGCTAAATTGGAGATCTTCTTATGGTGAAAGGATCTCGACATTCTTCCGACTAAGCTGGGGGTCTATTCCTCGGGTAGAGCTTATGAGGAGTGGTCGTGGGTTTTACGACAATACATTGTTTACTTACTGACTTTAATAATACTAAAATAGGGGGTGCAAAAGGGGCTGTAAAGAAAATATTATTAATATAACAATGAAGGACACAAAGATGTACTCTTGCTACCTTATAGTATAAAAAAAGAATAGCCATTTATATCAATAATTTAAACATTATTATATCAACCAATTTAGGCATTAAGCCTCTTGAAGATGTTGTTTAGTGTTTCTTTATCAAGTCACTGTTATAGACTTTACTTTTTACTTAACTCACTTGTCCAAAATAAAACCTTTATGCAATTGAATTAATGGTTGTTCTTTAATTAAAATTTTGCTTCCTAAGTAATAAAATTGTATGTACAAAATATACATCACAAATGTGGTCTAAAGTCTTCAACACAATGATTGAATATGAAAATTACGAATGTCTTTACTAAGAATAAAAAAATATCGATAACGTATTAAACATTTTTACAAGGCTTTCCAAATTGAATTATCCAAAATACACAGATCTGTTACCTTGGTTTACAAATGTGTATTAATTATTCAAAGACTAAAAATATTAGTTCTCGTAATTACTTAAGGTGTGATTGATTTTGAATGAAATACTTTGTTAGAATTAAATAAAGGTATTCATATTCATTTGCAATAATATCATATATAACCCTTGATTCGAACTGTGATAAATTCCAAATAGCAAAAGTTTTCGTAATTATATGGTAAAGAAAGAATCATAAATTGCTACAATGTTGTTCTAGATCATCTGCCTCGCTGTTAAGATAGGCGAACAGCTGTAGTCATGTCAATGTGATAGAAAAACGGTGACCTTGCAAACTGTGGTTTTAAACTACGTTGAAACAATTACATTGTCGAAACCAGCTGCGCTGGCCTGCGATCCTTTGACAAACAAATGACGTCAACGTACTGTCCACATTTTATTGCGTAATGTACTGGATTTTCACTGGAACCATTTACACGAACTTGATGTGCATTTTATCTTCGCAAATCGAAACAAAATCGAACCATAAAACAGGCTATCCAAAATACATCATTTTCCACGTTTCTTTAACTTGCGTTAAAGACAAATTATTTAACGGTAATTGGAAAATTAAATATAATATTTTGAACTTGTAAGCTCACAATCTTATCACTGCTTAATGTCCAGAATAAACATTATTACTTGTACGTTAGTGAGAATAAACTTGATAATTACAAAGACCAAATTTCGCCAACCATTTGGGATAATTTTTTAAAAAGTTAATTGAAATTAATATTAGCAAATTTTAAAGAAATTGTTATTGGAAATTCTATAATAAGACCATAACTAGAAAATCCACAAAGCACATTTTATAAATTCAGTGAAATCAAAATTAACAAATTTAAGGAATTCATTATCAGAAAGCCACAGTCTGACTTAACAATAATTTACTCTGATTACCATTATTAAAATACACAGAAAATCAAGTGCATCCTGCACTTGGTCAAGCAGCCACGCCTATTGCTACACGCCGGTTGCTGGCGAGGACCCTATTCAACTGCCTGGTGCTTGTGACTCCACAAATGGTCGTGTCAGACTGAATCGTCCGTTCGATGCGCAGATCTCACATCAAAATCGCCTGACATTGGAGATGCTATTCAAACGACCAACGTTTACTATTAGTAACTAAACCAATATTATAAAGTAATATTTGGCTTGTGATTGGAGTACACGGCCCTGATCTAAATATTTATTTACATCGCAAAATTTAATTGTTTATTTAAATAGACAATGCAGTGTATGTCATAAATAATTTGAAAAGGATTTGTAGTCGTCAAAAAAATTATTACACTACAACCCTTTACTTCTTGCATACGAATTCCATCCATTTGTTTTAGTTCTTTTTCTAAAAGATACATTTTCTATGTTTTCCAAGACATCCTAAAAAAAACTCCACTTTCGAAAGTGAGTGGCATTGTTTGTTGTAATACCATTAGTTTTAAATGTTGCAAAAGCTTCTTCTGCAGGCAGGCAAATTAAATCTAATTCCTTATCGTTTGTAAGCTCTTCTATTGCATTATATACTTTAAAAAAATGGGTCTTGCAAAATTCTTTTAAAAAATATACATAATTAGTCTCATTATTCTCCTCGACAAGAACACCAACATAAAAAAATGTCCTGTATTATTAACTGTAAATGCAGAAGTAGTATATACGCCACTTGGGTCCAAATTTTTCCAGAAGACAGTGACTGAATTTCAGTTTAAGTTAAACGACAATATAGTGTACAGGAACAAGATCGTAATTCCGCATACAGTTTTTATCGTTTACTGATTAATTACATAAAAGTAGTGGAAGATGGAATGAATAAAGCGGCGTACTAATTACACAGAAGTGTTACCTTAAAGAGGGGAGATAGGTTTTTCACAAAGCTTGAAACACCCTGATCGCTACAAGTTCTGTTCTCCGCAAATATTAAAAAAGCGAACCAATAAATGCAATAAACTTTTATCGTACGCCGCAAAAGAAATAGAATCTGTGTGGACTATTTATGTACAATCAATTACAAAAAGGAGATTATAATTGGAGGAAGTAGATTTAGAAGGAAGGAAGTTAAAGTACTAAAGAGCAGTACAAACATCTAGTAGAAAAAGAATGCCCGAAGGACCTGTCAAAAGCAAATTATTCCTAGCCGACTGTGTATACGTTTTTCCAGCAAAAGTAAAAATCTTGAGTGTATTTACGTGTAAAATTTATTAAAAAATTAATGCAACTGCATAGCCCTTTTGGCAAAAGCCATCATCAGTGCCCCTTTGTCTTAATTCATAAAAATGATCTTTATCAAAACAACTACAATTTAAGTTCAAATCACAATTAATATATACCAACTATTGTTAGCTTAACATATTGAAAAATAAATTGATTTTCTTTATAATTTTGGATTCGATTTCATCATCGAACCGAGCAATATGTAGCCAAAATTATGAAGAAAATCAATTAGCACAGAGCTAACTTATACCAAGTAAGACAATAATATGTAAACGAAACATGACTTTTAAAAATTCTCTTTGGGAATATTTTCAGTCTAACCCGATTATGGTATATTGATCGCTTATGGTTGAAAATAGCTATTATTGCTTGTTGGGCCGTTAATGGAGGCGCCACCTCCGTCAGCTGGCCGCGCGCCAGGGTACGCTCCGGACGCACTGGGGCATGCTACAGGGCGTACCGGGTTGCGTCTAGTCACGTGTCCGGCGCGCCGGGACACGAACGGAGCTTCTCACATACACCTCCATACATCACCTTTACCTCCAAACATGCAACCTCCACCTCCACATATCATCTCCACCTCTGCCTCCACACACAACCTTCACCTTCACACACCACCTCTTTACAATACCTTAACCTTCACGCACCACCTACCACCACTACTTCTACATACCACTTCACCCACTACGTCCACCTCAACCTATTGGGGGCCCACAGTTGTACATCTAATATGAAAGAGGGAATAATATTGCATGAAACGTGACAATGAAAGTAATGAGCTCTCACTTATGGGGATTTCTATAGTTAATACAAAAATGGCCAGACTGGACCATAGATTTTCTTATGAGAAAATATATGTAAAAATTAACCATTTTGTTCTGTTATGAAAAAAGCTTATTTACTTAAGCTATTTTGACAAGGATGATCAAGATGTATTTTAACAAGAAATAGGTTAGTTTGAGCCTAACAGTCAGCGAAGAACGATGTGTGGGAAAATGAAAAAATTACAGTGACAATAGTAACGGTACAAAATGAATCAGCAAAATTCGCAAGAGATTTCAATAGGTTATGAAGAACATAAACTTGGCATACAATATTTGACAGCCTTACTTTTTGTCGACTTCAAAATGGAAACTTACGGGTTTGTATAAATGACTCCAATTTTAATGCACTAGATGAAACTGGACTTTTGTAGTGTATATCAGGAAATGTCAAATATACAGCACATGTGGATAGAAACCAAAAATATATAATAGAATCAGTAGTATGTCCAAGATATTGATGTACGAATATATCACGGAAAGGCAGTTGAGCGCTTTGTCTTGCACCAAGCATAGTGAAAGTTAGAGACCTAGAGAGTAACCCTCTCAATTGAAATTGGACACCGACAACCAAAAACACTGAAATTAAAGCTATTGCAGAAACTTAATTGAAACTTAAACTACATCCAAGTTGTAAAAGTGTAACATCGACCCGAGACAGTATAGCCAAAATTGTCTATTTGAAACAACGGCATTAAGAAAGTATCTTATTTAACTTCTTGCAAGTTTGTCCACTTGGCATAAGTAAATTTAGACTTCTACAAGATACACTTCATACCACATATTGGTTACATATCAGAAGAGGCGTTTCCTATGAAACTGATCTTTAAATCAGTCAAGATGTTTCATAGATTACAATTTTACCACCAATCTATCCAATGTCTAAATGTTGCTTTTTACCAATGATATGTCGGCATGTTTAAAAAAAAGTTAAATATATGCTGAATGCCTAAGAAAATCACATTGTAATTATAATCGATTTGGAACGTTGCAACTTGTACACCCTATATGTGATTTTCCAATGCTCCACCCGAAGGTACTACATAGGCCGGTAAGCGAGTTTTTTTTTACATGGAAATTTTGAATTTTGCTGGACCCTTGCTGTTCCAAGCAAGGTAGGGATCTTTAACGTGCGTGACAACACTCACACACGGGACTTCCATTTTACCTCTCATCCGAACGAGGGCGTATTTTTGGGAAAAATGCTCGTCGGGATTCGAACCCGGGACCTTGCAACTTGTACACCGAGAAAAATTGAAAAATATGTTACTAGTATATTATATTAGCGCTAACATTCATCTTCCAGGGACACTAAAACCATGGATTTAGAGGAGTGCATTAAGTGAGATGGTATTGGAACAGTAATTAAGAAGTACGTGGAATATTCCGGAACGTACGCTTATTCGGTTTTTGCTGAACAGGCCTCATATCTGTCTAGCGATAGGAAAGGATAATTGATAGGTATCGTAATATAATAGGGTTGTTTTCGAAATGTTTGATAACTTACCTTCTAGATTTCTCTCCATTTTACGCGAAGCCTTTAAAGTTTTTCTGAAAATCTCGCTTCTAGTTCTGGCGAGTTATCTACCACCTGCGTAATTTTTGTAAATTGTAGGAAAATTTGGTTTCTAGTTCTTCCGCGGACTTTGCAATTGCTTTTAAAAACTCCTTTTTTAGTTGTTCAACCGTCTCGGGGGTGTTTGTAGCTTACTGCATAAATTCCTCTCTTAATTGACTGTAACCTTCTTGTAGGTTCACGGTGGTTTCGTGTAATTTTTCGGTAAAAATTTGTGTTACTTTCTTCTAATTACGCTGTGGTCTAGTTCAGTTTTTCAGCATATTCATTTAATTTCACTGCCAAGTTTGCAAAGTTTTGGTGCTGTTTCTCTGCGTGTTCTTGTACGCCTGATTTAAAGTCCTTCAATAAGGGGAGAATTTTACGATCACATTTCTGTTGTTAACTATGAATGACAGGAAAGCAAACGTAAAGCATTCAAATGCTTTTTTTACTACTATTGCATACACTTAATACCAGTGTAACGATGTCTTTAATTGTTTTTTACTTTATTTCCAATAAATACAAGTAAAATAATTATTCTTCACAATTACAAATATTTAGTGTGTCTTGTTTACATTAGCACCAGCTTAATCACTATTTGTATGCACTAATTTAATCTTACAAATAGGACAAATTAAACACTATTGCAGCACTAGTAATTTATTTACCTAACACATATATATCACGTAACGAATTCATATCTATATTAATTTATGTACATCAAACGTTTATTAGCAGGAAATTCAAATTAATACAAATTTATGGCAACGGGGGTACGCACTTATATGCAATAATTCTTTATTCAAGAAAAATTGAGGGAGATCTAGAATGTAAGTCATCAAACCTTTCGAGAATAACCCTATTGTATTACAATAACTGTCAATCATCCATTCTTATCGATAGGGAGATATGCTTGTATTACGATTGCATGCGATACCTGTGAATATTTCTTTCTTATCACTATATAGATATGAGGCCGCTATAATAAAAACCTAATAAGCGTACTTTCAGAACTACCGTTACACTATCAAAAATTTGTGAGAAAATTAACATTTCTGGAATCAACTGAAGCCCATTCTATAATTATTTCAACTATTTACGGTAGATATGTAAGAAGTTACCGAACCAAATTTGGAGATTTTTTACATAAACCACTACATGAAAACATAAAGTTTAGTTTACAATTTTTGTAGTCCCTAAGATCGCCACCCGTGGGAAGTTATCAGATGCGCATTACGTCAGAAAGGTAGGAGAAAAATCACGGATAGAAAAATTATTGTAACTGGATTTGACTAGTAGCTAAATAGGGTTGGTGATATATTAATTAATATTTAATTGAATTTCTATATATTTAATTAGACTGCATTTTATGAATACATACGCGTTTGCATAAACCAGGGGTCGGCAAACATATTGTGTATTGGGGGCCGATTAGTAAAATTCTACTTCATTTTTGAATAGGTCTTTTCACATAGATAGACACTGCCAAATACACAGATAAATCACCGAGCCTATGATTTTAACTGACCATATATTATGCATTGTAGATTTATAGAATGTTAGATTATTCTCCTTAAATTTATTTTTTAACATATGGTTACATTGCAGATTATCACTTCCAATTGAAGGTTAAGCGGAAGCTTTTCAATTGTGCAATCAAATGGATTTTGAAAAATGAAAATAACTTCAGCATTTGCATCAAGATTCGAAAAACGCTGGTAGTACTGAAGTTCGAGCTCTGAAAATATATCTGTCGCAAATTTTTGTTGAAATGGAGATTTCCGCTCTTTTTCCAATTTTGGGCATCATGAAAAATGCACAAAACAGTTTGATATTACTTGTGATTTATATAATGCCAATTGTTCATGAAACAATTTTTCTGCAGTGTAAGTTTCATATATGAGCACTGTTTCTTTTTTGTAGTTTTAAGAATTCCCACGATATCTGCAGCAAAGGCTAATTTCTAAAGCCATTCGATATTCGATAGTTGTGGGAGAGGGCAATTTTTCTCGTTATGAAAAATTTCAAACACGCCTTTGGGTTCAAAAAATTTCGACAAAACTTTACCCAGTCAAGCTATCGAACTGGTGTATAAATGAATGTCAAGTCCACGGGAGCGAATACAGTCAACCGCTGATACAGCTGGTTCAAAAGCACTTGATATATTGAGTTATCTCCCACAAAATACTTGCTGAAAATAATAAAGGGTGGACCATTTGTTGTTCTATCAACTTTCAAATATCTTTAAAAATACTCCCTGTATGTTTGTTGTGGTTTGTTTAGCATTTTTAAAAACTATGAGTGGTTTAATTCCCAAAGAAGATTAAGAAAAATCTTTAAAAGCTTACACGTCATGAATTTTTGTTTTTACAGATGTCAAGTATTAAATAGTACAACTGTAGATATAGAAACATTAACAACAGAACATTGCATTTTAATTATCCAAATGTATTATAAAAACGGGCGTTGCTTAAAAGTCACGTTTCGCAAAATTGGTGATAATTTCGGTGTATTTAATGGTCCTACAAAACCGGGAATTCGCAAAATCCTGAAGCATTTTGAAGAAACTAGTTCGGTGGCAAGTCGTACAATATATTAACATGCTCCTCGTCCAGTTTGTGTAGGTGACAAAACAAAGCTGCAGTAAGTGAAAACGCGCATGTATATCCAGGTACTTCTACTAGGCATTGTTCAGAAAAACAAAACGTGTCGCACGCACTCCTATGCCGCATTCATCTGCATCCACACAAGATCAAAACCACTCAGGAATTGAAGTCATTGGTTAATTGCATGAATGAAGGATTTGAGCATTTTTTTATGGAAAACCATCTTAAGTGACGAGACAGATTTTCACATCAGCGATTATGTTAACAAGCAGTACCGTTGTAGTTAGTGCTTGAAAAATTCATCTTTAAAAAAGTCAATGTTTGGTGCAGTTTATGAGTTGGTGGAATCATTCTTCGTTGAGGATGATCGCGAAGAGGCAATTAAGGTGAATGCCGAACGATATCGTGACATCTTAACAAACTTTATATGACCAGAATTGAATGTAAATGAGCTTTGGTTTCAACAAGATGGTGATACGAGCCACACTACACGCCAAAACATCGATCTGTTGCGCACTAAGTTCGATGATCGAACAATCTCGCGAAACGCTGATATGAATTGGCCAAAGATCTTGCTACTTGACACTATTGGACATTTTTCTTTGGGGCATTTGAAAGGAAAAGTGTATCCCAATAATCAAAGAACAGTCCAAGACCTAAAAAACACATTGGATAAGAAATTCAAGCAATTGATTTACTTTTGTTGAGAAAACTCGCCATTTCGAATATTCGGATACAGGGATGCAATCTGAATCGTGGGGGTCATATAAATGATATTGTTTTTCACACCTAATTGAGTTAGGTTCAACTTTCATTTTCAATTCATATTTTTCATGCTTGCTGACTATCTGTGCGTTTTCCTTCATTAACAAAATAACCAACAGATAGTCGTCCACTTGCTACAATGAATAGTTAGAGGCTTTAAACACCTTGCATTCTTACAAGCCTCGTAAATTTGCCAATTCAGCTTTTCCTCGTTCCACATATATTTTTTTCACTATCAGCCGCAACACATTTAAAATGACTCCATTTTAGATTGTTCTTTATGAGGTTATTCTCAACGTCATTGAAAATATTTTTCCTTGTAGTTGTTCCATAAAGACTATTCATAGAAGCTAATTCTTTCGGTCACTTCAAACTCAGCATCGACTCGTCGAATAAATAGCAGCTACTAAGTTGTATAAATAATGTCTTTCGACTCATCAATAGTCAAGGAAAACCACTCGAAATTATTTGCCTTCTTTTTTAGTTGGCTATTTATGTCGTTACCAATTTGCTCAATTATTTCTAGCAGTTATTCTCGCCGAAAGACTAATAGCTAGAAGTAAAACAATTTTCTATGGGCATATTTCTCTACTGTTTCAAGTAAACATGACTTAAGTATTTCACTGTCAAACTTTAATTGCAGCTTAATTTTCATTTTTAATTTTAGAAAATAAATTGCTTTGTGATGTAATATTTCGCTTTGAGCTTTGTAATTTTTTTGATCGTTACCTTCCTATGAGTTGTGAATATTGTGCAGTGTTTAGTTTGGTAAGTACGGCGTATATTGTACTCCCTTAGTACAGCTAATATGTTATTGCATAATAAACATTGCACCATGTCATTTATGTTGCAACAAAATAATTTATGCTTAATTCGTGTTTTAAAAGCATAACATTCGAAGTCGACCTTCCTCTTCTTTTCAGGTGTTGACAGTGGGGAGTATCTATAGGTTAATATGAAAACAAAATATCGATGAACAATGTTCCACGTGGTCGGTATCCAAGATCAGTAGTTAGTAGTAGTTTTCACAAAAATACGCCCTCGATCGGAGGAGAGGTAAAATGTAAGTTTCGTGTGTGAATGTTGTCACGCATGTTAAAATCCTTACCTTGCTTGGAACAGCAAGGGTTCGGCAACCGTGAGCTCACCACATACAAACTTCTGGAGCTGCAACGACAAAACCGGATTGGTTAAAAAAAGAGACTGCAAACAGAATTTGAGTTTAGATAGCGAAAACTTCTTTTTCTTGTATACTCACGTCATTCGTCGAAACGCATCCAAATGCAGAGCTCTTAACCCATTAACGTTCACTGAACCCAATTAATTTAGTGACCTCCTATGACCATCTAGTAAAAAATAGTGCAACGTGTGATGATTTATTCTTCATTGTAAAGAAGTCGGAACAGTTTTTTTTAGGACACGTACATCAGTAACAGTATGTCTGTTAGTTTCGTTTTCTTATTCGTGAGGTGAACACCTGTTAAAATAGTTTTGCTTTAACAGACTATTACTATTGGCGGTAAGTATTATTTACTCAGTTGTTTTTTAAAGAATTTAGGTATATTGATATAAAATAAGCTTGTTAAGATACATATCTACATAAGTGTGTCAATATGAGATATCTATTGAGTTTATTTCGGAAAAAAGTACGATGTACTCAAGCAAGTACACTGGGTATATGAAGGCAAATTTCAATTTGTTATTTTATTACAGAAATGGATTTTCTTCATGCCGTTAGTGTCAGACTATTTTATGGAAAGAGATATGTAGGCTTACCCCTCTGCTCTCAAGGATAAATTCACAATCTGAAGGTGATATAATCTTATTACACCAGATCCTGACGTTGTAACCGACGAGGAAGATATTCAAGATGACGATTTTTTGCCTGG
The DNA here is from genome assembly GCA_036346225.1 of Platerodrilus igneus. Classification (NCBI taxonomy): domain Eukaryota; kingdom Metazoa; phylum Arthropoda; class Insecta; order Coleoptera; family Lycidae; genus Platerodrilus; species Platerodrilus igneus. The sequence goes on from JARFIW010001018.1 coordinate 2,654,269, forward strand.
ATATTTTGCATTACCAACTGACGTTGCGGAGTAGTAGAAGTACACCGTACCTCTGATACAGATGATGAAGATGATGTACCTTTGTTGATAAGATTACGTAGTTTACACAGGAAAAAACTGATAAGTCCAAATGGACCAAAGCTTTTACCAACATTAGTTTGCACAGCACAAATGAATGTAATGAACGACTGAAAATCTTACGGCATGACTTAAAAAATTTAAATGAAATTCAGGTATTTAAAAAGCTGTTTTGCGACGAAGGTTTTGATTATATAGTCATACAGATTAATATGTACCCATTCCAATAAAATAACCATAGCTTTTTTGTCTCTAATTAGGACATAAAATTTTTTATAGGTATATTGCTATTAACTGCTGATCGCCAATTACCACGTGAAAGGTCATACTGGAGTCTCGACGAAGACTTGAAAGTACTATTTGTGTCATGCGCCATGTCGCGAAATCGATTTTTAGAAATAAAAAAATATGTCCACCTTGCAGACAACACACCGTTAGACAGACTTGATAAAATGGCGATAGTTAAACCCCATTGCAGATCGTTTAAACCAAAATCTTCAACAATAGTGATGTTTCCATGTGTCGATGAGTCTATGGTAAACTTATTGCGACGGCATACAGCTAAGCAATTTATAAAAGGAAAACCAGTGCGTTTTGGCTATACTTACTGTGGAACCAGGAACGTGCAGCTAGAGGGTCAAAAGAAGAAAACGGAACCGCTGAGATCCAGAGTGGTTTTGAACATGGTAGAAGCAGTCGCTTCACAATCAGATCACAAAATGTTTTTTAATAACTTTTTTACGAGTTAAGATCTGTTAGCAGTGTTAAAAGAAAAAGATAAAAAGTATTCGAGCTGTTGGAACTATTAGAGACAACAGGACAAAGCAGTGTCCCCTTACCGACAAAAAGTTAGGGCAAAGAAGTTACTTTGAACACCAATACGAGCAAACACGTGGTCTTTTATTTGTATGCTGAAAAGACGACAATATACTAACGATAGGGACAAATTTTGACTCCATAGAACCCATTGGAAAATAAAACGCTCGTTGACAGCAGCTAAGAGCAAAGTTGACATATCCCAATCCGTTTTATTAAAAAGTTACAACAAGTAGATGGGCGGAGTAAATCTACATGATCAACAGTTAAACTGTCAACCAATTAGTGTACAAAGAATAAAGTGGTTGTGGAGTCTATTCACCTATTTTAGAAATAGCGCAGTTGTTAATGCGTGGCGGTTATACCAACTGGTTAATGCAAATCAACAGATTCCTTTGCTTGATTTTCAAAGAATTCTGGTCAGACATTACTTAAGCTTTTATGCCAAATCTACTATTATAAGAGACAAACCGGCACGTATGGCTTTACCTCGCGTTAGAAGCCATGAAGGAGGACGTTTTCAAAAAAATGTGTGTGTGTGTGTGTGTGCGTGCGTGGGTGCGTGCGTGCGTGCGTGCGTGCGTGCGTGCGTGCGTGCGTGCGTGCGTGCGTGTGTGTGTATTTATTGCTATACTATTCGCGGAATTTTCTTGCCCCTACTTTGGTCTGTTATTTTTATTACTATGAACTGGAATTCTTGATCCCCTTCTTTGTGCGCCTTATTAATTTTCTAGGTACTCTAAATTATTGGACCACCATTTTAATATTCACTATAAATTGTAGTTATCTTCTCCGCCGGCTGTCTTCTTAATATTGCTATCAACTGGACTTTATCTTCAAACAACTTTATCTACCAATGGCAAAATTCGATACGTTACCGCCTTGCGGGTTATCAATTTCCTATTCAACTTGTGGCTCCGCCTTTGTACTATTTAAATCTTATGACCTCGGCTAGCATTTATTTGGAATTATAAAATTCAGTAAATTTCGATTTTATATAATGAAACCAATATGTTATGTACAGCTTTTGAAATTATTTGTATTACATTTTCAATTAGTTAACCTTATAAATTTCATTTATTAACAACCATCTACTATGTACTCAAAAACCCAAAGTCACCAAAGAAAACTTATTATCTTTACCAACAAAGTGAAGAATATTCTAAACCTGTTATCATATTACTCATTCTATACGTATGCAACCTCTTTTGTTGACTTTTTCACAAGCATATCATATTTAGCAAATTCAATATTAAAAATAAAATAAAAATTTATATAGAAAAACAAATGTCTTATAACTAAAAATCTGACCTGGTTTTATCTTTTTTCACATCGACGCTTCCAATAAAAATGATCTTCCCCAATTCTGGATTCCATTCAAATTGTTGCCATTACGCTATGGACCACCCCAATTTATTTCAATTCTTCAAACTTAGACTTTTATCATTCTTGCCCCAGACTTAAAATTATAGTTAGTTTCACCCCTGCACTTCAAAATTGTATTATTCTTCTTTTCCCCTGGACATCTAAATTGTATTACTGTATTTTTCCCTTAACATCAGAATCATAGTCTATTTCCCTCAGACCTCGAAACCCTATTATTTTTATGTCTTAGTTTACAATAAATTCATTAAAAGCGTACTTACGTTTAAACGGCAATTATAATCTTCATATTCGCACTCATTTTATTTCACTTTTATAATTATTACGTATTACTTTGTTTTAATGGCAACGCACTTCGGCCTTCGTTGAGTTCAAAACTGACTTTCTTATCAAGGTGCTTGCTAATATATTCTCGAATTCCCACTCCATCCGTGGGTATGGTCTAGAACTCGTCGCTTGTTTCTGACCAATCAAATAATTTCATTTAGAGCAGTTTCTGATGTAATGCTCCACGATTCCCCATAATCACAACCTGCCCGCAGCTGTCTTTCGTTATCAACATGCTGTATTTTGATAGATTACTTGCTTTCCATAAACAACTGATGCAACTCGACTTTAAATTTACATGTTTACATGCGATTCACGCAATTTTTAATCATTTCTCTTATCAAAATGGTTAGCTCTTTGTACGCATTTATATTAACTACCTGAAACTCTATTTCTATATCCGTATTAATTTAATCGTCTGGAACTCTTTTTTTTTAATGCGTGTCTAATTACACTTTATCATTTATTTCTAAATAGACGCGTGCTTCCACTGAAAAATATCCTTATTTGTTTTACCTAAATTAACTAAACTTTATCTACAGGGTATTTAATATTTACTATCTACTTAATACATGTATTTCTTATTCCTACGCCAACTATGCGTCTTCCTATGTTTACCTGCGTCGCCCAAAAACTATTTCTACTTTATATACAGGGTGTTGACTACTTACTATCTACAAACTATGCCTATTTCTTAATTATTTCCTTAAATAAGTGCAGTTTTCTGCTGCCTATTCTAATTACTCATTCCTGAACGACCTTTACTATAACGTGCACCCTTAAACAACCCCTTATCACAGCATATATATATATATATATATATATATATATATATATTTGCAGGATAAAGAACCACAAGAGGTCATTGAAACATAAATTCTACAAATAAATCCCACCAAAATATAAAAGAATCAGAAAAAAATAGAAATTTCCGTAAATTCATTGTTTCGCTCTGTATAATACAGGCGTACTTTAATCCATTAAAATACCAAACAAAAAATGCAATTGAACACGTATAAATAATCACCCTGTATGATGTAAGCATATTGTAAATACATAGCAAATAACGTCAGCTGTATATGTAAAAATAATTAATTTTAAGATACCTTAAAAACGCATCAAATGCAAACGCAAACCGATCATTTTAAGATAAATACAAAAGCTACTGGTTTGTAATAAGAAAAAATTCCTCTTTCTGTACATAAAAATAAATAATTTTGTGTTTCAATTTTAGGCATTAAAAACGTTTTACCGTAAAAGCAAATATTTTCTATAAAAGTGCAACTAAAGCTTAAATTAATTAGCCTGTGTAATACGTAAATTCATTTTAAATAAAGAATTTTCTAGAATATGAGGAATATAGGATGCATCATCTATACTTAGAAATACGTCGATACTCTATGACCTAATTAATAAAGAAACGTTTATTCCAAAAAGCAGCCGGAACATTAAAAACCCAGTAAAGGTATTAAAAATTGATGATAAATATTTATGAACTTTCGCATTCACTGTACGAAAAAAGGAGATCGCGAACATTAACTTTAGTGCACATAAATTAACACTAATGTGGTAATAAAGCTAGGTGATTTTAAACGCTAATGATTTTTTCTGGGAAACATTGCGTCATTACGGTGTAAAATATTCCATACGATACTAATAGGTTCTAGAAACTATATAGTTTTGTATATAAAAGGAAGCGTTTATTAAATAATTTTATTCATAAATTCAATCGCGAAAAGTCACATTGAGAAAAGAATTTCGAAGCAATTGTCTTAATGTACGCTATACGCATATAATATTTACCATGGAACAGTGAATAAAAAAGGAAGTTAAATGTAACCTGCACAGAAATATGAAAATTGATAAATGCAATTATTTGATCTTGTGATATACCATGAAGATGGGAAATGCTTCGATATAAAAAGCTATTTAAAATTTTATTAAATAATCAAACTGAGGATGCATATTGGCTTCTAAATGGAGATATAAATAATATAAATATCTTATAAGCTGATTTGGATATCAATTTAAAATAAGAAGATATTTAATTACGAATTGGATAAAAAAGCGCTTCGTGGATTTTTGCAAGTATAATTTTTTTTAAACATTGTTTGTAACTGATATTTGAGTATTTGTTATCTAGTTTTAAAAATAATAAATCCTAATCAATATATTTTTATATGATTCTTTACCAGGTAAGTTTGTGATCGAGGTTCGAAACACTCTAACCTTTAAGCAGATTACCTGTGAAGGATTTTTTGGCCATTCCTCATAGTACAGTATAATTTCAAGCATTAATCATTGATGCCTCCCACTTCGTTCACGGTTTGTATTTACTGGCCACCATCTCAGTTTACCAATACCTTTCTTTATTAAAGTTTTCTTTTTTATTAGTTAGCAATGATAGAAGGTATATGGTACATTTTGTTTCTTGTTGTGATCACAGATTCGCAGGTTGCATTCTAAGAAAGGTTGGAACATGAATATAGGTTGGAATGACTATGCTAGCACTCACCAGTAGCAACTTTGCCACATTTTATAAAGAAAAATACAGTTTGTTAAAAAAGTGATCCAATATTCACGTTGATACTAATAAAACTCTACTTAAAAAATGATTTTTGCTTAAAACAATCCTTCTACAATATTGCCATATTTAACAGACTTAAAAAATGCATTATGTATTTATACTAATTGTATTTATGCTAATGGAGGTGGGGTTTTACGCTTATGGGTTACAAAATAGATACGGGTTCCCTTTGCTTAGGTTCATTATGAATCAGGACAAAGTGGGACACGGACAATAACTGAACGTGTCACAGTTATATTGTTTGGACTAGACTAAAGATAGAGATTTTAATTTAGTTAAAAAGAGAGTGTAAGTTGCTGGTTAATATGACCGGAACAGCAATTGATACACAAAACTATGGCGTATTGCTTAATTATTTGATTAAAACAGCAAGTTAAAAAAAGTCACAAAACTACAATATAATAAATTGATTACGGAAAGAATAGGTTATACTCAAATACGACAACCCATAAAATTGACCCATTCAGAGGTTCTCTAGTGTTGAAGTTGTACTGAATTCCAGTAGAAAAACATTTTCATATATCGGTAGAAAAGTTTTGATTTAAATTGTAACCATTTCATCCTAGTTTATGGTATTAATGATGGAACTGAAACCCTTTTATCTATCTTTTGCACTGATAACTTAAAGGGGTATTACTTCCCACAAAGAAAGCCTAGACGACAGATGGTAAACGGCTTTAGAAGAAGATATAAATTTTACCACGGCACAACTTGTTACTCTTCATTGACTCCACAAGTTTTACACTAATATTAGTTATAGGGGGAATTTTTTAATCCGAAATTGAAAGCATTATTTCCAATCATTAATTTAAGTAGGCTATTACGGATGAGATTGCGGTTGTTAAATTGTCACGCGCTGTAGGTGAAAAAAACTTAGAGTTTATCGTTTATGATGTAGGAGATACGCATTTTCCCACGCCCGAAGGAATGTGTAGTCATTGCCTCAACCCATGAGAAATTTTTGGAAACGTTTGGTGGGGTTATAACGAGTTTCGTGTGAAACTACGCGATTTTCGTGGTCTATCTTGAACTACCTTACCGAATTGACGTGTAAGCTAGTGCGTAATATATCCAGTGAAGTTACCTGTGATTTCCTCCCCCTTCTTGTACTTGTATCTGATTATCTTTGCTTCGAAACTGCAAAGTTCGTAGAAATCGCTATGGAGTTAACAAAGAAACTGATATTACCTTTAGAGAAGCGTTTATTCGAACACGAGGTGTAACCAGTTTCATCTACTGTAAACTACCTCTATAAATAAAGGTAAGATATTGTTTATTTAATTATTGTGCTTTCATTATTGAAAATTTATGTAATATTACGCCCTCTGTATAGCAAGCTCTAATCTAAACTACGTTTATCTGTAACTTGTGACAGCTACAAGTTCGGACTTGATCTCTGCAGTAGGCACGAGAGTGACTAAATAACAACTGGAATGGAAGAAAAAAAGGCGCTACTACCTCTAATACTCCAACAAAAAGATGGGACACTACACAAGGAGAGATGTACAAACCCTATGCTTAGGACACCAAAACAATCACCTGATGACACTAGATAGCGGTTCCCACAAGAAGTGACTGCACCTGTAAAGCAAAGTTACAGTTAGCATTTACAATGGGATAACTATTTGTGATCCAAGTTAAACGATTATGAAATTAGAAAAATTGTAACTCACCGACTGTTTATATTTTATGTAAGACAATAAAATAATTTTTAATTTTTAATTATTTACAAGAATAAGTTTTAATGGTCCAGCCTAGATTCAAAATAATGCCTGAGCTGATTTATTAAATTATTAATAACGCCCATATTATTTGTATAGAGATAGACCCACCAGCTTTCAGGTCTGAATACTTTAAGGATGGTACATAAAATTTTTTAAATACTTACGGTCGACCTAGAAACATTAGTAAATTATTTGTGTTAACTCTTTATTTGGTATAAATCTGATGACAAAGGAAATCATTCTTAACATATGCATGCCAAAATCATCTTACGTATTTCTAACTCAAATAAATATTTATCTGAACAAACAATTTAGCTATGCAATAACAATTTTTTCAAGAAAACAGTTTGTTCTGCATTACATGATACTTTCTCTAAAAGGAAAATTCCCAAGTATTAAGAAACTAATTTGTTAAACAACTAATAAGCATCTCAAAATATTGAAAATTCAATTTTGTACCTAGATTTATTCATTACTTCAACTAATTGAGGTATTAAACCTACACCAACATATTTGTACCAATTTCAATCACAAACAAGCAATTAGCAGCCACAAGACGTTGCGGTTACTTTATTATTGGCAATAAACGATAAAAGTTGAAACTATTTTACCAAACAGTAATGATGAAAAAACAAATTCAAATCCTGTGTGATGCATAGTGTTCACAACCAATATCCTCAGGTTTTCATTTAATAATCAGACGTGTACTTGATGTTCCGTATGTAGTTAAAACGTCACTACAGCCAGCAGCTGTTCCTATATTAACTAATAATTCTATTTTGCTGCAAGTGAACGGTATTACTAATAATTAAAAGCAAACTTCTTACAAACCATCAACGAAGAGATCGCTTAGGAACTAACCAAGATCCATGTGGCTTAATTGAAAGGGCAATTCTTAGATTGCACGCACTTCAAAAAGGCTTAGGCATTTTCATGGAGCAAACGTAAAAAGACATCAGTACGACCGTGTTTAAAATCACATACAGATTTTTATAACAAAAGCAATTTAGCAGCTGAATACAGCACAATCCACAATACGTCTAAGTACAGCTCAATAGCTTTTTAATTTATCCAATACTAATTAGGACCTTAGAAGATATGAAGTAATCGATTATGAGAATTTAGACCAAAAATATTGCAAATAAAGAGTGTGACATTTATATGTGCCACAAAGTTTAAATTTATTTCCTACATATCTTAGTATATGCGTATACATTGATGCTATTGTATATTGTACATTTACAGCGCACAGCAAGGAAACTATTTTGATAATTAAATTAATGTCAGTTCTCTTTACAATTTTTAATGTTGCATTCTTTAAGCAATCAGAAATATTAAATACTTATAATTTATATGACTGCTTTGCAATTTACTGCTTTTAATCACACCAGACAAAATAGTTTCATGAAAATTTAGATATCGGTGGAAATTAATTTACTCCAAGATAGTTCAACATCGTTAAAACCTCGGCATAAACAGTAACAAAAATTCGAACTAAACGATGTAACCCTATACGAATTACGTAATAGACCAGATGCCGCTTTTGTGTGAAGGACTCAGCTGTCTATTCCTAGAAAATAAATAAAATGTACTTACTTGTAGTTGCATCACAAAGCATCTAAAAGCATTAAGCGCTGTATATCTTGTTCAACATGTATCGCACTAAAATATTAATCGGTCCTTTGTTTAAACATTTTATGGATAATCTAACCTTAATAATACTTTTATTTTTATTTATAAGCAACTAAGAACTAAACTACAGACGGAGCCACGAAAAAGGATATACATAACCTATAACCCCAAGTAAAATTTTACAACTGACATACTCTATTCGACGTTGCTCTTCACTTTTCTGAAAGCGTACGCAGAAGTTCTCAGTAATGGAAAACTTTGCTCTTTCGCGTAATTTAATTGTATTAATTATTGGGAGTTAAATTTTGATAGACGTCTATTAACGAACTTTGATAACGAGACTAAACTTCCAGTTGGTATCATCGATTACATCAGTGCAAGTTAAAGGCATTTTGAACCCGATCGCGTACCAGATCTATAAAAAGTAATAATCCTCCTCAAGTTAACCGATTTAAATGTGCAGTAACCATTCATAATTAAAAAGAACAAATAGTCCTTGTTATACTATGAACAGTAGGTTATCTCATAAATGAGCTAAATTTCTACAGCAAAGGATTTGTGGTGACGTAATTACAGAAATGACCAAATTTAAATTGAGTATTAACACGCGAAAACACAAGAATGCGAAACGCCATAATACGAAAATACAAAAATTTAAAAGTGCGAGAGTACAAAAATGTCAAAAGGCGAAATGATAATATACGAAAGAGTGAAAACGCTAAAATGCGACAAAGTATAAACAGAAGCTGTGCAAAATACAAAATACAAAAGCACGAAAACACAAAAATACAAAACATGAAAACCCTGAAACAGAAAAGCAGAATATAACAAAAATACTAATATGCTACTGTGCAAACAGAAATTTGATAACACAAAATTATGAAAACATGAAAATGCAACAACATTCGAAAACATAAAAATACGAAGACATTAAAACACGAAAAGACAAAAATTGAAAACTAGCAAATTAAATACACGAAAAGTACTAAAGCGTAAACCCAAAAGAATAAGAAAATGCGAATACACGAAAGCACGGAAATAAGATGTAACGTGCATTTTTATAGCTTAACATTTTACGCTTTTTCCCAATTAGTAAATACATTTCGGTAACTACTATTTCTATATTTTATATTTATTAACTCCTTAGGCGAATGCGTCGTATTATAATGAGTGGATTGCATCGTTCTTGTCTTGCCGTTCGTATAGATTTTGTTCCTTATGTGGATATACAAGTCTAGATAATAGACGATAAGAGGTTGTAATAGCAACGAGTTGAATAAACAGATGAGTAGTTGTAGTTTGTTCTTGGTTCCTATATATTAATTACGTTGAAAATACTGTTTCTTCTTTGCTTTGACAATAGTGAGAATTAAGCGGTATCAATTTTTCGAATTGTTCATGAACAAGTACGGCACGATTTTAGTTGTTTTTCTTGTGAAATAAAAGTTGTATATTAACTGTAGTAAGTGTAGTGCTAATTCCGATTGAAGTAGTATGGTTGATAGGCGAACGTGTTTGGTAGACGCACGTGTTTTACGGAACATTTGACGGACTTACTTTAGTGATACACGTGCTTTACTCATTGTGGTTTTTTTTGTGCTTTGTTTTTTGATATTTAAACTGTGTGTGCAATCTAGTTTCGCGGTCCTTTTCTTTTTTATCAGAGTAGTGCATACTTTGGATTATCCAAATACAGTTGATACTGTAGTTTCTGAATTTTCTAACCCCAAAGAATCTAAAACAGATCATTGCTTGCGCAAATTTCGTTATTTGCGAAATATAACAGATTACCGGTTTACAAAGGTGTTGGTTGAAGTTTCTCACTGCTTTTTGGATGTTTTTGAAAATAATATACATTAGGTCCCAGTTGAAATTAAACTAGTGCTACAGAATATTTCGAAATTATTGTCTCAGGAAATAGAACTAACAAGAAATTTATCAATGCTACATAGTTCCGTCGCGTGATAATGTCTGCTGCTAACACCAGTGAAATACGTAGGTGTGATTAGGGTAACGTGTGATAAGTTCCATCAACACCCTCCCAGTCAAGGGTGAAGTGCTGCGTTAGTGCCGGACATCGTGAATCCCACACTTCAATTGCAAGGAAGCGTTACTGAAGGACCTTTTGTAAGTTGAACTATTTCCTACTTGTTCTTGCTGTAAATATCTATCCGTTGTTTTGCCAAATCTTTGTCGTTCGGATACCTTTTACAATAGAATTGCATGCTATTAAGAAACAAAAAAAAAGAGAAACAAAACAAATTAGTTTGAGTAATTTGAATATTTGGACAGGAAAGAAAAACAAATCAATGCCACTGGATTGCTCATATCAATTGTGTCTTATCTATGTATCTTTTGTTAACATTTTGTCTGATTTATGTTTAATTGGTGTGTGAGAAAACGTTTCCGCTACTCCCCAATATTACCTCACTTTGTACTAAAAATTTTTGTATTGCTTTTACCGTTGTTATATTATATAGATTATCTAAACAGTTTTTTTTACATTCTATAAAGTACTGAACAATCTATGCTCGATCAGCATGCTATGTTTTTCTTTATTTCAGGTTTGCAGGACTATTTTTTTTTTATTGCAGATTTACTATTCTAATTTTTTTTATTGCAGGTATTGTTACTAACTCCATACAGCCGCGTACATAATTGGTTGGTCTGCTTTCTACAACCCCCCCTAATCTCCGATTGAGCCCGGTCATTTCTTTGATTTTCTTGGTGTTACGCACGGCTACGAGCCAACGTAGCATAAATTTGGCGCCCAACGTGGCTGCCTCGATAAACGTAACAAAGAAAATACAACAAATCAAAACTAAAAAATACGAAAATTGGTAATTGCAAAACACGAAACTACGTAAATACGGAAACTAAAAATTAGAAAGTCCGGAAATACAAAACACACACTCGTGCAAACGAAATTATAAAAATATGATTCCACGAAATTACTAAAATGGAAAATATCAAAAATAATAAACACGAAAATACCAAAAATATAAAAATGTGAAAATTGAAAATACAAAATGCGGCTTGAAAATTAAAATGTAAAACCAAGATACTTGAAAACACGAAACCAAGAAAACGCGACAACACGAAACACAAACATACGAAAGTACGAATAGGTACCACGACTAAACCGTGAAATACCTACACTCGAGAACATGAAAACAGGAAACACCAAAAGTCCGAAAACGAAAAACAAAGGAACAGAAAAGCAAACATACGGAAATTAACAATTCAAAAGATGGTAAAATACGAAAGCAGAAAAATACCGACATTTGAAATGCAATATGAAATTGCAAAACAAGTAAACTCCAGCAAACAAAAATACAAAAGTACGAAATTAAATTTGTTACGTTATTCAGTGCAGAAAGGAAAGAAAGCAGCAAAGCAAGTAGAGAAACTTGTCTACATCGAACACCGCAACAAAGACAGGGACAAAATGTAGAATCGAACTCCAAAAGAATTAGAGTTCGGACTAACTCAAAAACGTTGTAGAGTGGGATGGGTGATATAGAAGGAAAAATTGGAAACCTCAGTAAAAAGCTATATTACAACGTGTAAGTAGAACATACAGTCCCAAAAGAATACTTACCAAAGTCAAAAACACACATTTACGTAATCGTTCGTAGTGATGTAAACAAAGCATCAATTATATATATTATATATATATATTACAGTATAAACCTAAACATTTGAAAATATCGAGAATAAAATCTTATTATCAAAATAATACGTACATATATACAAGCAAGAATACTTACCACATGTTCCAACTCTAAATATGTACAAGATATAAACAAACATACAGTAACATCTAATTTGGGAAGTGCACCTCGTAAAATTTAAGAACACGATTAAATTTCAAAAAGCAAGTTGTTGACGTTAACATAAAAAAGTAAACAGTAAAAAAGTGCTCTAACGCAAGCTTTCAGAATAATTTACTTGTTCGTTCGTATTGTGAACGTGCATTTCATAACGTACAGCCTGCAATTTATTACGGAATCAACTAAAAGGAAGTGTTTATCTTCCAAAAGAACAACGCAAATAAAGCAAACAGAAAAATACACTGTACACTGAGTTATCCACAAAAGTTCCACTCCACCCTAGCGATGAACCTGGATCTAATTGAGAACGTGTACATATCGATTATGCACGTCCGTATAATGAATACTATCTTTTAGTATGCATCGATGCAAAATCTAAATGGGTTGAATGTAAAATTTTAAACTATGCTCCAACAATAGCAACTACAATCGTTTTGCTTAATGATATCTTTTCAACGCACAGATTTCCTCAGGTTCTAGTTTCTAACAACGCTTCTATATTTACAAGCACCGAATTCAAAGATTATTTTGTTAGAAATGAATACTTCAAAAATCGATTGCTCCTGGACATCCGGTGACAAACGGTCTAGCAGAACGCTCAGTACAAACTCTAAAAGAGCGGGTAAAAGCTCTGGAAGATGACCCAAGGCAGTTGCGCATCAAAGTGCAAGAAATTCTATTCCGGTATCGTTGCACACCATTAGCTTGTGGAAAATCTCCAGCAGAATTATATTTACAAAGACAAATAAGATTTAAATGAGAGGCCATCTGACCTTATAAACCAATTCTAACTCTCCATCAAACCATTGTATACGATCAATTAAAATGAGGGAGGGGGTTCAATCAAGAGAGTTCTCAAGAAATAAGCACATATGGTTATTTGGTACGATTACTAAAAAAATTAGGTGTTTTACACTACCTCGTTCGGTTGAACTCTGAACGTGTGGTAAACCACATATTGATAAGCTAAGAGGGACATTAGTTAAAAAAGGTACTTTTCAAACTCCAAAAGAAGAACACCCGTCAATCAGACGTGTGCCTCTTTTAAAAGATTAATTAGCAGATGCCACCTCGGAATGTCAGATGCTATCTGAACCAGTTTCGGAAGTTGTGCCACTCCACTACAAGAAACTCCACTGCTTTGACGTTCACAGCCCCATCGTCGGCGACCTTGTCATTTACAAGACTATAGATGCCATTATTAATTATTTAAAATTAAGTGTTTCTACAAGTGGAAGAGACTGCAGTGATTGTACATAATATGTAAGTACCTGCGGTCAGTTATCGCTATAGTTGCAATACAATTAAGGTAATATAAAGTAAAGGATCCAGCAGGTACAAGTTGACAGACAACAATTTTTAAAATAGTTTAACTTGTAATTATTTATCAATAAATGTATTTCAATATTTGATATTGATTATCTTTATCGGATACAAAAGATATAGCAGTAGCTTTGGGATGGGGATAATAAACACTTCCAGAATTTCATAGGAGATCGTCGAATGCAGTGGTCATTTATTCCTGCATATAGTCCTAACTTTGGGGGCCTGTGGGAAAGCAGTATAAAGAGATTTAAGTACCATTTTAAACGAGTAGTTGGTTTAACTCAATTGACCTATGAAGAATTTAACAGTTTTATTTCAAATAGAGGCTACGTTAAATTCAACGGCATGTGCTATGTCCTTCAGACTTGGCGTGCCTAACACCAGGTCATTTTTCAACTGGAACTTCGTTAGTATGTTTGCCCGAAGGGTATGTTGTAGATAAACCTTTAAATAAGCCTAAATTTTGGTAATTATATAAGCACTTGCAATATAGTTTTTGGAAGGCCTGGTCTAGGGACTACTTAGGACAGTTACAAATTAGATCAAAGTAGAAAGAGGATAAACTTAATGTACAAGAAGGAATGCTAGTTTTAGTGAAAAATGATAAACTGACTCCATTAGAGTGGCAATTAGCACGTATTATCAAGGTGATCCAGGGAAGGGCAATAAGGTTAGAGTTGTGCACTTAAAACTTAAAAACGGTATTTTAGTAACGTCAGTATCCAAAATTTGTATTCTTCCCAGTGAAGGGGATATTGATTGAATTTGATATAAAAATATTTTGTAATTATTATGTTTGAAATTTAGTTAAGATTCTATGGATTAATGTTCGATCCATTGGCATACTTATTTATTTGCTTACTTGTAGACTATATTTGTTGTGTTATTGTTAATTGAAGTATTTTTCTTTTACTTATCTTTGTAAATTTATCAGGCTGGGCAGTTTATAGTAGTAACAAGCAACTATCTTTGTATTTATAGGTGGCTGAACTACGCACTGACTGGAAATGGAAACAAAAATGAAGTAAAACGAAAACAGCTTTTAATTTGTCTGATTACAAAATGTTTTTTTGCTACTTTTAATATTTTGTATGCATTGTTACTTAGGTATCTTTCTAAATATTGTAGCTATGATAAATTATTTATTGCTAATTAATACAAGCTACAGCCCACGTAAATTTTATTGAATTTGTTATTTAAACAACGATCTAAATTTATGGTAAACATGATCCTATGGACGACGCATCTTTGTGCTGAATTTAAATTGTGGTTGCCAAATATATGATGCTGTAGAACATATAGGTCCAATTCACGGTGGACATTATGTATTATACATAAAAGTAAGAACTTCGTTAGAAAACGATAGTTACTGTTGGAAATTTTTACTCAAAAACCAAAAAAACTCCTTGCCCTCACCATGCAAAGGGAAAATGGTACTATGTTAGTGATCTTATAAGCCTTTTATTTAATTAAGTATTCTAATTTTTATTTTTAATTATCTACTGATTGCTTTTAGCGACATTAAGTAAACTGACAATTAGTATTGACAGTTATGTTAAGCTGGTTGAAATGATTGTTGTCATTAATAATACACAAGTCTGATTTAGTTAGACTCTGAAAAAAAATTTTACTTATAAAGACTAGAAATACAATTCCAGTTTGTTACACTTATAAATTGCCCTGTGTAAAATCACGCTATTAAATACAATAGTCCTATTTAAGGTATATGAGACATGAGTGGATAAAATATAACAGATGTATGTAAGTAGGTAAGCAGGATATGTTCTAGCACAAAAGGTGCAATTTTCTAACGAAAAAGACCGGTTTTTCCATGTATTTTGAGCATTAAAGTCTCAAAAAATCTAAGGTCCGTTCTGGTAATTTTTGTCCCATACATTGAATTCCCCATAATAGTCTTAAAAATCCTCGTCGCATACGTAGTAGAATGATGACAGGGGAATCAGGACAGTTTTGCGCATTGCATTCATATCTAACCTAGGTAAGTGTTTTCTTCGACTAACCACTTTAGCCTGATCTATAATTTTCTGGGCAATCTAAGCCTGTTTGAATTTTTAAAATCGGACTATCCCTTACATAGTTACAGCCTGTTAAAGCACCATACCCTAAGTTTATGCTCATTGATCCAGGAAGCGGTTCCCGGAGGATGTTTGGTGACCTGTTAATGAGATTTGAACCCCAATTTCCCGGGCAAACTAACCGTCTTTAAACTTTTAAAATCGGACTACCTCTTACAAAGTTACACCCTGTTAAAGCCCCGTACCACGAGTTTTTGCTCATTGCATTCATATCTAACCTAGGTAAGAGTTTTCTTCGACTAAGCACTTTATTCCCCATTATTTCTATCTTAAAAAAATTGGTAACTTGACCACTAAAATTTAGCACCAACCCTTACAACCACCATATAGGTAAAATCACCACTTCGCTATGCTCTCAGTTACCTAGTTTCGGCTACTTTTCCAAGGTCGTGATGACGTCATAGCCTTTTATAAATAAAGAGAAATGTAATACTATTCTAAAATTTTTATTCTGACATTTTATGTAACAAGATTTAAAAATATTTAATGCTAAACATAGAGCTATTTAAACTTAATTTTAATAAAAAGTTATACATAGAAAACAGTCCTTTTTTTTATGTTTGTTTAGAGTGGTTTTAATTTTATCTAATTTTATTCGCAGTTTAAGTTTAAATGACTCCATCCTCGGCATTACATATTTTTAAATTTTGTTATGTATAATGTCAGAATAAAAATTTTAGAATAATACTACATTGCTCTTTATTTATAGAAGACTATGACGTCACCATGACCGTGGGAAGGTAGCCTAAATTAGGTAACCGAGAGCATAGCAAAGTGGTGATTTTACCTATATGGTGGTTGTATGGGTAGGCCCTAAATTTTACGGGTTACGTTACCGATTTTTTAGGGTAGGGATAATGGGAGCTAAAGTGGTTAGTCGGAGAAAACTCTTACCTAAGTTAGATATGAACGCAATGAGCAAATACTCGGGGTACGGGGCTTTAACAGGGTGTAACTTTGAAAGGGGTAGTCCGATTTAAAAATTTTAAACAGGGTTAGATTGCCCGGAAAATTAGGGTTCAGATCCCAGTAACAGATCATCCAAACACCCTCCGGGAACCGCGCCCTGGATCAATGAACAAACACTTGGGGTACGTGGTTTTAACAGTGTGTAACTTTGTAAGGGATAGTCCGATTTTAAAAATTCAAACAGGCTTAGATTGTACACAAAATTCTAGATCAGGCTAAAGCGGTTAGTCGAAGAAAACTTTTACTTAGATTAGATATGAATGCAATGCACAAAACTGTCCTGATTCCCCTGTCATCATTCTACTACGTATGCGACGAGGATTTTTAAGACTGTTATGGGGAATTCAATGTATCCGACAAAAATGACCAGAACGGACCTAAAATTTTTTGAGACTGTAATGCTCAGAATATATGGGAAAACCGGTTTTTTTCGTTAGAAAATTGCACCTTTTGTGCTAGAACATACTCTGCTTACCTACTTATGTAATTATAAATTATTTTCAATAACTATGTTTTATAGGTCGAACGTTATTTGTATCAGGGAAATTGACATACAAGAGTAAAACACTTCTCGAAAAACGCCAATTAATGAGGTTAACTGGTTTTACATACCATATTTGTTGAGTACCACTTTATTTAGTCAGCCGGACATTTTGTACATTAAATTAATTTCATCTTCGATTACAACAGTTAATCTACGCCAACGCGTTTTGCGGCATAATGCATAGTGCTCGCTCTGAATTCAACTAAAACTGACGTACGCCGCCAATTGGCTTTCTTGTTCATTTTCCTTGTGACGTACGCAGAAGCTCTTAGTTGTACAGTAAACATTACTCTTTCTTTGATTTAATTACATTAATTGGGAGTCTCAGGAAAAGTGTAAACAAGCACAAACCGTCAGTCTTGATTAATTAGACAAATGTATTGATTCTACCAATGCAGCTGTAGAAATTTTGTGTTATGGTGAAATCAGTGGAGCATTGTGAGCTTTCAAGTTTAGTGTATGGCACTTTTATAGCTAAAGAAAAAACAATGTTACTTGCCACTACATTTTAACATGGATTTTTATAACGAGTTGTAGTAAGCTTTGCGTGTTGCTACGCTAAACGTTTGGCGCCGGAGAGTCTACAAAAAGCTATGTAGTAAATTCCTTAAATATTTAGTTCCATTGCAGAGCAAAATGAGGTTAGCGGTTAATTCATAAATTCAGCGCTTTAAATGTGCCTCATGAATATAACACGCGACCTTAGTTATTTTGGTAGCAGTTATTCACAAACTTTTTGCTGTTACCACCAATGTTTGACCAATTACAGAAAAGCTTTTTATAGGAAGAGCTCATAATGCGAATGCGAGGTAGTAGCTTATTCAAAAATGGTGTGAAGATTAAATAGGAAAATTAGGGAAAAATTTTATTTCAACTGAAGCAATATCCCCATAAATTAAGCATGAAAAAATTGACTGAAAGGTGGATAACATTATTACAAGCAGAGTTCGGTTAACATTACAACAGTAAGTAATGTGCTCTAAATAATATAATAGGTGTCTAGTTTTCGAGATGAATGCATCATTATATTTGTAGACAAAAACGCATGGTAATCAGCGTACACAACCGTTATCAGCCCCTTGAGACTATGTAGATATAATTTTAGTAGATTTCTTACAAAAGGAGCTACAATCACCAGTCAGCTCGGCTAATTTAATTTCTAAATTACGCAAAGCAGCTAAAGGAAAAGCTCGTAGAAAATTAGGCACCGGCAACTGCTTTCATCAAGATAATACGCCTAGTAATATTGAAGATATGCGTAGTTACACTGTAAGAGTTATATTTATTTTTGTTTGTAATTGAACAGCAAAATGAAATAAACAAGTTGACTTGAAACAACAAAAAAACTATTGCGCGCTAGCAAACATTCTTCTAAAAACTATAAACTCTAAAATGTTTTAAGTAAAGAACTTTAACCTCCTTTGCACATTTAAAACTATAGCAAATTTTTATTTTCCCCACGCAAGTAAGTAGCCTGAAAAGACATAATTAACTCGAATAATATCTACATAAACTAACTGAAATATTGTAACGATTTATATTTCCTAAACTAATATTGTTAAGTGTTTTACTCTATATGTGAAACAGCTGTTCATTATTGAACGCATTTTTATATTATGCGTTGGTATTTGGCAATATTAGGTTGCATCCTCTGCTGTCGTTGCAGCTTTAAGACTCGCTTAGTGGTTATCGCGATTCATTCTTGACTTGGGGACCAGTCTACAGGCGCATGTTAGCTGTGGTTTCGGCCACGATGCACGGCCTTGCCTGGTCTTGGCTTTTGAGAGTAGCATAGAAAGTGTGATCTGGTTGTGATTAGAGCACTTAAACTCTAATTATTATTTAGCTAGTTTTAAAATGATTACGATAGTAAGTAATCTTACATTTGTTTTTTGAGAGTCACATTTTATTGTTATGCATAGCATATTGTTACGCAGTCCTACAACTAATAATGTTTGCAGTTTTACAAACAAATTATTATATGTAAGAAATTTATGTATTTGACAACTTAAAATGCTCGTAGTTTAACAAACCAGTTTATGTATAAAGTTACGATTAATAAATTTAGTTTGTTCAATTAAATGCAGTATTTGGAAATAATATTGATCGCCTCATAATTCAACGCATTAATTACTTTTTGAAAGAACATTTCAATCAAGCACATCTTAAGGTCCACCGTTTTTGTAAATACGAGTGTTGTACACATGTGTTGCAGTGTGTTTCCCACAGCTGTTGTTTTGCAATGTTGGTTCAAGGACTGGTACTCAATTTTTTGGTAATCTTTAGTAATGCTTTATACCTCTAGATAACTTAAATAAACAAATAGACTAGTAACAACTCATTAGTAATAAATCTAGTAAAACTTTTATACTGTACAAGTTTGCAAACAATTTTTTATGGTTAGGAGTATGCTAATTATGTGTATGCACCTTATACTTGAATATTATTAAAATTCTTTAAAATAATTTCCATGTTAACCTACAGTACCGTTGGTATCATAGTTCAATTTTTGTTAAATTGTCTAGTATTTTAAAGTAAGCTTGAAATTCCTCTTTGGTCAAGTTACCATTTTTAACTAAGGAATGAACATTTAATCTTACAACGATCTTAAATTTCTACGACACATGTGAATAAAAATATCTCAACCTAACTTGTTCTGTCAAAATTTTTCAATACTTTAACACATTTTTAGTTTAGTCCAATGCCGCAGGTATATTTTTGTGCAAAGCTACTTTCGCACAAAACGCTTAACTATAGACAATTGAAATTATAATTATTATTTTATGAAAACTTATCTGTTTTGTTGCCTTATGGTGTGTAAAAGCCAGTGGACTGTAGTATAGCGGGGGTTTATATAAATAAAGAAAAAATTATAAAATTGCCTGAGCGTGTGAAATAAATAAATTGGATTGTAGCTGGTAGCAAAGTTGACAAAGCAAGTAGACAAAAAGACACCCTCAATTTCCAATTGAAGTAGCGGGTTTCAATCTTGCACTTGTGCGTATGTAGCGGTATAGCTATTTTATAAGACCAAGTTATCTCACGAGCAAACGCGTTCCGTGTTAACTTCTCGAGTTCAATTTCAACATTGACACTACTACGAGCCGGTTTATCACTTGTAGCGTTATAGGTTTGGAAAACTGGCTGTAATGGATAATTGCGAGCAAGAATTGATGAGCGCGACTGCGTATTTATAAATTTGCAAAATCATGCTCCTCGCCTTGAAAGGTTGTCGAAAGCTTTCAACCTCGAAGATACAGAAGAGTGACAAAAATATACCAAAAAGAAGTTAAAAATAAACGCATGCTTTTGGAGCGAGCAAATAATAAATAGCGTATTTCCTACAGAATAGGAAAATAATTAAATGAATTTATATTTAAAAATTTGCAAAAAATTAAAAAATTACCGCAAAAAATTTAATGTTTCATTTTGTGAGAAAATAAGCAAATTATTATTTTTAATAAATAAAGTACACTAATTATTTTATTGCATAGAAAGCGAAAACAATTTTATAATGGGCGTTTAAATACACCGGATTTGGTTTTAACAGAATGTAACGAATATGATTTCGTTTCCAGTTAATTTACGCCTTTTTATAATTATTAATTTACAAATATCCCTTACGGTATTGAAAGCGTGATTTTCTATTCCACTAATATTATATTTATTTGTTATCATGTAGAACTCCATCTATGTTTATAAATTTAATGTAGAATTTCGGTTTCCCTGATATTTGTGAACGTGTTGATGAAAGAATACGGCCCACTGCGCTTTCTCGCGTAGTAAAACACTTTATTGCTTTAGTCTATTTTAATTAGAGGACAGATAGGCAGGTTTTTGACGCGTGGTCGAATAGAGTTGTTTAAAGTCATGAAGTCTAAAAGGCACGTGGCTTGGAGAAGGAGAATTCCTTTAGATTTTGAAGTAGAAGCCATCACTAGGGTATACAGTAGAGAATCGAGAAGAAATTTTTGTTCAGTATTTTTCTTTGATTAGTCGACCCTTGAGATGATTTATATGGTTTTGAAGTAACATCATCACGGTATGTAATTTTTTTTCATTTTGAGTGTAAATTAATGTTTCTTGATTTTTGTAGTGCAAGTTTTTTATGTTATTAAGTATTTCAAGTTGTGAACAAACAGAAATTTAAGTGTTCATTCTCGAATGGAAATCAAGTTCGTAATCCTAGACATATGTGATGGACTCGCATCTGTTGTTGTAGTTGTACACGAAAATGGATGGGCGACAGTACAAAGTTCATCCTCAAATAAATTGGTAAATAGTTGCTACCGAAGTTATATAGAGATCATGCAAACTTCTGTGGCGAGCGATTTCTTTATTCAGTTCTGGCTAAACAAAGAAACTACAGGAAATGTAGCGGTTGTTTTTTGTAAATTTATACAGTAGATTAAATTGGTATAAATATTTTTTTGTTCAATATTTTACAGTTTCATTTGTATAAATGTTCGTAGGAACGTTGAAAATTTAAAGATAAGTTTCAGAGAATTAAAAAGGTTAAACCAGAATTTGTTTGTAAATTAACAAGTGACATTTTAGCGCTTGTTTGTCACATTTTATGATTCAGTTTTTTTACTCAAAAGATTATTTTATACCACAAGGCTATTTGATTTTTCGTTCAAAGTATAGATTTTTATAAATATCTAAATTCAATCTTACATGAAATGAGTCCAAATCATATATCATAATTGTTTGTAAAACAAAACAGGATCTTTTTTCGGTGATAATTAAACAGTTGTTACTTATTATTAAAAAAATTCAATATTTTCCTAAAAGAACTTTAATAAATAATTCATATCATTGAAATACTCTTAAGTAATGAGAGATTATGTATAATTACTTTGATAGCTTGTTTACAAAAAAAACAATAGTGTATATAAAGTTGCATAAAAGATGTATATATATATATATATATATATATATATATATATTTCTTTAACCAAATAGAAAATGAATTATGTTATTCTAAATATTACTTTTATTGAAGTTGATAATAGCTACTCACAATTGGTACAAACAAATTCATAAAATTCATGAGTATAGAGGGAAAGGCCATCAACATTCTATTGGTAAGACATTTTAGAGTTATATTTTTGAATTGCTAATTTTTGAAATTTTTTTTGTGATAATTTGACTAGGCTCTAGTGAAGCCGTAGTTCTATAAATTTCTTGAGGTGGTTATATTTTCAGATAGTACGAGATAATCGTTCCAATTCAAGTTTGCAGGGTTAAAAGTAAGTGACTATTATGTTTATACATTTGGTTGTTCAGAAGATGTTTTTTTGATTTTCGAAGATTTCCCAAACTCATCTTTAGATTGTTAGGCATTACAGTTATAAGTAAGATACGATGGCGTCCATAATTTTCTTTTTTTATCGTATACCAAACTAAGACTCCTGCTCATAGCTCTGCCCTAAGTTGAAGAAACCTAGCTGGCTGGAAGATCTTATTCGAGGATCCTTTTATACGAAAATACGCTTTCCATGCATTTTACCCTGAGCTTAAACTTTAAACAGGAACCCCTCCTCTGTTATGTGGTGACGCTGCCGCCTATAAGGTGGAGTAGTTACATACAAAAATTAGGTGTAACAAGATGCGACTCCTAACAACATTACCCCTGCTTGGAAAGCTGCAAGAAAATAATTCAATATGAATGCAAACAAATGTATGCTTTTTGCGATCAACTTCCCTGGTGACGAGAACGTGTAATTTTAAGTGGGCCAGCGCAATCGACACCTGTGTGCACAAAGGCTTTTGCTTCGCATATGCGAAAGACCGGAAGATCGGCCATTTTTGGTGTAGGATGAGAAGATGATAATCAAAAACAAATGTTACAAAGATGAACGCGTTTCCTGATTAAACCCTAACAGAAAAATCCAAAAGCGATTGTGAAGAATTGATATTAAAAGGGTAGGGCCTGTATGACAATTGATTTTATGATAATGCTCCATTATCAAATTAACGACGTGGTCATTTTTAGGGAGTAAAACGAGATGTTGACTTTCAAAAGGAGGATCCGATTTCGACAGCCTAGCTCCAATGCGTATAATTTTGTCTTCATTTAAAAAGATGCACTTTTTTTGATGACCCATTGCGGGCAGTTTTGAATGCTGCAACCTTATAAATTCATCCCTAAAATATACATGTTGAATGGTTCGAATAATATACTTTTCATCGACTAGAATGTCGGATACATGAATTGTATCCGATCGCGGAATTATTTTTAAAAAGCGAAAAATAGGTATATACTGTAATGGGTAACAATTTTCCCTAGGTTGACCTTCGCTAGGATAATTCATATATTACAGATCGTTCTTGCTGTACTATAGCGGTTAAAGCGTTTATTTTTAATTCGGAAATTTTATCCACTTCAGTAGGCAAAAACTGTTGAATAGGCCACTCAGAAGGAGGCCTTTTTAACCAAAAGGGCCGGTTCCACAATAAGTTGTGCGAAATTAGCTGTGAGGGTATCATATCTCTAGAAAGTGCATCACTGGGATTTTGCTCCCCAGAAATGTGATAAAAATGACATGCACTTAAATTTTCGTGACATTGCGCAATACGATTGCTAACGAAGATTGACCACCTTTGTGGCAAAGAATGAATCCGGGACAGCGCAATAGTTGAGTCCGAGAAAGCATATATATTAGCAATAGTTAGTTTAGGATGATAAATATTATAGACGACTTTTATAAGTTTAGACATTAGAACATTGGTACATATTTCTAATCTTGGTAGCGTAGTTTTCTTAACTGGAGAAACCTTTTTGCACAAAGAAATTGCAGCTCAATATTTCCATCAGGTTGCGAGTTAGATTTTGGGCCTCTTGGATCGGATTTTTAAAAAAGGCTTCTTCCAAAAACTCTTCTAACAAATTTAATTGAAACAGACATTCCAATGGAAATTAACACATGGTTGCGTTATATTCGTTACCGCTTTTAACAATCCAACTTACTTTTCACTAATTAAATTAATTATACAAAATTGAGTAGCTTGAACAATCAACAATGTTAAAGTTGTGAAGCTCGAGACTTGTAACAGTTTTTTGGCCACTGCAGAACGTCAACGAATTTTTAGTTTCACAAACTCTTGTATAGTCATTTATATCATGTAAACCATTTTTAAATAAATAAATACCAGTATTGGTATTATGAGTGCTAACCGCCATACAGAAATGCTAGTTTGGTTGCTAACATCAGGCGTCGAATGTTAGTATAAATATTATCAAGGCCAAGCAGCTTTCCAGTTTCGTGCATATTGCATCTGCACTCACTTTAGCTAGAGCTCTCGTTGAGAACTATCATGGAAACCAAAAAGGTTCTAGCACGTAATTTGCGTCTGGCCTTGTGCGGTAGTAGAGCCCTAGTGCGCTGAACACTAGGCTTAGTGGTTTTAACAATGGTAAGAGTTAAAAAATAAGTAATTAGACAAACTGAATAATTAAATAATAAATAACTTCGTTTGAATAATTCTTTTGATAAATTCATTTAATAATTCTTTGGACATTTGTTTTTAAATAACACTTAAAATATTCCTTTAATAATTTTGTAAAAGTTACGATAAAACATGTTTTTCAACGCTTCGTTAGAGAATCTTCGATTAGATATTTATTTTATAATTCTCCGGCAAATGTAGAGAAAGAACTTTTAAGAAATCGTTTGGTATATCTATTGTAAGGCTTCCCCGTATATTCATTTGTTAGAATGAACCCGCCTTATCTGGTTTTATAAAAATAAGGCAGTCTGTATGCTGTATTTCAAGAGGATATTAATTCTACTTTCGCACCTGCGAGTATCAAGTTATAGTTCATTCACGTCAACTTTGCGATAAAATATCGATCCAAGATGAACGTCCTTCAACCCGTACGATGAATAGTTGGATTTTATGTAATGTTATGCGAGAAAACAATAAGTTTGGATTTTTAAGGAAACGTTCAATTAAGTACGTAGAAATTTTATGGTTTGGAAATAAAGTCCGATGATGAATTGAAATGATATTTTTGAAGTTTTTGGTCAAGATCTACACACAGTAAAACATCTAAGTTTGGTATTGGAGTTTGGTTGGTCCAGTTTGTGCGTATAAGAAAAACGCATGGAAGTTCGTATGGTCCGGTCCAAGAATCACGCAGCTGTTCGAGTCCTGTAGAACATGTAGATTTTACGTCATTTGTTTTTTGAAAAACGTATATATTAACACCTGCCCTAACATGCTGTAACGCCAACACGTAAACAACACCTGCTGAACCAAGGTAAGAGATTAGTATTATTCTTACATCATGTCTACATTTGGTGATCTTTGATACGAGTCTGCTTTGCAACCACTTATTATCATTAACCCGTTTAACAAACTGAAAAGGACCTTAGTAAATTTTTATTGTCAATACTAGTGCAGTGTAATCACAGCTACTAATTTTAATGAAATTATTCAAACCTAAAGAGTTCTTATTAATGTTTCATATATGCATGATTTCACTTACAATTTCTGAATGATGAATTAATAGACAATGTAGTTAAATTTTTATAAATATGTAAACAGAAAAACAGATCTGATATTTCCGGTATAAATTCAAGTTAAATTTTTGTAACGAAAACAACATTTAAAGTTTTTAATATTTCCTTTGAATATATAAGCCTACCTTATGAGTAGATGAAACTTGTATTATCTTTTCTTAAATATGAATTTTATATTTACAATTTTTATGAAGGAACTATTTTAATTAAAGAAGCAACATTTAATTTTCTTAATTAATTGTTTTATTCTGAACAAGTACGTTCAGAAGTAGAGTAACCAGGTATAAGATAAAATAGCGTAAAGTGGTAACCCCAATTTAACACGAAGCTTTATAGCCTTTTTTAGATTTGGAAGCATAAAATCTGTGCTCAAAATATTGTTGTCTGATTAATCTTTGTTGTTTTTTTTTATATGAGGTAACAAGAGAATACCTCTTGTGTCGTCATTTTTGTAAATTTAATTAAATTTTCTTTACGGCTTCTGCGTTAGCAGTTAAAACGGTATTCCTTTCTAAGGACGACCAAGTCCCCTTTAGGGAAACCCTGTGTTTAAAGTTAATGGCTTGGTGGCGCCCTATTTAAACCCCTGTTTTGTTAAGAATCTAGCCCTAGTAAAAAAATAATACTTTGTAAAAAGAACCACGACCATCCATCATAAGCTCTGCCCAAGGAATAGACCCCTAGCATAGTCGGAAAATATTTGCGTTCCATCATTTTGAGGAAATCCTTCCTTAAAGGTCACTGGTCACATTAGGGGATAAAAAAAACCCGTAACGTGTTACCCACCAGTGGATAAAGTATGTTATAGACTGACTGCCCATCTTGGACTCTTGAGGGCATTTATGCTGTCCCTGCCCTTCACATTGCTTGTGGGAACTGCAGAGCTTATGTCTGCTATTTTCTTTATTCATTTATACAATACAAAGTAACAATCTTAATTCTAGCAATAAGTTTTTTACAGTTTTTTGTAGCCTGCACCTGAACTGTCAAGTTACGTCTGGAATACAATGTATTCACATCCGTTCTCATGTCTGGTTTATGAACTTCCATTAACCTTTTGTAATATGTTTCTCAATTATAAATTGTTGCATCTAACTTAAGTTTTAATGATTCTATTTAATTATAAATATATATTGATTGGGGGGGATATGCAACTTGCGTAACATGCAAAAAAACCACACATCCGTAAGTTTCCAAACTAGTGTCGCAGAAAGCAACAATGTTAACAACAGAGTCTACAATAACCCTAACATGTCGCGGAGTTGTTATTTTAGAAATAAGAGACATTTCTTGCTGGAGTAACGTAAAACGTGTAGTGATAAATGAAGGCGGGGGCTCTTCCCAGCCCACATTACTTTTCCATAACTCTTTGATTAATAGTTTAGCGTACAAAAGAAACATCAAATAAATTTACAACAAAAGACAAAATATTGCGTTTCGTGCAAGTCATATAAAATTTACTTACAGTAAAATTGAAAGCGTCATCTAAAGATAACCATGAAAGCCCAAGTATATTTAAATTAGTGTCCCAATCAGATGTTCCGCGGTGCGACTTGAGAAGCTTATTTAATAAAGTAGACAAATTAGAAGCCCACTTTCCCAAATCAAAATCTTCATTTTTAAAAACTGCAATAAGCTCGTGTGCTAACGAACTTGCGACGCTTATATCAGTGGTTAAGTAAATCAGATCGTCCATTATCATCATTACGTCTTGAGTCCTGGAACTGGTTAGACAAGTACCCTCATTGTTGCCTGTTTTGAACTAACCTACAAATTTCCCTGAAATTTGCACAGTCTGTATTTATCACTATCTAATCTAGGTCTACATCTACTTCCTTTTTCCTATCTCTGCTTGTAATATATCCCATACTATTCCCCAAAAATGCATTAGAACGTATTCTGCCCTTCTATTTCTCCCATTTTTTTCCACAGATATCCTTGTTTCTCAACTATTTCTATAACCTATTTGTTATTAACTTTGTCTGTCCATGCTATCATCCTCATACATCTAAAGTACAGCACTCCAAAAGGCTGCTAACGTTTTTCTGTCTGCTATTCCTACTGCCCGTATTTCATAGGCATCTGTACTGTGCTCCAAACATATGCGTTCAATAATTTTCTTCTTCTTTCTATGTTTGTTGTCTTTCATCATAGACGTTGTTCTTTCTTGTTAGATGCAGTTCGGGCTCCTTCTATTGTTTTACAATTATATACTCTATTTCTCCGTCATTCAGTGGCTATGGTGTGGGGGGGGGGAAGCAGCCTGTAGTGGCCAAGTTCCCCCAGCACTTAAACATTTGCTGATTTAATATTTTTTCCAATATATCTTTTTGCACAGTCAACATTAGTTGTAGATATTACACAACCAACACGTGTAGTTGTTGATATTAATCATTAGATTTATATGCGCTTATTTTTTCGTCATTAGGTTTATTTCTCAAAACTGGTTGGACACGTACCTGCACTTATTTATACTATGAGCTAGCCTACACAGTTCCCTGAAATTCTCACATAGTCTATATACAGCTCGGTTTCCCTTCTATTGTTTTCTAATTTTATGGCCTATTTCACCGAGATTCAGTGAATGGAGTTAAGCAGCCTCAGGCTGCCAAAATCCCCCAACACTAGACATTTGCCGAATTAATAGTTCTCCGGTAAATCATTTCACACAATTAACATTATTCGTGAATATTGCCCAACCAATACTTGTAGTTGCTTATAATAATCATCATGTTTAAGTACGGTTACTTTTTTCATCATTAGTTTATCCATCTTGGGACTGGTTGAATGCGTACCTCTATTGATTTCTATTCTGAGCTAGTCTACACATTTCCCTGAAACTCCTGCAGCCTACATCTTTCACTATCTGTGTGCAGTAGTCTAACCTAGGTCTACCTCTACTTCGCTTTTTTCCTATCTCTGCTTCTAATATATCCCGCACTATTCCCTCATGCCGTAGTATTTTGCCTATCATCCTATCTCTCCTATGTTTTATCGTTTTCCACATATTTCTCTCTTCCCCTACCATTTCTAGTACCTCTTCGTTCTTAACTTTGTCTGTCCATGATATCTTCATCATACGTCTGTAGCATCACATTTCAAAGGCTTCTGCCTTTTTCTTTTCCGATTCTCCTGTCCTACACACCGTACAGTGGTGTTCTCCACACACATGTTTTAAGAGATCTTTTCATGGTTTCTATGTTTGTTGTGTTTGAACACAGTAGTTGCTTTTTTCTATTAAATGCAGCACGACCTTGTGCTAATCTTTGTCTTATATCTTCCCGCTTTTCCCATCTTGCGTTATTTGGCTTCCTAGGTAGCAGAAATTCTTAACCTCTTGTAAGTTCTCGTTACCTATTTGTATTTTTGTTTTTAATTTATTTTAACCTCCTTTGCATACTAGTACTTTAGTTTTGTTTTTGTTAATTTTCATACCGTATCTCACTGTTAGAACCGTTTCCATTTCATCAAGAGCAGCTTCTAACTCTTCCTTGCTAGATGTTAATACCGCTATATCATTTGCAAATCTAAGCGTATCAATTTTTTGTCTCTGCATAGTAATTCCAAATGTCGTTCTGTATTTGACAGTATTCATTGCCTCTTCAATATACAAGTTAAAAATTAATGGGGATAGGGCACATCCCTGTCTGATCCCTTTCCTAATATTTACTTTTCTACGTTCCTGCTCTAATTCTATTACCGCTGTTTGCTATTTGCATAACTTATGTACTATTCGTCTATCCCTATAACTAATTCCAATCTTTTTGAGTATTTCGAACATTTTTTTCCATTTTATATTGTCGAATGTTTTTTCCAGATCTACAAACCCTATATACATGCTTGCCCCTTTTTCTAATGTTTTCTCCATTATCACTCTCAGAGCTATAATAGCCTCCCGTGTTCCCCTGTTTCGCCTAAACCCTAATTGATCTTCTCCTAGTATTTCTTCAGCTCGTTTTTCTATTCGTCTTTGTACAATTCTAGTTAATATTTTTGACACATGTGCTATCAAACTTATTGTTCGAAAATTTTCACATCTTTCCGCGCCTTTTTTTCTTTGTATAGTTACTATGATGTTATGTTTGATATCTTTGGATATCTCGTCTGTTTCATACATATGGCTTATAAGTTGGAAGAGACGTTCTGTTACTGCTTGTCCAGCGGCTTTTAGAGTTTCTGCTTGCACCTTATCTGTACCAGGTGTCTTACCATTTTTCAGACCCTTTAATGCTAATTCAAACTCATCTCTAAGTATACGATATCCCAAGTCATCATTTTCAATGTCTGATTCCTGTTCTAATGCTGTTAGTTCCTCTCCTGCATTTAAATTCCTTATATATTCTTGCCATCTACCCACTTTCTCCACCTTTTCTATAATGACATTTCCTCCCGCGTGCTTTATATTTTTGCTATACGATCTTATATCCCTAAAATTGATTATAATTAGTTTGTATGCTTTATCTGTCTTTCCTACTTCCTTCTTAGTTTGTACCTCTTTGCACTTTTCATCAATCCATTGTGCTTTAGCTTTCCTGCATTTGCGAATAATTTCACATTTTTTGGCTTTGTATCTCTGTTTTCCTGTTTCGTCTGATTTATTTTTGTATTTTCGTTTTTCTTCTATTAAATTCAGGATATCCATTGCTGTCCATGGTTTCTTATTTTCTTTTCGTGTATACCCCGGAATATCTCTGGCTGTCATGTCTAGACTGGATATAATGTTATTCCATTCTGTTTCTACTTCCTTATTATTAAATATTTTCTCCATATCTTTCAGCAATTCATTTGGCTTTTTTTCGAATCTTTCTTGAATATCTTTATCTTTTAGTTTCTCAAAGTCAAAGTGCTTTTTTCCGTTTCTTTGTTTCAAATTTTTAAATTTAAGTGCGGTCTTCATAATTACGCTGTTTGTGGTCAGTGTCCGTATATGCTTCTGGGTAGCTTCTACAGTCTTTTACTTGATTCCTAAACTGTTGTCTAACAAGAATGTAATCTATTTCATATCTTCTCATATCTCCTGACATCTTCCACATATATCGTCTTCTAGCATGATATTGAAACAATGTGTGTGATTATTAAATTGTTCTTGTCGCAAAATTCTACGAGCCTATTTCCCCTGTCGTTTTTTTCGTGCCTAAAGCAAATAAACCTACTACCGCTCCTTCCCTACCCTCACCTACCACTGCATTAAAATCTCTCGTAATTATTAAACTTTCATGTCTTTTTACGTATCTTAATATTCCTCGATATCTTTGTAGATCGCTTCTACCTCTTCGTCACTGTAGGTAGAGGTGGGCATGTATACTTGTATTATTACTGTATTTACCTGTTTAGATTCTAATCTAACCATGGGTTCGTTCGTTCTTTTGTAAGGAATTTTCCACACAGGATACTATCTTTTTTCGCATAACTATCCCCACACCCAAATTTCCTTCCTCTGCTCCTGTATGAATTATCCTGACGTCTCCACTCAAAAAATTTCCGGTCTCTGACAACCAAACTTGGCTGAACCCTACTATATCTAGTGCTAACCTATTCATTTCAATTTTTAGGTTCTCTAGATTGTCTACTTGCTTCATACTTGTAACGTTCCACGCTCCTACTCTCAAAATGTTCCCGACTCTTATTCGAACTGTCCGATCGCATCCTCTGAAGTAGCCCTTCCCGGAGATCCGAACGAGGGACTATTTTAACTCCGGAATCTTTTACTCCAGAGAATGCCATCATGTTTATTACAATTTAGGTACGCTGTGTACTTGGGAGGTAATGTGGTAGTTTCCCGTTGCCTTCCATATCGAGGTAGTGTGTCTTAGACTGGCATACCGACCTCTATAGTTTCTGCCAATCTAAGTTCCGAAAGATCCGTTGCCCTCTTTCGGGGACCTGTTTTAGTCTGGTTCCTCACTAACGACCCTACTAATTTGGTTGGACCTGTAAGCTTGGCTCTTTTGCTCATTAGAACACGCAAGCCATTTCATCTGTTCTAGTAATCTAGAACTTCGGCAAGGTGCAGGTCCATTCGGAATGTAAAAATAATTCTGTGCCATTTTAGACGCTGTAGAAAATGACTAAAGTCGTCCAATGACAATTGTTTAATAACACGCATGGGGATGTAAGGACTTGGCTTTAGTCCAAAGGCCATGCAATTAAATTGAAATGTGCGTACGTTTATGTCTTTATTGAAACAAAACAAAATTTTTAGGTATTTTCTATATTCTTCATTTATCCCCACTTGCAAATACATTTGTGATATATCTGCGATCATTGCAATGGGAAATAGACAAAAATTTAATAATAGAGAAAATAAATAAGTTTGCAAATTGGGTCCACTATACAACATGTCGTTTAAGGAATCCCCAATATGCGTTTTGCAACTACCATCCAGAACAATTCATATTTTGGTGGTTAGTTTATCATGCCTTACCACTGCATGATGAGGAATATAGTAACCTTTTCCTAAATTCTCAAGAGAAGTTACTTCTGACAGATAGCCTTTATTTACATACTCTATAATATTTTTTTTGTATTTTCCCATAGAATCTGATTTCTATGAAGCGTACGATCTAATGAAAAAATCTTTGACGCGCGATAGATGCAGAATTACCTAAAAGCGATGCGTCTTTACAAAATGGCAGCGGTAATGAATATTGCCCGTCATGATTTCTAATAAGCGATTCTGTAAACAAATTTTCGCAATGCGTTTCCTCAGGGTTCAAATTCTCTGATACAGAAATTTCTTCCAATTCCCAGAATGTATGTAAGAAATTTTCTAGATTACTGAACGAGTATCATTAAACGAATATGCATTAGATACACTCTGGGCTGATCCGATACTCACGTCACCCATGAAAACATATCCGAACATCGTTTGAATAGCAGATGATAAGGAAGGGCCATAATAAATTTTATTACCTATATACACGTGCGAAAATAGATGTGCATATTACAAGATGCACATCTCCAGAAAGATCCTCTAGCTAGAGGATTTCTTCAAGGCTCTGTAAATTTTTACAATCAACAGAGTGCGTAGGCAATGTGTCTGTCTGCAATATTATCGACAACTAATGCCTGTATATAATATATGTGTTGATAAACTCTAGATTCGATGCTTAAGAAAATATAACCACGAATTGCTCTATCAGAAGAACCTATTCATTCTGTCCAGCATTTGCTTAACGGTTGGATTTTTAAATTTAAGAATTGGCAACTATCAACCGTAATTAGATTACTTTGGAACCCACTGTCCAACAAGCATCTCATAATCTTGCGTTCTCCACTGGCGTTCGGGCATAAACTTGAGCAGTTGATAACAAAACAGTACTATGGGTAGCGTCCACGGTAAACAACGCGCTAGTCGACGGCTCATCGTGTTGAAGGATTTTAGATGCTGAAATCTTAGTTATAGGGTTTAAGCGCGATTGCGGATTATTTTTATTATTGAGATGACTTTTCACAGCAATAGGAGCGGTTGCGTTAAAATTAATGTTTTTTGAAAAACAAAGAAGCGTATGATGCCGCCTTTTACAATAACGACAAACAGTTTCTGATTTGCAGACAGGTGCGGTATGCACCAACTTAAACAATTTATACAACCAGTTTTTGATTTTATAAACTCAAATCTTGATTGTGGAAAAGGCTTTTTGTGAAATTTTAAACAATCATAAAGTTTATTATGACTACCTGTGTGACAAATAACACAAGACGAAGCGCTTGAAATAAAAGCTTTACTTTTATAAATTGGTACATTGTTTTTGATGTTTTGTGTCTTTATTTGGCTACTGCTATTATGTGAGCGTTCCGGGATTTTTACCTCATCTTGAACAAATTCAATAAGCGTTTTGTAAGAAGGAATTTCAGTGCTCGAACTGAATTTTTAAAGTCTCAGCGGTTTCTGAATCGAGTTTCTGGAGACCACAATTCAAACATAAAATCTGAAGATCTGCGATTTCAAATTGAATTAGTGCTGCAATCGAAGCTGAAAATTTTTCAACAAATGCATTTAAGTGAGTAGCGGAACGTGCACAATTTTTCATTTGAAAATTGTTATTAAGATAATGTGTTCCTAAAGAACGTATATCTTGGTATTTTTTAACCAAACTTTCCCAAAGGGTTTTGTAAGTGTCTCCCGACGGGACTATACCTGCGGCGATATTTCAATGAGGAATCGGTCAGCTTTCCGATTAAATATTGTACACGTTGTGCGTCAGATAATTGTGGATTCAAATGTACATTTGCCTTAAAAGAGTCATAGAAAAAACTCCAGCGACAAAGATTAAATACATACAAGACAAGCACACAAAAGAACTTAAACATAAACAAAGCAATTGAAGATTTAATTAATCATTAGTAAGACTGAAATTTGTATTTTTATTAGCATGCAAAGCCTCTGCAAGCTTGAGTTAATTACGTGTGTAAAAAATGCGTTTGAATTCGTTTCAATTACCATTTGGAAAGTATGAACAAACCCCTATTAAATATGCTTGTAGATGTAACATTTTAATTCACTTTATGAGTTTTAAACAAAACATATTCTGGAGTATTCGTGATTTAAAAAGAGAATACGTCAATTACTAAGAAATGCTTTAAACGTCATTAAATAAATAAACGTTTATTCAAGGAACTCGCGCGACGATTAAAAAACCCATAAAATCGATGTTAAAGTATTCTGCATTACTATAAGATAGCAGTCGACACAATCATCAACTGCGCACTTTAGACAAAGATTGATGGCATTTTTATGATGCTCATAAATCATTCGGCTGCATAGTTTGACACTAATTAGATCATTCAATCCATGAAATTGTTGTAAATTCTTACATCAGCGGTGACTAATTTTTGAGGTGGATCTAGAAGGCTCCGGAGAAGGATGACGTAGTTAAAATTTGAATATAAAAGCCAAAACTTGATTAAAACGATTCTTTCAAGTTTCATTCATTAATTAACGATTTGTCACCAAGTAATATGTAACGTAGAGTATAGATTTGAACGCACAAATTTGAGCGATCTATATTATTACGAAATGCAATAAGCACTGTAGAACGTTGCATAAATAGGAAATTTTAAATTTGAGTAGTTTCAAACACAGAAGTTATCAAATACGATTATTGGATGAGGCATATTTTGTGATGTAAAAATACTAAGGAAGTCGAACGTTCTTCGAGACGAAAACTACTCTAAAGTTAATTAATTAAAAGTAAAAGATGCACTTTCGCAAACTAATTTTCTAAAAGAAGATTTGAGATATATGGACAAATTCAGTGCTTCCAACTGAATTTTTAAAAGCCTTAGCGGTTTCTAAATCGAATTTCTGGAGACCACAATTCAAAAACATAAAATCTGAATATCTGCAATTTCAATTTGAATGAGTGCTGCAATCGAAGCTGAAAATATTTCAACAAATGCGGTTGCGTGAGTAGCGGAACGTGCACAATTTTTCGTTTGAAAAATGTTAAGATAATGTGTTTCTAAAGAACGTATATCTTGGTATTTTTTAACCAAACTTTCCCATAAGGTTTTGTAAGTGTTCCCTGACGGGACTAAATATGCGGTGATTTTCAATAAGGAATCGGTCAGCTTTCTGATAAAATATTGTACACGTTGTGCATCAGATAATTGTGGATTCAAATGCAAATTTGCCTTAAAACACTTATAGAAAAAACTGCAGCGACTTAATTCCCCATTAAAACTACGGATTTCCAAAGGAGGAAAAGAAACAGTTTGTTTTGCGGTAGAATTTGAACTCTGCGTTTTAATTGTGTTAATTATTTTATTGCGAGTGTATTTAATTTGTGAATATAAATTTTCGAATGCAATTAAACTTTGATAATCCGCAGTAGTTTCTGGATTTATAGCGGTTTTACAAGCATTTACTTGATCCAAAATAATTTCAAGTTTAGTATATAATTCGGTTATTAACTCCGAAACAGACAGAAATTCTTCATTTGATCTACTTTCAAATGTAGAAATATTTTTAGATTGATTGTAAATAGCATTAATACGTTCAAAAATAAGTTCCTTTTGTGCCAACTTTTGCTCCATTATGAATAATACAATAGAAATGATAAGATATGATAAGAAATATAAGCATATGAGTTCGTAAAGCTAATTCGAAATAAAATTTATGTTTCTAAATTGAATGTGATAAGAAATAATGTGTTTAAGAATTGAAATTAATTTTATATAAGAAAGCAAATTCATAAAATGAGTGTTGATACATATAATGAAATTCTCATCACGGCTTGATGAGGACCAATAAAAGATCGTGTGTAAAAGCGAGCGGGAGTTAATATGAATAAAAAAATATGAAATTGCGTGAGCGTGTGAAATAAATAACTTGAATTGTAGCGGCTGGTAGCAAAGTTGCCAAGGATTAAATACATACAAGACAAGCATACAAAAAAACTTAAACATAAACAAAGCAATTGAAGGTTTATTAATCATGTAGTTAGACTGAAATTTGTATTTTTATTAGCATGCACAGCAATTGCAAGCTTGAGTTATTAATGTGTGTAAAATATGCATTAGAACACGTTTCAATTTACAGTTGCAAAGTATAAACACACCCCTACTATTTAATATGCGTGTAGATGTAACATTTTAATTCACTTCATGAGTTTTAAACAAAACATATTTTGGAATATTCGTGATTTAAAAAGAGAATACGTCAATTACTAAGAAATGCTTTAAACGTCATTAAATAAATAAACGTTTATTCAAGGAACTTGCACAGCGATTAAAAACCCATAAAGTCGATTTTATAGTTCTCTGTATTACTATAAGATATCAGTCGACGCAATCATCAACTGCGTAGGTTAGACAAAGATCGATGACATTTTTATGATGCTCGTAAATCATTCGAATGCATAGTTTGACGCTAATTAGATCATTCAATCCATAAAATTGTTGTAAATTCTTACATCAGCGGTGACTAATTTTCGAGGTGGATCCCGAAGGCTTCGGAGAAGGATGACTTAGTTAAAATTTGAATATAAAGGCCAAAACTTGATTAGAACGATTCTTTCAAGTTTCATTCATTAATTAACGATTTCTCACAAAGTAATATGTAACGTTGAGTATAAATTTGAACGCATAAATTTGAGCGATCTATAATATTACAATATGCAATAAGCACTGTAGAACCTTGCATAAATATGAAATTTATAAATTTGAGTAGTTTCAAACACAAAAGTTATCAAATACGATTATTAGATGAAGCATATTTTGTGATGTAAAAATACTAAGGAAGTCGAACGTTCTTCGCGACGAAAACTACTCTAAAGTTAATTAATTAAAAGTAAAAGATGCACTTTCGCAAACTAATTTTCTAAAAGAAGATTTGAGATAATATGGATAAATTGGTAAACTGGGATTTACCGTCAATATAAAATGGAATCTATAGCTGTAATTACCGTTAACTATAAGCTGGATAAGCGTTATTTGATTTCGCAAGAATTGATTTAGATTTTTTCGTTTGTTAATTAATAATATTTAAATATTTTGCAATTTAAATTTAGAATAAGTTCTCATTTTATTATTTGCAAGAGGGATAATTTGAACCAAATTTTGGTGTCGACATTCGAAGTATTTTGTATTTTACTTATATACTATCTATCAAGGATTTTTGGCCAAACACCCTTACAGGTGTGGGAATGGAGGATAATAGATTACTCGCCTATTTGTGTATCTGTTAGTAATTATTAGATACGAATTATAATTATTTTCTGTATAAACTGGAGTTGTGAATTGTTGTATAGACTGTTTTGTATGAAAGAAAAATATTTCTGAATGTATAGACGTTTTCTTGAGATTGCTGTGTTTTATTTCATTTGGTAAATTTCATAACTTCCGTTGAGCTAGCCAGGCAAAGTAAAGAAAAGAAGGTAAGATAATAATTTCAAATTTACAATTGTGGTACCGTTGTTAGAGCATTTCTTTAGCGACGAACCAAAGTTCATCCATGTTACAGCACTTTTTTAGCGACAACCAACGCGAGGCGTTGTCACAGCACTCTTTTAGCGACGACCAACGCGAGGCGTTGTCACAGCATTCTTGTAGCCACACTCCAACATAAAGAGATAAAAGATAGAGATCATTAAGTAACGTATCATTTTCATACAACATTCCAAAATTTTGTGCATTTTAATTCAAAACGTTGTAACGGATTTTTCTTTATTGCTTATTTAATATTTTGACACCTCGCCCCAATGGAGGAGATAGAGCAACTATTCGGGCCTCACAATGCTAGTGTCAAAGAAACGGTTCTAAAAAATTTTAAATTATAACATTTTCAAAATAATTGCGATGGGCTTGATTATTATTAATATGCGTGAGACGCGGTGATTCGGAACTTCAAAAAGACTTAAAACTTTTACGCGTATGAGATGGAAGATAAAAAAGTGCTGTGGCGACGACTAACTTGGCTATCACCCCCCAAGGGAGAGTTAGAGAAGGGCTGGGTTAAAATATTCTATGCTAAACTAAAAACAAAATAAAGTGAAGATGGACGCTACTGCATCTAGCAAGTATTAAAAAAATTATAATTTTAGGGTAGATACAGAAACCTTTTCGGAGTAGAT
Source organism: Platerodrilus igneus (assembly GCA_036346225.1). Classification (NCBI taxonomy): domain Eukaryota; kingdom Metazoa; phylum Arthropoda; class Insecta; order Coleoptera; family Lycidae; genus Platerodrilus; species Platerodrilus igneus. The sequence goes on from JARFIW010001018.1 coordinate 2,692,687, forward strand.
AATTTTAAAAGTTTCGGTTTGACCTTTTGAAGAATTGACCTGACTAGATGCAGAAACAAATAATTTCACATATTTTAGTCATATAAAAAACAATATTAGTTGAACAAAATTTCGTTACTTAATATTTAGATGAGAATCAGATCTGATAATCACGTACAAATTTAATCAAAAACAGTAATTCAAGTAATCTTTCAAATATAACAAAGTTTGAACAAAAATATTATATCAAGAAAATATATGTTCGTAGTAAAAAAAGTTAATTAATCAACAAAAAGTCAATTCACTTGGGTACCAGGTCTTACACACTGGAACGAACAAATCAAACCATCCATAAGAATTTCAAAAATGAACAAATAAGATTTCGAGTCAGTCTAAGAAATTTCTGATAAGCTCATTAGAAAGTCCGTGATCAGTAACGCAAATGAATTACTTGTGAATGGACAGTTTTTCTTCTAGCAATTTTGAGGTCAAATTAAGCGGTGTTTTGACTCTTACAAAAATTTCTGCTCAAGGTCGCTGATTAGGTACACTGAGTTGGAGTAATAGAAGAATATCTAAATTATCCATAAAAATGTTAAGAAAAATTTTGTGACTTACATGTTTTGGGGTTTTCTGATTATCAACAAGAATTAGGTAAAGTTGAACTAGTATGTAAGGAGTGATAAAAGTTGTTTTTTGCTAAATCTAAGCTGTAAATTGCATTTGTACATTTTCTTTATATCTGTGTGTGTGTGTGTGTAAGTAGATTTCTTAGATAATGTGTGTAGAAAAAAGGTGTTTTTGAATGCATAGAGAATTGTTCACAAAAAAATGTTATCAATAAAATTATACATTTTTGTAAAGTCCACAGCATATTTAACCCTGAGCTAGCAAAAGAAAGCGGGCAAAATAAGGTAAGAATCCACAACATACCATTTTATCTTTTCAATTAATAGTCATTGAATCTTAATTGATACAGGGCGGCTGTACTCGAATATTTGATTAAAGTACATATAATGAGTGATGTTTTTACTTTTAACAGATAGTAAAACGTAGGCAAATGAAAAGCTTTGAAAATTTTTTTAAATAATGTATGTTTCTTCTCTACCGATTTTGTAAGCTTTATCACTGCAATAAACATTTACAGTTACATTTGTATGCCAGACAACGTATATGAAAAAATACATTTCTTAACACTAATAAAAGTACGGTGTATATTATGTCATTTGTTATCAAAATCACGAAATAAAACTGTCTTGAAAAACAGCGGAAATTTTTGTTATAAACCACGTTTAGACGATTTCTTGCGCTAACGATTACATTATACCCATTAAGGCGACGACAATGCCTGACATTGCTGAGTCAAACGGTTTCTACAACTACAAATTTCATATTATAGGAATTATGGTGTGTCTTGTGAATTTAATATTTGGAACTAGATTGGCACAAAATATTCTAAGCTTTGAAACAACCCTATTCGTGGTCTCATTGTGCCTTAGAAGTGCTTGAAAATTGGAATAATTATCTTGTAAATGCAAAAGTAGTATTGTACAGAAGCCCAAGTAAACAGGAATTGGCGTGTTAAAGTTAACTTAATTCAATTTGCATACCAATGATGGTGGTGGCACTCATTAGTATGTTTACATTGCCCGCTGAACTTTAAAGTAAATAACTTTAAGGTAATGTGTGGAAATTGAACGGTTTTATGCGCGTGTTTTAAATTTAACTTTGACGTGTTGAATAAATATAAATTTTATATTGCTTGTAATATGTACAGAACGAGCACTTGATAAGCGGCTCCTCTGTGTTATAGCTCATGAGTTCGGTACATCTCTTTCTAGACAAATATCCGGATAGGTCTTCAAACCATAAGGATTACATATGTACGAGGATTGATAAATAGAAACACATCGATTTATCAAGTATATAAAAAGTAAAAATATGATTGGAATTTGATGGAAGGCAAATCGGAATGAGTTGTTAAGTAGAATAAGTTTTCAAATTTAAGAGTGGGTATATATATATATATATATATATATATATATATATATATATATTGCTGTAATACCTCACCATTATTCGGGAACTAAGGTTTTAGAATCGAGCCCCAGCGTTGGGCCGGCAAGAGATGCTGTGAAACCTACAAAAGCCTCACCAGAGTAAAAAAGAAATATTCGAGCCTCTCGAACTGGGCACCAAGATTTACTGTGATTCTCGCCCTGTTGAATCTCTTCTGATAATCGCCTCTTTACTCTTTCCGTCTCGGCTGCTCACCTAGTTAAAACTTTCATCCTCATTCACAAAAAAAAGAAGCAAACACATTCCTACCACAAACATCAACGTTAACTCTATTTACATCAATATTCATAATACACTAAAATTTCAAAATTGAATTTCAGCATAAATATCAGTATAATAAAATTTCAAGTTTATATTTGTCATCATTTTAATTTGCATCCAGAATTAAAGTCCTGGTAGGATGCATACTAATTAAGTTACAATATGTGCAGACCTAAGTCTGAATAAAAGGGAGCATCTCCCACCCCTTTACGTTAATTAAACAGGTTAGTCTAATTGAGCTCAAAGACAGACCCAAATTTTTATCATAATCAAAACATAAACTGCTAAATACTCCTTTCTACTTATACAAGAAAATTTCACCTTAAAATTAAAAATTTGTTGGTTATACAAATTCACTACTGTCTATTTTATCAAACAAATTATAAAAATATCCAACACACACCAAAACATCAAAGTTCGAATAAAATAGTATAATTTACCTGAAGGTTACTGCACTCGTGACTTCAATGTACATCGGACTTGCTCATCCCACCATTCCAGCTGGTTTATGTTTACGGCTTCAGATTCTGAACGCTTTTAAAATTTTTGTACACCACCATTCGTCTAAATTGGTTCAGGACTTCTCAGGAACTCATCTATGTATATCACCGAAAATTAGCAAAGCAATTCATAATTCGTTCACGCTATACAAAGCTGCATACTTAAATGTATTTGTTTATCGCTACTTATCTATCTTTTCTAAGTTCACTAATGCATAATAACTTGTATCGTAGCTCGTATTCTGCTTGCAGTATCGTATAACATCAAAAAATTAAAGAGCAAACTGTTTTAAAGTATTCAATAATCAAAAAATATAAGAGAGCGAAACACCTATAATCACGGGTTTATATAATAGCTTGCCTGCACGTCGGATTTGTCCCGCAACGGCCAATTTGTAGAATTTCGCATTCTCTGTTCCCCCTTCGACGGTCCGGCACAGCAATTCTATTAAATTTGCACACGTCCAAGTTGAAAATCTAAGAAATTTCTACACGGCTCGCAACGCGTCTGCGAACAACTAATCAATTCCGTATAGAGATTGATATGTTTCCACCTCTCATATCTGCATCTTATTTCAACCAATCGTTTCCTCGTGACGTTGCTCAAATCACGCCTTTTATTATCAGTGTCTCTGCCTTGCGCATTTTATTCGTCTTTTTCTAACTTGGTCTTAGTGGTGCAAATCGATATTCTTTACTATCGGTTATTTCAGTCCACGTGGATTCATATGTTAATATAAGCTACGGTTTATCCGACCGTTTGCAATATACGCAGAATTTTCATATTTATCCAAACAAATTAAACAGAACGTGAGATTTAAAAATACGCAGGTGTTCAATCGTAACATTTCAACCTTCTAGATATATTTGTATGCTAGCAACGCGTCTCATATTTGGTATTATTGGGTTTTTAAAAGCTTTTATGCATATAATACCTTAATAATCGTTCAATTAACTCCAATTAAAATAATGATGAATGGCATTGACTTCTACCCTTTAATTTTTAGTGAATACAAATTAAATATTAATTATTATTTGTACACTTTGTTTAATACCCGTTACTTAAAAATTGAATTAATTAATATAAATTTCGCACGTAATTTCTATTTGTTTCTTTATACTTGGAACAATTAAATTACATACAAGTTGAGCATTTTAATTCTGCTTCTTTTATAGAAAGCGTCTAGTGAATAATTTAAATCCTCATTTTTAATTAAACGAATAAATTTTTATGCTCCACGGTTTTAATAACGCGTATTATCTAATAAAATTCTATACAAACCCTACATTCTAATTGAATGATTTAAATCTCCACAGTAGGCCTTTAATTACGCGTACTTTTCCGAAATGCTTCCTTATACACGGTGATTAAAATTATTTGATGTTGTTAATTAATTTTCTACCCTGGTCTAAATTTGAGTAATAATATATATATATATATATATATATATATATATATATATATATATATATTGAGGACCCAGATTGTCCTACAATGGGTAGTGGAAATGTACCTGCTATGCACTACAATGATAATTTTGATCTTCAATTCGTATCGGAAAGTGATGTCAGGCATGCTATTCGAAAATTGAAAAATAAGCCAACAGCGGGGCTTGACCAGGTACCATGCTTTTTAATTAATGCTTGTGAAACTATGTTTGTATCACCGCTTCTAACTATCATAAATTTATCTTTGAAAACTGGAACCTTTCCCAGTGTGTGGAAGATTTCACGTGTCTGCCCTGTGCACAAGGCAAATGATATTAGTGATATTAGCAACTACAGACCGATTACTATACTATCAAACTTCTCTAAAATCTTTGAAATGGTTGTTTATGTAATTATATATAATGCAGTTAAAAGTGCAATTTCTCATCATCACCATGGCTTTGTTGAGAAGCGTTCAAAATTTACTAACTTGTGCAGTTTCGTACAGTTTGTGGCTGAAGTTCTTGATTGTCAAGGCCAGGTGGACATTGTGTATACTGATATTTCTAAGGCCTTTGACCGTCTCAACCAAAACATTTTGCTTAACAAACTAAGCGGTTACAACTTCTTGTACCCTAGTATTAAATGGTTGATTTCATATTTATCTGATCGTACTCAGATTGTCGAACATGGCGGTTTCTGCTCCTTTCCATATAAACCCATTTCTGGTGTACCGCAGGGGTCCAATCTTGGACCGCTGCTCTTTCTACTTTTTATAAATGACTTAGTCTCAGTATTAACCTGTGAAGTGTTAGTATTTGCTGATGATGTTTTTGTAGCAGTGGAAACATTAACCGATTGTATTAAATTACAAGATAACATAAACCTTGTAAATGATTGGTGTATAAATAACAAGCTAAGCTTGAATGTTACCAAATGTAAAGTGGTAACTTACTCACGGAAAATTCAACCTTTAGTGTTCAACTACTCAGTGGCTTCTTCTATGTTGATTCGATGTAGCAGTATTACTGACCTAGGTCTCGTGTTTGATTCAGATCTTTCGTTTAACTCACATATTTTATATATAATCGCATGTGCTAATAAAACACTTGGCTGCATTTTACGTAATTGTAGTCAGTTTAATATTAATACACTAAAACTACTCTTTTTAGCTTTGGTGAGATCACGCCTGGAATACTGTCTTGTAGTATGGTATCCCTTTTATGAGCGTTAAATACGTTCAACAAACATCTAAAGTTCACACACCAACTCGAAATTGAAAGAAAAATTCCGTTTCTAGACTCTTTAGTCATTCGGGACTATTCAAATAAATTATTATTTGACTGGTATATAAAGCCTACCAACTCAGGCAGATATGTCAATTACTTTTCCAATCATTCTTTCGGACATAAGGTGAACACGCTATTAGCTTTGAAACACAGAATAAAATCAATAGCTGAACCTCAGTTTCTCAAAAACAACCTAAAATACTTAGAAACTACATTTTGCAACAACGGATATCCTAAGCAACTAGTAAAGAAATTAATTTACACCAATACTATTCAACAAAAAATTGATTCAAGACCTAACATCATTACATATAAAAAATTACCGTTTGTACAAAAACTAACTCCCTTACTAGCTCAAATACTGAAACAACCGAACACTATCATAGGATATAGCTATGAAAAATCAGTTAGAAACTTTTTTACAAAACTGAAAGACGATACTAGTAAACTACTTAGAAGTAATATTATATATAAGATAACCTGCTCCTGTAAAAAAACGTACTTGGGAAACTCCAGTCAGTGATTAAAAAATCGTCTAACACAACATAGATCAGATGCTAAATTGGGAAAGAAAAGTTGTGCCCTTGCACAGCACGTACACAGTACCCAGCACATCCCCAAATACGAAGAGGTGGAAATATTAGATTACGAAACGAACTATAAGATTCGGATCTTTTTAGAAGCGTATTACATATATAGAGAAGATAATTCAATTAACCTTAAACAAGATGCTCAAAATTTACATCCTATTTATTCTAATCTTTACAGGATAACATAATTATTTCCAATTGTATAAAGTCAAGGCTCATTGCAAACATATTATTGTTTAATCTAACTGTACATATGGAACCTAATTTATGCAGACTGGTTTTCGAATATTGTTCAGTCTTGGCTGTCTGTTTATATCAAGTAGATGTGATATTTTAATATTAAGTTTAAACAAAAAAAAAACTCCCTTGGTGTGCTCTGTTCATATGTCATTTATATGTCATTTACATGTCTGCTGTTTCTAAAGTTTTAACAACATCCCCATATTTGGGGTTCTTTTGATTATTTGGCATTAGATTTTAAGTAAGTACTGTGATATTTTAAAATGATTTTTTACCTTATTGACATTTAAAAATTGTTTTGTAGTATCTTTGATAAAGGCAACAACTTTGCCGAAACGTTAGAATATTAATAAATTGATGCAAAAATAATATCGTATCATTCTTTGGACGACAATATCCCAATTTGAAAACTACAGAAATTGATTTTAAATATATATATATATATATATATATATATATATATATACATACACACGCACACACTCATGCAGATAGGTATACGCGCATGCACGCACGCACTAACGTATGCACTAACGCACGTACGTCGCATTCACGACACACACATATGTATATATATTTATATATATATATATATATATATATATATATATATATATATTGACGTGATAAATGGTCACGAAAGGTCATTCAAACCCAGGTTTTACGAATAAAGCCCACTAAAGTATAATGGAAACTAAAAAAAGCGGAAAATTTCGTAAATTCATGTTTACACTCTATAAAATACAAGTGTACTTTTAGTCATTAAAATGCCATGCAAAACACAAATTGCACGTGTATAAATAATCACCGTGTATTATATAAGCATATTGTAAATATATAGCAAGTAACGTAAGTTGTATATGTAAAAATAATTATTTGTAAGATTCTGTAAAACGCATTTCAATGCGAACGCAAATCGATGCATATAAAAATATTTTTCATTTGCAGTAAATAAGAGAATAGTACTAACTGTACGCATTTAACTTAAGAAACTACAATCCGCTGGCCTCCTCGATCCTTTTATCTAAATCTTCTGAATTATTTTTTGTGGGATTTCATGAAAACTAAAGTTTATAACAGACCCATAGTAAACGTAGAAGGTTTACCCCAAGGAATTACCGAACACTGTTTAAGGGTTACTGCAGGAAATATTGAGAGGGTGGTTTCTAATTTGAACAAGCGAACTACGCTGTGTCGTCATTTCGAACACTTGATGCGATATTGATTTGTTAATTTATCAAACCGTATTATAATTTAGTTGTTGGTCAGTAATTATAATTTTCTATAGTTGTTCCAAGTTTTTAAATTAGTATAAGTGATATTAATTTATCTATTATCACATAGATATTAGTTCATTATCTTTATAATTTTGTTCATTAGTCACCAGTTACAATTCAATAGATGTTTTTAAATTCTTTGTTTCTTTTTTCTCCATGGCCAACTTAATATATCATTCGAAGCATGTCAACTTGACATTAACAAATTAATACAAAAACGACGTTTGAAGGGGTTATAAATCCAATGTGTGATACATTAGTAAAATCGTATTTTTTGTTCTATTGAATGGCATACAAATCGAACTTGCGTCCATAAATGAATCAAAAGTGACATTGGAAAATAAGATTTTGAGTCAGCCTAAAAAATTTCTTTTTAGATTCTTGAAAGACATAAAAAAGCAATTTTTCTCTAATTTAATCCACTCAATTCAGCAGTAGATGCTTTGGAGTCCTCGTCACTCCGCATGCGCACGTGTCTGTTGCAGTTCATCGAGATCTGTGCTTGTATGTTTGATATGGTCTATGCCCAGCCATGTATAAGTCCCCGGCTGGGTTGGAAGTTCCGTGTCTTCAGTCTGCGTGCTATGTCTGGAACTAGTATGTGAATACGTCGGCCGTTCGTGCTAATTTCCCATCTGTGTTGCCATTGGATAATAATGGATTTCTGTATGATACGTCTTGGGCGTGTTAGCGCTTCCGTAATTGCATCCACCTTGGCGTACTGCTCCTTCCGTAGGAAGTATGTAGCAGCTCGTTGTTTTACTATTAGATTTAGTGGCATTATTCCCAGTGCTACGGTCAGTGCCTCTTGCGAGGTGGTGCGGTAGGCTCCTGTCAACCGCAGCATAAGTTTCCTTTGCGCCGAGTTCACGCATTGTGAAGGCTTCACTAGATTCATTCTGGGATGCCACGTGCTTGCCGCATGAGCTATTACTGATTACATCACGCTGTTCATTTAAAGTTTGACACAGTTGAGCGGGATTTTGTACTATTGTTGGGCTAGACTGGTGATGCCTTGCATTAAGCATTTTGCCTTTGCGCACGTCTTTTGTATGTAATCTTCAAAGGTTTGTTTTTCGTCCAGGATAACCTCAAGGTACTTAGTTTGAGGCGATCTTGTAACATTCTCATGTCGTAAGATGATCTGGGGGTTCCTCGAGAGATTCTTCTTCATCACCATGTATGTGGTTTTGGACGCAGATATGAGCATTTTGTTGCTACTACACCAGTTGTTTATACGCTCTACTGTGGTTGTAGCTTTTTGCTTGTATTCCCATCCACCATAACAAGTATGTCGTCCGTAGGCAACGACAGTTAAAACCTCTCTCATGGCTTGAAGATCGTCCAACAGTCCATTTAGCAAAATGTCCCAGAATAGAAGTACGCAGACGGATCCCTGCGGGCAAGCCTTGGTAACGATTTTAGATATCGACTGTGGTTCTTGTACTGTAACGTATCTGTCCTGGCAGTAATTTCGAAACTTACGATACAGTTGTTTAGGGCAGTTGATTGATTCCAGCCTGTGAAACAGGGCCGGCCACCAAAGGTTGTTAAATGCCCCTTCGATGTCTATCATTACCGCTAGGACATATTTATTGTCAAAACTTTTCAAAGATTAAAAAACGTGGTTGATAGCGTCTTTAGTCGACTATTCTTCTCTAAAACCGTATTGATAGTTGTTCATACATTTCTATGGCCCACTACCCTGTTGCCTAATGATCTTTCATATATTTTCCCCAGGACGTGTAGGAGGCATATCGGTCGATATGATCTTGGGAGCACATATCTCTGAGATGCTCCTTCGGGATTATTACTAGGTTTGCCCTTTTCCAAATGGTAAGAAATTTTGTTTGTATGAAATGTTAATTGTAGAATGCAGTTTACACATCGGATATTTGGTCTGCCAACGTCTTTATGACTTCATCCTGCATGTTGTCAGGGCCGGGTGCTTTTTTGTTTCCGCACCTTGCAATCGTCAGAAGCACCTCGCCCTCCGTGAAAAGGGGAAGGTTCTCCTCCTGTCGATTTCAAGGCCTGTTGCCAATGCCGTTTTGGCGAATCATGCTGTTAATGCATAGACTTACAAAATATTGTTGATAGAGATGTGTTTTTAGAATATCTTCAACGTTGTGATGATATGGATCAACCAAGAAGAATGGAGATCAGGCCAAGGAGCCAGCCCATGAATACATTTAGATTCCAGAGGGAAGGGAGAATAATGAATCACGTACCATTGGAAATAGAACAGTTACCCAAGGAAGGGATAATATGGCAAACGCACAGAGAAATGGCATAAATAATAGCAATGATAACAGAAGGACATATGCAGAGATAACAAAAGGACAAATGTAGTTTCCCGCAAAACGATGTGAGACCGGAGGCATCATGTTAAATGTATGAAGCTAATCCAGTCAGTCTTCGAACTTCATAACTTTACCGTTGTTAGATGTTTAAGCTACCCATTCTTATTTATTAATTATTGATTAATTTAAATATTAACTTGTAATATTTTCAATTGCACTTCTCTTTGCGTTTAAAAAATATAAGCGTTCAAGTCCATTGTAAATTAAGTAACCAACATGCAATTTGGTACCATTGTAAAGAGAATATAAAGCTCTTTCAGAATTTTGAAAAAAAATTCTATACCGTTTAAATGTTGGTTTTTGCTTTTTCATCAATTGCTTTTTTGACTAAACAGTGTTAATAATCTGTTAGTGTACACTAAACCTATTCTTTCATATTTTTTGGTATTTACCTGAATAATTAAGATATGGTTATACCAATACTTAGAAGATGAGAGTGTAGGGCGATCGCTCACACAAATGTTTAGAGATTTGGTTATCCCTAATTCACTCAATTCCGGCTATCACAATGGATGTTAGTTACGAATACATGTGTATATTTAACAAAATTATAATATTCCTTGATAAAGTTTGTTTTACTTATTTGTAACGTAAACACCAGCAAAAATTATTATTAATATACCTTTCAAATTATGTTGTCTTTATTGTTAGGTTTAGGGTGGTAGTCCTCGTTAAGGTTGAGACTAACCGGGTAAATCTATAAATTGTACAACAATGGCGTGAGTGAAATGCAATAGTTGGATCGTGAAGGTTGTTATAGTGTAATGGGGAGGTTATGCTCTAGGCTGTTGCTTAGTCATCCCTAAATTCTTTTAATATTTAAATGCACTCTTAAGTTCATCTTTAAATTAAAATGGTATTTAACAATACTAAGAGATGTTCAAGTACGTATATCGATCGATCAATCCAGTGGTCTAGTGGATAATGCGTTCGCTTTGTACGCAGCTGCTCGGGTTTGAACCCTTCTTCAAATAAGATTTTTTCTTTAAGAACTATGTGATGTATATGTTCAAATTGAAAAATTTGTGACGTAGAACATAAAACAGGAACTTCTACTAAAAATTAATTTATGTAGCACCAGTTTAGATAAAATGAAATATTGCTTCTTTAATTGTAATATTATTGATTTATATAAAAGTATATTTTTCGAAGTTTATTGTATTCAAAAAGTTGCTAATTAATTGTTTCTTTGAGAATTGTGTAACTTAATAGTATTGTAATCAAAATGGTTGTTGTGCCGTAAGAGGTTAGATTTGGTTAAGTTGTGTTGTATTAAAGGTTATGCATAGGGTGGTGTGCAAATCGTATAAGTTAAAATATAATATACAGGGTGGTTCAAAAATTGTACCAAGATGGCGTGGGGAAGTGACAGTTGTAGAGCTAAGAGGTGTGAGGTGCATGATTCAAAAAGTGGGAGGTGGGAGATGGAAGGTTGGAAGTTGTTGTGGTAGTCGGTGTGAGGTTGGAGGTGTGAGGTGGAAAGTGGTGAGGTGAGAGGCGGGAAGTGGTGAGGTGAGTGGTGGTAAGTGGGAAAGTGGTAAAGTGGGAAGCGCGAGGTGGTGAGGTAGGCGGTGGAAGGTGTGGTGCGTGCGGTGGCAGGTGGAAAGCGCTGAAGAGGGAGCTGGGAGAACACCATCGCGACACAGCGCCAGACTGCTTAAAAATGAAATACTTACACGCTGCTCAACGTTTTTAAATAACCTCGACTACGCTTACGCTTCGCTTCAGTCATTCAAAGGAACCTCCAACCTAATAGTAAACATTCGCAACTTTTAATGTAATAGCTATTTGTGCTTCTAGGAAAGAAAGTTCTAGCTGTCTTCCCGTGGGAAAAGTTTACCGTCCAACGCAAAGCGGAAGGCGGTAGTGCCCAAGGGAGAAAAACGCACTTTACTCTCGTGTAATACATATAATTTTTTTCTCTTACCTTTACAAAAGACTATACATATAAATAGTAAGCGTATGTTTTATTGAAAATTGGTATGATAGTGATAAATTTAGTAATTATTGGAAACACTAATATTTATTGTACAGTTTTGAGCAGTTATGTGGATTCCATGGGTAGAAGGGAGTTAAGCAAATGCAGCTTCAGCCTTATAGAAAGATGAGTTTTAGAGGTGCTTGATTGATTATCATCAACAAGTTCTATATAATTTCCAAGAATTCGATAATTTCATTCCTAAACACATTGGTTGTGTATGATGAATCAGGCAAATATCTACTCAGTGCTATCGAAAACATTCCACCACTAAGAGAATTTTAAATTTTTATTCTAATCATTCATACAAACAAAAAATTGCAGTAATAAAATTTTTAAAACACAGAATCGTAAATTTAAGTAATATGAAATTTCATAAAACAGACTTCAAAACTGAGCAACAAATCTTTGTTGTAAATAATTATTCCTTATATTTAATAAACAATATATTCAATTGCAATCTCAAAATTAATGTGACTACCAACTGTGATAATAGGTATTTCAAATTTCCTAATTCAGATATCACACATTTACTAAAACGAATATTACAAAATGTAAATATCAAAATTGTGGCATATAATACACAAACCATTCATTATTTTCAAAAACTAAAGATGAAATCCCCAAATAGTACAGATCGAATATAGTGTACCAAGTTAAGTTTAACGATTGCGATTACTTATATATTCGACAAAATAAAATTGGCTAAAAACTAGACTAACAAATAACAGATAAGATTTCAAAAATATTGCTAAGAAAGACTCCACTGCTTTAAATTCTCACCATTTCGCTTTTAATTATAACTTTAATTTTGACTTAAATAATATTAGAATCTTAGACACAAAAGCTAATAGTCTAAAGTCTAATTCTAGAAATGATAAAAATAAAAACAACACCCACTGTTATAAACAATAGAATAGAAATCCATGAATTTATGTTTAATTTACAATAATATTTCAAATAATTATGAATAGACTTACATCCATCATATGAACATACTTAAACTATCATACAATATTTATTATCATTTCTACACAACTAGTTTACTAGAATCGAAAAGTTCAATCTGTTACTTTATATAAATATAAAACTAGATCAAGTTATATAGTGTCTGCACCATATTGTATCTTTGTCCTATATAATTTTTATGTAAGTTAAGTTTTAATGAAGCTTTAGGTATATTCATGTAAGTTTTAACAAAAATAAGGTTAATATTTCATTCAATTTATAATTGATTTTAAGGTTTTGTCTGTGCAATCTGCAGTTAAAATTAAACCAATTATATGAGATGTATTTGTAAATACACATTGTATTTACCTATGCAAATAGAACTGGTGTTTGTATAGCCATCACAAAACAATTGCTTGGTCGTTCTAGAGGGGGATGTTTTTTACCCCCTATAAAACGATCAAGTAATTGTTTTGTAATAGCTATGCAAATACCAGTTCCTTTGTATAGGTAAATACAATGTGTATTTACAGATACATCTCATGTAATTGGTTTAATTTTAACATACATATTGAATAATTGCACTAGACAACTTGATTAATACTAACGTGTTATAGTTAATAAGATGAAATAGTAACTTAGACTTTTATGCAAAGCCCAAATCATCATTTCAAAACGAGCTAGTAATTGAAAGGTGGAAAATATAAGCTTAAAATAAATTTCATTTAAGGAAACGAAATATTTCGTGCAGAAGTTTGTTGCGAACAAGCTTAAGAAAATTTTATCAGATAGTTTTCAACAAATGATATTTTCATAAAAACTAAAAATGTGTTATTAGCATTTTCTTTGAAAAATCAAAGTTTTTGTCTTCAGATACATTATGACCAAAACATTACATGCTGAAATTGACAATTTCTGTAAATAAAACTGGGACGTCAAAATTTGACAGCTTAAAATAAATTCAAAATATTAATCAAATTGACATTTTTACTTTTTTTTTCTTTCAGGACAAAAAAGTTTTTGATATCTTGCACCTGATCATCTACCATGTTTTAATTTCGCTTTTAATTGTTTTTTCAAAATAAGAAGTTTCAATTTTGTAGAAGTTTCTCGTCACAGCACCACGTTACAGAATGGCTAATAAATTGTGATAAACAAATCCCATTCAAAATTTTTAGACTTGAAATTATTTGTGTAGTAAATAAAGCGGTTTCATGTTTTTCCTTTGTAATTTTTCAGAAACTAACTCGAAAGCGATAGATTTACGTTTGTTTATCAGATAAGAAAGTTTATTTTGATTGCCACTACTTTACTAGACATACAGTTGCGTTTAAAGCATGACAGTGTATACCAAAAGTTGAGAAACATTTTAATAACACAACTGATTGTTGGTATAGTAAAATATTTAATGTGGTCTAGTTTTAATTAATCAATAAAATTATAAATATCTCAAATTAGACGATCTCGTTGGATTAACTTTTTCATTGAATAAGTAAAAGCGTAATGTCAGTTTAGCGTCTAATTTAGGTTTTTTGAAAAAACTTTAACTCAGTAAAAATATATTATTGGACCGTTAAAAAATATCGCTGAAATGCTTAAAAAATACCTAAATTATCCTAGTAAGTGTAGATGGTGAATGTATGTATAAATTACTATTAAATTTTAGGATATAATAGAGCAGATGTTACTTTTAGGTAAATCAAAAGGATTCCTAAAGTTTAGCACTTCAGTAACAAACTCACCCTACCATGTTTGCTGAATATTGAAAGGTTTTTGTGTACCAAACATGTTACTTATTATGCAAATTAACACAATTTTCACGTTCACTAATTACATTTAAGCTGACAAATAACATATGTTTTGCAGAAGAATGTACATTTATTTTCTATCTGCTCTCATGAATATCAAATTGACTTAGAGGCGACCGCACACGGAAGCTTTTCATCTTTTCCTTCTATATAATTTTAATAGCTGAAGTCAACTTTTGATAAAGTTTTTACATTGGAAGGCAGAGACGAAACCTCGTATACCTTCTTTTGTAACTCAATTACTGAATGACGCATTTTTCAGCAATTGCTCTGTGCCGTCATGTTGCTATTAGTTATACTGAATTAATCCTTAAATTGTAGGACAAAATAAGTTTACAATAGTTTCATAAATAGGGCATTTTGTACATGTCTCAGGAATATAATATACAGTCCTAAGTAACATAGTATTCGAACAAAGGTTCAAGAAGCAGTATTGTGCTAAAATTACCTTGATGCAATTTGCGAACCATTGGTAGTGGCATTTATTTATACTAGGAGATAGTGACTATGTCCCTACTGAATTGTAGATTTAATAAGTTTCGGCAACCATTTATAGTCACAGAATTTTTATTCAGGTGTAATGTGTATTGTTATGATTTTAGTAGGTAAATAATTATTTCTGGGCGTTTTCTGCATTCAAGCCTAGTTTGCCAATAATACAGTTTGATGATTCATCGGTTATAACTTTAACATTATTTGAGGGTATAATCAAGTGTTTGAAGTATAAAATTACTTACATTAATGTGGCGCTCTGTATAGATAGTTAATGAGATGAAGTTATAACTTAGGCTTTTATGCAACGCCTGAACGATTATTTCAAACCAAGCTAATAATAGAAAGAAGAAATATATAAGGACACGGATAAGATTTGAACCACTAAATCTTTCAATTTGTACTTGAATGTCCTGACCAATTGAGTTTTTTACATTAGTACTTCAATTGTATAGATAGAGAAATTTACATTTTCCACCTATAAATTACTAGCTCAAATTGTGGAAATCATTTAGGTTTTGTGTAAAAGACTAAGCAAAGCTATAAATTAACTTGTATTCAGTAGTTGACTTTAACCGTGAATTTGAGCTTAGTTCCATGCTCATATCCGATATAACGTCAAAAACTTGACCTTGTTGGATATGATCGACAAAAATGCTGTGTAATTGAAAATTAGGGTAATATATAGTGATGTACGCGATTTAAATATTTTCAACATCATCATTAGGTTTTCAGTACTAAAACTGGGTAGACGCGTACCCTTATTGTTTCCTATTCTGAACTAACCTACAGATTTCGCTGAAATCTGCACAGTCTGCATCTATCACTATCTGAGCTAGGTCTACATCTACCTCCTTTTTCCTATCTCTGCTTGTAACATATCCCATACTATTCCCCAAAAATGCTTTAGTCTATTTCTCCTATTTTTTCCACAGATATCTTATTCCCCTACTATTTCTATAACCTATTTATTATTAACTTTGTCTGTCCATGCTATTATCCTCATACATCTGAAGCCCAACGTCTCAAAAACCTGCTACTGTTTTTCTGTCAGCTTTTCCTACTGCCCGTATTTTTTAGGCATACTGTGCTGTGCTCCACACATATGCTTTCAACAATTTTCTTCTTGTTTCTGTGTTTGTTGTCTTTGATCATAGACACTGTTCTTTTTTGTTAGGTGCAGTTCGGTCCCCCTTCTATTGTTTTACAATTATATACTCTATTTCGCCGACATTCAGTGGTTGTGAAGGGGGGTAAGCAGTCTGTGGCCGCCAAGTTACCCCAGCACTTGAATTATTGCCAATTTAACATTTTTTCCAAGATATTTTTTCGCACAGTCAACATTAGTTGCAGATATTTCACAACCAACATCAGATGTATCTGCGCTTATATTTTCGTCATTAGGTTTTCCGTCTCAAAACTGGTTGCACATGTACCTCCACTTATTTATATTCTAAGTTAGCTTACACAGTTCCCTGAAATTCCCACACACTCTATATACAGCTCGGTTCCCTTCTATTGTTTTCTAATTATATGCCCTATTTCACCGAGATCCAGTGGTATGTGCAGAAGGTTAAGCAGCCTGTGGCTGCGAAGATCCCCTAACACTTTGACATTTGCCGAATTAATAGGTTTCCAGTAGATTCTTTCACACAATTAATATTATTCGAAAATATTGCACAACCAACACTTGTAGTTTCTTACAATTATCATCATGTTTGAGTACAGTTATTTTTTCGTCATTAGTTTATCCATCTTGGAACTGGTTGGATGCGTACCTCCATTGATTTCTATTCTGAGCTAGCCTACACATTTCCCTAAAATTCCTACAGCCCACACCTTTCACTATCTATGTGCAATAGTCTAACCTAGGTCTACTTCTACTTCTCTTTTTTCCTATCTCAGCTTCTAATATATTCCTCACTATTTCCTCATACCGTAGCATTGGCCCATCATCTTATCTCTCCTATTTTTTACCGTTTTCCACATATTTCTTTCTTCCCCTACCATTATTAGTACCCCCTACCATTTCTAGTACCTCTTCATTCTTAACTTTGTCTGTCCATGATATCTTCACCATTCGTCTGTAGCACCACATTTCAAATTCTTCCACCTTTTTCTTGTCCTCTTCTCCTACTGTCGTGGCTTCACAGCCGTACTGCTGTGCTCCATACATATGTTTTAAGCAATCTTTTCCTTATTTCTATGTTTGTTACCTTTGAACACAGTAGTTGCTTTTTCTTGTTAAATGTAGCACGACTTTGTGTAATCTTTATTTTATATCTTTTGCGCTTTTCCCATCTTGCATTATTTGGTTTACTAGGTAGCAGAAATCCTTAACCTCTTGTAAGTTTTTGTTACGTACTTGTATTTTTGTTTTTGGTTTATTTGTCCCTCCTTTGCATACTAGAACTTTAGTTTTATTTTTATTAATTTACATACCGCATCTCTCTGTTAGAACTGTTTCCATTTCATTAAGAGCAAATTCTAACTCTTCTTTGCTACATGTTAATAGCGCTACATCCTCTGCAAATCTAAGCATACCAATCTTTTGTGCCTGCATAATAATTCCAAATGTTCTCCTTTTTCGACAGTATTCATTTCCTCTTCAATGTACAAGTTAAAAAATAACGGAGATAGGGCACATCCCTGTCTCACCCCTTTCCTAATGTTTACTTCTCTACGTTCGTGCTCTAACTCTATTACTGCTGTCTGCTCTTTGTGTAAGCTATGTACTATTCGTCTATTCCTATAACTCATTCCAATCTTTTTGAGTATTTCGAATATTTTTCTCTATTTTACATTGTCGAATGCTTTTTCCAGATCTACAAACCCTATATATACACTTTCCCCTTTTTCTATTGTTCTCTCCATTATCACTCTCAGAGCTAAAATAGCCTCCCGTGTTCCCCCGTTTTCGCCTAAACCCAAATTGATCTTCTCCTAGTATTTCTTCAGCTCGTTTTTCCATTCGTCTCTGTATAATTCTAGTTAATACTTTTGACACATGTGCTGTCAAACTTATTGTTCGAAAATTTTCACATCTATCCGCGCCTCCCTTTTTTGGTATAGTTACTATGGTGTTACGTTTGAAATCTTTGGGTATCTTGCCTGTCTCATACATATAGCTAACAAGTTGGAAGAGACGTTCTGTTACTGCTTTTCCAGCGACTTTTAGAGTTTCTGCTAGCACCTTATCTGTACCTGGCACCTTACCATTTTTCAGACCCTTGAATGCTAATTCAAACTATCTCTAAGTATAGGATATCTCAAGTCATCATTTTCAATGTCTGATTCCTGTTCTAATGCTGTTAGTTCCTCTCCTGCATATAAATTCCCTATATATTCTTACCATCTACCCACTTTCTCTATATTTTCTATATTAACGTTTCCTCCCGCGTCCTTTATATTTTTGCTATACGGTTTTATATCCCTAAAATGGATTATAATTAGTTTGTATGCTTCATCTGTCTTTCCTATTTCCACCTTAGTTTACACGACTTTGCACTTTTCATAAATCCATTGTTCTTTAGCTTTCCTGCATTTACGAATAATTTCCCATCTTTTATATACCATTTTCTTAGTAGTTAACGACTAAGATATTCAAGTTCATAGATAAATGGACTAACAACCCGCGTCCTTCAACATAAAATAAACTTTGAAGCTAACTTAACAGAAACTTATTTAGGTTCATGTCAAACTTCTCTCGCTTTTAAATGTAGATAATTCATCGTAAAGTTGAAGTTTAATTTTCAAAAGAATTAAAAAAAGCCAATTTGCAAATTTTATTAGTAACTCGATGGACAAAAATGATCAAAAAATAGCTTAAGTCAATAAGTAAGTAAACAAAATATGCAGAAAAATATTTTTTACAAAAATCTATTTAAGTAAAAAAAAATTAGCATTTTAGTTGGCAAATAATGATTACTAAACATCAAAATATTAGTCTTGCGTAGAAATAATTATAAACTAAATATTTTAAGGAGTCAGTAAAAATTACGAATATTTATCCTACGACAATTTACATAAACGATAAGTATTCCCTAATATAAAAAAAAAGAAGTTATTTCGCAAAGGCAAATTACAAATGAGTTCCAGTCACTTATTAAAAAACGTTGGAATAAACATCATGGTATTTCAAAGTATGTTAATCTATACACGACTAATTACGAAAATAAATTGTTTATAGGTTATGTGTGAAATACGAGTTCTGAAAGCGTTATTAGGTATAAAATTTTAAGCTTTACGATCAAACAGACGTAAATAACGTTAAGTTATTTGCAAAAGCCACAATTTTAAATCCTTAAATTTATTACAGCTTAAACATTAATTATTATGTCAAAAAACCTGTCTAGATACGAGAAGATTACACTTTTTTCATTATTTTAAAGTATTGCGCAATAAGTTACGCGAATTACTACAAAGGAGAACGCACAAAATGTATTCTAAAGTATTACAACCTACGCAAGTTTTACACTAAGAAACAACATTATTATGCAATAATTTATTCTTTTAAAAAATTTAAGAACTAGAAAAGCTCCACTTTTATTTTAACACTTAAGAGAGTTATTTGGTTATGAAATTGAAAGATATTTTACGGTCCAGTCTAGTTTAGACAATAATTCCAACCCCAACACAAAGCAAATATTTCTGCCGTGTTTGTGAAAATAACATTTAAACTTAACAGACACAAAAATAACGTTATATACAATTTATAATAACTTATTATAGCTAATTTACAACGTAATCGGTAACTCTTTTATTCTTAATTCATAGTAAGAAAGAAGCCAACTTTTAGCATATCATAATTAACAAACAATATTATGTCATACAGAACGTCCCATGAGTTAAGAATCATTAATACAAATCTCAAACCCTTATTTAGTAAATTTTATAATTTAAGTCTGCAAATTTCTATATCAGAGTTGCAACAAATAATGATTTACGGATATGTCCATCTGCGGCAGAATCGGTTTCTCAGGTTCTCGTGGTCTGGTTCTTTACACATTTATGTCGAGGTGCTCGCTTGTAGCAGCTGTTGTTCCCCAAAGGAAGGACAACAAGAGGGGAACGATAAAATACGGGCACTACATCGACACTCGCGATAACACACACCAAAAGCGCAGTTACTTCTTCGAACTCCTGCACTGAAGTGATCAATTTAAGTTCATGTAAATTACCAATATCGTTTCAACACTTATTCGTCACTCTAGGATTGGTTTATTCAAGTTGGTTGAAATAGAAAACTCTAACACTTTGATAATGTGTGTTTTCAGTACATTCAACGAGAGCAATAAAAATCCCTAACGCTATCTTAACGTATTCATACATGTCAAAATCATTCTAATCCTCCATTATATCTAATAATTTATAAAACACACAGGATCGGATTCAGAAAACTGTGACAATTGCTTTACTTTTATACATCAAATAATAATAATTATATATGAGAAATGAAAACTGGTTATCCAATAATCTAAGAAAGGCATGTTAGGGGTTAATTTAATTAATACCTAACAATTTAGAATATTCGGACTTTCAAAAAATAAAAATCTATTTCTCTAATGAAGCAGAATTTATTTATATAAAACCGGAACTGGGCAACAAAGGCGAGAAACTTGTAAAACTGTAAAATTTAGGTAAATATTCTGATTTTTATATATAATTACACATATTACGTCTGACCGACATTTTTAAAAGTTTTCGACTAAATTGTTTAAAAAGCCATTTCTTAAATCTTGTAAGGTATTTTACTGCCCCGAGACTAAATTGGGATGCGATGCTTAGATTATGAGGACTTTGTTTGGTAGAATTCAGGAAAATAATTTAACTAAGCTCATCATATCTATTCATATTATTTTATATATCATTTTCTCAAATCACATGACCCTAAATGTATCGGTTTATTGAGATGTTTCCCGATATCTCGCTAGGTCAGTCCGCTCCTAATGCAAACATAAATAGCAAACATAAATAGAAATTACTTTACTCAGATAATTATCCCTTAAACCCGGTATTCCATACATTATGCAATATTTACATAATTTTCACCTTTATTGATTTCGGTCAAATAGACAAAGATATAAGCTTTCCAATAGAATATATACTGAATTAGACCGCATTTAAACTAAAAAGAACATATTTCAAACTGACGTATCTGTACACTATGCTTAGCAACTACTAAATCACCTACAATATTTTTGAAATTTCAGCCTGTTATAAACCTTCTCAATTAATTAAAAGCTGTATTTTAAAAATAAGAAACAACAATGTTACTTTAATCGCATTTATCTAAGGGGTTGTATGAGACATCGCGTGCTGCTGCCCTTAAAAGCTTGGCGCCGTGACGCTGCTATAAACTATAGAGTATAAAACTTTAAATATTTGGACTATTATGGGGTAAAATGAGTTATATGATTATTTTATTAATAGGGTATTGTATAAGTGCCTCATAAATATAATATACAGCCCTAAATAACGTGGTAATCATTATAACCTTTTGGAAAGACGATATCGTGGTTGCCTGCCCGCAGTTAATAATTTCAGAAGTGGTTACGAAAATTACTTTTTGAGTGCGAAATTTAACAGAGGTATGATTTGGAGCGTAAAAATGACCATGATGTAATTGATATAGGCAGGTTAAATAAAGGAGTGTAAGCAACCATTTAAACAGTTATATTTTTGGCATTGTTGTGCAGATGACTGTTTACAATTTAGTTTGACCATAACACAGCTAGCAGATCTATTGTTTTGTAGCAGCTACCCTCGCAACACGAAAGCAAACAGACTATTTGAAAGCGATCTCGGAAAATAAGCAAGTGAATTATTTAGGCATTATTTTTCCGACGGAAAATGAAAACGCTATTTCCAAATACTTGTCGTATACCCAAAAAGCATAAGGTTGTAACGAATACGATTTTCCGCTTCTTAAATATACGCTTTTGTTCCTCATACCTATTCAATAAATACTAAATTTTAATAGACACAATATATTACGAATTCATACATAGAGCCCCATCTACATTTGAATAGTCAAAGTAAACTTTAAGAACTCTTCTATTTGTATGTATCTTGATATAATATCCCCCTTCCTGCGCGTAGATAGGATAAGCAACGCAGCCTCGTGGTCAAGCTCCATTTTGATATCAGCATGTAATCCGAATACAAGTGTTAACGTGGGCCTGCAGGTTTTTGATAAAATATGCCGTCCCAGAAAGAAGTAAAGTGGTGTCAACGAATACCATGGTTTCATTTTTAGTGTAGCATCGACCTAAGTATAGTCAAGAATACATTTCTACGGTAGGTGAATAATTCTCAAACTTACCTTTAAAATCATTTTCCCCGTTTCTTTTCAGCGCAAGTATCAAGTAAAGTATTAAGTAAAGTATGAAGTAAAGTATTAAGTGAAACAAGTATTAAAGTAAGAATAAGCATTAAACGAGGTGCTCAGGTATGGATTTATATTGAAATAAATTGGAAACATATGGATATGCAGACACGTAATAAATTCTGTTGGATATTCGTTGTGCTGGAAATGCAGTTTTAAGTGTAGCTATGCTAGAGGGTGGAAATGTCCACACATGCTTGGTTGGTATAGAGGTCAAGCTCGGACGCATGTGTCAGCTGCGCGCACCTGCCATTGTAAGTACGTAGATGTTTAAAGAATTTGGTTGCCTAGCAGATATTTAGCCGTGAGTCATCCCCAATTTTATAGCTATATCCATTTCAAGGAACAATCATTTATGATGTCCAAATAATTTTTGAAAATTCTATATACGTTTGCTTAAAGTTAATACACGAAATTTTTGTGAAATTTTTATAGTCATTTAAATTGATAATTTTATTCAAAATTTAATTTTCGAATAGTGCATAAACGTTCTTATTATTTCCAAGGCATTTCTATGAGATAATTTTGTAGTTACAAAGTTATACTAAAATGTTCGTATAACTAAACATGTGATAGGTTGATATTTGTTTGCCTCATTATAATGTACAACATATTTTGACAGTACACCTGAAGTACAGCTTAATACAGACAATAAGTGTTTTTTGACTTTTGATTCTTTCAAATATATCAATTAAAAATGTAGTTCTGTAATCAACCAAATGTCAGAGCATTTAATTTTTTTGATTGTAAACCCGAAAAGGATCCTATTTCGGTATCACATAAAAATTGTAGTATACTAATGAAAACACTATAAATAAATTTGTAATTATGAAATTCATATAAATAACCAGAGACTAATACTATACTATAAAAAAAATTATTCATATCGAAAGTTTCTGTACGTATACTTTGTACAAACGATGTATATATATTTTTTTAAACCGATAGAAAGAATAATAAGTTGTCTTAAAGCTTTCTTTCATTGAAGTCATCAATAATTTTTTTATAGAAGCCAACAACCACACTTCTGAAATTTTTGTATTGAAGAAAGATATTATTGGTGTGAATTTAAAATTTGTTTTGAAGTATAATTTTGACTAGTGGATCTATTTATAATCTATTTTTGGTGATAAAGTGACTAGGCTCTAATGTAGCCCTAGTTTAAAAATGTTTAGATGTGGTTAAATTTTCAGATAGTACGAGATCGTCGTTGCTATTCCCGATTGCAGAGTCAAAAGTAAGTATTTTTTTTTATATGTTACTCGTCTTAAGTTTTTTTTCTTTTTCGAAGATTTCCGTATCTGATCTTCGGATAGATTCTTATTATAACATTCATTAAGATACGGTGGCGTCCAATAAAATTTCTTTTTTTATCGTATACCATCCTACGACTCTAGCTCATAGCTCTGCCCTAAGTTGAAGAAGCTTAGCTGGCTGGAAGATCTCATTAGAGGAACCTTTTTCTCTCAAAGCCATTTAACATCCTTTTTACCCTGGGTTTGAACGTTAAACAGGAACCCCTCGTAATCTATCGAGGCTCTGCCGCCGATAAGGTAGAGTAGACATACTATTTACCTTTTGAGGAATTTAGTATGCAACAAGGTATATAGAAACGTGCATCTGAATGTATCGACAAAATATGGCTAGTTATTAGAAGCTGGTAGCTCCATTCCAAACCAATTAGTAATTATTGCGAATAACCACAGTCGCCTGAAAACAACTTACAAAATGTCTTTATAGGCAGTTGTACAGGAAATAGAAAATCAATTATTCACTACAAGTATCCTGTGACCAGAACCTAAAACGCTTTCATATGGTGGTTAGAATAGTTTTTTCGGTGTCGTTCTGTGCAGTTATCATCCACCAGAGTAGTATAGAATCTCAACACAACGATAAGCTGCCCAACGTAAAGCAATTTTGCTCCAGTAGCCAACCTTACTCGGTGTTCTATTAATCGTTCAAGCTAACAGCAACCGATCGCCTAGCAACTACAGCAATGGAGTCGGTCATGATCTGTTGCATCATGAATCTCTGGGTGCTCTAAGTTACCAATACGTCGTCCCTCTGCAGAGTTTCCAGCACGAGTTACACCTAAGAATACCAGCTTCCCTATTCAAGTTTCAACACGTTATGGCGATCCTCCACATGTGTTGTTGAGTTACATTCGCTGTTCGGAAACATAGCCTTGAAAATATTTGGATACAGTTAACAGTTTTCTGTAATGATCTTGGTGCCCGCTAATTTTCATGTACATTATATAATAAAGTCAACACATTATAAATCATACTTCTGTTAATGAAAGAACAAACCCAACACGCAAATTTTAATTAAAACACATTAAAACCCTCATCGACGTTTAGGAACTGTGTGAACTTTTCTTTTTTCTTTATAATATTTGCTCACTACTAATATTTTAAGTGAACCTTTGGCACAGCCATTTTGGTGAATTACACATGGTTAATAAACACAGGTCAGTTCAGGTACATAAAGGAACAGCCCAGTCGGTTCGAGGTATTAACATCCATTTGAGCAAACAATTTAGAAAATGAGTGAATTAACAAACAATTCGTAGGATAAGTGCCGTAACTAATAATTCGCGGAAATGTGTTCGCGGATCGAATAAACAAGGTGCAAGTGCAAATTCCGCCCTCCGTCTACGCAAGAAAAGACTAATACGCTTACACAACGTCTAACGTCGAAGCTGAATTCGTTGAAAAGGTGACAACAAACATCATCAGGCTCCTGAACAATATAAATATAATAAAATCAAGGTCAAACCGATAAAACGGTTAAGTTTCAGCCAACAAAAATACTCAACTACTGAAGGAGTACGAAGAACTAGGTGAAATAAAATTCTCACAATTTTCGACGAATTCACAATATCTTCCCGGCACGTGGCTCCATACTTCTAAAATTTATCTGTATAGAATCACTACTGGCTCACGGGCAGGTAATCGTAGCAACCCAGTTGACGGCTATAGACACCAGAAGGTAGCCAGGCGCAATACATTCAACCGAATTTTCTCTTTACACAATGTCCGTATGAGACAAACTTGAAAACCTGACCAAAGTAATAACAGCAATTAAGACAATTTCTGCAGCACCAATGTACAATCAACAGATACGGTGCTTTCAGCAAAAGTCCTCGCAGAAAGACAAGACAGAGAAAAATACTGGTTCTATTCGACATTTGGCACTAATGCGCAAAAATGCACGTCTCCCTTCAGATTCAAGGTTCAAGAAAACGACAAAAACATGTTTAATTGGATCTTATTTGCACATACTACTTTTTCAGCGAAAAATGATAGCTGATGCAATTAAGTGCAATTCAAAAACGATATTTTACGAACCCATAACTAAGTACTTTGATTTTATTGTACGAGTCTTGTTTAATTGAAACCCATCTTTGGTCAGGTTAGCCTGACGTTTTGCAACGTTAGTGGTGTTTGTAAACTTCCCACTGGTCGGTTTCTCTCGTATATATTTGACAGTAATTTTAAGTATTGTGACTTTGAAATGACGTTTGTTGTTAACAATCCGACCAAATGTGATCAGCGTGCCGTCATTCAATTTCTGTGTGCTGAAGGTTTGCAACCATTGGAAATTCATACACGAATGCAAGCAAAACGCATGTTTTGCGTATCCAACTGTCAAGGAATGGTGTCGAAAATTTAAGAATGGACGCGAAGGAACGAATGATAAGCCGCGACCAGGTGCAATGTGTACTGCATCAATAGTGCTGCAAACATACCCTGTAAGACCTTGGCAGATTGTACCTAAGAAGGATGAATTTCAGCGCTTATGAATAGACGTGAGAGAGAGAGAGAGAGATTAAGACAAAGGGCAGAACAATATGTCTAGAAGAAGAACGCAAGAATTAGGAAAAAAGTAAAATTAAAAATTGGAGACCTAGTGGTAGTAAAACGCCTTAGAACAGGTAGACGGGAACAGATGACATGTGCCAAGTTGCATTTGCCCTACGAGGGACCACTTGAAATAAGTGCGATTGTAGGGGAATGCACATATGTGCTACGGGATGTGGAGACCCAGGCACAGCGTGGAAAATTCCACATTGGTCTGCTGTTTCCGTATAGACTGGAGAATAATGTTTAGGATAAGTCGGGATAGTTGATGTAAATATTAGGGATAGTTGAGTTAAATATTAGGGATAGTTGACTTATATATTAGGGATAGTTGAGTTAAATATTAGGGATAGTTAATTTAGATATTTAGGTATATTTGATTTAAATATTAATGATAATTTGATTTATAGATTACAAAGGATAGGTATAGAATAGTGTATAGGTGTTAATAATGGTTCTTATAGGTAGTAGTAACAAATGTGCATATAAATACCTAGTATTTGAATTTAAGTAAAAACGACTTCATGGTATTCCTTTGCATTCAAATAGGGGATTATACTGAGGGCTTACAGGGTACAATAGAGGTTAGATAGGTCTGATAATTATTTATTGCAAGAATATAAAAATCAATGAGAATTTAAGACGTTTTCTAAACGTTAGTATACGAATTTACAAGGTACATTAAACTTTTGGATTAATTTTTGCGTCGTTGTATCATAAATAATAATATTAATTACGAATATTAGGTAATTGCATAAAGCGTAAGGTAAATACGTAAATACGCTAATACCGCTATATCATCTGCAAATCTAAGCATATCAACTTTTTGTCCCTGCATAGTAATTCCAAATGTCTTCCTGCATTTGACAGTATTCATTTCCTCTTCTATGTACAAGATAAAAATCAATGGGGATAGGGCACATCCCTGTCTCATCCCTTTCCTTATGTTTACTTCTCTACGCTCCTGCTCTAATTCTATTACTGCTGTTTGCTCTTTGTATAAGCTATGTACTATTCGTCTATCCCTATAACTCATTCCAATCTTCTTGAGTATTTCAAACATTTTTTTCCAATTTACATTGTCGAATGCTTTTTCCAGATCTACAAACCCTATATACATGCTTTCCCCTTTTTCTATTGTTTTCTCCATTATCACTCTCAGAGCTAAAATAGCCTCCCGTGTTCCCCTGTTTCGCCTAAACCCAAATTGGTCTTCTCCTAGTATTTCTTCAGCTCGTTTTTCCATTCGCCTTTGCACAATTGTAGTTAAAATCTTTGACACGTGTGCTGTCAAACTTATTGTTCGAAAATTTTCACATCTATCCGCGTCTTTCTTTTTTGGTATAGTTACTATGATGCTACGTTTGAAATCTTTGGGTATCTCGCCTGTCTCTTGTCTCATACATATAGCTTACAAGTTGGAAGAGACGTTCTGTTACTGCTTGTCCAGCGGCTTTTAGAGTTTCTGCTTGCACCTTATCTGTATCCGGCGCCTTACCATTTTTCAGACTGTTTAATGCTAATTCAAACTCGTCTCGAAGTATAGGATATCCCAAGTCATCATTTTCAATGTCTGACTCCTGTTCTAATGCAGTTACTTCCTCTCCTGCATATAAATTCCCTATATATTCTTGCCATCTACTCACTTTCTCTACGTTTTCTATAATGACGTTTCCTTGTGCGTCCCTTATATTTTTGCTATACGGTTTTATATCCCTAAAATTCATTCTAATTAATTAGCATGCTTCGTCTGTCTTTCCTATTTCCATCTTAGTTTGTACCTCTTTGCACTTTTCATCAATCTATTGTTCTTTAGCTCTCCTGCATTTTCGAATAATTTCTCATTTTATGGCTTTGTATCTCTGTTTTCCTGTTTCGTCTGATCTATTTTTGTATTTTCGTCTCTCTTCTATTAAATTCACGATATCCTTTGTTATCCATGGTTTCTTATTTTCTTTTTGTGTATACCCCAGAATATCTCTGGCCGCCATGTCTAAGCTGGATTTAATGTTATTCCATTCTGTTTCTACTTCCTTAGTTTCAGATATTTTCCCGATATCATTCAGCAATTCATTTGACATTTTTTCGAATCTTACTTGAATATGTTTATCTTTAAGTTTCTCTAAGTTCAAGTGCCTTATTTCGTTCCTTTTTTTCAGATTTTTAAATTTAAGTGCGGCCTTCACAATTACGATATTGTGGTCAGTATCTATATCTGCTTCTGGGTAGCTTCTACAGTCTTTTACTTGATTCCTAAACCGTTGTCTAACAAGAATGTAATCTATTTGATATCTTCCTATATCCCCTGACACCTTCCACGTATATCGTCTTCTAGCATGATGTTGAAATAATGTGTTTGTGATGATTAAATTGTTCTTGTCGCAAAATTCTACCAGCCTATTTCCCCTGTCGTTTCTCGTGCCTAAACCAAATAAACCTACTACCGCTCCTTCCCTCCCCTCACCTACTACGGCATTAAAATCCCTCGTAATTATTAAATTTTCATGTCCTTTTACGTATCTTAATATGTCTTCGATATCTTTGTAGATAGCTTCTACCTCTTCGTCACTGTAGCTAGAGGTGGGCATGTATACTTGTATTATTACTGTGTTTACCGGTTTAGATTCTAATGTAACCATGAGTACTCTTTCGTTCTTCTGTAAGTAATTTTTATACACAGTATCCTATCTTTTTCCGCATAACTATCCCCACACCCAAATTTCCTTCCTCTGCTCCTGTATGAATTACCCTGAAGTCTCCACTCCAAAAATCCCCCGCCTCTGGCCACCGAACTTCGCTGATCCCTACTATGTCTAGTGATAACCTATTCATTTCGATTTTTAGGTTCTCTAGCTTACCTACTTGCTTCATACTTCTAACATTGCACGCTCCGACTCGCAGAATGTTCCCGACTCTTATTTTTAACTTTCCGATCGCATCCTCCGAAGTAGTCCCCTCCCGGAGATCCGAATGGGGGACTATTTTAACTCCGGAATCTTTTACCCCAGAGAATGCCATCATGTTTGTAACAACTTAAGTACGACGTGTACTTGGGAGAAACTAAGACAGGTGTCTTAGTCTGGTTCCTCACTAACGACCATACTACTTTGGTTGGACCTGTAGTTTGGCTCTTTAGCTCATTAGAACACGCAAGCCATTTCACCTGTTCTAGTAATTTAGAACTTCGGCAAGGTGCAGATCCATTCGAAATGGAGATAAACTCTCAAGATCGTTAAAAAAGAACGAATAACATGTATTGGAGGTAGAGTGTTAAAGGTTGTATAAATGGATCGATATTAGATGTAGAAGCCGTACTTTAATATGTATTAAAATGAGACAAAATTTAGGTGTACATTGACTTTGAAACTACTAAGGAGATAAGAATTAATATAATGAAGAAAGGAGAGACTGATATAGTGGTAGAAATACACATATAGGAAGAAGATGCACGATACTCGAAAGAGGGTAGATGTGTTAGAATAATATTTTACTTGTGAACTTGAGAATAGAGATAGAAAATACGGGTTAGACGGGAAGACAGAACATCTTTAGATATAAAAAGCGAGGTGACTGTATATACATGCATGCGAGAGGCGTGTATTAAACGTTTGTGTTACATCAGCGATGAAGGAATTTAACGAATTCGACGGCCGTTAAAAATTTTAATGTGATTTTCGAGTTAAAATGTTTATTTTGTATGCAAAATTCTTAGACTTTCGAGACTGTTTGCAAACGGCTGCCAGTTTTCCACGGAATTGTGGATAGTAAACGATACGATTTTTAGAATCGACGACGGTTAAGTGTTGTTTGGTGAAGAGTGTTTTGAGAATCGAAAACCGTTGTAGAAATTTACCAGAAAGGCTTGTTGTTGTAGTAGTGTGTTTTTGGAAGTGAGCTTAGTCGGGGGCGGGAAATGGGGAGGGGGGAAATTTTGGTCTAGATAAGCCACCGTGAGGGGGTGAGTAGCTCTCTGCAAAATTTCATCTAAAGCTTCGAACATCTTTAGTACTTGAGTCAAGCGATTTGTGAGTTTTGATAGTCGATAAAAGTTATTTCAGCGTAAACAAGTTGGTGTACTGTGGAAATTAATGTTTTAAATGTGATAAATATATTTTGAAAATCGAATCATGCGGAATAGTAAGTAGATACTTTCTAATTTTGGTGGCTGGTGCTTGTTGAGCACTCAATTGGAATTGTGGATGTAATTGGAACGTTTGCTGATGTGTGGAGGATATGAACTTATATTAGATTGGAGGAATAAATTTTTGATAGATGATTGTTGTGCCAAGTGGTGTGAGTCAACTTTGGGTAATT
Organism: Platerodrilus igneus; assembly: GCA_036346225.1. NCBI lineage: Eukaryota > Metazoa > Arthropoda > Insecta > Coleoptera > Lycidae > Platerodrilus > Platerodrilus igneus. The sequence goes on from JARFIW010001018.1 coordinate 2,723,483, forward strand.
CCGGTACGTGCAGTCGTGGGGAGGAGCTACGTCTGCGATGGTTTAATGGCAGATACCTGTTTGGGCTGCATTCGAGGAACTGATGTTTTTGCAAAACATTTATTTTTGTGATGTGATTGTTTGGTGTTATGACATTCTGTGCTTTGGGGGTGTATTTTGGTGAATTCTCTGGACAAAGAAATTGAGTATTTAATATTTTTAATGAATTATGTAGAATATGTTGAGGTCGAAATTTTGTATTATTCAATAACGTGTATTAATTGCTTATGTAAAAGGAAAATGGGTTTTAGGTGATTTTCAGTGCAAAATAAAATTTAGCACAAGTGCAAAAAAGTTTACTATGAGCTCTTATTTGACCAGAGATTTAAAGTAAGGTGTGGGGTTAAGCCCAGTTACTTTCAATATTTTATTTATTCAGGAGTAAAATTTTATATAGAAATATTTGATAAAAATGAATTAGTCGACGTGGATATATGTAATCAATAAATGTATGCTGTAATAATTGAAAAAGTTTTGCTGTGAGACTTTCTGTGTAAATAAATTGTGATGGATTTTTTTTGTAGTCGAGTTTCTTTTATAGAAAAGTAGGGCAGGATTTTATACGTAGCCGTAGAACAACCGTGGCGAACTTTACTGATGAAGTTAAGCTTCTTTTATTATAGGAAAAAGCTGGGAGTATTTTGACGTCCAAAAGCAAGAGCTTCGTCAGAGGATAAAAAAAATAGGTATTGAAGGGAAGTAAGTTAAATATATATATATATATATATATATATATATATATAGATATGATAACGCTGCACGCTGATGTAATAAACGTCCAGTTTCCTGTTGTCCGCCACCGTGTGTCTTTTAATATCCTATTTTAATTATGCCACGACTAGCTCAGTCTAATTCACACAGAGTGCACAACATTACGATAACAAATAATTTACCCCCTTTTTCTAATACTTTTCCTATTTTTAATGAGAAAAACGAAATCGACTAATGGTTTTATAATGAGAAAGAAAATATTATCCACACTTCACAGCTTAATATGTTGTACTATATAACAAAATCAACCCCTGAATCAAATAATCATATTATTTAAATTGTTTATCCCCAAAAATTATAGCTTCATTTTATTGAGTTAAAGACTGCAAAAATGACACTATATCTTACTGGAAAATTTCTGAACGTTCAAAACTTTTTCCCTTCTAGTACTATTTACATGTATTGCGCGACCATTATGATTCAATCTACCCCTAAATAACTCTCTTATCATAGCATTATTCCTAAATTAAAATATAATTTTTTAGCAATTTCAGTTTTGGCGCCCAACTTGAGGTCAAAATCCCATTGGTTTACAAATTTTCATATTTTTGTTTTATTTTAACATATCTAATTCGCCCTTTTTAATCCCCTATTTACACGTAACTAAACTTATACCTATGTCCTATTGTACTACCGTATTTCTACCTATGCCTAAGTTTATTTAACATTTTTTACACCCATTTGTATCCCTCATATAGATAGATTAAACTCATTTGTAATTTGCCCCTGATTCTTTTTGTATTTATGTCCTTAAGCTTGTATGTATCCCTGCTCTATAAATATACTCTCACTATTTCACCCTCAAATTGGTATATATTTAAGCAGTCACCCTCGACTTCATTCCCCTTTTCGTATTATTTAATATATTCTCTCTTGCACTCTATTTCCTTATTTTCCGCATTAATTCTCAACCCCAGCTTATCTATTAGATCCATCCCAAATATAATATCCATCTTCAGTACAGATACAACCATGAATTCACTTTCTATTAAATTAAACCACATTTCTGCTCCCCCTTTTAGTATTTATTTTACTAAATTTATTTTGTATTGCTGGTCTGTGGAGCCCTGTACTAATATTTTAATGTTTTTCAAAAATATTTTGGGATTGAGCTTACCGTCCCCGTAAAATTTTAAATATTGATCTATCGAAATATTAGGTTAAATTAACCTTATGGGTTTCCTAACATTAAAATTTACTAAATCAGTTTTTAAATTTCCAAGTTTCCTGTTTATCGTCCTGAATTCTATCTCACAATTTCCCTCAACGTTTTGTATTTTCGTATCTAGATTCATGAGTTTCCCATTTGTTTCCGTTTCGCAAGATTTTTGTTTTGATTTTACCATTATAACTTCGTCCCTGACACAGTCGATTTCCTCCGTAATTCTCACAATTTTATCTGGCATCTGTGCTTTCATCTCCGCAATTGTTTGGTTGGTCTCCCTTAAACCATCGCTTAAAATTTTTATTTCCATACCTAGTTTTTCCCCATTTTCCTCAATTTTTGTCATGTTCTTCATGGACCATTCATTTTTGTCTATTTTGTTGCTTAGTGCTAATAAAATCGACGTTATTTTTGCTTCCTGTGAGGTCTGCTGTTCCTTGCTATGACTCCTTTCAAATGTCCTTTCTGTAACTTCGGTTCGTGTATCCTGGATGATTATACTTTCCTGGGATCCTATCTCAACCCTCTCAACGCCTCTCTAGCTTCCTGTATTCTTTTGTCCATTTTAGAAAAATTATATTTATAATAAACCTTAAATACTAAATTGAATTTATAAATTTATCTGCTGTCTGCCTTTAATTCTTAATTTTAATTAATATACAAATTTTGAGTTTTTCTAGCCCTATAATTTTCACGTAAAATCTTTTCAAATTACCACTTTTTAATTCGAGCCCCAGGCTTGATGTGACAATTTATTTTATGGAATTTCATGCCACTACAATTGGGTCGTCATATTATTTGATATTAATGTTCTAACACCACGATCGGGTCGTCAAATTTATTTTTGGTCTTGTCGCCCCACGTTGCGGCGCCAGATTTACTTGATATAATAATGCTGCACGCCGATGTAATAAACGTCCAGCTTCCTGCTGTCCGCCACCGCTCTTTTAATATCCTAATTTTAATTATGCCACGACTAGCTCAGTCTAATTTACACAGAGTGTACAACGTTACGATAACAAGTAATTTACCTCTTTTTCTAATACTTTTCCTATTTTTAATGAGAAAACGACATCGACTAATGGTTTGATAATGAGAAAGAAAATATTATCCACACTTCACAGCTTAATATGTTGTACTATATAACAAAATCAACCCCTGAATCAAATAATCATATTATTTAAATTGTTTATCCCCAAAATTATAGCTTCATTTTATTGAGTTAAAGACTGCAAAATGACACTATATCTTACTGGAAAATTTCTGAACGTTCAAAACTTTTTCCTTCTAGTACTATTTACATGTATTGCGCGACCATTATGATTCAATCTACCCCTAAATAACTCTCTTATCATAGCATTATTCCTAAATTAAAATATAATTTTTTAGCAATTTCAGTTTTGGCGCCCAACTTGAGGTCAAAATCCCATTGGTTTACAAATTTTCATATTTTTGTTTTATTTTAACATATCTAATTCGCCCTTTTTAATCCCCTATTTACACGTAACTAAACTTATACCTATGTCCTATTGTACTACCGTATTTCTACCTATGCCTAAGTTTATTTAACATTTTTTACACCCATTTGTATCCCTCATATAGATAGATTAAACTCATTTGTAATTTGCCCCTGATTCTTTTTGTATTTATGTCCTTAAGCTTGTATGTATCCCTGCTCTATAAATATACTCTCACTATTTCACCCTCAAATTGGTATATATTTAAGCAGTCACCCTCGACTTCATTCCCCTTTTCGTATTATTTAATATATTCTCTCTTGCACTCTATTTCCTTATTTTCCGCATTAATTCTCAACCCCAGCTTATCTATTAGATCCATCCCAAATATAATATCCATCTTCAGTACAGATACAACCATGAATTCACTTTCTATTAAATTAAACCACATTTCTGCTCCCCCTTTTAGTATTTATTTTACTAAATTTATTTTGTATTGCTGGTCTGTGGAGCCCTGTACTAATATTTTAATGTTTTTCAAAAATATTTTGGGATTGAGCTTACCGTCCCCGTAAAATTTTAAATATTGATCTATCGAAATATTAGGTTAAATTAACCTTATGGGTTTCCTAACATTAAAATTTACTAAATCAGTTTTTAAATTTCCAAGTTTCCTGTTTATCGTCCTGAATTCTATCTCACAATTTCCCTCAACGTTTTGTATTTTCGTATCTAGATTCATGAGTTTCCCATTTGTTTCCGTTTCGCAAGATTTTTGTTTTGATTTTACCATTATAACTTCGTCCCTGACACAGTCGATTTCCTCCGTAATTCTCACAATTTTATCTGGCATCTGTGCTTTCATCTCCGCAATTGTTTGGTTGGTCTCCCTTAAACCATCGCTTAAAATTTTTATTTCCATACCTAGTTTTTCCCCATTTTCCTCAATTTTTGTCATGTTCTTCATGGACCATTCATTTTTGTCTATTTTGTTGCTTAGTGCTAATAAAATCGACGTTATTTTTGCTTCCTGTGAGGTCTGCTGTTCCTTGCTATGACTCCTTTCAAATGTCCTTTCTGTAACTTCGGTTCGTGTATCCTGGATGATTATACTTTCCTGGGATCCTATCTCAACCCTCTCAACGCCTCTCTAGCTTCCTGTATTCTTTTGTCCATTTTAGAAAAATTATATTTATAATAAACCTTAAATACTAAATTGAATTTATAAATTTATCTGCTGTCTGCCTTTAATTCTTAATTTTAATTAATATACAAATTTTGAGTTTTTCTAGCCCCTATAATTTTCACGTAAAATCTTTTTCAAATTACCACTTTTTAATTCGAGCCCCAGGCTTGATGTGACAATTTATTTTTATGGAATTTCATGCCACTACAATTGGGTCGTCATATTATTTGATATTAATGTTCTAACACCACGATCGGGTCGTCAAATTTATTTTTGGTCTTGTCGCCCCACGTTGCGGCGCCAGATTTACTTGATATAATAATGCTGCACGCCGATGTAATAAACGTCCAGCTTCCTGCTGTCCGCCACCGCTCTTTTAATATCCTAATTTTAATTATGCCACGACTAGCTCAGTCTAATTTACACAGAGTGTACAACGTTACGATAACAAGTAATTTACCTCTTTTTCTAATACTTTTCCTATTTTTAATGAGAAAAACGACATCGACTAATGGTTTGATAATGAGAAAAAAAATATTATCTACACTTCGCGGCTTAATATGTTGTACTATATAACAAAATCAACCCCTGAATAAATAAATCATAATATTTAAATTGTTTATCCCCAAAAATTATAGCTCCCTTTCCTTAAGTCAAAGCCAGCAAAAATGACACTGTATCTTACTGGAAAATTTCTAAACGTTCAAAACCTTTTCTCTCTTTACGCAAATTTTCATGTATAAAAAGATTTTTGTTGACTCTTTACAAAATATTCAGGTAAGATAAAATATAGTCAATGTTCAAAATAAGAAGAAAATAATGCCTTATGCTAGATAGCTCTGACCTGTAGTTTTCCTGGTGCGTCTTTCTTTATTCTCCCCGGATCTGCTACTTTTAATTGAGTTGCTTCATTCACTTCTTAAAACAATGCTCTGTTCTGTGCTCCTTCACGTGGATTTAAACCAATAATTTGATTCGGATTTCTTCCCAATTTATTTAGTTTCCGATTTACCCAGTATTAATTAGATTTATTTATATTTATCCCTCTGTTTCTAAAAGTTGCTTAGATTTGCATATATTTACTTGGATTTACTTAGAGCCCTACATTACATATATTTAAAATTAATTAATTAATAGACTTCTACTCACGTTTTCCAGCAAACGACAAACTTGCATTATATATTTTTCACTAATTTTAACTTTGAAATTTTTAACATCACGTTTACAAATATTTTATTATTCAATTTCACTCGTTGCGTAATTTTTTGATTGTAAGCGACGTGAACTGTTCTAAGTTTGAATGAATTCTGTCTGCTTATCAAATTCACCTGTAATATAAGCACCAACCCATCTAAAATTCATTGGTTATCGGTATTGTTTGTTCAAAGTATACGACCAGCCATAGGATGTTTTGGATATTCTTGAGCTTCTACAGGTATATTTCTGATAGTAACTCGCTGAAACGATTTCTTAGTCAGAATTTTTTATTATGTATTCATCTTTGACTGTTTGTTTTGATGTTATTACACGAAATTTTAATTCGCCTTGGCACGTAATTTTGTAATTTTGTTTGTCTACATAATACTTTGTGTATTGTATAAAATTCATGCAGAAAATCACATAGGAAAAATGACGTAAATTAAGATATTTCTGTTTACTTTCTGCGTTTGCATAACTTATTGCTTTCGAAAGGTGCGTTTATTATCAGAACACTTACTATTTTCTTTCATTATCGCATGTTTAATTTTAATAGACATTGCGTCATGATTTTCTAACTTTTACCGTATTTTCTGCTTAGCTATTTACAATTTATGAATGCTTTTTGGTTTAAAACAAGTTCGATTGTGTGTATAGTTACGTCTCTAGCAAAATGTGTTTCTATTGTTTGTAGCATTTACAATGCTCCTTTATTTAATTCTTTAATATCTTATTATATCGGCCTACAATTCCGTATCGCCCAGTATAAATTTAATTTTGAATATTGATTAACAGTTATATAGTTGTTAAACACGTGAAGGTTTGATAAGAGCGGACGCGCTATCTTTCAAACTAGTTCACATAAGGTAAATTGATATTCATTTTTGGGATTTGATGGTGCCGTGAGCACTCGTGGCTAATAAATCACATTTATCTCATCAAGTACCTGCGAGTACTTATTTATCGTGTTCCCCTAATACAGGGGTAAGTATTTAGTAATAATATCTTATTATACCTTTATCTTGCTCTATTGTAATTCCCTTTGTATTGGTTATCTTAGGAAACTTTTGGCAGTTTGAAATTTTTGAAGTTTGGAACTTGGAAGTTTGGAAGCCCAGATAAATCTGGACAGGAGATTTGATACAGCACAACAAATATTGCGGAAGTAACATTCCCGTATCGTCATCTGGTAAAACAAGTTCTGAATCTATTTTCAAACGCTTACCGTCGATCTTGAAAACCCTGGTCATCTGTATTGAAACATAACACGCCCGGATTCAAGCTTTATTACAAAAACATGCAGAATTAGTGGGGGTAGAAGCAAGTACATTACATGTGATTTTCTAATGCTCCACCCGAAGGTACTACATTTGCCAGGAAGCGAGTTTTTTTTTACCTGGAAAATTTTGAATTTTGCCGAATCCTTGCTGTTCCAAGCAAGGTAGGGATCTTTAACGTGCGTGACAACACTCACACACGGGACCTCCATTTTACCTCTCATCCGAACGAGGGTGTATTTTTGCGAAAAATGCTCGCTTAACATTTTCAAGCGGACCGTGTCGGGATTCGAACCCGGGACCTAGGGTGTAGTAGTCACACACATACTACTACGCCAGGGAGTCAGCGGGGGTGGGGGCAGGGGTGGTGGAGGAATGACCACCATGAAAATTAAAAATTCTTCAACTTTCATTTTTTCGTTCGTATGTGCTTCGTTTGTGCCGTGCAGTGCCATCAATTCAGAGTTTGTGCTCAAGGACTTTGCAAATTATTCGCGATTTGAAATGGCCAATTCAACTTCACACGAAGCTGGAATGATATCACCATGAAAATTAAAAATTCTTTAACTTTCTTTTTTCCGTTCGTTTGTGCTTCGTTTGTGCCTTGCAGTACCAAAGATTCAGGATTTGTGCTCAAAAATTGTGCTAGTTATATATAAACATAATTTAGAGTGGCCATGTCGTAGAATTAAAGATTTTTATTACTATCTTTATCTATACTTCCGTTGCCAGTGCTAACTATTCTTAAACCAATAAGCCTACTTTATGACCTATGCAAAATTTATAACGTGTTGGAAGTGGATAATTCAGAACCGTTCAACGCCAAGGTATATCCTATTCCAGCAGCATATCGGGAGCAGGTGAAGGCAGAATTAAATAAAATGTTGGAAGATGGCATAATAGAGGTCTCAAACACTCATTTCATAAATCCGTTGGTGGTGGTTAAGAAAAAGGATGATAGTATTCGTTTATGTTTAGATGCACGAAAAATTAATCAACGGACCAAACCGCAATTCCATTGTCCACCATCCATGGACACACTTTTGACGAGGTTAAATGGCAAGTTTGTTTTTAGTAAATTAGATTTAAGGAATTCATTCTGGCTGATTCCATTACACAAGGATTCTAGAAGGTACACAGGATTTTCCGTAGAGGGAAAAATCTATAATTTTAAGGTAGTATCGTTTGGTTTGTCCGCAGAAAAGGAAATAATAATAAATGAGAAACAGACAAGTGTAGGGACTGAAGAAGAAGCAATATTTAAGAGTCAGGATAATAGGGATGATAAGTTTATTGTATGTGAGATAACAGGGATGATAAGTATAGATATAGAAGGAGGTGAAATAGGGATGAAGAGTATTAGGATGGTGAGAAGAAAGACTTGGAGGATCAAGAAAAGAGTCAGATTTAAATAAGAAATGAAGATTAAATGAACAAAATATAGGAATAGAAATAGGTGAATATAGAAGAGTAGAAGTAAGTGTTTATAGAAAATAAAGCTAGGTATAGGATAAATATGGGAGATAGTTAGAAATAGGTATATAGGATGAGAAGGAAAATTAAATGTAGGAAGAAAATAAGATAAGTTAAGTGTAGATATTTCTTATAAGATTAGTGGAGAGTTAGGAATAGAATAAGAATAGGATAGGTATATAGGATTAGGTAGGTGTAAGTGAGTATAGTGAAGATTGGTAAAAGTTAGGAATAGGATAGGTATATAGGAGGTATATAGGATTAGGTAGGTGTAAGTAGGATGAAGTTAGGGATAATTTCAGTTTATAAAATTAGGTGAGAGTTAGGAATAGAATAGGGATATAGGATAGGTGTAAATATTTTTAGGATTGGATATAAGTTAGGTAAGTTAGAAAGATAAGTGTATAGTTAGATAGACAATTTTTTTTCTAATTTTTTTTACAGTCTAGATGTTTTATATTTGAATTCAAATAAGTGGGATTATTTGTATTCAAATAGGGGGAAAATACTCTAATTTAGACCAGGGTAGAAAATTAATTAACAACATCAAATAATTTTAATCACCGTGTATAAGGACGCTTTGGGTAATAATACGCTTCATTTAAAGGCATATTGGATAAATTTGTCATTTACTTTTAAACATAGGGTTTATATTGTTTAGATAATGTTAAACACCGTGTATATTAAAGCAGTGGAAAATAGTACGCTTAATTAAAGGCCTACTGTGTAGATTTAAATCATTCAATTAGAATGTAGGGTTTGTATATAATCATAATCAACGTGTAGAAGGAAGTAATGTAGAAGTTCATTAGATAATACGCATTATTAAAACCATGGAGCATAAAAATTTATTCGTTTCGTTAAAAATAAGGGATTTAAATTATTCACTGGGCGCTTTCTATAAAAAGAAGCCGAGTTAAAATGTTCAACTTGTATTTAATTTAATCTCTCTAAAGCTATCGAGAAATTATAACGACGTGAGGAAGTCACGTAAAAGCCTTCAGCGTATTAGAACTAAGAACACCTGCAAAAATAAAGATGTATATGATAGTCGAAAAACTTTAAGCTATACGAGTGCAAGTAAGAAAGCAAGTTTGTGGTATAAAGACAAGCGAGAGGGAATGCATTGGTAGTTAAATGAGGGTAAATATGTAAAACAAGAGCACAGGTTGTAGATAGAACGAACAGACTAGATTGGCGAGTAAGGTTGAAATAAGATGCAAACATGAGAGGTAGAAGCCTAACAATTTCTATATAAAATTAATTAGTTGTTCGCGGACGTGTTGCGAGGCGTGTGGAAATTTCTTAGATTTCAACTCGGACGAGTGCAAATTTCAGTAGAATCATTGTGCCGAGCCATCGGAAGGGAAAATAGAATGCGAATTTCTGAAAATCGTCCGTCGCGGGACAAATTCGACTTGCAAGCGAGCCATTATATAAACCCGTGCTGATAGGAGTTTAGCTCTCTTTTATTTTTGATTATATTTGATACTTCAAGCGATCTCTCTTTATTTTTGATTTTATTCGAATAAAATACATGGTAATTACGTGCTACGATACAAGTTATTATGCATTAGTGCACTTAGAGAAGATAGATAGAGGTAATAAAGTCTAGTTATATTTGCGGGTATTACTGTACCAATTATCCAAATTAGTAACAATAAATAAATAAATAGAAGTATGCAGTTTTGGTATAGCGTGAAAGAATTATGAATTTCATTGCTATTTTTCGGGAGTGTTAGTAATCAAGTGTTATTCGTAAACGTGATTGGGTCCACAAAACAAGATTCAGATATACATAGATGAGTTCCTGAGAAGCCCTGAAACCTTTTAGACGAATGGTGGTGTAGAAAATTTTTTAAAGGCGGCCAGAAATTCGAGGACGTAAACATAACCCAGCTGGAATGGTGGGATTAGCAAGGACGATGTACATTGGAGCCACGAGTGCATTAACCTTCAGGTAACTTATGCATTGTTGTTCGATCTTAGATGTTTTGGTGTGTGTTGAATATCTTTATAATTTGTTTGATACAGATAGACAGTAGTAAATTTGTATAAACATCAACTTTTTAATTTTAAGGTAAAATTTTCTTGTATAAGTAGAAAGGAGTTTTATCAGGTTTATGTTTTTGATTATGATGAAAATTTGGGTCTGTCTTTGAGCTCAATTAGACTAACCTGTTAAATTAACGTAAAGGGGTGGGAGATGCTCCCTTTTATTCAGACTCAGGTCTGCAAATATTGTTAACTTAATTAGTATGCATCCTACAAGGACTCCAATTCTGGATGCAAATTAAAATGATGACAAATTTGAACGTAATTTGAATGTATTTATTTATCGCTACTACTTTAGATAATTGGTACAGTAATACCCGAAAATATAACTAGACTTTATTACCTTATCTATCTTCTGTAAGTGCACTAAAGCATAATAACTTGTATCGTAGCACGTATTCTGCTTGAAGTATGGTATAACAGCAAAAAATAGAAAGCAAACTGTTTTAAAGTATTAAATAAAATCAAAAATCTAAGAGCCAAACTGTTTAAAGTATTGAATAAAAATCGAAAATCTAAGAGAGCGAAACTCCTATAAACACGGGTTTTTATAATAGCGCGCTTGCACGTCGGATTTGTCCCTCAACGGACAATTTTTAGAACTTTGCATTCTATGTTCCCTTTTCGACAGTCCGGCACAGCGATTCTACTAAATTTTTGCACTCATGCCAGTTAAATCTAAGAAATTTTCACACGGCTCGCAACGCGTCTGCGAACAACTAATTAAATTTTGTATAGAAATTGTTGTTTCTACCTCTCATATCTGCATCTTATTTTCACCAATCGTAAACCTCGTGACGTTGCTCAAATCCCGCCTTTTATTGTTCGTGTCTCGGCTTTGCGCGTTTTATCCGTCTCTTTCTACCCTGGTTTGAGTTGTACAAATCGATATTCTTTACTATCCGTTATTTGAAATCCACGTGGACTCGCGACGTGACTTACTTGAGTTAAATAACCCCTTATTTAGCCTTTCCCGTTAATATAAGCTACGGTTTATCCGACCGTTTGCAATATACGCAGAATGTTCATGTTTATCTATTCAAATTTATTAGAATTTGACATTTAAAAGTTTGCAGGTGTGCGCTTCTAATGAATGTTTTAAATATAATTTTCCGAGCTTTGTTTTCATGGTATTTTAACCAAACTTGGATTTTCACAGGCTTTTGTGCTTATTATATATTACTAATGGTTCAATTAACTCCAATTAAAATAATAATGAATGGCATTGACTTCTACCATTTAATTTTTAGCGAATACTAATTAAATATTAATTATTATTTGTACACTTTGTTTAATACTCGTTACTTAAAAATTGAATTAATTAATATAAATTTCGCACGTAATTTCTATTTGTTTCTTTATACAAGGTCATTAAAATTGTTTGATGTCGTTAATTAATTTTCTACCCTGGTCTAAATTTGAGTATTTTCCCCCTATTTGAATACAAATAATCCCACTTATTTGAATTCAAATACGAAACCTCTAGACTACAAAAAAAATTACAAAAAGAATTGTCTATCTCACTCTACACTTATCTTTTTAACTTACCTAACTTATATCCAATCCTAAAAATATTTACACCTATCCTATATCCCTATCCTATTCCTAACTCTCACCTAATTTTTTTAGACTGAAATTATCCCTAACTTCATCTTACTTATCCATCTAATCCTATATACATCCTATATACCTATCCTATTCCTACCCTTTAACTAATCTTCACTATACTCATTTCCCCCTACCTAATCCTATATACTTATCCTATTCTTATTCTATTTCTAACTCTCCACTAATCTTATAAGAAATATCTACACTTAACCTATCTTATTTTCTTTCTACATTTAACTTCCTTCTCATCCTATATACCTATTTCTAACTATCTCCCATATTTATGCTATACCTAGCTTTATTTTCTATAAACACTTACTTCTACTCTTCTATATACACCTATTTCTATCCCTATATTTTGTTCATTTAATCTTCATTTCTTATTTAAATCTGACTCTTTTCTTGATCCTCCAAGTCTTTCTTCTCACCATCCTAATACTCTTCATCCCTGTTTCTTCTCCTTCTATATCTATACTTATCATCCCTATTATCTCACATACAATAAACCTATCATCCCTATTATCCTGACTTTTAAATATTGCTTCTTCTTCAGTCCCTACACTTGTCTGTTTCTCATTTATTATTATTTCCTTTTCTGCCGACAAACCAAACGATACTACCTTAAAATTATAGATTTTTCCCTCTACGGAAAATCCTGTGTACCTTCTAGAATCCTTGTGTAATGGAATCAGCCAGAATTAATTCCTTAAATCTAATTTACTAAAAACAAACTTGCCACTTAACCTCGTCAAAAGTGTGTCCATGGATGGTGGACAATGGAATTGCGGTTTGGTCCGTTGATTAATTTTTCGTGCATCTTCATTTAATTCTGCCTTCACCTGCTCCCGATATGCTGCTGTTGCTTCTACCTCCACTAATTCTGCATGTTTTTGTAATAAAGCTTGAACCTCTACTATCCTATCCTCTGGACATCTTATTGTGTTGATCTGTTTAACTCCATCATCCTCTACCTCTACTACATTAATACTCAACCCCGTGTCATCCTCTGTGACTTCATAACTGCCCTTCCATGGCACTACCCTATCCTTAATCCTTACTACCTTCCTTTCCATATCTATCAAAACCCCTAACTGCATCATACAGTCAACACCTAAAATGCTCTAAAACTTCAGTCCAGGTACAATTAGAAACTCCTGTTCACAGCTTAAACCTCCTATATTTATCCTAAGCACCACAACACTATTCACTACAGCAAACTTCTTTTTATTTGAAGCTACTAAATGGATACGCTTTATAGGCATAATTCTATCACAAACCTTATCCCTAATTTTGCTGACGAATTCCTCCGATATTAAACTCGCCTCTGCCCCTGTATCAAGTAATACTTCTACATTATTCTCAAAAATTCCTATATTAATAATTGGCAAACATAATTTTTCTACAGTTTCTGGCTCTACTTCCTCCTTAATTTTGAAAAATTCACGTGGATGTTCATATACATTTACACAGAAATCTAGTGGTCTGTCGCGTTCTAAAAATCCTGTCTCGTCCTGTTTTCCGTGCTTGGTCCTGGTTGTCATTCTACAACCTGTGCGTACGTCCTCCTCGTATTCATATCCGTGTCCCTGTCTCTATTCGGCGTGCTCGTCACTGTCCTATTTACTTCCGGTAAACTGTTCTGTCTCGTGTAACTAGGTCTTGGCGTCGGTCCCCTAGTCGCACTATTGCTTCTGTATTCCTGTCCTCGTCGTTCCCAATTCGGTCGAAAATTTCTATTGTAGTCAGGCCGTCTCGCAAAATTCTGTGTCCTATTGTCAAACCTAACCGTGTTAATGTTTCGTTCTCGTATTTCTCTTGTCCGTCCTACACATACATCGTCATATCTCTGTAAGTATTCTAAAAATGTCTCCCGTTCTGTGATGTTTTGTAAGGCCACGTGTTGTCTGATTTCCAGTTCAAAATGTCGTGATAGGTACTTGAGTATTTGTCTGTCCGTCAATGGTGGATTAAGTTCTTTGGCCACACTGTATTTGCGGATGGCATATTGTTCCCTAGAACCTGCAAACTCTCCCTTCAATTTTCCTGTAATCAAGTCGTCCCTAATCTGATCCTGTTTGTGATCACTCCAGTAATGTTGTAAAAATTTTGTTTTCAAAGTCCTGATATGTCTCTATGTCCTGTCCTACTAAATTGTACCATGCTTCCGCATTGTCTTTCAATAAAGCCTTTATCGTATTCAGTTTAGTCTGTTGGTCGAATAAGTTTCCCACTAGATTTCTTACACTATTAATAAAAATTTGTGGATTTACCCTGTTATTGCCATAAAATTTTATATGTTGGTCCAATGATACGCCACCTGTATAAAATCTGGGACCATCCCCCGTTAAACTTGACATGTTGTATTTGATACTACTAACTTCGCGTTCTACCCTGCCTAACTGATCCCCACACGAGTCCGTTACTTCAGTCATTTTTATATTTATTTCTTCTTCACAAAAAATGCGTACTTCGGACCTTAAATGTCCCATTTCCTGCCGAAGACCTGTAATATCACGCTCATTTTTATCAACTCTATTTTCAACCTCCCCCATCTTTACGGTAAGACTATTTTTAAACTCTGTAAATTCCTTAGTAGATTGCTCAATTTTCCCGCTTATCTGCTCTAATTTTCGGTTGGACTCCTCCCTCGCTCTATTCGATTCTTCGTTCATCCTCTCTAGCATTCTCATTATCATCTCGTTTCCTTGATCCCCTGATTCCGTCCTCGACTGATCTCTACTGCCTCCAGCTTCTTCCATTTTCGAATTTTTTTCACACATTGCACTATCGTCACTTCCAATTTCCACTCCTTGACTCCTTAACCACTCCTTTCTCTACATACGTTCTAATCACTCTCACACACTCTAAAATACTCTTAAATTAATACACAAACAGAAACTCTCTCTCTCAGATCGACAGTTTCCTGGAATAAAATCACAAAAATTTTATTTGGAACTCGAGCCTCACTTTTGGGTCGCCATATCTGCTGTGTAACCTACAAAAAGCCTCACCAGAGTAAAAAAAAAATATTCGAGCCTCTCGAATTGGGCACCAAGATTTGCTGCGATTCTCGCCCTGTTGAATGTCTTCTGATAGTCGCCTTTTTACTCTTTCCGCCTCGGCTGCTCACCTAGTTAAAACTTTCATCCTCATTCATAAAAAAAAACAAACACATTCCTACCACAAACATCAACGTTAACTCTATTTACATCAATATTCATAATACATTAAAATTTCAAAATTAAATTTCAGCATAAATTTCAGTATCGTAAAATTTCAAGTTTAAATTTGTCATCATTTTAGTTTGCAACTATAATTAAAGTCCTTGTAGGATGCATACTAATTAAGTTACAATATGTGCAGACCTAAGTCTGAATAAAAGGGAGCATCTCCCACCCCTTTACGTTAATTAAACAGGTTAGTCTAATTGAGCTCAAAGACAGACCCAAATTTTCATCATAATCCAAAACATAAACCTGATAAATACTCCTTTCTACTTATACAAGAAAATTTTATCTTAAAACTAAAAACTTGTTGTTTATACAAATTTACTACTGTCCATTTTTTAACAAATTATAAAGATATTCAACACACACCAAAACATCTAAGATCGAACAAAATGCATAACTTACCTGAAGGTTACTGCACTCGTGACTTCAATGTACATCGGACTTGCTCATCCCACCATTCCAGCTGGTTTATGTTTACGGCTTTAGATTCAGAACGCTTTTAAACTTTTCTACCCCACCATTCATCTAAATGGTTTCAGGGCTTCTCAGGAACTCTTCTATGTATATCTAAAGCTTGTTTTGTGGATCCAATCACGTTTACGAATAACATTTGATTATTAACACCCCCAAAAAATAGCACTGAAATTCATAATTCTTTCCCGCTATACCCCAAACTGCCTACTTTTGTTTATTCATTTATCGTTACTAATTTGGATAATTGGTACAGTAATACTCGCAAATATAACTAGACTTTATTACTTTGTATCTTCTTTTCTAAGTGCACTAATGCATAATAACTTGTATCGTAGCACGCATTCTGCTTGAAGTATGGTATCACATCAAAAAATAAAGAGCAAAACTGTTTAAAGTATTCAATAAAATCAACAATCTAAGAGCCAAACTGTTTAAAGTATTGAATAAAAATCAAAAATCTAAGAGAGCGAAACTCCTATAAACACGGGTTTATATAATATCGCGCTTGCACGTCGGATTTGTCCCTCAACGGACAATTTTTAAAATTTCGCATTCTCTGTTCCCTTTCGACCGTCCGGCACAGCGATTCTACTAAATTTTTGCACTCATGCCAGTTAAATCTAAGAAATTTTCACACGTTTCGCCACGCGTCTGCAAACAACTAATTAAATTTTGTATAGAAATTGTTACGTTTACACCTCTCATATCTGCATCTTATTTTCACCAATCGTAAACCTCGTGACGTTGCTCAAATCCCGCCTTTTATTATTCGTATCTCTGCCTTGCGCGTTTTATCCGTCTCTTTCTACCCTGGTCTGAGTGGTACAAATCGATATTCTTTACTATCGGTTATTTGAAATCCACGTGGACTCGCGACGTGACTTACTTGAGTTAAATAACCCCTTATCTAGCCTTTCCCGTTAATATAAGCTACGGTTTATCCGACCGTTTGCAATATACGCAGAATGTTCATGTTTATCTATTCAAACTTATTAGAATTTGACATTTAAAAGTTTGCAGGTGTGCGCTTCTAATGAATGTTTTAAATATAATTCCCCGAGCTTTGTTTTCATGGTATTTTAACCAAACTTGGATTTTCACAGGCTTTTGTGCTTATTATATATTACTAATGGTTCAATTAACTTTAATTAAAATAATAATGAATGGCATTGACTTCTACCATTTAATTTTTAGCGAATACTAATTAAATATTAATTATTATTTGTACACTTTGTTTAATACTCGTTACTTAAAAATTGAATTAATTAATATAAATTTCGCACGTAATTTCTATTTGTTTCTTTATACAAGGTGATTAAAATTGTTTGATGTCGTTAATTAATTTTCTACCCTGGTCTATATTTGAGTTATATATATATATATATATATATATATATATATATATATATATGTATATATATACATATATATTAGTGTCCGTACCTTTATGCTGATATCAGATTTGTTTTAGATTTAGTGTACTTAATTATTTCTCGTGTGAATTAATTTAGCCCACGTATATCAAGAGTAAGTGGGGTCTAAAATAATTCCCGATTAGAACTTACACCACCCTTTCCACTGAGTTAGTTGACAACCATTGTTGTTGGTACGATCGAAGTTTCGGTACTTTATCATTATACAGCATTTTAGTGAGGTACTTTACCGCGTTTCTTTTTGGATACCGGTTAGATTGAGGGGAGAGGGGGGCTGTACGTAACAAGTTTTTTCTTTTTTACAAATGGTCAAAATACTACAATATCTCGTCACCCAATGCAAAAAATTCAAAATTACGACAAGCAGCTCTCATTTCAAAGTTTCAAATATTTGAACCTATTGTGCGATTTTTCACTTTTGATTTTGGAAATGTTCTTTTGTAGGATTCGTACCTATGCTTAATCTAGAAATAGGTATTTTGATAGTTTTTATTCAGCATTTCAATCAATAATATTATAAACTTCTCAATTATAGGATCAAATGGGATTGTACTTTTTTATAGAATGCGTAAAAAGTAATTTAAATTCCTTTGGAACTATTGAACGTACCTAATTGGGGTATTTTCGAGAAACTACGACAGTGTAATTAATAATATTTAGACTATTTTAATTCTACGAGAGCGAGGCATAATAAAAATGCATATCTAAAACTCACATTAGAACATAACAGCATCTAAGTTATTTTGTGTAATAAAATAAATACGCATTTCCTGAATATTTGTGGAACAGTCGTATTAAAAGAATCTTTAAAATACAAGATGCATTTAAAAATAAACTGAGGTATTGCACATACCATGTTTGCAGATACACGGAAGTTTATCCTTTGAACCTGGTATTTTACACATTATGCAATATTAACACAATTTTCGCGTTCATTAATTGCGGTCAAGTAGCCACAAAAACATAAGCCTCGTAGCAGAATATACACAACCGAGCTGTAGTATAACTGAAGCTGACGCATTTTAAATCGACTTTCCTGTTCAATTTGCTATGTTAGCGCACGCAGAAGCTTTCAGTAATGCAGTAAACTTTGCTTTTCCGGCTATTCAATTTTAGTAATTGTGAGTCAACGTCTAATAGTAGTTTTTATGCGTGGTGGTAGCGAGATAGCCCATAGCTTCCCTTAACTTAATTACTCAGTGATGTAGGTAAATTTAAGGGCCGTTAGTGTAGCACTCTATTTGGACATGCATGTGCCTGTGAGATATTAATCCGTTCTTGATGTTCCAAATTAATTACGTATGGTACTATTGAATATAAACTAACAAAGTTGTTTTAATGCGCGCCTACATAAGGGGTTGTAAAAAGTATAACGTGCTGCCATCTCTAGAAACTTGGCGCCGTGGCGCTCTTAAAAGCTATATCGTATAAAACCTTAAATATTTAGACCATCGGAGGGTAAAATGACTTTTATGATTATTTCATGAATATGGCATTTAATATGTGCCTCATGAATATAAATAATTTACAGCTCTAGATAACGTAGTAATCGTTATCGTTATAAATTTTGGAAAAACGTTTTCGTGGTTGCATTACACGCTTTGAATTAGATAAGAAATGTTTTATAATTGTAATAAAGCATTTTTGGTTACTAATGAAAGTAAGGATTTTTATTTATTTATTAGGGCATCGCCCAAGAAAGAATAAGGAACGCCAAATTATAAGGTTCATTTCCTTCCATTCCAAGAAGATACGTAGAGTATGTGAAGGCTTCTGGTGCAGCGCTTTCGCCTCAGCGCTTCCTGACGTCACAACCCCACATGACCTTCGACGTTACAAGTGTCACATCCGCCATCTTGACAAAATTGTCACTTTGACACATCCACCCTCTTGTCTACGTCACTTCGGTCATCTACGCGTAAGTCACAATGTGTGTTCGACATACCGTGTATAGAATATAAAAAAATTGTAGAGAAAAAATTTGACTACTTCCTGATTCGAACTTGAGTACAAAACAACCAGTTTAACTAATAGACCGAAAGTCATGTGCATACTATAACTAGATAGGATTTTTATTAAAACCACATAATTTTTTATACAACTTTAATAATCATTATCATTAGATCGTCGGTTCTGGAACTGATGAAACTCGTACCCTCATTGTTTCCTATTTTAAGCTAACCTACACATTTCCCTGAAATTTCCACAGTCTGCATCTTTCACTATCTGAGTGTAATAGTCTGATCTAGGTCTATCTCTACCTCTTTATTTCTAATTTCTGCTTGTAATATATCCCGCACCATTCCCCAAAATGCCTTAGAACGTATGCTGTCCTTCTATTTCTCCTATTTTTTTTGTTTTCTACAGATATCTTTATTCCTCTACTATTTGTATAATCTCTTTGATATTAACTTTGTTTGTCCATGCTATCGTCCTCATACATCTGAAGCACAACATTCCAAAAAGCTTCTATCATTTTTCTGTCAGTTCTCCTACTGCCCCTATTTCAGAGACGTACTGTGCCGTGCTCCACACATATGCTTGTAACAAGTTTATTATTCAGCAATATTTTGATGGATATTTGTACTATTATTTTGATAAAAGTTAGTTCAAGTCTTATATCTTTGTAAATTTCTAAGCCATAATTAATTGTACGATTCTGTTTACCTCTTCTATTTATTACTTATTGTATTAATCTAACTTTATGCTTTAAAATTAGGAGTATCATTTCAAGTTGCGCGGTGACAAAAAATAACCCTTATAAGAATCATTGTAGGACCTCCCTCCTCCTATAAATAGGATGATCATTATAATGGTCAAACTGACAACCAGTTGTCAAGTTGTGAATACGTGCATTTTTACGTTGGCTGTTGGGTGTAGAAGTCGGGTTCTGATAAGAACAATAGCCCTGAGCAATTATGCTTGGTGTCGTGTGAGAAAGAAATAAGAAGGAAGTGAATACACCGTGTAATAGATCATTATTCCTGGCGATACTATTCCGGCAGAAAGACGTCTAAGACAGGGTGTTAAAAATTTAAAGCATCAGAAACACATGCAACATAGTAACGTGATTAGAAATAGAAATTCACATGTTATAACCTGAATGTTGAAATATGAAGAATTCTAGGATTTAATTCAGAGTTGGTAGATTAACCTACGATAAACCTTTTGGATATGGCTCATAGTAGGCGGTTTGAGATATAACGACCTATTTCATGATGAAATCAGCTTCAAATTTCATATAAAATTCACGAGGATGGTTTAAGTGCATCGTAGATATTCCCGCAAGTTGTTGAACATCTAGTATGTTGTTTGTTCTGTAGGTACGTTCAAGTCTTGATAACATGTGGATCCCAATCAGGTAAGTGCCTTTTAAGTTTTAATCAAGTTGAAAATTTCCAAGTTATGCTACGTTGTTTGACCTCATAGTATCCTTGTGATTTTGAAGAGAACTTTACATAGATGCCATTTTTATTTTTGATAAATTCCGTAAAAATTTATAGAGGGCAGTACGCAAAATTGGTTTAGCTTCTAGAAGTAATAAATTCTAACTACCAATAAGAAGAAAATTAATAACTATTAAGACTTAGAAAACTAAATTTGTTCATTTTAGATAGTATTAGTTGGTAACCATAATAATGGACTGACATTCAAAATTCGTTGTTCGCTGATCAGATTATGCATGCTTAATTGAAACTTAGAAATAACAAAGAAGTTAAATTAAATTAATACATATATTTAAAGTCTATCGTAGTACTACTCAAGACTAATTAAAATCCTGTTAATATATCATTAGACACCCTCAAAATGCAAGTTTAAATTTCAATATGAAAAATGATTGCAAAATTTTTAAGATGTACGAAGCAACACCACTAAATCGATTAATAATCATGTGCACTTATTTACAAATTATTTGTAAATAGATATTTTTGCTAATTAGTAATCTAAAAGAATAGAAAGTTATTTCAGTTATGTCTATGATTATTATTTAGGGAATAAGATGAAATTTGGTTCTTAATACCTAACACATTTAATGGTGATGATTAACAGAACGTACAAAGTGTGCTAGTATTGGTTTTGTTTGAATACAGGAGTAGCAGTGCATCTTCATCAGCTTTAACGTGAAGTGGGTAAGTATTTCGTAAGAATGGTGTTTATGCAAAATATTTGTATAGCGGTATAGGGCTTAGATTTTCATTTTTCTTATACAAATGTGCGATGTTAGTCATCTATTGCATTTAAAAATTCGGTGGCGCCATATTTACTTTATTTTTGATTGTAGTTCAACCCCGACCCAAGCTCATGATCCAACCTTAGCAAATTACTCTACTAGCCGCTTTGCTTTTAGAGGTTTCCTTACTCATAAGCCATCTAAACTTATCTCGGGCTACTTGTCTCAACAGAAAATCCTCGTTTAACTACCCTTGCGCCTGACAGTTGGCAAGATAAGTGTATGATATTACCTGAACCCAAGGAAAAGTGTAACATGCTTTCAACAATTTTCTCCTTGTTCCTGTCTGTTGTCTTCGAACATAGCCGCTGCTCTTTCTTGTTAGACGCAGTTCGGTTCCCCTTCTATTGTTTTACAAATATATACTCTACTACCCCAATATTCAGTGGCATGTGAAGGGAGTTAAGCAGCATGCGGCCAAATTCCCCCAACACTTGAACATTTGCCGAATTAATAGTTTTCTAATATATCCTTTCGCAGATCAACATTGATTGTAAATATTTCAAAACCAACACTAATTGTTTATAATAATCATTAGATTGAAGTGCAACTATTTTTTTCGTCACTGGGGTTTTCAGTCTTGAAACTGGTTGGACTCGTACCTTCACTTATTCCTATTCTGGGCTAGCCTACACAGTACCCTGAAATTCCCACAGTCTAGATACAGCTCGGTTCCCCGTCTGTTGTTTCCTAATTATATGCCTTATTTCACCGAGATTAAGTGCTATGTGAAGGGGTTAAGCAGCCTGTGGCTACCAAGATCCACCAACACTTACACATTTGCCGAATAATTAGTTTTCCGATAAATCCTTTGGCACAATTAACATTAGTTGGAAATATTCCAAAACCAATACCAGTAGTTGCTTATAATATCATCAGGTTTAAGTACAGTTTCTTTTGTTATTAGGTTTTCCATCTTGGAACTGGTTGGATGCGTCCCTTCATTGATGTCTATTCTAGGTTAGCCTACACATTTCACTGAAATTCCTACATCCTACATTTTTGACTATATGTGTGCAATAGTCTAACTTAGGCTTACCTCTACCTTTCTATTTTCCTACCTCTGCTTTTAATATATTCCGCATTATTTCCTCATGTTTTAGTATGTGGCTTATCATCCTATTTCTCTTATCTTTTACGGCTTTCCACATATTTCTTTCTTCTCCTACCATTTCTAGTATCTCTTTGTTCTTAACTTTGTCTGTCCATGATATCTTAATCATACGTGTGTAGTACCATATTCCAAAAACTTCTATCTTTTTCCTGTCCGATTCTCCTTCAGTACAGGTTACACAACCGTACAGTGCTGTGCTCCACACATATGTTTTATGCAATATTTTTCTTGTTTCTAAGTCTTTGAACATAGTAGTTGCTTGTTAAATGTAGCACGACCTTGTGCTAATCTTGTTTTATATCTATTGCGTTACTCTTGTAAAGTTCTCGTTACTTATTTGTATTCTTGTGTTTGATTTATTTTCCCCTCCTTTGCATACTAGTACATAGGTTTTATCTTTTGTTAACTTTCATACCATATCTCTGTTATAACTGTTTCCATTTCATTAAGAGCGTTCTAACTATTCTTTGCTAGATGCTAATATCGCGATATCATCTGCAAATCTAAGCATATCAATATTTTGTCCCTGCATAAAAAGTCCAAATGTCTTCCTGCAATTTGACAGTATTTATTGCCTCTTCGATGTAGAAGTTAAAAATTAATGGGGATAGGGCACAACCCTGTCTCACTTTTTTCCTAATATTTACTTCTCTACGTTCCTGCTCTATTTCTATTATCGCTTTTTGCTCTTTGTTTAAGCTATGCATTATTCGTCTATCCCTAAAACTCATTCCAATCAGTTGGAGTATTTCAAACTTTTTTTTCATTTCACATTGTCAAATGCTTTTTCCAGATCTACAAACCCTATCTATATACATGCTTTCCCAATTTTTTGTTGTTTACCACCTTTAGAGCTAAAAAAGCATCCCGTGTTCTCTTGTTTCGCTTGAACCCAAATTGATCTCCTCCTATATTTTTGATTTCACATTTATCATAGTCGCGCTTTTTTGGTATACTGACTATGATGTTACGTTTGAAATCTTTGAGTATCTCGCCTGTTTCATACATATAGCTTACAAGTTGGAAGAGACGTTCTTTTACTGCTTGTCCAGCGGCTTTTAGAGTTTCTGCTTGCACATTATGTATACCCGGCACCTTATCATTTTTAATACCCTTTAATGCTAATTCAAACTCATCTCTAAGTATAGGATTTTCCAAATCATTCTTTTCAATATCTGATTCCTTTCTAATGCTGTTAGTTCCTCTCCTGCAAGTAAATTCCCTATATGTTCTTGCCATCTAACCACTCTCTCAATATTTTCTATAATGGCATTTTCTACCGCGTCCCTTATATTTCTGTTATACCGTTTTATACCTCTAAAAATCATTCTAATTAGTTTGTATACCTCGTCTATTTTTCGATTTCCATCTTAGTTTGTACCTCTTTGCACGTTTCATCAATCCACTGTTCTTTAGTTTTTCTGCATTTGCGAATATTTTTAGATTTTATGGCTTTGTATCTCTGTTTTCTTGTTTCGTCTGATCTAGTTTTGTATTTTCGTCTTTCTTCTATTAAATTCAAGATATCCTTTGTTATCCACGGTTTCTTATTTTCTTTTTGTGTAAACCCCTGAATATCTCTGGCCGCCATGTCTAAGATGAATTTAATGTTTTTTCATTCCGTTACTACTTCGTTAGTATCAGAAATTTTCCCGATATCTTTAAGCAATTCATTTGACTTTTTTTAAATCTTTCGTGGATATATTTGTGTTTTAATTTCTCAAAGTCAAAGTGCCTTTTTCTGTTCTATATCTGCTTCTGGGTAGCTTCTACAGTCTTTTACATTGATTCCTATACTGTTATCAAACAAGAATGTAATCTATTTAATATCTTCCTTTATCTCCCGGCATCTTCCAAGTGTATCGTCTTCTAGCATGATGTTGAAATAACGTGTGTGTGATGGTTAAATTGCTTTTGTCGCAAAACTTTACCAACCTATTTCACCTGTTATTTCTCGTGCTTAAACCAAATAAACCTACTGCCGTTCCTTCTCTGCCCTCACCTAAACTGAATTAAAATGCCCCGTAATTATTAAATTTTTATGCCCTTTTCCGTATCTTAGTATGTCTTCGATATTGTTGTAGATCGTTTCTACCTCCTCCTCACTGTAGCTGGAGGTGGGCATGTATATTTGTATTATTACTGCATTCAGCTGCAGGACTTACATCATTGGGCATGTCGAATGGTTGTGAGAATCTACAGGGTGGTAATTTTTTGGGGGTCATGCTCCTTTTTCTCACCTAAACTTTTTTGAGGTGCACCGCCAGTTGATTTTAAAATACAAAATGAATTTTCTGTTTTCTTTAGAAACTTTTTGGTGTCTTGCAGTTTTTTGTACCTGTTACCGTTGTTTAGGAAAATAATAAGAAACTACTTTCTGTAAATTCCTAGATTAAATTTAAATTTTTTAAGTGGGTCTAACAGGCTTTGGATTAATTGTGGACACTTTCTTGTTCTTAGTAATTTCGATAGTACCATTTGAATTCGAACTCGTGGCTTGTGTCTGCATATGTCCATTAAAGTAGAGGATGTCTTAAACTGTATGGTGTAAAAGTGTTTTAAATACTTGTTATTATTTCGTAAAAGTGCCAAATTTTACGAATACTGAAATGACTGAGATGCGTTTCATCTATGGCCTTGCGAATTTAGAGTTTTCTACAAATCTGGAGCCGAAAAACCTGTATATATCGATTTATTGTGACTATAACGGGGTCCGTCTGTAAAATGACTAAATTTTCGCCTAGTCTAGTACAATTATTAAAGTTCAGGCGATCTATTTAACTACCCGGTCACAACTTATTGCCTTCGGGTTCCCATCAAGTCACGATCTTGACGTTCAAGCGTTTCTCAATGTTCTCTATGGTTTTTCCAAATATAGCGTTGTTCATGAATTTGTAGAAGCCTTTCTCAAAGACACTCTCTGCACAAATTCTAAGTCCGGTGTTTAAGTCAATATAGGGTTTCAACCACAGAAACTGATCAAACTCGAGACCTCAGTAAACGACTATTAACACTGACGCATTTTGTAAGCACTTCTGAAGGTTGCGGCAGTAGAACGCGTAAAGCTGTTTATCCTCCAACGTGGCGAGCAGCTTTAGGGTCCTGAACTTCAGATATTGTAGCACTTTGCTTTCAGAGCAGAAAGGTAAACCATTATGTTTTTTTTGTAGAGATTCGGAATAGGCGAGATCTACCTGGAAGATGTACCCCTTATCGCAAGTAGCCAGAACATTCAAATTATCGTGCTGTAGGTGAGCTAGTTTGTTTGCATTCAACCAGGCAAATCCTCTTATGAAAGGATTCCGACTGATTGCCAACACATACGGGTTATTAGGGTCGGGCTACGAGAAACATCTTGTCGGAGTAGTGGAATCGTAATCATTCATGTACTTGTTGTTGGCATGGGCATGTCCACCACTGCCGTGGTCAGACCGCCTCTGATTCCAACTTTTGTGAAATGGTGCAAGTCGATATGTGTTAGTCGCTCCAGTTTGGCGCCGGTGTGTTTAAGCATAACATCCTATCTTAAACTTTTATGCGTGCCCATACTCTACAAAGGAAATATAAGATGAAGTCAACTTGTTGCATAACGAGCCTTTTGGGGCTATGACTCCTTGGCCATAACGGATACATTAATACATACTCGTACTGGAACACGTTCTTCTGGGAAACCATTCTAAACTTGTCATTCTCAACAAAACACAATCGTAGCTGGCAAACTGTACCAGTTGTAAATTTTTGTCAATGTATCCAAACTGGACATCATAAACTGTAACCAGAATATGAATCGCACCTGGACACAAGACATAGCATCTGCGTTATCCTCCTCACTTTCTGAATATCTCTCGGACTCCTCACCGTACAGCCTATTGTTCTTGGTAAAAAAATAAACCTGTTGTTGTTGGGGATCACAGTGACCCGCTCGCTATAACAACCCAACGTCTTGCCCATTGGTTTTAGGACTGACTCAGAGTCCGCAAAAAATGACAAACGGTACGCGTATCTGTTCATGGGTGTTAGCAAATTCCAGGACGTTGTCCAAGGTGTTTGGTATCTTGGTAACTACCTAGAAGCGATATTTGTTACTCCTGTAGTCACAGGGGGCAGAACTGTAAGTATTCCAAAATTCTAACCTGTATTTGAGTACTCTGCTTCTCTTTCTCTAGGGTTACCCAGTGTGCGTGCTAGCAGTCAAACCCGACTAAATTATCGGCCTACAGAAAGTCTGTAGTCTGTGGGCAGCCTTACCGTTTTGTCTAGCTGTCTGTAGTTGTCATCGTCTCGTGGATCTTAGTCTTTGATTCCACCATGAGGTTGTACTGATAGTATGAGATTTAATTCATGCAATCGAAGTACAATCAACCCCACTTTGTAGAGTTCTTAATATAAAGCGAAAAATCATGTCTCCAGCAAGGAATACAATTTATTGCAAATGCAGAAAATTATAATGATGTGCAGTTTCTAGTCTCGTAGCAACCTTATCATTGGTATAAGATAGACAAGCATAGTTATTTTGTAATTTAACAATGCAACCCTTCAGTTAGCGTAAACCAATAGATGAATGTTATTTCTTTACATTGTTGTCTGAAAAAAATATATAATGACTCAGGATAAAGTAAACCAATATGGTAGTTGGTAATCACTGTCTGCTAACTGTAGTTAATATAACTTATGTGTTAATAAATCGTGCTTGTTTCTATAGCTTCACAGATTATATCAAACTTAACGGTAAATAATAGCCCATTATACAACCCCTAAATTATTTCCAGTTCTAAAAGCGAACTCTGTTAAGAAAGTGCAATATATGTTGGCGTTTTCTTTAACCAATAACCTATATAATTATCAGACTTGGATATGCAAAAAAGTTTAGGAATTAAATAAAATTCAATTTCTGCAGATATCAATTAGATAAATCAATAAGAACAAAGGAATACACTTCTTCCTGTCGCCCTACTAATAAGGGTTAGTGGCATCAGGAGTTAACCGCTAAATGGCGAGAGAGTGCAGTAATCACATTACGGGTTCGAACTTTACGTTACCTACAAGCCTTAAGGAAAACAAAAGCTATGCCCTTTTAACTTTCAGATAAATAGCAAGCTTCGCTGGTTAAACCCAGCTATCGGGACGTGATTGGAATTTTTAATGGGGTAAACGGCCAACCCTAATTTAATTTTATATATTATAGCTAACTTAATGGGAAAATAAGCCAGGAGTAAGGAGAATTCTTTTTAACCTGATGAGAATAATTTATCTTAAGAGTATTCTAAATGGGAACTCCAATTAAACAAGACTAGAAATTGAGTAGACGCAATATAATTGTTGTGACAACATACAAAATTAGAGAAATTGGTAAAAATTGACAACTTAGCGACCATTAAAGATTTTATAGCGTATACTGACGTAACTATAGTGGGACTGGAAATATATTTCTACATCGCCACTGATAATTTACTTCACCTATGATAACTGGAGGGGTGCGAGGAAAACTATTCTAAATATAGAAATAATAAACGTTCCTTTTGGTAATGATGGACGAAAACTCTCTTCCGAAAGCTCAGCGTCAGTGCTCTCTTGAACTCCGAATATAGATAATTTAAGGTACTGAAAAAGAAACCAATTTGGTATATAAAGACGCCGGGAACAATGACAAAAGCCGGTCTATTCAGAGTTTGAGTTCAATAACTGCATTTAATAAGACGAACTCTAATAAAGTTTACAATCTGATTTCATATACTATCTTTGCACCACCTTTACAATATTTCTAAATGTATTAAATATGAATATAATTATCTACGGTCGTTCACAAGCCAATTAGTAACACAAGTCATCGATTTCTAGTCAATGACACCTTCACTCAACTTACTATTTCTGACTCTTGGTGGTTGCTATTTGTTCCCTCGGTAGAAAAGTTAGAAACAAAAAGACTGTTGCTATAGAAGCTAACAGGGTCCTTGGAACCAAAACTGCGAGTTTGTATAAAACAAATGTACCGTGCTAGAACACATGTAAGAAAGTTTCACTTAGCGCAAGCTAACTGACTATATTAAAAATTAATTTGACAGTTTGTACTATTTTTACAAATGAACAAGCGATAAAAGCATACTAAAAAAATAACAACAGTAAAAACAACAATAACAACAGTAGTACCAAAAATAACAACAGAAATACCAAAAATAACGACAGTAATAACTCCAATAACAACAGTAAACTACACTCCTAAAATAATTTTTTTAGAAAAAAAAAACTATAAACTTGTTTGTAAAATAATAAATATGTATGTGCTTGAAGGACTTCTTTTTCAGGCATTTCTGCAACATAGAGTCTTTAACATAATACCACTTTCCCAGTGGAATTTCAATTTTAGCTCCTGCATTTTGACGCTAAGAAGATAAGAATTTCTCGTTAAGTAAAAATTGCTGACGATAACACACGTATGAAGTTGGAAACGACACCATGTAATTTAAAAAAAAAAAAATACAGTTCGTTTGTGCCAAAGATTCAGCGTTTGTGCTAAAAAATTGTACAAGTTATTCGCGATTTAAAATGGCCAATCCAACTTCACGCAAAGCTGGATTAACCACCCCTACATTAAATTTTTTCCAACGCTCTACACGGAGGTCCTGCATTGGCCAGAAAGCGAGTATTTCTACCTGAAAAATTTAGAATTTTGCCGAATTCTTGCTGTTCCAAGCACGGTAAGGTGCGTGACAACACTCACACACGGCAACTCCATTTTATCTCTCATCCTAACGAGGGCGTATTTTTGAGAAACATGCTCGTCCAACATTTTTCATGTGCAGGTGTCGGTGGAATGACCACCATGAAAATTGAAAATTCTTCAACTTACATTTTTCCGTTCGTGTCTGCTTCGTTTGTGCCGTGCAGTGCCCACAATTTAAAGGTTGTGCTCAAAGACTGCGCAAATTATTCGCGATTTAAGGTGACCAATTCAACTTCACACGAAGCTAGAATGATCCCCTTACATGTAATTTTCCAATGCTCCACCAGAAGATACTACATTGGCCAGGATGCGAGCTTTTTTTTTACCTGGAAAATTTGGAATTTTGCCGAACCCTTGCTGTTCCAAGCAAGGTAGGGATCTTTAACGTGCGTGACAACACTCACACACGGGACCTCCATTTTGCCTCTCATCCGAACGAGGGTGTATTTTTGTGAAAAATGCTCGCCTAACATTTTTCAAGCGAACTGTGGCGGAATTTGAATCCGGGACCTTGGGCGTAGTAGTCACACACATACCACTACGCCACGGAGCCGCCTCTCTCTAGAATGATCACCATCAAAATTAAAAATTCTTTAACTTTCTTTTTTCCGTTCGTTTGTGCTTCGTTTGTGCCTTGCAGTACCTAAAATTCAGAGTTTGTGTTCAACAATTGTGCTAGTTATACATAAACATAGTTTAGAGTGGCCATGTCGTAGAATTAAACATTTTTATTACTATCTTTACCTGTATTTCCTTTGCCAGTGCTAACTATCCATAAACCAATAAGTCAACTTATGAACTATGCAAAATTTATAACAACAATTTATTATTATTACTAAGAGCCAGGTGGGAAATGATTATAGTCAATTTTTATTAAAAATATTAGCTAAAAATATCACTGGCCAACATTTTTAGCACCCCTTAAAATATTAATCCGACTTGGTTCTACCAAGGGAACTTTATATAGCAACTACAATTGGATCTAATTAGAACTGTTACACCTCACAGCTCCCCAAATAAGTGTAGTCTTACAAACGCTCCTTACTCATATTAGACTATTTATAGAAGATTGTTTATTTGTAATAGTTGTTACGTTTATTTTCGACGATGGATTCAAATACGTCCTTTTCAGTGGTAATTCGTTTTTCATTCACTTAGCTTCTGTTTCTATTCAAAACCTAATCCTGCATTTTTACCTCGTTACAATAGTACGCGCAATCGTGCCATTTCTTTCAAATCTATTCATTGTAAAACGAAAATATATTCCATAGATTAAATAGTCAATACCTTGTTTTAGGTATCCGTTAATTTGTTAAACATTCCGATAACGTACAATTGCTTTCTTTTGTGTTTCCCACCTAAAGACTTGCCAAATAATGGATCCTACTATTAGTTAATAGGGTGTTTTCCAGTTTGCTAATCGCGCTTTGATAACGCAATGATTGCAGTTCGAACTCGTGTTATTTGAACCAATTTTTAATTTGATTCTGCAGCTTGTGCATTGAAATATTTTCTATAGCGATGCACGTTCTTTGTTCAACAAGTAGGAGGTATCTTGCGTGTATAGGTGAGTTTCCCGCGCCTACCCATTCTAATCAGATTCTCTTTTTAGCTCTTAGCTGGAGGACAAATTGGTTCTTTCTTTATGTAAGCCCAACTGTTCGTTGACGTAGACCAACTGCTTTTGTCTGTAGACCGCTGCTGCAGTTACGGTTGCAGGGCGAATGGATCCTGATTACCATAGCGTTGTTCTGCTGACTCACCTCTGACGGTTTGCAAGATAAGCATCCAGACGCATAGAAGTATGTGACTCGTTTTCTTTTATGCACATCAAAGATTATTATTTATCAGCGGTTGATGTTGTGAAACCAGTTCACCATACATGTTTAAAAGCTAGCTTTGCTAGTGCTTCTGGTTAAATTTCTTTAATTCTTACTACAACTTGGTCTGCAGTTAATATTTTAATTTAACACACTTGCTATTGAGAAAACCTCCATTTAATACTTGAATTTAACATACGTGCTACTGAGAAATACATTTAATACTTTAATTTAACACACGTGCTATTGAGAAAATCTACATTTAATACTTCATCTTAACACACTTGCTATTGAGAAAATCTAAACATTACTTTTTTCCATGAGTTTTATTATATGTTAGCTACGAAATCCGCACTTTGTGGATCCATTATAAAATTTGTCCTTTACAATATAACTTAAATTTAATACTTTTCTTTATCCATGTGATTCAAAAAATTATAATTTATTTTTATTGTTAATAGATAATCGTGGGCGACGTGGTTTTTCTTGTTTTTTTTTGGTATGTAGACGAATCCCCCACTCTCCGCGTTTGGTAGTTAGCCTGGTATTTACGTTTCTTCCGGCTACGTCTAGGTACGTAGCATAATTTCTGACGCCCTGGCGTGGGGCACCGATTTTGTTTTGTGTAACTTTGGCCCCGATTTTGTTTTAGTTAACGGTTACTTCGATTTGGTTTTGATTAATTTCTGTTCCGAGTTTGTTTCAGTTAATTTTTGCTCCGATTTTTTTTTGTTGTTAGTGCCTAAGTCCCTACATTACCTTCATTTTTCGACCTGATGCTACTTGTTTTTTCTTCCTTTACGTTCGACCTATTGTTTATTTTGTTCCTTTTCTTTGGGCTCTTTGGTATTCCTCATATGAGCATGGTGTTTTTTATTTCTTGTGTGGGTTCGATCTTCTTGAATTTTGATTATGTTCTCTTCAGTGATCGCTAAATATCCTTGGTTAGCTCATGTCAGATTATTGGACTTGTGTGTTCGCCAATAATCCTAGTCCATTGAAAACGCTGGCGCCCAAGATTTTTCTTTTCCTTCCCTCTCGGTACATTTTGTTCTCTCCGTCAAGTCTAGAGTTGGCTTCTTTCTCCAATTTTGCTTTTATTTTACAGCCCTATTCTAATTTCTATTTTATTGTTTCGCTTCCATGTGTTCCTGAAGTTTATCCGTCGGATATGTTTTAGATTGTCCTGTATTCGCAATAATTTTCTTTTGGCTTCTATCGAGTTACGGATAACCTTTATTTAGTTACCTTCTACCAATTTCTTTCTTGTTCGTATTCAAAATAACTTCTTTTTCGGCTTCCTACCAAGGTCTTCCTGTGTGGGAGTGGAAGTTGAAATTTTCTGGTAAACCAAACACTCTTACTGTACATGATTTTTTGGATCGGGTCGAAGAACTCCGACGAACTCAACATGTGTCATATTTGCAGTTATTTGAGTCTACAGTGGATTTGTTTACTAAAGCATTACTTTGGTATCGCGGTAATCGGCATAAGTTTTCTAACTGGAAGTCGTTGTCCAATTTACTGATTCAGCATTTTGCACCCCGGATTTTGCTTATAAGTTTACTTACTACTAAGGAAAATGCTTTTGCTACACATGACCGAGTTGTTAAGATTTCTCCTATGCCTACGGATAGATCCAATACTTCTTCCGTACGTTCTACTGTCCTTCTTCCTAGTTCTACTCTACTCGTTAGGCCGTATGCTTTAATTGCGATAAACCTGGTTATGTTTTAACACGTTGTACTCGACCTAAAGTATTGCATTGTTATGGTTGAGGATATTAGGAAGTTTTTCGCTTCAACTGTCCATACTGTCATCCTACTACTAATAGGTCTTCGAATCATACTTCAAAGACTGTCCTCATCTTTAGTGGCCTAATTTCTTCTGCTTCTCACTCTACGTTATCTTCTGTCCCTCATCCAGATCATCCTGCTACTACTATCAAAACCTACTCTTCTACGGCAAATATAGCTTCGAACACAATTTTATCTGTCTCTAGTTCTATATCCTATTCTACTCCTCCTTCTGCTCGCCCTACTTATTCACTCTCACCCCAGACAGTGCCGCCACCACCATTGCAGCCCATATTTCGAATTAGTTACTTGCAGGTAGCTCCTCAAGAGTTTGTTCCCGCTTTCTTAAACGATTCGACCCAAGAAATCCCTGCCGTGTCTGCAAACACAAATGTCGCTGAATTGACGATAACTTCTAATTCAGTCTACGAAGGTCCTCTTGAAGTCCATGAACCTGTATCTTTAATACCTCTTCTCGTTTTTGTCAAAATTTTACCCGTTCCTGTTTTCTTAAATGCTTCTACTCAACAAATTTCTGTCGTGCCGGCAATCACAGCCGTAGTTAAAGTGAAGATAATTTTTAATGCGGATAGAGAAGGTCCTGTTGAAATTAGGGAACCAGTAGCTGTGATGCCTGTTGCTGTCATCTTCAAAGTTTTACCTGATCCTGTTTCGTTATCTACTATTGGTAAGGAATCAGTTCCTATTGTGGCTGAAGTTTTGTCTGTTCCTACTCTGTTGTCTTACAGTAATGAAGTCTTACTTGATTCTATTCCTTTATTGGACTTTGATGAAACGATACCTACTCTTACTCATTTTTCTCGTGCTGATAAAATGCTACTTGCTTCTGTTCATTTAGCTAAGGTCGGTAAAATCTTAGCTGATATCCTGTTATATAATGTTGACGAAGGTCAACCTGATTCTGCTTTCTCATCTATTGGAGATGAAGTTCTTCCTGATACTGTTTGTCCTTGTAAGGTGGATGAAATTCTGTCTGGTGCTGTTCCTTTATTTCATGTTGATAAACTTCATTCTACTCATTTATATATCATTGGCGGAGTTCTACTTGATACGGTTTGTTCTTGTAACGGTGATGAACTGCTATCTGATTCTGTTCCCTTATGTCATATGGTTGAAGTGTTATCGTATTCTGCTCCTTTTCTTAGGGTTGATATTCCTACAACCAATGCTGTTTTCTTTCCTAACTGTGATACTAACAGTGATACTTCAACGTCGTTGAAATTTTATCTACCTCTGTCCCTCTAGTTAACGTAACTGAAGTGTGCTCTGCTTGTGTTTGTTTTTGTAAGGTTGATTCTCTTTATAACTCTTAGCTGGAGGCCAAATTGGTTCTTTCTTTATGTAGGCACAACTGTTCGTTGACGTAGACCAACTGCTTTTGTTTGTAGACCGCTGCTGCAGTTACAGTGGCAGGGCGAATGGATCCTGACTACGGTGGCGTTGCTGTGCTGACCCACATCCGACAGATTGCAAGATAAATAACCGGGCGCATAAGGTATGTGACTCGTTTTCTTTTATGCACATCGAGGATATTATTTATCAGCGGTTGATGTTGTGAAACCAGTTCACCATACATGTTTAAAAGCTAACTTCGCTAGTGCTTCTGGTTATATTTCTTTAATTCTTACTACAACTTGGTATACATTTAATACTTTAATTTAACACACGTGTTTATTGAGAAAACCTACATTTTATACTTTAATTTAACACATGTGTTGTTGAGAAAATCTAAGCATAACTTTTTTTCAATGAGTTTTATTACATGTTAGCTTCGAAATGCTTTTTTTTTTTGGTATGTAGGTGAATCGCCCACTCTCCGCGTTTGGTAGTTAGCCTGGTATATACGTTTTTCCCGGCTACGTCTAGGCCCGTAGCATAGTTATAATTTATTTTCGAATTTAAATTCATTAAACAAAAAAATTCACAATCTAATTACTTTTGAGTTTAAAAAACGTATAGTTCCTTGAGATTGTCAGAAAAGTTCACAGTAGAACATTTTTTTGACTCGTTAATATACAGAACGTGCAATAGTCGGTATACAATTGCATTATCATTATTATTTGAAAATTTCAATATTTTTAGAAGTGGTTTTCATAAAAATGTTCTACAGTTACACTCTATATTTATATATCATTAGCATCTAATGAAAACATCTATTGTTAAGAAACTTATTCTTATAAAAGTTTGGTAATTTTGTGATGGCCCCAAGTACCTACCTGCCACTTAATATCTTTAACATTCACTTTCATTGGTGCATTTTGAAAGATTTGTAACTAGTAAATTGTATTTGTAGTTCTTTATAAGAAGTGGCAGATACATTTTTCAAAATGTTGTTATATCTTATTTACAATATTTAAGATTAAATGTTGCAACAAATTATATAGGTAGTCTTTTCTACACCTTGAATTTAAGATCTTTAATAATTACCATAAAACAATCAAAGATCGCGGTGGTACTGTTTTGGTGGTGTATTAATTAACAGCTGCACTATCCTAGGTGGATTATTATGCTTGTTGTGTTTATTAGATTCATATTGGATTATACTGGGTGGAATTTGATAATCCCATTCTTCATAGCGGTTAGTGCTGCGACAATTCAGACCGTACTGCGTAAAAGTAAAAACTATTAGTAATTAGTATTATTCACAAATATACTATGATCGCGCTTAACGTAAAAGAGGCAGTTATTG
The DNA here is from genome assembly GCA_036346225.1 of Platerodrilus igneus. NCBI lineage: Eukaryota > Metazoa > Arthropoda > Insecta > Coleoptera > Lycidae > Platerodrilus > Platerodrilus igneus. The sequence continues at coordinate 2,759,240 of JARFIW010001018.1, forward strand.
TTTAATTCATAAATAACGCTTAGGTGTAGTTAACAAAAAGGTTTGCGTTTAAATACAGTGCACAAACAAGGAGACGATAAGATGCCAAAGAAATCTAGTGTATCCCATAATGACATAATAAATGCCTTTTCGATATACTAGGAACAATTATTGCAGGATCCATATTGCATACCTAAATCAAGCGATGTTATATATCAACAGGTATAAAAAAATTAAATTCATTAATATCTATATTAATAACTTATCCCCATTCCTGAACCTTGAAGAAGTTCTAGATTACTAGAACGGGTAGAATAGTTTGTCCGTTCTGGTGATCTAAAGAGCCAAACTACAGGTCCAACTAAAGTAGTAGGGTCTTTAGTAAGAAACCCCGAAAGTGTGCAGCAGCTGTTTCGGAACTTAGAGTGGCAGAGATCACATGGGTCGCTATGGCATTATAAGACACACTACTGCGATGTGAAAGGCAAAGAAAATCACTACATTACCTGCCAAGTACACAGCGTACTTAAATTGTTATTACTGATGATGGCATTCTCTGGGGTAAAAAATTCCTGAGTTAAAATAGTCCCCTATTCGGATCTCCGAGAGAGCACTACTTCGGAGGATGTGATCTGCAAGTGTAGAAAAAGAGTCGGAAACATTCTGCAAGCCGGAGCGTAGAACGTCAGAAGTATGAAGCAAGTAGGTAAGCTAGAGAACTTGAAAATTGAAATAGATAGGTTAGCACTAGACATAGTAGGGATAAGCAAAGTTCGGTGGCTAGAGGGGAGGGATTCTTGGAGTGGAGGCTTTAGGGTAATTCATACAGGTTCAGAGGAAAAAGATTCGGGTGTGGGGATAGTTATGAAAAAAAAATAGGACACTGTAGAAAACTATTTACAAAAGAACGAAAAAGTACTCATGGTTAGATTAGAATCTAAACAGATAAATACAGTAATAATACAAGTACACATGCCCACCTCTAGGTACAGTGAGGAAGAGCGATCTACGAGGATATCAAATACATACTAAGATATGTAAAAGGACATAAAAATTTAATAATTACGAAGAATTTTAATGCAGTGGTGGCTAACGACAGGGAAGGAGCGGTAGTAAGTTTATTTAATTTAGGCACGAGAAATTACAGGGGAAATAGTCTGGTAGAATTTTGCGACAAGAACAATTTAATCATCACAAACACATTATTTCAACATCATGCAAGAAAACGATACACGTGGGAGATGCCAGGAGATATAGGAAGATGTGAAATAGATTACATTCTTATTATACAACGGTTTAGGAATCAAATAAAAGACTGTTGAAGCTACGCAAAAGCAGATATAGACACTGCCCACAACATCGTGATTATGAAGGCCGATCTTGAATTTAAAAATAATGAAAAAAAAAAGGGAACGGCAAAAAGCACTTTGACTTTGAGAAACTAAAAGATAAAGATTGCTGAAAGATATCGGGACAATTTCTTATACTAAGAAAGTAGAAACAGAATGGAATAACACTAAATCCAGAGATATTCTGGGGTATACACAAAAAGAGAATAAGAAACCATGAATAACAAAGAATATCTTGAATTTAATAGAAGACAGACGAAAATACAAAAATAAATCACACGAAGCAAGAATACAGAGATACGATGCCATATAATGGGAAATTATTCGCAAGTGTAGGAAAGCTATAGAACAATGGATTGATGAAAAGTGCAAAGAGATACAAACTAAGATGGAAATAGGAAAGACGGACGAAGCATACCATCTAATTATAATGAATTTTAGGGATATGAAACCGTATAGCAAAAATATAAGGGACGCAAAAGGAAACGTTATTATGGAATATGAAGAGACACTTCATAGATGGCAAAAGTATATAGGAATTTATATGCAGAAGAGGAACTAACAGCATTAGAACAGGAATCAGACATTGAAAAGGATGACTTGGAATATCCTATACTTAGATATGAGTTTGAATTAGAATTAGGTCTAAAAAATGGCAAGGCGCCGGGTACAAACAAGGTGCAAGCAGAAACTCTAAAAACCGCTGGACCAGCAGTAACAGAACGTCTCTTCCAACAAGTAGGATATATGTACGTGGCAGGCGAGATACCCAAAGATTTCAAAAGTAATCTTAACTAGAAATGTACAAAGACGAATGGAAAAACAAGCTGAAGAAATACTAAAAGAAGATCAATTTGGGTTTAGGCGAAACAGTGGAACACGGGAGGCTATCTTAGCTCTGAGGGTGATAATGGAGAAAACAATAGAAAAAGAGAAAAGCGTGGATATAGGGTTTGTAGAAATGGAAGAAAATGTTCGAAATGACTTTTAGAGATAGACGGATAGTAAATAGTTTATACAAATAGCAAACAGTAGTAATAGAATTAGAGCAAGAACGTGGAAAACTAAATATTATGAACTGGATGAGACAGGGATGTGCCCTATCCCAATTAATTTTTAACTTGTACATTGAAGAGGCAATGAATACTGTCAAATGCATGAAGACATTTGGAATTATTATGCAGGGACAAAAGATTAATATGCTTAGATTTGCAGATGATATAGCGGTATTAACATCTATTAAAAAAGAGTAAGAAGCTGCTGTTAATGAACTGGAAGCAGTTCTATCAGAAAGATACGGTATGAAAATTAACTAAAATAAAACTAAAGTATTAGTAAGCAAAGAAGAGGAAAGTAAATTAAAAACTAGAATACAAATAGGTAAAGTGAACTTACAAGATGTTAAAGATTCCTGCTACCCAAGAAGCCAAATAACACAATATGAGATAAGCACAAAAAATATTAAACAAAGATTAGCACAAGGTCGTGCTACATTTAACAAGAAAAAGCAACTACTGTGTTCAAAGGCAACAAACATAGAAACAAGGAAAAGATTGCTTAAAACATATGGGTGGAGCACAGTACTGTACGGCTGTGAATCAGTAGTAGAAGCGGAGAGGAAAAAATAAAAGTTTTTGAAATGTGGTACTACAGACGTATGATGAAGATATCATGGACCGGCAAAGTCAAGAACAAAGAAGTACTAGAACGGACAAGGAAAGAAAAAAATATGTAAAAAACAGTAAAAAATAGAAGAGATCTAATTGGAAACTGAATGGTTTTTAATGTAATGAGGCAGTAAATTTCAAAACGAAACGGAACATAACAAGTCTACTGCCTACAAGCGATATTTCCTGTAGTCCTGTTCCATATTTCTATGCAAATGATTCGCAACGAGAGCTAAAACGACGATAAATAGAAAATTCGTTCACTTGTATCGTGGTTACCATTATTACTGATCAGTAAGGTTATTCGATGCAATTCTTAAAAATATCTGGTAAGATCAAGGGTGTAGGAAGTTACTGTAGGGAAAAAAAGATTTTGGGAAAGCATTCTATATTGTTTTGGTATACCAAATCCCCTTCACCTGACGCCTATATTTGGATAAGTACAAACCACCAGAAAGGACTTCGCGTAAATACGGGCAACAAGCTAGGCTAAGAGAATTTAGTGGTTGAGGATAGAGATGCAATTCGTTTAAAAATTACAATTACATTAAGCTTTAATTCAAGAAATTATATGCAATATAAAGCTGAAAACAGGTCTTGAAAAATATTCCAACAGAACAGTATAAAAACTCTACAAAGTAACAATATATTAGTCAGCAATTCATATTCATTATCATCCAACCCAATGAGGTGCCAAAATTGATTACATTCCTATTTCCTTTCATTAAAGACATCGCAATATTCAGTCCATTTTATTAAAGGTTTGCAAAAGCAGCTCCAGAGAGTTCTTTTGGAATTCGTATAATGTAGTTTTCGCTTAAATAAAATAACTTTTCAAATTGAATGGAAAAGTTTGAAAGACTTCCCTGAAATTGTAATCAAGCCTTCTTTTAACCTCAAGCACGATCTTCAATTAAGAGTCCCTGTAAAATATTAAATCAATACCATGCTTAATAAGGAAGTTTTCTCTTAAATCTTGAAGTTGTAAAAACTTTTATAGAAGACTCAAAATATCGTAAAATGTACAGTCTTGAAACGCTTTTCATTTTTCTTTGTATTCAAACTAAACCTGTGTATATGCAAATGAGTTCTGACACGTTTTTGTATCAGAAATTTAGTTAATTTTTACTGAATTCTAAAATCCTACAAACAATGCCCTATTTTAGCATATCCAATGCAATTGCCTACTAAAATATTAAAAAAGCTATTGGTTATTAGAAATTTGAAAATTTTAAGTCCGTACATGTAATGGTAGTCGTTGCAACAATAATCTGCATTTTTGGTCAAGGTTATTAATATCAATCAAATAGGTTTGTGGAACAGGAGTAATAGCATATAATAAGAAGGTAACACAATTTTGACTTTATATAAATAACTACACCAACAATTATTGTCCTTAGGGTAGCAATAAAATAAATCTTACTAAAATATCGATTTTCGCGTACAGGCTGATTTCGTTGTTCCTCATAAAACTATCGAAGTTACAGCGTATGTGGAGAGATTGTTTTGCTAAAAATAACCAGTGAAAATCATCTACTGGTGCTTTTTTAGGACTAAGAAATAGTATGACACGTACACGTGGTTTAATAAAACTTGACAATAAATCTAGCTTAGACATGGTGGTCAGAGATATTCTGTGCTATAAACCAAAAGAAAATAAGAAACCATGAGTAATAAAGGATACGAAGCAGGAAAACGGTTACAAAGTCATAAAATGCAGGAAAGCTAAAGAACGATGGATTGAGAAAAAGTGCAAGGAGCTACAAACTAAGATGGAAATAGACAGACAGACAAAGCATACAAACTAATTAGAATCAATTTTAGGGATATAAAACCGTATATCAAAAATATATGGGCGCGGAAGGACACATCATTATAGAAAATATAAAAAAGGTGGATAGATGGTAAGAATATATCGGAAATTTTTATGCTGGACAAGAATTAGAAACCCTACAACAGGAATCAGACATTAAAAAGAATGACTAAGGATATTCTATACTTAGAGATGTTTGAATTGGTATTAGAGTCTAAAAAATAATAAGGCACCGGGTATAGATAACGTGCAAGCGGAAACTCTAAAAGCCGATAGACCAGCAGTATCAGACGCCTCTTCCAACTTCTAAGCTATATCTATGAGACAGGCGGGATACCCATAAATTTCAAACGTAACACCATAGTGACTACACCAAAAAAGAAAGGTGCAGATTGATACGAAAATTTTCGAACAATAAGTTTGACGGCATAGGTGTCAAAAATATTAACAGAATTATATAAACACGGATGAAAAAAAGGACTGAAGAAATACAAGGAGAAGATCAAATTGGGTTTAGCTTTAAGCGTGATAATGAAGAAACCAATAGAAAAAAGAGAACGTATATATACAGGGTTTGTAGAACTGTAAAAAGCATTCGACAATGTAAAATGGGAAAAGATGTTCGAAATACTCAAAAAGATTGGAATGGATTATAGGGATAGACGGATAGTACATAGCTTATACCCAGAGCGAAGAGCTGTAATAGAATTAGAAGGGGAACGTAGAGAAGTAAATAATAGGAAAGTTGTGAGACAGGGATGTGCGCTATGCCTGTTAATTTTTAATTTGTGTGTCGAGAAAGTAATAAATACTGTCAAATGCAGAAGGATATTTGGAATTATTATGCAGGGATAAACAAGTGATATGTTTAGATTTACAGATGATGTAACGGCATTAGCATTTAGCAACAAAAAGTCTGAAGAAGCTCTTAATGAAATGGAAACAGTACTAACAGAGAGATACTAAACTGCTAATATGTAGAAAAGAGGAAAATAAGTCAAAAACCAGACTACAAGATGGAAACGAGAACTTATAGGAGGTTAAAGATTTCTGCTACCTAGGAAGCCAAATAGCGCAAGATGAGAAGAGTGCAAAAGATATCAGACAAAGATTCGCACAAGCCCGTGTTGCATTTAATAAGAAAAAACAACTACTATGTTTAAATACAATTATAGAAGCAAGAAAAAAATTGTTGAAAGATTGTGTGTGGAGCGCAGCAATCTACGGCTGTGAAACTTGGACAGTAGGAGAAGCAGAAAGGAAAAATATAAAAGCTTTTCAAAAGAGGTCCTGCAGATGTATGATCAAGATGTCATAGACACAAAGTTAAGAACAAAGATAGAAGAGATAGAATGATAGGACACGTTCTAAGGTATGAAGGAACAGTGCTGGATATATTAGAAGCAGAGAAAGAAAAAAAAAGAGGTAGAGTTAGACCGAGATTGAACTATTGCACAGATAGTAAAAGATGTAGGCTGCGGGAATTTTAAAGAAGTGTACAGGCACAGATCCAACCAATTCCAGGACGGAAAACCTAATTATGAAAGAAATAATTGTATTTAAACCTGATGAATATCGTAAACAACTACAGGTGTTGGCTTTCCAATATTCTCAACAAATGTTGGTTGTGTGAAAGGAATAATTGGAGAACTACTAATGTTTAAGTGGTGGGGTGTTTTGGTAGCAGTCAAGTTACTTACATCCTTCGCTTATCATCGAATATCGGTGAAATGGGGTGTATTCTTAGAAATCCATAGAAAAAGGAAAATGTGAGTATGTAGGGTTGTGGATCTGGAAAAAACATTCAACAATGTAAAATGGGAAAAAATATTAGATATACTAAAAAAAAATGGTATGAGTTAGGTATAGATGAAAAGTACAATGCTATAAGCGTCCAAAGAGGGGTAATAGAATTAGAGCAGGAATATGGAAGAAGTAAATATTAGGAAAGGGGTGAGACAGGGATGTGCACTATCCCCATTAATTTTTAGCTCGCGCGTCGAAAAGGCAATAAATACTGCCAAATGTAGGAAGATATTTGAAATTGTTATGCAGGAACAAACGATTGATATGCTTTGATTTGCAGATAACATAGCGGTATTGGCATTTAGAAAGGAAGTGCTAGAACCAACTCTTAATGAAACGGAACAGTATAACAGAGAGGTACTAGTACGTAAAAGAGGGGATAATATATCAAAAACAAGAATAAAAAATCGGAAACGAGAATTCATGAGGAGAAATGTGCAAAACATATAGGAGAAAAGTTTATCACAAAGACGTGCTGAATTTAACAAGAAAAAGCAGCTGCTGTGTTCAAAGATGACAAACATAGAAACAAAGAAAAAATTGTTAAATGCATATGTGTGGAGCAAAGCACTATAGGACTGTAAAGCGTGGACAATAGGAGATGCGGACAGAAAAATACAGAAGCCTTTGAAATATGGTGCTACAGGTGTATGAGGAAGATATCGTGGACAGATACAGTTAAGACTAAATAGGTATTAAAAATAGTAGGGCAAGAAAGTTATCTGTGGAAAACGTTAAAAAATGGGAGAGACAGTGTGATATGATACCTTCCAAAGCTTGAGGGATTAGTGTGGGATATATTAGAAGCAGAAAGGATAAGAAAGAGGGGTGAAGATAGACCTAGATTAGACTACTGCACACTGATGGTGAAAGATATAAGCTACAGGAATTTTAGTGAAATGTGTCAATCAGATCAGTATAGGAAATAATGAGGTACGCTTCCAATAAGTTCCAGGACTGATGACCTAATGAGAAAGATTTTAAATATGGAATAATTTTCTTGGTCTCATAAACCTCGGGAAAATAATAATACATTGCTTTTGAGCAAACTACTTTTAATTATTAATTGTATTACCTATTAAATTAATATGGTTACAATTTTAGCATATAAAAACAGTTTTGATATTTTAAATTTATAACTTCTAAAGATTTAGACTTTTGAGCACAAAATACGTTCAGTAAGCTTATTAGGAATGTGAGACGAATATACTGGACATAAGCGTACAGTGATCACTTTTAAAAATCTTCTAAATGAAATTAGTTACTACTGAGGCCATTTAATAGAGAAAAGAAAACGGTTAGGCCAAATGTTGGAGTGTACAATACGAGCCTGTCGGTAAAGTAAAATTCGGAGAATACACCTAATCTCAAATCTCCAAAGTTTGTAGCATTTTTGCAGATAAGATTACATTAAGTTTATTCTGCGGTGTAGCGTTTCATGTGTTAGTAGTCTACTACCCGCAGGGAATATGCAATATAACTTTTCTTTTTCAATACATAAACAAGTAAAGAATATTTGCGCTTTGGAGCACACTGGTAATGCCAAAAAGTAAACAGTGGTCAGTCCTTTGTATTAGTGTGAGGAATAACTACTGTTCCCCATTTGAAAATTATAAATCAATATACGAGGCGTGTTTTTTTTAGGTAAGTACCATTTTGAAATAACTAAAACACAAACGGATTTTTTAACAATTTTATTTTTATATCAAAGCCTGTACTTTAATCTACTTTTCTACATAATTGTCACCAATATTGAGGTATCTATTGTATTCTACAACGGGTTTTTGTATACCATCGTCATAGAAGTATGGCGTCTGATTTGTGAGCCACTGCAACACGGCCATTTTAACATCTTCGTTGTCATCGTAGCGCTCGTCGGCCAGATGTTTCTTCAAACCCAGGAACAAATGGTAGTCGCTGGGCGCCAGATCGGGACTGTATGGAGGACGATAGAGTTGTTTCCAAGGAAATGATTTGACGAGGTCTTGGGTTTGATTAGCCGTATGTGAACGGGCATTGTCGTGAAGCAAAAAGACACCCTTACTCAGAATTCCACGCATTTTGTTCTGAATTGCGCGGTGCAATTTTAGTAGTCTCACAATTTGTTGATGAATTGATTCTATCACCACGGTGTAAAAAGTCTACTAGTAACAGCCCCTTTCTGTCCCAAAATACGGTACACATGATTTTCTGGGCTGATATCGTTTGCTTAAACTTCACTTTTTTAGGTGAAGTTAAATGCCGTCATTCCATTGATTGCTGTTTTGATTCAGGTGTACTGTAGGCCACTCAGGTTTTGTCGTCCGTAGCAATTAGGCACAAAAAATCATCACCTTCTTTGTGGTACCGTTCAAGGAAAGCTAAGACACTGCCCATACGTTTGGTTTTGTACACCTCTGTCAACATTTTCGGTACCCAGCGTGAGCACAGCTTTCGGTAATTTATTCGTTCGGTCAGTATTGCATAAAGAACACTTCGACAAACTTGAGGACAGTCATCAGATAACGAAGTAATCGTAAAGGGTCTATTTTCTCGCACTGTTTGGTCAACTTTCTGCATAACTCGTTAGCGATGACTAATGGTCGCCCACCCCGTTCTTTATCATGCACATTTGTGCAGCCATCTTTAAATGCTGAACCCACTTTCTAACCATTCCATCGCTCGTAATGTTTTGTTCGTAAATTGCACAGATATCACGATGAATATCGATCACTTTTAAGCCTTTTGCACTCAGTAAACGAATAACAGACCAAACTTCACAGTCGGCGGGACTCTCAAACAGGGTTGCCATTTTAAATACTTGCTACACAGGTAATCACAGGCGAGGATTGACATACTGGCGTGTCAACTTTGCCAATAGATGCAGATACACAGCGTGCAAGCGCGGAATGCCGACCGCAGCCCTGCAACGGCGGAATATCACAACGGTACTTACTTAAAAAATACACCTCGTATAAACTATTTTAGGAATATATGGTGAGAACCAGAAAAGGAAGAACCTATGCTTGTAGCATTAAGAACTGTTTTTGATGGTAGATGGTCAATCAAACGTACTGCCATTCGATTTTCTATTGCAAGAACAACACTATCTAGGTATGTAAACAAATATAAAATTCAAGGAATAGATTGAGGTACAGTTACACTTCAAACAGTTCCAAAGTTGCCTGCAAATTATATTATATAGAAGGTTGTTATTGATGAGGAGAAAACTTGCTAATTGATTACTTTAAACAATTTTGTCAACTTCATCATGGACTTCCACCACGAACGGCGCGAAAATTAGCTTAGGAGTTTGCTGAAGTGAACAACAAAAAATCTCCCAAAATAGGTGAGGAGATCAATGTACTGGGGAAACTTTTTTTTGCAACGCTCTTATAACGACATAAAGGTATTTGATTACGTGCTCCACATGTTATATCCTTAGCACGTGACACGAGTTTCAATAATTCTGTTTTAAATGCATTCTATGATAAACTAACACAGATTTTAAGAAAACATGTTACTGACTATCATCGGATGCATAATGTCGATGAAACGGGAGTATCTACTATTCAAACTCCTAAAAAAGTAATAGCTCGTAAGGGGTTAAACAAATAGGGAAAGTATACTAGTTTGAAAAATAAGGCAGTGCTTTAATCTGTGTTTCTTTAACGCAAAATCTAAGGACCCTAATACCGCTTTTCTCATTAGAATAATCTATCTGAAATAATTTATTCCGTTACCTGAAAATGTACCGCGGATATCAAGGAATGTTTATGGTCAGAGGCTGGTGTCACGGAAGAATATTTCCATAGGGGTGACTATCTGCGACTTGCTACTAAGGGTGAGTGATTTATTTGCCAAATTTATTATTTAACTTTGGAAAGAAAACCAGTTGTATTAAACAACCTCCCTCAAAAGCTTGAAACGTCAACACCCTCGCTAGCTAAGCTAGTAGAAAAAATTCCATCATTTTAGTTCATAGAATTTGTTGCATAAAAACAGTAATTATACTTAAAATTTTCTATTTTTTTTAGGTTTAGATATTTTGTTGGAAGAAAATAAGTTAACAAAATTCTTCTTTAAAATTTTGTAACAATTAGAGCTTTCTTATTTGCAAGAGACCGGTCTGAAAAATTACGTTAAAAGCTTTATTGTGTAATGTTTTGTGACAGAACTAGTTTTGTATAAACATAGAAAAACCACTTAATGGTCCTCTTTTATAAATGAAAATTTGCTAATTAGAATATGAAATTGGAATGCCAAATACGGCAACCATGATTAAAATACTAAATGTTTGAATGCGAAAACTATTTACAAATCTTGTTTGAGTACTTTACGCTAAAACATGTAATATAATTTGCTAAGATATTTGAAATGAATTTTATAGAGTTGTTATGATACAAATATTAACTATCGATAACAAAATAGACTACGTTGTCAATTTTCTTGGGTCTTATAATTTGAGAAGCACACAAGTTAAAATAATTTTTGTTGAGGAAGACGTTTAATTGATTGAAACATAATCTACCCTATATTTTGTCAAGATATATTTATCCAAGAATTTAGGTAAAAGAATTTTGAATCTGTATTTGTATTTGCTCTTCAAAATAAACAATGTGTATTAGATACAGCTGCGTCCAGCTTAGGATTACATTTTCTTTTATTTGACTGAATAAATTCGGCCCCTGCCCATCTCCAACTTTCCCTTGGTGTAATATTCAAGTTAGCCGAAGGCATACGGGTTTTAGCATTTCCATGTTAAGTATAAAACTTTATATCTTTAAAGTGTGAATCTGCAGCAATTATAAAACTGTAGCAACTGGTGCGTGCAACTTGAGGCTCGAATTTTCTTAGTGAAAAGATTTTTCATTGTTGTAAATTTAATTCTTGGGTAGCACGGTTAAAAAACTTTTTTCAGTTAAATTGTCTGGTAAAAGTAAACCCTCTCATCTTTTAGTAAGAGAGACGAACTATGAATTAAATATTCCTGGGGTCTATACAACCAAAATGAAAAAAGAAAAATTCTTAGCAAGCTCTTAGAACGTGACTATACAAGGGAGTTTTATTGATATGTCTCAGGATAGGTATGAAATTGCACTCGAAAAAAAGCTATTGATATTAACTTGTCTTTTATTTCATTATTATTAGTTGAAGCTAATATCGAAAATTTAACATTTCGATTGCAATCTAGAGTGAACCATTTCACTGCTCGTATTGAACGTTTTCCAAAAGTTTTCATTTTTACGTCGGAATAACTTTCATGGAGGAATGAAGCTTTTGCAATTAGTTTGCAACTTGACGTAGAATTAACCGAAAACATTTTTGCGTCAAATTTAGATTCTGAGTTCTCGCCTTCAGAAGAATCTTTGACCGACGAACACCAAACGTTGATACAATCTTCCATAGTCGATCTTTCCAAAAGCAAAATATTGTCGAGTTGGAATACAAAATTTAGCGGTGACCCGAAACGACTCTGTTCTTTCTAAGAACATATTTTAGAATTGCCAAAATCTAGACAAGTTTCTAAAAAAGAACTTTTCAATTCAGCTGTTGAACTATTTAGAGGAGCACATTTTGTTTCTTTTGGTTACTTTGTTTTACTGTCGTCATAAGTATATCTGGCAAATTACTCTTTCAATACAATACTAAAAGCTGGTACTTATGCATCAACCCTTGCTTCAGAAAAGATTATAATACCTTCAAAAATGGGGGTTTTCAATTGTTAAAGCATTTGTTTAGGAAATATTACATGCAGTTAAAGACGTAATTATCAAATGGGTTTCCCGTTATCAGATGTTGTCGGTTTTTCGAACTTTGAATATGCATTATTCGGTGCATTCTTTGTCCAATTTTTATTTCAGATCAATCTAATGACCATAACTATCCGAATTAGAAGCTATTTCTATGGAAATTTATTGACAGGGCTATAACCTGGAATTCTATAATTAGTTTGTACGAAGCTGTTCCTTTAAGAGATGGAAGATTTCAAGTAATTAGAATTATTGACGCCGATTGGTCTTCAATTACTTTCAGCTCCTGCAATCCATCTCTGCTTAATATGTATAGACATATATCCTATGTCAGGTAATGATGTGCTACTAGCTACTGGTCAAGGGAGTGAAGAGATACTCCGCTCACTGTTGTTTCTTCTTAATTTGATTCACCTGAATTTTCAAGAAAATATATTGGTATGCGAACCCATGTGATCTCGCCTAAGTCGTCTGTAACCAGTATGGGGGCGTAGTGGAACGTCCAACCAATTTTTTTTTGTAACATTATAAGGTTATTAATCGCACAACTGCGGATATTATCGTGTGAAATTAAACTTACTCCGCTCCAATCGTCGGAGCATTATTGGTTAGGTATTTATGGAATAATAATTAAGCATTGACTGTCCTATAAATTTGCTTATATAAATTTAACGTTACACAATTATTTAGGTGTGTTTTTTTTCCTGATAATATTTTTTTCAGTGGCGAAAAGGAACGCGTTTCCACCTGTCGTCTGTTCTACTCTGTTGCTGGAGCTATGTAAGCAAATAATTGTTTCTGTATCAGCATTTAAAAATTTTAGTTACCAAAGGACTGAACACAGCCTATGATATACTGTTGCTTATTTTTTTGCTTTAAGTATGTGGGAAATATGGGAAATTATTCGCAAATGCAGGAAAGCTAAAAAACAAAGAATTGATGAAAAGTGGAAAGAGGTACAAACTAAGATGGAAATAGGAAAGATAAACAAAGCATACAAATTAATTAGAATGAATTTTAGGGATATAAAACCATATAGCAAAAATATAAGGGACGCGGGTGGAAACGACATTATAGAAAATGTAGAGAAAGTAGCTAGATGGCAGGAATATATAGGGAATTTATATTCTGGAGAGGAACTAACAGCATTACAGCAGGAATCAGACTTTGAAAATGATGACCTAGGGTATCTTGTACTTAGAAATGAGTTTGAATTAGCATTAAAGGGTCTGAAAAAAACTCTAAAAACCGCTGGACGAGCAGTAACAGAACGTCTCTTCCGACTTGTAAGCTATATCTATGAGACAGGCGAGATACCCAAAGATTTCAAACGTAACATCATAGTAACTATACCAAAAAAAGAAGCGCGGATAGATGTGAAAACTTTCAAACAATAAGTTATTAAGTTTGACAGCACACGTTTCAAAAATATTAACTAGAATTGTACAAAGACGAATGCGAAAACGAGCTGAAGAAATACTGGGAGAAGACCAATTTGGGTTTAGGCAAAACAGGGGAACACGTGAGGCTATTTTAGCTCTCAGGGTAATAATGGAGAAAACAATAGAGTAGGGGGAAAGCGTATATATAGGGTTTGTAGATCTGGAAAAAGTATTTGATGATATAGAATGGAAAAAAATGTTTGAAATACTCAAAAAGATTGGAATGAGTTTTATTGATAGACGGATAGGGTATTGCTTATACAAAGAGCAAACAGCAGTAATAGAATTAGAGCAAGAAAGTATAGAAGTATTTAGGAAAACGGTGAGACAGGGATGTGCCTTATCCCCATTAATTTTTAACTTGTACATAGAAGAGGCAATGAATACTGTCAAATGCAGGAAGACATTTGGAATTAATATGCAGGGACAAAAGATTGATATGCTTAGATTTGCAAATGATATAGCGATATTAGCATCCAGCAAAGAAGTGTTAGAAGCTGCTCTTAATGAAATGGAAACAGCTCTAATGGAGATATGGTGTGAAAATTAACAAAAATAATACTAAAGTTCTAGTATGCAAAAGAGGGGAAAATAAATCGAAACAAGAATACAAATAGATAACAAGAACTTACAAGACGTTAAGGATTTCTGTTACCTAGGAAGTCAAATAACGCAAGATGGGAAAAGCACAAAAGATAAAAAACAGAGATTAGCACAAGGTCGTGCTATGTTTAACAAGAAAAAGCAACTACTGTGTTCAAAGACTACAAAAATAGAAACAAAGAAAAGAGTGCTTAAAACAGATGTGTGGAGCACCGCGCTATATGGCTGTGAAGCCTGGACAGTAAGAAAATGTGGTGCTGTAGACGTATGATGAAGATATCATGGACAAAGTTAAGAACAAAGAGGTACTAAAAATGGTAGGGGAAGAAAGAAGTATGTGGAGAACATTAAATATAGGAGAGATAGGATGATAAGCCACATACTGAGACATGAGGGAATAGTGCGGAATATATTAGAAGCAGAGATAGGAAAAAAGAGAAGTAGAGGTAGACCAAGATTAGACTACTGCACACAGATAGTGAAACATGTAGGCTGTGAGAATTTCAGGAAAATGTGTAGGCTAGCTCGGAATAGAAATCGATGAAGATACGCTTCCAGCCAGTCGTAAGACGGAAAAGCTAATGACAAAAATAATAACTGTACTTAAACATGGTGATTATCATAAACAACTACAGATATTGGTTTTGCAATACTCTCAACTAATGTTAATTGTGCGAAAGGATTTACTGGAAAACTATTAGTACGGCAAATGTCTAAGTGTCTGGGGATCCTTGGTAGCCACAGGCTGTTTAACCCCCTTCACATACCACTGAATCTCGGTGAAATAGGGCATATTATTAGAAAACAATAGAAGGGAATCGTGCTGTATATTGGCTGTTGGGATAACTGCAGGAAACTGTGTAGGCTAGCTCAGAACATATATAAGCTGAGGTACAAGTCCAACCAGTTTCAAAATGTAAAACCCAATGACGAAAAAATAAGTGCTCTTAAATATGATGATTATTATAAACAACTACGGGTGTTGTTGTGAAGTATAATGCTAATTGTGTGAAACGTTAAATTGGAAAAACTATTAATTCGACAAAGGTTCAAGTGCTGAGGGAACTTGACAGCCAAAGGTTGCTTACTCCCCTTCACATACCACTGAATATCGAGGAAATAGGGTACATAACAGTAAAACAATAGAAGGTGACCGAACTGCATCAAACAAGAAAGAACAGCAGCTTGTTCAAAGACAACAAACATAGATACAAGAAGAAAACTGTTCAAAGCGTAGTGTGGAGCACAGTACAGTACGTCTATGAAATAGGGGCAGTAGAAAAAGCAAACAAAAAAAGATAGAAGCCTACTGGAATGTTGTGCTTCAGATGTATGGGGATGGAAGCATGGACAGACAAAGTTAATAACAAATAGGAAATGTAGAAATTGTAGAACAATAAAGATATCTGTGGAAAACAAAAAAAAAGAAGAAATAGAAGGATATCATACGTTCTAAGGCATTTCTGGAGAATAGTACGAAATATATTACAAGCAGAGATAGGAAAAGAGAGGTCGAGGTAGACCCAGATCAGACTTTCGCACACAGATAGTGATAGATGCAAACTGTGCAAATTTCAGGAAATATGTAGGTTGGTTCAGACTAGGAAACAATGAGGGTACGCGTCCAACCAGTTCTAGGACTGAAGACCGAATGATGATGATGATGATGATGAGGTAATTAACGAAGGCTATACATTATTTCTGCAATAAAGTATTACCTTTGTGCTGATTTTATGTACGTTGTGTAAGTCTTCCGGGAGGTTCTAGATAAATGTTTGTGTGTGAGTTGATTTCTCTATTGTAACATGTTTTTTTAAAGGTTTTGTAAATAAATCTCTTTCTCTTTTATTTCTGCGTGACCCACCCCACTCTACGAAGTTTTTAACTAGCATGGAATTAATTCTTTCGATTCCCCTTTTTTTGTTGCCGTGCTCAGTGCGCGCTTAATTTTACTTTGCTTACTGTAGTTTACTTTTCTCTTGTTCGCACGGATTACCGTAACAAACTGTGCCCTGACGCTGTGACCAGTTAGCCTGCTATAAAACACAGTGGGCATATAATTTTGTACTTCCTTTTAAATCCATCTGTAATTTTATTCAAACAAATAGGATATTATTTTTTATGTTACATGATGCTTATCAATTGTTAGTTGATAAAAGAAATTTTTGGTATATGGTATCTTGGAAAAAGATGTGCCCCAGTATCCCCTATAGACTGTGCGAATTGAGTAAATTTCTTTCCTAATGATTTATTAATTGCTACTCGTTAATTAAATGTAATGTGATACAGAAACGCTATTTTTTACCATTAGATCTAACTCATTTTGATGTTGTTAACAAGCATCATGTAGCTTAACACGTTAAGCGCCACAATGCATTACTATCAATGGGGTTGGTCGTGCCAAAATCATTAAAAGTTTCGGAATAATTAAAAATGAATTTCTAACTCATATTTCTTAAAAACAAATTCAATTTCATCAATAATGGCTATTTTTAATTATTTTTAAATTGAGATGCACGTGTGATTCTTGTGGCCATAATAAGCTTTATAGTTTATTTTATGCCGAGATGCATACTTGCTTCTCAAATAAAGACAAGAATATTCCTGCACAAACTAGTCAACAAAATCAGTTTATACTATAAGTAAGTGAATGGCATGCAGTGCTGTTTAGTTTATGTTCGAACATGGTTGAGAAAGGAGGTATTTAAAGTGTCTGATGAAAAAAGAGCAAGCCCGTTTACAAAAACTAGTGGAAGAATTTTTTCAGGCAAAGATAGTGATAACAGTGTACGCGATAAAGACTATGCGGTCAGTAGTGATGATGAAATTAGCAGTTCTGCTTCTGAGAAAAGTATACCTAAAGTTAAGCCTAAAATGTTAGAAAATATGCAGAATAAACCTTCAACGTCGCAAATGCATAATTTACAATCTGGCAAAGTGGAAGAAACAATTGAAAGTATTATTACTCAGTATTGCTTACCGGATGATGAAAATTCCTCTGATGAAGGAGAAATTATTGTGGAGTACGATGAATCCTTGTCATGGGAAAATGTAGATAGCAAAAAGTTAAAAAACATAGAATTTAGTTGTCAAAATTCTGGAATCAAAGAACGGCTTTTTGAAATGTACGACAAAGAACCAATTGATTTTTCAAGCTAATGGTTTCTGATGATAGTATAGAGTTGATTGTATTGAAAACGAATAGATATGCACACCAAAAGTTAAGTGCAGGTGGACATGGTCCGAAAGCACGAATTCATAAGTGGAAAGATACCACTAGTGAAGAAATAAAGATATTTCTGGCCATTCTTATCTGGATGGGATTGGAAAGACTACCAACTTTGCGTTCGTATTGCTCAAAAACTCCGTTATATAAAGGTCAAATACAGAATTATATTTCTCGTAATCGTTTTGAGTTGCTGCTTGCTAATTTAAATTTCAACGACAATGAAATAGGTAACAAACAACTTAGGTTGTACAAACTAAAACCGCTTTTAAATAAATTGTTAATGAATTTTCAACAAATTATGGTACCGGAGAACAAGTCTGTGTTGACGAAACACTTGTCCCCTTTAGGAGACGATTGTCGTTTAGGCAATACATAAAAAATTAAAAATAGAAATTTGATGTAAAAGTTTATAAACTGTGTTAGGATGCTGGATATGCCTATGATTTACACGTATATTGTGGAAATGATTAAGTGAGGAACAAATCAAGTGCGGAAAGTGTTGTGTTCAACCTAACAAATAATTTGTTAGATGTTGGACGTACTATTTATACTGATAACTTTTATACTAGTGTAAAACTAGCGCATGTTTTATTGAATTGGAGTACACATTTGGTGGGAACTTTGAGGAAAAACAGAAAACCGAATCCAAAAGAAGTGATAAATGCGAAATTAAAAAAAGGAGACGTTATTGCCAGACAAAGCAACACAGACATAGTAATCAGCAAGTGGAAAGATAAATGTGACGTACTTATGCTTAGTACTAAACACACCTCTGTTATGGTAGACGTTCATCAAAAAAGGGGATTAGTACAAAAACCAAATTCAGTTGTTGATTACAATAAATATAAAGGTTTTATAGATGTTTCTGATCAAATGGAATCCTACTCAACAGCTCTACGCAAATCAGTGAAGTGGTACAAAAAAATTGCTGTCGAATTTCTTCTAGGATCAGCAATAGTCAATGTTTATATAGTACATATAAAAGTTACTAATAGTAAGATGTCTATCACAACTTTCAAAGAAGAACTGGTGTTACAAATAATTAGTTTTTCAAGCAATACTGTTTAAGAGAAACAACACTTACCGAATGAAGACCATTATTTGGATGAAGTGTTAACATCAGCAAGAAGACGGTGTGTTACTTGTTATGCAAGAAATTCAATAGAAGTTGACAGAAAGTTTGCCTAATCAAAGACAAGTATCACTAGATATAAATGTATGCAATGCAATATGTTTTATTGCATCATTTTAGTTAAACAAAGATTTAGAAACCAAGTTAAAAACTGTCGTAGTTATCCAGGGGCTGACATAGATAGCGATCATAACTTAGTTAAAATGAAGTGTAAACTAAAATTCAAAAAATTGAGAAAGGTTAAAAGAGAGGGATGGGATCTAGGTAAGCTTAATAATAGTAGGGTAAAAGAGGAATATAAACAAGTATTAGATAATAAAAGCAAAGAGATAGCTGTAGGAGGGAACTTAGAAAATAGATGGAAAGAAATAAAACTGACGGTACATGATACAGCAACACAGACTATAGGTAAGAAAAAAATAGAAGCTAGAAAACCGTGGGTAACAAAGGAGATATTAGATTTAATAGAGAATAGAAGAAAGCTTAAACCTTTCAGAGAAGTGGATAGTGAAAGTAAGCAAAAATATAATACAGTTAGAAATAAGATAGTACATGAGTGTAGAAAAGCTAGAAATAAATGGATGGAGGAGAATTGTAAGGGAATACAAGATGATTTGAGAGTAGGTAAGACAGACAGGGCTTACAGGGCAGTTAAAAAGTTTTTTGGGGAAGATAGGAAAAAATGTAATGGTATTAGAGACGAGAATAATGAGCTTCTAATAAATAAAGTTGAGGTAGCTGATAGATGGAAAAGATATTTAGAAGATTTATATAAGGGAGACGATATGGATGAGTTAGAGAACGACCAAGAAGAGGATGTAGAAATAGGGTTCTCAATATTAAGAGTGGAATTTGATAGAGCTATTCGGAATCTTAAATTAAATAAAGCGCCAGGGATAGACGATATTCCCGCAGAATTAATAAAATATGCAAGTCAGAAAACTTTGGACAGATTATATGAACTAATAAATGTAATATATGACACAGGTGAGGTTCCAATAGATTTCGAAAAAAATATTATTATCCCAATCCCAAAAAAGTCAGGAGCTGATAGGTGTGAGAATTTTAGAACGGTTAGTTTAACTTCTCATGCTTCCAAAATACTAATAATAATAATTAAAAATAGAGTAGAAGCTTTGACTGAGAATTATTTAGGCGAAGACCAATATGGTTTTCGTAAAGACAGAGGGACTAGAGAACCGATACTAATGATTAGGGTAATTATCGAAAAAGGTTACAAAAATAAAAAACTCATTTCGCATTTGTAGATTTAGAAAAAGCATTTGATAGGGTTAATTGGATTGTTATGTTCAGGGTTTTGCAAAATATAGGAATCTCTCATAAAGATAGAAAAATTATTTACAGTCTATATAAAAACCAAAGCGTAGTAATTAGATTTGATGAAATAGAAAAGGAAGCTAAGATTAGAAATGGTGTTAGACAGGGTTGTATACTGTCTCCTTGATTTTTAATGTTTATATTGAGGAAGCTTTAAACTTAGCCAGAGAGAGAAAAGAGATAGGTATTAGTGTACAGGGACAGAAAATAGACATGTTACGTTTTGCAGATGATATAGCCATTATAGCAGAGTCTAGAAAAGAGTTAGGAGAGTTTTTAAATATTTTAGATGAGATACTACGGAGTAACTATAGTATGAGAATTAACTCAGTAAAGACAAAGATAATGACAAGTGAGTTACAGCCTAGTTCTAAACCAAAATTAAAAATAGGTAATACCGAGTTAGAGGAGGTAGATGAATTTTGCTATTTAGGTAGTATAATTACAAAGGATGGACGTAGCAGAAGGGATATAGTAGCTAGAATAGCTCAAGCTAGAAAAATGTTTTTAAAAAAGAAAAACTTAGTTGGACAGATAGAGTAACAAACGAGGAAGTTTATAGAAGGATAGGTGAGGATCCCTGTATGTGGAAACAATCGAAGGTCAGGAGAGACAGAATGATAGGGCACCAGTTAAGACATGAGGGACTATTTAGTAAAGTCTTAGATTATAGACTACCAAATAAAAATAGAGTAGGAAGGCCTAGACAAAGCTATATTAGTCAAATTATTAGAGATTTAGGTTGTGAAGGGTATGTAGACCTTTTTAGACTAGCTCAGAATAGAAAAGAATTTAGAGCTGCGTCAAACCGACTTTAAGTAAGTTCGAAAACAAAACAAAAAAAAAATAAAAATCAGTTAACTAAATGTCACCAGGACATAACTCACAATTAGTTAGCGGTCTGGCATGTTGGTAGCGTTTCGTTGCTTAAGCCTTACCATAACATATAATTTAATAAACGTCACCATGACATAACTCACAATTAGGTAGCGGTCTGGCATGTTGGCAGCGATTCGTTGCTTAAGCCTTACCACAACATATAATTTAACACTTTTCCTTTTTGAAGCGGATAATCAGGTTATATTTCATTTCCTTATAAATGGTAATCATGTAAACATGTTAGAGTTCTTTAACAACCATCAGGTTGCTAATATCTATGTAGAGACAGCTGGATAGGAAAAAGATAGAAGGATATAGGAAGACCTAGACCAAACTATATTAGTCAAATTATTAGAAATTTAGGTTGTGAAGAGTATGTAGAGCTTTTTAGAGTAGCACAGATTAGAAAAGAAGTTAGAGCTGCGTCAAACCGACCTTAAGTAAGGTCGAAAACAGAATGATGATGCATCAACTTCATACATGCAAAATATGAAAGGACCCTATTTCAAACAATAATCGCTTTTTACATTAGTTTATAATAAATTACTTTTTTATTATTATCTACAATTAGAATGCAATTACAATTATTGTTATTTTCTTTACCAATATTTCATTTCTGTGCATGAGACTGCTCCCTTCCTTTTTACAGGTAGGAATTGGTGTACAACAGAGTCTAAACAAAACTCTGGCGGGACTAGCATCGACCGTTTGTGGCTGCGGTAGATTACAAAAGACTATATCTCAGGGGTTTACAGAACAAAGTTAAATTATACCTAGACAAGTTATAGGGATGCAAATTAGAACATGACAAAAGAAAATACCTTAATACAACTTATATATTGACGTTTAGTTAACAACGTTAATAAAAAAATTAAATATATACCGTAATTTTCTTACAACCAAATTTCCATGCGACAAAAACACTAAGTGTAGTTTATATATCTACACTCTCATAATTTTAAAATATTTTGTCTTAAACTCTACCAGATAAGATATTAGAAAATCTAAAATTTTTATTGTGCTTAGACACAATTTCAAATTAACGTTCTAAATAAAAAGAAATCATAAATAAGCTTTGTTGTATTTGACATTAGTTAAGAGAATTTGAATTAAACATTCAAATTGAACATAACCTCAAAATCCACAAAAGAAGGTTTCATGAAAGCTTTTTATGTTTACAACTTATAAGGTTATATAGAAAAGCAAAGGTAATATTAACTTAGTTAAGATATAGGTAAGTAAAAGTATGACTATATTTTACATGCATAATTTTTCTAGATATTTGAGATTCAAAATGTAACGCATGCACATTGTTCCGTCACAAAAGTAAATAAGATAAACTCATTCCTGTATTCATGATATATGAAAGGAAACATGAACTTAAACATTGAGCTTACGGCTTGTTCAGAACTATACGATCTTCTTAGGGTTTGTTGAGACAAACACCATCGTTACTTATTTTGGTTGTTAATCTCAAATTTCAAATTTGTAAGGGCCAATCCTTTTGTTCAACAACCATATGTTTTGTTAACGGAGCATTTAATTTATTTTAGAAGCTAAACGTCAACATAAATCCTTGTACGATAAAAGATAATATTTGTAGGTAGTAAAATTAATGCATTAGGCTGAGATAGCCTAGCATAGATAATTAGATACTCCATCAGAGAATATTTTACTGGAGAATATATCACCGGAAGATACTTCACCAAAGAACCCTAGAAAATAAACGAAGTATTGTAATACGCCACGAGGAACCGTCTGCAAGTTTTATCTTTAATCAGCTTACCAATCATGCTCATTTTGAACGGCTAATTCAGGTAGACTTTCTTCATACGCATTTTGCTAAAATTCTGAAACGATATTTATGTATGTTAAGAGGAATAAAAAAAATACACCTTTTACATATTAGGTACATCATGGCCTTAGAAAGGATATCTTTATCAGGAAACGGCATGTGCACTAAAGAAAGTCAGATTTCAAAAGCACGAAAATTTATTCTGGCTTTGAGATAACCACACATTTTGAGAGAGGGACAAACAATAAAACCAACCTAAATGACAGATTCATTTATACACCAGTTGCGTATTTATGGACATTATTCAGAGGTTTGCCAATTAGAAAACTACATAGAACATAACTATTTATATTATTTATGCTAAATGGAACATTAAAGTAAAACTAAAGATCAACTTATTTAGTGTATTATTTTATAATACTAAAGGGAAATGTTACACAATTCGAAACTAACTTGTGATTGTTAACGGTATTAATATAAAATTAAGATGAAGATATGATGAAATATGAAGATGAAATACTTGTATAAGGAAGGAAGTGGGACCTCAATGTAACATGGCGAGGCAATGGCAAATTGAGATGTTACAAGACAACAGAGATCTTAAAATTATAGGCTAAAAGTACTAGCGAGTTTGCCGGGCCATGATAATATTATATTACATATAAAAGTACAGATATTGAGAAGCATTATTGTACCACGGGGTCCCAACATAAACTAATACATGAGATGCACCATTGCTACTAGTGGCGTTAGTATATTGGAGATGTGAGATGCACACTTGCTTCTCATGGCAGTTAACGTGTTAACTCATACTTTTCACAATTTAAATTACTAATAGCTAATTTGCCTGAAACACATTTTTGGGTTAGCAAAATATGGGTATTATAGAACGTGTATTACACATGCTTGGCAAGGCTGCATCATTTGAGAATACACAGCTGTTTGGAAAAAACTTCATATAATAACGTAATGGGTTTAGAACTTCTCGTGGATGATGTCAGGAATGCAGGAACTATTATACGCTACATTATATCCAACGCATAATGAGAATTTTTGCCTGTTACATTTTCTCTAAAACATTTCCTCTTTCCACAACATTGGTCCCTATATTTTTATTAATAAAAGCTTACCTCTAGCATACATGAATACGACGTACGTTTAATGAAATATTGATTCTATTCCTGCAGTGTTACATATTCTGCGGGCGTTATCTACTTTGCTTTCAAACATAACCAGAAATTGCGTTTTACTCAACTCATGCGATAGCATGCTATAAACAGTTTCAGAAATTTTTAAATTGCTGTTGTTTTAAATACGACATAATGATAGTCATTGGAGTCCAAAGTATTTTTAAAGATAACGCGAAACGCGCGTTAAATATATTGTAAGTAAGCGTATAAAAGTTGTGAAAAAAACCTTTACACAACTGTAAACCAACATTTTTTGCAATGGTGTGGTTAACTCGACAATTTTAGTTTCTGTTTTAATTATTATCAGAGTAAATACTCCCTGTATGTTTGTTGTGGTTTGTTTAGTATTCTTCTTAATCTTCTTTGGGTATTAAACCACTCATAGTTTTTAAAATTATCTTTATTAACGTTTCGATCCATAACCTAGGATCGTTTTCAAAATAATAAAAACTTCAAGTTTGACATTTATGACACAAATTGAAGGTGACTTTGATTTATTGATGTTTGAAATATTTGGTTTGAGTACACTAAGCAAAATTTTTAAAGTTTAAATGAATAATTGCCTTCAATTTGTGTTACGGCCTGGGACCGACTTTTTAGGTAGCCAATACGCTTAACGTGAAATCAGCTGATTAATTTTATTGTAAAATTCAATAACTTGGGACAACATTTTTAACATGTTTCTATTTATACAATTTAGAGGATGGTTATTAAAGAAGTGTGCAATTGCATTATTAAAAGGCTTAAGTAGTCGTTTTTTTATATTTATTTTGAAGGGGAAATCATTATGATTTAGGCTACCTCTTTGGTAGATTTTAACATTGTTCTGAGGTAACCTTATGGCGGGTTTACACTTGTCAGATACCAATGTTGTTCTATGAAGGTTGTATATGGATCTGAGGCGACCCTATGGCGGGTTTACACTTGTCAGATACCAATACTGTTTAACGGAGATTGTATATGGTTGTGAGGTAACCTTATTGCGGGTTTACACTTGTCAGATACCAATGCTGTTTTACAGGGGTTGTTAATATGCTTCATCATCATCTTCATTGGATCTTCATCTCAAAACTGGTTGGACACGTACCTGCACTTATTTATATTCTGAGCTAGCTTCCTTCTATTGTTTTCTAATTTTATGTTTTATTTCACCGAGATTCAGTGAAGGGGTTAAGCAACCTGTGGCTACCAAGATCCCCAATACTTAGATATTTGCCGAAATAATGGTTTTCTAGTTAATATGCTTATTGTTATATAATTAGTTATTGTATGTATAAATAGAAATCATGTATGTAGGCTGTATTTCATGTTAATATCGCAAGGAAAACCCAGGAAAAACTTGCAATGCTACCTAGATACTGGGGCATTTGATTTTTATTTGTTATTTCTTTTGTTATTTCTTTTAGTAATGGAATCCATTGTTTACTGAAAGTTACGGATTCGTTTGCAACGCAGTTATTTTTATGTAAGGTTATATAAGCAGCTTCTTTGATTTTGCGTTTTGGTGGTTTTCTTCTTTGTCGATAATTTTGCGTCCTCCCATTTTATTTTATGACTGGAGTCCCATGCATGTTGGCAAATCATGGATTTTTCAAATTTTCTATTTTTATATATGATTTATGTTCTTTTAATCGAACTTCAAATGGTCTGGAACTTTCCCTATATAAAACTTATTACATTCGCACGGTATTTTGTAGATACAATTTTTGAACTTTGTATTGCGTTTTTGGGTTTTGTTTTTGTTAATTGTGCTCTTAGTGTATTGTTGGTTCTAAATACTGTTTTAATTTTAAATTTGTTTCCTATTCTTTGAATTTTTCGGAGAATCCTTTTATGTATGGTATTGAGAGCATTTTGTTGTGTGTATCATTGTTTTGTTTTCTTTTTCTTTATTTTTAGGGTTTTTATTCATTTCTTTCTCTATTATTCTTTTAGGATATTTGTTTTCTATTAGTGTACATCTGATTAGGTCTTTCTTTTTTAAAATTTCTTCGTTTGATGATATTAATTTTGCTCTATCATACATGGTTTTGATAATTCCTCGTTTGACACAGTGTGGGTGGTTTGAATCGAAGTTTAAGTATCTGTTTGTCTGCGTTGGTTTTCTATATACCGATGTATTAATTGCTGTATCGTTTTTGCTAACGAGAATATCTAAAAACGGAAGTTTTCCATGTTGTTCTAATTCATATGTGAATTTAATAGTTGGTTCTATTTCGTTAATTGACTGTACAAAGTTTTTAATTAGTTCTGTATTATGAGGCCAAATAGCATAGACATCATCTACGTATCTCCACCAGATTAGTGGTTTCAATTCTTGTGTGAATATTACATCTTTTTCGAATTCCTCCATGAATATATTACTAAAGATTGGCGATAGTGGACTTCCCATTGCCATTCCGAAGCTTTGTTTGTAAAATTGATCATTTATTTGAAAATATGTGGTATTGACGCATAAACCAAGTAATTCCACAATCGATGATATGCTTAGTTTTGTTCTTTCTTTAAGATTGTCATCTTTTTCTAGTTTGTTTTTTATAATATTAAGCGTTTTGTTTATAGGGACATTTGTGAAGAGATTTACTACATCAAAGCTTACCATTGTGTGTGTATTTTCAATTTTTATGTTTGATAATTTTTCTAAAAAATGTTGGTTGTTTTTAATGAAAGAATCCGTTTTGCCTGCTAATGGATTTATAATTTTTAGTAGAAATTTTGCTAAATTATGGCATGGTGAATTTATGGAGCTTACGATAGGTCTTAAAGGAATGTCTTTTTATGAATTTTGGTAGACCGTAAAAGTGGGGTGGTTTACTGTAATGTGGGACCAGTTTACTTCTTTCTTTGTCTTCGAATTCATTTTTAAATTTAAATAGGGTTTTGTATATTTTATTTTCAATCGATTTTGTTGGGTCCGTTTCTAAACTGGTGTAATTCTCAGTGTTTAATAGTTTGTTGACTTTTGTGTTGTAATCGTTTTTATTCATTATTACTGTTGCATTGCCTTTGTCAGCAGGTAGAATTATAATTGAGTTATCGTTTCTTAGATTGCGAATTGCTTGTATTTCGTTACTACTTACATTTGGCTTTATTTTGTGATTCTTTTCTATTTCGATTTTGTATCGTACTCTAAATTCGTTTGCTTGATCTTCTTCAAGTTGGTTTGCTGTTTTCTCAATACAGCTAATTATTTCAAAGGTTGGTATTGATTTTGGCGTTACTGCAAAGTTAAGGCCTTTTGAAAGAATTGATTTTTCTGTGTCGTTAATAGTTCTGTTTGATAAATTTATCACGGTGTTTAGCATGGTGTTGCTGTTTTCTAACGTTTTAGTTTGAGTGCTATTTTTCTCTATAAATAAGTTATTAAATTTCTTTATGTGAATTTCTTTTTGTTTGGAAAATACTGATTCGTAGTACGTTTTTGCACTAGTGAGAATTTTATCAAAATCATATTTTGTTACCTTTATTCGTATGAAATTTATAATGCCCTCAATATCTTGTTTTAACTCATCATACCGTAGCTTGTTCTTTCGAGAATCCTTGATAGTTTATTGCTTGTCTTTCCAAATTTGATTCTAAATCCTTTTGGTATTATTTCGTTGTTTCTGCATTTTATTAGGAATGTGAGTGAATTTTTGGAATGCGAAAGTTTTAGGTTTAGATTGTCCAACTGTCTAAAACAAATACAAATTTCAGGCCCATACCTGACTTGTAAATACTCCCTGTATGTTTGTTGTGGTTTGTTTAGTATTCTTCTTAATCTTCTTTGGGTATTAAACCACTCATAGTTTTTAAAATTATCTTTATTAACGTTTCGATCCATAACCTAGGATCGTTTTCAAAATAATAAAAACTTCAAGTTTGACATTTATGACACAAATTGAAGGTGACTTTGATTTATTGATGTTTGAAATATTTGGTTTGAGTACACTAAGCAAAATTTTTAAAGTTTAAATGAATAATTGCCTTCAATTTGTGTTACGGCCTGGGACCGACTTTTTTAGGTAGCCAATACGCTTAACGTGAAATCAGCTGATTAATTTTTATTGTAAAAATTCAATAACTTGGGACAACATTTTTTAACATGTTTCTATTTATACAATTTAGAGGATGGTTATTAAAGAAGTGTGCAATTGCATTATTAAAAGGCTTAAGTAGTCGTTTTTTTATATTTATTTTGAAGGGGAAATCATTATGATTTAGGCTACCTCTTTGGTAGATTTTAACATTGTTCTGAGGTAACCTTATGGCGGGTTTACACTTGTCAGATACCAATGTTGTTCTATGAAGGTTGTATATGGATCTGAGGCGACCCTATGGCGGGTTTACACTTGTCAGATACCAATACTGTTTAACGGAGATTGTATATGGTTGTGAGGTAACCTTATTGCGGGTTTACACTTGTCAGATACCAATGCTGTTTTACAGGGGTTGTTAATATGCTTCATCATCATCTTCATTGGATCTTCATCTCAAAACTGGTTGGACACGTACCTGCACTTATTTATATTCTGAGCTAGCTTCCCTTCTATTGTTTTCTAATTTTATGTTTTATTTCACCGAGATTCAGTGAAGGGGGTTAAGCAACCTGTGGCTACCAAGATCCCCCAATACTTAGATATTTTTGCCGAAATAATGGTTTTCTAGTTAATATGCTTATTGTTATATAATTAGTTATTGTATGTATAAATAGAAATCATGTATGTAGGCTGTATTTCATGTTAATATCGCAAGGAAAACCCAGGAAAAACTTGCAATGCTACCTAGATACTGGGGCATTTGATTTTATTTGTTATTTCTTTTGTTATTTCTTTTAGTAATGGAATCCATTGTTTACTGAAAGTTACGGATTCGTTTGCAACGCAGTTATTTTTATGTAAGGTTATATAAGCAGCTTCTTTGATTTTGCGTTTTTGGTGGTTTTCTTCTTTGTCGATAATTTTTGCGTCCTCCCATTTTATTTTATGACTGGAGTCCCATGCATGTTGGCAAATCATGGATTTTTCAAATTTTCTATTTTTTATATATGATTTATGTTCTTTTAATCGAACTTCAAATGGTCTGGAACTTTCCCCTATATAAAACTTATTACATTCGCACGGTATTTTGTAGATACAATTTTTTGAACTTTGTATTGCGTTTTTGGGTTTTGTTTTTGTTAATTGTGCTCTTAGTGTATTGTTGGTTCTAAATACTGTTTTAATTTTAAATTTGTTTCCTATTCTTTGAATTTTTTCGGAGAATCCTTTTATGTATGGTATTGAGAGCATTTTGTTGTGTGTATCATTGTTTTTGTTTTCTTTTTCTTTATTTTTAGGGTTTTTATTCATTTCTTTCTCTATTATTCTTTTAGGATATTTGTTTTCTATTAGTGTACATCTGATTAGGTCTTTCTCTTTTTAAAATTTCTTCGTTTGATGATATTAATTTTGCTCTATCATACATGGTTTTGATAATTCCTCGTTTGACACAGTGTGGGTGGTTTGAATCGAAGTTTAAGTATCTGTTTGTGTGCGTTGGTTTTCTATATACCGATGTATTAATTGCTGTATCGTTTTGCTAACGAGAATATCTAAAACGGAAGTTTTCCATGTTGTTCTAATTCATATGTGAATTTAATAGTTGGTTCTATTTCGTTAATTGACTGTACAAAGTTTTTAATTAGTTCTGTATTATGAGGCCAAATAGCATAGACATCATCTACGTATCTCCACCAGATTAGTGGTTTCAATTCTTGTGTGAATATTACATCTTTTCGAATTCCTCCATGAATATATTACTAAAGATTGGCGATAGTGGACTTCCCATTGCCATTCCGAAGCTTTGTTTGTAAAATTGATCATTTATTTGAAAATATGTGGTATTGACGCATAAACCAAGTAATTCCACAATCGATGATATGCCTAGTTTTGTTCTTTCTTTAAGATTGTCATCTTTTCTAGTTTGTTTTTATAATATTAAGCGTTTTGTTTATAGGGACATTTGTGAAGAGATTTACCACATCAAAGCTTACCATTGTGTGTGTATTTTCAATTTTATGTTTGATAATTTTTCTAAAAAATGTTGGTTGTTTTTATTGAAAGAATCCGTTTTGCCTGCTAATAGATTTATAATTTTAGTAGAAATTTTGCTAAATTATGGCATGGTGAATTTATGGAGCTTACGATAGGTCTTAAAGGAATGTCTTTTTATGAATTTTGGTAGACCGTAAAAGTGGGTGGTTTACTGTAATGTGGGACCAGTTTCCTTCTTTCTTTGTCTTCGAATTCATTTTAAATTTAAATAGGGTTTTGTATATTTTATTTTCAATCGATTTTGTTGGGTCCGTTTCTAAACTGGTGTAATTCTCAGTGTTTAATAGTTTGTTGACTTTTGTGTTGTAATCGTTTTTATTCATTATTACTGTTGCATTGCCTTTGTCAGCAGGTAGAATTATAATTGAGTTATCGTTTCTTAGATTGCGAATTGCTTGTATTTCGTTACTACTTACATTTGGCTTTATTTTGTGATTCTTTTCTATTTCGATTTTGCATCGTACTCTAAATTCGTTTGCTTGATCTTCTTCAAGTTGGTTTGCTGTTTTCTCAATACAGCTAATTATTTCAAAGGTTGGTATTGATTTTGGCGTTACTGCAAAGTTAAGGCCTTTTGAAAGAATTGATTTTCTGTGTCGTTAATAGTTCTGTTTGATAAATTTATCACGGTGTTTAGCATGGTGTTGCTGTTTTCTAACGTTTTAGTTTGAGTGCTATTTTTCTCTATAAATAAGTTATTAAATTTCTTTATGTGAATTTCTTTTGTTTGGAAAATACTGATTCGTAGTACGTTTTGCACTAGTGAGAATTTGATCAAAATCATATTTTGTTACCTTTATACGTATGAAATTTATAATGCCCTCAATATCTTGTTTTAACTTATAAATAATGTGTCGGTGGTTTTGTAGTCTTTCCCTCATCATACTGTAGCTTGTTCTTTCGAGAATCCTTGATAGTTTATTGCTTGTCTTTCCAAATTTGATTCTAAATAACAAAAGAAATAACAAATAAAAATCAAATGCCCCCAGTATCTAGGTAGCATTGCAAGTTTTTCCTGGGTTTTCCTTGCGATATTAACATGAAATACAGCCTACATACATGATTTCTATTTATACATACAATAACTAATTATATAACAATAAGCATATTAACTAGAAAACCATTATTTCGGCAAATATCTAAGTATTGGGGGATCTTGGTAGCCACAGGTTGCTTAACCCCCTTCACTGAATCTCGGTGAAATAAAACATAAAATTAGAAAACAATAGAAGGGAAGCTAGCTCAGAATATAAATAAGTGCAGGTACGTGTCCAACCAGTTTTGAGATGAAGATCCAATGAAGATGATGATGAAGCATATTAACAACCCCTGTAAAACAGCATTGGTATCTGACAAGTGTAAACCCGCAATAAGGTTACCTCACAACCATATACAATCTCCGTTAAACAGTATTGGTACCTGACAAGTGTAAACCCGCCATAGGGTCGCCTCAGATCCATATACAACCTTCATAGAACAACATTGGTATCTGACAAGTGTAAACCCGCCATAAGGTTACCTCAGAACAATGTTAAAATCAACCAAAGAGTTAGCCTAAATCATAATGATTTCCCCTTCAAAATAAATATAAAAAAACGACTACTTAAGCCTTTTAATAATGCAATTGCACACTTCTTTAATAACCATCCTCTAAATTGTATAAATAGAAACATGTTAAAAAATGTTGTCCCAAGTTATTGAATTTTTACAATAAAAATTAATCAGCTGATTTCACGTTAAGCGTATTGGCTACCTAAAAAAGTCGGTCCCAGGCCGTAACACAAATTGAAGGCAATTATTCATTTAAACTTTAAAAATTTTGCTTAGTGTACTCAAACCAAATATTTCAAACATCAATAAATCAAAGTCACCTTCAATTTGTGTCATAAATGTCAAACTTGAAGTTTTTATTATTTTGAAAACGATCCTAGGTTATGGATCGAAACGTTAATAAAGATAATTTTAAAAACTATGAGTGGTTTAATACCCAAAGAAGATTAAGAAGAATATTATCAGAGTATTTCTCATTCCTGCAAAATATATATGTTTTTCTTCTTTGTTCAATGAAATACTATTTTTTGAAACTATTATAATCACATTTAATCATTTGGGCGTTTAGTCTTTTTGGCGGGAAATATGGTACGATATGAAGTGAGGCTGAGATTGTTCAAAATGCTTTCTGTTATCTTGCCCCCCTATTCTTGAGTTCATAGGAATAGAATTAGTAAGAGAAACTGGGTGGAGTTCTCTTGTAAAATCAAATTGCTTATTCTTGAAATCATGGGAGAGTTCCTTTCCTATCAAAAAGAGTGAAATTGATTTTCCTGGTTAATTGTGAGAGAAACTGAGAATTGTCATGAGAAATTATGACAGTTTGATATTTGTGTAATTGAGTACAATAAAATTAAATTGATTTTACCCAATTGAGAGCATTGTACTAGAAGGAAGCAAGTGGAATAAAATTAGTAGCAACTGAACATCTATTAAAAAGGTAAATAAATTTTATAGTACGAGAATAACATAAATACCCTACTTGTAGTTACCTATTTCCTTATAAATATTGCTGCTTCTTTGTAAGCTCAATTGCATAGTTGCAGACTGTTAAGAACGGATTGAGTAAGGATCCGGAAGAAATAATTAGGCACTGCACATGTTTGAAGACATTGAAGATGCCGAAGAGCAAGTTTCAGTTCCCCGATGTGTTTGGAGATGTGAAGATCCATTTACTTTACCTTCAAATACATTCATAAAATTTTTTAGGGTAACACCGGAGCTAGCTCTTACAATAATTGATGTGGCTACACCATTTGTACCCCAACCAACGCGACAATCTGCTTTGAGTGTAGAGAGAAAGGCACGAAATATATACGATAGTGAAACTTAGTATAAACCCTATTTTTTAGACACTATGTACGCTTCGATTTCTTGCTTGCGGAAGCTACCAAGGCGTCATAGGCACTAACCTATTTACAACAATTAGTCAGGCTAGCGTAAGCAGAGCATTACACCAAGTATGTGCTGCGATATGTAACCCTGCAGTTTTCAATGAATGGGTACATTTCCCAAGAAACCTAAGGAAAATGGAAACATTACGAAATAGGTAGTGGAAATCACATACATAGCAATCTAATTCCAAGTATGACTTCAATTAATTTGTTTTAGTTTCTATCATAAATATTAATTTTTGGGAGTAATAGGATGTATAGACTGCACTCATGTTGCTATTGTGGCACCGAAGGCAAACCATTCATACCACCCGGAACATATTTATATCAATAGAAAAAATTATCATTCTATTAATGTCTAGCTTGTGAGTACCATGTACCAGTTAGCGTCTTATGATTCTATGAAAAGTTTATTACAGATTTGCAATCAGAACCTAAAATTATAAAATGTTAATGCACGCTTCCATGAAAGAGCCCATGATGCCCACATTTGGCGACAGTCGAACGTTTCGCGGATGATGGAACAACTATACCGGCGTAATGCAAACCATAATTTTTTTTTACATGGAGATTCAGGTATGGTACTACAATCATGTGACACACAAGCATGAATGGGAGGTACACATTGTAGGCTATCCCATTAGGTCATGGTTATTAACACCCGTTCGGAATATAGAACCAGGTAGTCCCGAGGACGAGATTCCTTTCCTTAGCATTTGGAGAATTCTGGATCGTTGTAATGGAGTTCTGAAGAATAGATGGCGATGTTTACTTAGGCATCGCGTACTGCATTGTGACCTAACAAAGACTAAAAACAGTATAAATGGTTGTACAGTTTTACATAATATGTGCATACAACACAATGTACCTGAGCATGAAAACGAGAATGATGCTGCTGATATGATTTTGGTATTTATGAAAACGCGAAGTTTTATATAACGAAGACGGAAGAAATCAAGATTTAGTTACAGCAACGTATTGCTCACCGTCACTTCAACCAATAGTACACAGTAGTACAAATACAGGTCTTTCAGCGCCAAATTTGCTCCAGCATCCACATTTGCTTCCTCATCTGGACCTAATAGTTTTCTTCGACTAACCATTTTCAACTTTCGAGATAAATCTATATTGCTTGGTGTCAATTAATATTAGATTTTTCTCAGCTATCCGAATTTCCCCAATTTTAAGATTTTTTTACCGCTAACATTCTGAACCAAATAGTTTTCTTCGACTAACCATTGCATCTTTTGAGATAAACCTATCTTGTTTGGTATCAATTAATATTAGAATTTTCTCAGCTATCCAAATCTCTAAGAATTTTTTACATTGCATCATCCCCAAGGAAGCTACCCTCATTTTAAGATTTTTTGCTGGTAGCGATTTTTTACCGTCCTTATAAATTTTCTTAACCATGCGATACATCAAATTAGTCTAGAATTTTACGCAGAATCCGAATCTGTAAATAGATTTAAAATCCTTATAAATTTTCTTAACCATGCGATACATCAAATTAGTCTAGAATTTTACGCAGAATCCGGATCTGTAAATAGATTTAAAATCGAACCACCCCCTACCGTTTTACACACATACCCTCTAAATTATAACTTTCCTGCAGCTCATACCTAAAAGAAAATCTAAAAACCATTCTTAAAACATTTTATTACAGACAATTTTTACTAATACAGTTTAAATTTTGTAAACCACATTTCTAAATACATATTCACAATTTTATTCTTAACCTAGAACTCCTCACATCGGCTTATACTTATTAATATTTATTTCTAAATAGAGCACCTTTTCCAAAGACCAACCGGACCCACGTGTTTCAAATTTCTCTGATTTTGTTCTCATGGTTTTGCTTAAGACCTCGTACATATTTTCCAGATTACTAGAAGTCGTTATAACCATATTTTTAGTGTTAAAGGATTTCACATCGCTAGTCTCTTCTCCCATTTTTGTGTAGACGCCGTAGAGTTCGCAATTAACTTTTATTGCTGTATGTTGTGTTCTTTTTTCATTAAGTAATCGAATAAACCGCTCTTTCTGCTTCCAAAAAAACTCGGACACTCCATCGTGGACACTGGCGTTCTTTATGCGATAGCTAGCCATACAGTTGTTAAACGCTGTGCTAACCATTTTACACCATCTTCGCCAGTAGTCTTTTCCATTTCGAAATCGCATACTTTACACAGAATTTGTGGTTGTTTCGTACAAGGCTCTTTAACAGCTGGCACAGCTGAACGTTTACGGTTTAATGACATACCGTGGTGTGTCGCAGTAAGTTGTCCATTCTCGTAAAAGCGATACCGCAAGACCAACAGTTTAAGTACTTTGCTGCTGACGGATGTATAAGCTTAACCGTGGACGATGTTACACCGCGACATTTGTTCTGGTGCCGTTTGAGAGCATTTTTTTCAAGTATAGGAAGCACCACAAGAGTTGCAATTAAAAATATTTTCAGATGACATTTTTCTTCGACCAGCTTCCATGGATAGCGCCATGGTTTATATACATTTTGGAAACAATCGAAGATTGCCGAAGACATTCGAGGAGCGCACAAGCGCAGTCACTAAACCAATTAGCATTAATACCAAGTTGTCCGTACTTTCGTAGGTTGCTCATTTCCTAGAACCAAATCTTCCGCATAGCTGTCAGTAGCACGTAATTATTTCTAGAGCGGACAAGTACTCGATACCACCCAAATAGAGAATTAGATGCTCGATGTCTGTTAACTTCTGATTCCCTCGTAAAAGGTAGAAAAAACTCAGACAATCATCCGTCTAACTTATACTTCGACCCGCTCCCATTCTGAAATTTCCAAACATTTTTCAAACGACAATGGTCTTAGAATTTTTAAACCTCCGAGGGAACTTAAGTCTAAAGTTTTATATCAACAGCAGAGTTTTCTACACATGTATTTCTACGCGCACTTTTACTATGTACTTCACTTGTAATTTTTTAATTTCTATTATATTTCATTTTCTATTGCTTATCACTTTCACTAAATTTCTTTCACGTAATAATTTGGTTTAAACTATTACAATCAGCGCGTCGATTATGGAATGCCTCCCTTCATCTGCTCAGGTTGGCTTTATAAACAAAATCCTGGCCGAAGGTTCTACGTGCTCTTATTGGTTGACAGCCCGCTATCTGTTATGAGACCATGCCAAAGGCGTTGCAATTTGTGTGACATCTGCAACCTGTTGGGTTTTATTCAACATTGCATACCCAATACGTTTAAATTTGCATGTACATCAGAACTTTGTATTGAAATTCGTTAACAAATGTTATATTCTGTATGCTTGAAGCTGCACGTATTTCTGAATTTTAATGTACATATTTTGTTTACTCATGTTGAGTTTTATTAAATGTGGAAACTTATATACATTTTAAACTGCACGTACGCTTCGCTTCGTATCTATACATTTTTTACTGCACTTATTGACTTCTTGCGTTATGAAATATGGTTGTTATAAAAAATTTGTTTATTACCAATTGGTATAATTTACAAGCATTGATGATTTTCTTAGGCTAATGCGTCTTGAAAGAAATTTAATTTTATAGTTGCCTTTTTTCAAATATGCCGAATTTGTATTTATTTTTGAGGTTAGAATGCTTTAAATGTTTTTTAAAAATGATTGAATTGCGTCCGCAATTATTTATCTCGATGAAAATGGTTAAGTTATTACTAAATGTGCTTCCTTTAATTAACTGTAGCTTCTTCTTGATTTTATACAAGGTGATTTGAATTTCAAATATATATATATATATATATATATATATATAACACACACACACACACACACACACACATACACACACACATACACACAGACACACACAGATACACACACACGCACACACGCATGCACGCACGCATGCGCGCACGCACGCACCGTCGCACATACACACAGTAGACAAGTATATTATATAACTTGTTTCTAATATTAAAATTTTCTAGGTTTCATTATTTCCTATACCTCTTTAAATGCTCACTCATATCGTTCTTCAACGCTCTCGGCATGCTTGTCAATAAAATCGGGTAAGACATGTCTTTAACGACGTTAGTGTCATATTTTTAACGCCTACCGAAACGTTCTCGTTGTTTTTGTTTATATATTTTAAGTATCCAAAATTACGATTTTAAGAATATACATGTGCTGCGAGGAGCTTTGTATAATACGGTTTACAGCAATACCTTAAATACCAATAATTGCGTGCGGTCCTGTCACGTTCTCAGTAATTAATTAGTCGGAAAATATTGCAAATTTCTTGTAATTCTTTTGTGTAGTACTGGAATTGGTGGTGACGTCTTAAAAATTGCGTGTTTCACGCACTTCTGTTAAGTACCATTAAGGTATCGAAACAAACTTATTTATAATGGGCTGTACAAATTGTCACGAAAGCACACGCTAAACGCAGAATGATCTCGACATTCATCTGAAAATTTTAACACGACTTGGATAATGTAAGATGGATTAGCTGTCATAGTTCTATTGAACTGAAAAAGCTTTTACTAAAAATTTGTAGTAGATGTAATAAATTATAATTTATGAGAGTAATGGAAAGCTTTATCAGGAAAATAAAATCTCTTCTATTCAGATTAAATTTGCGTACTACTTTTGAAAGGTGTGTGTGTTCTCTGACTAACTTTGATTGATGAAAAAGTTTCGTGATCATACAAAATGACTGATCATATTTGGATTAAACAGTACTGCAGCGTAAAGTTTTTTTATAGTACAAAGTTGTTACTTACCAGTAAAAGTAAAGGTATTAAATACCCGCTTGCCTGTACAGAGGATCCGATATATTGCACAGAATTTACAAATAAAATAGCATCATTACGTTTCAATTTAACAATGTAAATTAGTTAATAACTCGCTCACCTACTAATTCAATGCAAATTGGAGATGTATTAAGTGGTTATTAATTAATTCGTCTACTGCGTGGACGTGGTAGCCGTTGTCGAAATTTTCGTAGTAAAGCTTGTTGGTTTCACTGAAACTTTAAACAGGAACAATACAAAGACCGATATTAGCTCGGTGTAGATAAGGAATCAACAGATAGTACTTCACTATATTCTATAATGAACTCTCTTCAAGATAGCTGGTTACGTCAAGAGTCTCATGATGGCCTGCTACCAAAAATTTGAAAACCACCACCGCTTTTTTGCACGCATTCTGGGTGGACAAAAAACGACATACATCCATACAATCAGTGAAAATTATATTTCACATTCCTTTCGAACGGTGTAAGACCTGCTACTACAAAAACATCAGGGTAATTCACACAAGCGTATTTGCCTAGTTCAGTATTACACAAATATGTGTAATAACGTAAGTTAATTATACAAAAATCCTCTGAATGAATTATTTACTAAAGATAATTTGTGGAACGCTTTTTACCACGCAACAATTGCGAAAAAGCTCCAAACAGAAAAGCAAAAAGGAAAAAGTTTCTATGTACAAGAGTTCATATACACTAAAAATCCAATATTCTGATAAGGTCTTTAGGTGCTACTTGGTTTTTAAACAACAGAAATCTACGCAATACCAAGAAACGGAATACGTAGCCACCCGATCATCGGGGTACGTCATCTACGAACGCAAGAGTCTTAGGTGCTGCCGCACCGATCACACAAAATGAGTTGTAAAGTATGAGACTTGATATATATATATATATATATATATATATATCACTTAATTCTTACTATAAAAACGTAAATACATATTAATTTGTTTCACTGCACATACATACGTACACATTTTTAACATATCTTCAAGGTATTTTTTTAACTCAAACAATTTATTATTATTATTATTATTATGTGAAGGGGGTAAAACAACCTGCGGTTACCAAGATCCCCCCTAGACATTTTGCTGAATTAAGAGTTTTCCAATAAATGCTTTCGCACAATCAACATTAGTTGAAATATTGCAAAACCAACACCTGTAGTTGTAAATAATAATCATCAGGTTTAACTACAATTTTTTTCGCCATAAATTTTTCCGTCTTATAATTAGGCGGAGCGTACCTTGATTGATTTCTATTTTGAGCGAACCTACATATTTCCCGGAAATTTACACAACCTACGTCTTTGACTATCTGTGTGCAACAGTATTACCTAGGTCTACCTCTACCTCTCTTTTTCCTATCACTGTTTTTAATATATTGCGCACTATTCTCTCGTGTTTTACTATGCGATCTATCATCTTATCTTTCCCATTTTTTTACAGTTTTCCACATATTTATTTTTTTTGTACCATTTCTAGAACATCTTTGTTTTTAACTTTGTCTATGCATGATATCTTCATCATACGCCTGTAGCACCACATTTCAAAAGCTTCTATCTTTTTTCTGTCCGTTTCTCATACTGTCACAGCCATACAGTGCTGCGCTCCACACATATGCCTTCAACAACCTTTTCCATGTTTCTGTTTGTTGTCTTTGAGCATAATAGTTGCTTTTTCTTATTAAATGCAGTACGACCTTGTGCTAATCTTTGTTTTATATCGTTTGCACTTTTCCCATCTTGCTGTATTTGGCTTCCTAGGTAGCAGAAATACTTAGCCTCTTGTAAGCCCTCGTTTCCTATTTGTATTCTAGTGGTTGGTTTATTTTCCTTTCCATTACATACTAGTTCTTTAGTTTTATTTTTGTATATTTTCATACCGTATCTCTCTGTTACGACGGTTTCCATTTCATTAAAGGCTGCTTGCAACTCTTCCTTGCTAGATGCTAATACCACTATTTCATCTGCAAATCTAAGCATATCAATCTCTCCTCATATATACCTCTCTACGTTCCTGCTCTAATTTTATTACCCCGTTTGCTCTTTGTATAAGTTATGTACCATCCGTCTATACCTAAAGCTCATTCCAGTCTTTTTGTGTATTTTTTTCCACTTTACACTGTCGAATGCTTTTTCCAGATCTACAAACCCTATATACACGCTTTCTACCCTCAGAGTTAAAATAGCCTTCCGTGTTCCTCCTTACGTTTAAACTAAAATTGATCTTCTCCTAATATTTCTTCAGCCCGATTCCATTCGTCTTTGTACAATTCTAGTTCAAATTTTTGACACGTGTGCTGTCAAACTTATTGCTCGAAAATTTTCACATCTATCTACGCCTCTCGATATTGGTATAGTGACTATGATGTTACGTTTAAAATCTTTGGTTATCTTGAATTTTTCATACATATAGCTCACACGTTGGAAGAGATGTTCTGTTAGTGCTCGTCCAGCGGCTTTTGGTGTTTCTGTTTGCACCTTCTCTATATCCGTTGTCTTACCAAATTTCAGACTCTTTAATGCTAATTCAAACCCATCTCTAAGTATAGTCATCCCTTAGAATGCATAATTCCTGTTCTAGTGCTGTAAGTTCCTCTCCTGCATATAATATCTAACTCCTTTCTCTACATTTTCTATAATTAATGTCTCATTCCGCGCCCTATATTTTTGCAATGCGGTTTTATATCTCTAAAATTAATTTAATTAGTTTGTATGCTTCGTCTGTCTTTCCCATTTCCAGCTTAGAGTGTACCTCGTTGCAATTTTCACCAATCTATTGTTCTTTAGCTTGCCTGTTAAAACAATTACTACAATACCTTAGTACATTGAAGACTTATACTTTCAGTTACGGGTTGCTATAAATACACTTACAGTTGATCTTATTGCTGATCATGCATCTCGCATTATTCAGATATGCAAAGTGCAAACTTTTGAATTGAATATTCTCTGTTCTGTAGTTCAAATATAAATGCATTAATGCAGCGCTAATTAAAAATGCTCCATTGTACTGTTACAATGTCTAATTATAAATATACTCCTGAGTTGCATAACATGATAAAGCCACTGCAGCTGCTTTGATGACAACCAGGAGAACACCAAATGGAAACTAAAGTAATTACTCGAGCATAATAAGCGTGCTGATTACGCATTTTCCTTTTGCATACAAACGCCCCGTAAACGAGGAAATAATTCCTATTTAGTAAACATGTTATTAATGAGAACATTAACAGAAATTGTATAGAAGTTGTATGGTGTTGAAGTAAGCATTTTGGTATTTTTTTCGAAAACTAGTGAAAAGCAGGAAAATCGAAACGAAACTTTATTTTTTGCGTGTTACGTACTTTTTCGATCCCACAAAATCTAGTCGCTAATCCATAGAGAACTCGGTGAAGTACCCCCTACATTTGATTCGAATGCTCCACCCGAAGGTACAACATCGATCAAGAAGTGAATCTTTTTACCTGGAAATTTTGAATTTTGCCGAACCCGTGCTATTATGGATCTTTAACGTACGTGACAACACCCATACGTGGGACTTACATTTTACTTTTCTTTCGAACGAGGGAGTATTTTTGTGAAAAATGCTTGCCTAACATTTTTCCAGCGGTACGTGTCGGGAATCGAACCCAAGACCTTGATGCCATATGCAATTTATTTAATTTCGTTTAGTCCTATATGAAAGAAACGAATCGTTTTAACGAAAGCCACGGCTTGCCAGAGTATGGAAAAATGTGTACATACAAGTTCTGTGTTGTTCAATTCTCAATCTTAGTATTGAGCATGACTTCAATAAAGCAAAAAATGGCTCTTGTACAGTGTGGAACAGCCAAATGGAATAAATTCATTATTTCGGTAACTGTACATATTTATAGAAAACCCCCAAAAACCCGTAAATTTTAGATTATGATTTGACATCCTTCGAGTGACAGTTACAACCCCCAATTTTTTAAATGGGAACTACGGGCTTGTGATATATCGTTTGAAAGGTCTCTTTATTCTCTATTCAAAAATGTTATTGTTCTCACATTAATTGCAAAAATTAACAAAAAATAAATCATCCGATTATCGAAATTCGCCACAACACCCTTAAAAACTAATAAGTAATACTGTTTATGTGTTCATAATTTAAAAAACACAAAGTCAATGAAGTAGATTTTCAAAATGCTCGCCGCAAAAGTTTTGGTAACATCCTAATCTTAAATAAAAAGGTCCTCTAACTTTATTTAACGTCTCAGGCGTGATCTACCTAATTGCAAGCGTAATTCGTCTTTCCAAATCATCTAAATTAAGGGTTTTAGTTTGGTACACAATACTCTTCGCATATTCACATAAAAAAGTCTACTAGCGTAAGATCAGGTGATCGTGCTGGTCATTCTATCGATCCTCGCCTTCCTATCAACCGATTTGGAAATATTACGTCATGGTACTACCGGACATTGCGTTGGTAATGTGGCGGATCTTGCTGGAACCATATCATATTCGTCGGAACTTGAGAGTTCCCTAGATCAGAATATATATTTACCGAAGTTGACACGACATTACTTTAGAGTAGTCCTAAATAATTATCGCCATTCAAATTGTTATCAATGAAACAGGGACCAATGATATGGTTTCCAACAATCTCTTCCCAAACATTAACCTTTTGAAGGTATTGCGTATGTTCTTCTCTCGTCCAGTGAGCATTTCCGGTTGATTAGTAGTGACAATTTTTACGATTAACATGATCGTTAAGTGTAAAAGTGTACTTAGTAGAAAACATAACATCTTCTAATTGGATAACATTGTTATGCAACATTTCCATCATTTATTCACAAAAATAAGTTCTCTTATCAAAATTGTCTTCCATGAGCTTCTGAATTGGAATTATTTTATACGGCTGCATTTTATTTTTTTTAATATTCTTAGAATCAATGTTTGGCTAACATCCAATGTTGCAACTGCTTGTCTACTCGATGTATGTGGGTTTTCCTCAAACTCAAGCATCACAGCCAATTTGGCATCATCACTTATTGTATTGGCATGTGCTTTTTTTATCTGCCTTACATGTTCAATCTCGCGAAATTGTTTTTCAATTTTACTAATTGTCCCTTGTTATACGCGGCAAATACGGAAATTTTTCATGAACTAGGCGAGCAACTTCCATTTCTGTTCGTGTGTTATCTTCGTAACCAATCATCTATAGAACTGATACTTTGTGCATTTCTGTTAATCTAGGCATGTTTCTGAATTACAGTTAAGTATAACAGTGACTATTGTCATGCAATTATAATCTCACAACAATTTGCTAAAGCGTTTTAAACAAAATTAACAATGTCATGGTAACTTTTTACGCCTTTTAATTGATACCATTAAAAAAGAACACATGTGAAAACAATAACACTTTTGAATAGAGAATGAAGAGACCTTTCAAATGCTATATCACAAACCCATGTTTCCCATTTAAAAAATTGGGGGTTGTAACTGTCACTCGAAAGGGATTAAATTTTTTCGTTGCAAAATGTCAATTCATAATCTAAAATTGACGTGTTTAGACATTTTCTTTAAATATCTACAGTTACTGAAATAATGAATTTACTCCATTTGGCTGTGTAGTGGTTTTAAAAAGTGAAATATTTATTAAACATACTTATTTGAATTTAGCGGTTTGGTGCGTAGCAGGATATTAAATGATAGTTATTACCGAAGTTGGACGAATACGGCCGAAGCTTAGGACGTTTTTAGTTCTAAGGAGAAGAAAGCGCGCGAATACGAGGATACTTGGGCTTCAACTGCGAAGTATAACACCTCAGTATAAAAAGCTATCCGTAAGCAAATCTGCACATTATTTAAGTATATTTAACGATCTTCAATTACGAATATCGAAAAATTTCTTTAATGCTGAATTAATGTACCGAGACAAGCTGGCAATCATCACCAAACGAACTACAGGCGTTTATTTTGTTTTAGGGTTTGCGTCGCCATTTTGGTCAATAAAGCATTTCTTGTATTGTTCATTAATGTACAATTTAGTGGAGAACGCAACTTTTAGTGAGAAGTTTGATTGTATAAACTTTCCTAAAATTTAGGGTACGTATATTTGGTTAAATAGTAAAATACAGTTTGTGTAGTTGAGTATATTTTGTTTGGCTTTTCTTCAAATTTACATTAGAACCACCCAAAGGCTCAATTAAAACAATACATATAAATGGCGCCC
This sequence comes from Platerodrilus igneus, assembly GCA_036346225.1. Classification (NCBI taxonomy): domain Eukaryota; kingdom Metazoa; phylum Arthropoda; class Insecta; order Coleoptera; family Lycidae; genus Platerodrilus; species Platerodrilus igneus. The sequence goes on from JARFIW010001018.1 coordinate 2,803,198, forward strand.
AACGTGTGCAATGAAATTTGAAGGAAAGTTCTCTTTAATAACAATTTTGATTGATTAAGTTGAAAATATAAAATAAGCCTACAGAAAAAAAAAGGTCAAGGACATTGTGTAGGTTAAAATCAAATTTAACGGTATATAGCACGCAGTGTTCATTCACAAAGCAATGACATTTTAAGAACTTGTTTAGGGTAATCTAACTGACTGTATCTTACTGCTGAAAAATACTTATTTGGGTTATGATTTATTTGCGAGTAGAAAAGCATATGTGTATAAACAGTTTTGTGAATTGTTCTGAGTGCAGGTGTACTAAACCACTCGTAACATTCTTTAAATAGAAATAGAAAGTGATTTTGAGTATAAGGTGGTATTCTTTCTAATTGATGAGAATAGTGTTTGACAATATTTAGGAAAGATTTTAGCTTGTTGACAGATTATTAGTGGTTAAATATAGCAAAAAAAAATTGAGGATTCCAGAATAATTAATGATGTATTTTTGACTTCAAATTTGGATATAAGTAATTCGGAAAACCTTTTCGGAGCTGAAAATGGTGAATTAAATCATGTTAGTCGGGCAAATAATCCCGGTTTAGAAGTAAATACTAATCAAGGAAGTAGTTTAGATAAATTCTTGTTGATATTAACTCAAAATATGAATAATATTAGAAAAGAACAGTTCAATAATTTTAATATAGTGCAGCAACAGGTAAAAATGCAATACAAACAACTAGAATTACAATATAAACAACAAATCCAAATGCAAAATACTTTAATGAAAATGATCGATAAACAAGAGAACGAAAGGATTACAAATGTAGGAAAAATAGAGTCTGAATTGTATAAAAAAGGGTCGATAAAACAGAGGCAATCACCTACTAGCCATAATATATCGTGTGAAAACAATACGAATTTTCAATATTTTACATCTTGGCAGAATTCGTTAGGGCTACGATTAAATTTAATCCTACTGGAAATTTGGACCCAGTAGCCTTTATCAGAAAATTGAAAAAATATTTACGCGGGGCTGAAGTACCAGAAAGTAAATGGGTGAGTTTTGCTGTAAGGTCTCTGGTAGGGAGCGCTGCAAATTGGGCAGATTTAAATGAAAGTAAATTTAGGGATTTTGAGGAATTGGCGCGGTTATTTCTAAACAAGTATTGGAATAGTGATATTGAAAGGGAGGCATTTAGGGAATTTAAATTGGGGTAATATCGATATGGCTCCAAGGCAGAGTATTTTAGAAATCAATGAATGAAGCTTCATATTTTATGCCGCCTTTAAGTGATGTTCAACTACTTCAGACGATGGATGAACTTTTCCCTCCAGAAATTAAAATGGGTTTAGCAATGTGTAGGTCTTGTGACGGGGTAGCTGAGTATCTCAACAAAGTAGATAGTTATAGGGGAGCAAATAATACAAAATCACATTTTAGACATAATACCAGCGAAAACGAAAATAATTACCAAAATAATAATTGGAGAAACAACTGAAACAACTATAATAATGATAGGTCAGGGATTCACAACAAAAATCAAGAACGTCCACCTTTACCGCCAAATACAAATGATAATGGTAATGTCTCTTATCATCGTAATCCACCGAATCGGAATTTTAATCATAATGATGAGCACGAGGTTGTCACGAATACAGGTCGTAGGTCACAGGGAAATCGAAGTGGGGAGCAATCGGCAGATCGATGGCAGCAAGAAAGGCCATCAGCTAATTATATCCAAGTAAATAAAGGGGAACGTGGGGAACAAGTTACATTGTCTCGAACTGATATTTGTGTAGTTGAGTATATTTTGTTTGGCTTGTCTTCAAATTTACATTAGAACCACCCCAAGGCTCAATTAAAACAATACATCTGTTCCAAACTGTATACCTATAAAACTCAAGAAAACAAAGAATGCAGAAGAGAAGTTACGGAGAGTATGTTGGAACACAAATTCTGTAAACTGAATTTTTAAATAACAATCAATATATTTACCGGGCATACATCGCTGCCAACAGTCGCCTTTCTCATTATAGCAAATATAATACATAGCAGACGAACAGTTTACAATAACAAGTTTTTCGAAAAATCAGGCCCCTCCGTCAAACAGTAGATGTTTTAAATCCTTTTTAGTATAGAACCAGATATAGTCTATTGAGATATTTGTTGTTCCAATTTATTTTTCCTAGTAGAATTATAAGTAAGATTTTTTTGACGTGGTTATTGACAAAAGAGTACAGTTTTACAATAAACAGACGCCTCCATTTACAAGTTTACACATTAATATAGAAAATTGCGAAATCTAGACGGCCAATTCGTATCTTTTTTTGCATTAAACAGGTCGGGCGGGACACTATCGCGCACACATACGCAAACGCATACTCACACGCATACACACACACGCAGGCACGCACGACAGTCTATCAATCATATAGAAATTACCGCTAAAGTTGGGAAAAGCACCCAGCAGCAAATTCAATAAAACTTTAAGGCGTAACCTTCCGAAGCACTGTGCTTTATGCGTTGGATTAGTTATATTTAGATGGATATATGTTACATAACAAACAAAATGTAATATAATAAAACTGACATTAAAATTACAATTTGTAGATTGGTCTTTTTCCAAGTTCACGTGTTCCGAGTCTATGGTAAAACTAGCGAATGTTTTTGGAAAATTAGGGGGGTGGGGGGCTCTGGTAAACCACGTCAGTGAGGAGCGATTGTGATCGGCGGAGCAATAAATACCTGGAAACTATTAAGACACTTTTGAATGTGGATGTAATTTCCACATGCACTCTGCAAGAGCTACAGGTATGCCGGTGATCGTAATATTTTATTTTGTTACTGTGTAATTCACATATACACAGTCGTATAGCACTCTATACATGGTTTCCGGTTTGTGCTTTATTACGCTCTCGTTCTATAGTGCTCTATAGCGTTTTATTCACGTTAAGCTTTAGACATGTGAGAAATACACAGGAAGTAACGTTCTAATTATTAAGTCATAAACTAGAAACTCTTAGATTTGATTGACAAAAATGCCAGTCCCGATGGCTCAATTGGTTAACGCATCGGAATATAAAGGCAAAGATTACAGGTTTGAATCTTATGCGAGACCATAAATTTTCCATCATTCAATCATTTACTGGATTTAAAATGATCATTTAGGCGTTACATAAAAATCTAAAGAATTACTTCATCTTACTAATTTATATCACAGTAATAATAATAATCAGTAAAACTCTACGCTGCCGCCAGCGCTTGATTGACACCTACATTTGACTTTCCAATGCTCCACTTGAAGGTACTTCGTTGGCCAGAAAGTGAGTTTTTTCCCGGAAATTTGAATTTTACCGAACACTTGCTATTACAAGTAAGGTAAGGGATCTTTAACGTGCGTGACAACAATTACCCTGAGGACCTACATTTCCTCACTCATCCGACTGAGGGCTTATTATTGCGAAGAATGTTTACCTATCATTTTTAAAGTAGTCCGCTTTGGGAATCGAACTCAAAACCTTGAGATCGGCAGTCATATGCGAACCTGTGTGATCCAAGGAGCCGCCACAAAGTATCCCTGGTAGGAAAGGTTGATTGACCCCTACATTTGTTTTTCTAAAACTCCACTCGATGGGATTACGTTCCACAGAAAGCTAATTTTTCCCTACATGGAAATTTTGAATCTTGCCGAGCCCTTGCGATTCCGAGTATGGTAAGGATCATTAACGCAACCTATATTTTAACTTTCATCCTAACTGTATTAGGAATTGAACCCGGAACTTAGGATCAGCAGCACGCGAATCTGTCTGATCCACGGAGCCACCTGACGCTTAATTGACCCTACTTTTGATTCTCTAATGCTCCACCCGAAGGTACTACATTGGCCCTCTCATCCGAAGGAAGGCGTATTTTTGTGAAAACTGCACGTCTAACATATTTCAAGTTGTCCGTGTCGAGAATCTTACTCGGAATCAGAAGTCATACGTTAATTTGTTTGCTCCACGGAGGCAACGCTGCTTGATTGACCCTATCTACGACTTTCCAATGCTCCACACTAAGGTGCTATATTAGACAGAAAATGAGTTTTTAACTTGTAAATGTTGAATTTTGTCAAATCCTTGTTATACCAAGCAAGGTATGTATCTCTAACGTACGTGATAACACACACATGAAGCCTACATTTTACCTTTCGTCCGAACGAGGGCTGAAAAATATTGCTTAACATTTTTCAAGCGTTCAGTGTCAGAAATTAAACTCGGGACCTTGAGATTAATAGTCATACGCAAACCTATCTAACCTACGTAGCGGCGCGCCTTGCTTGATTGACCCTACATTTGATTTTACAATGCTCCCCCCAAGGTACTACGTTGACTTGGAAGCGAATTCTTTTCTTATCTGAAAATTTTGAATTTTGCTGAACCCTTGTTATACCAAGCAAGGTGGGAATCATTAATGTGCGTGACAACACTCACACAAAGGACCTACATTTGACCTCTCATCCGAGCGAAGGCGTAATTTGTGGCTTTGTCGGGAATCAAACCCGGGACTTTGGGATCAGAAGTCATAGACGAACTTGTCTGCTCCACGAAGGCACCCCTGCTTGATTGATTCTACATTTAACTTTCTATTGGCGGCGAAGCGAGTTTTTTTACCTGCAGATTCTGATTTTGCCTGAGCTCTTGCTATTTCCAGCAAGGTAGGGATCTTTAACGTGCATGACAACACGCACGCACTGGACCTACATTTGTCTCTCATTCAAACGATATCGTGTTTTTGTGAAAACTGTTCGTCTATCATTATTTAAGCGGTCTGTGTCGGGAATCAAACTAGGGATCTTGGGCTTAGTAGTTATACGCCAACCTATCTGATTCACGGAACCGCCCTTGCTTGGTCCATCGTCTAAACACAATAAAATTGTTGTTTGGTCATTTAAAGAAACTTTTTGAACATACAGAATTTTTGCTTATTGTTGAGTTGCTTTGGAGCTCTAAAATCTTGATACATGCTGAGACCTGCTTATAGCGTTGCCCAAAGCAAATAGGAGAAATAAACGACACTATGAAAACTTAACTGGATAAATTATAAACAAATATGGTAATTTACAGGATTATGAAAACAGAACATTGTGAACCTCAGTCTATCTACATTTCTTTTCTCATGTTCTGGAGCATAGCAAATTGCTTCCACTATCTTGAATATTTGATCCCTTTGTGCTACCTACAGCAATGGTAAGTTGGCGGACCTTGTATATAACAATATAGTAGATGACATTTATGTCATTCATTGTGAAAGTCTCTTAGTAGCCGAGGATACTTATCATCCGGTGCTTAAGTTTGTAGTTAAATGTAACGTACCTCAGTAAATTGTAAATTCCATAGTATAATTTCCGTTGTGATTGGAATCGATGCGTTAAAAATGTGCACATTCCGAGGGCTTTGTCCTACATGATGTCGAAAGCGTTAGATCATGCAACTCCTTAAACGCCGACTTCTTGTTTTTGTACCTTGAAAATTTTACGACACTTGAACCATCTTCAAAGGAATTCAACAAAACAAACATCGCCGCTTCTACAATATGGTCGCTCAGATCCTACCACAAAGTAGGAACCTATGATCGATGATGTGTACAAGGACAGCTTAAAAATAACCCCACCATTGACAAACGTCTGAAGTTAAGTACAACTGTTATCATTTTCTTTAGAAAGAAAAGAAACCCTTAATTTATAATAAAATTTATATCATTCGCGATATTTATTGAATTTATATGTTTTGACAGGATAAAAGTAACCCTAGAAACACACCCGGACAATCATAGTACCGTTTCCTGTGACTTCACATCAACGGACACTATATCGCAAAACAGGACTTCGAAACAACACTTATTTTTATATCCGTATCGGAAATGGAAAGAAATTATATACCGTTCAAGCAAGGAAAACCTGCATAATCATGAAATCATCGAAATCGTATCTTCCCTCGAAAACATCCATGTGTAGAGAATGAATAACATGAATGGCTTTTTTCTCAAAATATCCATCTGTCGATAAGAGAACCATAAAACTGATTGAATCGAACTCGTCCTGGAAAGTTCGTCGATAACCTTGTACATCAAAACGTTATATTATTTTAACATGCAAAACTGAAATCGTTAATGGGAAACCCAGTTAACACCTTTCCAGTAAAACCAGTTGTAACGTTCTAAACCACAACGAATGTACATCAACGTATGTAAATACGAGATAAGAAATATATACTGCCAAACTCGTGGAATTATGAAAGACGGGTAGGATTGTTTGCCTAACTTCCCGCCTTGAAATTATAGAAACGTAAATTATATTAAATACGGTGTAAAGATATACAAATCAGAAATTTTAATAGATCGAATGCGTGATTGAAAACAAAAACAACGTTCATAAAGCACGTACATATAATCATTGTAAATATTTAAAAAAGCGAAAGTTGCTCATAACACAACACTACACTTTTAACGCTATATCAAAATAGGATAGATGGAAGTATTTAAAATTAGAGCTACATATTCTAATAGAACTATACGGTGTGATGGATTAGCAACCATTTAAATTGAAAAGGAGTCGTAATCGTTAATAAATACTTAAATGACCGTAAATAACGTAAGGAATGTGAAATTAAATTAATTGAACGGAAATATTCAAATGCAGGAACTGTACGTAACAAATACCGCCCAGCAAAAATAAAAGTTCTGGATAGGAAGCAGAAGCAACAGATCAAGCAGTACACTAACGGAATACCACAAGGAAATTTGTTTCAGAAAACAAAAAAGAAAAGAAAATTTTTTTTATCCAGTTCAAAGATTTGATACACCGGACCAAGCGAAAGAGATAGAGGACTGTAGAAAAAGAGAAATGATATGGTAGCAATCAACGAAGACAAAGATGGAATGGGCTAACACTGCAAAAGTCGTCGAAGGACGGATATCTTTGGTAAAAAATAGTAAAGTTTTGAAACTTCAATAAAAGAATTGGTTACTCGCGAAAACAAACCAAAAAGTAAGAAAAAACACGTTGAAGTAAACCAACCGCAAAAGTCAAAACGAGACAATAACTGTCAAGTTTTAAAGTATGCTAGAGAACGTCAAGAATGCTGGATAGGAAAATTGAGTAGTAACAAAGAGTCGTATCAAACGAACAACCAAAGAAAAGAACAGCTAACTAAGCCAAATAGTCGCCTAAGTTGTAATTTCCGAAGAAAAGAAGAAAAGTTTAGAAAGCACATACTTTACATGTGATTTTTCAATGCTCCACCCGAAGGTACTACATTGGCCAAGAAGCGAGTTTTTTTTACCTGGAAAATTTAGAATTTTGCCGAACCCTTCCCGTTCCAAGCAAAGTGGGGATCTTTAATGTGCGTGACAATACTCTCACATGGGACCTCCATTTTATCTCTCATCCGAACGAGGGCGTATTTTTGTGAAAAATGCTCGCCTAACATTTTCAAGCGGATCATGGAGGGATTCGAACCCGGAACCTTGGGCGTAGTAGTCACACACATACCAACTACACCACGGAGCCGCGTAGAAAGCACATACCACAGGAAGTGGATCAAAAAATTTAATCAAGTCAGTATGAAAACCAGCAGTAAGAAAACCCGTTAAACAAAGAGAAAGGAAGGTGGAGAAAAGGGAACGGAAAAGCACAACTAAAATGAAAAAACTCTCAGAAACAGCACAAGATCCGAAGGAAGATAAAACAAAGTCAAGTGTAGTGACGATTGTGCGCACGCGTGTGTGTGTGCGCGCGTGTGTACATGTGCGTGTCGAGTGTGTGCGTGCGTGTGTGTGTGTGTGTGTGCGTGTATAGGAAGAGTGTTGGATCGATAGCCGCACTTTACCTCAGGCAGGCCGTACCGTTGGGCTATTCTAATTCGGACCTACACGGAGTTGGGTACGAGAAACAAAACTAAAGAACATGAAGAAAGCAATAAGTCCAGGAACTTATTAGAACAAGCGTAAAGCGCAAAAATCGAATGCTAATGCAGGGCAGAGTCAGCATAGAAATCTGGGGACATAGAGGACTAGGATTGGGGTTTAAGGTTTTTGCGTCATCAGCAGGAAAACGAAGCAAGATCAGGAACATTAGGGTTTAGGAATGGGCAGGTTGCGATTGACTTATTAGAAGGAAGCTTCATTTTTTCTGCGGAGTTTTGCGTTCAAAATTCTACTTAAAATAAAGAATTAGTCAGATAGTTTAACATAGATATGGGGCATGCATTTTAGGGTCACTCCTAAAGGCTATTACAATGAATGATATTTCGTATTTATGTTTACTTGCTTAAAATGATACAATTTTTATACACTTTTTAAATTTACAGAAAAATTCTGACTGGGTAATCACACTACGATGCTGTTCAGTTAGATATAATTGAGATGCACGATAAACAATTATTGGAAGCTTTGACATACAATACTGTAAAAAACTTCAGTAAAGTAACAAAATGTACCTATATTTGTGTTTTCATAGATTACTCGATTTATTGGGTTTAACAAATAATTTATGTCAACTACCCGTTTTCCTTGAACTTATAGAACATGTGTTAGTAAAACATCAAGCTCAAGTTAATGCCATAACGGTTCCCTTAACATTATCTTTGCAACAGTTTAAGATTTCGTTCTTGCTACTATTTTAGTGCAAGTTCAATAATTTTACAAGGCTTTGCATACCTCTTTACTTGAAGATGTATTAAATCTTCCAAGTGGAAAGCGCAAACAAATTATTTCAAACCGCGATTCAAATAAAAAGCGCTTACGTTGTATTTGTATAGAAATCCCTAAGGATCAAAGTGTAAAAGGATTAACCTGCTTCTGCACATTTAAACGTATAGTACGTAAATTTCGAAACAACTTACTCCTTTTTGCAATAAATTTTCCAGGATAGCTAGTCCTTTTGGTGGTTGCTTTGTACGTTAATGGTAAATCAATACATCAAGTCACCTCTGGCTTTCACAGTTGGTTGCCCTCTACCTACCCCTAACAACATATGACCCTATCCTGGAGAAAACAATATATTTTATTCAGAGAGCTTAGTTTCACCTTTCAAAGGTGTGATATCGACATCATAATGGTAACTGACTGCAGTATTTTTATCGGATTATATGCTGAATTAAGCATATACTTGGTGTAAATATTAATGAAACGCGTTTTTTCCAAGGTGAGATACAAGAATTGCTCTATAATACCGTATCAGAGTATGTCCATTTTATTCTTCCTTATATATATATATATATATATATATATATATATATATATATATATATATATATATATATATATATATATATATCACTCCAAAGCCTTGTCAATACTTTGCAATAAAATTTATTGAATGTAATAGACTGGACACATGGAATTTGATTAAAGTTTAACTTTATTTTCATAAATAACAGAAAGAGAAGCCCCACTGACATTTTGTGCAAAAAGAACCTACCATTTCAAGCAACTCCTATGGAACTGCTCAACAGTGAGAAAAACATCGATGCAAGGATCTTAAAAACTAGCTATTTTCCATTTGAAAAAAGGCGTTTGGCAGAAAGAGTTTTATATATTCTTAAGTTTGTAACGTTTATAAAGTTTGCTTTACGCTAGCAAATTTAATGGATAAAAAAATTTTGTAAATTCGAGTGGACAAACCAAATATGGATGCACATTGTATGGTACATTTTGCGAATGATTAATCTTAATTAAGCATATTTCAAATTTTGTTTCTATAAAGGTAATTCAGCTAACAAGTTGTGCCTTTTAAAGGTATAACATTATTTGTTTTAAACACATTGTAGGCGTAGTGATCAAAAACGATGACTTAAATTAAAAATACAAATGAAAACATATTTTAATATTGCAAGACACGGCGTATGCATTTCATATGAAAAGAGAATTCACAATAGACAGATATCGTCTGTCCTAACCACCAAAAATATTAAAAATAATACCACATTAGAGCACATTACAAATTACTTACAAAGTAACGTGAAGTGACGATAACCTTGTACGTAAGTCCAGATTAATAATATTACATCTTAACAACAGATATTATAGTGAGAGAATGAATTAATTATTTGCGACTAGGGTATTAAAAAACGTCAAAGTGCAATAAAACGAGCGAATAGTGGAGAGGCTTGAAAGTAAACGAAAAACAGCTTCAAGAATTATCTATAAATGTTCCACAGAGAAAGCCAATGCGGAGTGTGATTTATTTTTTTGAATTTACGCTTGCACGGTGAGGGCACATTTCAATTTACGTGATGTGGAATTAATGTCTTTAGGACCCGTAAAAGTGATTAGGATCTGAAAAATTCACCTTCATTAATTTGGAATTGTGTTATGTTGCGTTAAGAAAGCTGATGTTTTGTTGAAAAAGCAGAGAAATTAATTAAAAAATTGGCGTTCTTGAACATCCTGAACTTAAACAGTAAGTGAAATGAACTTTCGCGATTAGATTTATTAATTTTGTATTTTTTGACAGAAAATCAATAGTTTGTATTTAAGTAATAGAAACTTAATTTATATGAAAGTAATTATATTTTGGATAAAATTAGCGGCAATTACTGTACAGGGTTGCCCAAAAGTCACTGTACACTTTAGAAAAGTGTGAGTACAGTCGCTTAAATCAACAAAAATATTGGTTTTTATGAGTCATAATGGAAGAAAACTGTGTGTACCAATCTGAAGGTTGGTAATATAATGTGCAGCGCCTAAAATTCGTTTGAATTGTGTGAGTTGTCAGAATGGGATGTTACTACTACTTCAAGTACAATATTGTAATCCGATATCTGTGTACGGTTGAAATGATGCCAGTATACCCGTATTATTGCATGCTAGACTTTGTCTGTCTGTACCTGCGACACGTGTTAATTGTACAAGAGGTACAGCTGCACGTAAGTTCGTGTACGTTATGAAATACAGCCGAAAACAACGCATTTTTAAGCTAAAAAAATGTATACGGGAGGTGTTTACGCCATAAATTCGAAAGATTCGGTACAGTAAGGATTGCACCACGAACAGGAAGGCCATCAACTGCATTAACACAAGAAAGATTAGAACGTGTAACAGAACAGCTCATAGAAAATCCAGATACATCTTCACGCAAAGGGCGCCTCATTTATGGTTTGAATAAAAACGTCCTTGTAAATTGTATTCAGGGCCTCGATAATTGCATAAATTGTGCGAAGAAGCAATTTGAGCATTTGTACTAATTGTGTTTAGATTGTTTTGCATCATAATTAATAAATAATTCATATTTACATTGATTTATATAATTTTTTTTGGTGAGTAATGACCTTTAGACCATATGCAATGACTTTTGAACCACTATGTATACTGATTTTCAAAGGATGTTTTATTAGTGAAATTATTGTTGGTAGAAGAGTACAAATTTAATATTTTTGATAGACCTTGGTATGGTTAATGTAAATTAGGATTTAAAATGTTGTAAAGATCAATTTTGGAATCTAGAACAATGGCATAGTAGGGTTAACTGTAGATCAATTTATTTCTTAGTTTTTGTTAATAATGCCTAGCCAGCAGAATATTACATTAGGTTTGCTTTTATTTCAAGATAATGTATGTGTATTTATATCTCAGGAATTTATTGTTTATAGAGTTTAAGTGTAGGTTGAATTTTATTTGCATTTATTTATGAACTAGGATAAAAATTACGTCATTGTAACAATATACCCACTCACCCCAGTGATGGAGTTACATTTGGAGGAGGCATTTTGTTTTTCCATTTTACTTAATTTAAAAACAGTTTAATGAGTATTTTTGCGGTATTTATAAAACAAGAAGCAAAGGAAACCTATTTCGAGTGTAGGGATAATATAAATAGAACTGCTGAGACAGACAGTTTGGCGCCCCTTAATTATAGTAATAGATAAAAAAAATCTTCCAAGATAAGTGAATATTGTAACGTAGTTTTCTGTAGTTCAGCCTTTCTATTATTTTGACTTTATTTTTTTCTATTTTTAATTATTTTCTTTCATAGGAGCCCCTCCTGCACCACTGCAGTTAACCAAAGCACCCTTAAATTATTACGGGACACTCCTTCAGGGCATACATAATTTATAACATAACGCTCAATTTACCGTAAGAGGGAGACAGTTTTCTTAAACATAGGACCGATTTTTTTCTTGTCATTTTGATATTTTTCTTATAAGGTAAATACTTTTGACGCCCGCCTTTGGGGCCCTTTTTTCATTATAGCCCTTTCTTATTTTTGGGGTCGTTTCTTCATCGTTATGGCCGTTTTTTATCGTTAAGGCCGTTGGTTTTATCATGATACAGTTTTTTTAAACGTTACAGTAACTTTTCCAACTTCAAGTTTTTCTATCGTTTGGTTCTTTTCTTTGTTTTTAAATTGTTGATTTTTGTTGTTAATATATAGGCCGTATCTTTCAGTTTTTAAATAACAAAATTATTTAAATGTGAGATATTAAAGTTGTGACCTTTTCTAAAATTGTTTGAAATTTTTCTAAATGTGGTTGATGAAACACAGTCCTTTTTGAAAAATTACCTTGAAATGTTTTTATTGTTAGACTATTTTTAAAGTCCTTAAACTCCTTAGTCGATCTTTCTATTTTCTCTCTTAACGTTTCCGTCATTTGTTCAATCTTCCTATTTGATTCCTGACTCATTTGCTCTAAAATTCACATAATAAACTCATTTCCTTGTTCTCCCGACTCGGTCTTCGACTAATCCCTACTACCTCCTGCTTCCTCCATTTCTTGTCCTGGTTTATCAAACAAAGCACTATCACTGCTTTCAATTTCAACCCCTTGACTCCTTAACCACTCCTTTCTCAACATACGTTCACAACACTACGTTTACACACACAAAAATTAATAAGATTTACAAAATTTACAACACAATTAACCGTAATCTCCAGGTCGCCAGTTTCCTGAAGTAAAATTTAATTTGTTTGAATTCGAGCCCCTCACGTTCGGTCGCCATAATGTTCTGGAGTTTAATGGTCTGGATTGACTCGAGCACCACCGTTGTAGCCATAAATGCTCTGCAAAAGCTCCATGAATGGGCCATAAATGCTCTGCAGTTATGCTGGATTAAGCTCTAAAATTAATTCCGGCCCCACAAATTGGGACGACATAATGCTGCGAAGTTTACCTGGATTGAAACTGCAACGATGTAGTTTGCCACGGCTGCTCTGCTGCTTATACCTAAAAAGTACTACCCTATTATTCTAAGAAAGAAAACTCTACTACCAAACATTCACCACAATTTATTCTAACAGAAACTTCCATTCAAAAAAATCTTTATCTTATTATTATTTCACACATAGATTAAATTACATTCTTCCTCGTTTTACAATAATTCATTTTCAATCCAATATTTGTGATACAACTTTACTCATCAATCAACTCAGTAAAGTAACTGGGTTTAACCATACCCTGACTTTGTCCCCAGGCTCATAGTAAAAACCCTTTTTGGACACATGTGCTAATTTTTGCACTGAAAATCATCATCAGACCCTTTTACTTTGTACATAAACAAATACTAAAGAATCATTTTATAAATATAAATTCTTACATAAAAATATGGTCAAAAGTACTCTATAAAAGTTGAAAAGTAAACTCTTTTGTCCTTAATATTCCTAAAATTATGTCTATACGACACCAAAGTGTCATAACGCACCAAATGCACACAACAGAATAAAGTTTCACTAAAAATGTTACCTGGTAAGCAACACCTCACATGGATCTGCAACTAAACCATCGATGACGTTGCCCTTGACTATGACTGCACGTTCAGGAACAAACCTCCAAGTCGAATCATACCCTCTTTGACGACAATATGTTACCCAATTCTCTAGTCCACCACTTTACGGTACTTACAAACCTTTACATTTCATCTACGGACCCATCCAGCCTCAATACATCACCACATCGATCCATTTAACATCCACTACTCCATGTAAGTGCTTATCTTGCACCAACAACCAAAAATAGCAAGCAATCTCTACTTACAGTTCTGAAGCAAGTTTTGTATACTCAAAATGTACTGTATAAAAATAGTAGACCCCCTTATACAACTATACACCAACTTGTGCGAGTTTTAATTAACTTTAATTAAAATATTAAAATCATTTGTCACGTAATGGGTTTACTAATATCACTCGATGCTTAGATGAGAAGTAAAACAGAGCCCCCCACTGCCTCTCAGTGGTTATATAGACATTCTGCCCCCCTTCCTATGTGTAATTCTTGAAAACACACCACTACAAACAAATAAACCTTCTTGATAAATTTATTAAACGGTCAACACGATTCTACAAACCACACGCTCACAAACAACTTTCAACCGTCTTCAAATCTAAGAATTTTTCAAAACAAATAAACGATTCACTCTATATACTATATATATATATATATATATATATATATATATATAATTTATTTATGTAATTAATTATGTGGTGTAACGACCTTGCCTGTTATTATAGATATTTTATTTTATATATATATATATATATATATATATCTATATATATAAAAAGAAAGAGCGAGAGAGAGAGAAGAGAGAGAGAGAGAGAGAGAGAGAGAACAAGGTCATATTTAGCGTATGACGTGGATTTTATTTTTATAAATCGAAAAATGTAAAAAGTAAGCAGTGTATTTGGTCTTTTGCGAATTGAAAACATATTTTTGAAATGCACTATATAAATGAATATTAGCTACGAAAAAAATTTGATTCATATTTAGTAATTGAATGATAGTATTTTAAATATAATTACGTTTGATGCATAAATAAATATTTTGAAAAAATTCTATTTATATTTAATAACAATAGGGCGCACTTCTACATGAACGTCTTAATTTAATTACTTTCAGTATTTATAATTATTAAGCAGTTCGAACTGCAAAATTGAAGAGCAGATTCAATATTAAATGTATTGGAAGGTGTTTATATATTCTAGAAAATACGAAAAGATGCCAAAACGAATAGACATTAGAAGTGGGATGGTATGTTTAAACGGATACGTGGAGCATAAAATCGATTAGTATTAGTACTTTTTGAAACGTCGTCTCGGGCACGTTATTGTCCACAGTTAATGCACGTTAGGCAATTGATTTTAAACGTAAAACACGCAATATTTTGCAGTGAGTTGTTATTTAAGTGTTTTGTTTTAAAATGAAAGATATACCATTTAAGACATATAATAAAATAATTTAAAACTGGAGTGTGATTCATGAAATCAAAACAGATTAATTTTTCAATTCAAATCTAGGGAAGTTGTACAGATCATTTACATTTCCAATGCTCCACCTGTAGGTACTACATTGGCCAGGAGGCGAGTTTTTTGTTGCCTGGAAATTTAGAATTTTGCCGAACCCTTGCCGTTCCAGGCAAGGTAGGGATCTTTAACGTGCGTGACAACACTCACACACGGGACCTCCATTTAACCTCTCATCCGAACGAGGGCGTAATTTTTGTGAAAAATGCTCACCTGTCATTTTTCAAGCAGTCGGCCGTGTCGGGATTTGAACCCGGGACCTTGGGATCCGTAGTCTTACGCTTACTACATTGATCCACGGCGACGCCGAGGGAAGTTGTACAGCTTAAAACAAGTATGCGAGAAAATGAATTATGGTATCAGTTAATAAAAATTGGGTAATTGTTATATTTGGATTTTTGAAGAATGGCCCCTAGTAATTTGAAAGGAAACCACAAAAGAACACTTGGCTCTTAACGATAGTCGAATATATAAACTATACTGACTCAGTTGAACGAGTCCATAACAGACTATTTTATTTGGTTAAGAATTTACTTTTCATAGCAGAGTGTTGTGTACAAAGTCAACTAAAATAATTTATTTGGAGTAGCAAATTCGCGTAAGGAATTTGAGATTAGATAGAATATAATAAACATACTGAATTCAGTATTAAATTAGATGACTTTCTATAGAACTAATTAGTTAAAAGATGTGTAAATAGTAATTCTACTGAAAAGATTTAATTAAAAACTTATTCGTTAATAATTCTCATGTGTTTAATGCTTGTTTATTAGAGTAATACTGTAGAGAATAATTTGTGAATTGTGTATTTAGAATATTGTTTAGAGAAGGTTATCTTGGATTCATTATACTTGTATTGATCTTTTTGGTGGTATTTGATTCTAGTATTTCATGAGATATCTGACAGGCGTATATAGAAATTGAATTTGTAACACAGTAGGTATTAGTGTCCAACAAAGGAATTATCAAACCTAGGAGTTTAGATGAGCGGAGAAAAGCGGAGCACAACAATAAATATATATATATATATATATATATATATATATATATTGTTGTGGATTCAAAGGGTTAGATCAGTGGTAAACAATAAAATTTCAACAACCCTGTATATTGAAAAGAACGATTTATTTATGCGCAAAATTAATTTGAGTCATTTAAAGAAAACGGACACGTATTGACGTATTTTTATAATTAATAATGGTATGTTAAAAATTACATAAAAAGCAGTTTTAAAGCAAATAGAAATTCATAATTAATTTTAATTTATTTCAATCCAACACGTATAAGCATAAGAGAACGTGCTTGCGTAACAAAATAATAAATCCAAGGTAAGTGTAGTTCGTTTTATACAAATACGACGAAATACAAAGTCTAGGAATTGTTGGGATAAACGTTCGATAATTAACAAACACCTGCGTTTTAAAAGGTTACATTCGAAGAAGTCGAGCATGTGTTAAGATAGGATTTCATAGAAATATTTTCAACCGTCAGTTGGTATAAACAGCAAGGCAAACAAGCTTCTTAAAGAGCGATATAATTGCACGATTGGTTATATACAACAGATAGAAACAGGTAGACAAGCGTTGAGGTTGAAAATGCACGTAGCATATACACGTGGAGTGGAGATAAGCTGTCATCAATATCGATTTTCTGTAACTCAAGTAGGGTTTTAAACGCGACAGCAGACATGCATAAGACAGAGATTAATATAGTTCAAGCGGGGTTTATGATGACAGAGAATTTTATCATAGGTTAAAAACAGACAGTTTTCTAAACGTAGACACACGCGGAGGTTGAGAGCGCTTTTTGGATACGGCACGTACACCGGAGTAAATTTCAGGAATTTCAAGACGGTTGTATTCAAAATTTTTAGAATTTAGATTTGAAAATAAGATTTTCACTTGAAGTGTGTCCCGGGTGGGGTTCTGAAAAGATATAAATACTCAATCTAAATTATGAACGCTCTCTTGTGCTTTCTTCGCTTCTATATTACTTTACTACGATAAAGTACTGAATGCTGACCACCATGACGGTAGAGCTTTTTGTGAGTATTGTATGTGTTGATAATACAGTAACTATAGTGGTTACAAGTGTAACTCAGTAGTAGCGGGCATCAATTTATTAACGCAAAGTACGTGTAGTGTATATTAAAATAATAAAGGTCCGGCTACTACAATACAAAGCACGAAAATCAATAAATGGAAGCATGATATATGTGGGGTAAGCATCACAAATAACCAAGGTTGTATGCTGATATATGGAATGGTACTATGAGAAGAGGCGCTTAGCTCGCAAATGGTGTAATCGTCTGTGGATCAGCTAAGTATCATAGTGAATGGTAACGAAGCCGAGGTGTTCTAGCGATCATCTTCGAAAGAATGGAAGCCTGAAAAATTCTCCAGGTAATTTATTTGAAATTTCTGTTTGATAAACATTTGTAAAATTTTGGTGCTGTGTGATTGACTTGTTGGAGTTTATTTAGGGTTGTAGAAACGTATTGGAAAAGATACATGTACTGGACAATTTATTAAGGTTAAATATTGAAAAAGGGTGTATTTAAGACTTACTAGATTTTATTCTGGATATAAATTGGATTGTAAAGGGTAAACGGGTCTATAAATTTTGTTTTAATTTATGTAAGGTGTAAATGGCATATATAAACTAACCTGGGTTATTATGAGCTCACCATACTCCAGTGTACAGTCAATTTAGGGTAATATGTGGGGCCCATCTACTCATATCTTATTTAATTTGTTTAAAAATAATTAGAAAATCAAGGACTTTAAAAATATACCATATTTGAGTTTTGTAATGAGTGTACCAACTGTTTTTTTATACATCTGAATAATTTATCTGTTAAGAGCTGTAAATAAAAGGTGGTAGGATTGTATTATTTGATGATTTTATTGAATGGTGTGCGAGTGTGAAGGAGGAATGGTTGTAAATTTAGGTATCCGAGAAGAGGCACAGCTGAGCTAACCAGTGAAGCTGCAGAAGGTTTTTGAAGCAGAAATAAAAGAGTAAGGAATTTTTGTTTGAAATTTTGCATTTTTGAAAATTATATGTTGACACTGGTGAAGCATAAAAGCTTAGTCCACGATTCCACGGCAATCTTATGAGGCCCAATTCGTAGGGCTCGAATGAGTTAGGTAAAGGACTGATTTTAGAGCTTTGTCCCAGCTACGTCCAAGAATTTTTCTAAGATACCACGGCAATATATATATATATATATATATATATATATAAAATAAGATGTATCTGTAAACAAACTCTTATGAAAATAATAAGAGCTTATTGACGAATACAAATCGGGCTAGTAGTTATATAGCCATTAACAAAACAATAGCTTTATTACTTCACAGGGGAGGAAACATCCACTGACCGACGGTTTCGGCTTTGTTAAGCCTCATCAGAGAGAATTAGTTTCCAACCCCATGAAGTAATCTAAGCTATGATACTGATATAATTTCGAAACAATCTTTGTACTAATAAATGTAAATAACGTTAACGTTAAGAGAAACAAATAATTCAATCAGTTATGAGAGTAAATCGACTATTTTACAAAAAGTCAATTGCAAGCACACTGTATATAAAATATATTTAATTTAATGCATAAGAAAGAAGCTCATTTTGCAATAATTAGATAATATTTAACTAAAATAAGAATGTGTACGTCGTATAATATGTTTTGAGTTAAACTTATAAGTTCAAAATTAAATAGAAACAAGTAGAAGGTAAGGTTCTAAACGCAACAAATTGCATCAATATAAACACATTATCGGGAAAGATAGATAAACTGGCATTCTAGATATTTAATCATTTCGTCAAAAAATGTGAACGCATGAATAAGTAAACGCATTCTGACACGTCATTATTAGAAAATGAATACGTGACTAGGAATATTATATTCACATGAAAATCCAACATATTCCAAATAACAAACAATAAATAACAGAGTGTTCGATATGAGATAAGCCTTGAACTATAAACGACTCAAATATGAATACCTGACAAAACTGCAATGGATATTTAAAAAATTCTAAGAAGATGCTATGATATATTGAATGTAGACGTGCGGAATTGATGATGCGTTGTCCTTGCGTGTCGCGTTTCAGCTTGCAATTATGTTGTTTTACGACTTGCAAATTTGTTTATTCAAATAAATCTTCAAAATATTTTACATTAACTAAATTAATTATGATTATGGTTTATATACAGGGCGTTGTCCTTTACTTTCCAGTCTAATTATCGTATTTTTTGTTTTCTTCAGAAAACTGTCTCGTGCATTTTATTTGAAGTGCGCAATGCTATTGGTCCTAACTACCCCTAAATGACCTTTTTAACACAGCAATATATAATATATATATATATATATATATATATATATATTTCACTTAAAAAGTAAGAATGAAAAGTGTAATTTGACCTCCAAGGAATCGATTGGAACAAGTATAATGTACCGAGTGCGGCACGAAGGTAGTTTTTAAACTCTTTTTGTTATTATTGCTACTTGAATAATACAAAATATTATTTATCTATCGCGGTGTCGAATTGTCTCACAAAATGGGTTCCTTCTGCCATTCTAAAGAAACAAACAAGTTTTTTTTTCTTGCATTTTTTTATATTCAGTACATTCTCAATATTAACTTCGACAATATTTGCAGTAGTTGTAGCTACATTTAATGAAACGTTATTAACCATAAGCGTTCTAATTGTATTGTTAGGTGTTCCTTGAATGTCGGTTGTTTGTATCTACGTCATAAACAAAATCTGTTTATCCTAGGCATAGATTGAAATAAATTCAATAATATTAGCAAGATCGAATAAGCTCAAACTTTTATCGACTAACCATTACAAATGACGAAATAGTTGTTTGTCTAATTAATTTACTATTAAAAGCAGTTAATATACTTATTGATAACTATGATAACTATTGATAACTATGGTTTTTAGTTGTCTAGCAATTTATTTCTTAAAGAGTATTGAGTTGGAAATGCTTCATTGCAGCCGAAAGCGATATTGCTGACCGACGTGTGAAGCGCGGAGACCAGAAAAAGCCCGTGGTAGAAATACAATTTCCAAAGAATTTTGTTTACTATTTTATTCACAAGCATAATTTTTGCTAGTTCGTGATTCTTATGGTGTCAAATGCCATATCAAAAACTGCATATTAATTGAACATACGAGTTGCATTTGTTTATATATGCATCTACCTTGATATAATTTATCAGCCTTTTCATACCTCGGTTTATTTTTATTTGGCAATAAATTTTGAATTGTAGTTTCTTCAGCTCTTTTTAGCTCACGAGGAGTACAAAATTCAAGTTCGCTATCGGACATACAACATTCTAGATATTAAATCTATTTTGATTGTAGAACTGTCAGTTTGACATTAGCAATTGAACATTTTCGGAACGTAGAATGTATCTCTGCACCTTCCTGACTCGAGATAATGCTATGAGCGAAAGGAATCGTTAATTTGTCAGCCTACCACAGGTTAATAATGTGCTCTTTGCTATATGATTTTAATAAAGGCATGTTCTATATATTTAAAATTAAATTGAACACATTTAAAATTTCTCTCTTTACTTCATACGCCTTAAATTTTCTAAAATAATTCTTTGAGTGTATCTTTCATAGTCGAATGTCTGTTGTGATACAATTAGTCAACATTTTGAAGTGTCGTTATTAGTGAGATAGAAATATATGTTTTAAACCGTTAATGGAATGGGACTTAGTAAAGAAATATATCACGGAAACGGTTTTACTAGTTTTATTAATATTTTACCAGATTATATACAAGAAAGTGCCTGTATAATGGAAATATCTGAAAGGTAGCAAGAAGTGCTAACAAGAGACCTTCCAATGATAGAATTGTGCGTAATACTCTCATAATACGATCGCTTAGGGTCCAGTAGATCTCGTAACCCATATAAAGCATCAGGACTGATTTCCCTAGAGGAAAAAACATTCCGTAGCACCTTCTTAAAATATAAAAGTAAACTAATGCTACTTACATAATTTTTCTAAAAGATCTGACTTTAAATAAGTTTTAAAAACAACTACATGGTTATTGCTTTCACTTTTTCCGCCTTTCTGTAATGCGGAAGGTTCCTAAAGCAAAACAGGGTTGTGTATAAGTTTACAAAGGAAAGCCTGACCTACAAAGTTTCCGTGCTGCTGAATATCGGCAAAAGTTAAACAAAACGACTACTTTCCCTTTGATGTTTTTTACGATACAATTTTGGTTGTTTCAAGAACTCATAATAAGTCATTTAGAAAACTAATCAACGCGAAGGCGCTCTTAAGAAAGGGATTGGTTTGCAATTCCCTTCAAGCTGTAACTTTAGTGCAAGGGTTTAAAAGGATGCTCAACTTTTCCAGTTAATTCTAGAACTGCCAGTTTGATTTAATATTTATCTTAATTAGAAATTTTAATTGTGTTCCCTATCTTTATTGTTATTACAAGCTTTTGACATAATATAAACTTGAGCATAAGCTGTGGTTGTTATTTTTTACATAAGACTGTAACTATTATGCAAGTACATTGATTTGTTTAAACGATAGGTTGAGGCTTTCAAGCGATAACACAGAAAAATAAAAATTGTTGCAAATAGCATTTTCAATGTAATTTTCTCTATATAGGGTTTGAAATGACGTCAAAAATTGTTTTCTCCACGCCCTTTAACAAGCCTGCCGCTCGTGTGAGCGACCGACTGTACTACTGTGTTGGTTACACATGTTGTTTTGTTCAACATCCGCTAGCCAATGCTGACAACTTTTGTTCAGCTTTCAGTCAACTCTACAATTTGCAATTTTTTGTTTAAATATCTATATAATCAGCTTATAACAGTCTCCCTTAATCTGTATTACCTAATGGGCTGCGGCTGCATTTTAACGCTGTTTGCTATGTGATCATGTAGCATAATTGAATTCATCTCTTTGCCTGTTAACATGTCGAAACATTTTACAATTTTACGCGGAGTTTAGCAATAATGCATTCCATCTTCTGATAGAAACGAGGAAAGCTTCTGGTATTTAACAAATGTTCCATTAAGCTTTGCATAAAAAAATATCAGATAGTGATTTACTACTAGCTATTGATCAAGGAAGGCAAACAGTTACTATGTTCACATTTAATTTTTCTGAATTTGATTCACTTAGTTTTCCAGGAAAAGAATTTGGTACGGTGTGCCATGTCATTCCGCAGATGCCAACTATAATCAGTTGTTGGACCGCAACGAAACGTCCGGCCAAGCTGTAAGAATTACTATTTCTTTTCTGCGTCGCTTTGATGACTTCCATCAGAAGGAATTGGGTTTGTTATTTTTGTTAAGTTTTTTTGGTTGCTCCTCGCACTACTGGAGGTATTATGGTGTTGCAATTAAACTTACTTCATTCAATCTGTTGGAATATGTTAATGAAGACAGATTTTCTTGCTTGAGTACACATTTTCCTGAAATTCCTACAATCTACATCTTTCACTATCTGTGTGCAGTAGTTTAACCTAGGTCTACCTCTACTTCTCTTTTTTCTATCTCTGCTTCTAATATATTCTTACAAAAATTTGTGGCTACTGGTTAATTGGTTAATTTAATGATTAAAGTAACCCGTGGGTTCTTTAATATTCTCTGATGGAACCAGTGAACTTTAAGGAAGGATTTCCTTAAAATGTTGGGACGCGACTATCTTCCGACTATGCTAGCGGTCTATTACTCGGGTAGAGCTTATGAGGATTGGTCGTAGTTCTTTTTACAAAACATTATTTACTTACTGTGGCTTAATTCATACCAAAATAAGGGTTTAGGGAAGGCGCCACCAAGTCATTAAATTTTAAACACAGAGTTTCCCTAAGGGGTACTTGGGAGTCCTTAGAGAGGAATATCGTATTAACTGCTTACGCAGGAGCTGTTAAGAAAATTGAATTAAATTAACAAAGTGAGGACACAAGAGGTATACTCTTGCTACCTCATAATAAGAAAAACTGTAGAGATTAAATATGCGCACACTTTTATAGACACATATATTAGGCATCAAATTCTGAAAGAGCTATTAGGTTTCTTCGTTAAATAGAAGCAGCAAATATCTTTATATTGAAGGTATTTATGCCTTTTGTTTCTTGATCTAATTACCCTATTTTCGAACTTACTTGTTCAAAATAAAACAATTAATTAAATGGTGATTCTTTAATTAAATGTTGCTTCATGATAAAAAGTAGTATGTACAAAATTTACATATCAAAAATGGTACTATAATTTCTTCTACACAGATCTAGAATGGTAAATTCAAATAAAATATCAAATACGTTAAGCATTTCTTTTTACTACAAGATTAACTCAAATTAATACCCAAAATATCAGATCTGTTATTAGGTTTACAAATTTATATGAAAATATCAAAAATCTAATAATTCAACGTTTAAAAGCTTTAACTATAATTACACATAAATGAAACTTTAATCAGAACTCAAATGAGGTGCTTAAGTTCGTTAATAATAATAACGGTTATTACGCTGGATTTAATATTGACAATAAAAAAACATCAAAAGTCCTTAATAATTTGTTAAGCAAAATAATCTTTATAGGTCATCACAATGTTATTTCAGATGTTGCCTAAAATCAATGTTGGCCAAATGCGGACGTCATGTAAAAATAATAAAGAGAGCTTACCTCGTTTTGACAGGTTCTTGTTTGTGTGACAGCGTTACATTGTATTAAAACAGATGTGCATACATACTGTTCCTGGACAAACAAATGACGTCGCCGTTCACATGTTGTACTGAAACCAACCAAGTGCGTGCTTCTTGGACACAATTATACGAGCTTTAAGCGTATTTCCTCTACGCAATAACGGAACAAACCAAAATCCATTCAAACAGTTACCAAAAAATGCAAAGCTTCTATCTATTACTGCATTTAGTTCGTTATCCAAACATTTATCTTGAGTGTAATTATCCACATTATTACTTGTAATTTCATCATAGCAATTAAAAAATTATCGTAAATGTTAATTATGGAACGTTTAGATTGAAACAAAAAATTTGCTAATAAATTGAAGAACATTCCGATTAAATCTCAAATATCACGGCTTCGTTGCAGAACATTTTATTAAATCCAAGTATTACGGTAAACTTGAAGGACGTTCATATTAGACCAAAAATTATTATCGCCACATTGAAGTACGTTCTTGTTAAATTTAGAATATTACAATCAAATTGATAAATGCTCACATTAAATGGTAAATTAGATGAGCGTAAACGAAAAGAAAAGACAGGATGTAATAAAATAAAACCAGATAAGACCAGACAAGAGAAGAGCGCTACAACAAAATTATTTAGTTTGTTTAAGAGAGTATGTGTATTTGCTTAACATTATTAAAAACACTCCTTCAAGTGCTTATTACACTTGGGCTAAACACATAGGCGTAAAGCCACACGTAAATTACTGGCTAGAACTCTAAGGTTCTCCATGATGTCTTCGTGTTAGGTACCCTAGCCACAGTGAGTCGTTAACACGGTGCGCACATTATATCAAAGTTGTTTGGCATTGAAATGTTTATTCAAATAGTTAACGCCTGTTGTTAGCAACCAAACTAGCATCTCTGTATTGTGGTTGGGCTACATGATCCCAATACGGATATTTATTTAAATAACGATGTTTACTTGTTTAATGGAACAGACAAAAAGACGTATTTAACTAATAAATTTTCGGTGATTTACAGTCGTAAAAAAATTGTTACAATATTTCGCACTATTCTCTCATGCCGTAGTATGTGGCCTATTATCCTATTTCTCCTATTTTTTACCGTTTTCCACATACTTCTATCTTCATTTACCATTTTTAGTACCTCTTCGTTCTTAACTTTATCTGTCCATGATATCTTCATCATACGTGTGTAGCACCCCATTTCAAAGGTTTTTACTTTTTTCTTGTCCGCTTCTCCTACTGTCTAGGCTTCACAGCCGTACAGTTCTATGCACCACACATACGTTTTAAGCAATTTTTTCCTTGTTTCTATGTTTGTTGTTTTTGAACACAGTTGTTGCTTTTTCTTGTTAAATGTAACAGGACCTTGTGCTAATCTTTGTTTTATATCTTTTGCGCTTTTCCCATCTTGCGTTATTTGGCTTCCTAGGTAGCAGAAATCCTTAACCTCTTGTGAGTTCTCGTTACCTATTTGTATTCTTGTTTTTGATTTATTTTCACGTCCTTTGCATACTAGTACTTTTGTTTTATTTTTGTTAATTTTCATACTGGAGCAGCTCCTAACACTTCCTTGCTAGATGCTAATACCGCTATATCATCTGCAAATCTAAGCATATCAATTTTTTGTCCCTGTATAGTAATTCCAAATGTCTTCCTGCATTTGCCTCTTCAATGTACAAGACAAAAATTAATGGACATAGGGCATATCCCTGTCTCACCCCTTACCTAATGTTTACTTCTCTACGTTCCTGCTCTAATTCTATTACCGCTGTTTGCTCTTTGTATAAGCTATGCACTATTCATCTATCCCTATAACTCATTCCAATCTTTTTGAGTATTTCAAACATTTTTTCCAGTTTACATTGTCGAATGCTTTTTTTAGATCTACAAGCACTATATACGCTCTTTCCCTTTTTACTATTATTTTCCCCATTATCACTCTTAGAGCTAAAATAGCTTCCCGTGTTCCCCTGTTTCGCCTAAACCCAAATTGATCTTCGTCTAGTATTTCTTCAGCTCGTTTTTCCGTTCGTCTTTGTACAATTCTAGTTAATATTTTTGACACGAGTGCTGTCAAACTTATTGTTCGAAAATTTTCACATCAATCCGCGCCTTTCTTTTTTGGTACAGTTACTATGTGGTTACATTTGAAATCTTTGGGTATCTCGTCTGTCTCGTACATATAACTTACAAGTTGGAAGAGACGTTCTGCTACTGCTTGTTCAGCGGCTTTTAAAGTTTCTGCTTGCACCTTATCTGTACCCGGCGCCTTACCATTTTTCAGACCCTCTAATGTTAATGCAAACTCTAAGTATAGGATATCCCAAGTTATCATTTTCAATGTCCGATTACTGTTCTAATGCTGTTAGTTCCTCTCCTGCATATAAATTCCCTATATATTCTTGCCATCTACCCACTTGACGTTTCCTCTCGCGTCCCTTATATTTTGGCTATACGGTTTTATATCCCTAAAATTGATTCTAATTAGTTTGTATGTCTAGTTTGTTTTTCCTATTTCCATCTTAGTTTGTACCTCTTTACACTTTTCATCAATCCACTGTTCTATAGCTTCCATGCATTTGACAATAATTTTCCATTTTATGGCTTTGTATCTCTGTTTTCCTGTTTCGTCTGATTTATTTTTGTATTTTCGTCTTTCTTCTATTAAATTCAGGATATTCTTTGTTATCCATGGTTTCTTATTTTCTTTTTGTGTATACCCCAGAATACCTCTGGCCGCCATGTCTAGACTGGATATAATGTCATTCCATTCTATTTCTACTTCCTTAGTATCAGATATTTTCCCGATATCTTTCAGCAATTCATTTGACTTTTTTTCAAATTTTTCTTAAATATGTTTATCTTTTAGTTTCTCAAAGTCAAAGAGCTTTTTACCGTTTCTTTTTTCAAATTTTTAAGTTTAAGTGAGACCTTCATAATTACAATATTGTGACCAGTGTCTATATCTGCTTCTGCGTAGCTTCTACAGTCTTTTACTTGATTTCTAAACCTTTGTCTAATAAGAATGTAATGTATTTGATATCTTCCTATATCTCCTAGCATTTTCTTCGTGTATTGTCTTCTAGCATGATGTTCAAATAATGTGTTTGTGATGGTTAAATTGTTTGTGTCGCAAAATTCTACCAGCCTATTTCCCCTGCCGTTTCTCGTGCCTAAACCAAATAAACCTACTACCGCTCCTTCCTTATCCTCACCTACTACTGCATTAAAACCCCCATTAATTATTAAATTTTCATGTCCTTTTACGCATCTTAATACGTCTTCGATATCGTTATAGATCGCTTCAACTTCATCGTCAATATAGCTAGAGGTGGACATGTATACTTGCATTATTACTGTATTTACCGGTTTAGGCTGCAATCTAACCATGAGTACTCTTTCGTTCTTTTGTAAATAATTTTCCACACAGTATCCTATCTTTTTTCGCATACCTATCCCCACGCCCAAATCTCCTTCCTCTGCTCCTGTATGAATTACCCTCAAGCCTTCACTCCAAAAATCCCTCACTACTGGCCACTGACCTTCGCTGATCCTTAATATGTCTAGTGCTAAGCTATTCATTTCAATTGTTAGGTTCTCTAGCTTATCTACTTGCTTCATACTTCTAACATTCTATGCGCCGACTTGCAAAATGTTCCCGACTCTTATTCTGAACTTTCCGATCGCATCCTTCGAAGTAGTCCCCTCCCGGAGATCCGAATGGGGGACTTGTTTAACTTCGGAATCTTTTACCCCAGAGAATGCCATAATCCTTAATAACAATTTAAGTACGCTGTTTACTTGAGAGGTAATGTGGTGGTTTCCCGTTGCCTTCCACATCGAGGTAGTGTGTCTTGCCATACCGACCCCTATAGTTCGAAAAATACGGAACTATTTTGCTATTTATTGCCCTGCTAGGAATGCAGTACTATTTGTTTCAAACAACTAAAAAGAAATTATACTACTTATTAATGTGTAAATGGTTTAAAAATAATTACCTTTAAAGGAGGGACTTAAAAACTATAGCTCGCTAATTGTAAGAAGTAATTTTTGTTGTGTATTGTGGTTATTGATTTTGTTTCTTGTTTTTGTTGTATACTACGCTGCTATGTCTAACCAGAAGGTTTTTTAGAATAATTATAAGTACTAATAGGTATGTTTAATTTTTTTTTAATTTTTATTTCAGGCTTTCCTTTAATTTTATTTTCTTCTATTTGTACGACACCGCCCACTCTACCAACTGAGCCCGGTCAGTTTCTTTCCTTAGTTCTTTCTTTGGGTTTTTTTGTGTTAGGCTACGTCGATGCACGTAGCATAAATTTTGGCGACCAACATGGAGCTACTATTTTGTTTTTGGTAACGTTGGCTCCGAGTTTGTTTTGGGTAATTTTTGGCTCCGATTTTGCCTTGGATAATGTTTGCTTCGATTTTAGTTTTCGTTAATTTGTGCTCCGATTTTGTTTCGTGTAACTTTGGCTCCGATTTGGGTTCGCTTAATTTCTGGCCAAATTTTTGTTTGTTGATACTACCTGATTTCCGACATTACCCGCATTTCTCGGCCTAATGCTACTTATTTTTCTTCTTACATGTTCGGACTCTTATTTATTTTTTCTTTCAGTTCTTTGCTGTCCCCCACATGCGGTTCGATTTTTCTCATTTCTTGTGTGGGTTCGATCTTCTTAAATTTTGATTTTGTTTTCTTTCTTGATCGCTAAATATTTTTGGTTGGCTCATTTCAGATTATCGGAATTGTGTTTTCGCCGATAATTCTAGTCCGTTGAAAACGCTGGCGCCCTATTACAATCCTAATTTTTATTTTGTTGTTTAGTTTCTATTCGCGTTCCTGAAGTTTATCCGTAGGGTATGTTTGAAATTATCCTGTACTCGTAATAATTTTCTTTTTTTGGAGCTTTTATGGAGTTACGGTTAGTCTTTACTTAGTTACATTCTCCCAATTTCTTTTTTAATTTTTTTAAAAATGACTGATCATAGATTGGCGGTGTTCAATATGATCTGTAAGAAGCGGCAGAAATCATCCGAAAGCATTACTAACTATTCCGCGTGTATAACGGGTCTGTTTGGGAACTATGGTTCTTTTAGTGAAGATGTTCAATTGTCCGTTTTGCTTCGTAACATTGATCCATTTTATAGAACCTATTTGCCTACCGTCCGCTCCTTACAAGAGTTAAAGGACAAATGTCTGAAGTTAGAACCGAAAAAGATTCTGGCCCATAACTCCGTGTCACCTAGTCACGACCACATACTGTTACTGCTGAACCGAAATCAGCTCATGCTATAGTGCCTAAGTCAGTCGCTACTACTATTTTGGCTTCCTACCAAGGTCTTCCTGTGTGGGAGTGGAACTTGAAATTTTCTGGTGTCCCGAACACTCTTACAGTTCATGATTTTTTGGGTCGAAGAACTGCGATGAATTCAACATGTGTCAGAATTGAAGTTGTTTAAGTTTACGGTGGACTTATTCGAGGTTAAAGCGTTATTTTGGTATCGTGGTAATCGAAATAGGTTTTCGGACTAGAAGTCGTTGTCTGATCTACTGATTCAACATTTTGAACCCCCGGATTTTGCTTGTAAGATTGCTACTACTAAGGAAAATACTTTTGCTTCACATGACCAAGTTGTTAAGATTTTTCCTACGCCTACGGGTAGATCAGATACTTCTTTCGTAAGTCCTACTATTCTTCCTCCTAATTCTACTTCTACTCGTCAGATCGTATGCTTTAATTGCGACAGACCTGGTCATGCTTTGATACGTTGTACTCGTCCTAAAGTACTCTATTGTTATGGTTGTGGATATAAGGGAGTTACTCGCCACAACTGTTCACACTGCCATCCTACTACTAATAGGTCTTCGAATAATCCTTCAAAATCTGTCCTCCCCTCTAGGTGTCTAATTTCTTCTGATTCTCACTCTACTTTCTCTTCTGTACCTCATCCAGGTCATCCTGCTACTACTATTAAAACCTACTCTTCTTCGGCAAATATAGCTTCGAACAAAATTTCAACCATCTCTAGTTCTACATCCTATTCTACTCCTCCTTCTGCTTGCCCACTTATTCACTTCCACCCCAAACTGTGCCTTCACCACCCTTAGAACCAATGCTTCGAATTAGTGACATGCAGCTAGCTTTTCAAGAGTTTGTTCCCGCTTTCTTGAATGATTCTACCCAAGAAATTTCTATCGTGTCTGCAAACTCAAATGTCGCTGAAGTGACGATAACCCTAGGGTCCTGTTTTGGCATGTACTGTTGGTTTTCTTCCTCGTTCCTTTTCTTACTTTGATTTTTTCACGAGAAACCAATTTTTCCTCTTGAGGTTGAAGACTTTACTGTTTCATCTGAAAAACATTCGTCCTTTGACGACTTTGCAGTGTCGATGCCGTTTCATCTTAGTCCTCGTTGATGGCTTATTACTCGTCTTCCCTTCAATTTTTATTTTTTTTGGTTCTTCCAGTACTTTGGTTTTTCGAGCCGGATGAGAGTTTTTTTCGTGGTTCTTTTTTTGGTTTCTTTTGTTTTGGTAAACGAATTTAATTTTAGTTTTAAGCGAATTTTTTTTGTGTTTGGTTTTTTTTCTTTCGGTACTGCTCACTCCCGCACTTTGGCTCTTTTACCCCGATCTGTTAATTTTGCTGAAGGTGGGGATTTGTTACGTTTATTTTTGGCATAAATTAAAGTGCCCCGTTTTCCTTTTTAATTCATTACCCATTAGAATAGATTCTGTTTCTACTCTTAAATCTTTCAACAACATCCTGTACATTTTACCTGTATATGATAAATACGCCTTTTAATAATTTTCAACTCAAATCTATTTGCTTTAGAACAAAAGTTTATGCTGTAAATTAAATAGTTTATATCCTGTTTTTGTTATCTGTGTTTCGAGTTTTCCAATCACCTGTTGGTATGGTATGATAACGGCAGAATTGCATTGAATTCTGGCTATTTAAACAAGTTAATTTGTACTCGATTCTTTCTGTATGAATTGGACAATAATGACTCGTCGTTAATTTTACTTTTCGCTACCTTTTGTGTTGCCTTCAAAATTACGTGCACACACTGTGTGGTGAGTATCTCATTTGAAAAAAAAATACTTTTCTTTAGTAAGAGGGTTTAATCGTTTGCGGTAATTTTTATAGCTCCACCCGGTGGACTGGAAAGATCTGGTTGAACCGCCGCTCCTGATGGTACGGGAGGACACGCGCATGGCGTGACCCCGAAAACATCTGTTTCGCGCCGTCCTTGGAGACGGTGTGACTAGCCTACACCTTGGACATGCTGGTGAGTGTTTCTTCTTTGTTTACGTTGAAACCATATATATTTGAACTTTACATTTTAAACTCCGGCATTCCCAGCATTAATTTGCATATCCGAAAATTACGGAACTATTTTGCTATTTATTGCCCTGCTAGGAATGCAGTACTATTTGTTTTAAATAACTAAAAAGAAATTGTACTACTTATTAATGTATAAATGGTTTAAAAATGATTACCTTTAGAGGAGAGGATGTATGTCAATAATATTGTATTTATTCTGATAGTTCTATGTACTGAATTTGGTATTTACACTGATACTGCAGGGCTGTAGTTTTTAGAGTTGTAATTGTGTAATTTTTCTTCGCGTAATTCATATGGGAGAGACCTAAAAACTATAGCTCGCCAATTGTAAGAAGTAATTGTTGTGTATTGTGGTTATTGATTTTGTTTCTTGTTTTTGTTGTTGCTATGTCTAACCAGAATGTTATTTAGAATAATTATAAGTACTAATAAGTATGTTTAATTTTTTTAAATTTTTATTTCAGGCTTTCCTTTAATTTTCTTTTCTTGTATTTGTACGACCCCGCCCACTCTACCAACTAAGCCCGGTCAGTTTATCTCCTTGCTTCTTTCTTTGTTTTTTTTTTGTTTGGCTACGCCAATGCACGTAGCAACTTTTACAAACCTCTATATTTCACAACTGCTACTAAGCAAAAGCAAAAATATGACTAAATAATTAATTTAAATAATCGCTATAGCTGCGGTGTAGTTCTATACAAAATCTCATCTTGCAGTCTAAGCGATACTGTACATACATAGATTTTGACATTTGCAAATCCTGCTTCGTGGTATTTATTTTGTATATTTTGTTTAATTTGTTTTTGCTAATAATAATTATAAACCAGTATTTTCCAAGACTACGCTACCTTATTTATTTTGAAACTAAGGTTAATTATTGTGCATGCTGGTGTAATTGTAATATTTACCTACCGCGTGAGGGTATCCAATTAACAATAAATAATATATGGCAGGACCTCTAGCACTATCGTACCCTCACGTTTCGGGACATTGCCTCGCAAGCTGCAGCAGTCGGTGAGAGGAGGGGTTCATTAAACAAACACACTAAGACGAAATTCCGATTGTTTTATTAAATGGGCTACTAACTAAAACTTCACCTAATTACATATGCATACAAAATATACAGTAACTAACATTATTTACAATAGGGCGCCACCATGGGAATTAAACGGCCCATGGACCAATCGCGGTAATAGCTCTCCTCGCACTTTGTTCGTGGGCGATGAACCAAGATTGCAGGACAGAAAATAAATCACTTCACAGGGGCTAATCTTTTAAAGTCCCCGGCTAGCACAAACACAACTTAACTAAACAAAACTAAAATCCTTATTTTATGAATATTAATAACAGTTCTGGGTGAAACCACCCCCAATACAATAATTAATTAATTCTACCGTAGTCTACTTAACTTGCATATGGCGACGACCCTCTTTTAACCACGGGGTCATCAACACCAGGAAAAATACGACCTTCTCAAGGGTCAAATAGTACAGTAACGTGACTCCTGACCTGAGCTTTGCATACTCAGGTAATCTCGTGGCTTAGGGATTAACGGCCTCTGACACCGTCGAAACACAATATAATAGGAGACCCTTCTAAAGTGATGCGGTCTCTAAAACAATAATCTAACGGATCAATTTACTTGAACTGAGCTTTAACCCGAAATTGTATTTTATGGAAGTCGACAAGTACTGTATTTAAACAAATAACTGACTTTTGCTGCATAACACAGCCTTGAGTTCATGGTAATACCACATATACTAATTACTTACTCAGAGAAATAACTAACTTAGAACATAACGGCACGCACTTGAATTCAGAGAAATAAAACACTTCACTCAATCGTGCAAATAACCGCCAGCTTTAAACTCTAACGCGTCTGGAAATAAACAACCCCCATTACACCCGGCTGGCATCCTTATATACATTTAAGTTAATTGAAAAATAACCCCTTGCCTAGCTCTCATACTCGACTTAGGATACGCCGGTCGTAAATCTTTAAGATTAATTAAACTGCCAATTGCACTAAGATAGCCACACAAGTAGATCTCGGGACTAATTTTTAGTTGAGTACTCCGCTAATTGAAAAATTCCTTCCGACCACCCAAAATAGGGTTCTAGAACATGATTGACATCTAATCATAGATAGCAACTAATCTGACATGTTAAGTGCCTTTCAAGTAAAGTGCCTTTAGAAAAATTAATTAACTCTTGGATTATATCTTCCTGGAACTTCGCTAGGACGCTACTTGGGTAATCTTGCAGCCGTTTACAATTGCAGACATACTTATGCTACAAGACCTTCATTCTAATAATTAGAATGCTAAAATTATACTAGAAAATACCTGTTTTTAGAAATAATAGAACTATTAGAGCGTCATAAAACAGTATGTTACACAGTCCCCCTCGAAAAATTGAAATTGCTCTTAGGAATTTCAAGCAAATTGAAATAAAATGAATTTAGAAATTAACACATCCAACCGCAATTATGTTTAAGACAACTGAGTCTTTTTAGAAAATTGGCGGAAGGAAAAAAAATAAAAAAATTGGAAAATAAAATATTAGTGAGGTTTTAGGTCTTGGACGTGGAACACACCTAGCGGTTTTCCGTCCATGGAAGATAGTCGATAAGTGGTAGAACCTAAAACTTCTATCACCTTTGCTTCTAGGAACTTCGGGGCTAATTTTTTATTGAAATTTTTAGAAGCATCTGATAATATGAAATTGAGCTTCCACACTAAATCCCCTACTTTGAAATTTAATGGTCTGCGCCTTAAATTGTAAGAGTGCGTATTACGTTCATACGCCAAATGTATGTTTTTCTGAACTTCTTTAAAGATGGGCGATAATTCATTGAGGTCTTGAACCAATTGTTCACGAGTATCAATTGCCAGATCCTCTAGATTTAAATCCTTTAATTTATTATAAAATTCCCAGTCAGAGGGACCGTGCGTCCAAAAACTAAAAATGTTGGGGAATATTTTGTAGATTCATGAACAGCATTACGAAGCGCATGGGCAATTTTGTGAATATTATCGTCCCAATTCTTCTGAGAATCTTGAATGTAACTGCGAATGGCAGCTCCAATTACCCTGTTAACGCGTTCTACATAATTAACTTGAAGATGGTAACTGGCGTTAAACCAAACCGAAGGTATTTTATAATTTGTCATGAGATTAGAAAATAAATTACTTTTAAATTGAGGGCCATTATCTATCATACAAATTTGAGGTACCCCATATACCAAAAATACAAAATTTTCCAGGTAATTACAAATTTGTTTTGTTGAAGCGCTGCGCATGGGATGCAATAAAGTGAATTTTGTAAACCAGTCAGTGACAACTAACAGGTAAGTATTCCCCAATTTCGAGCGCGGAAAGGGCCCCATTAAATCAATGGACAAACATTGAAACGGAAATGAAACTGTTTTCTCTTTGCCCATAAAACCATAATGGTTGAACGTGCTGGATTTGCTTTGGCAGCACGTAACACATTTACTAATGTATTTAGAAATATATGACCGCATTTTGGGCCAGTAATAGAGCTCTTTGATTTTTGTGTATGTTTTAAATACACCCAAATGGGCCGAAACTGGATCATCATGGCATTCTTTTAAAATTTGTGCACGGCATGATTTCGGCACTACTAATTTCCACTCAATTAAATTGGCTTGGATATTCAAATTATTTGGAATAAACTTATACATTTTATCATTTTCTACTCTCCAATCGGGATATAGATCTGGCTTTTCCTTAATATTAATTAACATGTTTTTGTACCAATCCTCGACCTCGTCTAAAGAAAAATTTAAGGAATTAATAGCATAGGCTCCACTAGGAGCTCGGGATAATGTATCTGGTACCACATTAAATTTACCCTTCCTGTGGATAACTTCGAAATCAAATTGTTGGAGTTTCACACTCCATCTAGCTAAACGTCCCGCAGGATCTTTTAAGTTGTGGAGCCAAATTAAGGAATGGTGGTCCGTGATGACCTTAAAATGAGTTCCTTCAATATATGGTCGGAATTTTTGAATAGCAAAACACACCGTCAAAGGTTCTCGTTCTGTGACTGAATAATTTTTCTCTGCTGAATTTAATCTGCGAGAAGCATAAGCAATTACATGTTCTTCGTCTCCTTCTCCCTGCGTTAAAACGCAACCAACGCCGTAATTTGAGGCGTCACATTGAAAAGAAAAAACTTTCGAAAAATCAGGACTCCTTAAAACAGGAGCCTTTGTAAGAACATCTTTAATTTTTTCAAACGAAATAAGGGCCTCGTCCGTCCATTTAATCGCTTGCGATTTTCTCTTTCCCTTTAATAAATCATTGATAGGTGCTATAATTGTGGCAAAATTCAAAACAAAACGCCTATACCAAGAGCACATATCGGTGAAACGTTTTATTTCCGTGGCTGTCTTGGGTTGAGGAAAATTTATAATTGCGTCAATTTTTGCTGGGTCAGTTCGGAGACCATCTTTATTCACAATATATCCCAGATATTGTAACTCTGGTTTACAAAACTCACATTTTGAAATGTTAATAGTTAAATTAGCGCCTTTCAACTTCTCATACACTTCGTTCAGAATTCTAATATGCTCCCTAAATGTGCTTGAAATAATAATTATATATTCTAAATAAACAAATACCGATTGGGATAATGAAAAATCAAAAATAGAGTCCATGATCCTCTGTAATGTGCCTGGAGCATTGGCCAAACCCATCGGCATTACATTATATTGAAATAATCCGCGCCTTGGGACAGTAAAGGCTGTTTTTTCCTTGCTTTCGTCGCTCAAGGGCAATTGCCAGAAGGCTTTTTTTAAATCGATTGAACTGAGATATTTCGCATTGCGTAATCTATCAAGAATGTCATTTACAAAAGGAATGGGATACGCGTCTTTTTTTGTAATTGAATTTAATCGTTTAGCGTCAAAACATACACGAAATTCACCTTTTGCTTTTTCTTTACTAATAGCATGGGGAGTTCAACGGGCTTATTGCTTGGGCTAATAATGCCTTGTTCAAGCATCGCATCAATTTCTTTATTAGCATGTTCCAGCATCGCCGGTGATAATGGGTAATACCTTTGTTTAATTGGTTCAACGTCTTCCGTTGTAATATGATGTGAAATTTTAGTGGTTCGGCCTAAGGTAGGACGATCCAAGGATTGAAATAAAGAAATAACATTGTTTAATTCAAATTTCTGGTCTTCATTTAAATCGGCCATAACTTTAATGAAATTTAATTTATTCGTTTCCGCAGAATGAGCATAAAATTCATTTTTGAAAAATCTACTTTCAATTCAAATAATTGACAAAATCAATCCCTAACGTTAGGGTACACTTTATTGAGTCGGAAACTAAAACATTTAACGACCGAGTAACCCCGTTTATAGTCAAGGGCAAATTAATTGAACCTAAAATTGATTGTGAAGTGCCATCTGCGGTTGTTAATATAGACGTTTTACATTTTAATTAATTCTAACTTATATTTATCCAATAAACACAGACCATGTCTGTCTAAAATAGAGGTATTCGCACCGGAATCCAACAGTGCGGTATAAGTTTCCTTAAATATCTCGATATTAATATAAGGTCTTGTATCACCTTTTACTTTATAAAAATTTGAAAAACCTTAGATGATTTACAAAATTTTTAACTTTTACTAACCAATCCGACCACGTCTTTTTATCAGCAGCAATATTATTAAACGCAGAAAAGCAACGGCTGACTACGCGCTTTCCTGTCCTTACTTTTTTGAATTATTTGCGCAGTTTGGACAATTTGTGGACGTAACTTCCAGCTGCCCACAAGAATAACAAAATATTCCGCGTTTCTCCGGACAAGTATGAAACGAGTGACCCCGTCTTTTACAGTTGAAACAAATAGTCGAAAATTTTGCTGTGTTTTTAAAATAATTCGAAACGCCGGACCGTGGTAAATTATTATTAGAAAATGAACTCTGTCGAACTTGGCGTTCTAAGATAACTGGTACGTTGGCAGAATCAGAATGTTCCTGTTTAATAAAATTTGGAGGCTTAATGTCTTCTAAAACTTTACAACGAGAAATCAATTGGGAAATATCAGTCACTTCAACTAACGCCAGTTGCGTGGCATAAAAAGTCTGTAAATTTCTTTTAATAATTTTTATTTGTTCCCGAACTGGAATGGAATTTTCTAATTGAGAAAATAAATTTACCATCTTTGAAATATAAATGGTAGGTGATTCCTCGGTGCCTTGCCGTCTAGATTTAATTAACATTAAAAGATTCTCTGCATAATCGGCTGAAAGAAAATCTTGTTGTAATTTCGAAATTAATTGTTCCCATGACTTTGTACATCGCGTTGCTCTATACCAATCCAATGCTGAACTGGTGAAAAAATCAATAGCCCCTTCGAAAAGGTCATCTGACGAAACTTTTCTTGCAACTTGCAGTTCCTTGACGCGTTGAATAAAATTTAAAACCGATATAGAATCAGACTCACCCGAAAATTGTAATCCCCACTTGTGGATCGGGACTGAAATCGTTGTTTTATTCAAGGACTTAATTAGAGTACCTAAATCATTACTAGAAATCGAAACCGATGGAGTATTAATGGAAGAACCCGTTGATGCTCCAGGGCATGAAACCTCTGCTATTGGTGTTATTGTAGGATCTTTATTATCACTAGCCGAACAATAAGAAGGGTTATCATTAATCTCATTTTCCCCGTTTACCTGTTCTAAAATCTCCAAAGCTCTAATGCACTTAGAATGCAGTTCTTTGTGTACCTCTAAAAATTCAATATCGAAATTGACATAATTTAGTCTCTTTGTTACATGAATTAATCTCGTGTTAAGTTTAATATAATCTTTCCTTTTAGGAAGAATGGTAAAAGAATTTAAAATGTTTTCTAATTCAAGAATCTTAAGTTTCAATAATTCAATTTCGTCCTTTTGAACGATTTCAATTTTTTCATACTTAGAAAAAACATTACTGTCGACTTTCTCAACAATGAGTTTTGAACGCAATATTTTCGCTTTTCTAACACACTTAACTTTGTTGGTTCAAAGTTTCTAATTGAAAGCTCGTGACTAAGCTCGTCGCTGCTTAATGCTTCCACTACATACATGATTAAATAAAAGGTAAATGTCAACAATAGCGAAACCTGTTCCTAAATCACTAATATTAAACTGTTAATTCTGCCTAAATACTTAATAGTACTATAGAAATAAAACAATCTAAAACTTTGTCCGTGTGTTGTTTACCATATTTAAGATTTTAACCACGTTAATGCGCCAGTGTAATTGTAATATTTACCTACCGCGTGAGGGTATCCAATTAACAATAAATAATATATGGCAGGACCTCTAGCACTATCGTACCCTCACGTTTCGGGACATTGCCTCGCAAGCTATAGCAGTCGGTGAGAGGAGGGGTTCATTAAACAAACACACTAAGACGAAATTCCGATTGTTTTATTAAATGGGCTACTAACTAAAACTTCACCTAACTACATATGCATACAAAAATATACAGTAATTAACATTATTTACAATAGGGCGCCACCATGGGAATTAAACGGCCCATGGACCAATCGCGGTAATAACTCTCGTCGCACTTTGTTCGTGGGCGATGAACCAAGATTGCAGGACAGAAAATAAATCACTTCACAGGGGCTAATCTTTTAAAGTTTCCGGCTAGCACAAACACAACTTAACTAAACAAAACTAAAATCCTTATTTTATGAATATTAATAACAGTTCTGGGTGAAACCACCCCTAATACAATAATTAATTAATTCTACCGTAGTCTACTTAACTTGCATATGGCGACGACCCTCCTTTAACCACGGGGTCATCAACACCAGGAAAAATACGACCTTCTCAAGGGTCAAATAGTACAGTAACGTGACTCCTGACCTGAGCTTTGCATACTCAGGAAATCTCGTGGCTTAGGGATTAACGGCCTCTGACACCGTCGAAACACAATATAATAGGAAACCCTTCTAAAGTGATGCGGTCTCTAAAACAATAATCTAACGGATCAATTTACTTGAACTGAGCTTTAACCCGGAATTGTATTTTATGGAAGTCGACAAGTACTGTATTTAAACAAATAACTGACTTATGCTGCATAACACAGCCTTGAGTTCATGGTAATACCACATATACTAATTACTTACTCAGAGAAATAACTAACTTAGAACATAACGGCACGCACTTGAATTCAGAGAAATAAAACACTTTACTCAATCGTGCAAATAACCGCCAGCTTTAAACTCTAACGCGTCTGGAAATAAACAACCCCCATTACACCCGGCTGGCATCCTTATATACATTTAAGTTAATTGAAAAATAACCTCTTGCCTAGCTCTCATACTCGACTTAGGATACGCCAGTCGTAAATCTTTAAGATTAATTAAACTGCCAATTGCACTAAGATAGCCACACAAGTAGATCTCGGGACTAATTTTTAGTTGAGTACTCCGCTAATTGAAAAATTCCTTCCGACCACCCAGACATAAATAGGGTTCTAGAACATGATTGACATCTAATCATAGATAGCAACTAATCTGACATGTTAAGTGCCTTTCAAGTAAAGTGCCTTTAGAAAAATTAATTAACTCTTGGATTATATCTTCCTGGAACTTCGCTAGGACGCTACTTGGGTAATCTTGCAGCCGTTTACAATTGCAGACATACTTATACTACAAGACCTTCATTCTAATAATTAGAATGCTAAAATTATACTAGATAATAACTGTTTTTAGAAATAATAGAACTATTAGAGCGTCATAAAACAGTATGTTACACTGGTAGTAAAAACTGTTTTGTTTCTATTGAGTTGTTTATTTTTAAATCGGGACAAAACTGAGGAATAACACGATAAAATGAATAATAGAATTTCTATAAATGGTTACAAGATAAATTATTACAAAACCTTGAACCAAACTCTGTATTAGTGATAGATAATGCAGCATATCATAACGCAACTGTAAACCATACCCAACATCGGCTTGAAAAAAGGCTGTTGAAAAGAAACGTACCTTTTGAGCATAAAGATACAAAAACAGAACAATAGGTAAACATTAGCCAACATAAACCCAGATGCAAACAATATTTTGTTGATAAAATGTTAGCCGAACATGTTTATCCAATGATACGATTACCTCCATATCACTCTGAACTAAACCTATTGAAAAAATATGGGGGACAATACAA
Source organism: Platerodrilus igneus (assembly GCA_036346225.1). Lineage (NCBI taxonomy): Eukaryota > Metazoa > Arthropoda > Insecta > Coleoptera > Lycidae > Platerodrilus > Platerodrilus igneus. Next base: position 2,843,723 of record JARFIW010001018.1, read on the forward strand.
AAACCATGTTGCTGCACATAAAATTACTTTTTAAGTGGAGGATGTGTAGAGGTTGGCTGAAAATAAGTTTGGTTTGAAACTGTTTGTTACGTTATTCGAAGCAGCCACGTTGGACGCCAAATTTATGCTACGTTGGCTCGTAGCCGTGCGTAACACAAAGAAAATCAACGAAATGACCGGGCTCAATCGGAGATTAGGGGGGGGGGTTGTAGAAAGCAGACCAACATATAATGTACGCGGCTGTAAGGAATTAGAAACAATACCTGCAATAAAAAAACAATTAGAATAGCAAACCTGCAATAAAAAAAAATTAGTCCTGCAAACCTGAAATAAAGAAAAAGCATAGCAGGCTGATCGAGCATAGATTGTTCAGTTACTTTGTAGAATGTAAAAAAAACTGTTTGGATAATCTATATAATATAACAACGATAAAAGCAATACAAAAATTTTTAGTACAAAGTGAGGTAATATTGGGGAGTAGCAGAAACGTTTCCTCACACACCAATTAAACATAAATCAGACAAAATGCTAACAAAAGATAAATAGGTAAGACACAATTGATATGAGTAATCCAGTAGTATTGAGTAGTCCAGTATTGTTGAGTTTTCTGTTTCTTTTTTTTTTTTTTAAATAAGAGCATACAATTTTATTGTAAAAGGTATCAGAACGACAAAGATATGGCAAAACAACGTATAGATATTTAAAGTAATAACAAGTAGGAAATAGTTCAACTTACAAAAGGTCCTTCAGTAACGCTTCCTTGCAATTGAAGTGTGGAATTCACGATGTCCGGCACTAACGAAGCACTTCACCCTTGACTGTGAGGGTGTTGATGGAACTTATCACACGTTACACTAATCACACCTATGTATTTCACTGGTGTTAGCAGCAGACATTATCACGCGACGGAACTATGTAGCATCGATAAATTTCTTGTTAATTCTATTTCCTGAGACAATAATTTTGAAATATTTTGTAGCACTAGTTTAATTTGAACTGGGACCAAATGTATCTTAATTTCATAAACGTTCAAAAAGCAGTGAGAAACTTCATCCAATACCTTTGTAAACCGGTAATCTGTTATATTTCGCAGATAACGAAATTTTAGATTCTTTGGTGTTAGAAAATTCAGAAACGACAGTATCACCTGTATTTAAATAATCCAAAGTATGCACTACTCTGATAAAAAAAGGACCGCGAAACTAGATCGCACACACATTAATCCTAAAGAAAGAATCGGTCAGTTTAGCAAGTTCTACGACTATTATTTCACAAGACAAACAATTAAAAACACAAATTAGTAAAGTACGCGTATCACTAAAGTAAGTCCGTCAATGTTCCGTAAAACACGTGCTGTTGAGTAAACACGTTCGCCTATATAAGCATCTTTCCTTCAAGGTAATAAGAACTACACTGCCTACAGTTAATATACAACTTTTATTTCACAAGAAAAACAACTAAAATCGTGCCGTGCTTGTTCATGAACAATTCGAAAATTGATATCGCATTAATTCTCACTATTGTCAAAGCAACAAAAAAGGAACAGTATTTTCAACGTAATTAATATATAGGAACCAAGAACAAACTACAACTAATCATCTGTTTATACCAACTCATTGCTATTACAACCGTGCTTGTTCATGAACAATTCGAAAATTGATATCGCATTAATTCTCACTATTGTCAAAGCAACAAAAAGGAACAGTATTTTCAACGTAATTAATATATAGGAACCAAGAACAAACTACAACTACTCATCTGTTTATACCAACTCGTTGCTATTACAACCTCTTATCGTCTATTATCTAGACCTGTATAACCACATAAGGAACAAAATTTATATGAACGGCCAGACAAGAACGATGCAATCCACTTATTATAATAATACGGCGCATTCGCCTAAGGAGTTAATAAATATAACATATAGAAATAGTAGTTACAGAAATGTATTTACGAATTGGGAAAAAGCGTAAAATGTTAAGCCATAAAAATGCACGTTACATGTTGGTCAACAAGAATGTGTAAATGTTTGTTCTCATGTAGAGAAGATTGAAGAGGAGTACCTTGTCAGTGTATATATAATAAGCAATATAAAGGTACTAATAATAAACGTTAATAACGAGAGTGATTATTCAGACATTGATTTGCTTGATGATGATAGTGATGACGATCTTGGTTGTAAACCGTTACTGTAACACACAGCAATTTAATTAGCGATATTCCTATATTACCTAATAATATTAATAACTATTACTTGTTTAAATGTCTGATCTAAATAATATGTTTAAGGTTATATCAAAACACTGTGTTACATTCTTTTTTATAGATTTCGCACATCCTCCATTGCGCAGCCCACGGTCATTGAGTTTTTTAAATACCTATGATTTAGACCAATGTAAAACCAATGTACAAGGCATTGAAAGATCTAAGAAAGGTGTTGAACAAATTCCATCAAACAACTTCAGCAACGTATTTCTTGGCTATTGATTAATTTTTGTAATTATTATAACTGTAATATAGAAACTTTTGATTATACGATTATTTGTTAAATTGTTGAAAAAGAAAGCAATTTTAAGAATTAAATAATGATGAAATAAATAAGATTATGAACAACGCTCTCGTTGTTTTATAGCTACACGAAAAGCGTTACATATACAGAGCATTTTAAAAAAGATTAGGGTTATATTGCTTTTTATTAGTTATTGTCATACGGGTTCATGAACTTAAACAATTAAAGATAATACCTGCATTCTTTTTTAATACAAATTATTTGCTTTAATCAATTATAATATTTATTTCATGAGAATAGATCCATGTTAGTTTACTAAGAACATATAGATAAAGTGCAAGTAAGCACAGACAGCCACCCCGACAACGAAAATTTTAAGCAGGTGACTGAAACAGGTTAAGATAACGAATAAATGCAAGAAGCAAGAAGAATTGTTAATCATTTGTTAACCATTCATTCTGTTGCTAAAATAAACTGTTAAATTTTAATACATTGAGATATTTTAAGGAAACACGGAAGGCTATCTTAGCTCTGAGAGTGATAATGGAGAAAACAATAGAAAAAGGGGAAAGCGTGTATATAGGATTTGTAGATCTGGAAAAAGCATTCGAAAATGTAAAATGGGAAAAAATGTTCGATACTCAAAAAAATTGGAATGAGTAATAGGGATAGACGAATAATACATAGCTTATACAAAGAGCAAACAGTAGTAATAGAATTAGAGCAGGAACGTAGAAAAGTAAACATTAGGAAAGGGGTGAGACAAGAATGTGCCCTAACCCCATTAATTTTTAACTTGTACATTGAAGAGGCAATAAATACTGTCAAATGCAGTAAGACATTTGGAATTACTATGCAGGGACAAAAAATTCATATGTTTAAATTTGCAGATGATATAGCGGTATTAGTGTCTAGCAAGGAAGAATTAGAAGCTGCTCTTAATGAAATGGAGTCGGTTCTAACAGAGAGATACGATATGAAAATTAACAAAACTAAAACTATAGTACTAGTATGCAAAGGAGGGAAAATAAGTCAAAAACAAGAATACAAATAGGTAACAAGAACTTACAAGAGGTTAAGAATTTCTGCTACCTAGGAAGCCAAATAACGCAAGATGGGAAAAGCGCAAAAGATAAAAAGCAAAGATTAGCACAAGGTCGTGATATATTTAACAAGAAAAAGCAACTACTGTGTTCAAAGACAGCAAACATAGAAACAAGGAAAAGACTGCTTAAAACATATGTGTGGAGCACGGCTCTGTACGGATGTGAAGCCTGGACAGTAGGAGAAGCGGACAAGAAAAAAATAAAAGCCCTTGAAATGTTGTGCTACAGACGTATGATGATGCTATCATGGACAGACAAAGTTAAGAACGAAGAGGTACTAAAAATAGTAGGGGAAGAAGAAATATGTGGAAAACGGTATAAAATAGGAAAGATATGATGAGAGGCCACATACTACGGCATGAGGGAATAGTGCGGAATATATTAGAAGCAGAGATAGGAAAAAAGAGAAGTAGAGGAAGACCTACGTTAGGCTATTGTCGGATGCTTTCACGGCCGGAGTCATTATAAATATATATGGTTCCGGGTTGGCCCCGTGTCATTTTATTAACTAAGGTGAACGTTTCGCCCACTTTTGAAAATAAGTAATAAAATAAAAATAATAATAAAGATAAGAATGATAATATTGAGTAGACAAGCTAAAGTGTAAAAAGTTGAGTTACTCCTAAACTAGCAGACTCGCTAGCCCATTCAAAGCCAAAAGGTGTATTGTGGCAAAGTAACTAGTGAAAGTAGCGAAAGTGGTAGTTTATATAGGGCGAGAACTTGATGCATGAGTGATCATGACTAGAGAGGAGTGTCCTAGCGGACCAGTGAACGTCACGGTTCCGTTGTTGTGAACATAGGCTTGTTTTTCAAATGGGGGAAGGTAGTAGCCATTGTCTTTGATCAGATTATTAGAATTTTTATTGATTTCTATAGATTCCCTAATTTTTCTATTGTAGAAAAATGGAATTCTGGATATTAGTTTCGTCTTGTCAAAGTTAATGGTATGGCCTGTTTTATGTTGGTGTTCGGCCACCGCTGAGTGATTGTACTGGCTTGTTCGTAAGCATCGATTATGCTCATCTAGTCCAGCCTGTACTGACCGTAGTGTTTCTCTTATGTATACTAAACCGCAACTGCAAGGTATACTATATACGCCTGGTATTTTAAGACTATTTTTAGAATCTTTTGGGGTTGGTAATATTTGTAAAATTTTATTAGTGAGTTTATAGATTGTCTTGATGTTGTGTTTACGTAGAATTGTGCCTAGTCGGTCTGTTACTCTGTGTATATATAGAAGAATTGCTAAAGGTCGTGTATCGGGATTACAGCGTGGTTTGGGGATTCGTGTTGGATGCAGATGCCAGTTTATTACTCTGCCGATATCTGAGTTGCGATAGTCGTCCGTTTTTAATAAGACTAGTTTTAAGATGGGTCAGTTCATTAGATAAGTGTTCTGGTTGTGTAATCTTAATTGCACTGTGAACACTCCTCTCTATTCATGATCACTTATGCATCAAGTTCTCGCCCTATATAAACTTCCACTTTCGTTACTTTCACCAGTTACTTTACCACAAGACACCTTTTGGCTTTGAATGGGCTGGTGAGCCTGCTAGTTCAAAAGTAACTCTACTCTTTACACTTTAACTTGTCTACTTAATATTATCCTTCTTATCTTTATTATTACTTTTATTTTATTACTTATTTTCTTTTCTTGTCTTGATGAAGCCCCTTACAAAAGTGGGCGAAACGTCGACCGTAGTTAATAAAATGACACGGTCCCAATCCGGAACCATAACTATTTACTAGGTAGACTACTGTACGCCGATAGTGAAAGATGTAGGCTGTAGGAATTTCAGGCAAATGTGTAGGCTAGCTCAGAATAGAAATCAATGAAGGTACGCATCCAACCAGTCCCAAGATGGATAAATTAATGACGAAAAAGGTAACTTAAACATGATGATTATTATAAGCAACTACAAGTATTAGTTGGGCAATATTCTCGAATAATGTTAATTGTGTGAACGGATTTACTGCAAAACTATTAATTTGGCAAATGTCTAAGTGTTGGGAGATCTTGGCAGTCACAGGCTGCTTAACCCCCTTTACTGAATCTCGGTGAAATAGGGCATAAAATTAGAAAACAATAGAAGGGCAACCGAGCTGTAATCAGGCTGCGTGAGAATTTCAGGTAACTGAGTAGGCTAGCTCAGAATATAAATAGGTCCTCCTTCTTCCAGAAAAAGTCCGGGAAATCCTAAAAGTAACATCAGAAATTCGGATAAAAAAGGAAATTCAGGACACAATACTAACCGAGTGGCAAGATAGATGGAACCAGAGCACAAATGGGAGGAGGGTATACGCACTAGTCCCAAACATCCGAGACAGGCTAAACTGTCACCACTTGGTCTCCTCACAAGGGCTCATTCATTTTCTCACGGGGCATGGTCCTTATCCAACCTACACGAACCGCTTCGACTTCCAAGACGACAACAACTGCACATGTGGTGAGGTGGGGACACCGGAACATCTGGTGTTCCACTGCACCGAACTGCAACAGGACCTAGGAATGGATAGGACAATCCTACGGGACATACCCCTCTCGGACATGCTCTGGAACGAAAACATATTTCCTTACCTAAACAGAATCACTCAGCAAACTACTACTATACTACATCAAAGGTACACAAACGGACTCTGACAGGACACACACAAACATCATACAAACCCCACACATCACAAATACCACAAACACAGATCACACGAAACACAGAAGTTTGACGTAACGCATCGAACGTGCAATACAAAAGCACAATCCACTCAACACACATGGGAACCGACAACAAACAAGCGGCATTCTCCCAAGGACATACCAGGAACCACGTGTCTCCTGTAGATCTACCAGAAGGCTCGTAAATCCTGACGACCAGGAGTGATTCCAGTGAAAACGAAGTGAAAATAGTGAAAACGGCAAAAGTGCGGCAAACGTACCTAAAATACAAGTTTCCGCCAGAACACTTATTAGCATTAGAATACAAACATTAGTACGATAAGGACTCAATACTAACCATCTAACCAAAAAATACAACTAACTAAAATAAACAAGAGAAAATACTAACCAAATTCGTAATTTCTTTAAGAAATCTAACTCTAGCTTCAGTAACGTAATGTTTATATTTCCAATTAAAAAATTACTACAGGGGAAATATTCTGACAACATAATTACAACACAACAGCACGACAAATAACACACAAACACGCACAAGCACACACACGCACACACAACAGAGACTGTACGTGGCCTCCCTGGTTTCCGGCTGCCGACGGCCAGGACACGTACAGGAACGCGTACTTCTCGGTTTCTGATTTCCGGCTACCGGCGGTCGGAAACCGGGAGAGGGAAACAGTCCCAAGTACCTCACCACAGACATAAGCACACGCACACACAAACATGAAAACAATAAACACACACACCATTATAGCACACCGGCACGACAAAACACACACATACACACACCAAAACACACACATACACGCACGTACACGTACCTGCACGCACACGCATACGACACAGACATATACACACACGCGCACACATTCACACCAAGGACTGTACGTGGTTTTCCTGGTTTCCGGCTGCCGACGGCCAGGACATGTAAAGGAATGCGAACTTCTCGGTTTCTGATTTCCGGCTGCCGACGGTCGGAAGCTGGGAAGGACAGTAGTCCCAAGGACAACACCACAGACAGAAACACACACGCAGCCTCACGCGCGCACAGACACAAACACACACACACACGCACACATACACACCAGGGACTGTACGTGGTCCCCCTAGTTTCCGGCTGCCGACGGCCTGGACACGTACAGGAATGCGAACTTCTCGTTTTCTGATTTTCGGCTGCCAACGGTCGGAAGCTGGGAAGGAAAGCAGTCCCAAGGACATCACCACAGACAGAAACACACACACACACACTCACGCACCCACACGCGCGCACAGACACAGACACACACACACACACGAGTATTTTCAAACGCAAATAATATAATAATATAAAACTAACTAATATAACTTAAGGTAGCAAATAATTCTGTTAGATTTCTTAGGATTAACAGGTTTGCTGTAATTTTTAGGTAGCAGACTAATTGTAATGTTAGAATAAATAAAAAAAAATAAATAAATAAAAATATAAATAAGTGCAGGTATGTGTCCAACCAGTTTTGAGGCGGAAAACCTAATGACGAAAAAATTAGCGCAGATAAAGCTGATGATTATTATAAACAACTACAGGTGTTGGTTGTGTAATATCTGCAACTAATGTTGACTGTGCGAAAAGATATAGTGGAAAAATATTAAATCGGTAAATGTTCAAATGGTGGGGAACTTAGCAGCCGCAAGCTGTTTACCCGCTTCACAACCTTACATGTGATTTTCCAATGCTTCATCCGAAGGTACTACTAAAACGATAATTTTTTCTATACTTTTTACTAATGCACGCTCCACGTTGTTTGGGCGTCAGTAAAACGCTATTTTCACTTCTCTTTGATGGATAAAGTGAAGCTTTAACTATTCGCGGATAAGTCTGGGAATTACCCCAAGGGTGAGCAATGAGAAGAGGGTGTGGTGATGGTCTACTCTACGATATACTAACAAAAGGAAATTGGGTTGAGCGCCACTGTATCTGTATGAACGATTACACTAAAGATTCATTACCCCTATGAGAAGATACAGAAACTCACGGGATGTGAACACAATAAACAAACTTACAACTTACTAAACTAATGTATCTGGAAACCTCTGGAGCATACTTACAACCTCTCCGATCTCGATGAACCTGGAACAAAATACACAACAAGTTCTCTATTAGAAAGACACAGTTTGTGTTTCCCAATAAAAATACATGCCAATAATTACAGGTGGATAATATTGAGATTACCACACCAAAGATATTAAAATCAAAAGTAAATACCTAGAACGAACCAGTTGTAGCATATCTGGGCTTTTTAAATTACTTCAGCCTCGTATAATTTCATAGATCAACAAACTTATTAACTTTAAAAATTTAGTAAATTTAGTTATGCATGGAATAAAAAAACTTGAGTCTAAAAATGAAATTTAATATAGTTTCTCTTTCTTGAATTTTTTCTTTAAATATGTTTACAAAAATGAACAAATAAAATCGAGTTTTCAATACATCTGTCTTTGACATAACAGAACCTTAAGTTAATAATAATATATCAAAACAAGTTTTAGCACCAAGCGTTCAGATCTGAGTTTTGGTTCACATATGTGTCTCAAACATTATTTCTAAAAAAATCGTATCACATGTAGTTAACTTAGACAAACAACTTTTCATTTAAATCTGGTATTAGAGGCTTATTAAAATTTTAATATGATTAAATAAATATTTTAATGGTAAGAAATGGACTGAAATATCATATTGTTAGCAAGTGCATTTATGCAAATTTTACGAAACTATTACTGTAATGTTTCTTAACTATTTCCTCTCACACTGTTCTATACATACAAAATTTAACTTGACCAAACGATCTTCGAAAATTATTTATGAAAGCATTCACGAATCCTCACAAACAAAGCAAAAAACTGTAGGATTAGATGTTTTCATATCTAATTATTGAAAGTCGACGCACACGCTCCAAAACCTGCTCCTTAAGCTGTCGCAACGAAACACCAAACAACAGCTGCAGTTGTTCTGATAAACGAACAGCTTTCCAATACTTTGTTCAACTATATCTACGTTCGACCATATCTTTATATTATTGCAGCATTTAAATATCCTGTTCCAACATCTTGATTCATCGTTCTAATTCTCCATTCAACTCTGTCATTTTAACTTTTCGTAATGTCATACGCTAAAGGGATAGAAATATTTTAAAAATATTTAGTTTGAAGCGAGCTTACCATTAACAAATCTTAACACGACATATCAAGGGATGGCGCGTTTTAATGCTTTGCCGGTTTCGCAGGAGCCTGACGCTTCGTACCGCGTCCCAAAGCAACTCGCCTCCTTCTACCATAACTATTACAAACCGATGCGAAGGCCCCACTTGTGCAAGGCCTGGAGATTCATGCTCGTTTTCTCAAGAAAAGAATGCCAACACGACTACATCTATCAGAACAATGGCTGACCTCGTTTCAGCGGCACCTTATTAGCGTGTCGTATCCTGTGACCAGTACGCACATGCGCTATTCTGATTATAACGAATGTAGAGGAAATATTCGCCTGTAAGGTAGACAACACAAACTACTAAATCCCATATAAATACGTTTCCTGATAATTATAAAAATACCAAATATCTCCGTACAAAGCATTTAAGTTCCTTAAGTGAACATGACTTCCTGTTTTCATATAGAATTGTTTCCTTTAGATATTATAACATCAAATACGAGAACCAAATAATAATAATAACATTAAATGCCACAGAATAAATTTATGCTGAAGCGATTCTTACAACCATGGTGCTATAGAATATATTTTCGTTACACTACATTAGCCAGGAAACGAGTTTCCTTACTTGGAAAATTTAGAATTTTGCCGAACCCTTGCTGTTCCAAGCAAGGTAGGTATCTTTAACGTGCGTGACAACACCCACACACGGGACCTCCATTTTAACTCTTATCCGAACGAGAGTGTATTTGTGTGAAAAATGCTCGCCAAACATTTTTCAAACAGACCGTGTCGGGATTTGAACCCGGGACCTTGGGTGTAGTAGTCAAATATATAGCAATTACGCCACGGAGCCGTCTCCCCCTTCACAACCAATGAATGTCGGAGAAATAGGGTATATAATTGTAAAACAATAGAAGGGGATCGAACTGCATCACAGCGCCTATGATGAAAGACAGCAAACATAGAAACAAGAAGAAAATTGTTGAAAGCGTATGTGTGAAGCACAGCACAGTATGCCTTTGAAATATGGGCAGTAGGAAAAGCAGACAGAAAACCGGTAGCAGCCTTTTGGAATGTTATGCTTTAGATGTATGAGGATGATAGCATGGACAGACAAAGTTAATAACAAATAGGTTATAGAATTCGTAAAGGAACAAGGATATCCGTGGAAAAAAAATAGAAGAAATAGAAGGGCAGAATACGTTCTAAGGTATTTTTGGGGAATAGTATGGGGTATATTACACGCAGAGATAGGAAAAAGGGAGTAGATGTAGACCTAGATCAGATAGGGATAGATGCAGACTGTGCAAATTTCAGGAAAATGTGTAGGTTAGTTCAGAATAGTAAACAATGATGGTACGCGTCTAACCAGTTCCAGGACTGAAGACCTAATGATGATGATGATGATGAGATATTTTAAATAATCATCTTACGGCTATATAAACAGGTATACATTTCGCGGTTTTATACAATATTTGAAGCACAAAATTACACGAAGATCTTAGGAACAAGATAGATGCCGAAATGAGAAATTACGGGAAGAGTCTACTTCGATACTGGAACAGCTATCGCATCCCTAATTGCGCTATGGTGTCAACTCTCATTGGACTACGATAATCGGCGGCCTTTGATGGCCAACCGCACGTATTCGCAACAGAAAATCAAGTAAACATTCAGAAAAGTTCTTGATTTAAACGAAGTTACTATGAAATCATATATAAAAATTAAATACTAAAAGTAATTTAATACGCGTCAAAATGATAAGTAACAACGTGTTAATCAAATTTTTCCTATTTTATAAGAACCCAAGTTTGAAATAAAACTTTAAAAAACCACCAACAAAATTAGTAAAGCTCTTCAGATTTATTGTAAATTAGTGACAACCCTTACTAGCACTTGTACTACCTGCATTTTTAGTAACTGTCTATTTCAACCCATAACATCATTGCCTGAAACACAGAGGTAAATTGCCTTACAAAAATGCTTCTATCTCATAATCTTTTGCTGTTGATTCAGCAAATGAATTAATTAGCAAGTTGTAAGTGAGTACAAGTTTTCACAAAATTTTCCAAACAATCATCCAGTTCTATTTTACTCAATAATTTTGCTTCCTACCAGTATAAATTAGTACAGTAAACAAGAACGTTACCTGGTTTGGAATTGGAGACATCGTTAGCTTTCTGCTTGTTTCAAACTTTAGCACTTTTCGCGTTATTGTACAGCACAGAAGGTAATAAATTTCAATTATAAAGAAACCTTAGCCCGATGTAATATGTAAAATCTAAACACCGAACTAGATCCTTCTTATTACTCAAGAGCGAAATTGAAATTTATTACACATATTAGTTACCAGAGGGGTAATACAAAACAAGCGCCTACGTGCTTCTCTAGGTCTCTAATGACGACCTCGATAAATATAGAACTAACAAGGAGCATTGTTATGTACATGGTATAATAATAGCAAGTTTCCTATTAAATATGGATGTTCTTTATTGGTATGCGATACACAGTATATATAATATTGCGTCTGTTGTATAACATCCGAACTATCAAAACCGCCTACAACAAGAGGTAGTAGACATGAAACCATGCTATAGAATTCGAGTAAATGTCAATGAAAGGGCTGAACTTTTCTGGAAAAGCATATAAATGTATCGGAAGTTTAACGACGCATGGGACATTTGCAACTGTGATTAAACTTATCTTGAATAAAATTCAAGGGAAAAGTCTGACGAGTAAGGTGCATGAGTTTGTTTTCTAGCAGAAACTACTATACGATGAAAGCGGTATGCAGTCTCGTTTTATTGTGGTGGCGAAATCAGTCGTTCATGTTGTAGCACATATAAATTCTCATAATTGGTTACTTTATTTTATATCTTCTAAATTCCTATGATTAGCACTGGATAAATTAAAAAGCTTTCAAACTATTACGCACACGTATTGTGGGTTGTATTATATTCAGGCGATAATCCGCATTTAGTATAAATATCTGTGTGTCGTATTAAAAAGAGTCGTACCGGTAACTCTTTACGCTTACGCCTGTAACGAAAGTTTTCCGACAACGAATATTAAGGAGCATTGCGTGTCTTTCTAAGACTCGGTAAAGATGCCTAAACCTTTTCAGAGGACGTGCAATTTGAGAATTGCCCCATACTTTAAGAAACATAAATCTTTGTTAGTTCCCTAAGCGATCTCTTTGTTGATGGCTCATAAAAATTTTGCTTTTAATTATTAGTAATAATCTTTATTTGCAGCATCAACTTCGGAGCTAAATAAAATTATTAGTTCACGTTGGAACAGTTGCTGACTGTAACGGCATTTTAAATACGCACGGACCTTCAAGTATACGTCTGATTATTAAATGAAAACCTAAAGATATTGGTTGTAAACATTATCCATCAGATAAGATTTGAAATTGATCTTTCATTATTACTGTCTGATAAGGTAGTTTCAACCCTTATCGTTTATTTCGATTAATAAAGTAAAAAAATTTCTCTGGCTGATAATTTCTTGTCTATGATCTGAGTTGTTACAAATACCTCATTTAGTTGAAGTAATGAATAAATTTAGATACAGAGTTATATTTTCAATATTTTGCAATTTTACACAGTTGCTTATAAGTTGTTTAATAAATTAGTTTGTTAATTATTGGAAAATTTTCTTTTTGAAGAAGTATCGTGTAATGTAGAACAAGCTATTCTCTTGAAACAATTATTTTTGGATAGCTAAATTGTTTGTTCCGTTAAATATTTATTCGAGTTAAAAATACGTGCGATTATTTTGGCATGCATATGCTGGGATTGCTTACCTTTGTTGTCAGGTTTATACCAAATAAAGAGTTAACACAAATAATCTATTAATGCTTCTAGCTTGACCTTAAGTATGTTAAAATGTTTATTAACCGTCTGTATAGTCTTCAGATCTGAGAGCTGATAGGGCTCATACAAATGATGTACGTCTCATTAATGTTACCAATCAAATTCGTTATTTGAATCCAGCCTGGACCACTAAAAATGATTTTTGCACATATTTTATTAAGACTTGTAATTAAGAATCGAGATTTATCAAATTTGAGAAATACTGATACTTTATTAGGTAATTCTCAAATTATTTTTATTGCCTTATGCAAAATACTGAAAGTCACTAAGTTATAATTTTTCAAACATTATTATTGTTTATTTTAGATCACAAACAGTGATCCCGTTGTTTGTACTAACTGTTGCGTTACTTTGCAGATGCAGTTTCTTCTGGGACCCGTTATTAAGTGTCCTCAGGGTGTCTGTTTTAGCGCCATTGTTCATTGTTCCATCTTTTGGTAGAAGTATTAGAGGTAGGGGACCTTCCCTTATCCCATTCCATATGTTATTTAACCAAGTATACAACAAACCTACGACCACCCTCATGCCTACTGCAAGCGTCATGCCCGAGCTATGCATTTTCGATTGATACTTATACCTTCTTCTAAAGCCATTCAATATCTGTCACCTACGCTCTCTTTTGTAATAGGTATTACGTATTTAACTTATAGGTGCAATTCCATGATTAATAACCCAAAGGTTAAAATTTTTATTATAATATACCATTACGGTGGACAATACCTTCTGATAATATTTACCCACTTTAGGATATCACGATAGGATTCTGCATTAACCATCTGGCACGTGGGCACAAAGTCCTTAACAATAATTCTAACAGTCTCCAAAAACATATAAGCAAAGATTTTATGTTGCTCTTGATTTGACAGATGTTCGTTGGTTGAAATGAAGCCTAAACTTTTTTCAAATGCTTTCTTTAAGGTTTTGTTTATTTCCCTAGCAGCTATGCCAACTTTTAAACATATAGATAAGGTTCCTTGACCTAGATCAATGCCAAATCACAAACACAAGCAAACATTAATAAAAACTTGTGTTAACAACAAAGTTATCGACGTGCACTAACGACAGTTGGCATATTGGTATAAGTATAAACGCAGTTTTGGTTAGTCATGTTCAGTAGAAGCTAATCCGTGTAGGTGCATGATTTAAATTTTGGAAACTATCGTGTATCACATCGTATTAGTTTGTTCTAGTATCTCATTTTGAAAGAATCTTTAGCACTAGGAAATTTGGATATCACTTTTCATTGATATATTTTCTGAACAGAAATTAAACAATACGAAAAACTAAGGTGAAATGGAGGGCCTGGAGGTACGATGTAAAATACTAAGTACGGAATTTCAAAAGATCTAAAGCAGATAAGTTAAAAAGGACGGCAGGAATATATCAATTTTTATCAAAGTTGAAAAGATATAAGCACATAGCACTACAGAACACATTGTATAGATTGATAAGCAGAATTGTTTTTAAAGCAAGCAATTAAAAGCAGGACTTTATAATAGCAAATCCAACGTAACTACACCTTCCCACCCCCAACATTCAAAATTATATATACTATTAAATTACAAAAGGAGGAAGCATTCCAAACTCGCAATCGGTCGTGCTTTTCGGGTGGTCAGAGAATCGACAAATTTGACGGTTAGTAAGCGTGAAGTAATCCGACAGTGCGGTATAGTTTCTTTTATGCGGGTTAGCTAGTAAATGAACCCGAAAGCAGGGTAGAATATGCGGATATAAATAACTTATCGTACTAAAATAAAAGTGGCCTTAGTCAAAACATGCGTAACGTTGGTTGGACTAAGGGATTACTAATTACATCTGGAATTGTCTTGCTTCAAAAACTCTGCCTGTTAACTGCATACTGTAAGTGAAAAAGCTTTAACGTGTTATTTGCTTATGCTTTGTTGATATATTTTTTACTATTCATACCTAAAGACTTTTACGTGGTGCACGCTGAATATACAGCGAATTGTATGAAAATTAAGAACCCTAATTGTATTTGTAAAAATTTATAGAGGCGTCCAATTTATTGAATAATTAAATAACTTTAAGACGTGCATTTTTTAGATTTACCCAATTGTCCAAAAATTAGGGTAAAATTTAGATACTTTGTGTTGATGGTCGTTATTGAAACTCATGATCTTCAAGTTTAGGAATATAAGTTAAATGAAAACTTTGGCGTTTTTTTCTTTATTTAGGTTTAGATAAATGTTGCAGAAAAGGTCTATGTAAACAGAGTTCAACCAACCTGTAAAGTTAGAAATAATAATCCTTTACTCATTTTATAGATAATTTACTATCTACTACAGGTTCAAAGACAAAAGCGTCCGGTGAGTTGGCACTCAATATTTTATTGGTCAAAGTTCAAAGATTCTTTGCACCTGTTAAAAGTCGTACACCCCTAAAAGAATTGTTTTTGCTTTCATTAAACCCTTCCCTCACCACAGAGCTACTAACTTAAAGCTTCCTATTACATTTCAGGTCATTAATGTTAAATTTACAAAAACAGAATATATGGAGAAGAACTTTATAGATATGACCAAAGCATTTGAGGATTTAGATTGACGAACACAATGATTTTAAAACGAGAAGGAACACATTACAGAAACAAACTCATATCTGAAACAAAATGCTGTAATAGAAATAGATAATAAGGTAACAAAATATAGAATTGGCAATAGTGTAAGACAGGGATGTGTTCTATCGCCTATCTTATTTAATTTATACATACATCTAGCAATAATTAGAATCATAGACGGAGAAGAGGTTGATCTCGTAATTCAACGAGGAAAAATTCAAATGATAAAGGATGTGGATGATATAGTTATATTATCAGACACAGATAAGAAGTATAAAATAGAATTAAACAAAATGAATAAATGTTTAGGTAGTGATGAAAGTGTTACGCCTTTGGCTTCACAAAGCTTTTTATTTTAATATTGGGAGTATGTGATTTTATAATCCAAAAGGGCAAACTTTATTTTTCCATCATTATTGTTGTTAGTACGCAAAAAATTGTGATTATGGTTTCTCATGAATTAAAGGTGAAAATTCCATTGACGTGCCTTGACAAGCACGCATTTTTCCACGTCTGGAACAAAGTGTTCTCATCGCGTTTAACCAATGAGATACGTTTTTATGGTGGAGACAACAACGAAGTCACGAGAAAGACGCGTCTAAACTGGACTTCATTGACAACTATCGTACCGAATGGACATTGTTTAGCGCGTGTAATTTGCAGCGGAGTATGTCTCGCTTTTCCTTATACCTTCCCGTTCAACTACATTTTGTTAGGTCGTAAGTTCAACATACTTCAGTGCAAGAATCTGAGAGAAAAACGAGCATCCAGACCTAACGCAACCTGCTATTTATTTAGAGACCGGTATGAAGTTTTCCGAGGATCAAAAATTGTAAAGCCTACCTTAAATTTCTAGATTATTCGTGAAATGCATTTTCCATTGTATTTAAATTTGCTCAGTGTTGCATCCTCTGATGAATTATGTTGGTACTAAATGGTAAAAAGATGTATAGCAATAACACCAAAGTAAAGATATGTAGTAAATAGAATAGTGGTAGAAAGGTGATAAGAAATGTAAGGCAAGGCAAAAAGGATTGTGGAAAAACTAAAAAACTCTTGCTATTTAGGAGGTTGGATATTAATGTCAATAGACAAACGGCAAGAGAAAGAAGCATAAAAGATAGGAAATGCCTTTAAAATGCAAGGTTCAGTACTAAAATCTAGCATAGCTCTAGCGGATAGAATAAGCCTAAAAAGCATATTTGGAGTGTAGCAGTATATGGATGTAAAGCATATAGATTTTTTTTATCGCAAAGCAGCTGGAGAATTTCTGTATATGTTTTTTACTTTGGAGGAATTGAATCATTATTAAACGCATTCTGCTTTTTCCTTACAAATAAATATTGTTGAGTCATGTTACCTGTAAATTTTGAGTGCCAATCCACCTAACACTTTCGTCTTTGGGCCTTGAACAGATGGTGGATAATCTACAACACAAATGAAATACTATTTTTGATGTTTTTTTTTTGCTAGGCTGATGGAAACCTGCTCATACTCACTCCACTACTTTAATCTAAGCACAAATAAAACAAACGGCAAGACTTTCATGTAACTTATATTAGCAGACATGCTAATCATAAGCTTTAGCAAGCAATACCAACACAAATAAACTAGATTCTAAACCTAATTTTAGTCAAATTGAGGATTTCTCGAAAGAAACATATCAAATTTATTTAATTATACAACAACTTTTATTGCTATAAAAATTTCTATCAACAAAATCGTGGTGCTCATTTCCAGTACATTTCGCTGTGTATAAAGCGAGGCGGTTTCGTGGCGTAGTTGGTATGCTTGTAACTACTATGACCAAGGCCTCGGGTTCGAATACCAACACGGTCCGCTTGAAAAATGTTAGACGAGCATTTTTCACAAAAATACATCCTCGTTTGCATGAGAGGTAAAATGTAGGTCCCGTGTGTGTTGTTCGCGCGTTAAAAATCCATATCTTGCTCGGAACAGCAAAAGTTCGGTAAAATTTAAAATTTCCAGGTAAAACAAAACTCGCTTCATGGCTAATGTAGTATCTTTGGGTGAAGCATTGCAAAATCAAATGTGTATAAACGTTTGAATACTATAAAATGAAAACTGCATAATGTCCACAAAATATAAGCAGGTAGGAAGTCAAAGAATTTATCACTTACAGTTTTCGGGTTCAGTGCAAGGTTCGACCACCCTTTTCCAAAGCAAGACAAAATTCTGGTGTCAGTAAGTAATCCCTTTTAATCCAACTTCTGTTGTAGAAAGCATTCCATTAATCCAGGTTACCTTCAGCTTCATTTAATTCAGCGACTGTAAATGCCTTTTTGGAGAGTGTTTGCCGGAAAACCCGAATTTAAATTACCGTGGTTTTGGTTGACGGTCGATTCTAACCGCTAGAAAATCACGACTGATTGACTGTGTTTTAATGATTCCTACTACTACCATTCGATGGTACATATAAGTTAAAATTTCTCCGGGAGTTTTTGTGCTGTACTAGTTCACAGATTTTATGGGACTTGTACTAAAAGTGCGGTTAAGGTCAAGCGCTGTCTTAGTGCATTAGAAAATATATGCAACGGAATGTTTGCAGGGTCACTATTTAATACTAACATCAACGTCGGGGTTTAGTACCTACGTATTTAAGTTTTGTAAGCTCATGTCGGTTTAAATAATTTACAATGTTTTCGGTAATGTTGCAATACATGAGAATAATTTTAAGTTCATGCTTGTAAGCGTGATGAAAAATATGTTGATGTCAAATTTGATATTCTACCGTAAAGTTCCGATTTTTAATTGCTGGTTGAAAAAGAATATCTTGAGTGCGTTATTATTTATTTTGGTATATTACTTCAATAATATGATGCCAAAGTTCTATTTTAAACTGTAAACTACCAGAGTTTCCATATAATTGTTCATGTAGTTTTTACTACGGTTTTTAAACTAGCTAACATTGATAATTGTTTCTTTATATACTAATGAACGCATAACTATTGCGCGAATGTTAGTCAGTATGGTGTCTGTACTTTGTATAAGGATGGTTTTAACCAATTCTTGTTTCATTATCCGTATGGTAGTGTTTATTTCTCGTTGGAACTATTTGTTTTCTTTTCCTGTTTATTTTCAATATATGTGAGATTTTTCTCTTAAATCACTGTTCATTGCGAATAGGCAGTTACAGAAAAGTACCGTGTAACATTAATCACTAACTTGTGTACGCGTCTTTATACTTGAAAGATTTATCTAATATAAAACGGCAAATGTACTACTTAAAATACTGACTCTTAAGGGGAAGTAAGAAAATTGAAACTATATCATTTAATCATAGAACGTATTTACCCCTATAACTAATTGCTTCGACATAATAACACGACAGTAAAATAACGCTCTATTTGTCGAGTGCTATATATACCCTTTAATAACTCCGCGTTAAAATTACACTCAAGATAGGGGTGCGATTTGTCATTGATTTTTGCGAGGTTTGAAAGAGGGCGACAACGCGTTACCATTCATAAAGCGTCTTGTTTTCGGGTCAAATTACATATTGGTTACAGCAGTAATAAAATTTGTTTTCCTACTCAAATTGTGTAACAGCTAAAGTTATATTGGATTCGGAAGCGGTTTATGGGTTTTTTATGATCACGTTGGTGTTTGAATTCCACCGCTGGTATTAAGCAATAATTTTTCCTTCTTTCTAGAAAACATGCGAGAGATAGAACAAAATTATGGTATAACTTCTCAATTTTTCAGATCAAAGATTCTAAGGTTATAAGGGTACACCAAACAAATTGCGGTGGTCAAATTGCTTTTGAAATCCACAACGCGAAGGGTAGTTATATTTCAGTATCACGCAACGACCTGAATTCAGATGTACTTAAAGTACGTCGACATCGATTTCCTCCATCTTACATAACATTTTTCTTAATGTTCGGTAGGAGAATTTCACGTCGAGTTACGGAGGTTAACAAATCAATTCTAACTTCAACATTTAAGAATAATAATTATCTTTAAAACATAAGGGTAGCAAAAAATTGCTTTTTAAAACATTCATTTTTACGAGATACAAACAGGAATATGCTTCAAAAGTTTGAATGTTTGAAACGAATTGAAACTGCAAAAGAATCAATAACCTGCTGTGCACCATGAATTTTATATGTGGAATATAACTTTCCAGTGAAATCCAATGTTTAAACAGAAAAGTCGTCTTGAATAAGAAGAAATACATGTCGGGCGAGTACGTGATCTAAAATTAATTTAATTAAGCTCTAACGCGAGGTACATATCCCCCAAATCAAATATATGTATAATTAAATGGAATTATTGAATCTTAAGTTAACTTGCAACATTGTATAATTCAAGGATAGATAATAAAAGGTTAATAGAAGTCAGACAGAAGACATGAGAACGGATGTAAATACATTGTATTACAGACGCAACGTGACACTGCAGGCGCAGGTCACAGTAGGTTATAAAACCGCAATTACTAGAATTAAGATTGTTACTTTGTATTGTATAATTGAATAAAGGAAATAGCAGACATGAGCTCTCAATTCCCACAAGCAATGTGAAGGGCAGGGACAACATAAATACCCTGGGGAGCCCAAAATAGTCAGTCAGTCTTGTGTTTCACAACTTTGGCATTGTTGGTTGTTCAGGCTACTCGCCCTAAATTAGTTCATATGATAGTAATTCCAACTTAGAATATATTTGATGCAGTACTTGTAAATTAAATTTCCACTTGCAATTTCTGTTTAAATAAATTTGTTTTAAGAGTTTTTGGAAAAAGACTTTTTAAAAAAGCAGTTCTCAAATGCCAAAGCCTAACTCGCGCAATGTAACAAATTCGAAAATGATATACTAGTATTTTTATAGGCAGGACTATAGAGGCATATGTAATTAAAATCATTTATCAACATTAAACGTCCCGTATCCCATTAAAACCAAGAGCAGACAAATATTGAATGAACAGTTGTAGTCACTGACACAAATTGAATCTGTATCCCTCCACGTAGCTCCGATTTCAAAACCATCTGTTTCGTATAAGCCTTATAAAGCCCCAAGGAGATATTGAAGAAAGCGCCTTCAAAATCCGTACCGAGGGTGTATCAAACAAATCTCCTCATGTAGTGTGACCTTGTTTGCTTTGGGGTTTCGTATCCAGATCTCTTACTAGTGGAGGAAGAGAGGCAATATAGTGTCACCACCGCTAACTCACTCTTAGACATTTTATAAGGAACAGGTATCAACTTTTTTATTTTGCAAGACTTTTCCCATGCAACACAATAGTTAGGTGAAAGATTTTTCTGGATATTTTATTTCGGGTGAATCTTTTTTTTATCATAGTCAACTCACTAATCGCTGGTGGTTGTGTTACGGTCACTTTGCTTTTCGCAATTGACCGTGATGTCAAAACAATGCGATCCTTGCAGTATAAAGTACTGAGTCAGGGTTCGAATCAGTATTCGTTTGCTGGAAAACACCTTTTTCATCGTACATGATAACGATGCATTGAGATATCAGACAACGTTAAAGAAAGTAAATGAGTTCCAGCTACTATTTTAACAGATAAAACACTGACTATTGTTACATAAAGTACTTGGCTTGTAGTAAAATGATTAATAATACTCCTTGTTTCAATGTAAAATGTTTGATGTACCGAAATAATATATGAATATCCTGCCAAGTGCAACGTGAGTGATATTATCAATATTGTTTTAAGTAAACTATAATGATGTATATTAACATTATTGTATCATCATCATTAGGTCTTCAGTCCTGGAACTGGTTAGACGCGTACCTCCATTGTTTCCTAGTCGGAACTAACCTACACATTTCCCTGAACTCTGCAATCTGCATCTATCACTATCTGCGTACGAAAGTCTGATCTTGGTCTACCTCTACCTCTCTTTTCCTATTTCTGCTTGTAATATATCTCGTACTATTCCCCAAAAATGCATTAGTACGTATCCTGCCCTTCTATTTCACCTATTTTTTTTTTTGTTTTCCACAGATATCTTGATTGCTCTACTATTTCTATAACCTACTTGTTATTAACTTTGTCTATCCATGCTATCATCCTCATACATCTGAAGCACAACATTCCAGAAGGCTTCTATCTCTTTCTGTCTGCATTTCCTACTGCCCCTATTTCATAGACGTACTGTGTTGTGCTCCACACATATGCTTTGAACAATTTTATTATTGTTTCTATGTTTGTTGTCTTTGAATATAGCCGCTGTTCTTTCTTGTTAGATGCACTTAGGTCACCTTCTATTGTTTTACAATAATATACTATTTTTCCCCGATATTCAGTGGTATGTGAAGGGGGGTACGTAGCCTGGGGCTGTCAAGTTCCCCCAGCACTAAGCATTTGTCAAATTAATAGTTTTCCAATATATCCTTTCGCATAATCAACATTAGTTGAAAATATTTTACAACCAACACTTGCAGCTGTTTATAATAATCATCAGATTTAATTGCACTTTTTTTTTCGTCAATAGGTTTTCCGTCTTGAAACTGGTTGGACGTGTACCTCCACTTATTTATGTTCTGTGCTAGCCTACACAGTTTCCTGACATTCTCACAACATCCTATATACAGCTCGGTTCCCTTTCTAGTGTTTACTAATTTTATGCCCTAATTAACTGAGATTAAGTGGTATATAAAGGGGAATCCCGACACAGTTCGCTTGAAAAATGTTAGGCGAGCAGTTTTCACAAAAATACACCCTCGTTCGGATGAAAGGTAAAATGGAGGTCCCGTGTGTTAGTGTTGTCACGCACGTTAAAGATCCCTACCTTGCTTGGAACAGTAAGGATTCAGCAAAATTCCAAATTATCCAGGTAAAAAAACTCGCTTCCTGGCCAATGTAATACCTTCTGGTGGAGCATTGGAAAATCACATGTAAGGTACACGAAGGGGAGGCGCCTCCGTGGCGTAGTGGTATGTGTGTGACTACTACACCAAAGGTCCGGGGTTCGAATCCCGACACGGTCCGCTTGAAAAACGTTAGGCAAGCATTTTCCACAAAAATACACCCTCGTTTGGATGAAAGGTAAAATGGAGGTCGCGTGTGTGGGTGTTGCCACGCACGTTAAAGATCCCTACCTTGCTTGGAACAGCAAGGGTTCGGCAAAATTCAAAATTTTCCAGGTAAAAAACTCGCTTCCTAGCCAATGTAGTTCCTTCGGGTGGAACATTGGAAAATTACATATAAGGTATATTAAGGGGAGCGGCTGTGTGGTGTAATTGGCATGGGTGTGATTGCTATTAGCCAAGGTCCCGGGTTCAAATCCCGACAGGGTCCGCTTGAAAAATGTTAGGCGAACATTTTTCATAATAATACGCCCTCGTTGGGATGAGAGGTAAAATGGAGGTCCCGTGTGTGGGTGTTCTCACGCAAGTTAAAGATCTCTATCTTACTTGCAACAGCAAGGTTTCGGAAAATTCAAAATTTCAAGTTAAAAAATATCGCTTCCTGGCCAATATAGTACCTTCGGGTGGAGCATTGAAAAAATCAAATGTAGGGGTATGTGAAGAGGGTTAAGTAGCCTGTGGCTGCCAACATTATTGTATATTTCCCTAATATTTAGTAATTATGTGTTATTTGATTATTAACTGTTAATCGTAATTAAATACGAGAAAGTCCCAAACACAACACTCCAAGATAAAAATAATATAAAAACCCAAACCAATGATGATTAATCATAAGTCGTTAGCAAATGTTATAACTTTATGGTGACTTTATAGTAACTATAGTTGAATGCAAATTGTAGTACTGGTCAAATTCATAATAAATTTTTTTATTAATTCCTTACAAATGAAGAATATAATTGATACAGTCGCTAGGATCCAAAGATT
Organism: Platerodrilus igneus; assembly: GCA_036346225.1. NCBI lineage: Eukaryota > Metazoa > Arthropoda > Insecta > Coleoptera > Lycidae > Platerodrilus > Platerodrilus igneus. The sequence continues at coordinate 2,867,482 of JARFIW010001018.1, forward strand.
TTACTTAGATTTTACCTATTAATTTATGAAGAAAACACTACAAACACTTGATGGGAAGGAGAACTCTGAAAACGTTTAAGTGTTGAGATCTTTCTATTCCTTAAATTTTTTTCTATATTTATTTTAAGTAAGGCTCCATATTTTGTATAATTAGGTAAAATTTATGTTAATTGGCCCAATTGAAGATTTAATTAAAACTTTTAATAGTTGTTATTGATAATTTAAGTGGACTGATTTTATAATTATGGCTAGGAAACAATATGTACACGAGATCTATTTGTATTATTTAAAAGTGCAACCTGCTCTCTATTGCGCAATATTAATAATGAGGTTAACGATACTAATCTTAAGGACTCACCAAGCTCCACTGATCTTCTTCTTCAGCGCGCGCTGATGTTGATCCGGGATCTATGCAGCAACTTATACGACGTGCTTACTAATAAAAGCAACGGTTGCATTTAAGAAATTATATTATGAAGTAATTCAGCACTGCAAACGCGGGTACCGACAAACTGTCCTTATCATTCATGACACGTGCAAGCCCTTTTGATTTTATTAAAATAATTTTAGACAACGTCTAAACATGAACGGATCAAAACCTTGTCTGGTCAACTCCGAATTTAAAATAAATTGGTGGGAGTTGAACAGCCGAAACATGCGCGCGTTCCAAAACACAAATACAAGTTCACAGAACATTTCGCCCACCGTAAAATAATATTTTACAAAAGGATAAATAAATTAAGTTTCATTAATAAAATAGAAAATTCTATAATTCCAAAATTTTTACTTAACTCTAAAAAAATAATCACAATCAGCCTAACTGATTGGGAAGAGGGCATAATTTGACCATAGGTTTTTTGTATGACCCAGTAGCCTTACAAACAGTAACGACCCGCACCTTGCCATCCGAGCCGGGATGCACGGCAACGATACGACCCAAAGGCCAATGCAACGGTGGAGCTAACTCGTTACATATAAAAACCATAGTTCCGTCCTTGAGGGGAATACCCGCAGAAATAAAACGGTTGCGGTTTTGGAGGGTGTTGAGATATTTCAAACTCCAACGTCGCCAAAAATGCCGATATAAAGCTTGCAGTTTCTGCCAACGAGATAAACGGGACAAATTCCTCCTAGAAACATCTTCCTCAGTAAATGTGCCCAAAGACTCAATAGTCAAAGAATGACCAGGGATAATTGCCTGTATATCGTTGGGTCTGAGCTGCTACTAAACAGAAGCCTTGAATTAAGCAAGGCTTCAATTTGGAAAAAGAGATCATTCTAAACGTCAGTATTTGGTCACCTATGCCCCTTTGCAAGTGGCGTTTGGCACATTTAATGCCAGCTTCCCATAAACCTCCCATATGGGGACCAGCAGGAGGGTTAAATGCCATGTTAATCCCTCGACGTGCAAGGCAGCTTGGAAATATTGTACAATGACCTTGTTGGCACCCACTAAATTTGTGCCGCAATCGCTATAAATGTGGACACAGGAGTTTCGGTGTGCAAAAACACGGCGTAACTCTGCTAAAAAAGCATTAGCAGATAACTCCGATGCACATTCTAAGTGTACTGCCTTAGTCGAAAAACATACGAAAACACAAAGATATGTTTTTAGCACCTTTGCACCTCGCAACTTACTGGACGTAATAGAAAATGGTCCAGCGAAATCAACCCCTATCGCCTTAAATGCCTTAATTTCCAATAGTCGTTCCTTGGAGAGATCAGCCATAATAGACGGAACAGTGTAAATGAGATTCGTACGGAAACAAGTATAACAGTTTGACAAAACGGATTTAATCGCTTTATGAGGTGACAATATCCAAATTTGTCTGCGTAACAATGCAAGTAAAGTTTCTAGCCCAGGATGCAAATACAACTTTTGATAATGTTCGATAATTAAACAGGTCAACTTTTCTCGTTTTGGCAATAAAACAGAAAATTTAGAATCGTAATTCAGAGTTGCATGACGAAATCGACTTCGACTATTAATATACCTCGAGAATCCAAAAAAGGGTTCAGCTTGCGCATGTATTTGCTGCAAGCCTTTCCTTTAAACTAACAACTAAGGTCAGATTGAAACTCCTGTTGTTGCACAATCCTCATCAGGATCAACAATGAGTTATGCCATTCTTTAATATTAATGGGGCCACTAAATTGCGGGTTGTGTGACAATTGTTAATAAATCGTAAACAATAGCTAACGACCTTCTGTAATTTATCTAACGATGAAAACTTAAGTCTTTAGCTTCATTAGCCAATGCCGAAAGGCAAACATTTTCTCTAATTTCTTCTCTAGTACCTTTCAGAAGAGGTTGAGCCGGTTAGCAATTCAAAGGTAGCTTGAGTCAATTAATCCCCGCCCACCATGGTAAATGATTAAATAGCTGGGAGGGCAGCAAATCCTGTGACGCACAATCACACGGGTTATCCTGCGATGGAACATAGAGCCAGAAACTACTAGTTAATTGTTCTTGAATCAAAGCTACTCTATTGGCGACAAACGCTTTTCACGAATGCGAAGGCAAACGCAACCAAGCTAAGACTACTTGAAAATCACACCAAGCAATCACTCTCACAAAAGTAACCTTTTTCGTAAGTGGACTGCGGTTGCAAACGCCACTTCACTACTGTCACAAAATCAGTGCAGCTCATAAGAGGTCGCTTCTTGCATGCAAAAAAAACCTAGGTATTGACACCTCTTTCAAACAAGGCACTTCTGCTTCAAATGCATTACAAGAGGAAACAATCTCCAAAGGAGGTCCTCATCCCAATTTAATTCTAGTATCCATAATTCTAGTATAATCCACTTAGCGTACACCACTACTGGAGATAAAAATCCCAAAGGATCAAAAATCTTAGCCAACTTTGATAAAATGGTATGCTCGTACATATACCCTTTTCCGAACTAACATTGTAGGAAAAACAATCATTGACTGGAGTCCATTGTAATCTTAAAATTTTCAGATAGGAGGGACCATCTTTATCGAATGACACTGTGTTTTGCAATAAAGAATCCAAACTCTCTAAATAAAAGGGCTGTTGCTTACAAATTTCTTAAGTTCAAACCCTCCCCTTTTTAAAAGGGCTATTAACTCCTGCGCTAAACCACAAGTTTTTTCTATAGTATCACTTCCTGAAATGACATCATCAACATAAATGTCATTTTGAAGCACTTTAGAAGCTACTGCAAATTCCGGCGCTTCATCCATAGCTAATTGTGTAATTGTACGCATTGCCAAATTGGGAGAATACGTTACACCGAACATCACCCTACTAAAAATATATTCTTGAACGGGTTGTGAAGTAGAGGTTCTCCATAAAATTCGTTGGAAATTGCGATGATCTTCGCATACCAATATTTGAAGGTACATCTGCTTAATATCTGCAACAAATGCATATTTATGTAATCGAAAGTTGAACAAAACTTCAATTAAATTAGCATGCAATTTTGGCCCAGATAGCAAAGCATCGTTCAGACATAACCCATTAGACGCTTTGCTCGAGGCATTTATTACAACACAAAGTGGGGTAGATTGCGATTGTGATTTGAAAACCCCATGGCGAGGTATATAAAAAACATTAGACCCCCTCTAGTACAGGCACAGCGAAAGTCATATGCTTTGAATTAAAATAATCCTGCATCACTTTCGTATATAACATGTGCAAATCAGAATTTTTTAATAACCTGGTTTCAAGTGATTTCAAACACCACAATGCTACGGTATAGCTTGCCCCAAATAAGGGGGAACAATTATCCTTAAATGGCAGAGATACTACATATCGCCCATCAGAATTTCTCGAATGGGTTTCTATAAAATGTTTTTCACAAGGTTGCGCCTCCCTATAAGACGGAACTTGCTCTAATTCCCGGAATTTTTTTATATTTTTATTTAACGCCGATTCCACAAAATAGCAATCTGACGCTTTTGTGACTTAATTTGTCATTTTGCCCATGACAACATAACCGAAGATAGTATTGATAGCTGCAGGTTTGTCATCATGCATACTTTTAATAACATTGCCTAGTAAAATTTGAAGGAAAACTTCTGCCCCAATAAGCATGTCTATAGGTCCTTTTGATTCAGAATAAGGGTCAATTAATTTAAAATTTTGTATATGTGGCCACAAATTAACGATAATATCTGTGCAGTGACAACCACTTGGGGTCCTTGAACGCGAGGTTGTAACCAACAAGTGACCACACCGCTACGTTTATTAAAAGCTTGCCCGAGACCTCTGATAAGCATGGATAAATGTTTACGAATTAGACCAAATTTCTGTACACAGCTCTCGGTAATGAAATTAACCTGAGAGCCACAGTCCAAAAAAATCCTCATAGGGATTTGGACATTACAAACATTTGTAATGTTTACAATAGCTGTACCTAATAGCACAGAAGGCATCGACTCCGCCATGCCTAAAAACACTGCCGTACCTGAAGTACTAGGTGTGTTATTTAAACTATCATTTTCAGAAGCCTTAATCAAAACAGGATTGACACCACCAATAGGTGATCAATCCTTTTCTTTTGTTTCCTTAAATTCTGAATAACTCTTAAAATGTAATAGTGAATTATGACGGCCTTTACACTCTTTACAGTGTCTTTCATTTGACATGTTTTAGTTGAATGGGACCTTTGAAAGCGCATTAAACACAAACCATGATTTTTAATCCAACGAAGGTGTCCATAGGGCTTCTTGTCCTTAAATGAACTACATGAAGATAAATTATGGTCTTCTGAACAAAGGGCACAACCTGCTGTGGATTTAGCCACCAACACATGTGTCACCTTAGATCTAGTTAAATTCACATGATCCTTTTTAACCACTTTATTTGTTTTTAAATTAAAAATTGTTACGTGCCGAAAATCGGCACTAGACATTTTTAAATAAGTGTTAATATGTGAGAATTTCGTGCCATAAATTTAAAAGATTTGTTGCGCGTATTTCCGTCACTTCAGAAGTGCGCTGCGCGAGATTTGCGTCAACGCGCGTGGGGGAAGAAGAAAGTGAGGAATTTCCGAAAAACGCGTAGGGACTTGCCTCCGAAACGCGAACAAGAGTAGTTGATCTTGTATCTTATCGTATCTTTTTATTATGAAAATCCCTTTCTTCTCTTATCTTTGATTATCGTTCCTTATAAACCCGTTCCTGTCGTTCCCGTTACATAAGAAGAAGACCCGAAAATTTGGATGCAACCTGGCTTGGGAGATCCACGACCCGAGAGATATTGGCAAAGCCACGGGTGGCCATCATGAAGTAATCCTGAAGGAAGCGGCTGACCATCACGAAGTAATTCTGAAGGAAGCTTTACATGTTCACGTAAGTACTCCTTAGGGATCTTGTAAAATTTGTGTAATTGGTAAAAAAGTGTTGCAATAATTTGCATATTGTGTGACGGCATAAAAATTTGCGCGTCAGTCTTCACATTATGTAATATCGTTACCAACTGTTATTTGTGTCGCATGTACCACGTTTACGGGACTGTAATAAAATTGGTGCTAGATTGTCTAAAGCATGTGACACTGGTTCGATACAAAATCTAATACGGTATCGATAGTTGGAATTTCCTCATTGTCATCAGCAAAACACAACTCAAAACTTTCTCGTGTAGTTGGATCTAATTTTTGCAATAATAGACTACCAACAATGAAATTCTTGTTCCTTATTATCGGGTATTAAAGCTTTTAGGGCAGCCCAATTTTCTACAAATTGGTCAGCTACTTTTTTTAAGGAAGCAGGCGACCTCGCAATATTTTTGTGGGTATCCTATACAAATTTTACAAATAATTATTTGCAATTAATCGAGTATTGCAAAAACTTTTTTCCAAAATATCTAGTGCAATTGGGTAATTAGCGGATGCTAATTTTAACCTCTTAATTAACGTAGCTGGCTCCCCTTCGAGATGAGAGATTAAACAGAACATTTTTTCTACGTTAGTTAATTTCGAGTTCCTGTCAATCAAACTACGAAACAACTCCATAAACGATTACACGTTTGATAAATCTCCCCAAAATGCTGGAACTTTTATAAATGGTAACTTAATGTTAGATTCAACCTCATAATAGGTTTCTTTAACACAGCCCTCTTTATATAATATAACCTCTAAAAGTCTCTGCAGTTAACGACTTTTAGGTCTAATTGAATAGGATATATCATCAAATTTCTCGGTAATTGCATGAAATTTTTCTTCAGAACCTTCTGGAATACTCACTTTTTTTAACATGTGCCCTTGCAATTCTGTAAAATGATGAATTGTTTGTAAAAAGCTTTACCTCTAATAATACAACTTTCCAACTTTTCACTAACATTGTATGTATAAAATCTAACAACTTTTCACCTGCACCAACCATCTTATCAAGTTCAGCATAAGTATCTGCATATTTTCCCATGATGAAATCAAATTACAATACCTAACCTCAATAACCCTGGGCGAAAGTTATGCAAAGTACGGCTTATAAATGATATTACAAACAATCAAACGCTTTTCAATATAAAGCACCATCTAAAATACTTGGAAATCGCGTAATTTATTACTTAAGAAACACTTAATAAAGGACTCTTGCAATATGCACTGTATATAATTATGCAAGTTGCAATTACCAGATAAGTTCTAACTTCTATTGCATTCGTGTTTTGGAACGATAAATTTAATATTATTAATTCGTTATTGTAAACACTAAGAATGAACACAATAGTAATATGAACGTAAACAATGAGGTAATCCTAACCTCTTAATTCCAACAAAACAGCAACGTAAACCGTTATGCGAAAGGCCAAATAACATCTAACCGACTTGCACCGAACGTAAAGGAAGTACCTGTAGTTGGCACGTGTGCGTGTCGAAACGAATGAAATAGAATTAAAAAAAACAAACTCGTTTTCGTTTTAACAAATAATATCAGGCTCGAAGACCAAAAATATTATTGATAATTTTAGAGGACTGATTTTATAATTATGGCTTGGAACCAATATGTATACGAGATCTGTTTGTATTATTTAAAAGTGCAACCAGCTCTCTAATGAGCAATATTAATAATGAGGTTAACGATACTAATCCTAGGGACTCAACAAGCTCCACTGATCTTCTTCTTCAGCGCGCGCTACTGTTGATCCGGGATATATGCAGCACCTCATACGATATGCATTTACGAAATTATATTATGAAGTAATTCAGCACTGCAAACGTGGGTACCAACAAACTGCCCTTATCGTTCACGACACGTGCATGCCCTTTTGAATTTATTAAAATAATTTTAGACAATGTCTAAACATGAACGGATCGAAACCTTGTCTGGTCTACTCCCAATTTAGAATAAATTGGTGGGAGTTGAACAACCGTGAACATGAGCGCGTTTCAAAACACGAATACAAGTTCAAAGAACAATAGGATTACAACAATACACGCAGCAAAAGAAATAGCGAACACCAACAGACCAATCTCAGGTCGTAGTGAACACCTAGAATAATTCGTAAACTCGGTAAATACGTTTTCCAATATATATGGCAGAACGGCAGACAATAGACTAAGTGCGTATATTTGTGCTTCGATATGTTCAAAAATCATAGACCAGGCGGAATATTTTATTGTGACGACCAGACAACAATTTGACCTGAAAAAAGAATGTGCCTTAGAAATAAGTTTGCTGATACAATCGACAGGCATACATTGCAACAGCAATTCATATTTTTAAATATGCACAAAGGTAAACATAAACAAAACAGCATTAATTTCGCAACGGCGGTAAAAGTAATAATATCTAATACGACTACAGAATTAAGAACGCTGTTATATTCTAAAAACCGAGAACGATCGACAAAGCCACGTTATTGGTAATAAATCATGTCTCAATGGAGTAGGAAATAAACAGCCAACATCAATTTCAAAAAACCTATTATAATAAACAGCAAAGGTACGATAGATAACCATTCCATTCCGATCATAAAAATACACCTTTGTCTAAAAATTATAAAGCGCAACCACCGCAACGAACGGACAAATAAAATTTCCAAAATAATAGATAATTTCAAGGATTTTCACAACAAACCTCAATTCCTTAGTCAATATATAAATATGTAAAGCAGACCCGTTCTACAAAGATTCCCACGAATAATCAAATATTTGGAAAACTTGTAAATGTATTTTTCCCACCGAACTCGCACAAACTTCAAAACATACCAGAACTAATGTCAGTAAATACTAGACTTAGTAGTAGTAATAATCTCAATAATTTAAATTAACTTTTTACACTAAACAAAAATAAACTCTTTAATTTAGAAACATTTCCATACAATGAACAGCAAAATATCAAGGACTTTCAAAACAATACTGACTATAATAATACAAGTTTTTGTAGTGAACCACAATACAGTGAGGAACAAAATTACTACGTAACGACAAAACCTGAACCTGCGATAATGAAATAACTAATGAGAGCTACTTATATGAAAATTTTCCATTACAAGGCTCCTTATTAGACAAAACATAGTAGATCTAAACGACTTCATTCTAAACTTATCACCTTACTTAAAAATAAAAAAACCAACAATGAAGTTATTGATAGACACAGGCTGTAGGGCGGTTAATAAAGCTATCGGAATAAATAGCGATTATTTAACCTTGTCCTTCGATATGCGCTGGTTGATTGCTTGATGTGGAATTATCTAATTGGTTGTGTAGCATGCCGTGAGATTACTGGGGACTGTAATACCAATAAACTCAGTCTTTTAATGAAAGGTGTTTCAATTGACACACTACATTTATTTATTAATATAAAAACTATTAACACAAAGAAACAAGACATTTTGTAATGTAGCAGGAACGTCCTACCACACTGAAAATTGAACAAGAACTGTTACTGGACTTTGACGGAGCCGTCCGAAGACAAGACTACCGATCATAAACGGAGGAAACATTTGCACTCATAGGCGTACCATAGAATGCGTAGAAAGTTATACAAATTAAACTAATATAAATTAATAAACTAATAAACGCTTTAACATACCGCCCGCCTTGAAAGGGGGACCTTTCAACAAAATAGTTGATAGTAAACAATAGGCATCCAAGCTATGAATTATATGAACAAATGCAAAAATATACAATCTAAACAAAATAATCATGCACAAAGCAAAATGAACAAAAGAATAAGTCACCTTTTTTACAAAGACTAAATATAAACGTAATTATAACAACTTATAGCTAAGACAATAAACCTATTTTGTAGGATAGAGCTAACGCACAGTAGCGCACAAATTGCAATTTGAACATGCTTGCACTCACTCGCGCACAATAGGAAGTGGGCACAGTTTTGAAAAAGAACGCCTCACTGTTCCATTTGCAGTTCTTACTGAAGCGACTCGACTGATGCCATCAGCGCCAGGGTGGACATCAATCACTCTGCCAAGTTTCCAATTTAATGGCGGAGAATTGTCCTCCTTAATAAGGACTAGAGAATCGGCTTCCAGTTGAGACGACGTCGCACGCCATTTGGAGCGCTGCTGTAACTCGGATATGTATTCTTTATTCCATCTCTTCCATATGCTTTGATGGAATCTTTGAATTTTCTGAAAGACTGCAAGTCTAGATTCTTGTATTTGAGACAAATCTGGATCTGGCAAAGAAACTGAAGTTCTACCAATTAAAAAATGTGCAGGCGTCAGTGGCAACAGGTCACTAGGGTCTGCTGATAAAGGAGATATTGGACGGGAGTTTAATGCGGACTCCACCTGTGTTAGTAAAGTGCTCATTTCCTCATAGGTAAATAATGTATTTCCAATAACCCGCTTTATATGAAATTTGGAAGATTTTATGCCGGCCTCCCAAAGACCACCAAAATGTGGACTTTGGGCGGGTATAAAGTGCCAGGTTATACCTTCAATAATGGTTGAATCAGTAATTGTATGACATTGCTCTTTTAAAAACATGCCTAACTCTTTAAGCTCAGAGTTAGCACCTGTAAAATTTGTCCCATTGTCAGAGTAAACATGCAATGGTTTACCGCGACGTGCTGTGAATCGGCGAAAAGCCATTAGAAATGTTTCTGTAGATAGGTCAGTGACCAACTCCAGGTGCACTGCCTTGGTAACAAAGCAAACGAAAAGACATAAATATGATTTTGTGGTCTTGAAGCCACGACCCTTTCGATCTTTAACAAAAAAGGGACCGCCATAATCGACTCCTACTACATTAAATGGAAAGGATGGCTTAATACGTGAAGATGGTAGGTTACCCATAAGGGGTTCTGTTACCTTAGGTGAAAAACGAAATCATCGTACACATTGATGTACGACTTGTTTAATTAGATTCCTACCGCAAGTGATCCAATACCTTTCTCTGAGGTTAGCAAGTAACATTTGAGGGCCTGCATGAAGCAGCCTGATATGCTCTTGTGTAACAAGAAGTCTTGCAAGACGGTGCTTGCCGAATATTAGCAATGGAAATTTTTATCAAACATAAGTTGTGAGTTGTGCAGTCTGCCACCAACTCTAATCATGCCCTTGAATCCAAAAAGGGATTAAGCGATAACAATGATGAAGTCTTTAGGGAGCACCCGTGATAACAATTTTAAATCATCAGGAAAAATTCCTGTTGAGAGCGCTTAATAAGAACTAGGGATTCTTGAATTTCATTAGTTGAAAGAGATCCTGAAAAGCGTGCTGCCTTGGAATTCAAACAATTATTGCGAAAGCGCAAACAATAAGAAGTAACTCTCACAAGTTGAGTTAAACTTGAATAAATGTTAAACGGAGAAGGGTCAGGTGAACTGACTGTAATACAGCGAGCTTCCCTTTTCATTTCAGGAAGTTCTGTACATGATAACTTGAAAGTAGGCCATGAAGATTCTTCTTCAGTGAGCCATGATGGACCATGCCACCATAAAATAGACTCTTTCAGAGCTTGAGGAGTTATTCCTCTTGAGAGAATATCTGCAGGGTTATCTTGAGTAGGTACATGGCGCCAAATGCCCATCGACATCAATTGTTGTACATCTGCAACCCTGTTACAAACGAATGTATTCAAGAGATTAGGGTTGGCCTTCAGCCATCCTAATACAATTGTTGAATCTGACCAAAATATATAATGAGAAATGGGTAATTGTAATGCCTTTGAAACTTGGTCAGTCAGCTTAGCTAGCAGAACTGCTCCGCAAAGCTCTAGCCTTGGTATTGTAAGAGGTTTCAGAGGAGAAACCTTTGATTTTGAACACAGAAGATTAACATGGAATCTCCCACCTTGATCCATCGATCGTACAAAATACATGCACCATATCCATGTAGGGATGCATCGCAAAACCATGAAGCTGAACATCAGTAAATTCCTTGCATAAAATATGACGAGAAATTTTCAAATCGTTTAAATTGACGAGATCAGTACGATAAGAACTCCATTTTGCTTGAATGGTTTCAGGAATGAAATCATCCCAACCCAATTTTTCAATCCAAAGTTTTTGAATCAGAATTTTAGCTCCTAAAGTACAGGGACCAAGGAGTCCTAAAGGATCGAAAATTTGTGATATTTCGGAAAGCATGCTACGTTTGGTAGCCTTGAATGAAGATGCATTTGAAATCGTAAACATGAAATTATCGGATTCAAAACACCAAGTCAAACCTAATGTACGAGTGTGCTCATGAGAGCCGAAAGCAAGAACACCTGGATGAGCATCCGAATCTGGAATTATGTCTAGAACTTGGGGATTGTTAGAAATCCATTTTTGTAGTTTGAAGCAGCCTGAATCAAGAACTTGTTTTACCTTCCTGCAAAGATCACGAGCACCTTGAAGCGTACTACTTCCTGTTAAAAGGTCATCCACATAAAAGTCTTCCTTAATGGTCTTAGAGACTTCAGGAAATGATGTTTCACAGTCGTGACCCAGCTGAGCGAGACAACGAATGGCAAGAAAAGAAGCGGATGCTGTACCGTACGTAACTGTATTTAAACTGTATGTACGAATGGGATCTAAAGAACAAAAGCGCCACAGGATCCTCTGCAAATTTCTCTGGTCAGGATTAACGAGTACCTGTCTCTACATTTTCTGAACGTCAGCTGAAATTGCAAAGGCATGTTTGCGAAAACGAATCAGAATCGAAAACAAATCTTGTTGAATGGTTGGACCAACCATTTGAATACTATTCAGGGAATGCCCTGAAGTGGTTTCCTGAGAACCGTTAAAAACAACTCGCAGCTTTGTTGTCAGACTGTCTTCCTTTATCACACCGTGATGAGGGAGATAATAGGAAATTACAGAAGAGCTAGGATCAACTATAGACATATGACCCAAGTCGATGTACTCTTGCATGAATTGTGAATATCGAGCAAATAAATCTGGATTAGATTGTAATCGTTTTTCTAAAGAAAGAAGTCTCTTTTGTGCTGTTTGAAGAGAATCTCCCAGAACTTCAATGGACTGTTTGAGTGGGAGAGAAACTGTGAAACGACCGTCAGCATCACGACGTGTGTGCTGTTGGAAATGTGCCTCGCAGGCCTTTTCTTCGGGTGTGTGAACCCTTTCAATAGGATAGTGTTCAACTTCCCAGAACTTACTGAGAATAGCTGAAGTGTCATCAACAGAAATGTAATTGCACTGAACAGTGTGCGATGCAACAGTAGCCATAGGGCCAGAAATAACCCAACCGAAACGAGTCTTCTGTAAAACTGGAAGATCAAGACCCAGATGAATCTGTCCTACACAAAGAAGCTTCCAAAATGTAGACGAACCCAACAATACATCAATGGTGCTAGGCTTGTCATAACTGTTGTCAGATAATCTGATGTTATCTGGAATTTTGATGCTATTACGTTTGACAGAGAATGTAGGTGTGATACCCGTAATCTCATCAAGAACTAAACAGGAAATATGTATAGTGAAGTTAGTGTGAATCGCCTGGAGTTTGACGTCACACCTTGAATGTATGCGAGAAGCGGCTTGTCCTAAGCCTGAAACTGTGATATCAACATCACGTGATTGAAGGTTCAATTTCCTGCAAAGATCTGACCGTATGAAGTTCGACTGTGAACCGGAATCTAAGAGGACTCTGACTGTGTGAGTGTTACCATCACTGTTGGCACAGTTGGCAACAAAACTTGAAAATCGTTTGAACAGAAAGCGGAAATTGCTTGGTTTGTTTCTACAGGCGTGGCTGTAGGCGTTGTTTGTTCTGAATTATTTTCAGATTTGAGTTGAGGCTTGTCCTCATGCAAAAGCGTATTATGTTTACCTTTGCATTTCTTGCATGTAAACTTAGAAGTGCAATTATTGATAAAGTGTCCCTTTGAAAGGCAATTTAAACAAACTTGAAGCGACTTTGCCTTTGAAAGTCTACCCTTTTGAGATAACTTTATAAATTCATTGCATCTATACAATGCATGGTCACCTTTGCAGACAACACATGATGCTGTAGTTGAAATGAAGGATTTAGAATGTGCCTTTGATGGCCTTTCAAGTACTACTTTGTTTTGCTTTGCTTCTAATGTTTCTAGAAGATTAGCATTATTTTTTAGAAACTCTTTGAATTCTGAAATTGTAGGTAGCTCCGACTTGGAAGCATTCCTGAAACTTCCCATTCACGAAAGGTACGGGAATCCAACTTTTGGATACAATAAAAATTATCATGAACTCTAGGAGATTTTGTTCTGAAGACAATGACTTAAGAGCTGTATAATGTTTGAAAAGAGTATCGTTGAATTGTCGCAACTTTGATTCAGACTCTTTAGAGAGTGGCTCAAGATCAAAGATGGCTTTGAAATGATTGTGCACTAACATGCGAGGATCGTTGAACCGATCGCAAATTGCCTTCCAGCCTAACGAATAGCTTTCAGAGCGAAATTCAAGCGATTTGACAATCTGGCTTGCAGATCCGGTCAAACTGGCTTTGAGATAATGTAACCGTTGAACGTCGGTCAAAGAAGAGTTTTCGTGAACAAGACTTTTGAAAATTTCATAATATTCCAACCATTCGGAACTTTCGCCGCTAAAACTTGGAAGAGAAATAATAGGCAAGCGAATTGAAGGCCCTGAATTGTTAGAACTTGATTTACTACTACTTGATGGGGAAACAGAACGATGTCTTGTACCACTTTTATAGTTTTGTAATATATTTTCAGCACGTGAAATTGCTGCATAGTATGTTGATTCAAAAGTCTCATCGCAATCCGCATTGGGATCAGCTTCTAAGATCTTGAAGTCAACATCATAAAATTCAGAAAGAATTGGCATTACATCATTTAATCTTTGACGTAATTCCACAATTTGCGTTGAATTGAGAGCTTCATTTGCTCTTTGTTTTGTTTCAAGCAAGTCAATATGCTTTGAAAACCTTGTGAGCCTACACTTGATGTAGCCTCTGGTTCTAATAAAGGACTCCATCTGAAAGTGATGGTTATTCAAATAGTGTAAAAATGAATACAAAATATTGACACCACGTCACTGGCGGTACCCTTGAAATATTCTACGTCCGTTGTGAACGTAAGTTAGGAATGTGAGGCTAAACCTGCATTTATTGAAATAATCAATACTGAATTTTAAATGTGGGTGTGTATATATAAACTGGCAATTTTAACCCCTTAAAGCTAAATAAAACACATTTCTTTATTTGCTGCAAATAAAAGATGAGCACAATATGTTCACAGGCGGTTGGAAAAGGAAATCAGTAAACAAAGGACTTACCCCTGACCTACCTGCGTATGCGTGAAGAAACTTGTTTCTTTGTACTTGACTTGGTATTTATTAGTTACTATCTCTCTCTTGCGCACGGCAACTTCGAAAATGCAACTTGAATATTGGTATGGAATGCAAAGCTTCGGTTTAGTACATCCGTTGCTAATACTTTCTTCTCTTATCATACACGTTCGTCTGAAATGTAGAAAGAGAAAACGTACCTTGTATAGTATAAGTATTGTATTTGTAGATAAATTCCTTGGATTTTATGAACTTCTTTGTAATTAATGCTCGATAATTACAGCTGTGAAAATATGATTAAAACGTCGTTGACAAAATACCATTTTTAATGTAATATCCGGCTCAAAGGATTATGTAGGGCGGTTAATAAAGCTATCGGAATAAATAGAGATTATTTAACCTTGTCCTTCGATATGCGCTGGTTGATTGCTTGATGTGGAATTATCTAATTGGTTGTGTAGCATGCCGTGAGATTACTGGGGACTGTAATACCAATAAACTCAGTCTTTTAATGAAAGGAGTTTCAATTGACACACTACATTTATTTATTAATATAAAAACTATTTACACAAAGAAACAAGACATTTTGTAATGTAGCAGGAACGCCCTACCACACTGAAAATTGAACAAGAACTGTTACTGGACTTTGACGGAGCCGTCCGAAGACAAGACTACCGATCATAAACGGAGGAAACATTTGCACTCATAGGCGTACCATAGAATGCGTAGAAAGTTATACAAATTAAACTAATATAAATTAATAAACTAATAAACGCTTTAACACAGGCTGTCATCTATCTTTATTTAGACCTTATTTTGCAAAAACGTATTTTTCACAAGCCCATTTTTAAACATAATTCTCCAACCATCACATATACGGGAGAACAACGAGCGACGTATAAGGCACACATTCCCTTATTTAAGAAATTCCAATCACTAAAAGAAAACTTGCGTTTATACTTTTAACTTTTACGATTATTTTGATAGAATAATCGGAATTCGTGATTTACGTAATTTGAACCTTAACATTAATCTAGACATCAAACTGTTATTTAATAATGACATCCGAATCCTATTATATTTTAAAGAGGACTTTACGTCACAAAAAATAGAAATACTTCCTTGTAGAGATTGATAAAACCAACGAAAGTAAACCTTTCGGATGGACAATAGCAATTCCCGAATTTATAAATGAATTCACTATACTATAGAAATGTTAAGACTTGATATTAATTTTCTAAATTCCCATGGTACTATAGATACACAGAAACGGCATGCAAATGTTATGATATAAATTCAATAATTTCTATACAAGATCCAAATAAATTTGAGTTTGACTTTTCAAAAATTAGAAACAATCACTTAAATTCGAAAGAAATGGAAGCTCTTAGAAGGCTTTTGGTCAAATATAAAAAAATAATACATAACCCAAGTCAGAAATTAACCTTCACTAACAAAGTAAAACAAAATTAAACTACAGATGAAGTTCCAATTTACACCAGATCATACAGATACCCACATATTCGTAAAACCGAAGTGTAAAAACAAATAACGAAAATGCTGGACGATTGTATAATAAGACCATCACAATCTCCATGAAGCGCACTGAGATGGATTGTATCGAAAAAATTAGATCACAGTAGAGAACAAAAATGGAGAATCCTTGCGGACTACAGAAAACTCTACGAGAAAACTATAGACGACAGATATCCCTTACCAAACATATCCGACATTCTGGACCATTTAGGCAGAGCGCAGTATTACTCAACAATTGACCTAAGCCAAGAATTTTTTTAAAGTCAATTTACACCCAAATTCAATTTCAAAAACACCATTTAACGTTGAAAACAGACAACGAATATTTAGTACTACCTTTTGGATTAGAACGAACTCCAGGAGCTCTCCAAAAAGTCATGAACAAAATGTTACGATATCTAGTAAATAAAGTTTATTTGGTTTTCATGAACAATGTAATTATTTATTCAACCTCGCTATAAGAACACATCATTAACTTAAAACAAGTTTTTGATAGACCCAAAGACGCAGGACTAAAAATTCAACTGGACAGATCAGACTTTCTGTGCAAACATGTAGAATTTTTAGAACAAATCACACCCGAAGACAGTCGACCAGACTCGAAAAAGTAGACATTATAATAAACTTTTCAATACCTCAGACGGCTCAACAAATTAAATTTGTCTTAGGATTAATCGATTAATATAGGAAGTTTATAAAAAATTTTCTAAATAAATCAAACTGATTACATTATGTTTGAAGAAAAATGTGTAAATACAACATAATCAAGAATATTTGGATTTATTCACCACATGCAGAAAAATCTTACTCAATAAGCCAATCCTTGAGCAAACCTAATTTTTTCAACACCTTTTAACCTAACAGGCGCTTCAAACTTCGCCGTAGGAGCGGTACTATCACAAGGAGCAATTGGAAGCGATCTTCCAGTAGCTTATGCGCCGCGAAGCCTGCACCATCTGAATGCAATTACAGTACAATTGAAAAGGAATTGCTATCAATGGTATGGGCTGCGAAATATTTCAGATAATACATAAATAAAATAATATTTAAAATAATGAGTGATCACAAACCTTTACAATTGCTATTTTCCCATAAAGAACGCAACTCCAAATTTGTTAGCCGGAGATTGAAACTAGAAGGATATGATTATGATTAATATATAAAGAAGGCGGAACCGTGACGTTCACTGATCCACTACGGCACTCCTCTCTATGCATGATCACTCATGCATCAAGTTCTCGTCCTATATAAACCACCACTTTCGCTAATTTCACCAGTTACTTCGCCACAAGACACCTTTTGGCTATGAATGGGCTAATGAGTCTGCTAGTTCAGGAGTAACTCTTCTCTTCTCTTTACACTGTGACTTGTCTATTTAATATTATCATTCTTAACTTTTAATATATTTATTGTCCTGATGAAGCCCCTTACAAAAGTGGGCGAAACGTCGACCTTAATTTATAAAATGACACGGTCCCAACCCTGAACCATAAATAATTATAATGACTCCGGCCGTGAAAGCCTCCGACAATATCACAAAAACCTTTACGGGGAGGATATTGTAAACAAAACAAAAACTTTCAGTAACCTTAGACACTCACTAGCAAAATTACTCTGTACACTCACCTTTTTGGTACGGTGTCGTGATTCGGACATAGTTCCAAATTTCTTTAAAATAAAATACCACATTAAAACATATTCCAGCCGAAAAATTCTTCACAGAGCAGAACTCTCACTTCTTCGCGAACGAATTTCCAACACTCGAAAAGAAATAGACAACATTTCTAAACAACTCCTACAGCTTCATCTAACATTATACGCCACGCTTAACTACAATGACTGGACTCTGTTTGACCGAATTACATACTTGCAAGCCCAAAAAACCACCGAACTCACCACAAAAACTCACTTACATAAATTCCTGCAACTTTCCAAGAACTTTTCAAACCCCGAAAAAACATCTTACCCGAAAACTCTGTCTTCATATACCGTCATAAACCGATCAGAACATATGCTATCCGAAAACGAACTAAATATCCTATCCAAAGGACTAAACTTCTCAATTGCACCCAGAAAAATTCCTGCAGAGGAAATCATTAGCTCTGTAGAATCAGCGATCCGATCTCTACCCCAAGACGATGCCAACTTAATTCGCTTTGAAACGTTTAAATGTCTCCGAAAGGCCAAAACTCCTAACAAAAATGTGACAAAGCAAGAAATGACGGCCTTAAAACACCTACGAACAAACGAGAAAATTGTTATACTCCCTGCAGACAAAGGTAATGCGACTGTAATTTTAAACCGTACAGAATACAAAGAAAAGATTCAACAATTATTACAAGACGGTTCCTACACTCCTATAACAAAAGACCCCGCTTTAAAACTTGAACGGGAAATTTCAGCACTCATCAAATCCTCCAATATTTCCAAAACTATCCAAAAACGCATAATACCTCGCGAATCTAAACCACCTCGCCTGTACGGCCTTCCTAAAGTCCATAAACCTGATGTCCCTCTCCGTCCGATAGTTAGCACAATTGACTCACCAACATACCATCTGGCAAACTACCTAGCAAATTTTTTAAAATCTTATTCCGGCAACACCCCTACTAATGTTTTAAACTCCACTCATTTCATAGAACTGATTGCAAATATTGAGCTATTTACAAACGTACCTATAATAGACACTGTCTCCATTATTAAACAACTCCTACCTCAAGAAAACGAATTTGAGCACCTGGCCATGCTCATAGAAAAATGTTTAACCTCTACCTATTTTGTTTTCGACGGACAATTTTACAAACAAACTTCGGGCACACCAATGGGCTCACCTCTGTCCCCTATTGTGGCCAATATATTCATGGAGTCTTTGGAATCCATGGCCCTAGAATCCACAGACCTTAAACCAAAAACTTGGCTCCGTTATGTAGACGACACTTTTGTAATCTGGCCCCATGGACATCAAACGCTTAATAATTTTCTAGATCACATAAACAATCAACATAAAGATATTAAGTTCACTATAGAAATTGAAAAGAACGGAACTCTGCCATTCCTTGACGTTCTGGTAGAGCGCAAACCTAACGGACGACTAGGTCATTCCGTATAACGAAAACCCACACACACACACAGACAGATACCTACATGCGTCGTCACATCATCGCCCCTCACAAAAATTATCGGTAATCAACTCTCTAGTCCACCGTGCAATGAAGATTTCACAACCGGAAAACTTATCTAATGAACTGGCCCATCTTAAAACTAGTCTTATAAAAAAACGGCTATCGCAACTCAGATATCGGCAGAGTAATAAACCGACATGTGCATCCTACACGAACCCCTAAACCACGCTGTAATCTCGATACACGATCTTTAGCAATCCTTCCATATATACACAGAGTAACAGACCGAATTGGCAAAATTCTAAGTAAATACAACATCAAAACAATCTATAAACCCACTAATAAAATTTCACAAATATTACCAACCCCAAAAGATTACGAAAATAGTCTTAAAGCCCCAGGCGTATATAGTATACCCTGCAGTTGCGGTCTAGTATACATAGGAGAAACAGGACGGTCAGTACAGACTAGACTAAACGAGCATAGGCGATGCTTAAAAACAAGCCAGTACAATTGCTCAGCAGTGGCCGAACACCAACATGAAACAGGCCATACCATCAACTTCGACAGGACGAAACTGATTGCCAGAATTCCATTTTTTTACAATAGAAAAATTAGAGAATCCATAGAAATCAATAAAAATTCTAATAATCTAAACAAAGACGATGGCTACTACCTTTCCCCTATTTGGAAAACAAGCCTATGTTCACAACAGCGGAACCGTGACGTTCACTGATCCACTACGACACTCCTCTCTATGCATGATCACATGCATCAAGTTCTCGCCCTATATAAACCACCACTTTCGCTAATTTCACCAGTTACTTTGCCACAAGACACCTTTTGGCTATCAATGGGCTAGTGAGTCTGCTAGTTCAGGAGTAACTCTTCTCTTTACACTGTGACTTGTCTATTTAATATTATCATTCTTAATTTTTAATATATTTATTGTCCTGACGAAGCCCCTTACAAAAGTGGTCGAAACGTCGACCTTAATTTATAAAATGACACGGTCCCAACCCGGAACCATAAATAATTACAAGGTGAATTAAATACGAATGGAGTTACACTCGCTAATGAAGTCAACCCCTAACAGTTAAAATTGACGAAAACATATCTACTTGTGCATTACTTCCACACCTCAACGATTTTACAGAACACCACACAGAAAACTTATTTGAAAAATTCCAAGTAAACCAACCAAATGAGCAGGACCCAAATTTCACTTTCTATGGGAATAAATTTTCATAATGTATTCTGCCAGACAGCGATAACAATACAATCCGTACTAACGATGGGAACCCCATTATTGAAATACCCCACATCGAAAAATGTTTAAATATATACAAAAAAATAGTTGCTTCAGCAAAGGATAACAAATATTCCATAGAAAAAACAAAAGCATTCGATAATACTAGAATAAAAGTTTATATACCCAGTGATGAAGACAGGGAAGTAAATACTAATTTTATCAAATAAAATATGGTTCCAAAACAAACATATTGCTTTAATTTCAATAATAAAATATTTCAAAAATAACTCATTCACACTCTTTATAATTAATAGTATATTCAAAGACATTCTAGATTATAACCATTATAAAGATATTACGTTCCATTTTATGCTGTAAATTTTCTTGCTTTATTGATTTAAAGACCATTTCAATTTCTATTTACTTAAATATACGGGTTTGCTACACTTTCATTATTTCAAGTTTGTAGAAGCTCAGTTACGCAACCAACTTTTTTAGTCCTTTTATTTAATTTATGAGTCCGCACTTATCTATGCAGATATTTGATAGTCAAGAATTCCAAATGTTGCATTTTAAATACAATTAAAAATCACCTATTGTATCTTTCTCATTATATTTTAGAGTGCTAGTTTGCATGGGTTTTTCTATGATAATAATATAATTTCAATTTTTATTTACTTAAATATACGGGTTTGCTACACTTTCATTATTTCAAGTTTGTAGAAGCTCAGTTAGGCAACCAACTTTGCTAGTCCTTTTATTTAATTTATGAGTCCGCACTTATCCATGCAGATATTTAATAGTCAAGAATTCCGAATGTTGAATTTTAAATACAATTAGAAATCACTCATTGTATCTTTCTCACTATATTTTAGAGTGCTAGTTTGCATGGGTTTTTCTATGATAATAATATACACGAACGAGCAGTTACAAAATCCTTAAGGTAAAAAGGGTGCGTTTTTTACGTGACTGATAGGTAATTGATGAGGGATGTTTTTTTAATATAATTTTTAATTTCTGGCCCCAGTTATACATATTGACGTTTTTTCTATCAAATGTTCTGCCATTATCACAATGCGGTCCACTGGTTCTTTGATATCTAAAGAAATTCAAGGGTTGGCTTCTTGGTCTGGTCCTGATTCGCCGTGCTTGACCCATCTCACCACAACTTTGAAGGTATTCTAAGAATACATCCCTATTGACAATATTCTGTAAGACGATTCGTGTCTTACCTCTGTCTCGTAGTGTCCGGCTAAATATTTAATAGTTTGTTTATCCTGTAAGGATGGACCAAGTTGTTTCGTCACTCTGAATTTTTTATGGCATACAATTCCCTTGTCATGTCAGAATCACTGCTGTATTTGCCTATCATTTAATTAAATTGCCGGTTATCCCCCAAAAATGTTTCAAAGATTTAACTTCAAAATCTTTAAACGACTTTAATTCACTTTCAATAAATCCAAACCAGATTTCCGCACTTCTTTTTAATATATATCGTACTATATTCAATTTAGTCTGTTTATTCCAGCTACCTGGTATTGAGGTTTTGACATTATTTAAGAATATTTTGGGGTAACAAAAACTAAAGTACTAGTATGTAAAAGAGGGGGAAATAAATTAAAAACAAGAATACAAATAGGTAACGACGACTTACAAGAGTTTAAGGATTTCTGCTACCTAAGAAGCCAAATACCGCAAGATGGAAAAGACTCAAAAGATATAAAACAAAGATTAGCACAAGGTCGTGCTACATTTATTAAGAAAAAGCAACTACTGTGTTCAAAGACAACAAACATAGGAATACCGAAAAGATTGCTTAAAACATAGAGCACAGAACTGTACGGCTGTGAGGCCTGGACAGTAGGAGAAGCAGACAAGAAAAAGGTAGAAGCTTTGAAATGTGGTGCTACAGACGTATGATAAAGATATCATGGACAGACAAAGTTAAGAACAAAGAGGTACTAAAAATGGTAGGGAAAGAAAGAAATATGTGGAAAACGGTAAAAAATAGTAGAGATAGGATGATAGATCACATACTACGGCATGAGGGAATAGTGCGGAATATATTAGTAGCAGAGACAAAAAAAGAGAAGTGGAGGTAGGGGTAGACCTAGGTTAGACTATTGCACACAGATAGTGAAAGATGTAGGTTGTAGGAATTTTATGGGAATGTGTAGGCTAGCTCAAAATAAAAATCAATGGACGTACGCATCCAACCAGTCCCAAGATGGATAAAATATTGACAAAAAAATAACTGTACTTAACATGATGATTATTATAAACAACTACAGGTATTCGTTGTGCAATATTCTTGAATAATGTTAATTGTGTGAAAAAATTTACTGGAAACTATTAATTCGGCAAATGTCTAAGTGTTGGGGTTCTTGGCAGCCACAGGCTGCTTAACATACTACGGCATGAGGGAATAGTGCGGAATATATTAGAAGCAGTGATAGGAAAAAAAAACGAGAGGTTGAAGTATAGCTAGGTTAGACTATTGCACACAGATAGTGAAAGATGTAGGTTGTAGGAATTTCATGGGAATGTGTAGGTTAGCTCAAAATAGAAATCAATGGAGGAACTCATCCAACTAGTCACAAGATGGATAAATTAATGACGAAAAAAAGAACTGTACTTAAACATGATGATTATTATAAACAACTACAGGTATTGGTTGTGCAATATTCTCGAATAGCGTTAATTGTGTGAAAGGATTTACTGGAAAACTATTAATTTGGAAAATGTCTAAGTGCTGGTGATCTTGGCAGCCACAGGCTGCTTAACCCCCTTTACATACCACTGAATCTTGGTGAAATAGGGCATATAGTTGGAAAACAATAAAAGGCGAACCGAGCTGTATATAGACTGTACTTTCTAGTTGCCGCTTGAAGCGAGCGGACGTGTTTCTGCCGAGCTCCCGCTTCAGCAATAACAGTAAGTGTTTATCTAGGGTTTTATTATTTATTGTTGAATTATTTTATTTGAAGCTTTGCTTTTTATTGTGTTTTATTTTTATAATTGTGTGCCATCAAAATTTAAATACAGGGCAGTAAAATAAAAATTTTAAAACAGAATTTAAACTAAATAAAAACTAAATAAATCGCGTTTTTCTTTGTAATTTAAACCAAATCCACGTTTTAAAAATAAACTAAATAAATTTCGGGTTAATAAAAGAAAGGTCTAAGAAACTAATATTTAAAAAATAATTTCGAAATAACTTAAAAAGACATTTTTAATAATAAATTTAAAATAAAAACCGCGTAAATCGTGTTAAAAACCGGGTAAAACAACCAACAAGTGTGTAAATTTTTTATAGTGCGCGTATAATCAAATAATAACCAAAGAACAAAAATCTAAGCCTTTTTAAATCAAATAAATATCTCAAAAACTAGAAATTTTAAAACCATTTTAATATAAATTTTCCGTAACTTAAGTACACGCGTACTTATAAGTTCTTTTAAAATCGATTTTGGTGTAATTAAGCGGTGTAACAGTTACGGGTTGTGCTAGTTACCAAGCGATAAAGTGAAAGGTCATTTCCGGTTACCACATTCCGATTGCGCTCGACCTTATTTTGTTAATTACACATTTAAAAATAAAGTGTTGTTATTTATAAAATTAGATATTTTAATATTTTGAAGTAATTAGTTTATTTAAATTTGATTTGGTGGTTTTAAAAATTTAAAATAAATAAATAGTGTTCTTCGCGGTACATTTTGAATCGAATTGCGTTAGGGAATTTATTTGATTCTAGTTGTTATTTTGACGCTTAGTGCTTGTTGTATTTTTATTAAAAATTTAATATTTAATTGGGCGGTTCGAAGTTTAAATAAATACAAGGTTGCTTACGGGTCACCTTTAAACAAAACATTTTTATTGGACCAACGTTTTGCGTTCTTCTAGCGTCGTTCTTTTAGCGTCGTAACGGTCAAGTGGTTTTTGAGCTGCGTTTTAGGTGTCATTTTTTGTCGTTTGTTTTGTCAGCATGGTGGTCCACCGCGACGAGGACCCGTTGCCCAGGAAGAAGAGGGGAGATAGGTCGGAGTCTAATAGGTCGGAGGCTGAGGGCGCTGTTGGGGGGAAACAGCTAAAGGTAATTTTAAAAGACATTAGGTTAGGGATTCAGGAGGAGGTAGAGGAGCCTGTGTCTGCGGCGGGGGAGTCGGGGCCCCCTGGGGTGGCTGCAGCGCCTGAATCGCCCTCAACTTCGGGAGCCCAGCGAAAGATGTCGACTAGCAGCGACGTTAGCGTTGCAGCTAGCGACCTCGATGAGCTGGACCTCCTGAGATTGAGGGTGAGGAAAGCGCACAGGGTCATCTCCGGGAGGGTGCCGACGACCTCCGCCACTATCGTCGTGGAGGACAGAAAGAGGATTCGCTACGCCCTGGATGATTTCCTCGACGCGGCGAATCAACTTATAAGTACGGTTAGGGCGCTGCGGCTTGTGGCCAGTGATTCTGGGAGAGCTAATGTTGTCGGGGGAAGTCCAGCGGTGGTTGCTTGTGTTTCAGGGCAGCAGTGTTCCAGGATCCAGGAGGTGCCGATGCCGCGGAAGGCGTCGTATGCTGCAGCTGCAGCAGGTGCGACGCCCACCTTTGCAGTTAGAGTCGACGCCAGGCCAGGGGAGAAGGATGACGTCATGTCGACCCTAAAGAAGAAGGTCGATCCCGCTCGTGATGGTTTTGTTGTGGTCGGAGCTCGTAGAACTCGCAGGGGCGGTGTAGTTGTCGAGTGTGCAAACCGAGAAGATGCGAAGAAACTGCAGTCGAAGGTTGTCGGTGACTGCAAAGAGCTCGTGCCGAAGACCATCGAGAAGAAGCGCCCACGGGTCGTTCTTCCGGGGGTCGAAGCGGGGATGAAGGCGGAAGAGCTGGTGCGGTTGATCGCGTGCCAGAATCCCCGCTTCGGCGATTTGAAGATTGAAGACCACCTGAGGGAGAAATTTAGGTTTGGCGGAAAGGGCCCTAGGGATCCCTTCGTCAACGTAGTCTTCGAAGTGACCCCCACACTTCGGAGACGTATATTAGCTGACGCTATAAACCTCAGGTGGCGAAGAGTCTGGGCCCGGGACCACTTCTCGATGACCCAGTGCTACAGGTGCTACGAGAACGGCCATAGATCGATGGAGTGCAGGGAGAAGGTACAGTGGTGCGGTAACTGTGCCGAAGTATATTAGCTGACGCTATAAACCTCAGGTGGCGAAGAGTCTGGGCCCGGAACCACTTCTCGATGACCCAGTGCTACAGGTGCTACGAGAACGGCCATAGATCGATGGAGTGCAGGGAGAAGGTACAGTGGTGCGGTAACTGTGCCGAAGTCGGTCACGAGTTCAAGAATTGCCGGAGGGCAGTCCCCTGCTGTGTGGTTTGCGCTAGGGCAAACGACAGAACTGGCGGTGGCGCGAAGGTCGATACGCGCCACGACGCCAAGTCGAATAGATGCCCCACGATGCTGAGATTGAAGAACGCAATCACACGCAACATCGATTATGGACCGTGAAGAAAAAGATAGATTTAAAAGAAGCAAGAAGATTAAATTCGCGCAACTAAATCTCGGGAAAGGAAAAGGGGCTACAAATAACTTCGTAAAGTTATTCAGCGAAAATAATATCGACATCGGGCTTATACAGGAACCGCACCTGTATAGCCACAAAATAACAGGTTTTGGGAAGGGGGTTACCGTTTTAAACGCAAACAGCGAACGACCGCGTAGCGGGATAATAATAAATAACGGGACGTGCGCCGGAATAATCCTAAACAATCTGTCGAATGAGTTCATAACCACCGCAGATATAAAAACGGGATTGCATACGTTTTACGTGATAAGCACTTACCTTCCGCCGATCGATTCCCGGCGGGAGAATCCTCAAACAGAGGACTTAATAAATCAAATTGAAGGAATCCTTCGTAAAATCGGTAGAAATAGAAATTTAATTATCGCGGGAGACTTTAATGCTAAGTCGCCATTATGGGGCAGCCCTATCGAAGACGATAGAGGCTCGCATGTTGCTGATCTTTTTACGGGATGGGACCTTAGTGTGATAAACACTAATGATTCACCTACGTTTGAGACGCATAGAGGCAGCAGTTTTATAGATATTACTGCAGTCTCGCACGAAATGTTAGAAACGATTTGTAATTGGAAACTAAGGTCGGACGAGGAAACGCTCTCTGACCATAAATTAATAACATGGGATGTTGAAACCAAAACAAGCGCAAACGAGCAGCTAACTATATTTCCGCGGTTCTGTAATAAAAAAGCAAATTGGGAGCGGTTTAAAGAAAAATTTGGCGAAAGTATCCCTGCGCTCGAAAATGAGCTATTTAACTGCCGAGAGGCAGACGAAGTAGAAACACTCGCGAAAAATTGAACGACGCGGTGGTAAACGCGTCGTCGTATTCCATGCCGCAAAAGAAAACATTTAAAGACAGCGTACCCTGGTGGACCCGGGAACTAACCACCAAGCGGGCAGAAACGCGTAACCTAAGGCGCCGCTATCAACGCGCCTCGGGAGATATAAGAGAACAACGGAGAATAGAATATAATCAAAGTTACCGCGAATATAAAATATTAATAGAAGAAACGCGAACGAATAAATTTAAAGAATTCTGCACGCAAAACTCAGAGAAAGAACCCTGGGGAACCGCATACCGCGTAATTAGAGGAAAATAACAAAAAATCGCGCTCAGTAATATAAAGAAAACAAATGGCGAATACACGGAAGGTTTTAAAACCACAGCGGAATATTTACTAGAGAAATTTTTCCCATCGGATAATCCCGAGGGGGATGAAGGGTCGCACGATTTAATATGTCGGGAAGCTGCAAAGGCGCAAGGAACAGGTGCCGATAAGGCAATCCTAGTTCACGAGGTCGTCAGGGCTCTTAGGAGGATGAACCCTAAAAAGGCACCGGGGCATGATGGAATCACTTCAGACGCAGCTCTGCAGGCGTGCCTGTTAGCCGCGTGTGTCTTTGTTGGGTTGTTTAATCTTTGTTTAGAAAGGGACGTTTTTCCGCGTTGCTGGAAAATCCAGAATGTGAAATTTATACCCAAACCTAAAAAGGCGGATGCGTCAGATCCGGGCAGCTATCGTCCAATTAGCTTGCTACCGGTGCAGGGAAAAGTTTTAGATCGCGTTATGACTACGCGTGTTGAACACCTAGTGCGAGACAGCGGCGGTTTTATTAACCGACAGTTTGGTTTCGTGGAGGGCAAGTCGACTATCGACGCGTTAGAGTTCGTTGTCGGGGAAATTAAGCAGGCAAGAGATGCCAAAGAGTACTGTGTCGTTGTTGCTTTGGACATTTTAGGAGCATTTGATGCTGCCTGGTGGCCATTAATCGTTTGCGAGTTAGATCGTAGGGGTTGTCCGCGAAACTTGATGTCTTTGGTCAAGAGCTATTTCTCGGGCGATTAGCACAGGTTGAAATTCCGGGTGAAGTTCTGTCGCGTGAGGTGGAAAGGGATGCCCGCAAGGGTCATGTTCTGGTCCCACATTTTGAAGTTGTTGTATGAGAGCATCTTTAGGGTCAAGTTGCCCGCAGGATGCTCAATCGTTGGGTTTGCAGATGACACACTTTTAATTGTAAGATCGAGATTGTTAATGGATATGCGCACAAAACCGAACGAGGCGCTTAATAAATTACACGAATGGTCGCAGGCGGTAAAATTAAAATTTAACACGGCGAAGTCAGAGGCGCTTTATTTCGGCACGAAACCAGGACAGAGACCTCCTAGGTTAGAGCTAGGAGGGAGAAAATCCGTTTAAAGATTGTATTACCTACCTCGGCGTCAAGATCGACAATAAATTAAATTGGAAAGCGCACGTACAATACGTAAAAAGTAAGGGCGGCGAAATATCAAATCAAATGATGGCGGCGGCTAAAATAAAGTGGGGTTTCAGGGGCAAATCGCTGAGGACGGTTTATGCCGGAGCAATTGAGCCGGCAATACTGTACGCAGCTTCTGTATGGGCAGAAGGTTGTAAAGTCCGGGAGATGCGTCAATTGACCAGCGTACAACGCATAACCGCGGTAAAAGCGGCGAGGGCGTACAGGACCACCTCCACGGAGGCTGTCCTGGTGATCAGTAGGACTCTCCCTATCGAATATGTTGTTAGGGAGATTAGAGATAGACGATTGATAAATATAGGAAAGGGGCGCGAAATTATCGAAGATCTTAATCTTGGTAATAGGGAAATTGCAAGAAAGATTGTTGTATCTGAGTTAGGGCACCCGGCTGATATTAGAGGGATCGAGTTTGTCGAAGGTGATGAGGACGCGATGGGTATCAGAATTTATACGGACGGTTCACGTATGGACGATGGGCAAGCAGGCGCGGCGTTTGTCGTGTATAAGCAGGAAAGGGAGGTGTTTCGGTTTCAAACCAGCCTCGCAAACTGGTGCACTATCTTCCAGTGCTAATTGGTAGCCATACGAGAGGCTATCGATTACGTAATAAACCATACGGGCAGAGACGAGTATTATATAATCAGTGATAGTAAATCGGCGCTAACGGCTTTAACAAACATGAACACCTCGACAGATCTCCAAGCGGACGTCTGGAGGATAGCGCGTACGGCGCTAGAGTTTCGACGTTTAAAGTTCTGTTTTGTCAGGTCGCACAATGGTAACGTAGGAAACGATAGGGCTGACGAGTTAGCTAAAGAGGCCGCGACGGGCGACTTTTGAATATCACATTCGTCGATACCGAGGTCTTTAATCAAAAGAAAGCTGCGCGAAAAATCAATTCGACAATGGGAAGAGAGGTGGAACAACGCTGCCACGGGCAGGTTGACCCACAAATTCATACCGAGCATAGAAACCAGAGGTAAGATCGAGGTTAAGCTCGATCACAAAATGGTGCAGTTGATAACAGGGCACGGCGCCCTGAAGGCGTATTTACAAAGGTTCGGTCTAACCAACAGCGATCGCTGCGAATGCGGTGAGGGCGCGGAAAGCGCAGAGCACGTGCTCTTCGACTGCCTGCTTGAGGCGGGAAATCGAGGGTTGGCTGATAGCAAACTAGCTATCCTAGGTCTGGCATGGCCAAAGAGCCTGGAGGAAGTTGGGAAAGTGGTTAACCAGAAGGCGTTCTGGACAGCCTTAAAAGAATTCGCGGGAAGGGTCGCGAGATTAGACAATCAATGACGACTGCGTGTAAAAATTCGGTGGGGTTGGTGGGAGGATTGAAAAATTTTAGATTGACTTGGCGTGAGTAAGGATACGAGCATAACCAAAACCTGATATTAAATAAAAAAATAAAAATAAAAAAGATAATTATACCAAAATGTCCAATATGCACGAGAAACCCCCACTCCATTAATACAATCACTGCCTATCTTCATAATTATGTGCGGAAAATCGGGAATAAATAATACCAAATAAACAATAACAAATAAATCATAAACCCTCATTAAATTAAATCAATAAAGTAAACAAGGATAATAAAACAGAGCGCAACCGCGCATCCCCCCAGGACTTGAAAGTGAAGTGATAGTGATAGTGATTGTGATCCCCCCAAGAACATTTAGTGCATACGCACCAGGACTTTAGCAGTGCACCCCGTCCCACCTTTAGAAGTAAGTTACAGACGACCAGATCTTCGGATGCTGGAGAATTTTATTATTGAGGTAAGACTTAAATTGTGGCGGCGGTACTGGCACAAGCATTGATTTACATTAATTAGTAGTTTTTGAAATAATTTAAGAAGCACGTTTGGTGTGTAAAGGCGCTAGCCGACATAATGCTTGTGCGTGTGCACCTGATAAATAGGGTGATGCTTTTGCTATTTTGTGCACTGCTATATGCTTAACGCTTATTAAACATTTATTTATATATTTACATAATTATATTTATTCATATTTTATATTTACACTTTATATTTATTTATATATAGCATGTATTATGTGGCTTATTTGTTTTGTTTGACGTTCTGTCGCCATTTTGGTTGCAGTATATATTTGGGAAGAACGAGCAGAATTGCGAAGATTGTAATCATAATGTAAATCAGTTAGGGAACGATAGGGAAAGCTAGGGATGGATTTAAATTAGTTAGCTAGATTTGGATAGTTTTAAGACGACCCTTCAGATCGCACTGGTAAGCAGAACCGGCGTCTGCTATCCGGTATTACGGATCCCTCCCCCTCTCATTTTTGCTTGTTGATCGGGTACACTCGAAAGTCAGCGCTAGGGATACCATTATTTATAACCCTATTTTTAGTTTTTGTTTTGTTTTTGTTCCAGTTTTTGTCAGATTTTTAGGTTTGTTAGATTGTTAGAGTTTGTTAGGTTTGTTAGATTTTTAGGTTTGTTAGATTTTTATTTAGTTTTTATTTAGGGTGAATCAACTATGAAGTAAGAATAAATTAGGAGCACGACTATTTTTCGCGTTTAAACCCAATGTAGTACCTCCGCGTGGAGCATTGGGGACGTGGCCGCAAGTATAGCGGCCCTAATTCAAATTATAATGTATATAGACTGTGTGGGAATTCCAAGGAACTGTGTAGGCTACCTCAGAATATAAATAAGTGGTGGTACGTGTCCAACCAGTTTTGAGATGGAAACCTAATGACGATAAAATAAGCGCAGATAAATCCGATGATTATTATAAACAACTACAGGTGTTGGTAGTGAAATATCTGCAACTAATGTTGACTGTGCGAAAAAATATATTGGAAAAATATTATATGGCAAATGTTTAAGTGCGAACTTGGCAGCCACAGGCTGCCTGCCCCCCTATACAACCACTGAATGTCCGAGAAATAGGGTATATAGTTGTAAAACAATAGAAGGCGACCGAACTGCATCTAACAAGAAAGAACAGCGCCAATGATCAAAGACAGAAAACAGAAACAAGAAGAAAATTGTTGAAAGCATATGTGTGGGGCACAGCAAAGTATGCCTACGGAATACGGGCAGTAGGAAAAGCAGACAGAAAAACGGTAGCGGCTTTTTGCAATGTTGTGTTTCAGATGTATGAGGGTGATAGCATGGACAGACAAAGTTAATAACAAATAGATTAATGAAACAGTAGAGGAATAAAGATATCTGTGGAAAAAAAATAGGAGAAATAGAAGGGCAGAATACGTTCTAATAAATTTTTGGGGAATAGTATGGGATATATTACAAGCAGAGATAGGAAAAAGGAGGTAGATGTAGATCTAGATCAGAAAGTAAAAGATGCAGACTGTGTAAATTTCAGGGAAATGTGTAGGTTAGTTCAGAATAGGAAACAATGAGGGTACGCGTTTAACCAGTCCCAGGACTGAAGACCTAATAATGATGAGTCGGGATTAGTATACTTACTTACAATTTGTTTTATGTTAGATGTGAAAAGGATGTCACCATGATTTTAACACCATTTGCACGGCCATTGTATATAAAA
Organism: Platerodrilus igneus; assembly: GCA_036346225.1. NCBI lineage: Eukaryota > Metazoa > Arthropoda > Insecta > Coleoptera > Lycidae > Platerodrilus > Platerodrilus igneus. The sequence goes on from JARFIW010001018.1 coordinate 2,899,453, forward strand.
GTTCTTAAAAATTTAGATTTTGCATTATTAGAGGAGATTACTATTTAAAATGATATGGATTGTAAACGCTTTACAATATTTTATTAATATAAAGGGTAATTATTAAAATTCATACATGGACTATCATTATAATAATGGTATTAGAGAAATATTTGATAATATGAAGGCGTTTTAATTTTTTCAACAAATGTCGCCCAGTTTTAACGGTAAAGTGCCATTCGCTTACATTTTCATTTTTGTTCGGACAAAAGTTGCAATTAAAATAATACGCATATTCCATAAATAAAAGCATCTTAGTAAAGTAAACCGACTTGTTAGAATACGTACAAGTTTATTTACTATTATATACTATTATTATAAAACTAGTTCTGAAATTTGGACCGATGCCGACTTAAATATCATATTGTGGGCTACAAGACTACGTTAAAAAGATCCAAATTTGTATAACATTTGTGACTATTTCGTTCGAATGCCGACGTCGAATAGACTGAAAATTGATTTGCAAGATGAGTATAGAAATGGGTCGTTTCAAGATCATGCCATCGCTACAATCCAACCTTATGTGTAAAATACCAACGTCCCTGCGACGTTAAACTGCTGCTTGGCGTGTGATAAAGTTTTTAAATAGAGAAGAAAGTTCTTTTAAAAGTAGAAATATCCGTTTTGTACATTAATCCATTGATAATAAAGGTCAGACATAGGTCGACCCTGAATGTCTAGAGAAATAGATGGAAGGGATAAATATAAAGCCTGAAAAATAATGAAATAAATGTATTCTTGCAGCAGTTTGTGCTAATTTATGACCAATTTTCATGAAACCGAAAAATTAAAATTATCTTTATATAGGCGTATACAAATTTACTTGAAATGTATAAAAAGCCATAACATACTTTTCCGCTTTATTTTTAGCAAATGAGGTAAATGCATCATGCAGAGTAAGCAAATAAGTATGTGAAGCTCACAAACTTGTTCCATAAAGTAAAAGTGCTCAAAACTACTTAAAGTAAGGTTTACGGAGTAAGTATTATGGAAAATTTTGTGCATTCATTCGTGCCAGTAGTCGATTCCCAAGAGGAAGCGCAACATCTTCAAAATATATGAAACTTTAAAGTAGACTACAATGTAAAATTGTTTATGTACTGCAGAGGAAAACTCATTCCTTTTAGCTTCCGCTAACTGATTATAAATTTGCATATAGAATATGTAAGCTTGTCACTGAAATATGTTAACGATACAATTGCTTGTGCAACATGTTATATAAACTTTCATAAATATGAAATCGATGAAGAGGTGTAACTACTTTCTTTTCTAACTCAGACAAACGCGAAAAAATACACAAGCAGCAAGCGAAGACTGTAAACATTTCATTGAGTTATTTTGCAGATATTTTTTAGCTGTGGCAGGGATTATGAGGCTTCTTTAGCATAAGAATTCGAGTTGTTGGTTCTCTTGTTAAACCTAGAATTTGTATTTTTGAATACTGACAGATCGATTTCTATTAAATTACTTTAATGGAAGGTTGTGTATTTTTCTTTACGTTTTTAATATATGAGCGACTAGTCGTTATATATTTTCAGTATGCATCCAATGGAGTCAAAAAAAGTTATTAAAAACTTCGTAAAGAGACAACTTTGGCGTTACGAGGAGTCAAAGTCAAAATCACAATCGTACATGAATACCATTACGGATAAGGTCAATGATGACACTCCAGAGTGTCGATGTACAACGCGTGTGGAAGAAAAGGGTTGTCGCACGGCTACTGTTACCAAAACTGAATAGACGACATACGCATAACATTAATCGATTTTTATGGGATCACGTCTTTTTAAGGAAAAAAAGCGCGACGAGCTCTACACGAACGACCTTGAAAAAAAAGTAGCTAAAAGTAGTTCAGAAAGTATTTCAGAAAGAATCTTCTGTATGGAAATGCAGGTCGATTTACTTGGTCGCTGCTTGTATATTGTGTACGCGTGTACTAGGGGTATAGAAAGCGAGTTTTACTGTTAGTCATGGTTGCCATAAGACTGCGCAAGTGAAATAAGCCTTATATCGTCTTCAAGTGATTTTTCTAAAGATACAGGTGAAAATCGGGAATGCTACCAATACTACCTATTATTTTTTGCATTGGCAAACCACGCCTGTGTATGTCAAGCGTGCAATCAAAAACTACAGTTCAGTATGTCTTAACAGAAGGAAAATACTTGGGTGTGTGCCAATTCTTGCGACGCACATGCAGGGGATGTTCTACGTTACCCAAACTACTAACGACAAGAAATTGACAAAACTAGCAACGAAGGCGGCAGATAGTTCCTTACATAATAAGTTAAGACTAAACAAGTCATTTCCTACGTCACTGTTGCTAGCAGTTCGGCTTAAGCCGTAATAGGACTTACAAACAAAAGTAATTCTCCGCAAAAATTGAAAATGTGACAGCACCGACAACTCCGAGATTCTCCATCGTCAGTAAAAAGCTAGCAAAAGTACAACGTATGAACATGGCTTTCGAACAGTTTGGTAAGATTCTATGGCCAGATTGATTTCTAGTAGCTAATGGTGGTCAGAAGGAGGCTACCGCTACTAGTTACTAGAACTCAAAACCGGAGCGATTTAACTGCCGCTGACAAATAAATGTGTGGTCGCTTTCCGTTACATGAAGAAACTTCTTGGAATTTTGAATTGCGCGGATTGCTTAGTTCTGAAAAGCTTCGATTTGTACTAATTGACGGACGATAACCCTAACTTTCCGGGCACCTTAATTTTGATGCAGAGCATCAAAAATGCCAATCTGCTGTCATTTGTCAACCAGTGAAACATATTTGAGCAACAGAAAATTAGACAATTTTACCAAGAAACCTGTTTTCAATAAAGAAATTCAAACTAGGTAATATTATCGCATACATAAACTATAAAGCTTTAAATTTTAGAATTCTAAAACTATTTTTTACAATAATTTTAACAGACTGAAATCAGTTACAGCTTATTATGTATCCACGCTACTTTAATAACTTAAGTGGCAGACCAACACTTATTCACAATTTCCCTTAATCTATATTCCCAACAAACAATACAATAAACTAGAAATATTTTCTTTCAAGTCAAATCACGGCATGCGCTGAATTTACTCAATCTCAGGTGCCTCAAAATAGAAACTGTTTGTTAATTTTTTCCACCCCTTAGGTTTTTTTATTTTTTAATAAGAATCAATCGTGCAAAGAGAAAAAGAATTGCTAAAAAAGAACAACAATTTTTACATATTAAATACTTACACAACAAAACAATCAATAAGTGCCAAATATTTCCACTAATCTTAGGGCATAATTATTTTCCAATCACACGTTATTTGTTTAAAACTTTCGAAAAATATTAAATCCTTCCAATGTTAAAAGTATGTAATTCACATTATTTACTCCACGTTGGGCGTAAAATTTGTATGGCAAACTTTTAACCTTGGAATGTTGACAAGCGTTTAACTGGCTAAGTTACGACTATAAGCGCTGTCGAGATGTTAATAGCACATTTTTTCTTTTTAAATCTACCTATGAACTGAGAAGATAGAATAAATGAGTAATGTAAATCGAAAAACTTGTTACGTGTGAAATTGACTCTAACTATTTAAATGAAATTTACTCTACCGCGGAGACGTAACCGTAATAATGCACCAGCTAACTTGCAGGGGCGAGGGGCGAGTTCTACGAAAACAAAAGCAAATCGTTTAGGGGTACACAAACGTTAACACTTTCACCTATCTGGAAAGATCTCCGAACTTTTTATCTAATATAAATTGTTGAGTGTCAATTCACTTGGATTCTTCGGTTTCGCTAGACGATGGGTGGTAGTCTACAAAACCATATTAAATGGTTCTTAACTTCCGGCAATACAGGTTGGTGGAGTATTGTGTACACTTGTTTTTCTTTACCTACTAATTAAATATATACAAAATCTATAAAAAACTAGAAGCTATTCACTTAACCTTTATTAACACATGAATATCACAGTCGTTGACAATAGAACAAAGTGATTAAATAAGTCATCCCAAATTGACCAAATATGCGTGTAAAAGAGTAAGTTTATTAATTATAAGTATTCAGTGAAACTAAATAAGTATCTATAAGTTTATGTAATTGCAATTATGGGCGGCTCTTTGATTTATTTGGTTCGCGCGTGACTACTAAGCCCAAGGTACCGGGTTTGATTCCAGATACGGACCGCTTGAAAAATGTTAGGCGAGCACTATTCACAAAAGTACGCCCTCTTTCGGATGAAAGGTAATATGTGTGTGAGTGTTATTGTCCACGTTAAAGATCCCTATATTGCTTAGAATAACAAGGTTTTACAAAATTCAAAATTTCCAGGTAAAAGAATTTGCTTTCTCGCCAATGTAATACCTTCGAGTAGAGGGCTAAAAAAATTGAATTAAAATTGTGGTGCTTTCCTAGTTTCAAATCGCTTTCAATCAAGCATGTATCAACGTACAAATCCCATTCATAAATAATAATTGTATGCAATCAATTGTAAAACAACAGTTTGAAATATTTAGCAGCTGGAAAAGTTCAATAAATTACAGCGTGTTTATACTAGTCCTAATCAACCTTGCTCTGCAAGGCAGAAAGGTTTGTCAGTAACTCTCTGAATCTAATAGGTGTTGAAGAAAGCATCCACTACTAGATAGCTTTCGTAGGAAACGCTAATTTATTTAATTCCGCGGTCATATTCACGCTCTGGAGCTATTTTCTTCAACAAGCCCAAATTCATAGAATTAGGGTCACTTCGAATTACTTAAACCTGGCACGCACTCGCCGCTAGTTGCTTGTCATTTGAATTACAACCGCTTGAAATGCATGGATAATCAACTGATTTGTTATTCTCCCTTCTATTATCATTAGGGAGAATTTATAAGTTAAAATACTTGCTACATGTGATTTTTTTCAATGCTCCACCCGAAGGTACTACATTGGCCAGGAAGCGAGTTTTCTTTACCTAAAAAATTTTGAATTTTGCCGAACCCTTGCTGTTCCAAACAAAGTAGAGATCTTTAACGTGCGTGACAATACTCACAAACGGGACCTTCATTTTACCTCTCATCCGAACAAGGGCGTATTTTTGTGATACAGGGGATTTACACAATTTTCCGGTACACAGGGTTTGAACCATTTGAACTGTCCTATGATTGAGGTCAACGGTGCTATGGTGCGTGAGAATAATTATTGGTATTTTCACACTCTCCATTTAATGCCACAGCTGCGTCATTGGTTGAACCTGAACGTACTAAATTTTATATTAATTTGTAGGTTTCTGTATGTTTAAGTAATTTACTATGTTTTCGGTGTTTTTGCACTGCGTGAGAATATTTACGAATACACGTTCGTACAATAGTTATTCATGGAAAAGTATGTAGACGTTTTTCTAATTTGATATTCTACATATGAAGTCACGTTAATTGCTGGTTGTGAAAGAATATACTAGGTACTTTCCTGTTTATTTCGATACTTTACTTTAATATTATAATAGAATAACTCGAACTGTAAATTACCCAAGCTTCTACAAAATTGAAGGGCGTTCTTAAAACTTTTCCTTAACTTCATAACTTTGTGACGTTCCCTTAGAAATAATTATAATCACATTTTATTTTAACGTTTTTGTATAAGTAAAGTCCACCAATAGGATTAGGTTATTCTTTTTAAGAAATATAAGTTTTAGGTTTCTATAAATTTTAATCTAATCTAATCGATGTGCCGTTTATACATATTACTTGTTAACGTAAAGATAATAGATTTTTAAAAAGTGTGGAACTATTTGTCTTTCAAAGAATGTAAATAAATGCAATGTATTACGTTTATTAAATGATATTTTTTAAAGAGGATTGAAGTTATTTAGTATTTTTCAAATGGACGAATCTTTACACCTCACAACCCGCTTACGGTCTTTTCAGTCTTGTAGTCCCTTAGAAATAGAGGACATAAAGATAATTCAATAGCAAATGTGTCATATGAAGGAGCTTTTCCCAAAGAAAGATATGGTGGTTAGAACAGTTCGTTTAAAGGTGTAGGGAAGGGAATTGGTGCGACTTGTGCAACGATTATATCCGCTAGAAGTTGGAATGGTCTTGGAAGAAGAATTGAGTAGTCAACTTAAGAGTGAAACTGCGACAAAGTGGATATCCGTTGCGACGCAAAACTTGTACTTTCGTAGAAAAGATTTTGTTTGTATCGTCAAAATTCTGAGATTTCGGTGGCAGTTGATATTTGGGTAGAAATTTACAGAGAATTTGTGAAGGCTAAACTGGTGTTTTCGGAATTAAAGTGGCAGTTGAGCATTTGTTTGTGAGGGCTTTTTAAGAAATGTGTTAACCGTTTAAAATTTTACTAACAAGGCTGTTTTATTTGTATCAACGGTGTTGCGAGTATTTTGAAGCTTGAAAGGGGCAGAAATGGCTATATAAATACCAGCAGGAGGTAATAAGACTCTCTTTTGATTTTCATCAACGCGTCCGCTAACTGTGGTAAACAAGTAATATATAGTACTTAAAATAAAATTTATACACAAGTTGCCGTAGAGTTTGTCCTAGCAGCATGCAAATTAATGAAAAAGACATTTTAAAGGTCCGAAGCATACTTGATAAAAGTAAGTACTGCTTCATATATGGTTGTTGGTGCAAGGCATGCACAAAAATACAGTAGAGATTGTTGATGGAACGATTTGGCGGTTTACGCATGGTAAATTGGACCAGTAGCAGAGTTGGTCGAGACTCGCTGTATCGCCAAGTGCTGATTGAGAATAAAGTAGCAGCTTGCAGTTCAGAATAGTATAATACAACCTTTGGAGGTTCCAGAACGTGCAGGTTCCAGGTAACAGATCTTTGTATATAATTGCTTTTGTAGATTTATTTGGTGTGTAATGACATTTTATACCTTATGGGTATATTTGTATAAATTTAATGGACTAAAGAGGTGCCTAAAGAACTTTTATGATTTTTTATTTGACCATATTTATATGTGTAGAAAGTTTATGTAATATTTGTTTATATACAAGATAAAAGGGACTTATGGTATTTTGCTGTGCGAAAATTAGCACGAGTGTTTATAGGTTTTACTAGAGCTCTTGTAAAACCCAGGGTAACGTAAGGTTTATGAAAAAGCCCTGTTACTTTAAAACAATTTTTTTTTGATAAAAATTAATCAGGAAATATTTGAAGAAAAAATGTATTATTTCAAAGGAGAATGTTTGTAATTTAACCAATGTGTGAAATAAGGATTGATGAGTATTTTTGGTGTAGATTTTTTCTATGAATAAATTGTCACTGTAGCCACGTTTGCTTTTGTAGAATAGTATAATAGTATATTTCAGAGAGCAGCTGAGCAGCCGTGGCGAACTTCACTGATGAAGCTGAGTTCTAGGTATTTATATCAAATAGCTGGCAGTAGTTTAGCGTCTATTAAGGAAGAACATCGTCGGCTCCAGAGAAAACTGCAGAGTATTTAGGTAGCCCAAAATGTGGGGTTTAAGCTTAAAGAATTAATACGACCCAATCGTGGGGCACGAGTAATAGGTCAACGTCTTTGACTTCAAAGAATTAAAGACGCCAATTTGTGGAGCACGAATGATTCCAGCGTTAATTCGCAGAATTAATAACGCCCAACTGTGGTGTTCGAGTTAACAGACCCAACACTTCGTAGAAATATATATATATATATTATATATATATATATATATATATATATATATGCTGTGCTAACCCCTGTTAGCCCCACGATTGGGTCGGTATAAATGCTATATTACTCTAGCCCCACGATTGGGCATGTCATAAAATGCTGTGATATAATCCTTATGTTACTCAAGCACTTGTGAAAATGTTAATTTATAATTTTCTTTGCTTCGACTAGCTGATTCAATTAAATAAAGCAATTCCACAATACACAGTATAATGATTAAATATTTACAACTTTTTCCTTTTTAAATATCTTCTCCATTTTTAAATTATTTACATCTGTCCAATTTTTTTAAAAATAAAGGCAGTAAAACGAGCTTTTATTACATTTAGAGACCTGTTGGAACGTTTCAAGATGTCTATAACTTTTCATAAATTTATACAAGAAACTCCAATTTGTTGGTTCTTACACTTTTAAATTATTATTGAGATTAAAACAGTTTTTAGAAATAAATCATATCAAAAATATATCTAACCTGAGGAGATTCAATAGGTGCTCTGCATTCCAAGAATTGAAGTCGACATCCAACCAAAATTTAGTATCCAAATTGTTATTCCAATGAAAGGTTTTTCATTTCCGTAATAGAATATTTACCATTTTCAGAGATTATTAAATTGTTTGAACAGATAGCATTTTCCAGAGTTTCATATCCAAAATTGTATTTAAGATCGTAATTGATCGTTATTAAAAGTTTTAACAGGAATCGTAACGTTATTTCGTTTGTAATTTAGAACGTGGTTCAGAACGTAGTTATTCAGAACTTACTTCTTCAGATTGTAGTTATTCAGAACGTAGTTCTTTAGAGCGTAGTTCTTCAGATCGTAATTATTCAGAGCCTTGTTTTATTTATTATTAGAAATGATATAATTTTACTAAATCTGATCTGCTTACGTCTTTTAGAAGTACGGCTCTTTTTGCACAATTATACACTCTTTAAAAATAATTTTCACTTAAATATTTATCACATTTAAGTATAGTGACTGCCCAGTTTCAAAAGTATACAAACTCAATATTCAATTGTTATGATATTTATAGGATCGGCCACCTTTAGTTTCTAATTTGTTGACTCCACGTGCTGGGCGAGACCAAGTGTATTATCACTTGTTATTTTGTGAATTTTATCAGTTGTCTAGTGCAATAGCATGACGCGATGCTCACTTTGTCACGTAAATTATTATTGTACCTTGCATTTACTTCAGAAATCCCAGGAATCTTCATTCAATAGATTACGTAGTATTGTTTGTTGACCTTATTTTAATCTGGATGGAATAAATTTGGTGTTTGTTTATTTCCTAATAAATTGGATTTTTGAGCAAATGTGATACTTTTAAATAACGTACGCTTTTCAAATAATGCATAATTTCTAAGTGCGTTTAAGATGATATATCCACGCACTTTTTGAATATTTGTCTAGCCAATTCATGCAGGTTTTTCACTGATTTAATTTCAATGCGTTTCGTTACTTTTTCAAATTCTTATCTTTGCTCATAGCTACTCTTGGATATCTGTTTAATCGCTTGTACTGCTATACACAGTGTGCTCTCAACTAATAATATTTACAATGACCTATTTACTCTACTAATATCTGTACTTATGTGCTTTTGTTACTTGGACGTTTCTTCTGTTTGTTCTACGACCCCTATGACTTAACCAACCCCTAAATTAACCCTATAATTACAGCATTAAAAACATATATATGTGTATATATGTACATATATATATATATATATATATATATTTATATATAAAAATTGCCGTGAAACCCGCGTAAAATCCTCACCAACAAAAATATTTTCGAAAATTTTATAAAATTTTCAAAACTCGAAAGTTCAAAATTAAATAATACAAAAAAAATTTCTTATCCGTTTTCCTCTCTTCCTCGGTTGAATGGCCTTCTTCAACTGCTTCCGGCTAGCTCATTTGGACCTCCTTTTGGATATCTATATTCACTTTCATATTATATCATTCACGCACACTCCCAATAAAACCACAAAATACAACAAACATACAATCTTTTATTTATTACTATTTACAAAAGAAATTCAATATTGTCCATATTTCATTGTTCACGTTACACTTCAGTAAATTTTATTTTGTCTGTCCTGTATTTTATTTTTAAAATCATCAAACACATAAAATGTACCTGGAGTAAATGGGCCTTGAATAATACTTTCTTTAAAATTCCTTCTTTATAATTATTTATTTCTTTTTTTAATCTAAGTAAACTCTGGGGTAGGGTGAGCTCATGACAACTCAGCTAATTATGCATAATGTATGCTCTTCTACTTTGCATTACAAAAAAAACAAAGCCATGTACTCTTCACAAAAATTTCACGTTCTGATGGAACGTTAAAAAGCTTTATAGACACCTTCAAATTTCTAGTTAAATACCATATTAAAGTTATTTACACGTATTATGTTCAATACGTAAATAATCCACACTACCTTGAAAAACACTCTCATACGTCACCCAATATTTACAGTTTATAGGAATCACACTTTCAAATCGTTACTTGGAAATTTCTAGAAGATCTCCGCTCTGTAGATGATGGTAGGTATTTTATCTATCTGGTCTGCAGGCCGTTTCTAGCTGTTACTAGACGAACTCCATCTAAGTTGAACTGCTAACGCTGCCTTCACGGTGCAACCAAATTCCAAATTCCATTTCAATTATACGTCTTTCACAAATATTTACTGTAATCTACGTTACTTAAGGTCCCGACACGAGTTGGTTAAAATTTATAGGTGATACCGCAATTAAAAAATGTAATCTTGGCACACTAACCGCGCACTAATTAAGAGGCTACCACTATGCAACATAATTTAAATGATTTTATAATACTTACAACTCGTGTTAACTTTCATACGTCGTTTAGGACGATCGAAATAATAAGGGTTTTTATAATGTTCTCGTAAACTATATATATCTTTAGACTGCCACCTACTGGCCACGTTTATTCGAAATCTCCTGCTCACAACAACACATTCCCACAATTTTGCACTCAACCCGATTTTCAAGTCCGCGAATTTCAGTACGTCGTTACAATATTTTCAGAAAATTACTCTACACTATCCTCGTGTTTATATCAAGTCAAACTAACATATCGACCAATCATAGACCCACTGACGTTTCTCAAATTCCTCCTATACTACCGTTGTCTCATGTTTATGCGTTTTCTACGTCTCCTTCTAACCTTGCTTGAGTGGTAGAAAATCAATATTCTTGTTTGTGCGCTGTCTACCACACGTGGACTTTCTACGTGAGTTAAATAACCCCTCATTAGTATTTCCCGCGAATATAAGCGACGGTTTACCCGATATTCTCTGTAACCGTTTATTATCTACAAAATTTAAGTAGAACTTGACATTTAGAAAATACGCAGGTGTTCAATCGTAACGTTTTAAATAACACTTCTACGAGTTGGATTTTCCACGTATTTCAACCCTACTGATATATTTGTTTGTTAGCAACGCGTCTCACCTTGGTATTATTGGGTTTTTACACGCTTTTATGCATATTATATATCTATAATCGTTCAATTAAATTCAATTTAATTAATAAATTAATAGCGTTGGCTTCTACCATTTAATTTCTTTGCAAACCTACTAAATATTTATCATTATTTGTAAAATTTCGTTAAATACCTGATACTTAAAATGAATTAACTAATATAACTTTCGCACGTAATTTCTGGTTGTTCCTTTATACAGGGTGTTTTGAAATTGTTTCTTTTATATTTATTTTTAATCTTTTAAAACCACTATAATATATATATATATATATATATTGTAGTGGTTTTAAAGGATTAAATTTAAGTATAAACAAGGCAATTTCAAACACCCCGTATAGAGGAAACAACCAGAATTTACGTGCGAAATTTATTTCATTTAGTGAATTTAAAGTAACAAGTATTACCATAATTTTACAAGTAGTGATTAAAATTGAGTTAGGTTCGTAAAGAAAATAAATTGTAGAAGCCAATGCAAATTAATAATTAATTTAATTGAGTTTAGTTGAAAGGGTTATTACGTTTAATACGCATAAGAGCTTGAAAAATCGATAATACCAAGGTGAAACGCCTTGCTACCAAACGAACAGCCGTTAAATATAAAATACCTTGAAACGCAACCTCCTAGAAATGTTGTGTTAAAACGTTTGTTAATTGAACACCTGCAGGTTTTGGAAATGTCAGGTTCCCCTTATTTGTGTAGATAAAAGTCAGTATTCGAGGTATATCGGGTAAACGGTCGGACGGTTCGCGTAAATGTTAACTAAAAGTTTCGTTAAAGCGCAGAAGGGATAGACGATCAGTGAAATGCTTTGGAATGAGATGGGCATAATAACAGTTCACTTCAAAACGCACGTATTCAGTCCACATGGGTTAGTTTGAAACGCGGACAGTAATATCGATTTCTACCACTCAAACAATGTTAGAAGGAAACATAAAATATGCATAAGAGAGAAATAGCTTTAATACAGGCGGGGTTTCAAGACGTCATTGAATATCTTATTGGTCTATATAGTTAGTTGTACAACAGACAAACATGGGAAAATTTGAATGCAGGTTTTTCGGAATATCATAACGACGAGTTAAATTTTGAAGATTTTGGAAACGGTTGAACCAAAATTTTAAGAAGTATTATTTTTAATGAAGTAGTTCGCGGGAAGAGTGGCCGAGAGGTGGCATTTTGAATGTATAAATACTTTAAAAAAATTAATAGGGCTCTCTGAGTATTTTCATCGCTTCAGACTACGTAAAGAAATTTACCACGAGCTTGTAAGTATATAAAATTCTTTTAAATTAAATAGTACAGTGTTGGCCTCATAATTTGATACGCGGATAGTGACGAGTCTAAATTTTATTGAGGTGCAGTGAAGTGAAGTAATGAAACGTAAATTAAATTAAGCAATTATAAAAGAAGTGTAGTATATTTGGATTTGGATTTGGATGCATCGTGAATGCAGAGCAGGCAGCACAACTTAGAGGGTGTTCATCTACAAATAGTTGGCGGCGGCGAGCAGAGCAAAACCACGAAACCGAGAGCGAAACAACTTAACGGCATCGTCAACGGAGTAGGGATTTTCAAGAAATTCCAGGTAACGCTTTAGAATTTGTTGTTTTTGATAAACTATAAAAATTCTTGTGATGTGTGAGAGTGAACTATGAAGGTATTTTGCATTATTTTGCGTATTAAAAATAATACGCATAGCTAACTTTTAGTATGGTATTTAAATATAAATCTAAAGGTGTATATAAAGCTTATTAACGTTCCATCAGGAATTTAAATTTTTATTGTTACGAGTACATGGGTTTTTTTGTTTGCAGTAAGCGTATGCTAAGTAAAAAGCATACATTAATCATAAAAAAAACTGGGTTATCATGAGCTCACCATACTCCAGAGTGTCCTAATTAAAATTAATTATAAATTAAGAAAGAAAAATAAGGTATTATTCAGGGCCCATTTACTCCGGTTACATTCAATGTGTTTGATATTTCTAGTTAAAATTCTGGACTTTACAAAAATAGAATTTTATTGAGGTGTAATTGGACCACCGAAATGTAAATAATCTTGAAGTTTTATTTGTAAATAGTGGTAAATAAATATTGTATGATTGTTGTATTATTTTGTGGTTTTATTGAGAGTGTGCGTGAACGATAAAGAGTATGATAGTGAATCTAGGTATCCAAGAGGAGGCCCAACTGAGCTAGCCGGGGAAGCGGTTGAAGAATTAAGGTGATGAAGAGAGGAATCTGGGTAAGAAATTATTTTTTTTGAAAAATTTTTCTATTGTGTGCAATTTTCGATTTTTAGAAAATTAATAAATTTTCGAATGTATTTTTGTTACTGAGGCTCGATTTAGAGAGGTTACACGGCAATTTATATATATACAACAGGTAAGTATCTTATGACCTTATTTTATTATATAATATAAGTAGTGGGTTTTAGGTCTGCTGGAGGATTAATAAGACTCTTTTTTATTACCTAAATTTTTGAATATATTTATATTCTTCTTCAGAGGTACTATAAAATATACAAACGCATTAACAATAAATAATTACATTTAAGATGTACTTACTAAATTGAGGTTTAAAACAAATGTAATGACATCAGATATATAAATAAAAATAAAAATAAAAAAATGTAAAAGGTTGTTGAAACATATACTAAAATTACTTTGTATATATTAAGATGTTCTTTTTTGAAGTATATCATTTAGGTTTTTGGCAGTTATTTTGTATACCTTTTGTTATTTTTAATATCATAGTTGTATGCATGTACATCATACTGTACGTATTGATAAATATACAACCGTCAGCAATATGTATACATACATCTACACATACATATATCTTAGTAAATATTAATATATTCAAATATTCAAACATATCATTAATGTTTCAATAACCTTTGTATATCACTTATAATGTTGGTAATAAAACAAACAACCTATAATTGATCATTTTTCTTTTTTGTGCTAAATTTATTATTTATATATTCATAATTTAGAAGGTATGTATAGATAGAGCTTAGATCATCAACATCCGTCATCTTATTCATTGTATATGGGGTTTTGTAAATATAACACATTTCTAAAAATTTTCTTTTATTTTCGTTTTTATCTCTATCAATAATTTTGACATTTTGAAAATCTACATGATGGTCTTTATTTATGATGTGCATTGATAAGGAACATGCATTAGGCTTTACCCATTACATTTATTTTAAACCTCAATTTAGTAAGTACATCTTAAATGTAATTATTTATTGTTAATGCGTTTGTATATTTTATAGTACCTCTGAAGAAGAATATAAATATATTCGAAAATTTAGGTAATAAAAAAGAGTCTTATTAATCCTCCAGCAGACCTAAAACCCACTACTTATATTATATATATATATATATATATATATATATATATATATATATTTATTATAACCATTTCAAGCTTTCGAAAATGTTTATTTTCTTCATCAGGATAGATTATAAAGTTTACAATTATATAAACATTAAATGACATCTATTATAATTGTAAATTTTATAATCTATCCTGATGAAGAAAATAAACATTTTCGAAAGCTTGAAATGGTTATAAGAAGTTTATATTAAATCCATGCCTAATCTGACTGTATCCCCAATATTTATCTTGCTTATACATTATAAAAACAGTCAATATTACTAATTTTATATATATATATATATATATATATATATATATATTTATTGCTGTGACAACGGCCGCCGCGTTGGTCGTTACTAAAGATGGCCGCATGTTGAGGTGTCGCTAAAAGATTGCTGTGATAAGGCCTCGCTTTGGGGCATTACTAAAAGGGTGCTGTGATAAAGATACAGCAATTTGTTTAACTTGAAATTATCCCTTTACCTTCCTTTCTAATTTTGCCTGATTAGCTTTACGGAACTGATGGAGGTTTTTCAAAATGAAATCAAACACAGCAATATTACAAAGCATTTAAACAGTATTAAATATTCTTTCTTTTACAAAAGCATTTAAAACCTCTACCACATTGTTTGTTTCAAACATAAAATAATTTCTAAGAAGTATTGATTAGAAACAAAAATTGCTGCTAATCTTATTTTAAATTTACAGAATTAAACTTGTTCTTTTGAAGATGGTTTACCTGGTTATGATTATTTCCACGCTTGTACGATTTGTTTTGGCCAAAAAATCCTTGACAGATATTCTGTTAAAAGATCAGAATATTTCAAACTCTGATTGCAAATTCTCATTGTAAATCCCTTTACATAAAACTATTATATGATTAACACTTATTATTATATCTTGCATATATATAAACTAGTTAAAAATGAATCTAAAAGTGAAACTTGCAGAATCCACAAAAATGTGCTCGTAATAAGATATCTTCTTATTTTTTAATTGACGTCAAATCCTAAATACTATTTCAACTTAGCAACCTCTTGCTACTTAAAATAACATTTTTATAACTGAATGAACTTCTTGAAACCTATTGAATGAATCATTATTTGATGAACGCTTCTATATATACAAATCTATCTGTTTCCCGAAGCTTACTAGAAAAATGTAGAACATTATGGTGCAAGAGGTCTCGGAAAACCAATTAGCGTCTAAAATCGCTTAGCAATCTCTTGCGATTTAAAATAACATTTCGCGCTCAAATTAAATTACTGAATGAACTTATTGAAATCTAATGAAAGAATCTTTATTTGATAAACGCTTCTTTATATACAAATTTATCTGTTTCCGGAAGTTTGCTACAAAATTGTGGAAATGATGCAAGGTTCTCGAAAAACTAATTAGACTCTAAAATCGCGGCTATTTATTACCCAGTTATCTGAATCCGGTTATCAGTGACGCTCTCTATATGTCCTTGTCTCACATATACTATTATTGTAGCGTCGCATACCAATGCTAAAATTTTAAACTATTTTTATAAGTTATTCCCGGGATTTTGCAGGTTTTTAATGATCGGGCCCCTTCTAGGAATAAAAATGTTTAATTTTTGAGTTTATACGAATTTGAATTATTTTTAAACAGCAATGACTCATCCTTTTATGTTCTAGAAAATTCTGTATTTAAAATGAATTGTTGTTATCCACTTTAATTGCTTTTTAATGCAAAAGGGTTTTTAAATATACGTTGATTGTAGTTTCTTAAACTAAAAACCCTTTCATGTTATTTACAGCAAATCAAATGCCTTTTTATCAAAAATGTATTGATAATTAATAAGTAAAATAAATGGCTTTGTATTTATCTTAAAACGATAGATTTCTACGTTTGCATTTAATGCGTTTTATGGTATCTTGCCATTAATTATTTTTACATATAGGACTTACGTTACTTGCTATTTATTTACAATATGCTTATATCATACAAGATAATTATTTATACAGGTGCAATTTACGTTTGTGCATGGCACTTTAATGTATAAAAGTACGCTTGTATTTTGCAGGGTGTAACCATGAATTTAGGGAAAATTCCATTTTTCCCGGTTTTTATTATATTTTGGTGGGGTTTATTTTTAGAATTTGGAGTTAAATGACCTTTTGTGACCCCTTATCACGTCAATATATAATACATATATATATATATATATATATATATATATATCAAAGGCAGTCTCAGTGAAAGCTTTCAAAGTGGCGTCTGTAAGGAGTGTAAGAAAAAAATTTGTCGCAGCATTTTGCTTTGTATTTCTGAATGTTTGCTATTTTACATTAAAATGTACGCTAGCTACGAGTTTAACCGGGGCCTGAATTCCGCAGAACACAACGCTGTTTCTGAGATAACTTAATATATAGAATTTAAACAATGTGTTCTTTACTAATTACATTAGAGGTTGGTACAAAATTTAATTGAAATAACAAGATGAAGCTGTGGGGAATCATAATAAGCTAATTCTGTGGAAGTGGGCAGGGTTATTAAGTTTAATTTAATTTTACAGTAATTTAAATTTAGCCGTTCTAATACTGCAATCGAATTTACTGATGTGTTGTGCAAGATCATTTGCAATAATTGTCAATTAATAAAACTAAAATTATAACAGCGAAGCCTATTTTTCCAACATTAACTGTGTTTTATAAAAGGAAATAAAAATTTAGCGTCATCTACAGGTTCTACTAAATCTACATAAACGGCGATTCCTAATTGGATTTGTTTGTTTTATCCTTGTTCACTAGCTAGTTTTAGTACAACGGTAAATAAACGTAATCAACATCCCAAGCTCAAATTACCGGACAAACTAAATAAATCGATTTTTAATTACTGCGTGCAAATATAAATAATTCTCAATAAGCAACACTGATATAAAGACATTTAACAGAGGAGGAATAAATTACAGATGTTATTAAGCAACCAATGTCTTAAAACCGAAATCTGTCAAATTTGTAGTAACGTAAGCAATGACGTAGTTCCACTGCTGACGTATTAGTGTCGAAGTAAGGCTGGATTGAAAGATCTACTTTACTTATGGATTGTAAAGACACACATGGGTGAGTACCTGCGCCTACATACAAACACAAATAAACGCTTGCATGTATGCACGCTCTCACTCACGTGCACATGCACCATCAGCACTGCCCCACACGCACGCGTGCACGAACGCACTCACACGCACATACGGACGCACACATACAAAAAGGCGAAAGAGATTTAAATGCTTTTTTTTAATTGCAAGCTGGATTTGCAGTAATCATATAAGTATTGCATAGTAGCCTACGTTATAAAATCATCTAATTAACTAAGATCGTAATATAAAAATTATTTCTCCACAACCACTTATTTTTTACACTTATAACAAATTAATTTATTAGTACAATGTAGGACATTTTAATTTTTAAATCCATATTAAAAAGTATGAGGATATATTGCACTGATAATTAATGTGTTTATTAATTTGCATTTAGGAAACAACATGTTTTTTGATAATCAGGCAAGTTAGTTGGGTTTTGAATTTTGTTCAAGTAACTACAGAGACTAATATGCCGAGCTTTAGTTTTTAGTGATATAATTCTGTGTAACCCAGTATCCTTTTTCCTGTTCATCCTTTCTAATGGGTTTGTAGGTAGTTAAAAGTTACAACATTGATTGGAGAGTAATTTTGTTGTGATTTGCAGTTCGCATAATTTTATATATTTATGTATAATTTTGAAAGGAATTAGCATTAGCACAAACATAAATATTTATGGCAACCTTCGAGCAACGGATTGTGATTTTTTAGTAATAATTTGGATAGACACAAGCAAGATATTTGTAGTAAGTTGTAATTAGTTGGACAAAACATGAAGTATTTAGTTTAAAAATTTAGTTAAAATTGTTGAGATACAGGGTTTTTGAAAACATTGTTTAAAGAGTTTAAGGGCATGTAGTACGATCGAAAATAAGGTCGAAAGTCATAATAAACATATGCCCACAAATTAACTGCGATTTTATCGCAATTTCAGAATAAGTTTGCTTTATTAAGATGCTATTGCAATTTTAACATACAATAGATTATAACTAAAAAAGTTGTTCAAAATGACGTCCTTCTATTTTGACACAGGATCTACACATTCTTTCAAAGGAAGCGCGCACTCTTTCAAAAACAAGGGTTTTTCTCGTATTATTTGGCAACACTGTTCTATTCGTTGGCGCAACTCTGGAAAATCGTTTACCGGTGTTGCGTACATTAAACGTTTTAAATAACCCCAGATACTGTAGTTCAAAGGGTTTAGATCGGGAGATCTTGGAGACCAAGCAATGAGACCTGCTCGCCCTATCCATCTCCCAGGAAATTCATTGGTAACATGTTCCCTAACAGCAAGCGTAAAGTGCGGTGGAGATCCATCTTCCATAAACCAGAGGTTCAGACTCAAAAGAGGTACATCTTCTAAAAGTTCAGGTATAGTATTTTCCAAGAACTCGAAGTATGCAAGACCCACGATGTAGTACCTTAAGGTGGACCATTGGAAAATCATATGTAGGAAGTAGGATATTATGCAAGACCTGTTAAGCGTTGTGGCAAAACAATCGATCCTAACAACCGTTCCCCTATCATGCCTAACCACAGGTTTAGAGAGAAACGTTGCTGGTGTCTAGCTTGAACGATAGCATGAGGATTCTCGTCACACCAAACGTGATTGTTGTGGAAATTAAATATTCCATTTTTAGTAAAACCAGCTTTATCAGTGAAAAAAATGTTATCAGCAAAATCTTGCCGATCAGCAGCTGTTCGCAAAAACTACTCACGGAAAGTCATTCTCGCTTGATAATCCGGAGCAGTAAGGGCTTGTCGTTGGATATGGTAGAGGTACAGGAGTTGGTCATAAAGAGTTCTCCAAACAAGATATCTGATACACCCACTTGAGTCAAAATTTTTCTAAGACTGGTTTCGGGATTTTCATCAACAATATTCAACACTCGATCTGTGGAGTACATGCTATTCTCTGCCGTCCAGTATCATAAGACCGCTTCTCAAACGAACCAGTTTCTCTTAGGCGTTGAAACACCGTCTGAAACATTATGTGCAAAAGCAGTTGGCGATCAGGAAACGTTTCAGCATAGAAGCGACGTGCTTGTAAAGAATTCCCATTAGCACGACCATACAAGAACAACATATCGCTCATTTCAGCATTAGAATATGCAACCGTTGTAATTGCTACAAATTGCATATTGCTTTAATCTTCCTTTCGATAATTTAATAAAATTTTTCCTCTTGATTGTATTTAATAATTTCCATTTTTAGGTAAGTTACGTTTAAAACACCACTTCTTTATTCATTGTAACATCGGAATTTATTCAATTACAGTATGATTACTGCATACTTCATCTTCGCAAAGCAACAGCTCGCGATAATTAAAATAACATTTCGCAATCAAATATATGAATGAATTTATTTAATAAACGCTTCCTTCCATATATAAATTTATCTATTTCTAGATTGTAATGGGATTTGCGCGATCCATTTCCAATAATATACTCCGATTTTACGTCATTTTCTTGGAAATCCTCATTAACGTTCAAAATTGTTGAGTTATATTACCTCATTATTCCGTTCCAGTTATTAGTGACGTGCGTTGCTCGTCTTTGTTCAACACCAAAAGTTAT
This sequence comes from Platerodrilus igneus, assembly GCA_036346225.1. Taxonomy (NCBI): domain Eukaryota; kingdom Metazoa; phylum Arthropoda; class Insecta; order Coleoptera; family Lycidae; genus Platerodrilus; species Platerodrilus igneus. The sequence goes on from JARFIW010001018.1 coordinate 2,919,743, forward strand.
TGTGACGTCGCATACTAATCCAGTAATTGCGAAAAGTAATAAATAACTTTTATCAATTTTTGTTATATTTTATGGATTTCTCAATGTTCGAGCAGCCTCTTGGAATAAACGTTTATTTCATTAATGAGTTCATACAAATTGACGTATTTTTTCTCAATTCTTCTCGAAAATACAACATGTTTTATTCAAATTGAATTCAGGTAATGCACAGGGTAATTAATTTAAACTTTAATGCTAATTAGTTGCATTTTTATAGCAAATATTTGCTTTCAGAGTAAAACGTGTTCTAAGATTAAAATTAGGGTTTTAAATAGAAGTTGATTGTAGTTTTTATACTATGCAAAGGCTAATTAGTAAGTGAAAATAAATGGCTTTGTATTTACCTTAAAATGATCGATTTTCGTTCGCATTGAATGTGTTTGTAAGATATCTTAAAATTAATTATTTTTACATATCCAGCTTACGTTGCTATTTATTTACAATACGCTTATATCATACAGGATGTAACCATGAATTTACAAAAATTTCTATTTTTTCGGATTCTTTTATATTTTGGTGGAATTTATTTGTAGAATTTGTGTTTCAATGACCTCTCGTGACCCCTTATCACGTCATATATGAAGTAAGATGCATTTTACGTTCAATTGTATTCTTCTAAATAGTTTCGTTCGTTTTAGGATTCTTTTTATATATCTCCACGCTTTGGCTTCAATATTTTTTGTAACTACCGGTTATAGAGGACGCCCTTGATCACGCTTTATAATTTATTAAATCAATTTGTTCATGTAAAACTCATCTTAATACAAGTGAAATAAGTATTTGTTCAACATTTTCTAGAATGTTAGTAGTGTTTTTAGTTTAAGTTGGAGTACCTCCAGTTATCTTTATTGTTTGATAAATATTGCAAATTTACTAGGTTATATGCAATCCTTGTTTTCTGAAAAAATATGTTTGCTTTATTTATGAGTAGTTATAAAGTTTGAATAGCATAATTTTTTTACAAATGTGATTAACAAAGGCAATTGTAGTCGAATTTGCCGGTTTTCGTTATCTATTTATTCATTACAACAACTATAGAAATGTTCTTGCGACATGTGTTACTTTAATATTTGAATCGATTATAATATCGTTTCCTAAACTGTCTTTTATTTTGAGCCTGCCTTTCGTCGTCCTGCTATGTGCTTTCTGGGTGGTCAATTCCATAACTTCAGGAGCAGTGCACGTCTTTCACGAGAAGTTGATATGCTGGGTGCATCGCTCTTCTACGTAGGCCAAATTGCTCTTTTACGTACCACGAGAAGTTGATATGCTGGGTGCATCACTCTTTTACGTAGGCCAAATTGCTCTTTTACGTAAGTCCAATTGTTCTTTTAAATAGGGCCAATTGCTCTTTTGCGTAGGCCCGCTGGTGCAGCGCTTTGTCAATCAACGCGTTCAAGATGTTTGGCTGGTACACTTCCGCCGACGATTGAACGTGCAAGATAAGTATCTCAGCACGTGAAAGTATATTACCTCGTCTTCTTTTGCTGCATGCTAAGAAATTATTATTTATCAGCGTTTGATGTTTGCGCGTAACCAATAAACCTCAAAACCGTTGGAAACTAGCTTCATTAGTGTTTCTTGATACTTGAAATTGATATTAGAGGTTATTTTAAATGTACTATGTTTATCTTAAAATGTTTGTCCAAAAGAAATCACAAGCTTTACTTTTTGTTCATTACCAATCCTTTTTACATGTTACTTCAATTTCATTAGCAAAGGTCCAATTTTTAAGAACGTATGTGATTCGGGAGAAGCAAAGGTTCAACTTAGGCACTACATTTGATTTTCTAATGCTCCACCTAAAGGTACTACATTGGCCAGGAGCGAGGTTCCTTGCCTGGAAATTTAAAATTTAACGTGCGTGACAACACCCACACACGGGACCTACATGTTACCTTTCATACGAACGAGGGAGTATTTTTGTGAAAAATGCTCGCTTAACATTTTTTAAGCAAGCTGTGTCGGGATTCTAACCCGGGACCCTGGGCATAGTATTCACAAGAATACTAAATACGCTACGGACCCGCGTTTCAAACTAGGCAGCATTGCTTACATGTTGACGTGTCTGTTAAGTAGCGATAGCATTACCTCGCCGCCAGTGGTCCGATTACAATTGATTACCAGTAGCGATAGCGTGGAGGCAATCCCCTCCGTGATCTAGTGAATGCGAGTTGTTAGCCAGCAAGAGGTAAGAGTTTTTAGGTCTCGTTATTGTTGGTTTTTAACCATATTTTAGCTTATAATATCAGTTGCTGAATTACTACCGACGAAATTGCTACGGATAAATAACAGATACTAAATAAATTCATTAAACAAGCAAAAAGTAAGAAATGTTTTAACTGTTAAATGCAAATTGATGTGAAGCGCGTTAAGCAGTACTGACGTAATTAGAGATGTCTGATTAAATAATTCTTGTTAAGGAATATTGAAATTATTGTATATATGTATAACATTTTTACGTGGCGTTAACAGATACATAGGCAAATGGTTCGACATTTTGATAAACATCCGGCACAATAGCTCAGTTCTAATAGTTTTGGATTGCATGCACGGAGTCCCGAGTTTTATGCCGAGGTCGTTTTTGTTTTTAACTTTTCAAAGGACAACTGACGCCATCTATCTTATGGAAGTCGTCACAATCGAATTTTTTATAACTTTTTTACAGGTATCCCGCACTCGTCCATTTCGACTTGGATTCCCATTTGTTAATTATTCGTTATTCAAATTAGTAAAACCAAAAAGTGTGGTGCCGTTAAATATCTGGTGCATTTTATATATGTATCCAGTACTGTTTCAGATATAGATGTTTTAATTTTTGAAAAAATTATTAAAAACTCATGAAAGTCCACATAGAGACACGCACGAAAACGTTTAAAAACTTATGTTCAGTATCTGAAATGTCAATTCCAATTTTAAAGAGACGAATTATATAAGATTTAATGTCCAATGTATAGTGGGATACCAAAATTTGATTTCGCATTCCATTCCGTCGGAATTTCCAATTTATGAAGTCTAATTTTTAATCATGCGATCGCAAATATCGGTTCCTTTAAAAGGACACCGGACGTCATCTTGTATCAAATATTACAATCACTTTCCGGAAGAAATACGAAGGTATAGGGACTTGCGGAAAAACGTTTGACTACCAAACATGGATTTTTTATCTCACAAGTGGGAATAACATTCTTTCTAATTTAGATTAGGTCTTAAATGTAAAATAACTACCTGGGTTAAAACAATAAATAAAAACGATACTATTAGTATGGTTTCTCCCTACTTATTTGATAAAAGTAAAGAAACTTTAAGTAATTAGTCGAGCGCCTAACGCGAAAACGCGTGGGTGAACCTAAAACTAAAGACTGATTCGAGCGCGAGGCGCGAGAACGCGTAGACGAACCAATACTTTAAGTAATCAAGAATGTATATTGCTATATCAGCAGCCAGATTAGGTCTTAAATGTAAAATAACTACCTGGGTTAATACAATTAATAAAAACGATACTATTAGTATGGTGTCTCCCTACTTATTTGATAAAAGTAAAGAAACTTTAAGTAATTAGTCGAGCGCCTAGCGCGAAAACGCGTGGGTGAACCTAAAACTAAAGACTGATTCGAGCGTGAGGCGCGAGAACGCCTAGACGAACCAATACTTTAAGTAACCGAGAATGAATATTGCTATATCAGCAGCCAGATTAGGTCTTAAATGTAAAATATCTACCTGGGTTAATACAATAAATAAAAACGATAATATTAGTATGGTGTCTCCCTACTTATTTGATAAAAGTAAAGAAACTTTAAGTAATTAGTCGAGCGCCTAGCGCGAAAACGCGTGGTTGAACCTAAAGCTAAAGACTGATTCGAGTGCGAGGCGCAAGAACGCGTAGACGAACCAATACTTTAAGTAACCGAGAATGTATATTGCTATATCAGCAGCCACGATCGTAACCAACCAAGATGCCGCCAAACGAGAGTTGTTGATAGGGGTGCACCGGGAAGTGATTTCTGAGGCGAAATGGTTTAAAAGGCGAAAGGAGTTTCCCAGACGAAAGAGCTCCCTGGGTGAAGAAGCTCTTTGGGTGTAAAAGTTTCCCGGACGAAAGGAAATCTCCCATAGGGACTGAAAACCAATTCTAGCCTAACCTTTAATTACATTTGGTACTTTTGTCAATCATATCTGATAGTGTAAAGCTACTGGATTTAATATCCAGATATAGATAAGGTGCAACGCATAAATTTATGGTTAAATTCAACTATCATATAAAATATAAAAAGGCAAATGATTTTTAATACTACGATATTCATTAATGATATGAAAATATACATAAGTTTTTTTAATATAAAGTTAAATGATTATTTCAAATTAAGCAAAGATGAAAAACACCTCGCACGTCAACTCTAAATACCATTTCCTTTTACGTCCGTAACTGCAATACAATAATCAATATTTCGGTCATGAATTTTTCAGTGAATTACAACCGAAAGCCTTTAAAATTGGTTTCGAAGGGTTGCTAACAAAAAAATAAAACTGTTAATTGACACCCGCTTTTCCAGTTTGTCACACCTTACTGGATTGCATTTTTAAACCCTTTGATGTCCTTGTAGCGGAATAATGGCAGAACACGTGTATTTTAGGGAAATAATCGCTGTTTACTTTCATGTAAAATAATAACGCTTTTTAGTTGGAATGTTAATATTTACAATTTAAACAATTGTGTTTTCTTAACTAATTGTATTAGAGGTTGCTGGAAAATTTAATTCGACTAAAATGGTACAAGCTGGGGATATTAGAATAACCCAATTTTAGTGGAAGAGGAAAGGGTTATTAGGTCTAATTAAATTTTGTTGTGATTTGTATACGGCGGTTTTAATGCGGTAACGAAGTTTTCTCAGTCTTTGTATAAATTTCTTTGCACTAATTGGTTTTGTTTTGTACTAGAAAGCTTCTAGAAGATACTAATAGCACTGTTTTCAAAACATATAGGTAATTAATGACTTATGGTGCGTGCAAAAATTTCGCTAACAGGTGCTGAAACGCATTCTATCAAAATCCCAATTAGTCGCAAATACCGTCCGGATATTTACTCCAATTTCTTTTGCCTACTTTAGTTATAACATTTAATTTATATTATCATTCAAAATATTAATAAAACAAATAGAACTTACCGAAATCCATGTTGAATGCGGTTATTACACTAAACTTCTGTAAATCAAAGAACCCGTAAAGTTCAAACTTACACTATATATGCTAATAATTTTGTACTATATTGCAGAACGTCTTTATAACACGTCCTGCAATATACCCACCTGTACAGGTACAGAATCGAGATACGGATTGGCGACGCCCTGGCTCTCAAACGCCACGTTTGATATACCACAGCGGCGCCGGCTCGCGCACCCTGCGAACCCTATACTTCATATCCGTTTTGTTCTGAATGCTACTGAATATTTGTATAGGATTTTAAATAAACGTTATCTAATTGTGGTAGGTCAGTGTATAATATAGAACGTATATAAGTTACAAACCAAAAAGTAAATCCACACAATAAAATTGGTCTTGGTTTCATTAAACTTGTAATGTGAGCTTTTATAGTCACTCAGAACATTTTGTTTAGGCTTGAAACTGAAATAGTTGTTTCAATCAAGTCATGAATGTTATCATTTGAAGCACGAAGGAACAGGTAGCTCACCGAGTTCTATAAAATAAACTTTCTTGAAGTTCTAAATTCGCTAAAGCAAAATTTAGCTGAAGAAAATTTATTTATAATTTCGATATTCAGTAATACATTAATTGTCTGTGAAAAATTGTGATGTTTATAAGTAATCAAATTAGTTCGTGTGACTTGATTTTGCTAGTGTGTTTTTTAAAATGTTGAAATATTGAGGCGTCTTCAAAATACAGATGCTTTCATACATGAATTATGTTTTCAGGTGTGAAAATTTAAATAAAAAAATATTCAATTTTATTATTGAATCAATATTACAATTCGCACAACTATTATTACAACTAAAGTTCAGTAAGAATGATCGTCTTTATGACGTCAACTATTGTTTTTATATGTTTTACTATCTAAATGAAAGTAGAGAAAGGCAAAAGAATTGTTATATTAGGAATTTACCCTAATTCGCTTAAGATTAACTTAATAGTAGTTTAATAACAACTGTAACATATCTTTTTATGATAGAACAGCCGACCCCACCTGTTGTGAATATACGCTGCGCTGTGTAGTGTGCTATCAGTTGTATCGATTAGTATCGTTTAAGCCGTTGTGGCGTGATGGTATCTTGAACCGACTTTCGCGTACTACGTGTTTCGGGCATGAGTCGACTTCTTTTGTACATTAAGATACCATACAAACTATTATTGTTCATTACTTTTTGTATAAAGTTTATAGTTTGTTAAAATGTGTAAACACTCATTTAAGTTTTGTATGTTTAACAGTTGAGTTTCATTAATTAAAAACAGTTACTACGTGTGTGCTTTATTTTAAAGATGACCGAAGCTTACCCCTGGGATTATCATAATGCTCATCATCATTAGGTCTTCAGTCCTGGAACTGGTTAGACGCGTACTATCATTGTTTCCTATTCTGAACTAACCTACAGATTTCCCTGAAATTTGCACAGTCTGCATCTATAACTATCTTATCTACGTCTACATCTACCTCTTTTTTCCTATCTCCGCTTGTAACATATCCCATACTATTCCCCAAAAATGCCTTAGAACGTATTCTGCCCTTCTATTTCTCTTATCTTTTTCCCCAGATATCCTTGTTCCCTTACTGTTTCTATAACCTATTTGTTATTACCTTTGTCTGTCCATCCTCATACATCTGAAGCACGGCATTTCAAAGGCTGCTACTGTTCTTCTGTCTGCTTTTCAGACTGCTCGTATTTCGTAGGCATACTGTCTGTGATGTGCTCCATACACACGCTTTCAACAACTTTTTGTTCTATGTTTGTTGTCTTTCATCATAGGCGCCGTACTTTCTTGTTAGATGCAGTTCGGTCCCCTTATATTGTTTTACAATTATATACCCTATTTCTCCAACATTCAGTGGTTGCGAAGGGGGGTAAGCAGCCGGTGGCTGCCAAGTTTCCCCAGCATTTGAACATTTACTGATTTAATAATTTTTCCAATATATCTTTTCGCACAGTCAACATTAGTTCCAGATAATTCACAACAAACAACTCGTTGTTTATACTAATCATCAGATTTATCTGCGCTTATTTTTTCGTCATTAGGTTTTCCGTCTCAAAACTGGTTGAACACGTACCTGCACTTATTTATATTCTGAGCTAGCCTACCTAGTTCCCTGAAATTCTCACACAACATGTGTATACAGCTCGTTCCCCTTCTATTGTTTTTTAATTTTTGCCCTATTTCACCGAGATTCAGTGAAGGGGGTTAAGCAACCTGTGGCTACCAAGATCCCCCAACACTTACACATTTGCCGAAGTAATGGTTTTCCAGTAAATCCTTTCACACACTTAACATTATTCGAGAATATTGCCCAACCAATTGTTGTAGTTACTTATAATAATCGTCATGTTTAAACAGTTATTTTTTCGTCATTAGTTTATCCATCTTAGGATTGGTTGGATGCGTACCTCCATTGATTTCTATTCTGGGCTAGCCTACACATCTCCCTGAAACCACTACAGCCTACATCTTTTACTATCTGTGTGCAGTAGTCTAACCTAGGTCTGCCTCTTCTTCTCTTTTTTCCTATCTCTGCTTCTAATATATTCCGCACTATTCCCTCATGCCGTAGTATGTGGCCTATCATCCTATCTCTCCTCTTTTTTACCATTTTCCACATATTTCTTTCTTCCCCTATCATTTTTAGTACCTCTTCGTTCTTAACTTTGTCTGTCCATGATATCTTCATCATACGTCATGCACCACATTTCATAGGCTTCTACCTTTTTCTTGTCCGCTTCTCCTATTGTCTAGGCTTCACAGCCGTACAGTTCTGTGCTCCACACATATGTTTTAAGCAATCTTTTCCTTGTTTCTATGTTTGTGGTCTTTGAGCACAGTAGTTGCTTTTTCTTGTTAAATGTAGCACGACCTTGTGCTAATCTTTGTTTTATATCTTTTGTGCTTTTCCCATCTTGCGTTATTTGGCTTCCTAGGTAGCAGAAATACTTAACCTCTTGTAAGTTCGTGTTACATACTTGTATTCTTGTTTTTGATTTATTTTCACCACCTTTGCATACTAGAACTTTAGTTTTAGTTTTGTTAATTTTCATACCGTATCCCTCTGTTAGAACCGTTTCCATTTCATTAAGAGCAGCTTCTAACTCTTCCTTGCTAGATGCTAATACCGCTATATCATCTGCAAATCTAAGCATATCAATTTTTTGTCCCTGCATTGTAATTCCAAATGTCTTTCTGCATTTGACCTTATTCATTGCCTCTTTTATGTACAAGTTAAAAATCAATGGGGATAGGGCACATCCCTGTCTCACCCCTTTCCTAATGTTTACTTCTCTACGTTCCTGCTTTAATTCTATTACTGCTGTTTGCTCTTTGTATAAGCTATGCACTATTCGACTATCCCTATAACTCATTCCAATCTTTTTGAGTATTTCAAACATTTTTTTCCATTTTACATTGTCGAATGCTTTTTCCAGATCTACAAATCCTATATACACGCTTTCCCCTTTTTCTATTGTTTTCTCCATTATCACTCTCAGAGCTAAAATAGCCTCCCGTGTTCCCCTGTTTCGTCTAAACCCAAATTGGTCTTCTCCTAGTATTTCTTTCGCCCGTTTTTCCATTCGTCTTTACACAATTCTAGTTAATATTTTTGACACGTGTGCTGTCAAACTTATTGTTCGAAAATCTTCACATCTATCCGCACCTTTCTTTTTTGGTATAGTTACTATGATGCTACGTTTGAAATCTTTGGGTATCTCGCCTGTCTCATACATACAGAGTGGTAGAAAAGTCCCGGAACGGTCAAATATTTTGGGAATTACTCATCGCATCAAAAAAAGAAAAAATACGTGTTCAATATTTTTTTAAAAGCTATCCAATGACACCAAAATTGAACCCCCACCCCCTTGGGGTAGGGGTGGAGCAACTTTAAAAGTTTATGTGGAAACCCCCCATTTGTTATTGCAGATTCGGATTCGCCACTAAATGTTAGTCATAATTTCTTTAGGTTTTTTGCAGATGGCGCTGCAATCGACAAAAATTAACTATTTCTAGAAGAATTGATAGATTAGAAAATAAAAGAAGTAAAATAATAAATTATTTATTTCATACATAACGAAATTACCGCCGAAGGTGTTCAAATTGACCATTTGTCGCGCTTTTAGGTCTTCCAGATCTTGGTTCATCCTTCACCGAACCAGTTCGCTCAAAACGATTCCATGTTCGACTCACAGTAGATTTAAAAATCGGTTGACGTTCCGCATTGATTTCATTGAATAAATCTGCGACTTGTTGCAATGATCTTTCTTTATCTCCATACCCTCCGCATCATCAGGACAATTATTATTTCTCTTTCAGACAGAGACACCACGAAATAATATCAAAAGCTAGTAACGAAATGAATACTAAAAATGAATGTAATTCTGACATTTCTCGATTTCAAATGTTTTTGTACCCTATTTTGGTTTTGTCAATTACAACGCCTTCTATCATCCAAAATGGCTTGTATCGTAGGTCAATTTGGGGTAATTTATCCTGCGGAATCCGAATCTGCAATAACAAATGGGGATTTCCACTTAAACTTTTAAAGTTGCCCCACCTCTACCCCCAGGGGGTGGGGGTTTAATTTTGGTGTCATTGGATAGCTTTTAAAAAAATATTGAACACGTATTTTTTCTTTTTTTGATGCGATGAGTATTTCCCAAAATATTTGACCGTTCCGGGACTTTTCTACCACTCTGTATAGCTTACAAGTTGAAAGAGACGTTCTGTTACTGCTTGTCCAGCAGCTTTTAGAGTTTCTGCTTGCACCTTAACTGTACCCGGCACCTTACCATTTTTTAGACTCTTTAATGCTAATTCAAACTCATCTCTAAGTATAGGATATCCCAAGTCATTATTTTCAATGTATGATTCCTGTTCTAATGCAGTTAGTTCTTCTCCTGCATATAAATTCCCTATATATTATTGCCATCTACCCACTTTCTATACATTTTCTATGATGACGTTTCCTTGTGCGTCCCTTATATTTTTGCTATACGGTTTTATATCCCTAAAATTCATTCTAATTAATTTGTATGCTTCGTCTGTCTTTCCTATTTCCATCTTCGTTTGTACCTCTTTGCACTTTTCATCAATCCATTGTTTTTTAGCTTTCCTGCATTTTCGAATAATTTCCCATTTTATGGCTTTGTATCTCTGTTTTCCTGTTTCGTCTGATTTATTTTTGTATTTTCGTCTTTCTTCTATTAAATTCAGGATATCCTTTGTTATCCATGGTTTCTTATTTTCTTTTTGTGTATACCTCAGAATATCTCTGGCCGCCATGTCTAGGCTGGATTTAATGTTATTCCATTCTGTTTCTACTTCCTTAGTATCAGATATTTTTCCGATATCTTTGAGCAATTCATTTGACTTTTTTTTGAATCTTTCTTGAATATCTTTATCTTTTAGTTTCTCTAAGTCCAAGTACCTTTTTCCGTTTCTTTTTTTCACATTCTTAAATTTAAGTGCGGCCTTCATAAATACGAAGTTGTGGTCAGTATCTATATCTGCCTCTGGGTAGCTTCTACAGTCTTTTACTTAATTCCTAAACCGTTGTCTAACAAGAATGTAATCTATTTGATATCTTCCTATATCTCCTGGCATCTTCCACGTATATCGTCTTCTAGCATGATGTTGAAATAACGTGTTTGTGATGATTAAATTGTTCTTGTCGCAAAATTCTATCAGCCTATTTCTCCTGTCGTTTCTCGTGCCTAAACCAAATAAACCTACTACCGCTCCTTCCCTACCCTCACCTACCACGGCATTAAAATCCCCGTAATTATTAAGTTTTCATGTCCTTATACGTATCTTAATATGTCTTCGATATCTTTGTAGATGGCTTCTACCTCTTCGTCATTGTAGCTAGAGGTGGGCATGTATACTTGTATTATTACTGTGTTTACCGGTTTAGATTCTAATCTAACCATGAGTACTCTTTCATTCTTTTGTAAGTAATTTTCTACACAGTATCCTATCTTTTTCCGCATAACTATCCCCACACTCAAATTTCTTTCCTCTGCCCCTGTATGAATTACCCTGAAGTCTCCACTCCAAAAATCCCCCGCCTCTGGCCACCGAACTTCGCTAATCCCTACTATGTCTAGTGATAACCTATTCATTTCGATTTTTAGGTTCTCTAGCTTACCTACTTGCTTCATACTTCTAACATTCCACGCTCCGACTCAGACGTAGAATGTATCTGACTCTTATTTTTAACTTTCCGATCGCATTCTCCGAAGTAGTCCCCTCCCGGAGATCCGAATGGGGGACTATTTTAACTCCGGAATCTTTTACCCCAGAGAATGCCATAATGTTTGTTACAATTTAAGTACGCTGTGTACTTGGGAGATAATGTGGTGGTTTCCCGTTGCCTTCCACATAGCGGTAGTGTGTCTTAGACTGCCATACCGACCCATATGGTCTCTGCCAATCTAAGTACCTAAAGAACCGCTGCCCTCTTTCGGGGACCTGTCTTAGTCTGGTTCCTCACTAACGACCCTACTACTTTGGTGGAACCTGCAGTTTGGCTCTTTAGCTCATTAGAACACGCAAGCCATTTCACCTGTTCTAGTAATCTAGAACTTCGGCAAGGTGCAGGTCCATTCGAAATGGATCATAATGGTAGCCGAATAAAATACCCTACCGCGCCCTTAATTAATAAAAACTCTCACACAACATAATTTGGAAAAGTACAGTCTAAAATGGTTATATCCTGTTTTTGTTTACCTAACGCGGATATCGATAACATTACTCTTCCCTCCCTAAGTTAGAAAATAGTGGTTCTGCTATTTTCGGTGTTAAAATTTCATTTTTCTTAAATCTAGGTTTACCAAGTTTTGCATAATTATAATAGAAACTTCACTTAAAATAAGAAGTATTGAGAACAATGTGTTAATCCAGGAAAGTGATGTCATCACAGTCTATATGTTGCAAGTTTTCTGCCATTAATTTTAAATGTATAATCTTCTCACTGTCGATTTCTTGTAGTTGCATCGGACGGTGATTTGCTCGCGTTTCATCAAACGTTGTGTTGAATTTGGGTAGTTGGTATACGAATTCTTCGTGTATAGTATTATCAGGGAAGAACATTTTTCCGTTTATTTTTATTGGGCATTTTTCTATTGATATAGCATTAGGTGTTTTGATTTCCAAAAGTCCTTCATTGTTGCATTGTGATTGTATAATAATGGTGTTTGCAGGGATTACCAAAATATCTCCAGCATTTATTTCAATTATCTTGGAGTCTAAGAATTGAATTCGAGTACTTTGGCAAGTATTTTCAAAGGTTTTTATTAAATTTGCGATGCAAGGTTGGCTTTTGTGTAGGTTGCATTGTTGACAATAGTAAAAGGTTTATATTTCTGGGCAGCATCTCTCCATAGTGGTCAAGTAGTTTTCGTCGTTTATCAGCAAGTAAGGTTGTTCTGGATTTATGATTAGATTGGATATAGGTATTGGGTATAATTGGAGGTATTTAAATTGTTCTGATATGACAGGAGTATGAATTTTAAATAGTATCAAGTTATTCTGAATTGTCACTTGTGTAAAAATAAAGGGTAATAATTGATAAATTTTTGCAAGTATGGGATTTGATCATTTTCATATATATTGGTTAGTTTTGAAATAATTCCATTTAATTGTTTGGTTCAATTACAGAAATGTGCAACATATTGAGGTGTGCAAATGACATTGCTAACTCCAAATTATTGGTCAAATTTTGTATTGAATGTAATCGTGTCATTAAACTATCTATGATACTCGAAAGTGAAAATGCTTTTTCTAGTGCAATGACTTCGGTTAGTCCTAACGTTAAATTGTTTAATTGGTTTCTTAATAGGATTTGATTTTCGTGTAGGGTATTGAAATTGCGTTCGTAAACTTTTGTCATTTCTTGTAGTAACGTTTTTTGCGAGTTTAATTCGTTGTGTATATTCTTCGCGTCATTTACCAGCAAATTAAAGTAAGTTCATGTGTTGTTCGTCTTCTGAATCTAGTGTGCCGAATAACCATTTTGATAATTTACCCACACAGTTTATTAATCCTCGTTTTATCCTAATATTGTGAGAAAACTGGTTCTGGGTTTCTTTTTCTGTTACAATATTTTTTAAAGATTTCATGTCTGTTTTAATTCTTTTCAGTGATTTTTCGAGAAATGTTAGATTTACATTATACATGAATGTGTGCTTGGAAATATTGATTTTACTCTGCCCGATTTTTACAGGAAGGATGGGGTTCTTTATTTCTTCTATCCTTATTGGTTTTATCTCTTCTACGCTAAGGCATATGAACAGGATAAGTATCTTCATTTTATTCTGAAACAATACGTTGGGGTTTGAACAGATTTTTGTGGTAAACCTTCTTGCCTTTCGATGAAATTTTAACCCCATTGATTAAAATAGGATTTTCTGCATTTTGATATGGGTTTATAGTTTTTCTCTGTGAAGCGTCCCTTTTTCATACTATATATATTTTTTGCGTGGTGTCTACTTTTATTGTGGGTTGTCGGTCTTTATTTCATTTATCCAGATTTGTTTGTTGGTTGTTATAGAGGTGTTTTGATATTACTTCATTTATCACCTTTAAATTTTTTACGTGATGTTGTAGGTATTGGTTTAATTTGGTTTTCTTGTCGATTTCGAATGGGTCTCTATAATCTAATCTTCCTCTGGTTATTTGAAAGGGTGTGAACTCTGTGGAGCTATGGATAGAATTGTTATAGAATAGTAATAAATAATTCATCAGTATCTCGATATTTTCGTGAGGTTTGGTACCTTTCAATGCGAGGATTGTTCCTGCTAGGGTGGAATAAAATCTTTCTATTGGGCTGTTACTACTAAGGTTGTATGGTGTAATATAATGAATTTCTATATTATGTGCTTGACATAGTCCTTGAATTACCTCGTTCTTCATTTCGCTCCCATTGTCTGTGGTTATTTTTCTGGGTAATCCGAAGTGGTTGAAGTATTGTATTGCTATTTCTACTGAAGTCAATGTTCTTATTGCGTACGATTGTACAAATTTCGAAAAATTATCGATTATTGTTACAAAATATTGTCCGTGCGTTTTGTATGTATCGACGTAAAGATGGTCGAACGATTCATATTCGATAGGAGTTGGTGTGAACACTAATTCATTGGAGTATCTTTCGAATTTTGTTTCTAACGTCTTGATCAAGTTTGGGCCAATAATATATTTTTTTGATGGATTTTCTTGTATTCCGCGATGCGACGTTTTTGACTCGTGATGTCTTTTTGTTTTTCCGTGTCTACTGCGTCTGTAAGTATTGTGCTAGATATAAAAAGTGTAAAGGTATTGTTTTTAAAATAGTTTTTCAATATCTTAATAAATTTTAGTTCAGTTTCGTTATTTGCGAAGTTAAAACAATTAGTTTGTTTGGGAATTATGTTTTGTTTAATAAAGGTGATTATTTTTTCTTCGTCTTCATTATTAGGTACGAAAACTTTTAAGCGATTTGGTCAAAAATTTTTAGTCTTTCAATAGTATATATATTTTCGTCGAGGGGATAATTATAATTTAGTTTTTAAATATGTTTAATGCTTTCTCTGTATACGGTATTTGTAATGATGAGTTGCATGTTCACTATGTATGGTATTGTCGTCTGATTCGGGTAATATAAATTTAGAAACCTCTCCTTCGAAAGAATTGGGGTTTTGACTCTGTCTATTGATTTCTTGGTCTAGTTCTTTTAATAATTGTTCTACATTGTGTTCACTTTCGTCATTAAGATCTGGGAGATTTGCACACATGGATAGATTATCATCCGTTTCGATTGTTATAGAGTTAATTTCAACTCGTAAGAGTGCATCCGCATTTGTATTTAATTTGCCTTTTTTATAAATCAAATGGTATTCATACTCTTCTACTTTGGGTCTTCAACGAACTAGTTTGGAGTTAGGTTCTTTGAGTGAAAATAGCCATTGTAGTGGTTTATGATCGCTTATTATATTGAATTTTGTTCCGAAGAAGTATGGTCGAAAATATTTTACTGCCCATACTATAGCTAGAAGTTCCTTTTCGATCGTACTGTAGTTACATCCCTCTGGGCTTAACGTTCTTGATGCAAAGGCTAGCGGTAGATAGGATCCTACGAGGTTTTGTGACAATATAGCTCCTATGGCAAAGTTTGAAGCGTCTGTTGTCAAATTGAATTTTTTCTGAAAGTTAGGGTGTTGAAGTATCGGTTCGTTAAGTAATACTTTTTTACATGTGTTAAATGACTCTAAAAATTCCTCGTTGTGTTGTATTATAATGTTCTTTTTCAAACACTGAGTTAGTGGTTTCGTTAGTTTTGCGAATCCTTTTATGAATTTTCTATAGTATCCAATTAGTCCTAAGAAGGATTTTATCTGTTTTGCCGTTTGGGGTATCGGAAAATTTTTTATAGCTGCAACCTTTTTTGTTTCGGTTTGATGCCTTCTGGCGTTATCACATGACCTAAGAATTCTATTTGCTTGCATAAGAAATCTGATTTGTCTAACTGAATTTTTAGTCCGGCTCCTTTAGGTATATGCAATACCTGTTTTAGATTGCTCATGTGTTCCTGTAATGAAGTTGAATAAATAATTATATCATACATGTAAACCAAGCAAATCTTGTTTACAAGGTCTCTGAGGACGTTGTCCGTGGCTCTTTGGAAGATTATTGGTGCGCCATTTAGTCCGAAAGGTAATCTGAGAAACTCGTAATATCCGTTTTCTACGTTAAAAGCTGTTTTAAGTATTGAGTTGGGATGTAATTGGATTTGGAAAAATTCTTGACTTACGTCGACTATGGAAAAATACTGTGCTCTTCCTAAGCGGTCCAGAATGTCCGTAACATTAGGCATAAGGTAACGGTCGTCAATGGTTTATTCGTTTAATTTCCGATAGTCCGTGACTATACGCCTTTTTTGTTTTCCGCTGTGATCTACCTTTTTCGGAACAATCCAAATTAGTGGGTTCCACAGAGATTGTGAGTGTCTTATTATGCCATCGTCAAGCATCTAAGCTATTTGTTTTTGTACTTCCACTTTATGCATATGCGGATATCTATACGATTTTGTGTGGATTGGTATTTCATCCGTGGTTTTATTTTCATGTTTTATTTTAAATGTGAAACTCAGTTTCTGGTTTGGGTCATACATTATGTCTTTATACTTAATTAATAGGTTTTTAAAACTTCTTTTTTTTCTTGATTTAGGTGGTCCGTTCTAATCTTTGAGAAATCAAATTCGTGTGTAGAAATGATTGAATCCATGTTATAACATTCGAAAGCGGTTGGTGAATATGGGCGTCGCCGTGGATCAATGTAGTAAGCGTAAGACTACGGATCCCAAGGTCCTGGGTTCAAATCCCGATACGGCCGACTGCTTGAAAAATGGCAGGTGAGCATTTTTCACAAAAATTACGCTCTCGTTCGGATGGGAGGTTAAATGGAGATCCCGTGTGTGAGTGTTGTCACTTGCATTAAAGATCTCTACCTTGCCTGAAACGGCAAGGGTTCGGCAAAATTCTAAATTTCCAGGCAACAAAAAACTCGTCTTCTGGCCAATGTAGTACCTTCGGGTGCAGCATTGGAAATGTAAATGCATGGTTGGTGAATATTATCCGACACGGTCCGCTTGAAAAATGTTAGGCGAGCATTTTTCACAAAAATACGCCCTCGTTCCGATGAGAGGTAAAATTGAGGTCCCGTGTGTGTGTTGTCACGCATTGCATTGAACCCGAATGTGGATCGGTAAGTAAACCGCTATTTTACTGGCTGAAATTAGGGGATTATATTTTAGGGTTCAAGTTCAAGTTCTATATTGTAGTTCCAATTCTAGATTTATGTTCTACGTTTTTGTTCCACGTTCTACATTCTACGTTCCACGTTCCGCTATTCTAGGTTCAAGTACTGTTGTAAACTGTATGTTAAATTTCGAGTTCTAGATGTGGCATCTGTAATTAAAAAGAGATGTTTACAAGTAAGGATCCAGTGGACCCATGCGAATATAATTGGTAGCGATATTCTACCTGCACGTGCCATTTGAGCTGGAACATCGCCATCCACGCATCAGCAGTTGGTGAGTACGTTCCATATCTATTTTATCATCGCAACCGTTTGGTTGACTTTGCATGCTGGTGAATTACATTGTAATATTATTGGGTTTAAGGTTTGCAGTGTCTATACAATTATAATATGGTTGGGTTCTAATTTAGGGTGTTGAACATTGCATATTCACAATATTTAATAGAGTATGCAAAACTAAGCCAACGACCCGCCTATTATTATTACTGGTATTATTGCAGATACCCTCAATACTTAAGGGCTATCCTACTAGGATCCTAGTGCAACCCCTTATATGCGTAATAGTCTTTTTAAATCGGCCGTATGGTCGCAAATTTATGTTGCCTTGTTGGCTGTGTTAATATTTGATTTTAAATTAAAATTCGAATTAGTCAATCAATGTATTGGTATATGTATCGTTGGAGTTGCACCATAACAAGTAGGTAAGTCCAGTTATTAATTAAACTATAGTGTATGTGTTTATTGTTATTAATTTGATTTATTCTTGTATAGTAAACGTATTGAATAGCTATGAGGTTTACATTACTGTTTGTCAACGTATGTTAGCTGGATTGTATGCTGTGTAGGTATCATTTGGGACCGTGAGGAATTTCCTATCTCAGTTCCGCAGGAGCCCAGCTGTTAGAGTTAGGTGGCGCTCATTTTTGGTAAAAGGTTTGGTTGATGGTTATCCCACCCCCGCCACGGTATTAGGTTAGCTCAGGGTACATTGAAGCTGCTTGCTCCGACTGCCCCGATACGCATTTACCTTGCTTACCTCATTAGCGATTTTAGTTGTAAATTAGAATTCAATTTGAAATCCCCCCTTGCTCGTTGTCATTGTATTGCGAGTGCCCCGAACCGTTATAAGGGTTCGGCAAAATTCCAAATTTTTCAGGTAAAAAAACTCGCTTCCTGGCCAATGTAGTACGTTCGGGTGGAGCATTGGAAAATCACATGTAAGGTTGGTGAATATTTAGAGTAATGTTGATTCAGAATGTTGAGGGCAACTTCTAATATTTCTGTTTCTTCGGATTCGTTAATTAATTCTAAAGTGGTTGTACTGTTTTTTTACTGTCAAGAGTCCGGATGAAATTGTGATGTGCCTGATAGTTAGTTCTGGGATAATTATTTGGTCATTAGGTAGATTTACTTTTACTTGCTTAATCGTTCTTGTGGACGGTGGTATTTCAATTTTTTGGGTTGTAAAGTCTTCTCTAAATTTCAAGGCGATTTGGAGTTGATTAGTATACAATATTTTATCTTTTAAGTTAATGCTAATGTTTAATCTCCGTAAGTCACGAATTCCTATTATGCCACCGAAGTAATCATGGAAATAAAATAGAATGAATTCTAGTTTTCCTCGCAAAGGGTTGAATTCATCAAATAAAGGGATGTGTGCTTTAAATTTTGCTTCCGGAAAAAAGGTTTCTGCGAAATACGGTCTGATCATTGAAGGATGGCAACCTGAATCAATTAGCAGCTTCATAGGTGGTTTGGGTATTTGAATGTAAGGTAACGAGTTTGTAATAATGTTGTTTAAATCAACTATGTTCCGTCTGGTAAGGGGCTTATTATTGGAAAATTTACATCAAGGTAGTTGTCTTTATTAGATTGTTCGTTAAAGTCATTATTTATGTGGTTTGTTATATAAGTAGTGTTTTCTTCATTATAATTATCATGTACGTAATTATCATTGTCATTACTTGTTTGGAATTCATCAGTGCATTTTAATTCGTATGAAAAGGTTTCTACGTTTGTGATTTCCTCGTTTTTAGGTCTAGTGTAAGGTTGAAATGGGTTTGGTCTTTGAACTTGGTTATTGTTTGTTAGTCTTGAACTTATCGACATCGGTTCTGGTGTACCTTTGAATACTTTGGTGCGAATACGTTAATTGGTTTCCCGAATACTTGTTTGTTCGTGGGGAATTTTTGAGAAATTTGTCTAGTTTGTTGTTTATAGGTTGACTCGGAAATGGGGTTTTATTATGATCAGGATAACTATTGTTACAAAAATAAGGATTATGCCTTTTTGTGGGGTTTGTCGAAAGTAGGTGTTATTGTTGAAGTTATACATTCGCTGGTATTACGGTTTACTTTGGGGATTTTGGAACGGTTTAATATTGTTGGCTTGGTTATTATGCTGCGGCTGATGTCTGTAGTTGATTTACTGTTCCATTGAGATGTGATTAACAACTAACGATGTTGCCTCGTCTATTGTGTTATTATTTTGTAGTATTAGAAGTGTTCTTAATTCCGTGCGCGTGTTTGGTATTAGAACTGTAACAGCTGTTGCGTCGTTTTGAGAAATTAACGCAGCTTCAGTGCTTTCCGATAACGGAGTTTATTTTTAAGGTTAGTCGTATTTTTATTAATTTTGGCCTGTCTAATAAGTCTATAATGTTTTCTCCTTTTTGTTTCGTCAAATATATAAATTTTTGTTTTAGTACTTCTTTAATTTCAGCTCAAGTCGTTAAGTCTGGTCGACATAAAATAAAATCGCCAGCTTAATCGAATATTTTAGAGCATATCAAGGCGAAAACAAATTCGCTTAAACTATTATCCGTAGTTCTTCCGTATCTATTATGGTATCTATCTACAGAGTTAATGAAAAATTCGATATGTTCGCTGCGTCCCGAAAAAGGTCGAATTGTGCTTGCAATTTCTTTTGCCGCTTGGACTGTCGCCATATCGAATATGTTTATTTGTTCAAAATTTTTAATTAACGATTCAATTGCTATGTCACTTGACATAAAAAAACTTTCAGAAAAAGTTAAGTTACTCATTTGATTTTTTTTTAATTTATAATTTATACGAAATGATAGGAAAAGAAAAGAATTCAACACTTACTTGTTTCAGAGGTTTTCAGAATTTCTTCCTGCTTGTTTTGTATTCGGTTCTCTACAAAGTTAATGGTTGAAACCAACGGCTTTCAGGTGCGTTTACCTTCTAGAAATTAGTGCCCTTTTTATCCTACGAGTAACTGCGCCAATTATGTTTTCAGGTGTGAAAACTTAAATAAAAAAATATTCAATTTTATTATTGATCAATATTACAATTCGCACAACTGTTATTACAACTAAAGTTCAGTAATACTAGCTATGACGTTCAGTAAGAATTATCGTCTTTTTGACGTCAACTATTGTTTTTATATATTTTACTATCTAAATGAAAGTAGAGAGAAGCAAAAGAATTGTTATATTAGGGAGTTACACCCTAATTGACTTAAGATTAACTTAATAGTTGTTTAATAACAACATAATATGGAAAGGTATAATCTAAAATGGTTATATCCTGTTTTTGTTTTCCTAACGCGGATATCGATAACATTACTCATGCCATAGTTGTGATGATTCCCTCATACAATAGTATTTAATTTAAAGCATTTATTGATTTACCTTTAACAGTAAGTATTGCTAGTGTTTTATACTTAGAAGATAAAAAGTCTAAAAAACGGTATGTGTTGGAGTCAACTAAACCTTTTCAGCTAGGCAATTATTTGCTGTGCGTTATAATGGCGTTGGACAATATATGACAGATTGAACTAAATTTTTAACACTCGATTAAACCACACCATAAGAACAACTACAGAAAGAATTTATCTCTTTTATATTTTATAACAGTAACACACAAACGCGGTTGCCTCTGTTTTGAAAATAAACAGATATTTTAATATTATAACATAATAAAGTGACTTTTGTTCAATCTTTTTATCTGTCCATATTTCAACAATGGCGCAGAATGAGTCGGACGTGTTAACTACGGCTCTGTCGAAAACGTGTAAACGTTGCGGTCGGGATGCACCCAGTGGTTTGCAGTGTATAAATTGTAATAGCGTAATGCATAAATCTTGTGTAAAATTGTCAAAATCGACATCGCTATATGGTAAAAACAATATTAAGTGCTGTGAAGTTCAAACAAAAATCGACACATCAGACATGTTGTCTTCTAAGGAAGTAATGGATAGTCCCACTACTCCGTTAATACAGCCAATGGCAAACGAGGTATTGCTAATGGAAATCGCATTCCTTAAGGAAATTATTAAAAACAAAGACGAAATTATAGAATATCAAAATACTGCAATAGCAGCCCTTAAAAATGAGGTAACCTTTACCAAGAAACTCAGACATATTGAAGGGAAAGTTGCTTATCCGGTTTCTAATACGGATCTTAACGCACGTCATAAATCATACAGCGCAGTTGCAAGTACGTCTAAAACTCATTCAGAGAAACCAGTCTTTATTCATAATAATAATACTAACAATACTGCATCAATAGATAAGACAAATATGGCTAGTAACTTAATAAATAACAAATATCAAGTTGTTGATCAAGCAAGACAACAATGCTGCAAATTCAATAGAGGCTGATAAATTTAAATACAAATCGCAGACAACGGCAATAAGTGCCGATAAAGTGTCACAAGCAGTAGCCCAGGCACAGCAAAAAATTGATCTCCAAAAAATCATCTACATAGATGGTGATGGTAGAGGTAATGCAAACAAATTCCAACAGGTTGGCCCCACGACTAGAAGATCAAAAACGGTAGTTGGGAATAATCCAAGTGAAATCGGTGCTAGTTTAAAAGCAGCAGAAAGTTTTGTAGAACTTCATGTTTTTAAATTAGAACCACAAACAACAGTGGAAAATGTTACAGAATATATGAAACAAGGATTTCCAGAAGTAAAGGTAGAAAAAATGAACTCCTTGTACCCGGATCGTTACTCGTCATTTAAGGTAACTGTTCAAGCTAATAATTTAAAAAAAGCGTTAGATCCTGAAACATGGCAGTTTATGAGGTGATTGAATTAGAATCATTTACAAGTGAATTGCACGCCGAGTTTTGTGGAATTCACTTAAAAAAGGAAAATATAGCTATTATCACTATTTATAGATCTAGTGCATCTGGAAATGTACACTACTTTATGAAATTCATTTCATTCATTTTGTTTTCGACCTTACTTAAGGTCGGTTTGACGCAGCTCTAACTTCTTTTCTATTCTGTGCTAATCTAAAAAGCTCTAAATACCCTTCACAACCTAAATTTCTAATAATTTGACTAATATAGTTTGGTCTAGGTCTTCCTATATCCTTCTATCTTTTTCCTATCCACCTGGCTCTACATAGATATTAGCAACCTGATGTTTGTTAAAGAACTCTAACATGGTCACATAATTACCATTTATCAGGAAATGAAATATAACCTGGTTATCCGCTTCAAAAAGGAAAAGTGTTAAATTATATGTTATGGTAAGGCTTAAGCAACGAAACGCTACCAACATGCCAGACCGCTAACTAATTGTGAGTTATGTCCTGGTGACATTTAGTTACCTGATTTTTATTTTTTTTTTGTTTTGTTTTCGAACTTACTTAAAGTCGGTTTGACGCAACTCTAAATTCTTTTCTATTCTGAGCTAGTCTAAAAAGATCTGCATACCCTTCACAACCTAGATCTCTAATAATTTGACTAATATAGCTTTGTCTAGGCCTTCCTACTCTATTTTTATTTGGTAGTCTATAATCTAAGACTTTACTAAATAGTCCCTCATGTCTTAACTGGTGCCCTATCATTCTATCTCTCCTGACCTTTAATTGTTTCCACATACAGGGTTCCTCACCTATCCTTCTATAAACTTCCTCGTTTGTTATTCTATCTGTCCAACTAATCTTTAACATTCTCCTATAACACCAAGTTTCAAAAGCTTCTATCTTTTTCTTATCTACTTCTTTAATTGTCCAAGTCTCACTACCATATAGTAGAACGCTCCATACGTACGACTTTAAGAAACTTTTCTATTATCTAAACTAATACTATTAGCTATTAGTAAGTTTTTCTTTTTTAAAAACATTTTTCTAGCTTGAGCTATTCTAGCTACTATATCCCTTCTGCTACGTCCATCCTTTGTAATTATACTACCTAAATAGCAAAATTCATCTACCTCCTCTAACTCGGTATTACCTATTTTTAATTTTGGTTTAGAACTAGGCTGTAACTCACTTGTCATTATCTTTGTCTTTACTGAGTTAATTCTCATACTATAGTTACTCCGTAGTATCTCATCTAAAATATTTAAAACTCTCCTAACTCTTTTCTAGACTCTGCTATAATGGCTATATCATCTGCAAAACGTAACATGTCTACTTTCTGTCCCTGTACACTAATACCTATCTCTTTTCTCTCTCTAGCTAAGTTTAAAGCTTCCTCAATATAAACATTAAAAATCAAGGGAGACAGTATACAACCCTGTCTAACACCATTTCTAATCTTAGCTTCCTTTTCTATTTCATCCAATCTAATTACTACGCTTTGATTTTTATATAGACTGTAAATAATTTTTCTATCCCTATGAGAGATTCCTATTTTTTGCAAAACCCTGAACATAACAATCCAATTAACCCTATCAAATGCTTTTTCTAAATCTACAAACGCAAAATGAGTCTTTTTATTTTTTTGTAACCTTTTTTCGATAATTACCCTAATCATTAGTATCGGTTCTCTAGTCCCTCTGTCTTTACGAAAACCATATTGGTCTTCGCCTAAATAATTCTCAGTCAAAGCTTCTACTCTATTTTTAATTATTGTTGTTAGTATTTTGGAAGCATGAGAAGTTAAACTAACCGTTCTAAAATTCTCACACCTATCAGCTCCTGACTTTTTTGGGATTGGGATAATAATATTTTTTTCGAAATCTATTGGAACCTCACCTGTGTCATATATTACTTTTATTAGTTCATATAATCTATCTAAAGTTTTCTGACTAGCATATTTTATTAATTCTGCGGGAATATCGTCTATCTCTGGCGCTTTATTTAGTTTAAGATTCCGAACAGCTCTATCAAATTCCTCTCTTAATATTGAGAACCCTATTTCTACATCCTCTTCTTGGTCGTTCTCTAACTCATCTATATCGTCTCCTTATATAAATCTTCTAAATATCTTTTCCATCTATCTGCTACCTCAACTTTATTTATTAGAAGCTCATTATTCTCGTCTCTAATACCATTATATTTTTTCCTATCTTCCCCAAAAAACTTTTTAACTGCCCTGTAAGCCCTGTCTGTCTTACCTACTCTCAAATCATCTTGTATTCCTTTACAATTCTCTCCATCCATTTATTTCTAGCTTTTCTACACTCATGTACTATCTTGTTTCTAACTGTATTATATTTTTGCTTACTTTCACTATCCACTTCTTTGAAAGGTTTAAGCTTTCTTCTATTCTCTATTAAATCTAATATCTCCTTTGTTACCCAGGGTTTTCTCGCTTCTATTTTTTCTTACCTATAGTCTGTGTTGCTGTATCATGTACAGTCAGTTTTATTTCTTTCCATCTATTTTCTACATTCCTCCTACAGCTATCTCTTTGCTCTTATTATCTAATACTTGTTTATATTCCTCTTTTACCCTACTATCATTAAGCTTACCTAGATCCCATCCTCTCTTTTAACTTTTCTCAATTTTTTGAATTTTAGTTTACACTTCATTTTAACTAAGTTATGATCGCTATCTATGTCAGCCCCTGGATAACTACGACAGTTTTAACTTGGTTTCTAAATCTTTGTTTAACTAAAATATAATCTATTTGGTATCTAGCCCTATCACCTGGCGCTTTCCAGGTATATCTTCTCCTAACATGTTGTTCGAATAGGGTGTTTACAGTTACTAATCTATGTTCCTGGCAAAACTCAACTAATCTTTCTCCTCTATCATTTCGTCTGCCATACCCAAATTTTCCTACCATTTTTCCCTCACTACCTTCTCCCACTGACGCATTAAAATCGCCCATAACTATTAAATTCTCATCTCCTTTTACTTTTCTCACTATACTATTTATATCCTCGTATACCTTTTCTACTTCCTCATCCTCGTACTGAGTTGTTGGCATGTAAACCTGTACTAAAACAGTGTCTGTGGGTTTTGTACTCAATCTAACCATAATTATTCTATCACTAAATTGTAAGTACTCTTTAACTTTATGCCCTAATCTTTTACCTAACACTATTCCTACCCCTGCCTGTCCATTAGTTGAAGAAGTTGTAATTATTCTATAATTATCTTTCCAAAAGTCATTACTATCTGGCCATCTCACCTCAGTAATACCTAAAATTTCCAGCTTTTCCTTTCTCATTTCGACTAATAAATTCGTTAACTTATCTACTCTAAGTAATGACCTTACATTCCAAGTCCCTATCACTAAATCGAATTGTTGTTTTATATTCTTATGATAACGAGCCCCAAGTACCCCCTCCCGGAGATCCGAATGAGGGAGTATTTTACCTCCGGACAAGAATTTTACTTGTGAGCTCTCCATCATATGTATTTCGTGTTTTAGGCCACGCACACCTGGGAAATATTGTGGTAGGCTCCCATATCTTTCCACAACGCAGTTTTTAAAGATTTTAGCAGAAAGCCGTATCCGTCACGGCCAACCCCCAACAAGCTTGTAAATTATTGAGGATCGCCCGAGACCAATCGACCCTCCTCCAATATCTTTTAGCCAGCAAGGCTGCGCCCCCTTGCTGCGCCTTTTAATCGCCTTTTACGATAAGCAGGCTTACTATAGTAGTATTCTTTATCCCCTACTATAGGGAAACACTTTGGTTTTTCTAAATTTTTAAATTGCTCAATTTTTTCATTCCTAAGACGTGGATTTTTCATCTGCGTAATATACCTTTAAATTTTTATTTTTTTCGCTCCTTAGATATTCATAGTATTTTCACTAAATATTCTAATATTTTCTCGATTACTACTTTATCTACACCTTCCCCTCCCTTCATTTATTATTAATAATAACGCAATAAATCCTTATGACTTGTCGAAATTGATGCTTTTCAAACAGGGCAAGCATGATAGCCGACAACCATCCCTATGTTGGAAAAAGTTAATATTCACATTTGCAAAGACAAAATTTCTATTTCGTGTGTTTTCATTCTGAAATTTTCACTCATTATCCTATTTGATTTACTACCCCCTTTTCTTTTATTTGTGACTTAGAAATTTTATTTAATATAATGTTTTTTTGTCTAACATAAGGTTGAAACGCTGTCGCTTCTTTTATGGTTCTCTTGGTTATGGTGATGTGAATTTACAGTATGTATCTTTCTCGTATCGATTTTTGATGCCTTGGGGTTGAGCATGCTTACTTCTGAGAAAAAAGGGGGTGGTTTTGTTTTAGTTTCTTTTGCTAAATAGGAGGTCCTACACACTTCCTGTTCCTTTAAATTACGAAGATCTCTCCCCCAGCCCCATACCCCCTCTCTCTCTAGGATGTTGGTTCGAAAACTTAACTGTCTTATATTCCGCTGTTTCCTCTTCCGCATTATTTTCCTCCGACGGACTTGTCTTAAATCCCAAACATTAACGCCTGTCAAATAAGAGTGGTACTTCCCCACAACGGGTTACTGACCCCGTTTTTTTAGTAAGTTGAGTAGCACTTTCAATTCACCCTGTCTAGCATCTACCAATGCGAGCTCTTCTCTCTTCACCTAGAAAGCTACTATGGCATCCAACGTCCTTCTTTTAATACCTCTTCCTATATCTATCTTCTTTTTTATGTATTAGTCGCCGTATCGTCTGAAGACCAGGCAACTTACGGTTCTAGGCCTTGTGCGGACTTCGTTTTCAGCCATGCGTCGCCACTGTCCTTGCCTTAAACTTTATGAAAGCATTAGACGAATTGTTTAACTACCTAGTTAGCAAATATAAAGCCATTGTTATGGTCGGAGATTTTAATATAAATTTTAACGCCCCATCAAATACCTTAATTAATTTACTTGGTATATTTTCTAATTACGGCTTTGTGCACACTATTACTGAAGATACCAGGATCACAAAGGATTCAAAGTCCTGCATTGACAATATAGTGACGAACATCTGTAAGGATCGTTATCTCGTGCAAGTGGTGGAACCACACTTGTCTGATCATTGTGGACAGACGATTCAGGTTAGTGTATTTCCCAAACATACAATTAATAAAGAACGAGAAAGGTTACGTGTCTTAACTGATCAAGGTCTTTTTAATTTAAGAGAGTATTTAAATAATATAAACTGGGATATATTCTTTGATAATCGGACATCATCTGAAAATCTGACGACTTTCTTAGTAAATACCTATAAAGAGGGAATTTTAGCTTCAACTAAAATTGTAAATAACGCACGTAAAAGTCAATCCAATTGGTTTAACAACAAATTACATAATATGCGACACCAGTTGTCAGCATTGCAAACAATCTGTAGGGTGGTCAATGACCAGGAACATTGGTTACTTTATAATAACTATAAATTACTATATAAAAATTCCATAATCAAAGCAAAAACACTAAACAATGATGTTCTTCTGACAGGCTCGACTAACAAATCCCGCACTGCCTGGAATATTATTAATCAAAAACGAGAGACACGTTCTAAAACAAAGTATCCCAATAATTTAACAAGTCTGATATTTAATACATATTTTTCTGAGATACCACTTAAAATTGTAAACACCATTTCAAGTTCAATGAGTCCAAAAGAATTAAAAATCAATCAAGTTTTTAACAAACCTAAAAATCGAAATTTAACATTTTACCTAGAACCTGTAAATGAAAATGATATACGATATAGTGTAAATTGTATAAAAAATTCACCCTGTACTGATTTCTATGGTATAAATGCTAGAATAATTAAAAATACTTTAGACATAACTGCTCCGTTACTAACAATCCTTATAAATAAATGCTTTGAAGAGGGTCACTTTCCAGAGGTTTTGAAAATATCAAAAATCATTCCCATTTATAAAAGTGGGAATAAACGTTGTGTTGAAAGTTATAGGCCCGTGGCCATTATTCCAATTATAGGGAAAATTATAGAAATTATTTTAAAGAACTGCATCTCAAATTTCTTAGCAAAAACCAAGGCAATTGTGAACAACCAACATGGTTTTAGGAAAAATTTCTCTACCATAACTGCAGTTGTTTCTGTAGTAGAAACCATCACTAAAGGCATCGACAACAACAGTTTAACAGATGCGTTGTTGTGCGACCTTTCGAAGGCATTTGATTGTGTAGTTCATAGTATACTTCTGGAAAAACTACACAAAGAAGGTATACGTGGACATGCTGGTAAATTAATGAAATCCTACTTATCAAATAGGATGCAATATGTCACTATTAATAAACAAGACTCGGAATTACTTCTGATAACAATTGGGGTGCCACAAGGGTCTGTATTAGGTCCTCTATTATTTACGATCTTTATTAACGACTTACCTAAATACTTAGAGGATTATGCTAGTGTACTATATGCAGATGACACGACAGTCTTAGTTAGTGGTCTAAACAAAGACCATTTAGAAAAAGAACTTTCAAAAGTTAAAAAGAATATTGGAAAATGGTTTGATAAGAATAAGCTGAAATTAAATTCAGGAAAGACACAAACTATAGTTTTTTCAAGCAATAAAACCGTAAATTCTGGTGCTACAGTAAAACTGCTGGGAATCACACTGGATGATGCTTTAAAATGGAAACCACATGTTATTAACACATTTACTAAGCTGTCGAAAACTATATTTATTTTAAGACAATTAAAACAAACTCTATCCCATCCAACGTTATTAGTAGCGTATCACTCTCTGTTTCATTCTATATTAACTTACGGAATTCTTCTCTGGGGTCAAGTAGCCTGCATGGGCAAATTATTCCGTCTTCAAAAGAAAGCGATACGAGTATTAAGCGGAGTCACACCAAGAACTTCATGCAAACAATTGTTCATTGATTTAAAAATAATGTTCCTACCTTCAGTATACATTTACGTCGTACGGTTAGAAAT
Organism: Platerodrilus igneus; assembly: GCA_036346225.1. Lineage (NCBI taxonomy): Eukaryota > Metazoa > Arthropoda > Insecta > Coleoptera > Lycidae > Platerodrilus > Platerodrilus igneus. The sequence continues at coordinate 2,948,845 of JARFIW010001018.1, forward strand.
TCACAGGAATATAAAAAAATACATTGTCCACTCTGATATTCACACTTATGATACAAGATCAGCCAAATTAATCGCTCCGTCTTATTCGAGGACAAAATGCTCAGCAACGAATAAAATTAATATTGCTTTATATAATAAACTTCCTATCAATATTAAAACTCTTAATTACAAAAAATTTAAAACTAAAATAAATACTTACCTTCTACAAGAATGTTACTATAGTATAGATGATTACTTAAGTGCTAATCTAACAAATCTGTAATTAAATTCAACGCAGGTTTATGATTGTTTTCAATAGTCTACTTGTTAACCTAACAAATACTTAACATTATTCTGTTTATTAAACTTTTAAAAACACATTATAATACAAATTATTTTTATGTACCTACAATATAATTTCAAAATTGTATTAATAAATAAAATAATACCACTAGGGAACTATATCATATAAAATTTTTTTTTATGTTAGTTAGCTATTATATTTAATTATACTGACATCTCTAATGTAATTGAGAGAGTGAATAAATTTATCTTTTATCTTTTATCTTTTATACCAGCCCATTAAAAACCCTTTTATCATTCCTGATTTTAAGCATTCTTCACACTCCCACCCAGTGCAGTACTAGTTCACGGCCGGTATACTCTCTTGTAATTTTGATTTTTTACTTGTGACACTGCTAACATGAACGCGGGGCCGTTCGTAAATGCTACTACTGATTTGAACCTTAGCTTTCCTTACTATTCCATCGCCTGTTTCAATCCTTCTTTTTGGCCAGTTACACCTTGATAGGTTTTATCGCAGATAATTACAATATCACCCTCAAATCGACGCCAGCATTTATCTGCAAATTGTTCCCTATACAGATATTTAATTTTTTGGACCTTTGCATCGAGATAAATAGAGCTCATAAGTTTTCTTCACTGTCTAAAGGTCTAAGGGGTCTAGAGTTAACAATATTCTCAGCTGCGATTAGGCAGCTTTAAAGAAGTGGGTCAGTGGAAGTTTTTGACGGTAAAGCATCATACAGCGCAAGTTTAACCGATTTCATAAGACGCACCCATGCTCCTCCCATATGTGGGGATACAGGACAATTAAAATGAAACGACAACTCAGGGCTGTCGAATTCCTTGGCAATTATTTGAGGATCAAGTTTCTAATTTCTTCTTTTAAAATGTGCTCTGCAACTATCATGTTAGTCCCTCGATCACAGTAGATATGCCTCGGCTGATTTCTTATTGATGAAGTAGTTCTCGTTGAACCGACTGCTATCTGAGAACCAAAACTATTTTAAAAATAGATATTTCTAAATTTTTTAGTTGAAGAATAATTTATGATGGCGATTTTGGATGCGCATCCGTATGTGATCATATTGTGCTTCATGAAAATAAGTAATCATACTTTTAAAAAAATGTTCTTCGAACTAATAATCTTATGTACATATGTAAGTAAGCTTGTGCTCCTTTGAGATATAGTTTTTCAACAGCAGAGTTCACTCCATTGTAAATGGCACATTATGAATTCTGTAATGGAACGGTACCTTGACACTTGATTTTTGTAGGTAATTTCTTATGAATTATAATTTATCACCTTTTATATTAATTAGGTTTGCAGCAACTTCTTTTTTGCTGTTTTTACTTTTTCCATATCATCTAAGAGTGCTAGTCTTTTCCATTTTGACATGCCGATTTTAACTTACAGATATTTTGTCTCCCGATTTTGATTCCGGTTTTGGACGAGTTTTACGCGCAGTTACTTCAGCACTCTTTCGCCACTCATTTGCCATCCAACTTTTGTAAATCCAACTTCTAAATCTTTTGTCCCCTTTAAAGAAAATTCTTTGAATTTATATTTTTTAAATTATATTATTTAAAAGATTTCAACAATTTAGGTTGTAACTATGAGATATTGGTTAGTAATCTGGTGATGTTTATAAAAAAGATCTAAACTGTCAATTTCTTTTCTTGGAGAGAGACAGTGATGCATCTCCAAAATACAGACGCTTTCAGTCGTACATTAATTGTTACCACTCCCTCATATATTAGAATTTAATTAAAACACCCATTGATTTACATTTAATAATACGTATGGCATGTGGGTCGAATATTCTATACCGTTTATCTAATGTATTTTTCGCGTTCTGAAGTAAACACTTGGTAATTCATTATCTATTGTTCAAATTTTATGAGGTCGATTGTTTCTCGCCACTCTCGAATATATGCGATTAGCTACAAATTAGCCAGGTTTGGAAGAGCTTCATAACGTTGACAGCGACAAGTGATATATGTATCAACCTGGCTTCTTACTACCTTTTTGAACTTTTTAACAATGCGTAACCTTGAGGTAGTTAGATTTTTGGCGTGAATTTTAAAGTATTAGAAATTTAGAACGTAACTATGAAATATAGAAATTAGTAACTTAGATTTAAAAAAGCATCAACATTCGCAATGTAATTATTTCGTATTGGGACAGATAGTATTTTTATTATAATTTGAAAAAATGTGTAATCTCTTCATTAACACGAACTACCAGATTTAAATGGCAAACCTTCAGGGTGTTTGCATATTAAAAACTTAAAAAAATTTTCGTTTGCCTCTAATGAGTAGTATATACTTACGTTTGTAATGATGACTTCATCTAAACATATTTCTCTTTTGTTTTCAATTCTTATCTCGAACAATTCCTTTTAGCTTTATTTTCTGTACCCAAACATTATCTACTTATCGTGCTTTCCTGTATTTAAATAATTATTAACCCTTTAATCTACAAGTTTCTAAACCATTTTATACCATATGTAGTGTTCTGATTTTTAAAAAATAGCCGTCCCCTATCTGGCTACAATTTTTTTTAAATTGCAATTACCTTTTTTTTTAAATGTTTATCTTCCACTTGGTTATTATTCCAACTCCTAATACTGTTATTATCGTAGTTGACATATTTTCGTCTGAACAACCCAGGGAATCTTGAAGTCTTGTCCTCGCTGATGTCCAGGGATGATACTTTACTCGTTGGATATACATAGCAAGTGCAAGCTCTGCCTCTGTAGTAAAAAGTCAATTTCCACAGTTACAAATACACAGAATTTCTATTCGAAGTGTTCTCTTACGCATATATTTGAATAATTTTTTATAATTTCGGTTATCAATCATTTTATATTATAGGCATGCTAATGCATTTTAAAATTTTTTCTGAATCTGTTGGTGAAAGAATGTTGCCTTGTCGTTTCAAATATCATTCGTTATGTTGTTGCTGCGTCGAAACTCCCTATTTTATCTTTATTTAACAGTTTACCACACAATTACCGCTGTATCCATGACAATCATATCTCTGAAATTATCGAGTGGGTATATTTAAGTTGGTTGCGTTACTTTTGTTTGAGTTTCTTATCGCAGCGGATGTGCTTGGTAGGAAGATCATTTTTCCGAGGTTTATTTTATAATTGTCTTTAAGTATCTGCGTGGTGATATAAGTTTTATCTTATCGTTAATATCTGAGGTGGTCCTTTAGACCAATCTGTCTTAACAGGGACGTCCTCTTCTCTCTACTTTTCTCTAGGGTGCTTATCCTAAAACTCTATTTTCTTATCCCGTTATTTGCATCTTCAACCTTAATTTCTTCTCTGGTGGACCTATCTTAAGTCTCGAGACAACCGTCCATCACATAAGAGTGGTGTTCCACCACTTCTGACTTCTGACTACTCTTTGGCTGGTTGAGCAGTGCTTTGATATCCATCGTTTTTTCTATTGCTATTGCTCAATGCGAGTCCTTCCTCTTATCTTTTCGACTTGGGTTGCTATATAGCTCCAAACCTCCCACCTCCCTCTTTTATTTTTTCTCTATTTTTTATTTTCGAAGTCGCTGCATAGTTAAAGGGCTTTTACTAGGGATGGACACGGGCTTGGGTTTTCGGGCCGGCCCGGCCCGGGCCCGGCCCGATTTCGGGCTCGAATCCGGGCCGGGCCGTTGACTACTTTATTCGGGCCGGGCCCGGGCAGGGCCTATCTTTTTTCGGGCCGGGCCGGGCCAAACGACTCGGGCCGGCCCAAACTTTTCGGGCCGAAAAACGCACGTCCCTTCATTTCTATCTCATATTGAGTGAGTAAACGTTCTTAATTATATTTTCACGTAGTGTCTTCATGAACCCATTAATAATCAATTTTTCGTCTTGTTTAGTGTAAACGAGACGTGATATTTTTTTCTAGTCCTATTTAATGTTCCTCATGTTGTACTTTAGGCAAGTTAAAAATGCCCAGGAACATCAAACTAAGTGATTTATTCATAATTCAAAAGTTTGCACGATTTATATTATTTATGTGAAAAAATAAGCGCAGATAAATCTGATGATTAGTATAAACAACTAGTTGTTGGTTGCAAAATATCTGCAACTAATGTTAACTGTGCGAAAAGATATATTGGAAAATATATTAAATCGGTAAATGGTTAAGTGTTGGGGGAACTTGGCAGCCACAGGCTGCTTACCTCCCTTCACAACCACTGAAGGTCGGAGAAGTAGGATATATAACTGTAAAACAATAGGTGACCGCACTGCATCTAACTAGAAAGACAACAAACATAGAACAAGAAGAAAATTGTTGAAAGCATATGTGTGGAGCACAGCACAGTATGCCTATAAAATACGGGCAGTCTGAAACGCAGACAGAAAAACGGTAGCAGCCTTTTGGAATGCTGTGCTTAAAATGTATGAGGACGATAACATGAACAGACAAAGATAATAACAAATAGGTTATAGAAATAGTAGGGGAACAAGGATATCTGGGGAAAAAGAGAAATAGAAGGGCGGAATACGTTTTAAGGCATTTTTGGGGAATAGTATGGGATATATTACAAGCTGAGATAGGAAAAAAGAGGTAGATGTAGACATAGATCAGATAGTGATAGATGCAGACTGTGCAAATTTCAGGGAAATCTGTAGGTTAGTTCAGAATAGGAAACAATGATGGTACGCGTCTAACCAGTTCCAGGACTGAAGACCTAATGATGATGATGAGTTAAACATGTATTATCACAAAAGAGATTAATTCTTTATTCATTTTTAAAACATAACCTATAGATATAGAATACTAAACATATATGTCAGAATAAAGAGTAATAGAAAAAACACTTGCACTAACACTCCCTTAGATTAGATGCAAACTTTTAAAAAAGGACACTTTATTTGAAAATTCTTTTAATAAAGTCTGCCTGGAATGAGTTTGCAATAACTCTCTAATTTCAAGTAGATAATTTTAGTAAAATTTTTTGAAGTAGGAACGACAAAATAAAGCGGACGCAAATTTATTATAAAGGTTATAAGGTACGTTAAGCGTACAATTTCATAAACATTAAAAATTGTTAAACATTTTGTACCTTTGTTACCTATTTCTAGAATTTTTTAAATAATTGTTACGTTTATTTTCAGCATAAATTAATTACCCTATTTTTCTCCCTTATTAATTCAATACCCGCTCGAATAAATTCTGTTTCTACTGTTAAATCCTTCAACATAATTAATAATAAACACGCTCTCGAATAAATTCCTCAACTTAAATCTAGTTGCTTTGAAACGACAAGTTTATGCAACAACTAAATAGTTATATCCTGTTTCAAATACCCGTTAATTTGGTATACATTACGACCGCCTATAATGATTTTCTCTATTGCTGCAATGTAAAGACTTGTTGAAATAAGTCGCACACTATCCGACAAAACCCGGGTTTTCCAGTTTTAATCGCGCTTTGATAAGTGAGGATTTGCAGTTCAAATTCGTGTTATTTGAACCATAGCTAAATTTGCTTCTACAACTTGTGCGTCGACATATTTTCTACATTATTCGTCACCGTATTTTAAAAGCAATGCACGTCTGTTTATTTTCTGTTCGACAACTAGGAGGTGTCTTGCGTGGATTGCTTTTTTTAACTGGAGGCCAAATAGGTTCTTCCTTTCTGTAGACCAACTGCTTTTCTTTTCAAGCTAAGTATACGGACATCTACAGGTATGCAACTCGTTGTCTTTTGTGTGTGTCAATGGGATATTCCGTATCAACGTTTGGTGTAGTTATGTGACAAAAACGTCACATTGTAGAACTATTGTTCGTTGCTGCTAATCGATATTATTGCTCTACATGTGTGATTTACCTGTATTAAAAATATTGGACAGACACACGCTTATTTCTTTGTACTGATTGGTTTATTTTACAAACCGTACTATGTACGATTTAAGAGATGTCTGACAAAAGCTCCCACACGTTAATTCTTTCCTACTAATTAGTTATTTTACAAAAAGTATTAGGTGAAACTTTAAAAACGCTTGACAAAAGCTCCCACAGGTTTATTTACTACTGATTAATTTTATTTTGTGTAAATACGAGATGCGCACTTCGTATCTAATGTACTAAATTGTTCGTATCACCTAACTGTTTGCTTTGAAATAGTAACGCTTAATTTATTGCTTTTATTTGTTTGTACAGAAGCCGTTATGTATTTTTATTTGTTAATAGATAATCGTGGGCAATGTGTTTTTTGTTTCTTTTTGGCATGTAGGCGAATCCCCCCCACTATCCGCGTTTAATAGTTAGCCTGGTATTTACTTTTTTCCGGCTACGTCTAGGTACGTAGCAGAATCAAAAATCAAATGATATACTACAGTATGTTCTACAAGTATCTTGATTGTAATTTAAAATCATTATACTCTTAAATTATGTTAAATTATGTGATAGTTTCATTCGCTGAATGAAAGTCGGGCCGGCTCGAAATTTCGGGCCGGCGCGGCCTGGCCCGCTTATTTCGGGTCGGGCCTCGGGCCGGGCCGGTTACGTTTCTGCGTCGGGCCGGGCCGGGCTTATTAAAGCCCGGCCCGGCCCGGCCCGAGTCCATTCCTAGCTTTTACTTTACGAGGTGGGGCCGTGGGCGTGGAAATCCTCCGTCTAGCTGTAAGTCGCCACTGTCTTCGGTGGATGTACATTGACAGTGAACGATGTTATCGATTTGACTGTGTCGCTCTTCCTAATCGGCGCAGAGACGTAAGATTGCAATCCCCTAGCAAACTTGCCCCGCATGCCGTTCATGTAAACGAGTGCCGCTTCAAAAAGCTTCTCCTTTTGGAGAGTATGTGCTAAAACACCATTTTACGTTCCTACGGGGTTACTGTACTCCCTCGGAGTCACCATTTTTTGTCATTACATTTATAGGAGGGGCGGTGTGTCTTGAGAATAGAGCGTCCAAACCAAAATTAAGATTTACGTTTTTTTTTTAAAAATCTAGTTGTAATATTTTATCCTATCTTAATTTCTAGGTTAAATCATGATTGTCTAGTACCTATCCTTTTCCTTTAAAATTGTTTTAAGGATTTTATGCTACCTAATCAACATGCGACAGTAATAGTCAATTATCTTTCTTCCAAAAATATCTTGGAGATCATATCGTGCCTTATATTATACTCGAACCCGTAGAGGTTAGGAATTTATCTCTTTCTCCGGAATTATCTCTGATATGTTATCGTTACCTTGTCTTTACCGTTAAGTCGATAAATTACCTACATCTTTTTCGCAATGGAATGCCTTAAGAAATTATCTTATCGGTTTATTGTTTCGAACTCTTGCTATTTATGCCCAAAAGTAGGATTTATTATTATAAACTGAAAACCAAACTTACACCTTAGCGTTGTATTTGAAAGGGTAGGGTTAAGGAATTATGCATCGTAAATGTAGTAGCATTGACTAGTTTGTTAATTTACGTTTCCGCTGCTGCAGCATATTTTGCCTAATCCTATTAAAGCTAGTAAAGTTTACTTTAGAGAATGTCGTTAAAGAGACAGATGTAAATTTGTACGCATTTATAAGTGAATGTGAAATTCTTGTATTTAGATTTATAGTAAAGTTAAAGGTAACAAGTATGCGAGTCCTATGCTGCCGACAAAACTTTGCGGTCGGTGCTGCGGCAAACAAAACCTGTGCGCGCTGAGTTCGAGTAAACTTTAAAATAGAGTGGCTGCTCATTTCTGTTTCCTTGTCTTCTTATTTTTATCATGGTTTAAAAACCAGGTGGCGCTTATAGACAAATATAATTTAAGTTTTTCGTAAATGTGTACGTTCTTGTACAAAGAGACTATTTTCTTTCTTTTGTTTTTCTTTTTTGTGTTTTTCTTTTTGAAGGTTTAAGGCGATTGTTACGCTTTTTTTTTATAAAGTTTTAACATTTAGTGTAGTAAATAGGTTTATAGGACTTTTTAAAACTCAGCATTAGAAAATTTCCAGCACAGGAATATTTTAATGCCGATGTACGTGATAACCACATAAACTTAAGGTTCATACGGAAAGTCCGGAAATTGTCTTATTTTTGTGGCCTAATAGAATGCTAATTTTGCACCTTCTCTGGGTTGAACGGTACCAACGTGCGTCAGGGAACTATAATCTTTTCTGGGGGATAGACATTTTCGTGGAAGCAAATGTATCAAAACTTGAGACTTCTTATTTACCGATTTCCTTCGAGGGCTAAAGTGTGATTAGTGAGATTGATCAAGCGATCCCCACCTCCAGTTACCTATCCCTATTGAATCGACACGAGGCTGAAGCGGGGCAACACAAAAAAAATAGTGGGCAACCACGGAACCCCACCTGAGAACCAAGAAAATCGCTGCAATAGGAGCCAAATACCGAGGAAAGTGATATCCCCAATAACTTTGCGGCGCATTTCGTCGCTTCGGGGAATTTAACCCCCGAGTAAATTTGAGGTTATGTATGTGAGGTACTTTCTATTGTATTTTGCTCTAGATGTCGTGGTTTTAGGATTAACAGTGGAACTGAATAACTTACAAGGGAGACTATCTGTTTATAATGAAAATAATAGTGGTCCAAGCACGGAATCTTGTGGTACATAGGATGATAGAGTGACTGTTTTTTGATGGTTTGTTGTTGAGTTTTACCTTTTGTGTATGATTTCTCAGGTAGTTATCTAATAGTTTGCATGCACATTCAGAAAAATCCATATAAAGTAGGATACGCATTAGTAAGTCGTGGTTTACAGTATCGAACGTATTACTGACATCAAGCAAAACTAAGATGGTGCATTTTCCGGTATAAGTGGCTTTAATGATATCATCAATGATGCATACAAGCGCAGTAGTGCAACTCGACTGCCGGCTCCCAACGCCGAGACAACTACGGCACACATTCTTTAGTCTAGCAAAACAAACTATCAAACATCTATAAGGATGTAGTATTGCTGCAGTATTGAAGCGTGTTAAATGTTAATTTGCTTAAAATTAGAATAGAAAGCTCGGTTATTCTATTTCGTGCTTGTAAGACAGTGAAAATAAACTTTTTTAAACTACAAAATTTGGTTTTGAAATTTATGCACATATATTCATAATAATTCAGTACAATTTCGTGACCATTATTATAATTGATAAAGCTGTTTTATGTGTAAAAGGTAATTAAAAATTAATAAGGTCAATTTATTATAAATTCTATTTATTTTTCTACTCTACTCAGACACAATGCCACAAGAAATCAAATATCTGGGAATATTTCACTTAATCGTAGGACAAAAAACCTGAGTGTAGTATACAGTGTGTCATTAGTTTTATGCTATTAAATTTAGGAGGTGATAAACATTAATTGGCTAAACCAAAAATCTATTAAGCATTTTACTCCTAGGCCGTTTTTTAAATACCCGACTTAAGTCAACTTAAGTTAAAGTTTTAAGACTGTTTTGTCATATCTTTATAAGAAATAACTTACCTATGCAAGTTCGTGGCTCGTATAACTTCCGGCCATCGTAACTCCAAATCACAGTTCACAAAACTATTACGTCTCAAAATATCTCTAATTATCTACAATCAATTACAATTAAATCACAACACAGGACTTAAGTATTTCACGTAAACAGGTAGTGGAACGTAAGTGAAAAAATCAGACAGGAAAAACACTTACGAATCATCTAACTCCGGTTACGAACTATTTGAATGAAAAAGCAAAGTCAACTTAAAGTAAGTTATCGCATAAAAGCTGCATAAAGCTGAATTGCAAAAAACTCAAGATTACCGGGTCAGAAACCCAATACAGTCCAGCAAATAAGCATCATGGAATATTATTTTTTGTTGTGATTATCATTAGATCATCCGAATGTTTAACAAAATTTTTAACTTATTTTAGTAGCAGCTAAAGTACATTGGGTTGCTTCGTTTGGCAACTAAAATGCACTCTATTTCACTAATTTAAGTTAGCAGGTCACAACTTGGTTGGACGACTCTAAATGATGATGTTATAGTGTATTTGACTCGTGACCTAGCTAACATTACAGTGGTTTTAAAAATTTTTGATACTTTTTTGTGTGTCCGTTTGTAGCATAACCATTAGTTTTAGACCACAGGTTTAATCACAATTTTTGGTTGTATTATCTGTCTTTATGCCCCCTTTAAATTAATGACATAAAACTAATGCCATTCTGTGTGTAAAGCAAATATAAATATTGTTGATTTAGGCACAACATCATTATTCAAGCATCTAAAATCTTTTAATATTTATCTAAATTTGGACAAACCTAAACAGGAAGCTCATTGTGAAATTGGACGTTTAATTAAAAGCCAAAGACAGCGATGGATCTTGTAAAACGTACAAGTTTGGAAGATTTTGTTTCGAAATGGGCAGCACTAAATAGAAGTTCAACAGGAGACATTACCAGATCAGAATTTATATGAGAATATATTGGTAAATATGGATTGAAGGCGCCTAAACGTAAAATCGATTAAATGAAATTAATACATGACCATTTAAAGCAATGAAGAATAAGATGATTGGGAATTGCCAGAGAAAATTAGAAATAACCTAATATTTACCTTGACACCCGATGGATGGACCAGCTCACATAGAAAAGAATCTGTGAATGTAATTCTCCACTGAGTTGCCTCATATGAAGAATTATACAATCTTGGACTAGTTCATATATTGAGATCGTGTACAGCAACACAATTACTTGAAGTGGTAACTCACATCTTGAATTTGTTTGAAGTTATTTATGAGCAACACATTGCGGCACAACAGGAGATGGCGCTACTTCGATGGTGAAATTTGGAAAAGAGTATCCAACATTTTATTAATTGTGCCTCAGCTATCGAGTATCTTGGAATGTGCGATACTTTATACAAAAAAAATCAAACATCGAAAAAGAAGAGGAATTAATTGATACGGAAGATGAGAATAAAAACGCTTTTTTGATGGAGCAAATATTACAATAAAAACACAACAGAAGGTATGAAGAAATTGTTAGTATCCATTAAATAATTAACAATATTCGAAAAGTGATTAAGTTCTTTAGATTATCTTCCGTTAAAAATAAAATATTGCAAGAGAAAATCGACGTTAAACCAGGTCACAACCTTGAGTTAAGCTTTAGATTGTCAAACTCGATTATCATTAGGTTACAAAATAAAACGAAAATTATACTTGCAATTGATATTGTCAAATAACGCTTATAACATTATCATTTTCATTGTAATTAACAGCATTAAATACTTTTCGATTCCATTTCAGATTTCCATTTCTAAGCAATCTTGATGTAGAAATATTAGTTAGTAAATTGCATTTATTTTTAGTTTATTAAAATTAGCAGTTGCTCTTGTATCAAGATTATTTATATCAAGGATCGTTTAATTTTTGTAGTATTCTGAACAATAATTATGCTCCAGAATTTAAAATTCTATGATACATATTGCATGTGATAAAATGAATTATAAATTACTCGAAACTTACACGTTCGATGTCTTAAAATGAATTAAAAAATTAATTTTTATTTGAAAATTATATGTTCGATGTCGTAAAATGTATGAATTACCGAATCTGAATGACCTCCTTTTTAACTACTTCCGCCCTATATAACAAAATTCTAAATACGTCATTTTATCCATTCTATTCTAGATCGTATTCCCGACAAATAGAGCTATTAAGCGCCTTATCTATTTTATTTTAGGTTTTTCCCATAAAAGCGTTTCCTAGAATTGGAGAGTTTATTCATTGATACACAACAATTAACTTTTTCAATGGCTTTTAGAACCTTTCTAGTAAAATAACATATATGATTAATGGCTCTTTGAATTCTTTCGAATAGAAATGCCGTATTCTCTTGTTAAATAACGTAAAACTTCTAAAATTATGGAGTTAATTAGAAACTAACTTGATTGAAATGAAGATACGTTTTATTTAAAACTCATAAAGTGGTATTTCTAACAAGAATGAATATTTTATTTCTGTTTTAAATGATATAACTATACGCGGAAGTTAATCTAGTATATTAAGTGTATGCGACTCATTTTCAGTCTGCAATAAATGTCTACACACGAATAATAATTACACAATTAACGAGAAATTCTTCCTGAAAAAATCATTATTTACACAAGGTTTAAAGTTGGGTTTCTTCTTAAATGGTATACCAATAATATATGTTTCCTTATTGTATATGCTAATGGAATACGCTTATGTTTTATACAGGGCGAAAAAATTTATTATTGTGAAATTTTAATTCTTCACGTTTTTCTTTTTGGGGTTGTAATTTTTCATAGAATTTGGCGTTCAATGGCCTCTTGTGACCTCATTATCACATCAATGTATATATATATATATATAAACATATATATATATATATATATATATATATATATATATATATATATATAACGGGTAAGAAATATTTTTTGTATTATTTAATTTTGAATTTTCGAGTTTTGAGAAGTTTATAAAATTTTCGAAAATATTTTATATATATATATATATATATATATATATATTGCCGTGTAACTCGGGTAAAATCCTCACCAACAAAAATATTTTCGAAAATTTTATAAACTTCTCAAAACTCGAAAATTCAAAATTAAATAATACAAAAAAATATTTCTTACCCGTTTTCCTCTCTTCCTCGGTTGAATGGCCTTCTTCAACTGCTTCCAGCTAGCTCATTTGGACCTCCTTTTGGATATCTATATTCACTCTCATATTCTATCATTGACGCACACTCCCAATAAAACCACAAAATACAACAAACATACAATCTTTTATTTATTACTATTTACAAAAGAAATTCAATATTGTCCATATTTCATTGTTCACGTTACACTTCAGTAAATCTTATTATGTGATGTCCTGTATTTTATTTTAAAATCATCAAACACATAAAATGTACCCGGAGTAAATGGGCCTTGAATAATACCTTCTCTAAAATTCCTTTATAATTTATTTATTTATTTTTTAATCTAAGTAAACTCTGAGGTAAGGTGAGCTCATGATAACCCAGCTAATTATGCATAATGTATGCCCTTCTACTTTGCACTAAAAAACAAAGCCATGTACTCTTCACAAAAATTTCACGTTCTGATGGAACGTTTAAAAGCTTTATAGACACCTTCAAATTTCTAGTTGAATACCATAATAAAGTTATTTACACGTATTATGTTCAATACGTAAATAATCCACACTACCTTGAAAAACACTCTCATACGTCACCCAATATTTTCAGTTTATAGGAATCACAATTTCAAATCGTTACCTGGAAATTTCTAGAAGATCTCCGCTCTGTAGATGATGGTAGGTATTTCTTCTATCTGGTCTGCAGGCCGTTTCTAGCTGTTACTAGACGAACTCCATCAAAATTGAACTGCTAACGCTGCTTTCACGGTGCAACCAAATTCCAAATTCCATTTCAATTATACGTCTTTCACAAATATTTACTGTAATCTACATTACTTAAAGTCCTGACACGAGTTGGTTAAAAATTTATAGGTGATACCTCAATTAAAATTATAATCTCGGCAACCTAACCGCGTACTAATTAAGAGGCTACCACTATGCAATATAATTTAAACGATTTTATAATACTTACAACTTGTGTTGACTTTCATACGTCGTTTGGGACGATCGAAATATTAAGGGCTTTAATAATGTTCTCGTAAACTATTTATATCTTTAGATTGCCACCTCCTGGCCACGTTTATTCAAAATTTCCTGCTCACAACATCACATTCCCACAATTTTGCACTCACCCCAATTTTAAAGTCCGTGAATTTCAGTACGTCGTTATAATATTTTCAGAAAATTACGCTACACTATCCTCGTGTTTATATCAAGTCAAACTAACATATCGACCAATCGTAGACCCACTGACGTTTCTTAAATCCCTCCTATACTACCGTTGTCTCATGCTTATGCGTTTTCTACGTCTCCTTCTAACCTTGCTTGAGTGGTAGAAAATCAATATTCTTGTTTGTGCGCTCTCTACCACACGTGGACTTACTACGTGATTTAACTAACCGCTCATTAGCATTTCCAAAGAATATAAGCGGCGGTTTACCCGATATTCTCTGTAACCGTTTGTTATCTACAAAAATAATTGGAAGCTTGACATTTCCAAACTACGCAGGTGTTCAATCGTAACGAACGTTTTAAATACATTTCTCGGAATTGTATTTCAGCGTATTTTAATCCCACCGATGTATTTGTCTGTTAGCAAAGCTTTTATGCATATTATACATCAACAATCGATCAATTAAATTTAATTTAATTAATAAATTAATGGCATTGACTTCTACCATTTAATTTCTTTGCAAACCTACTAAATATTTATCATTATTTCTAAAATTTCGTTAACATCCTGATACTTAAAAATGAATTAACTAATATAACTTTCATACGTAGTTTCTGGTTGTTCCTTTATACAGGGTGTTTTGAAATTGCTTCGTTTATATTTATTTTTGATCTTTTAAAACCATTATAATATATATAATTCAAAATTGATTTGTGGGTTTGAGGTCTCTGGATTAAGTTGAAAATTCTTTTTTATGGCCTAAATTTTCGAATTTATTTTAAATTCTTGATCACAGGCTATCTAAAATTTTTTATACGCTAGATTATAAATGTGGTACATAAATTATAAACTTACAAACTTGAGGTTAATTGAAAACTAGCATAACAAACAATAAAAATCTTGGAAAAACTTGTAAAACTAACAAAATTGAATATTTTTAAATAAAAATTGTAAACATTAAACTTGTATATACATCAATTTGATGTCATAAATTTTGAAGTAAAAATTGTTTTGTTTCATAGGATATAAGATAACTGATTTGTTTGATGACAGAGTATCGAGTGTATACGTATGTGTGAGTGTTCATGTATATTATACGATGTGAGTGTATAGTGTATACGTATAAAAATTTTTAGACAGCCTGTGATCAAGAATTTAAAACAAATTCGAAAATTTAGGCCATAAAAAAGAGTTTTCAACTTAACCCAGAGACCTCAAATCCACAACTCAATTATATATATATATATATATATATATATATATTGCTGTGATATCGCCTTGCGTTGAGCGTCTGTAAAAGAGTGCTGTAATATAGGTACAGCAAATTGTAAAATTTGAAATTACTGACTTACTTTTCTTTCCAACTTTACTTTGCCTGGCTAGCTCAACGGAAGTAATGGAATTTACAAAATGAAATTAAACACAGCAATATCATAAAGAATCTATACAGTCAAAAGTATTTTCTCTCATACAAAAGAGTATAGAGCATTTACAGTATAGTTTCTTTCAAACAAAATTATTCATAGCAAGTACCTATTTACTTAATTATCAAAATGTTCCTTACCTAATGTCAGAGTGTGTTGAACTCTGACCACAAACTTTTTAGTAAATATCCTTACAAAAGGATATTATATGATTAAGACTTATTCCGCCTTAAATTTGAATGACAAATACTCAAATATCAGTTACAAATAAAGAATCTAAAATTAATACTTGCGAAATCCACAAAGCGCTTATCCAAATCGTAATTAAAAGCGTTAAAACTACTTCTATTTTTAAAATGTCCTTAAAATCTCAGTTTACAAGATTTTCCATATTATATAAATCTCCATTTAAATATCAGTTATCAAAAGTGCATCTTCGATTTAATAATTAATTAAATTTCAAACTAGCTTTTTATATCCAAGAATTTTCATCTCCATTGTATATTACAAAATCAAATAACTGCATTTATTAATTTACATAATTCAAACTATTTTATATGTATACTCTGCATGTTATTTTAACGTTCTAATCAACGTTACTTTTACTTGGTTGACGCAAAATTATGACTGATATTACTTTGTCGATCGCATAAATCGACATGAATTGAATTACTGAATGAATTCAATCGAATTCATTCTTAATGTCGATTGCTTCTGCTTATATATTTTTCTCTAATTACGTCATTATTCACCTGAGTTTCCTAGATTTTACGGGATTCCATTCCAAAGATTACACACATACCTGACGCAAAATATCTGGGAATAACTCATTAGCATCGTATCGCGTGATTTATAATAGTGACGCGCGCCGCCCGTCTTTATCCAACACAACGGGGTTAATGTGGCGTCACATGCAATTCTGTAGTAATGCGAAAGAAAATTAATAATTCTTATCGGTTTTATGGATATTTATTGTTTCGGCGGCTATAGAACAAACGTTTGTTTATTTAATTAGTTTATACGACATTTCGTATTAATTTACATTTTCTTTCTTGATCCCGAAGCTTTGAGATCATGTTTTATTTAAAATGTTAAAGGGAAGTCAATTTATATGATTAATTAATAAATAAAAATAAATGACTGTATTTATATTACGTTTGAAAATGATCGATTTGCATTTGCATGTAATGCGGTTTAAGGTATCTCAAGAGTAATTATTTTTACATATGCAGCTTAACTTTTAGACACGTGACTGTATTCAATTCAAAATTGGGGCTTTTAAATACACGGAAAGTGTGCTTTGCTTTTACAGTAACAGAAAACGTGTTTTTTATACCCAAAATTATTTATTTTATGTACGGAGGAAAGTGCATTTTTATAACTAACGAATGGCTTTGTATTTGTCTTACAGTGATTATTTACAAGCACGGAATTGTGTTTTGCTTTGCACATTAATGGATATGTATTTATTATACACTTATATTATACAGGGTGTAACAATGAATCTTAGGAAATTTCTATTTCCGGTTTCGTGTATATTTTGGGGAGTTTTATTTTCAGAATTTGGGTTTCAATGACCTCTCCTGACCCCTTATTACGTCAATATATATATATATATATATATATATATATATTGCTGTGATAAGGGGTTGCTTAAGGGAGCACGTTATAGTAAAGGTCATTCGGGAAGGAGTAATTAGAATAGTCAGCAGAAAACCACACTTATTTAAGGAAATAATTAAGAAATAGACATAGTTTGTAGATAGTAAGTAGTCAACACCCTGTATATAGAGTAGAGATAATTTTTGGGCGACGCAGGTAAACATAGGAAGACGCATAGTTGGCGTAGGAATGAGAAGTACATGTATTAAGTAGATAGTAAATATTAAATACCCTGTAGATAAAGTTTAGTTAATTTAGGTAAAACAAATAAGGATATTTTTCAGTGGAGACACGCGTATATTGGGAAATGAATGATAAAGTGTAATTAGACACGCATTAAGAAAAGAGTTCCAGACGATTAAATTAATACGGATATAGAAATAGTTTCAGGTAGTTAATATAAATGCGTACAAAGATCTAACCATTTTGATAAGAGAAATGATTAAAAATTGCGTGAATCGCATATAAACATGGAAATTTAAAGTCGGGTTGCATCAGTTGTTTATAGAAAAGCAGGTAATCTATCAAAATACAGCATGTTGATAATAAAACACAGCTGCGGGCAGGTGGTGATTATGGGAAAGCGTGGAGCATTGCATCAGAAACTGCTGGAAATAAAATTATTTGATTGGTCAAAGACAAGCGACGAGTTCTAGACCAAACCCACGGATGAAGTGGGAATTCGAGGTTATATTAGCAAGCACCTTGATAAGAAAGTCAGTTTTGAACTCAATGAAGGCCGAAGTGCATAGCCATTAAACAAAGTATTACGTAATAAGTATAGAAGTGAAAAATAAAATGAGTGCAAATATGAAGATTATAATTACCGTTTAAACGTAAGTACGTTTTTAATGAATTTATTGTAAACTAAGACATAAAAATAATAGGGTTTCGAGGTCTGAGGGAAATAGACTAGGATTCTGATGTTAAGAAAAATACAGTAATGCAATTTAAATGTCAAAGGGAAAAGAAGAATAATACAATTTTGAAGTACAGGGATGAAACAAACTACAATTTTAAGTCTGGGGCAAGAATGATAAGAGTCTAAGTTTGAGGAATTGAAATAAATTGGGGTATATAATGGTGATGGTCCATAGTGTAATAATTTGAATGGAATCCAGAATTGGGGAAGATCATTTTTATTGGAAGCGTCGATGTGAAAAAGATAAAACCAGGTCAGATTTTTAGTTATAAGACATTTGTTTTTCTACATGAATTTTTATTTTATTTTTTAATATTGAATTTGCTAAATATGATATGCTTGTGAAGAAGTCAACAAATGAGGTTGCATACGCATTGAATGAGTAATAAGAAAACAGGTTTAGAATATTCTACACTTTGTTGGTAAAGATAATAAATTTTCTTTGGTGACTTTGGGTTTTTGAGTACATACTAAATGGTTGTTAATAAATGAAATTTATCGAATATTTTGTTATTGGGACGATTAGACAGGTTCCACGGCAATATATACTGATTGTGATTATGGGTCATAAGATTTCATATAGCACCATTTCGTGAACATGCACCACTCCGAATCTGGGCAAATTAAAGAAATTTTAAAAGCAACCCAAATTTTGTAAATACTCATTTTCATAGTAACGTATTTGTAGATGTGCTCGGTATATTGGATTATAAAGGCATAAATCTCTAACCAAAAAGGTTTCGTTCTTAATACCGTACGAATAGTGTTTTTAGATGAGAATTAGGCTATTCCGCGTGTAGAAGGAAGTTCTCCTTTACGATCTTCATATCAAAAAGTACCTATTTGCTATTGAAGTATTCGATTACAAAAATGCGGGATTATTATAAAAGATTCCATTTGATCATGTTTACATACGCAGGTAGACAAACATTTTTAGCCAGGTAAACAGAACTCGTTTTATAAGAATTTCAGTTTGCAGGGACATGGCATTTAATTTTCATTTCATTTCATAATAGACATATTAAAAGTATTGAATAGCGTGTAAAATAATATTAAACATACGGTGGTACTTTGATGAAAGCACATTATAAAGTAGGAATCTGTTTATTGAACTTAAATCCATTGGTAAATGACATCGTCCACAATATAAGATAAAACAATTAACAAAAGCCATAAGCCAAGCGGCAAATGTTGTAGAAATAAAGCAAATGACAGTAAAAAAATTGAAGGTAAGAGATAACGCGTCGGTGAATGTATTACGTAAAGGTAGTTCTGGGCTATTTGAATGTCAAGTTTTGTAAATGTTGCATTATTTGACGATTCGATGTAGCGTAGGCGGACGAACTTATGTTTTAAGCCAATCCAAACGTAGGAACAACATCCGATCAATGGTTAGTTGCTGAATATCTGTTTTAAACATTACGAGGCTAGTTTAACAATAGCGATGTATTATTAACAGACGAGTTTAATTGACGATTTTTAAAGTTTATTGCTACTGCAAAGAAAGTAGTAAATTAAAATGGTTTTAAATAAATAGACAATAATGAATTACGGCAAGATAAAGTTTTAATTTGAATAGAAGCATATAAGAAGCTGGAATGGAATTTAATGGTAAATTGATAAGGTTTTAAACGATTAAGATTATATTGGTAAATGAATTTCAAAAGCATTCGTGAAATTTTAATGACATTTAATGGCAAATTTTAAGCAATTTCGACGAACCTGGAATATTGAGTAGAAATGCAATTTTGATGTTGTTTTTAATGGAGAAATTTCAACGATATGGAAAAGGACGACAAGCATAATTCACACAGTAAAACAAAAATCATATTGTTATAAAATTTTGATAAAGACACTATTTTTATTAGTTAAATAAGTTAAATTACGTAAGACTTTCTGTGTAGATTTATATGTGAAAGTGGACGATTTGATTTGAGGGAGGCTGACTTCGGTAGGTTTGGCATTACGTAATGAAAATTATTAAAATAGCTGATCGGATATGTTTAAATCCGACTTAAGGGATGATGTTAAAATTAGCCAACGTATTTTATAAAATTTTGTACATAATTTGTCAGTGAAAATTCTAATTAGAGAGAAAGATTTTTGGCCTCAAATCAGTGTAATCGAGTGATTATCTAGTAGTTAAAAATTTTTGATTTTAAACACGATATTATTTGAAAGAAAAAGTTGTTGTGGCAATATTGCACTTTGTCTTTCTATTTTGGTGTTTGTATAAAAGCATTTTTTATTTGAGGTTACATGTAGGATATGGGTTGTTAAAGAAAAGTTCTTATGTTGCTTGAAAGATTGTTCGTTGAAGAATATTTCATGTATTATAAATTTGATGCCCGATTCTAGTGATTTCATTTAAACTCAGCTAGCAAAATAATTAGTGCAATACTTTTACTCAAATCACTTCAAAACACAGTACTTTTATTAGCTCTCAACGTTGAACCGCATCAATACAGAACACGACTCTTTTATTGGCGCCCAAACCTGGTGCACGAAGAAACCGCTTGAAAATTAGAGTTTTGTGTCTTGTTGAATTTTGTAGGAATTTCTCAGTGATATATATTTGACTGGTTTCCAGAATGAATGATAGAATGAAAAAAATTTGTGAGAGATTGAGAGATAAAGGTGTGGAAATTGGTTCTCAATAAAGTGTCTACTTGGAAGATTCCAAAAGGGAGGAGCCGGAGGAAAGGACGTGACAGAGTGTAGGAGATACTCAGGTATCGAGAATGATGACTCACTTTTTGAGTTTAAATAAAAATTTGCATAAAATCAATGAAAAGAATGAAAAAATTATCAACCAAATGAGTGATAACAGCATGAAGAAAATGAAGGAGAATATGAAGGAACTAAGTGAAGAACATAAAAAATGTATCAAAGGCATGAGTAAGAATATGAACGAAACGAGCGAGAATATAAATGAAATGAGTGTGAAGTTTTATAGGAACATCCAGGAATTACGAGCAGAGTTTGAAAAAAATCCAAGAAAAATGGGAGATAATTTAAAATCAGAAAGCAAAAAGAACCAAGACAAATTTAAAGGGGTGGGTGATAAATTAACCGTAGGTTTAAAAGAGGCAAATAAGACTATAGAAGAGATGAAGTTCGAAATTATAGGGAAAGTGGTACAGGTTTTAGAGAACATGGATGATCTTAAAGAAGAAATCGTGCAAAATAAGTCAAATCATGAAACGTGTGAAAAGGAAGTGAATGGAAAAATTATTCGAGGAAAGTTGCTAAGCCCAGTTTAAAACATTTAAACTTGATTAGAGAAATTTTAAAGCAGATTTAGGAAGCAAAGTAGAAAATGTAGAGGATAGAATGAAAAATATGAGTGTTGGGGAATCCATAAGGTGGAATCAAATTAGAGTCTCGTTAGAATAGTATTCTAAATTTTTATGGTGATAATAAGTTAAATCTTAAAATATTTTTAAATAACGTCAGAACTTTATTACAGGGTAACAGGGATGCAAAAACAAAAATATATATAGTAAGATCGATGTTGAAGAGAAGTGCCGAGATTTGATTTGGACTAATGGAAAACGAATTAGTATCATTTAAAGATCTTGAGGTTACATTTTTGAAACAATTCTGAAGAGATAATCAAAATTCCGAGTAAGAGATAACTACATTTAAAAACAACATGCACATATTTTGTAATATTTTAAAATATTCTCAATTTCATTTCCCGATAATATCATGCTTAAATTTTAACAAAACTTGTTCCGCCGCTAACTCATAGTTCACCAAAGCAATTACTTTCACATTCTATTAATTTCCAACTGCATAAATATCAGTCATCGTAATTACAATCCACATGTGCATAATTATAAATTATAAACAAAAAATCTTATATTTTACCATGGTTGAATTTACAATTTTATCTATAAAGCGTGAGGTTGTCCAGAAACACATGTATCCGATATTCTTTTTATCAGCTCGCAATTCTTTAACACAACAAAATCAACTAATCTGAACTATACTCAAGATGGTCCTTTATCCCGTCAAACACGTGTTTCAAAATCGTGCGTACGGCTAACATACTTTGCCAAACTTGTAAGCGAAGTGATACAAAAGCCCGCGCACGGTTTAGTTTGCCGTTTCGGGGAAAGTTGCGTTATATCTTGAAGCTGTACTGTATTTGCTGATGCTTAACTACTGCATGCCCGTATTACTACATTTCGATCTTTCTAAGTAACTATCTGAACTTAATTTCAACTTGTGGTGCATACTACTTATATATCACTTCCTTTTTCACAAATTTCCTTGTCATAATGTGACATTTTATTTATGCAGAATAAAAGGTTATTGCACTACAACTGTTTATTGTAAATAATTTTTAATGGAAAGCGCATACGTAGCGTCTTGCAATATTAAGATGTTTTGCTTTACGGTTTTGCAATAAGCCAACAATGTTTTTAAAAAAATAATATCATACTTAACTATCTAAAGTATCTTTTCAGAAACAAAACTAATGTTTATTGTTCGTAAAATCGTACTATATAAGGTGAGTCCATATTTATTCCGTACCTCCAAAATATAATTTTTCCTTTCTTATCCGGTTTATGTCTAAAGTAATGCTAACACGTTACAACGCTGTATAAAAATTGAACGCAAAACAATATGAGTATAGTAGAGATAGTTCAGAATTTTATCCAAATTAATGAATTTTTTTTTCAAAACTCATTCGCATCTATAAATGTACAGTTTTGCTATAAGTCCAATTTCAAAAATTATATTGAGCATTTTGAGTTAAACTTGAGTGAGGAAATTGTTAGTATCTTAAATAAATTTCTTGCCATTACAATATACCCATACAAAATTTAAAAACACGAAACTTCCAACCACTTTAGAACCTCGCACTTCTCCGGCTTGCATAATATTAAAAACAATCACACATATAGTCTAAATCATGAAAAAATGAATTCAGGTCACAGGTTGCTGAATTAAAAAACAGCTTACTTTCAAATCTTATGCATTAAGTATATTCTGATAGATCCTTTAAAAGTATGTCGTTTTTTAATTCAGAAACCTATGACGTGAATTCATTCTTTCGTGATTTAGATTATACCCTAGTGTATTTCGTATTTGAAGATATGGTGCATATCTATATTGAGATTTCCCAAAAATTTGCTTAGGATTTGTATTAAATATAAACGGCATAAAACATCTGGAAGCGAGTGTGTCTATTATGAAATTCCTTTAGCATAGTTCTCTTTTACAAAGGTTGTTTTCTGAATAAACATTAAAATTTTCTTTAACGACAGAAATAGAAAAAGAGATTAAAACTTATTGGATTTCGTTTTCCATCCGATAAACGTTTCCAAACTTGTTTGTCAAACATAAACTCACGCAAACTGAAAGTTTCTTAACAAAATTTAATGGAACAAAAAAGCTGGCATTTAATAAATTTCAGTCATGCCAAGCAAACTTCCTAAATGAAGTTTACTCGTTTGCCATCCTTTCTGACAATAAAAACATAAATCTGATGCCAACAACTGCCCGTTTTTTAAGCATTGATTTTTATTTTGTATTTGAATCTCAGATTTTTAGCCTGTTACTTCCAACTACAGGTACGAAACAAAACGTTTTGCAGTTTGTATTAAATTATGAGCTAATTGTGATCAAAGTCTACAAACATTTGCTTCTTTTAACGTAGTAACTGGAAGATGCAAGATGTTCTATTAGATGGGTAATGAGTTGCAACTTATGTTTGAAACTGAAACCATTACACAACAGTGTTCGTTTTACTGTTATTGTTTGTAGTTGAGTGGGTAATGTAGAGTTACGACAGAAAAATTGCCAAGTACTGCATTCAAGGTATCCTAAAACAGTAGGAATTTCAAATACAAACTGGAAATTACGACCTATGGTTCCCCTCAGCTGTGTCCTTTATTTTTCTTTATTCTCAAAGGATTAACTTGGTGATATTAGATCCACGCGTTATCTATTTTATTGGCTACCTTTATTCCGCAGACTTTTATACAATCTACGAACGCTGGTAGTAATGAAATTGCTTTGTCGTACGATAAATGGTAGAAATTGATTAATCGTAAGTTGTAATGATATCCGCCTGACCAGAAGACTACGTTATTTTTCGCAATTACGTTAATTTGATTTAATAGCTAGTAAATACATCCATAATGTGTTCCAATACAAAGTAAATGCCTTCCTCTGTAACCCCCACGGCAGGGCAACCGTTTTACTTATAACAGTACAGGTTTAGTGTTCATAAGATACTAGAACTAGATGCCAGTTCTACCACCAGGACAATGGAAACTGGGACGTTTCACGATCCCACACGGCCGCAACAGTTCAGCAGATCAGGATAATGTAACAAATACACAACATTAATAAATAAATATAGTAATGAATAATTTTGTCTGGCAGGAAAGAAATTCGAGCATAGTCGACGAAAATTAATATAAATTATTGGTTATTTTGTAAAGACAAAATTCCAATGACCGGTTTCGCTGTTATTGTAGCTCGTCAGATTGTATCATTTTTCTCTGCAAAACAACCAATAACGATCTTGAAATTATACCCAAATTATGGTGCATTAATATGTGCAGAATGCAACTCATGCGCCTCCTACACTCGAATCAGCCATTTGTTTATTTATTTTTCGTTTTGCCTTTTGACTAAGTTTTTATAATTTTGTCTAGCAATTCCATCTATGCCATCATGTTGGGGACTTGTAAAATTAACCGATAGTTAGTTGTTTACATTCGAGTATAGGGGGCGTATGAGTTCCATTTTGTACATATTAATACACCAAGTTTTTGTGTATAATTTCAAGATCTTTGTTGGTTGTTTTGCAGAGAGGAATGGTTCAATCTGAGGAGCTGCAATAACAGCAAAACCGGTCATTGGAATTTTCTCTTTACAAAATAACCAACAATTTATATTAATTTCCGTCCACTATGCTCGAATTACTTTCTTAATGTTAGATAAAATTATTCATTATCAAGTAGCTAGAAAGTATTAGTTTCAGTAGGCCAACTTCCTTCATTACCATTGGATGTAGTACCTTCTTAAAAGGTCCGCCAATGTTAAGTAGGTAATCAAACATTTGCTTATTTATTTTCCATCTTGTCTTTGGACTAAATTCTTAAAATTTTGGTCTGGAATTTCCATCTGTGCTACCATGTCGAGGACTTTTAAAAGTTACCGATAGTTAGATGCTTACATTCTAATACAGGGGGCGCATGAGATACATATTGTATATGTTAATACATCATAACTTGTGACTAATTTTAAGATTTTTATTGGTTGTTTTGCAGAGAGAAATCTGAGGAGCTGCAATAACAGCGAAATCGGTCATTGGAATTTTCTCTTTACAAAATAAGCAACAATTTATATTGATATATTAATTTTTGTCTACTATGCTCGAATTACTTTCCTAATGCCAGCCAAAATTATTCATTACTGAATAGCTATAAACGTACTACTTTCAGTAGACTAACAACCTCAATTGTCATTGGGCGTAGTACCTTCTTAGAAAGTCCGTTAATGTTAAGTAGGTAATCGACCATTTGTTTATTTATTTTAATTATGTTTTTAAAATTTGGTCTGGCAATTCCATGTATGCTATCATGCCTTGGACCTGTAAAATTTACCGATAGTTAGTTGTTTACCTTCGAGTATAGGGGGCGCCTGATTTACATTTTGTACATATTAATACACCATGATTTGTGTATAATTTCAATATATTTGTTGGTTGTTTTGCAGAGAATATGGTCCAATCTGAGGAGCAGTAATAACAGCGAAGCCGGTCATTGGAACTTTCTCTTTACAAAATAACCAACAATTTATATTAATTTTAATCCACTATGCTCGAATTACCTTCCTAATGCCAGACAAAATTATTCATTATTAAGTAGCTAGAGACGTATTAGTTTCAGTAGGCCAACATCATCAATTAGCGTTAGGTGTAATACCTTCTTAAAAGGTCTGCCAATGTTGAATATGTAATCAGAAAAAATATTAATGCCACGCTACCCAATTCGTTTTTTTTTAAGATCACCTGTATTTGAAATTATAATTAAACACAAAACTCATGTAAAATGTAACTCTTATAAGCAACTTTTATGAATTTAAATGGCAAAACAATATTAAACTGCTGGTTTAAGGACGAACAACTGAATTTCTCACTTCTCACCTATTAATATCAATAGATGTCATTAAAATGTGAAGTGAAAATAACATTCGCTTCATTTTCTTATAAAGTAACTCTACTCACCTCATACGGCCGCTCGAAATAGGATATTTCCGTTCCTTGAAGATGAAATGGAAAACAATTTTTGAAGAATAGAAAAAGGGATCTGGGAAAAATGAAGCTGTAACAGCTAAGGACAAATTTCCATTCCTTTAAAAATCAGCAGAGTGGCCAAAATCCGAAAATATGTTGAGTGGATTTAAAATGTTCGGTATTATTCCCTTGAATCGACAGAAAGTTCTAGATATGCTGCCAAATCTTGACCGTCTTTAAAAAACAGGTCATACTGAAGCTATTAATGACAGTTTCAAGAATTTGTTGAAAACATTGCACACACCGGAATCACTAAAACCCAGAAATAAAAAAGTACCAGTTTCTTTTATCCCGGGAAAGTGTTGGTGTTACAGATTTTGAAATTAAATCGGTTTACCCCTCATCCAATGCCGATGACATAATTAAAACAAGCGTATCCAAAACGCTAGATGCCCGGAAGAAAAGAAAAAAGAGTAAAGCCAGGACTTCGGGGGTTCACTCAGACCATTTTTCTATGATGGACAGTGAGGATAATTTCATTTTATCTTCGTTGACAAAAAGTGAAACTGATGAGGCGCACTAGCGATACGCCAACTGAAAAACAAACTGATATTGTTGTAGAGGACTTTGTTTTAATAAAAGTACGGTCACAGATCAGAAACATTTCGAAACTACGTTGTAAACGTAGTAAAACCCGATGTAGGTGGTTGGGTGGAACTCTTTTATAAAAAAATGAGCAAAATGTCAAGATTCACCCTAACTATTGTCTCCTTCAGCTATCAAGACGTGAAAAAATTTTATAAGAGAGACGACACGGTTTTCATTGCCTGATACAATAACACCATCAGCTTCCATGATGACCCTGACAAGTATAGAGTGATGTAATTTAGAAAAACTTAAGTTATTTGAAGCAAAATATACCAGTGATGTTAGATGCTGTTTTTATTCACTCCATAGTACTTGAATAGGAACAAACACGGTTTTAATAATAGCGTTCCTATTTACTCCGCTTTAAGGATAAATAGGAACAGCGAAAAGAAAAATTTTTAAGTTCCATACAAACAAAAATATTATGGTATATGGTTTTTCAAGAAGAGATCAAGACCTATAATCTAAAGTATGACAAGTAACAATTTACTTAAAATTAAAGGTTTTAGAAGACTCGAAGGTAAGAAGGTGTTCCTATTCACTATATTTTACAGTATTTATATAAGGAGAGCCTTTCAAGTGCATTACGGAATTGCCTCTAAGTAGTTAGCGTCGTCATTGATGTTATTGAAGATGTAGTTGCCCGTAAAATGAGCGGGCTAGTAAGAAAAGAACGAAATCATTAACGGAATGCTCGCTCAAATAACGTGTAAGAAAGGTAGGGAAAGAAAAAACGAATGCCACAGTAACATACTCGAAGATTGGGTCTAGAGAAACAAACAACAGTGTACACTACTCATTTTGCCCTTTTTAGAACTTCTGTAAAATGCAACTCCTATAAGCAACTTTAATGAATTTAAATGGCAAAACAATTTTAAACTGCTGGTGTAACGACGAACATCTGAATTCTGCACTACTTACCTACCAATATCAAACAAAAATTGTATCTCAGTAACAATAAAACAAAGAGTGTTTTTTAAATACAAGAACTACGCCATCATACACCCTTTTAAATATCGTCGCACACTTTATTTGAACAACACTACGTAGCTTTTATCAATTGCTGGTTATTACGTCCTGATTTGGCACAGCGAACAAATAATTAATTAGAACTACAGAACAGCAAAATACAATTACACGATGAATTCAGATTGCGTCTATTAAACTCCATAATACATGAAATACATGACGACAAGTGTAAAACAAACTTCCAATGCTAAATATACCAATAAGCCTAAATAACTATCAAATAAATCACAATTACTTATTAGATTCTATTTCGAATGGATTTGCGCCTTGAAAATCTAGATTACTAGAACGGTGGAATGGCTTGCACGTTACAGTGATATAAAAGGCAAAACTACAGGTCCAACCAAAGTAGTAGGGTCTTTAGTGAGGAACCAAACTAAGACAGGCCCCCGAAAGAGGGCGGCGGCTTTTTCGGTACTTAGATTAGCAGAGACCATAGGGGTCGGTATGGCAGTCTAAGACACATAACAGCGATCTGTAAGGCAACTGGAAACTACCACATTACCTCCCAAGTACGCAACGTACTTCAATTGTAATAAACATGATGGCATTCTCTGGGGTAAAAGATTCCGGAGTTAAAATAGTCCCCAATTTGGATTTCCTAGAGGAGACTACTTCGGGGGATGTGATCGGAAAGTATAAAAAGATCGAAGTTCGGTAGCCAGAGGCGGGGGATTTTTGGAGCGGATACTTCAAGGTAATTCATACACGATCAGAGGAAGAAAATTCGGGCGTAGGGATAGTTATGCGAAAAAGGATAGAACAACGTGTAGAAAACTACTTACAAAAGAACGAAAGAGTACTCATAGTTAGATTAGAATCTAAACCAGTAAATACAGTAATAATATATGGCCCCCTCTAGTTACAGTGAGAAAGAGGTAGAGGCAATCTACAAAGATATCGAAGACATACTAAGATACGTAAGAGGACATGAAAATTTAATAATTAAGGGGAATTTTAATGCAGTGGTAGGTGAGGATAGGGAACAAACGGTAGTAGGTTTATTTGGTTTATGCACGAGAAGTGACAGGAGAAATAAGCTGGTAGAATTTTGCGACAAGAACAAGTTAGCCATCACAAACACATAATTTCAACACCATGCTAGAAGACGATATACGTGGAAGATGCCAGTAGATATAAGAAGATATCAAATAGATTACATTCTTGTTAGACAACGGTTTAGGAATCAAATAAAAGACTGTAGAAGCATCCCAGAAACAGGTATTGACACTGACCACAACATCGTAATTATGAAGGTCGCTCTTATATTCAAAAATTTGAAAAAGGAACGGAAAAAGACACTTTGACTTTGAGAAACTATAAGACAAAGATATTCAGGAAATATTTGAAAAAAGTCAAATGAATTGCTTAAAGATATCGGAAAATTTTCTGATACTAAGGAAGTAGAAACAGAATGGAATAGCATTAAATCCAGCTTAGACATTGCGACTAGAGGTATTCTTTCAGAATCAATAAGCCGAACATCTCGATTGACGACGTAGCCAAGGTAACGGAGTTCGGAAAGACAGAAACGGCATTTATCTTAACGAAGAATAACATCAGCCGAGAAGAGACAGTAAAGAACAAGATTAGGGATTCAGAGGTGTTCGTCGAAGGAGGGAGTTGCTATGGGGATATTGCCAATATATGCATAGCAAAACAGTTCCAAGTCAGAACCGATAACCTGATCGATAAGTCGTTGGAAAGTTGCAGGGATGCTATGGAGGCCAAAAGACATACGACAAAATTGATAAAGGCATTTCTAGGGCTTTAGGGAGACGGTGTAGGCTAACGGGGATATACGGAGGCTGGTATACATCCTTTTGGATTACTTGATTGATCTTACGAAAGCCGATGCAAAACCGGCAGGACTGACTCATTTTTCTTTTTGACAAAAAAATGGGGCTATACCACGAACTGGTAGATGATTCAGCGACTACAAGACGGAGTATTTTGTCGAGCTAGGAATGGCTCACCTGCAGAAGAGTAGGAGACAGGAGTTAGTACCGCTGTTTGATAGGTTTTACCGAAGCACGAATACGTTGTTGTACCGATGTAGTGCAACCAAAACCGGTAGACATCTTAGAAAAAGTAGTAGTAATTAGAGAATCTAAACGGAAGTGTTGATCGGAAGTAAATTCGGAGACAATATGAGTGGGAGCGGAGGTAATGGTGGCTAAGAGGAAGGAGAAAGAAACGTCCACAATCCATCCTGAAAATTTAGAACATAGTGTACAGATTTCCAGAAATCTACCCCAAGAGCAAGCTGGTGCAAAACTTCGGGGATTGCAAAGACTTCTAGGGTAATGACGGAAGCAAGGTTTTCCGTAGCCGTTTACGGTAAATACGCCAATTTGGCATCATAAAAAAGAGCCGCCAAGGAGTTAAAAAAATAAGTAAACGAGAATTTGGACGCCACAGGTTTCAACCTTCTGTACGGAGAAGCACTAAAGTTATGGCGAAAACACAGTTTCGTTAATTTGGCGTGAAACAAAAACGCTATGTAACACAATAGACATAATAAAATGGACACAACGAAAATTATTATCGGAACGAAACGGTGTGTACAAAAAAATCCAGGCTTCACGTTGGGTATTTCAGAATTTGTTGAACGTAAGACGAGCGAGCCAGTAAAAAACGACATCATTAACGGAACGATCGCTTGAATTATCTGTAATAAAGGGAAAAAAAGGGAAAACAAATGACACGCTAACAGTCGAAGATGGGAGAGTTAAAGAATCAAACAACAGGAACACACGACTCAATTCGCCTTGTTGGAACATCTGTTTCTGAAATGATAATTAAACGCAAAAGCACATGCAAAATATAACTTTAATAAGTAACTTGTATCAATTTAAATGGCAAAACAATATTAAACAACTGGTTTAAAAACGAATATCTAAATTCGTCACTCCTCACGTACTACTATTAAATATAAAGTATAACAAAGTAACAATCAAACTAAAGGGTTGTAACATGTAAAAATTCGAAACTGAATTATTCGTCAACATTACTGCTACAAAGCCGTTAATTTAGCATTTATTTATTTAACGCTTTAATTAATATGAATTCCAATACTTTTGTATATTTAGTAAACAATAAAATTAAAGCATTTTATTAATATAACTGATAACACAATTACAAATCTTGCGCGTGCTCCCTACTCGTATGTAGAATATCTAAGATCCTCATGTTGTTTGTCGACTTGTATCACTTGCTCACTTTTTGTCCTCTCCTCAAGCCGAAAGTTCACTGCTCTGCGATATAAAAGCAGACGACATGTTGCAGGAAATTAAGTTTTTCTGGCGTAAGCGCCGAAACAAGTAAAAATTTAATCTTACAGTTATGAAGTAATTAATCTTTACAACGGTTTGTTTTATAGGTAATTAACTACGATTCTTTTTAATAAAGTATATTGCAGTGCAACTTCCGTAATCTACAATGCAACTTCCGTAATCTACAATGCAACTTCGGTAATCTACAATGCAGCTTCAGTAATCTGCAGAGGTTCAAATGGAATATCAAGATTATTCTACTTAGTTGATGCGTAAATAATTTATCTGCATGGAAATTCATTTCGTAGAAAATTGGTAAGCAGATTTGTTGGATAGTACCGACACGTGACAGAATGCTGACTTCGCAACAAGTGCCGACAGGTTGTTAGGTCATTCACGCCGGTGAGTAAGCCCATTTGATTTCCTGAAATTTTGCTACATGTGTCGTATTTTATTTCGTATACACATATATGACTCGACGTAATATTTAATTGTTCATTTGTGAATTACTTTATGCTTTGATATACAAATACCTTCCCGTACAGATAATTTAGCAACCTATTTATTCATAGAAAGAAGCTTAACTTTTAACGGTTCAATATTTAAAATATATAGAATGATTTATTTTATTAATCACATGTTCAAATTTAGAAGTCATTCTTTGCCAAACTATGTATAAAAAGATATTAAGTTACATCAATCATAGTAACATGTTGTTTGCAGCATTTGTTTAAACAAATGTGAATTATTATTTTGTTTACCGAAACCTTATTTCAACATGTTGTTAGCGTGCTTTCATTCTAACAAATGAAATTTTGATTTGAGATTAATTAACAAATACATTACTGCATGTATAAAAAATTTTGAACCTCATGTAAAGTTCTAGTAGCGCTACTCCAAACTACTAAGTATAAATGAATAGTGTTAAATAAAATACAGACTTCAATTAAAATTCAGTAGACATAAAAATTTAATTTTACATCTCCTGAGTAACGTAATAATTATATCCATAAGAATTTATCTTTGTTGAGCTGCATTATGATGCACATAATTGTTTAAAATAAGAATATAGAAACCTTTTTTTCTTCAGTTCATTTTTTTATAAAAATTTAATTAATTTAATTTAATTAATTAAACCCACTGACCCAATCTCATGCGACCGTGGGTTAAAAGCTCAGCTAGCTACAAGTTATAAGAGTTTTCTTTGTCTAAAAGCCGCTTGGGCTTATTACAATTTACAAGAATTCTCGATAGGTATAGAAAATCAACCACGATTTTTTTGATAACTTACAACCGCCCATGGTATGGGGCGTGATCAAAGGTCGATTAAAAATTTTACATTACTTTGTAAACAAAAGAAGTACACCATTATACACCCGTTAAATATTGCTGCGTACTATAGTCTAACAACACTAATTAGCTTTTAACAACTGTAATTTATAACATTCTACACTGGCACAGTCAGCTACACAACTGTAAAACACAATCGCATGACGAATTCAGATTGCGTCTATTGAACTCGATAATTCATGAAAACCATCACGACAAGCGTTAGCAATTTCCAATGCTAACACCAACAAGCCCAAACAACTATCAAATAGATCGTACTTAATTACTTAATAGATAGCAATAACGAGCTCGACCAACTAGAAGCTACTAAAATGTAGAGGCAAAAGTACGTATTTACAAGAATACGTACATTGGTAGTATATCAATACCTAAACTCGCACCAATCATTAAACAAAAGTTCCTGCATTAAATAACCAACACGGGTTATCTATCAAACTCTTAACATTCTTAGAATGTAAGCAATCCACGTATCGTAAAGAAGTCAAGTAAACAGTTGTTTGTCACCTTGATATCATCTTCCCTCACGCGGTTTGTGAAGGGTCTTGGTAACTTTTTAAGCGGTAACGAATAGTTACACCCAAAGGAAACACAAAGTATTAATATTAAAACCGCGTGCATCATTTAACGGAGTCGTAACACAACTTGTGTATCCACTTGTCAACAGCATCATGGTATTTTTTCTAACTTCCTGGTTGAATTTACAGCCAATAAAAGAAGTACTACAGTGAAAAACAACAGTCACAATTTAATTATGCGTTTTAAGTATGACAAACGCGAAATACATCTTATCAAGTAAACTTGTAAGAACGTATTCGTAAAAAGCTTGAATTCAAAATCAACATAACAAAATATAGTCACAACAACCACATAGTACCAAAAGCGATTTTTAATTGTATTTTAAATAGCAACAACATTCAGGGAATTCTTGACAGTAAAACACATATTTAGATAAGAAACCAGAAACTGTAATAAATCAAATGCGGACTTGTAAGTTAAACAGAACCACTAGCAAAGTTGTCTGTCTGCTTAACTAACTTGAAATAATTAAAGTGTAGCGAACCCGTATATTTAAATAAATGGAAAATGAGATGGTATTTAAGTGAAAGAGACAGGAAACTTTACAAGTACGAAATGGAACGTAACACTGTAGATATAACGAGGTCAAAGTTTTGACTACTTTGATCAGCGTTGCCAGTCAACAGTACTTGGTTTAATTGTGCTTTGAATTTGGTTGTCCAGAAGTAATGTTGCATGTATTTGTATTCATTACTTAGCTTCAAAACTCGACGCGGTGTAATTGGGCGTATGAATCTGAGGTTCAAAATTCCATTTTGTCCTAATGACGCTTTTTATAAAGGTGGGCGAACTATAGACTTTGTTGTTATATTCTAAAATTGAAGTGGTCCAAACCCGATAAACGCATTGTTTGTCATTTTTCTCTTCGTTAAGCTTACAATATAATAAAGGTAAAATTTAAAGAAAATTTAAGAAATGATTCTTAAAAATGCATCAAGTTTTATCGGTTTAAAAAAATTGATTATTCGTGCTTCCTTTTTAAGTTCAGAATATGTAGCGCACAGGTTATATGGAACTTGTTTTGAGTACTATTTTGTGTGTAAGCAAATTGTAAGCAAGAAAGTTCAAATGTATTTCATGGTGGAAGGTACATTATTTCTTAATGAAATAATTTCATGTAGACGTGCAGAAAACCCAAACTCTGTAAGCATTTATTTTGGTAGTTGGAGTTTGTATATCCCTACAAACTAACTTAAAACAAATACTTTGCCCAAACGTAATAGATCGATTTGATAGGTCTAAAGTAACGGGGTCAACATTTCTATTGCTCCGAGTTGTGCTCCTAAGACTTATGAGAGAGGTAACCTACTTTTAAATATTGATTTAAAGAATTCATTTAGCATTCTGTCTAAAATAGAAGCTGATAGCAGAGAAACGTAAATTTTGGAGAAGCCAGGAAACAATAAATATTTAAATCAGACCAAATTACGTACTTCCGCCTATTTTATGTGTTTCTATAGTTACCTCGAGTAAGAAGTATTGATTTATACTAACAAAAAGTTTGACTAGAGGCCGCTGTCGTTAGTAACCTACGATAGTTTGCTGTTTGTACACGGTAAGATTGTATTCTACTTCATATCTCCTAGAACTTCGAGCACTGGTGAAGAGATGGCGGGCTATGTAAGGTTTCCGATCACGAAAGTTTACCCATAGGAGCGGAGCAAAATTAAGCTTTATGTTACTTTAACTTTGTAGAATGTGTAATAAAATCATTTACACAGCGCTACCAAAATAAAACTCCCCATTCTTTACTTTTATGAGTAACGCAGGTGCTGTAAAGGGATGCACATGTTTATCAAACACATCCTGAAAGAGAATTATTTTGATTTATATTCTAACTAGTTTCAATTTATATGCAAAACATGTTCTTGTATTATT
Source organism: Platerodrilus igneus (assembly GCA_036346225.1). Lineage (NCBI taxonomy): Eukaryota > Metazoa > Arthropoda > Insecta > Coleoptera > Lycidae > Platerodrilus > Platerodrilus igneus. The sequence continues at coordinate 2,983,936 of JARFIW010001018.1, forward strand.
ATGCAGAATATGCAAAAATTCAATTAAGACACGGAGTACCCTTACTAATCATCTCTAATAGAGGTTGGCTATTCAGTAATTTTAGGTCTACAATTGCGAGCGTTTGCTTACCTGACGTTGTTTTCTCCGGCTAATATAACTCCGTGTTAGAAATTAGAATTAGGGTTTTCCGCAATTTGGATGGTAATCCTGAAATTGAAATAGTAAAATTAACAATTTATATACTTTTGGAAATGACAAATTACAATTAATTTAATTACGTTCAGAATATATCAATAACAAAAATATTATAAATGCATATTGATAAATTGCAAATTAAACTCATGTTGGATAAGAATATTATCTAAGAAATCCTCTTGAATTTTCTTAATGTCCCCAGTGCCGGAATAGACATTCCCGCAACCGCCGCACCACTGAGGGCCAGGGCCAGTTGAAGGACGCTAACAAATATTCACGAGACCACGTGTATTAAAGATTATCTATTACTTAGCAAATGTATCGACTAAATTACATTGTAACAAGTTTATTTTCCAGCAGTGTTTTGATGGATATTTCTGCTATTATTTTGATAAAAGGTTATTTCTAGCCTTATTTCTTTGTAAATTTCTGAATCATAATTAATTGTACGGATTTTGTTTACCTCTTGTATTTATTACTTATTGTATTAATCTAACTTTATGCTTCAAAACTGGTAGCATCATTTCAAGATCTCCCTCCTCTTATAAATAGGATGATAGTTATAACGGTCAACCTGACAACTAGTTGTCAAGTTGTTAAAACGTGCACTTTCACGTTTACTGTTGAGTGAGGAACTCGGAGTTCTGATAAGAACAATGGTCTTGAGAAATTATGCTTGGTGCAGCGTGAGAAAGAAATAAGAAGGAAGTGAATACACCTTGTAATAGATCATCATTCCTGGCGATGCTATTCCGGCAGAAAGACGTCTAAGACACGGTATTAAAAATTCAAAGCATCAGAAACACATGCAACATAGTAACGTGATTAGAAATAGAAATTTACTGATTTTAACCTTAATGTTAAAATGTGAGGAATTCTAGAATTTAATTCAGAGTTGGTAGATTAACCTACGATAATCTTTTTGGCCATGGCTCATAGTAGGTGGTTTGAGAAATAACAACCTATTTCATGATTATATAAGAAAGCTTCAAGTTTCATATAAAATTCATGGGGATGGTTTAAGTTCATCGCAGATATTGCCGCAAGTTGTTAAACATCTGATATATTGTTTGTACTGTAGGGACGTTTAAGTCTTGACAACATCTGGATCCCAATCAAGTAAGTGTCTTTTAAGTTTTGTTCAAGTTGGGAATTTTCAAGTTATGCTACGTTGTTTGTCCTCATAGTGTCCTTGTGATTTTGAAGAGAGCTTTACGTAGATTCAATTTTTATTTTTGATAAGTGCCGTAAAAATTTATAAAGGACCGTAAGCAAAAATGGTTTAGCTTGTAGAAGTAAGAAATTCTAACTACCAATTCAGGAAAATTAATAATTATTCAGGCTTAGGAACTTAAATTTGTTCTTTTTAGATGGTATTAGTTGCTAATCATAATAACGTACTGACATTCAAAATTCGTTGTTCACTGGCCAGATTATGTATGCTTAATTGAAACTCATAGATAACGAGGAAGTTAACATGAATTAATACATATATGTGAAGTCTATCGTAGTACTACTCAAGACTAATTAAAATCTTATTAATATATAATTAGTCACTCTCTAAATGTAAGTTTTAAATATCAATATGAAAAGATTGCAAAATTGTTAAGCAACGCTACTAAATCAAATTAATAATGTTTACTAGTTGAGGAATTATTTGTAAATAGATATTTTTGCTAATTGGTAATCTAAGAGAATATAAAGTTATTTTGGTCATGTCTATGATTATTATTTAGGGAATCAGATGAGATTTGGTTCTTAATATCTAACACATTTAATGGTGATAATTAACAGAACGTACAAACTGTGCTAGTATTGGTTTTGTTTGATTACAAGAGTAGCAGTGCATCTTTATCAGCTTTAACGTGAAGTGGGTAAGTATTTCGTAAGGGTAGTGTTCATGCAAAATATTTGTAATAGCGGTATAGGGCTTAAGTTTCCGCATTCTCCTTATACAAATAGGCTGTTGTTAGTCATTTATTGTATTAAAAATTCGGTGGCATCATATTTACTTTATTTTTGGTCGTAGTTCAACCCCGACCCAAGCTCATGATCTACCCAGAACAAATTACTCTACTAGCCGCTTTGCCTTTAGAAGTTTTCTTACTCATAAGCCATTTTCCATCTAAACTTACCTCGGGCTTCTTGTCTCAACAGGAAATCCTCGTTTTAATTACCCTTACGCCTGGCAGTTGGCAAGATAGGTGTATAATATTACCTGAACCCAAGAAAAGGGCAACAACGTAGTAAGTAAATTCTACTAAGTATACGTACTGTAATATACAAATAGGAATTGTGATTCACGGAATGCATAGAAGTGCAGACTATTTTCAGGGGTAGAAATAAATTAATTTGTAGCTCGAGGTATTTTATCACTCCCCCTGAATTGCTAACAAAACATTACATGGTTAATTAATCTCTTGGGGATTTTATGCCTATACATATGCATTAGATGGAGTGGCTGTCAATTCGTCCTAAATTGTGTTTGTAAACTGTAGTATAAAATTGTTGTATGTTTTAAGGTTAGAAAAATATGAATTTTTACGACCCTTCATCAGTTAGGCGATGAGCAAGTTTTATGATACTTGTTAATAGGGAATACTGTTATATTTTAAGACTTGAGGTCTCATAAATATCTTTAATTGTAATTCATTTTATTTTACATTAGAAATACTATTTAGAATTAGTAGATAAAAAGTTCATTTTGGTATATTTCAAGATGTAGACCACCTTACGGCGGTCTACATAAATTCAAGATCAGCATCGGCTACCATATTGCACATTATAGTGCAAGCCCTGTATTAATGTTTGCATTTGCGTTACACAGTTGTTATTAATTATAAGCGTTTTTCTGCTGGGTTATTATGAACATTGTTACGTTTATTTTACGACTAAATTAAAACCTACCCTGTACTTATTTATTCATTTATTCAAATAATGTATATCTTACCGTTTTATAATAAGTACGCTTCCTAACTATTTTCATTTAAACAAATTTGGTGCAAATTTGAAAAGCTAATTCTATAAATTAAATAGTCAATACCCCGTTTTAGGTATCCGTAAACTCGTTATACATTGCGAAAACGTGTAATTACTTTTTGTATTGTTTCAATCTAAAACTATTGGAAATAACGTATTGAAGTATTCGATAAAATCGTGTTTTCAAGTTTGCTAATCACGTTTTGATAACATCAATATTACTTTGAACTCTGGTTGTTTAGATAAACAAATTAATATTCACTTTCTATTCCTTATACACGACGAAAACATCCGTTATATTTTTGTTGTTTCCGTTTTCTTCGTGGGAATTTCGCGCACGCAATAGAGCGTGGTGTGTAATGAAAGTTTTACGGACCTGAACTTTTTCGGCGTAAATAAATTAATCTTTTTCGTAATTATTATAGCTTCTTCTTCCGGTGGCCCTAAAGTGACGATAGATTACCGCCCCTAGTTGTGACGGGAGTACCCGCGCATGGCGTGATCCCGAGAACATCTGCTTTGCGCTGTCCTTGGAGATGGTGTGACTAGCCTACACTTTGGATGTGCTGGTGTGTTTCTTCCTTGTTTACGTTGAAACCATATCTATTTGGACTTTACATTTTAAGCTCTGGCATTCACAATATTAATCAATTCGCATACCCGAAAATTATAGAACTGTTTTGCTATTTATTGCCCTGCTATAAATGCAGTACTATTTGTTTTAAATAACTGAAAAATAATTTTATGCTACTTATTAATGTGTGAATGATTTAAAATGATTACCTTTAGGGGAGATGATGTTTTTCAATAATATTGTATTTATTACGACAATGTTATGTACTGAATTTGGTATTTACACTGATACTGTAGGGTTGTGGTTTTTAAAGCTGTAACTGGATAATTTTTCTTTGTGTAATTCATATGGGGAGGAACCTAGAAACTACAGCTTGCCATTTTAAGAAGTACTTTTTTTGTTCCTCTTGACATGCGTGTATTGTGGTTATTGATTTTGTTTCTTGTTTTTTTTTTATACTACGCTGCTATGTCTAACCAGAATGTTATTTAGAATAATTATAATTAGTACTAAATCGTGTTAATTTCTCTTTCTTATTTCAGACTCTCCTTTAGATAAATTTTTTTGTATGTGTAATACCTCGCCCCCTACTCGATTGAGGCCGGTCATACTTACTTTTCTTTCTTTTTTTTTTTATGTTAGACTACGTCGATGTTGTGATATCAAGATAATTACTTTATACATCTTGAGTTCTTATAATCTTTTTATTGTATGACAAATATAATATTTGCAAAACATTATACATCATTTTAAATATATTATGCAAGTGAATTCTATTCGCTTAGTGCATTATTTGTTCCAAAGTGTGATTTAAACACTACTATTTTGCGATTGGATTTTTAGATGTAACAAAAAATGTATATATAGTTACTTTATAGGTATAAAAAAATTCATTATTCGGTTGCAGATGCCAGATGACAAAATTTACAATGTAGCTATTTACATTCGAAAAAGCTCAATGAGAGTGGAGAAAGGGTACTTTTCTTTTCCTTTCTAAATAATTCAGAAATCTGTAGAGAATGGGATAGGAAGTGTTATAGGAAAGATAAATTTAGTACGGTAAATAAACGTGTAGGGGAAGGTATCCAACAGAGAGACACAAAAAATTTAAAGTTTTAAAACTTTTTAATTTATTTAAATATTTAAACTGTGACTTCGTATATAATTCGTATATAATTCATAGTTCCTAGCAAGGTACACAAATTGGCGTAAACTAAGCGAAAGTTTAGATAAACAGAATACATGTATAGTAAAAAAGTCTTACCGTTAGCCCTATAGAGCACACACTGACACACTATATCCCACTCAGTGAAGTAGTAAATATTATAAATAGGCTATTAATAACATTAAACGAAACATTAAAATGCATGAACGACTGCTGTCTTTTGGTTTGTCCACATAAATTTGGTTTGGGTAAAATATATTTCACTGTGATCATTGAAACATAAGACTCTTCCATTGCATTTGGAAAAACAAAAGTACCTAATATTTTATTGATTTTTTTTAAGAAATTCACAAAAATATCTCCCTTATTAGTAAAGATGCTCTCTCTAATACTTTTGCCACATAGTAAATATCAACATTTTTAATATTAAACTGCACTAAAATGAATTGACCTTTACTTGGTATTGTGTCTATCGTTTTCAGCTCAATTTTAGAAAGGCCATCTACAACATCTACAAACCCATCAGAACCTGAGGAATTCTGAAGCTCTACCGACGTTTCAGAATCTAAGCTTTCTTCAACAATTTTTTTTTAACAATCTTTTTCTTTTTGGCTGGTTTCAACCGTTGCTAAGGCCTTTTCTTCAATTTCTAGTTTTTATGGGGTATCGGCTCCTATCATATATTTCCCTTTCTTTCTAGACTTTCTTGTAGACTTTCTTTCTGTAGTTGTGAATATCCTATTATCTCTTCTGGCGTTTTGAAAACTTTCATAATTTTCATAGTATTACTACAATGCCGTAGAAGGATTTACACATTATTCAATAGATGAACTTGAAGCAAAGTTTAATGTCGTGTCGGTGTCATCAGTTGTTAATTTTATTGATGGATCGGTGCCATCTGTGACATAACTACTAAGAAAATCAATATCACAAAACACATCTTTGTTATAGGATATTATTCCCGTTCTTCTAAATGCGTTCATTATCATTTCTGAGATCATGATTTATTCATTGGCTCGCCCTACACATTGTGCAACTTTATAAATAGAGAGCAATTGTCCTGGATGATACAGCAGTCAACTGTCTACCGCTTCGGAATAGTAAGCTTGGAATGGTTTAAAAACACCGACATCTAGGGGTTGTAGTTTCTGTGTCGAGTGCGGTGGAATGGTTAGAATTGTTACTCCAGCATCTTTTGCAATAATTTGAACTGCGATTGATAGGTAGTTTTCGTGGTTGTCACACATTAATAAAGATGGATTTTCTTTAGTAGAACAACTGTACCTGATGAAATGCATAATGGCATCTATTAATAACTCGCAAGTCATCCAGCTAGTTTTACTTGCTAAACCCTATGTTCTAGGTGGTGCTCCATTCAACATGTGCTGCTTAACGAGTACCCTACGAAAAACCATGGCCGATGGTAAAAAATTTCCAGAAGCACTCACTATGCAACAGGTTGTTAGTAAAGTGCATTTTTCTGCACTTGCTAGTTTGGTAACTTGTCGGGTCCCTTTAGCTACCGGTACTTTTATAGCGTTTTGCACTGTAACTATTGCAGTTTCATCTAGATTAAATGCACTAGTACAATCTGCAAACCTAGGATTTCTGTCAAAAACTATCTTCAACTTTTCAAAGAAAATGTTCATGAGTAGACCATTTAGTGACGAACCACTGCCACATTTCCTCCAGAATCCCACATTTCCTCACACATCTGGACCAATTTACATGTAAATTCCCATAAGGAGTAAATGAGGGAGATGAATCTCCTCCTGACTCCTCCTTGCTCTCCTCCTTGCTCGGACACCCCCACAACCATTTTGATTACATCACACCCGCATTCTTTCCATCCGCGAGATAAATCTTTCTCCACATTTCCACCCACGAGATAAACCTACCTTGTTTGGTATCAATTAATATTAGAATTTTCTCAACTACCCGAATCTCTAAGAATTTTTTAGATTGCATCATCCCCCAGAGAGCTACCCTGATTTTAAGATTTCTTACCTGTAGCAACTTTTGAGCGTTCTTATAATTTTTTTTTAGTCATGCGATACATCTTGTTAGTCTAAAATTTTATGTAGAATCCAAATCTGTAAACAGATTTAAAATCGGACCACGCCCTGCAAAGTTATACCCCTTTAAAGTCCTGATCTTCTAATTTTGCTATGTGCTCTATAAGCAAACCTAACAAATAGTTTTCTTCGTCTAGCCATTGCATCTTTCGAGATAAACCTATCTTGTTTGGTATCAATTAATATTAGAATTTTCTCAGCTACCCAAATTTCTAGGAATTTTTAAATTGCATCACCCCAAGGAGCTACCCCAATTTTAAGATTTCTTACCTGTAGCGATTTCCGACCGTCCTTAAACATTTTTTATACATGCGATACATCTTCTTAGTCTAGAATTTTATGTAGAATCCGAATCTCTAAACAGATTTGAAATCGGACCACGCCCTGCAAAGTTACACATATACTCTCTGCGAGATAAATCTTTCTCCACATTTCCACCCACGAGATAAACCTACCTTGTTTGGTATCAATCAATATTAGAATTTTCTCAGCTACACGAATCTCTTTAAATTTTTAGATAGCGCCATCCCCAAGGAGCTACCCCATTTTAAGATTTTTGCTGGCAGCGATTTTTGAGCGTTCTTATAAATTTTTTATACATGCGATGCATCTTGTTAGTCTAGAATTTTATGTAGAATCCGAATCTGTAAATAGATTTAAAATCGAACCACTCCTTACCATTTTACACACACCTCTAAATTATAAATTTCCTGCAGCTTATACCTAAAAGAAAATCTAAAACCATTCTTAAAACTTTTTATTACAGACAATTTTACTAATACAGTTTAAATTTTGTAAACCACATTTCTAAATACATATTTACAATTTCTTATTTTCAACCTAAAACTTGTCATATCGGGTCATACTTATTAATATTTATTTCTAAATAGAGCACTTTTTCCAAAGACCAACCGGACTCGCATGTTTCAAATTCCTATGATTTTGTTCGCATGGTTTCGCTTAAGACCTCGTACGTATTTTCCAGATTACTAGAAGACGTTATAACCACATTTTTTGTGTTAAAGGATTTCACATCGGTAGTCTCTTCCCCCATTTTGGTGTAAACGCCGTAGAGTTTGCAGTAGACTTTTACTGCTGTATGTTGTATTCTTTTTTCATTTATTAATCGAATAAATCGCTCTTTCTGCTTCCAAAGAAACTCGGACACTCCATCGTCGACGCTGGCGTTATTTATGCGATAGCTAGCCATACGGTTGTTAAACGCTGTGCTAATCATTTCTACGCCATCTTCGCCAGTAGCGGTAACTGTGGCATTTTATGTCTGTTGCTTCTCAAGTGTGCGGCATATGTATTCTTTTCCATTTCGAAATCGCATACTTTACACATAATTCGTGGTTGTTTCGTACAAGGTCCTTTAACAGCTGGCGGAGCTGAACGTTTAAGGCTTAATGACATACCGTGCTGTTTTTCCTTGTGTCGCAGTAAGTTGTCCATTCTCGTAAAAGCGAAACCGCAAGTCCCACAGTTTAAGTACTTTGCTGCGGACGGCTTAACCTTGGACGATGTTGCACCACGACATTTGTTCTGGTGCCGTATGAGAGCATTTTTCCAGGTATAGGAAGCACCGCAAGAGTTGCACTTAAAACGTTTGCAGATACCATTTTAGTACAAAACAAAATCCGCACTATAAGACTTGACTTGTAAGCGAACTAACTTATAACTAAAGAGTTTATTCTTGCGCACCTGCTTTATGTACCCTATAGAATGCAAACCGAAGGTTTCCGAAGATACCCGAACGAAGTTGAGGATTCAGCGGGGAACTAAATGACGTCATAATCCTCGCTGCTCGTCCAATACATTTAGCGCCAATGCATGCACCTGGTCCGCTTCGTCGATGGTGCGAATGCTGTTAGTAGAAACACCGGAAAACGTCTTCCATGTTATACGGGTCGCGTGCATATTAAAAATCCAAAAAGGTGGTAGCACACGCACACAAGTTGTGTGCAAGTCGTGCTGTAGAAGATGCAGTGCTACTATAACCAAAACACTTTAAACCATTACTAAGAAAATACCAACTTGTTGTCTACAGGATACTTACAACAATTTAATTTTAAATAACTTCTACGTCATACTTTAGGAAATGGTAGGCTTGAATATTTTCCAAATGAATCACCAAGCGAAAGTATATGCTTAGCACTATTAAAATTACCCATTAATTTCCCATTTTTACGACTGTGGTTAATTATAGATTAAAATTTAAATTGTGCACGTTCGAGCTTCTCGTAAACTAACATATTTTATAGCAACAATGCGCTGTATAATACATGCATACCCCTTCGCCGCGCTACTGCTATTCTTGTAATTGCTAGAAAAGTCACTCTCCTTTTACTGTTAGGACCGATGCAAAGCACCATTTTTATACTTTCTATAGCACATCGCGCGCTTTTCGTATGATAATTAAATTTTGCTTCTGTAGGCTTTTACACTTTCGCATAGCGCTCGGCCGCACGTATTGATTTCTAGAACCGGTAAGTACTCGATATCGTCCAAATAGAGAATTAGATGCTTGATGTCTATCAATTTCCGATTCCCTCGTAAAAGGTAGAAAAACTCAGTCAATCATCCATTAAACTTCGACCCGCTCCTGTTCTGATAATTTACAAACATTTTTCAAACGACACTGGGCCGAGAATTTTAAACCTCCGAGGATCTTTAAGTTGTGATCAATTACACATCCGAGCTACGCGTAAACTAACATATTTTGCAGCAACTGTGCACTGTATAATACATGCATACCCCTTCTCTGCGCTACTGCTATTCTTGTAGTTGCTTGGAAAAGTCAGTCGCACTTTTTACGGGTAGGACCGATGCAAAGCACCATTTCATACTTTCTTTATAAGTGTAGCACATCGCGCACTTTTTGTCGGATAATTAAATTTTGTTTATGTAGGCCTTTACACTTTCGCTTATTTAAACATCTAATACAATTGATTAACCACTTTCGATTATTCTAACGGAGACCACCATACATCCCGCCGCCCCGTTCTTTTTGAATCCAACGATCCTATGGGCTTCCACGCACTAACACCTGACGTATCTTTCCTACTATTTGTTAAACAAAAACTACCGGCATCGCCATTGTGGACGTAAGCAGATGTTTGTGGATATGTACGAGAATATGTAACCATATACATTAACCAGTCTAAGCTATTTTATTTAAGCCAAAAACTATTATTTTTCTAAACCATAATTAATAATCACCTTTATAGGTTCCACATTTCGACCATTTCCCAATGACTGGTGCTACGTACATGGAAACTTTAATTTCTTATTGGAGAGAATTCTTATTCTCCCGCGCACTGCTGCGTAGTTGCATGTCCATTCCTTTTGGAGGTATATGCTCGTTATAGGTTGTAAGACCTCGGTTTTACTTAACTACAATTCGTGAGACCCCTTTAATTTTTTAATCGTATCTTTTTCGCTTACAATACACTCGGACTTAGCCCTACTACCAACAAATTCTAATACTAGACCCCCATTAAATTGGTCTTTAAATTTCCCTACAAGTTTTTATCGACAAGTGTTATATTGTATTTATTATACGCGGGGTAGTCACTCTTTTAAGATAAATATATTTTGCTAGGTATCAACTAATATTAAATTTTTCTAGGAACCCCAAATCTGTAAATAGATTTTAAATAGCTCCACCCCATACAAAGTTATGCCTTCTAAAGACTAATTTTTGCCCATCTTTATTTAACTCCATCTTTAAAACCCTTTTTTGCTACGCAAGACATATGCTTTAGCCACCCATCTCCCGAGAAATCTAAAACCGATGTATCCCTCGAACACCACGTGGAGGTAACACGTATACTCTGTCAACCAGGATAGAAGCAGGAAAGATTTGGAAGGTGGGCGAAGAACTTAAAAATTATGGAATTTAAAAACTAATATATACAATAGATTTACAAAATCTATACAAATATAAACAACTATCTTATATCTTTACGTCCCCATGCGTAGATTGTTGTACTATTAGGAATGATGTACTTTTTGTCATCTTCCCTCGATAAACTAATTTTATTAATAAGCTGCGTATGCAAATCGTATTCTTTTACTCCGGATACATACGCAGACAAGTACTCCACACCAAATAAAGAATTGGATGCTTGGTGACTGTTAACATCTGCCTCCCTCGTGTACGCCTAAGCACGCCTGTGCCCATGCGCGCCCCCTGCGCGTGCACACCCCTGCCCATGCGCGCCCCCTGTGCGTACGCACCCCTGCCCATGCGCGCTGCCCATGCGCACCCCTCTCTATGCGACTGCTATTTCGTGGTAACGTCACAGCCTTTTATAAATAAAGAACAATGTTATATACTATTATAAAATGTTTATTCTGACATTATACATAACAAATTTAAAAAAACAACTAATGCCAAGCATGGATCCATTTAAACTTAATTTTAATACAAAGTTATACACAGAAGACAGTCCTTTCTTTATGTTTGTTTGCGGTGGTTTTAATTTTATCTAATTTTATTCGCAGCTTAAAATTTAAATCGACACCCAAGTCTTCTATCTCCTTTTCTAGCCAATAGTTTGATACATAAAGACCGTCTAGGTTTTCGAATTGTAAAATGTACCGAAGTTTGCCTCTATATTTAAAGTCTTTGATTCCGCCGACAACCAGATCCATTCCTTCGTGTAATTCTTGCAGCTTGTGACAATCTTTTAATCGCAGCTTTCCCACTATATCCTGCATACGTATCTTGTTAGCTTGATCGACTTCTTCTTGTCGGTATTGAGGAAATCCTTTTCTCCCACACACTGTTGCGTAGTTGCATGTCCACCACTTTTGGGAATATATGGTTGTTATAGGTTGTAAGACCCTCGGTTTTAAATGATCCGAAAGGTTCTTTACTGGGCAAATATACAATGTTTAGCGGAACCCCTTTACGTGTGGTGTACGCCAAGATTACGAAACCCGCATTCCTTAGTTTTTCTTTGTTATCTGCCATTTTGATAAATACGTTTTAGAATAACCTTTTAAAAGTATACGGATTTAGCACCATCCTTTTCCGCAAGAACGCCTACATAACTAAAAGAGTCTTTCTTACTAACCGCAAATGCAAACAGCTTGTAGAACCCGGATGTTTTTAAGTCACTCCATCGGCACATAAAATAATCTTTTAATTCTTCCTCATTTTCTCTAATAAGATGTTCTTTGTATAACACATCTTTGTATTGTTCGCGTATTGTCGCAGTGTTTTCCATGTACTCCAATTTTCGTCTTTTGCATCCATTTCCTCTAATTCCAGTTGTCTTTTCCTTCCACTTACAGCGTATGGTATGCATAATGGAGCAATTTCCTTTAGCGTAAACGGATAAAGTTTACTACCAATATTTACGCGTTGTCGTACAACCTCTGGACGAATGTTATGCGTATCTATCAACCCCAATTCCGAAATGATTATTTCTTTTGGAATTGTAGAATATGGTGTTGCAGATTGTGTAAAATATGTACTGCCTGCTTTAATGTAGCACTTGTGTAAGATTTTTATTTTATCTGAGCTGTCTTCCTCCTCTACTATCTCCAAATAATTTACAGGTAAATAGTTAAAACTAAAAGCCGAAAGCACATACTTTATCAATTTTTCCCTTTCTTTTGGTTTTCGGACAACTTAATCTGCAAGCCCGTCAATTTCTTTGTATTACCATTCCCCCAATACACGTACTGTAGCAGGTTATTAAACACTAAACAGCAGCTATTTTGTAGCTTGTCCGATAGCTTACTCCACATTTTGGCAAGTGGTACCGAGTACATTGGCGCCTTTAGGAAGTATAACTTACTATCTTCCAATAACGTTAAACAGTCTTTTAAGGGATTATACACCCGTTCCGCACTGACATTGCTTCCAATTGCACAATTGTATATTGTCGCTTCCAATCGCGTAATACCATGTTCTTTAGCCAAAGTAGACGCAAATGTTTCCCTTAAACGCACATCTGGACAACGTAAAAAATCTAGTATATGATTGCCAAGTTGTTTATTAACACCAGGACTTGTTATCTGACACACAAATTTGTTGTATATCTTAATTCTTGCATTGATTGTTAGCCATGTTAAACAATCAATTCCTACAGTTTTATCGTTGTCAACTATAATATTACACTTTTCTTCGTATTCGCCCTTATAGCAAAAGTTATGGTTTGTAGTTAAATAATTACACATCTCCATCTTGCTAAATATACCCGCAAAATCTTGGGTTACATCCATGTCAAAAGATAGAAATAATCTTTTCGAGTTCGTCTAATATATCTGGTAGTTCCTCCAATAAAGTTTCCAACTTAACATCTGCTAGTTCCACTTTGTATGGAACACATATATGATTTTGGAATTTTTTATTAATGCATTCGAGGTCTTCTTTTCCGATAATTTCTTTTACTCTCTGGCCCATCTTGTTAGTGCTTTACAGAGAAAACGGAAGCTTAGCTTTAACACCATGTCTAGCGGAAACAAATCGGTCAAACTTTCTTCGTAGATAGCTGTTAAATGCACCACAAATTTCTTTTTTTAGGATAAACATCCTTTTGCTTGCAGAGGTTTGTTCGGCGTCAGAAAAGTCGCAAATTTTAACCAACATTATATTGTCACAAAATGGTTCTGTAATTGGTGTGTGTAGTCCACCAGTCAGCATCTGCTCGCCTTCGACATAACAAATATTACCAATATCTGTTACCAGATTATTGTTGCACATATTTTCTACCAAAAGCCATAATCCAAATCGCTCATTTGTCGGTTTCACTTTATTCCCAAGAAGTTGAGAAACGTTAATCACCTTGGAGACGCTCATGTTTACCGTTCTAGCTACTATCGAATACTAAATTAAATACGAAAAAATTGTTCTCTTATGTATTCTACAGAGTGGGGGCGTATATTGCCGAAGATAGTCGAATATGTTGTTATCCGACCTAAGCCGACAGGGATGCGCATCGACATATATCCAGATATATGTAGTATGTTAAGTTAGGGTGAAATTGCCCCATGACCACATGACCACATGACCACATGACCATATGATCACATGACCACATGAAAAATTGATAGGTTAGGCTGTTTTTAATGAGTTTTCTCATTAAAAACCCATTAGCACTAATTGTTTTTAATGAGTTTTCTCATTAAAACTCGTTAGCACTAATTGCTTTTAATGAGTTTTCTCATTAAAACCCATTAGCACTAATTGCTTTTTAATGAGTTTTCCATTAAAAAACAAGTGTGGACCTAGGTTAGATAAAAGGAAAAATTAATAGGTTAGGTCAGCGCCGCGGCGCTGACCTAACCTATTAATTTTTCCTTTTACACGAGTGTATTGTAAGCGAGAAAGATTCGATTAAAAAGATTAAAGGGGTCTCACGAAGTGTAGTTAAGTAAAACCGCGGGTGCTACAACCTATAACGAGCATATATTCCCAAAAGGGGTGGGCATGCAACTACGCAGCAGTGCGTGGGATAATAAGAATTCTCTCTAATAAGAAATTAAAGTTTCCATGTACGTAGCACCAGTCATTGGGAAATGGTAGAAATGTTAAACCTATAAAGGCGATTATTAGTTGTGGATTAGAAAAATAATAATTTTCTTGGACTAAATAAAATAGCTTAGACTAATTAATGTATATGGTTACATATTCTCGTACACATCCACAAACATCTGCTTATATCCACAATGGCGATACCGGTAGTTTTGTTTAACAACTAGTAGGAAAGATACGTTAGGTGTTAGTGTGCGGAAGCCTATAGGATCGTTGGATTCAAAAAGAACGATGCGGTGGGATGTATGGTGGTTCCCGTTAGAATAATCGAAAGTGGTTAATCGGTCGTATTAGATGTTTAAATAAGCGAAAGTGTAAAGGCCTACATAAACAAAAATTTAATTAACCGACAAAAAGTGCGCGATGTGCTACACTTATAAATAAAGTATGGAATGGTGCTTTTAGCGACCCTAGCAGTAAAAGGGCGACTGACTTTTCCAAGCAACTACAAGAATAGCAGTAGCGCAGAGAAGGGGTATGCATGTATTATACAGTTGCTACAAAATATGTTAGTTTACGCGTAGCTCGGATGTGTAATTGATCACGACTTAAAGATCCCTCGGAGGTTTAAAATTCTCAGCCCATTGTCGTTCGAAAAATGTTTGGAAATTATCAAAACGGTAGCGGGTCGAAGTTTAATGGATGATTGACCGAGTTTTTCTACCTTTTACGAGGGAATTGGAAGTTGACAGACATCGAGCATCTAATTCTCTATTTGGACGATATCGAGTACTTACCGGTTCTAGAAATCAATACGTGCGGCCGACCGCTATGCGAAAGTGTAAAAGCCTACAGAAGCAAAATTTAATTATCAGACGAAAAAGTGTGCGATGTGCTATAGAAAGTATAAAAATGGTGCTTTGCATCGCTCCTAACAGTAAAAAGGAGAGTGACTTTTCTAGCAATTACAAGAATAGCAGTAGCGCGGCGAAGGGGTATGCATGTATTATACAGCGCATTGTTGCTATAAAATATGTTAGTTTACGAGAAGCTCGAACGTGCACAAATTAAATTTCAATCTATAATTAACCACGGTCGTAAAAATAGGAAATTAATGGGTAATTCTAATACCGTTAAGCATATACTTTCGCTTGGTGATTCATTTGGAAAATATTCAAGCCCCCATTTCCTAAAATATGACGTAGAAGTTATTTAAAATTAAATTGTTGTAAGTATCCTGTAGACAACAAGTTGGTATTTTCTTAGTAATGGTTTAAAGTGTTTTTGGTTATAGTAGCATTGCATCTTCTACAGCACGACTTGCACACAACTTGTGTGCGTGTGCTACCACCCTTTGGATTTTTAATATGCACGCGATCCGTATAACATGGAAGACGTTTTCCGGTGTTTCTACTAACGGCATTCGCACCATCGACGAAGCGAACCAGGTGCATGCATTAGCGCTAAATGTATTGGACGAGCAGCAAGGAATATGACATCATTTAGTTCCCCGCCGAATCCTCAACATCGTTCGGTCGTCTTCGGAAACCTTCGGTATGCATTCTATAAGGAACATAAATCAGGTACGCTCGAGTAAGCTTTTTAGTTAGTTCGATTACAAGTTTAACCAAAGTGCTATAGTGCGGGTTTTGTTTTGTACTAAAATGGTACCTGCAAACGTTTATAAGTGCAACCCTTGCGGTGCTTCCTATACCTGGAAAAATGCTCTCAAACGGCACCAGAACAAATGTCGTAGTGTAACATCGCCCAGGGTTAAGCCGTCCGCAGCAAAGTACTTAAACTCTGGGTCTTGCGGTATCGCTTTTACGAGAATAGCTCACAGCGACACAAGGAAAAACAGCACGGTATGTCATTAAGCAGTAAACGTTCAACGCCACCAGCTGTTAAAGGGTCTTGTACGAAACAACCACGAATTATGTGTACAGTATGCGATTTCGAAATGGAAAAACTACGTACGCCGCACACTTAAGGAGCAACAAACATAAAAATGCATCAGTTACCGCTACTAACGAAGATGGGGTAGAATTGATTAGCACAGCGTTTAACAACTGCATGGCTAGCTATCGCATAAATAACGCCAGCGTCGACAATGGAGTGTCCGAGTTTCTTTGGAAGCAGAAGGAACGATTTATTCGATTACTTAATAAAAAAAGAATACAACATATAATCCGGAAAATACGTACGAAGTCTTAAACATCATTCCTAATAGCACAGCAACCTAATTAAGGTAGGTCAGTAAGCAATATTTAATTGCTGTTAATTGACTTGTATTTAGCGTACTTTCCTATTGTAATAACCGCATTTGTTTGGAGAAGATATACACGTTTAAAATAAAATTATATACAGCTTTCTTAATTATTAACCACGCGATGATTACGTGAAAGTTGACCTCCCCATTCTCATATTTAAAACCCATTACATTGGAATGTGTTTACCTCCACGTGGTGTCGCTGGACGGTAAAACATATTGTTGGATTAACAATATGTCTTATTGACCGAAAACACGTTTCCTTTCTTTTAGATTAATCTCATTTTGTTACAGGTCTATTTAAACAACACATTAATCTCTTTTTTGTTACAGGTTAAACTTTCGGCTACGCACAGGAAATAATGTTTATACTTTGTAAAAATTGTAATTAGTTTATTAAACTGTAAATTGGATAAAATAAATTATTAAAATTTTGCGTGTTTAATTTATTTATGTTGGTTAAAGCATATATCTTGGATAGCGAAAAAGGTTTTAAAAAATGGAGTTAAATATATACGAGCAAAAAATTTTAAATAGGTTTGAGAGCTTAAAGTATAATTTTGCAGGGCGTTGTCCGATTTCAAATCTGTTTGCAGATTCAAATTCTGCGTAAAATTTTAGACTAACAAGATGTATCGCATGACTAAAAAAATTATAAGAACGCTCAAAAGTCGCTATAGGTAAAAAATCTTAAAATTAGGGTAGCTCCCTGGGGGATGATGCTATCTAGAAAATTCCTAAAGATTCGGGTAGCTGAGAAAATTCTAATATTAATTGATACCAAACATGATAGGTTTAGCTCGAAAGATAAAAAATGGCTAGTCGAAGAAAACTTTTTGGTCCAGAATGTTAGCGGTAAAAAAATCTTAAAAATAGGTTTATCTCGTGTGTGGAAATGAGGATGCTCATTTATCTCGAAAGATGAAAATGGTTAGTCGAAGAAAACTTTTTGGTCCAGATGTGTGAGGAAATGTGGGATTCTGGAGGAAATGTGGCAGTGGGTTCACTGAAAATGGTCTACTTTCATGTTTTGACGGTTGAACGACGTTGCTCTAGATAAGCCGCAATCTTCTGGAGTTCTTAACGACAAATTGCCATGCCTTTTCATAATGCCTCGCATCCATTTTTCACCACCCACTTTTTATCTTCCCAGCTTTTAGGAATAGGAATTTTAGTGCGCATAACTACTTGGTACGCTATTAATCTACATTCTAACATTGGTAGCCCATAAGACATTTAGGCGCATTCAATTATGTAATCAACAAGAGAATTTTCCTGTTCCACTGAGAATATTCTACGAACTTCATAAGTTGGCCGAATACGAATTTTTTCTTCAGACAATTTCTGCTTTTTAACATATCTTGCGAATATCGTTAGTATTGTCTCTTTCGTTTACTAAAGGTAATATATCCATTTAGTTTGGAGAAGGAACAAAACCGTCCAATCCAGACATCAGTCCAATTTTTGGAAGGAACAGAATCGTCTAGCCAGGGCATTTAATTTAAGAAAAATGCTGATTCTATGCATCACATTAATGTAAGCTAATTTTGAATTTCCTTTTCAGGTATTTTATAATTGATTTTCGAGATTGTGATATAGGCAACTTAACAGTCTTACTAGAACGCTTTAGAATAAGTAACGCGAAAAGTTTAGAAGCAAGTTCGAATAACACAAACATAGATATTTTAGAGAATAATTCAAATTGTTCAAATATTTTGGAAAACTCAGAAAATAGTTTCAGTAATTAGATACCTTAATTAATTCAAACATGGCAACTGAATAAACAAATTATCAATTGCTAAACTACATTTAGATTCCATTCCCCCTTACGATGGAAATCTTCATACCTTTACAATATTTATCGAAAATTGTGAGAACGTAAGTAAGGTATTCGCTAGTCAAACTAATATTCAATTAAACAGTTTCTTGCTTAGGGCTACTATAGGTAAATTGTTAGGAAAAGCTCAGATATTAATAGGTTCACGCATAGAGTTAAAAAATTGGGACAAAATCAAAAACGCGTTAAATATATCTTTTGGAGATCAGCGCGATTGTCTTATTCAAGATTTAATTAGTTTAAAGCCAAATAAACATGAGACGCCATATAATTTGGGAATGCGTTGCCAAGATAGAGTTTAATAATTGCAAAATTAAATTCATTGACCATTTCAGCCGAAGAGCGTACCATTAGATTTAAAAGTTATGACGCTTAAAACATATATTAGTGGTTTTCCGGTAACCATTCAAACGAATGTTAGACTATGTAACCCTAGTGGTTTAGAGCCAGCTATGGGATCAGTTATCAAAGAAGAAAATTTCTTATATTCAACACAGAGAAATGGTAACTTAAATTCAAATTCAAATTTCAGCCCCATTTCAAGAATGACGCTTTGTAGATATCCAAATCACTCTATCATTCCATTCAGACTAAATTTTAACAATTTTAATTATAGATACCCAAATACATCTCAAAACACCCAACATTCATATTCGCAATTTTAAACGCCAAGACCTCATTTTTAAAACATAAACTCAAACAGATTTTACACTTCTGTAGACCATCAATGAACTTATAATCCAAGTTCCTATTTTAATAACAGGTTTGGTATGCAAAACACCATTTAATAACAAACAAAATTTTACAAATTTATCTCAAAGATTTGCTCAAGTTCGCCCAAATAACACTTTCAATTTTAATAAAGACGAACCGATGGACACATCTTCCGAAAATACAACTATGAAACACCAGTTCCAATCTCAAAGGTTATAATAATTTGATTCACAGTGCAACAAAATATACTCCCTTTGAATTGACGTTTGGGCATACGTATTCGAGAGATCCCAATGAAATATTTCTACCGCCTAATTTTTATTCAGATTATGTTAATAGTCATAGAGAAGAATTGGAAAATGTATATAATCAAGTAAATAAAATATTAGGCGAAAATAAAAAGAAAGTAGTGGATAAGAGAAATACCAATGGAGATAATAATCCAGAATTTAAAGTAGAACAAATGATTTTTAAGAAGAATCCTAAAAAAGAACAAAAAAGACAAGGCGTTTTTAGAACCATATAAAATTACTAAAATATTAGATAGGAATTGGGTAGAGGTATCAAGAGAGAAACTAAAAAAATTATATTAAGTAAAGAAACCATACATATTAAGGAACTAAAAAGACCTCCCCCCCTTGTTACAGGTTCGCCCACAGCACAGCCACGAGACGAATTGCAGCCCAGTTCCACAATTTAAACGAAAATCCCGGACTTCCTCCACTTCGTTTAGGCACAGCCCAAATAAAACTGATTTTTGGACATTTTTTCAAATTTGCGATGTTACTAACATTACAAAATATTTTTGACTTTAAAAGCGCAATATGAATAAATTAAAAATACACTTTTAAAATTCCCAGATGTATTCCAGCTCAACCAATCATTTCACAATTCTTATCACACAGCCTAAATTTTAGAGAACAAAATTGAGTTACAGTTAATACTATTAAATCCACTTTGGAGTAAACGATCAAATCGATCTTTTTTGAACGGTGTAGGTTCAGCAGTAAAGTTTATCACTAGAAATTTAGATTATAACGATGGAAAAAAGTACGATAATGCCATTTCATCTTGAACTAATAACCAAAAAAAAAATTAAAACTTTAATTAATCATCAAATACCTCTATTTCCCTTCAGAATTTCGAAAATAATTCCAAAATATTAACGCATAATTAATATATCCTAAAAGCTCAAATTGAGGATATTTCAAAAGAAATTAAAAATTTAACTATTGACAAGGTAGAGATTTTTCATTATTTTGCTATAAAAAGGTTAGCTTTGTAATATGCCACCATTTTTCAGATTTTATATGATCTATTAGAACGAATCGAAGTTGCTATTAATTTTTCCAAATTAAACATTTTTCATGATGCCTTGATAGAACCTCATGAACTATTTTCTGAACTAACCACAGCCAGTAAATAATTACAAGGCAAGAATTTCCCATTAGAATTGACAGTACATAATACGTTGCTATTCGAAAAAATCATCTATATTAAAAGCTACAGTAAAGATAACAGTATTGTGTTTATCTTGGAAGTACCAGTTGTTGAAATGGATGATTATATCTATTACCATCTTTGTGCATTACCAACCCCATTTCAGACTTATTTTAAGATGACCATCCCCAACGCAAAATACCTTTTGTTAAACGACCACGCCTATAGATTTCCTGATATAAATTGCTATGAAATCACTCAGGAAGAATTTATTTGTCATCAAGTGAAAACATCAAAAATTACTTCAACAGCATCATGCGAAATTGAACTTATAAGATACGCCGATAATATACGCAATTGTCACCAAATACCTGTAAAGATAATCACAAACAAAATTCAAAAGTGGAGAAGAACAAATGGATCATTGTAGTGCTTCATAATTTAGTTGTTGTACAAAAATGCGTAAAAGTGTAAGACTATTTCAATAAACGATAGCTATTTGGTAGAACTTAAAAGTTCTTGTGAACTGTTAATCAATGGAATAGTGTTATAAACTTCTGTTAATGAAATTTCTAGTTATAAGAATAAGTATTACCATTCTTAGAATTTCATACAAATAATTCAAAAATGTCAAACTTTGATTTTATATCTTGAGTATTAAATAAAATAGAAGGTCCTATAGTGAATTTTAAGAATCTTAGCTTTTACACGATAACTTTGTATGTCACTATTATTTTACTGATATTGTATTTTTAATTTATGGATATTTCTTTAACAAGTTAGTAGCTAAAAATGTAAACGAAGATAGCACAAAACATGAGATGAGGAAGTTTCCTGAACTTTTGTACTCTTGTTCCCAATAGTTTTCATTCAGGGCCGTAGGAGTTACGTATTTCAAATGCATTAGATATGAAATAGTATGAATAGAAGTAGCGCTAGATTTAAGAATCAGACACTATATGCCGAGGACACAGCAATTCTAGCCAGGTCCCGTGTTCCGCACCTCATCATGCAGAGACTGCAAACGGCGATAGATGCTCTCGAGGAGTGGCTATGCCTCTGGTGAGTCGAGGTCAATCCAGAAAATAGCACGGCAATTTTCTCCTCGAAGCGACGTCACCGACCTGGAGACGACGTCAGAGAATTCGACGAACCGATACTTTGGCGTTCAGACATCAAGTATCTAGGGGTGATCCTTGATTCAAAGCTCACTTGGAAAGCTCACATCGAGTATGCAGCAAACAAGGCCAAGGGAGTTATGGTTGGTTTATTCGAAACGCTCAGCTTCACACAGAGGCAAACCTGCAGACCGTCAAGGAATGGCTCCGGTCGAACGCAGAGAGGTTTTACGAATCTCTAGAAGATCACGAAAATTAGCTCATCCGAGCCCTGGGCGTGCTGCGGTAATGATCTTTGCTGCGATTCCATCAGACGTCCAAAAGAAATAAACTGCGCGTAACGCCATGTTTTTTCCAATTTGCGACGGCGGTGAAGGACCTACTCCGGATACGCTAGTCACGGGATCCCTATAAACGTCTATGACAAGGGATCTCGAGTCCGACACCAAAGTGGGTTTTTAGTGGGTATGTTCTTGCTCCGACAAGGAAGAGCCCCACACAGCGGATATATAATCTTTTACCACTATAAAAAAAGTTTTAGAATCAAAATATGTACGACTTCAGTGATGTAATGTTTTCACGCAAATAAAAATTCTTTTTAAAAAATCGTTTTTGAAAGTGACTAACTTATAAAACGGTTTTAAAACATACTCTTAAGATGGCCCTGTTTTTTAAGTAATCAAAAGGTTTAAGCTGCTCTCGGTGCCATAGCTCTGGTAAAAAATTGAACTAGGTGACGTTAATCTCTGGGTAAAGATTTCCTGTGTTTACACGTTATTTGTCTAGATTCGATCTATACCTTAAATTTCATAAAAACTTCTACAGAAATGAAAAGTTTTTAAGGTGACGGTTTGATGTCAAAAATGAGAGCCTTCTGCGTCCAAACCGAGAAAAATATCAGTGATCAAAAAGCTTGAAGGTTCGCCAATTAAAAGGGCAGTAACTCGGCAAGTTAGTCCGATTTCAAAAGTTCAAAAGAACAGTTAAATTTTCCAAAGAATTTTGAACTAAATACGTATTTTAAACCTCTGGAAAAGTCTTCTGGAGCCTAAAAAATTTCCAATGCACAAAAGTGCGCGAGTTCTCTTAATCTATTGCTACATATCGAATTCCAAGGATTGAAGTTTTATGTCAAAATTTAGCTATAAAAACTTCTTTGTCTTATACCTATATGTTTTGATGCATTAAAAAGTCGTTCACTGCTACAACGATTCTGTTGGATAAAAAAAGCATATATCTTACCTGTATAGAAAAGCTTTCCTTTGAAATAGTGTTTCCAACAACGAGTGTTCTGAGTGGAACTTATAAACCGGGAATTTGCTTTGTTTCGGCATGCTTGAAAATGCGTACGAATAACTAAACATTTAACTGCCTTTTGAGGTGGTTGAATAATGCTTTTCCATATACTTTAATTAACCACTTGTCGGCTGTCTACAACGCTACTAATAATCAAAATATAGAAATCTTTTCTTACTAGTAATATAAGCATAGCTATAAATTTCTAGGGTTTTAAAAATATTTAAAAAGCGTTAGGCAGAAAAGAAATGTTCAAAAGGAAAGTGGTTAGGTGATAAATTTTAATCCCTAGTACTTTAAAATGGATAATGACTCATCTGTTGTGAGCTGTTGCGAAAATGACATTAGTTGGTAAACAACAAATATCAATTTCAAAAGTAAATTCAGTATAAACACTTCTAATATTTCAAACAGTTCTCACCGTTTTGAATTAAAGCTGTTATGGAGAACACTCGAAAGCTATTGAAATCAGTAAGCTGGAGTATACAGTAAAATCACATGTCAAATACACACTCTGCTGCTAATGGATTTGAAATGAATGAGAAGAGAGAGAGAAATTAGAATAGAAGATCATCTCTCTTACCGAGTATTCTATTGGTGACTAAAATACCATCAAAATCCTATTATTGGGGTTAGATGGTGTACTTGATTGAAATTTGAATACGCTCTCTTTACTAATACTAGAAAGTTTCTGCTACATTTAGCCTTCTATCGAAATGAAATTCATACTTTATATGTTAGTAATATGCTGATTCAGTGAAAAACTGGTTTGTGAATAAAAGTTGTACTGCCACAATGCTTTCTGCGTCTATAGATTCATATGGTCTTACACTATTTTTTATTTTATATAACTTTTAATGTATTTGAAATCTAGTAACGAAGGTAAAGCGAAAACCTCAACCTAAAAGTGGTATGTAATATAAGCAAAATTCGAAAAAGAAACAATAAGGAGTAGAAATTCAAACCAGTATCTTGTTTAATGATGCTCAATTATATCCTTAGACCGACCGCGAACACATTACGATGTAAGAAACAACGTGAGAGTACATTAAAAGCTTGATTAACCATATGGAATGCACACAAACAGGAAAGTGTGTTTCTCCGAGAGGATACAATACTGCTTTTCTTTCTTAGGTACAATAATAAAGTTACAAAAATAATACATTTAAGCAACTTAAGTAAATAAAATACATCAGAATTCGAAATAATGTCCAAAGGGCGTAATTCAGTATGAACGTTTAATTTCACTCAGAAGTCCACATGAGCACGAAACACTTTACCTTACGCTTGTTGTATTGCAATAGCACCTACTAATGTGTAAATGTGATCAAAAAAGGTTTAATACGTTCCACTAGGTATCTACCTAATTTTAATTCAACTCAAAGTATAATGCGTTTGAGTTACTTTAAAAATACATAAACTTAAAAAGGGAATAAATTATTTTTAAGCGAGTAGAATAAATGCGGATGCATCCTGTACATTATGATTCCACGATTAGTAGTGTTAATTAAACACGACACTCCAATATTTTTTAATCTCTATAAAAGGAATTCAAGTAATAAAATTAAACCACGAAAGTCAAAAGTTATTTTTTGTTCAATATTCAGTTGAACGTAACTCAGGTCAATGACTTATTTAAAAACTGCAAAAGAAAAACTAATTTCAATGTTACCCATTACGAATCTGAATACAAAGATACACGTAGTGGTAATTGCAACAGTAAATTTTTACACGTTACCATGTTATTCAAAGAACGCTTTTAGGATAATTAATGAGTAACAACAGTGATAATGTCAAAATTCGTATTTTATACAATTAATTGCCGTATAAATAAGAGAATTTTGTACACTTTTTAGTAGAAACCATTATATTTAAAGTTGCAGGTTAGTAATTGTTACTACAGTTACATTGTAGCAATATTGTTACAATATAATTAAATAACCTAGACACAGCCGCTGACTTAAGTGGAATTCAGAACGATAACATCACAGAAATAGCAATAACATACAATGCAAAATGTTTGGATGTAACCACTTAAAGAATACTGAAAACATGAGATAACAATAGTTACGTATCAAACTGCAGAGAATCCCGCATTCTTTACGTGATCTAACGAATGACCGTATAAAAATGACATCCCCTCGTAGACAAAGAAAGTTGGGGAGCAGGAAAATAAAATCTAGACAGTTGTATCATTTACTTTACGATGGTCTGGTAAAACCAAGCCCTTTTTGATATTTTATTATTCATTTACGTAGATTCTGCTCAAATCTTCCAAAACACCCAGTATATTAGACCTTCCTATAATAAGTACGCTTTCTAATAATTTTCAACTTAAATCTATTTACTTTAAAACGAAAAGTTTACTTTATAATTTAAATAGTCGATACCTTGTTTTCGGTGTCCGCTGACTTGCTACACATTACTATAGCGTACAATTAAATTCTTATACTGTTACGACCGAAAGATTCGTCGAAATAATGGATCATACTATTATTTGATAAGCGTGTTTCGAGTTTCTAATCACCTTGGATAACGCGACGATTAAAGTTCGAATTCGTGTAATAGAACGAATTTTAATTTGACTTTGCACTTTGTGCTTTGAGGTATTTTTCTACATTAATGGTCCTAGTACTTCAAAAGCGATGCACATGTTTTTGTTCGACAAGTAGGGGGTATGTTGGGTGTGTCGGTAAGTTTCTCCGCGCTTACCCATCTTAATAAGATTTTCTTTTTAGCTCTTAGCTGTGGGCCAAATTGGTTTTCATGTACGCCAGACTGTTCTTTGCCACAGACCAACCGCCTTTACCCTTAGATCGCTGGTGCCGTTAGGGTAGCAGGGTAAATGGATCCTGACTACCGGGGCGATGCTGTGCTAATTCACTTCCGATAGCGTGCAAACTAAGTATCCCGACACGTGCAGGTATATAACTTGTTTTCTTTTTGGTGTATATCAAGGGAGTATTCCTTATCAGCGTTTGGTGTAATTACGTGATAAGAAACGTGAATCTGTAGGACTATTGTTTGTTGCTGCGAATCGATATTAGAATCGCTCTACAGGTGGGATGTACCATTTTTAAACATGCTTGTCAAAAGAACGCACACGTTTATTCTCTTTAGTGATTAGTTTATTTTTCAACAGGTATTATGTACAATTTTAAAAATGTTTGACGAAAGCTCTCACACGTTTATTTTCTTTACTGATTAGTTTTTTTATGTAAAATACGAGATGCGCACTTCGTATCTAAATTACTAATTGTCCGTATAATATAATTGTGTGCTTTTAAATAGTAACTCTTAATTTATTTCTTTTGCTTGTTTGTATAGAATCCTTTATTTATTCTTGTTGTTAATATAAAATCGTTGGCGATGTGCTTTTTTTATTTCGTTTTCTTTTGCTAGTACTGTACTATCCGCTTCATTACTTTTGTTTTCCTACTCCAACTTTTTATTTTTGCTGGGGGGGATTTGTTACATTTACTTTACGATGGTCAGTTAAAACCTACCCCTTTTAGGTTTTTCATTATTCATTTACATCACCAACAACACCTGGCATATTAGACCTTCCTACGGTAAGTACCCTTTATAATAATTTTCAATTTAAATCTATTTACTTTAAAACGAAAACTTTAATCTATAATTTAAATACTCGGTAACTTGTTTTTGGTGTCCGCTGGCTTGCTACAAATTACTATAGCATACAATTCAATTCTTATACTGTTACGATCAAAAAATTCTTGGAAATAATGGATCATACTATTATTTGATGAACGTGTTTCGAGTTTCTAATCACCTTTGATAACGCGAGGATTGAAGTTTGAATTCTTGTTATAAAACGAATTTTAATTTGATTTTTCAGCTTGTGCGTTGAGGTATTTTTCTACATTACTCGTTCTAGTACTTAAAGAGTGATGTACGTTTCTTTGTTCGACAAGTAGGGGGTATCTTAAGTGCATCGGCAAGTTCTTCCGCGCTTACCCATCCAAATAAGATTATCTTTTAAGCTCTTAGCTGTGGGCCGAATTGGTTTTTTATGTAGGCACGGCTGTTCTTTGCCGCAGAGCAACTGCTTTTACCTGTAGATCGCTGGTACCGTCAGCCGCCAGTTCTTCGGTTAATTTCAAGATAAAAACCCTTTTTTTAATTTTTTGTCTACTCATTTTTTTATATACGGCAAACGCATTTATTGCTGATAGATCCAGTATATTAAAAAAAAACATGTCATCTTCTTGATCCAGACTCGACAGAATATTTCCTAGCCATCTTATCAACAACGTCGACCCCATATTTTGTGTTATTATAAAATAGTACTGTGTCTGGCTTTTTTCCCATGTTCCTCAGTAAAAACCGACATGTGTAGACTGCTAAGAATAAAAACACTTTTATTCTTTTTTCCCTGGTACACTGTTAGTGTAGAACTATCTGTGGATTTCAGAACTGTGGTTTCAAACAAACTTCCCCTGTTATCCTTTACAACATTCGGTATTTCTTTCCTTGCTTTGTTCATGGTCCCGACAATTGAAGTGTTTAGTTTAGCTAATGTTTGAGCCAACTTCCATTTCTTCCTTTTTTGACATATGGATTTACAAGTTTCAACACAACATGTACAGAAAGATGTTGATTATCGGGTTTTGCATCATCCTTTCCTAAATACAGAAAACCGTTCAAAACATATTTTGCATTAGTGTCTACAGCTAACCAAAATTTGATTCCAAACTTATCTGGCTTATTAGCCATATACTGAGTAAATCGGTACCATGCTTTGGTAGGAAACAGTTGTTCATCAACTGTAATATTTTCACCTGGTATGTAGCACAATTTGCAGTTGTCAATAAACTTGTTCCATATTTCGGTTGCTAAAGCAAATTTGTCATATTCTAGTCGTTGTCTACGTGTCGATTTAGTGTCAAATCTCAAATACTTCGTTATATCTCTAAATCGGTCTCTAGCCATTGTTTGTTTGAAATATGGTGGTCCCCAGGTATTGTCCCACAAACTATCGACTTCTAAACTTCTAGCCACATATGCACCCCGTGCGTATAAAATCGCAATAAAAGCATCTAATTCTTCAAAAGGTAATGTCCAATCAGTGTTATCTAACTGTCTTCTGGCTTCAATTTCGGTGCATTTTTTTTTATCAATGTAGCCATAGACTGAGCAATAAACAATCTCCAAAAAGTACTTATCTTGTCAAGGTGTAGCATTTTCAAATGCTACGTTTGCAAAATGACCCCAATAATTACTTTTGTTGTGTTGTCATACATAACCCTTGATATATGCAACACACTTTACAATATCCATTACGCATTTGGTATATTTGATCAGTTATAATTAATAAATTTTAACATAATAATTACATCTCAACAATTGATTTAGTTGTTGTTTACAACATTCAATTGATATTCTTATTTGAATTAATAAAAATTCATTTTTACATTTATAATGAAGATAAATAAATACATTCCTAATTTACATCTTTATGAAATATCTGATAATATGTGTAGCCATCTGCGGTAAATATTGGAAGTTATGAATGTGTCGTAGTATAAGACAACTTGTTCTTAATCGCAAGAGCAATCTAAGGTCGCTTCTTATCAAGCTAACATGGCTCGTTTAGCGTATTCGGACCTTAGGATCGGGATAGTAGGAGAGATGTGAATGAAGCGTCGAGAATGATCTACGTGGCCATTCCCTAGTGAATTAAGAATGGGCTTTTCGGTACGTTAGTTCAGAATCCAATTTTACAATTCGTTTAAGATGCACACACATATAGTTAGTCTGGTTTTTAAAGAATCGCCGTGATAATTATTTACATCTATCTTGGATGCTCGTAATTTCAATGCAGTATAATTGCTTGGTACAAGATGGCAAGATTTCACCTTGTTTGAATTAAATAGATGGAATAATTTTCTGTGAAGATGCATGGTCTCAAAGTCCGTTCAGCCATACTTTGTTTCATAAACAGCACGTAATCGATACATAAATCTGGTTGATATAACAGGTGTTGAACTGAATTTTCAAGGTGCGGACTTTTTATAATTTTATTCGAAAGATGTCACTTGTTAACTTCGTTTTGTTTACATTCCAATAATGGTATTATAAAATCTAATACGGCTATAAATATTTCATGCAATTTAAGTGAATTTAATAATTAGAAACAGGGTTTATTTCGCGTTGATTATGTAATTTGATAATATTGATCAATACATTTAAACATAACACTAGTTCTAGTTTAATTAATTATAACTTGCTATAACAGCTATCAAGTTTTTTTTATATTGTTCACCTCTTATTATGGTTAAAGAGAAACATTATAATACTCTACTGAATTTATATTGAAGCTTATTTGTTTATCAACATGCCATACGTCAAATTATATTAATAAATAATTTCTATAAATCATACAGCTGATTTAATTTTTGACTATATATATTTTTGCTTCTTTTGTCATCTGATTAGGAAACGACATGAAATAATTATTGTTGCATTTTATAAGAATCAAACGTTAAGGTTTAGTAATAACGTGAAACTTAAAATCAAGAGAGTTATATTTTCATTTTCTATATATTTAATGAAAGTTAAGTTACTAGAAAAACAAACATTTTTAAATACCTGAATTATAAATACGTTTTATTTTTATTATAACATATAAATTTGTTAAAAGATATTATACTGCATTATACTTTTCAAAGAAATCTAGAACACTTTTATTTAAACAAAAAGGTAAACAATCCTTGAATATATAAAATATTTTCATAAAGGTTAATGCTGCCAGATATAAAGGTACTTACAGTATCATGTTGTTTTGAAATATATTGGAGGAGCAAATTGCTGCCTCATATGCTATATTTTTAATCTTGTAATTTATTTCAGATATCTCATCGTTGTAGTCAACTTTTGGGTTCTGCATCCCCCTTTTTCTGAATGTAGTGGCGCTTAATATTTTGTTAATTTTTTAATATCAATTCCCATCCCTAAACCATTGCTTTCTACTGCTTAGAGTAAAGTCTAGAGCATAGCACCGGTAACATCCAATTCCCCTGAAAAAGGTTTGGCTGCAACGGCATACGTTTTTCTTGCATAATGTGTTGGTTCGGGATTGTCTCGAAGTATATTATGTTGAACTACATTTTCAGAATTGTTAACATTAGTAGCTATCACTTCCCATTGAGATCCAGTCCGAGAAGAATGAACGGTGTCCACAGGTAGCGAAAATCCTATCTTGCGGATATTAGGGCGAGGTTGCCTTACCCTGGGTAGGTTTGTTTTTGCGGTCGCAACATTTTCTTGTTTGTCACTGTTATTTCTAGTTGTATCGCGATTCACATTTGTTTCCGAATCGAGTTCAGTTTCAGCGTCAGTATTGTTACTATCGTCGCTTCCGTCAGCACTACATACATCTTTTGAACAAATAGGTTCTTCAGGTTCATTACTTGACGTACTATCATTTTCAGAAGCAAATTCGGAAAGAGCTTCCAGTTCGGCTAAATAATTTAGAGCTTGTTCAGCAGACAAACCTTTATTCGACCACATGTCTTTACACTAAGAATTCGAAGCTTGTGAAATATAAAATATCTATTCAGCTGCTAAACAAAACTTTCTCCAAATCTCATTCAAAACCGTACACTTATACGTTCAGGTAGAAACTAGGGCTGGCAAAATTCGAAAAAGTTGTATTCGATTAATCGAATTTTGCAGTATTCGCAAACCGATTAAACCGATTAATCGATTTTCTATCAAATATTCGGTTAATCGAATATTCGATTAATCGGTTAATCGAATATTCGATTAATCGATTATTCGATTAATCGGTTAACCGATTATTCGATTGTTAACAATTTTTTTAGTTAACTAATTGGCTAGTTCATTAATCGGTTAGTCAATCAATCGTATGGTTGTATAGATAATCTATTAATCGACTAACCGTTTAATCGACTAATCAACTAGTCAAACAAATTATTTCTAACCCAATAATCGTTTGTCTGATTAAATCACTATCGTGCGGGGTAGTCAATTACAAAATCCATCAAGTCGTGTTTCATTTCATTTTCAAGTCTCCTCCATCTCATAGCAAGATCTTGTCCTGAAATTGTACTATGTGTGGTTGTATTTTTGTCTTCCCTCACGTTATAGCACACATAGGAAAAAGAAAACTTGGGCTCTATATAGGTAATACAAATAATACGGCTATAATTTAGTTAGGTATTATAAGTTCAAGTTAGAAACAAACTTACAAAATCATTTTAAAATTATGAACTTGCAATTTAATAAGCAACAACTAAATTATAAACTATAATAGTGGACCCACTCAGGTAATCAGAAATCGAACAGCTATTAATACAGGCGTTTCCTTACTATATTATTGTACACTCACGTAGGTAGTTGATTTTAATCTATTAGGTAATCAAACTGAATTATATATACGTCACGGATCATGTTAGTCAATTAACACAATCAAAAATTATTCTTCCAATTGATTCAAGTCAGTTAATCAAATAACAGTGATTATAGGTGTTGGTGGATGTATTTCTAATTTATTTGACAAAAATATATCGTTTGTAACTTTGTGTACAGTTTTATTGGTTCTTGGAAGGTTTAGTTTAAAGTGGAATCGAGGATCTTCTTTTGTATTATAAAACGGACGTTGCTCCTTTTAGGATAAATCTTTTACAACATGTTTGTACTGTTATATTTTTAATTTTACTAGAGCTTTCGTTCTGTAACGACTTGCCTCTTAATAGAAATAAAAGTAAACCATTTTTCTTTTAACTGTATTTTATTTACCTATTATTTTTAATAGGTGTGTCCTATTGGTCGACTAATCGAATATTCGATTATTCGAATATTCGAATATTCGATTAATCGATTATTCGAATATTCGATTAATCGAATAATCGATTTGTTAATTTTAAAAACCGCGATTTTCGATTAATCGATTAATCGAATAATCGATTAATCGAATTTTATTGCCAGCACTAGTAGAAACTGACTACTTACCACGAAACGTTTCCGTTATATATATTTGAATAAAGAATTCACAAACCAGCTATACAATTGAAATGCATCAAGTCAATAACTATATATTTAGAATTTTCAAGAATTTATCTCTCATTTAGAAAATTTATTGTGTCAAAACGTCTTGATTAGCAATGATAATGAAACTTAATATATTTTACGAAATCCACAATTATTGAGTAAATAGTCACATCTCAGTTACCGGTCATAATGACCGGTGACAGGGGTTCTATATATGAACATTGAAATAGTTTATATAACATTGCAATTAGATGCAGATAATTTACTTAAATACCACCTATATATTTTTAGAAGAATTCATAAAGTTTCAATATCTATAACAATTAGCAATATGTAAACGTTTAAAATTAAAAATGCTAAAAATGACCGGCGCCGCGGTTCTAGTGGTAACTAAAGCCATCCCTGAGAATCCAACTACCCACTCAATTTGATCAGATAATGAATTTCCCCTGCCATCATTATGTCATTTATCAAAGCTTATAGCCGCCTTTAGAGTCGTTGCGTGAGAGTATTTACTAACGGAATATTATAAGGTAGAAAATGTTTTACTTGTAAACCACTAGAAGAATTTATATATCTTAAAGCAATGGATTCAAATGGCCAGTACGATCAGCGCCCTGTTGACTAATTATTCGTGTATTTAGTCACAAAAATGGTTGTTTGTAATGCTGGTACGGTAGCGTATCATTGCAAAACGACGACGACAGTTGGAGAACAAGCGTAGCGAGTGCCCCAATTGTATGAGTTTGGTAATGATCTTTTCTGCACGTGTTTAGACATATTCCTTTTATGGAAACATAGGATTTATAAAAATTAGTTGGACAAATTGGTTTCTTCATCAGTATTTATTTTGAATGCTTAATTCGTGAAATGCAGCACCAGTAATCCAAGCAACCATAGGCAACTATAGTCGTTTGTATAATTGTCATTTATAACTAGGATAATTGTGTATTTGCATATTTGCATATGTAGACGCATATATCAGACGTGATCAATAATTGTATATTAGTAGAGGGATATTCAAAATCCTGGAACCACATTTCCTCCAGCATTCACATTTCCTCACACATCTGGACCACATAGTTTTCTTCAACTAGCCATTTCATCTTTCGAGATTAATATATCTTGTTTCGTGTAAGTTAATATTAGATTTTTCTCAGCTACCTGAATTTCTAGGGATTTCTTAGATAGCATCATCCTCCAGGGAGCTACCCTCATTTCAAGAATATTCACCGGTAACATTCTGAACCAAATAGTTTTCTTTGACTAACCATTTCATTTTTTGCTATAAAGGTATCTTGTTTGGTATCAATTAATATTAAATTTTTCTCAGCTACCTGAATTTCTAGGAATTTTTTTGATAACATCATCCCCCAAGGATCTACTCTCATTTTAAGTTTTTTTACCGGTAGCGATTTTAGACCATTCTTATACATTCGTTTAGTCATACGACTCATCAAATTAGTCTATAATTTTACGCAGAATACGAATCTACAAACAGATTTAAAATCCGACCACCCCTTACCGTTTTACACACATACCCCCTAGCGATCATATAAAAGATTATTTTTCTTTCTTTTAAGATAAATATATCTTGTTTGGTATCAATTAATATTAGATTTTTCTAGAGAGCCCATATCTGTAAGTAGATTTTAAATAGAACCAACCCTTACAAAATTTTCTGCAGGATAATTTAAAGAAATCTAATAAAACTCATAGACCAGGTTTAGAAAATTTATTAACTCCAATAATTACAACTGGTGCCCGTTGATACTCAACCAACATTTTTCAGATTACATTGACAACAAAATATTATCCGTCCAGCGAACACTACGAGGAGGTAATACCTACACTTTTTCCGCCAGGGTAGGAGGTTACAAAGTTACACCCTGTCAAAGCCTTGTACCTTTACAATGTACGGACAGCGTCTGTCAGTACCTAAATGTTTGCAACCCAACATACACGCAGCTAAAATTTAACCATTAGGTTTTCGCTTTACTAGCGCGGTTAATTTGTGTAAAGTATAATTTGTTTTAAATAAAGAAATCGAATACTCGACTAGATTCTTGATTCACTCATTGTCGACTCATTAGTTTGAACAATTTGTATCTCATTTATTAAACTTAAACCACTTATTCGCTTATCAACGTCGTCAAGTGTTCTCACTATAATTAGTAATACACGGCCAGTTTTGTAAATTATTTGGAAGTGAAACTCTAATATTTCTACGAGGCGATTAATTATATTTACCTGAATTAAAAATTGTCGTCGGCCTTACTGTTTATTTTGAAAAAATTCCCGCACAACTTTCCATACTATTAACCGCATATCTAAATCATGTATATAATCATATTTGCACCTAATTTTCAGTTACGTTAGGCATTTTTGTCAATCATATATGACAGTGTCAAATTTTTACTTATGTCAAATATAGACAGAAAAGGACGCTCAAAATCACAGCTGCAAGTCAACTATTAAATAAAATCCAAAAACAGAAATTTAAAATATGTAAAAATTACAGTAGCGCGCTTTCGGCGTTACCCATCTTCGGTGCTACTACAAGTAAGCAAGTGAAAGTTATACAGATTAAAAATTAACGAATGTAGTTACATACTGTCTAGTATTTTTAAAAATGTATTCGGTCAAACTAATTCAATAAATCGATATCATTTAAGCTATTAAAATTAATATCACATAGAAAAAAACTAGTTAACAAATTGATTTTTCCAATAAATATGGATTACATCTTGTCTACGTCATTGATAAAGTTAAAAAGGACAAATTGTTACATATCTGTAATGACAACTAAAGAGTGCGATCCGAAACATGAATCACTGCATGAAAATTAATGAACTATGAATCGTGTTTTTTATTTTATAAGCCAATGGAGTTTCATCAATTTAGACTTTTGTATATTGGAACTTGTGAAACTATTAAATATACATACTGGATAATTGCACAAAAATGTTGATTAATACTAAGGTATTAGTTAATAAGATAAAATAATAACAGACTTTTATGCAAAGCCAAAATAATTATTTCAAATCGAGCTAGTAATTGAAAGATGGAAAATATAAACTCCCGGACAGGATTCAAACCTGTATTTTAAGCGTCGCTTCATGTCTATATCTAACATAAGTCGAAAACTTGATACTGTCAAATATGATTGATAAAAAATACCAAATTTAATTAAAAGTTAGGTTGATATATGGTTTTCTGAAAACCTTCTATTATGAGCATCCTTGGTATAATCAAAATTAGTCATTCGTTTTAAATCACTATCAATCAGAATCAGTTCTGATTTATAGTCAATAACATCAGGTTATGTTCCGAGATCATACAAAGCAGTGCAATTTGGCTCAACTTTTGAAAACGGTTAAAAAATTAAAGTTATAAACCTACCTTCAGCATCTTCTTGACGAATAGCACCACATTCAACTTGAAAAGGTAATGTCTTCGGATATTGAAGGTTGCAACTGTACAGGGTAACTCCGCAGACAAAAGACTAAATTGAATTTTTAGGAGAGAGAGGCGGTAAGGGCAATTTTTACCTGTGCAGACTTGAGAGAATAAACCTTGTTTGTAGAAAAGAAGAAGCGGGGATTCGGTGTGCGACCGTTGAAAAGGTTGAAGAGGTGTATGACGTGGCTGCGTTGTGCTTAACTATTCGCAAGTAAAAAAATACTGAACTTGCAGTTAAAACTTAGTTTTTTAGAGGGGGTAAACCTAACGATACAGGGTAACTCCGCGAGTTTAAATGGCATAATTGAATTCTTTAGAGATAGACGCAATAAGGGTGATTTGTACTTGTTCAGACTGGTGGGAGAGTACCCGCGGTTTGTAGAAACGTAGGAGCGGGGATTCGGTAAGAAACTGCTAAAGAGGTAACACCGTGTTGCCTTTGAGAAATTGATGAAAAGAAATGATGTAGTTTTTATGTTTATGTTGAAATTGGAAGAACGAAGTATGCCCGAGATACAGAAACCGCTTCAATTACAACAAGAAAAATGAATGTTGATATTAACAGAAGAGAAAGGATTGCGACACTGAGTGTAGAGTGAATAACCATTTTTTTGTAACAATGTTTTATTGATAACCGCAGGCGCTTAAACGAATAATGTTACAAAATTATAGTGATTAAGTTTAGTGGTTAGTTAAGTGATTAAGCATTAAGTAACGAGGTAAGTAAATGTATATTGGTGATTGCCAATATAGCGTATTATAGGTAGACTATAAAGTGCCGCAATTTCCTTTGAATATTTGCATACAGACTCGCGGTTCCGAGAACAACTCATCAATAGCTTTTTCAAATGGTATGGTAAGTGAAATTATAACGATAAGAAAAATAGATAGTTTGCGTGGAGTTCTGGATTCTTGTTGAAGTTCATGGAATTCCTGTATCAATTTGAGAATAAAATTTTTAATATAAATGCAACATTTGCTTTTTACTACTCCTTGTGTACCTTCAGAAACGATACAAGATGCCGTTTCTTGGTGCTGTTTTTGAAAAAAATCTCTGATTTTTTGTTCCAGCATATTAAAAAATAAAGTAAAGAGGTACATTGTGATAGATATTAGATGTTCAAGATATCACTTTTGATATTACCGTTATGCTTCAAATTATAAAAAAAAACTCTATACTTCAATACTTACGTTGAAGGACAACACAAGAAAAATCCATCTTTAATTTATAATTTTAATCAAACCCGACAATACTTTGACGACTAATGCACTGGAACATGGCTCTCGCCTTTTATGCCGATGGTCGAGCGTGCGCAGCTCCTTATTATATTAGTTGGCGTTATATGCAAGTCTTGACTGGAAAAGTGACGTGTATAATTGTTTTATAGTGGGTTTTACCTGTATGTATTTAACCACCAACGCCATTTTTAGAATTATTAAACAAAATTACTCTTAGCAGTATTTTTAATATACCATCGTGAAAGATTTCAATTATTATTGTGTTTTTCCTCAGGTTCTCAAATCCATCGTATTTTTTTTTTCAAATCGAATGACCCCTTACTGATTTGCAGATTAACCTTTTGCAAGCACTGTATATAATTTACCTTTAATCTATTTCTAAACCGTATCGCTCTGTCTTTTGAGATAAACCCCTGGTGTGTCCCACAATCGACTTCCTTTCCACCCCAAACACGTTGACACTGATGTTGTTTAATTCCTCGAACCGGGGTATATCCTTTATGGATATCGGGAACTGCAGTCCTGTCAAATTGAGAATGGTGCTGTAATGGGGGTAGCTACCGACCCTTTGCGGATTGTGAGCACTGGGGTAGAGCGCAGCTATCACACACCAGGCAAAGCATGCGTTGTCGTCATTTTGTATATTAATAACAGTTCTGGTGTTTCGAACCCATTTGGGGAGCTCGATGTATGAGGATCCACGCAAAGGGTTGTACTTGTTTACATTAATCTCTAAGTACAACGCCTGTTTCAGACTCCATCCTAAAACTTACAAATTAGAAAAAATCAAAATTGTAGAAACTAACCAGAATCACGCTCCTGGAACTCCTCTGACTTAGCTGACATCCTCGCAGCAGTGTTGTGCACGTTGGATCGCTGGTGGGCTGCCAAATTGGTAACGTTCACATCACACTCTTCGCATCTCCGCAATCTCTTAGGAGCAGGTCCCTCAACTGTCGACGCAGCAGATCGCTTGACCCCGGATGGGCCTGCAACGGGGACAACCACACCATGCTTGGCATCCTTGTGACGTTTTAGGCTATCCTTCCGCGAGAAGGATGCCGAGCACATCGCGGCAAACAAACCTTTTTCGTTTCAGAGTCCGATCCATGTTGTTGGAGCTGGTGGCGTTTTAAATTGTTACTCCTCGAGAAGACAACCCACACATCACAAGTAAAGGAAGCCATTTTCTATAAAGAAATTACAACTGGTCAAAGACTTTTAACAGTTGTAACTAGTCAAAGACTAAACAGAAACCGAATGATATTGCATCGCACGGCGCTTTTATACACATAATAATTAAGATCGTATAATAATTAGGTAGTTTACTTTTAAATTAGGAGAAACCCAGCGTCGTTTAACCTGAGTAACATTTCATACCAGTCTATTCACGTCGGTGAAAATCAATTAACTTCTTGCTTACGCGCTACATCTATAATTATCGGATGTATCAAACGAGAACAAAGTTAGACGGGAGTAAATATTTATACATATTTTCGAAATTGTGAAATTGGAATAGTCTGCATTTGCATTTTGATAAGTAAACATCGTAATAAAAATGAGCGGGAAAGAATTATATCTTTAGATGCTATAAAAATTTTAGAAGAAGTTGTCAAGGAGGTGAAAAAAAGTTTATCAAACAATTCAACTAGCCAACATTTGAATGGTATGTCTAATGAATCTCTGGTAAATACTAAAATAGTGCAAGATAAACCTACACATGATAATGTTGATGCGAAAGATCAGAACATAGACTGCCAAGAATACAGACGTTTCTGACAGAAAAAGAATGAGACAACTTAAATCGTATACTAAAGAAGATTTAAATAAAGCACCTTGACGAAATATAACAAATGGATGGATTACTGGTTCAGAAGCATCCGAAATCTATAATGTTCAAATACTAACTCTGATACGAAACTCAGATCAAACGTAAAATCGTGTGCAAAATTTGGATATGTATACTACACATTTGCCAATTAAAAGGAGGAAAAAGTGACTTTTGTGTGTGTGTATTAGTTTTAATGAATAAAATATATTTCTATGTGAAGTGTACCTGTTAAGTATTTGAATTGAAATATAAATATTGTTTCAAACGTTTTGGTTTTATTTATATATAATGGTATTGTTGGATACAATTACTCGGAAGCAGTAGCAGAATCTTGGTTTATGTAATATCATAGAAGTTGAACAAAAAAATTTCAAACTAAAGGTATGTTTCAAACACGTAGTTGTACTCATTTCTATTAAAATTAAATGTAGCGCTCTTTGTTATAATTTTTCATAAGAACTTAGATACCCATTTCAGTTGCGTGGACATTTGAAAATTAAACAATACCAATGTATGCTTTATATTTTAAAACATAAACAAGCTAATATATACAAAATAATTTCTAAATTCACATCATTCATTTCTTATGATAACAGTTGTGGCGGTTAAATTTTTATTTTAAAACTTACAATTTAGTATATATTCCATTTGAATATCTGCCAACAGTTTTATAAACCCCATCTCCTCGACTATTTCCATAAAATCATCCAGATCCTCGGCATTGATAACACTGCAGTACAGTGCTGTATTGCTTCCTCGTATGACTGACACATAAGACATTTTCTCCTTCTATCGAAGCGTTGCCCACATTCTGCTTTTTACTCGTGACATTGCGAAATCTTCGAATAACCTCTCCAAAGTCTTTATACATATTTGTTATATTGTCTCTTTAAACCGTACAATCAACAAATAATAACTTCTACGCGAACAATCCTTTTATATGAGCTACTCCTATTCGGATATGTACCGATTGCACCGATTTGTGTGCATGCACGAAACAACCGGTATGGAATGTATTCTATGAACAAAATCATTACATTTCTTAAGAAAATGCTAAGGACTTTAAAATAATTATAACTCTTGTTAGACCTCTAGTCTCTAGATAAACGTTATTATTTTAGGTTGTGTCACTGTTTTCTAAATCAATTTCCTACATACTTTTTCCTAAACTGTGCGTATCAATTGACGGTTATACTTACTCCATAACCGACTTTATATATATTTTCGTATCGTTCTGCTAACACCTCCGTATAATAAAGATGTACAAGCTCGTCGTCAACTGGTAACTTAATCTTTTTTAAAAGCTAGCCTTTGTTTTCAACTTTAACGCTTGTTGTAGGTGTGGAAATTCTTTCCGCTATTCCCTCTGACTAGGAATCGGTGATTTTGCAAGGATCAATCAATTGTTTGTGCACCTCTTTTGAATTTTGTAGAGATGTAGCGTCTCCCTTTTGTATGCCGCAAAGTTCTTTCGTACAGAATCCTGCATAAAATGAAGCTTACGTTTATTTACAATAAAATTGTTAACGTTCGTCATCATGAAACTTTGGATGGGAACTAACTTTTTTGAATAATATCAAATATTTATATACTCGTCGAAATTCTTCCTATATCGACCATTATCCAAATCAAAATCTTTCACAACAGTTATAAAATTATGTTTGAGTCACCCCAACACTGTAAACACATTTCTTTAAATTTCGGATATGTCATGTCACCACTTATGATCCGAAAGATGTCTGAGATGGTTTCATCCTGTTTCCATAATGCGATTACATTGGCGTTATCTCTGAGTCATCATTGTTTAGGCACTAGCGTAAGTTTGACATAGATAGAACGAATCTATTGCTTTATGTCGCACCGACGATCCGAAAAATTGAGTTGATTTTGCTTTGCTCGTTTCGTCAATCATGAAACTGATTGAACTTCTTTGGTAATCTCTGGGTTCAATAAATCGTCGTAATTTTCAAACCATGGTATCCAATTTCTTCTTTTAACTGGTTAAAATGTTTGTCTTAAACACATTCGTATTTCGGTTGCATTCAAACTTATTCGAAAGATACATAGATCATTTTGGAATCATAATGGCCGTTCTCGTGCAGGATCAGAGATATTAAAGCGTTGGTCTTCCACAACTCGATGGTCCCACGAATATAGCTTCTGTTAGCAGGAACAATGGGCCATGTTTACCATCCTTTCTTGCACTAGCAATAGCAAAGTTATCATAATTCTGTTAGGTATAACTTCTGTATACATCTCTGGGTGCATCGTTGGAATTATGTAATCTCGTTCTGCAACCTTTAACATATCTGCATAACGTTGTTCTAGGTATATTATATTTTTACTAGCAGCGTAGAAACTCGAGCCATCCAGGATATCCTCTGCTGCTTTTGTAATAGATTGTTTGGAGCACCACTGATTGCTTGAATGCGACATCTTTCGAAAAATGTCTTACTATAACTAAGCTCAACCCAAAACTACTTCATTTATACCAAATTTAATCTCCTGCTCACATAACCAATGGTCATATGCAATGACCACATGACCATATGACCACATGGCATATGACCACATGACCACCAGTAGTTTTGGGTTGAGCTTAGTTATAGTAAGACATTTTTCGAAAGATGTCGCATTCAAGCAATCAGTGGTGCTCCAAACAATCTATTACAAAAGCAGCAGAGGATATCCTGGATGGCTCGAGTTTCTACGCTGCTAGTAAAAAATATAATATACCTAGAACAACGT
Organism: Platerodrilus igneus; assembly: GCA_036346225.1. Lineage (NCBI taxonomy): Eukaryota > Metazoa > Arthropoda > Insecta > Coleoptera > Lycidae > Platerodrilus > Platerodrilus igneus. The sequence continues at coordinate 3,025,388 of JARFIW010001018.1, forward strand.
TATGCAGATATGTTAAAAGGTTGCAGAACGTGAAGAAATTACATAATTCCAACGATGCACCCAGAGATGTTATACCAGAAGTTAAAATACCTATACAGAATTATGATAACTTTGCTATTGCTAGTGCAAGAAAGGATGGTAAACATGGCCCATTGTTCCGTCTAACATACGAGCTATATTCGTGGGACCATCGAGTTGTGGGAAGACCAACGCTTTAATATCTCTGATCCTGCACGAGAACGGCCTTAGATTCCAAAATGTCTATGTATTTTCGAAAAGTTTATATCAACCGAAATACGAATTGTTAAGAAACGTTTTTACACCATTAAAAGAAGAAATTGGATACCATGAGTTTGAAAATTACGACTATTTGATTGAACCCAGAGATACCAAAGAAGATTCAATTGCGGTTTTCGATGATATACCTGCAAACGAGCAAAGCAAAATCACTCAATTTTTCTCGTTCGGGCGACATAAAGCAATAGATTCGTTCTATCTATGTCAAACTTACGCTAGGGCCTTAAAACATAGACTCAGAGATAACGCCAATGTAATCGCATTATGGAAACAGGATGAAACCATTCTCAGACATATCTTTTCGGATCATATAAGTGGTGACATGACATATCCGAAATTTAAAGAAATGTGTTTACAGTGTTGGGGTGACTCAAAACATAATTTTATAACTGTTGTGAAAGATTTTGATTTGGATAATGGTCGATATAGGAAGAATTTCGACGAGTATATAAATATTTGATATTATTCAAAAAAGTTAGTTCCCATCCAAAGTTTCATGATGACGAACGTTAACAATTTTATTGTAAATAAACGTAAGCTTCATTTTATGCAGGATTCTGTACGAAAGAACTTTGCGGCATACAAAAAGGGAGACGCTACATCTCTACAAAAATTCAAAAGAGGTGCACAAACAATTGATTGATCCCTTGCAAAATCACCGATTCCTAGTCAGAGGGAATAGCGGAAAGAATTTCCACACCTACAACAAGCGTTAAAGTTGAAAACAAAGGCTAGCTTTTAAAAAAGATTAAGTTACCAGTTGACGACGAGCTTGTACATCTTTATTATACGGAGGTGTTAGCTAGAGACGAATACGAAAATATATATAAAAGTCGGTTATGGAGTAAAGTATAACCGTCAATTGATACGCACAGTTTAGGAAAAAGTATGTAGGAAATTGATTTAGAAAACAGTGACACAACCTAAAATAATAACGTTTATCTAGAGACTAGAGGTCTAACAAGAGTTATAATTATTTTTAAAGTCCTTAGCATTTTTCTTAAGAAATGTAATGATTTTGTTCATAGAATACATTCCATACCGGTTGTTTCGTGCATGTACACAAATCGGGTGCAATCGGTACATATCCGAATAGGAGTAGCTCATATAAAAGGATTGTTCGCGTAGAAGTTATTATTTGTTGATTGTACGGTTTAAAGAGACAATATAACAAATATGTATAAAGATTTTGGAGAGGTTATTCGAAGATTTCGCAATGCTCTACGAGTAAAAAGCAGAATGTGGGCAACGCTGATAGAAGGAGAAAAATGTCTTATGTGTCAGTCATACGAGGAAGCAATACAGCACTGTACTGCAGTGTTATCAATGCCCGAGGATCTGGATGATTTTATGGAAATAGTCGAGGAGATGGGGTTTATAAAACTGTTGGCAGATATTCAAATGGAATATATACTAAATTGTAAGTTTTAAAATAAAAAATTTAACCTCCACAACTGTTATCATAATAAATGAATGATGTGAATTTAGAAATTATTTTGTATATATTAGCTTGTTTATGTTTTAAAATATAAAGCATACATTGGTATTGTTTAATTTTTCAAATGTCCACGCAACTGAAATGGGTATCTAAGTTCTTATGAAAAAATTATAACAAAGAGCGCTACATTTAATTTTAATAGAAATGAGTACAACTACGTGTTTGAAACATACCTTTAGTTTGAAATTTTTTTTGTTCAACTTCTATGATATTACATAAACCAAGATTCTGCTACTGCTTCCGAGTAATTGTATCCTAACAATACCATTATATATAAATAAAACCAAAACGTTTGAAACAATATTTATATTTCAATTCAAATACTTAACAGGTACACTTCACATAGAAATATATTTTTATTCATTAAAACTAATACACACAAACAAAAGTCACTTTTTCCTCCTTTTAATTGGCAAATGTGTAGTATACATATCCAAATTTTGCACACGATTTTCGTTTGATCTGAGTTTCGTATAGAGTGTAGCTTTTGGAACATTATAGATTTCGGATGCTTCTGAACCAGTAATCCATCCTTTGTTTATTTCGTCAAGGGCTTTATTTAAATCTTCTTTAGTATACGATTTAAGTTGTCTCATTCTTTTTCTGTCAGAAACGTCTGACTTGGAGTCTATGTTCTGATCTTTCGCATCAACATTATCATGTGTAGGTTTATCTTGCACTATTTTAGTATTTACCAGAGATTCATTAGACATACCATTCAAATGTTGGCTAGTTGAATTGTTTGATAAACTTTTTTTCACCTCCTTGACAACTTCTTCTAAAATTTTATAGCATCTAAAGATATAATTCTTTCCCGCTCATTTTATTACGATGTTTACTTATCAAAATGCAAATGCAGACTATTCCAATTTCACAATTTCGAAAAATATGTATAAATATTTACCCCCGTCTAACTTTGTTCTCGTTTGATACATCCGATAATTATAGATGTAGCGCGTAAGCAAGAAGTTAATTGATTTTCACCGACGTGAATAGACTGGTATGAAATGTTACTCAAGGTTAAACGACGCTGGGTTTCTCCTAATTTAAAAGTAAACTACCTAATTATTATACGATCTTAATTATTATGTGTATAAAAGCGCCGTGCGATGCAATATCATTCGGTTTCTGTTTAGTCTTTGACTAGTTACAACTGTTAAAAGTCTTTGACCAGTTGTAATTTCTTTATAGAAAATGGCTTCCTTTACTTGTGATGTGTGGGGTTGTCTTCTCGAGGAGTAACAATTTAAAACGCCACCAGCTCCAACAACATGGATCGGACTCTGAAACGAAAAAGGTTTGTTTGCCCGCGATGTGCTCGGCATCCTTCTCGCGGAAGGATAGCCTAAAACGTCACAAGGATGCCAAGCATGGTGTGGTTGTCCCGTTGCAGGCCCATCCGGGGTCAAGCGATCTGCTGCGTCGACAGTTGAGGGACCTGCTCCAAGAGATTGCGGAGATGCGAAGAGTGTGATGTGAACGTTACCAATTTGGCAGCCCACCAGCGATCCAACGTGCACAACACTGCTGCAAGGATGTCAGCTAAGTCAGAGGAGTTCCAGGAGCGTGATTCTGGTTAGTTTCTACAATTTTGATTTTTCTAATTTGTAAGTTTTAGGATGGAGTCTGAAACAGGCGTTGTACTTAGAGATTAATGTAAACAAGTACAACCCTTTGCGTGGATCCTCATACATCGAGCTCCCCAAATGGGTTCGAAACACCAGAACTGTTATTAATATACAAAATGACGACAACGCATACTTTGCCTGGTGTGTGATAGCTGCGCTCTACCCCAGTGCTCACAATCCGCAAAGGGTCGGTAGCTACCCCCATTACAGCACCATTCTCAATTTGACAGGACTGCAGTTCCTGATATCCATAAAGGATATACCCGGTTCGAGGAATTAAACAACATCAGTGTCAACGTGTTTGGGGTGGAAAGGAAGTCGATTGTGGGACACACCAGGGGTTTATCTCAAAAAACAGAGCGATACGGTTTAGAAATAGATTAAAGGTAAATTATATACAGTGCTTGCAAAAGGTTAATCTGCAAATCAGTAAGGGGTCATTCGATTTGAAAAAAAAAATACGATGGATTTGAGAACCTGAGGAAAAACACAATAATAATTGAAATCTTTCACGATGGTATATTAAAATACTGCTAAGAGTAATTTTGTTTAATAATTCTAAAATGGCGTTGGTGGTTAAATACATACAGGTAAAACCCACTATAAAACAATTATACACGTCACTTTTCCAGTCAAGACTTGCATATAACGCCAACTAATATAATAAGGAGCTGCGCACGCTCGACCATCGGCATAAAAGGCGAGAGCCATGTTCCAGTGCATTAGTCTTCAAAGTATTGTCGGGTTTGATTAAAATTATAAATTAAAGATGGATTTTTCTTGTGTTGACGTTACAAGTGATGTGCGAGTACCACAATTAAATATCAACCAACTAGTTGGTAAGTCAACCGATAGGTTAGGCGAATTTCCTTCAAATTATCACCACCATATATTAGAAGTTGGTTTTGATTTATATCTGATTTATACCTGCCATCCAAGTTATTTGCTGTAGTGGTATGTGTGCTGATTCTACGATAACATTCTCTTACTTCGATTGGAAGAAATTGTGTACTTTTCAAGTGGAATTTCAAATTCGCCAATCTGCTCAAGACTCAAAACAAGTCAGATTAAATGTTCTGACTACTGGAAACGATGTTGTTGACATACAATTGGATCAAGATTTCAAATTGCAGCTGAGCACAGCCTTTAATAGAAGTATATGGCTGTTGAACAATTTTGAAAAAGAGAATTTATATAATATGGAGATTACGAAAGATGGGAATGTTATTGTGCTACCTACGTACAAGTGCATCAAGCTATTAAATTTGCGAGAATTGATCTGTTTTAAAATGGCTGAGTTAAGGTGTAGAAACTTTCCAGAATTTTACGAAAAATTTGTTGGTGATATAAAAAAAGTATGTGGAAATACAACGGAGGAAGAAGGGGTTCAAACGTTATTAGAGGTAGAGAGCAGTGCCAGTATTTCTCTGTCTAATGATTGCAGCAATTTAAATTACTTGACAGTGTTGGAACTTATTAAATGTTTCCCCATTCAGTACTTAAAAGATGCAACTGCAAGGCAATCGCTTGCGCAAATATTTAGAGATTTGGCTATCCCAGATTCGCCAGACTCTGGTTACCACAGCGGTTGATAGATGTTATCAATACGTGTATGTATTCTATTAAAACATTATATTTTCTTGATAAAGTTTGTTTTTACATATTTGTATCGCCAACATTACCATAAATTATTAATAGACGTATTAAACTATCCTGTTTTTATTTTTAGGTTTAAAGTGGTGTACCCCGCAAATAATAAACACAATTTACCGCATGTTAACAAAAAGTTGCGGGGAAATTTAAAGACGAGTTTAACGGTGACTTGGTGTTAGAATTTGTAGGTAGTAAGGCTAAGTCCTACTGTATTGTGCGCGAGAAGAACACGATTAAAAAGGATTAAAGGGATCTAACAAAGTGTAGTTAAGTAAAATCGAGGGTCTTACAACCTATAACGAGCATATATCCCCAAAAGGGGTGGGCATCCAGCTACGCAACAGTGCGTGGGAAAATAAGGATTCTCTCCAATAAGAAATTAAAGTCATTGGTAATGGTAGAAATGTTAAACCTATAAAGGCGATTATTAATTGTGGTTTAGTGATCGCGTTTGTGCACTCTTCGAGTGTCTTCGGCAATCTTCGATTGTTTACAAAGGAAATATTCAAGCCTGTCATTTAATGTCGCGGTGTAACATCGTCCACGGTTAAGCTTATACATCCGTCGGCAGTAAAGTACTTAAAGTCTGGGTCTTGCAGTATCGCTTTTACAAGAATAGCTCACAGCAACACGAGGAAAAACAGCACGGTATGTCATTAAGCAGTAAACGTTCAACTCCACCAGCTGTTAAAGGGTCTTGTACGAAACAACCAACATCCGTGTAAAGCATACGATATGGAGGTGTTAAAGTCTGCATACCCTGGTCCTAATAGCACAGCAACCTAATTAAGGTAGGTCAGTAAGCAATATTTAATTACTGTTAATTGACTCGCATTTAGCGTACTTTCCTATTGTGATAACCGCATTTGTTTGGAGAAGAAATTATAAACAGCTTTCAAATGTGATTCACATATTCGTTAAGAATTTAGAATATTTGCTGGATTACGAGTTACATAATGAATTAATGCTACATTGGAAGTTTCGAAAATATTCAATTATAATGCTTCTACAGCGTCACGTAAGGTAATTTAGGTAAAGTACTTAATGTGGTTTATTACATTTTGATAATTCTGAAATTTAGGTAGTTAATGATGTCATACACAAAATTTCTAATTAACATGGTTGGTATCTAGGGAAGGTTATAGAATCATTTTAAATTACGAATGCATTCTTCTTTCATTACAGGAGAAATTCCATAGATTTCATACAAGCAAAATGCGCTTTCTTAATTATTAAGTCGACCTTCCCATTTAGATATTTAAAACCCATTACATTGGAATGATTAGTTATTAAACTGTAAAAATAAATTATTAAAATTTTGCGTGCTTACTTCTTTGTATTGGTTAAAGCATATATCTTGGATAGCGAAAAAGGTTTTAAAAAATGGAGTTAAATATATATACGAGCAAAAATTTTAAAGAGGTTTGAGAGCTTAAAGTATAATTTTGCTGGGCGTGGTCTTATTGAAAATCTGTTTGCAGATTCGGGATGTGCGTAAAATTTTAGACTAACAAGATGTATCGCATGACTAAAAATTTTTTATAAGAACGCTCAAAAGTCGCTACAGGTAAGAAATCTTAAAATTGGGGGTAGCTCCCTTGGGGGTGGTGCTATCTAAAAAATTCCTAGAAATTCGGGTAGCTGAGAAAATTCTAATACTAATTGATACCAAACAAGATAGGTTTATCTCGAAAGATGCATTGGTTGGCGGCGGCGGCGTCGGCGGCGGTGGCGCTGGATCGGTGGCGTTGGGTGGCGCTGGTTTGGTGGCGTTGGGTGGCGCTGGGTCGGTGGCGTTGGGTGGCGCTGGGTCGGTGGCGTTGGGTGGCGCTGGGTCAGTGGCGCTGGGTCGGTGGCGTTGGGTGGCGACATAAAATTCTAGACTAACAAGATGTATCGCATGACTAAAAAAAATTATAAGAACGGTCGGAAATCGCAACAGGTAAGAAATCTTAAAATTAGGGTAGCTCCCTTGGGGGTGATGCTATCGGAAAAATTCCTAAAGATTCGGGTAGCTGAGAAAATTCTAATATTAATTGATACCAAACACGATAGGTTTATCTCGAAAGATGCAATGGCTAGACGAAGAAAACTATTTGGTTCAGAGTGTTAGCAGTAAAAAAATCTTAAAATGAGGGTAACTGCCTGGGGGATGATGCAATCTAAAAAATTCTTAAAGATTCGGGTAGCCGAGAAAATTCTAATATTAATTGATACCAAACAATGTACATATATCTGGTGGGTGGGAATGTGGAAAAAGATTTATCTCGCGGGTGGAAAGAATGCGGGTGTGACGTAATTAAAATGGTTGGGGGTGTCCGAGCAAGGCGGAGAGCTAGGAGGGAGCAAGGAGGAGATTTATCTAAATTTCATCTCCACATTTCCTCCTTATGGGAATTTACATGTAAAACCTAGGTTAGATAGCGGCGGCGGTGGCGCGGTGGCGGTGGCGTTGTGCCAGATACATCCAAAACCTCCTACTTACGTGCCAATAAATTGGCACTTAAACATTGTTTTAGGTTAATTTTGATGTGCGGAAGTTTCGCGCCATAAATTCAAAAGGCTCGGTGCGCGTATTTCCGTTACGTCACAGTGCGTTTGCGCCAGATCGCGCGACGCGAGTGGAGTACTGACAAAGTGGGGCGAAGTTTCCGTTAGACGCTTTAACGTGGCTTTTTGCCAGAACCTTCGAGTGCAGTAGACGTTTTTCGGTAACGTATCGTTATCTTTATCTATGTAGATATCCTTGCTTTTGTTTATCTGTTTATCGCCCTTATACCTGTATCCTTGTCGATCCCTGCATAGGTAGAGAAAATTTGAAAGCCGTTGGCCGAACCGCCTTCCACGCTGGAGAACTAATAGGAGGCCATGCCCCGCTAGCATACCACGCCGGAGCATCATCTCTAATCACTCCGGGATGGAGCCCTGAGATACCGAGAAGTCAACTGTAACTCAACCCCGCCGGACGTCGGATTTCTTATGTAAGTACTCTCATTGTTAATTTGTTCGTTGTTATAAACTGTTGTCTTAAATTTATATCTTCCGATAATGGCGTATTAAATTTGTGCATTGGTGACGTCATTGATAGATGGGCGCGCCGCAATCTGTACAAGATTAGCGTTACCAACCGCCCGTGACGTCACTTATTTCGCGCTTGCGCGATGTATTTATCGACGTTTTAAAAACGTAAGAATTAGCTTTTTTAATTGTAAGAACCAGTAACTGAGTAAACAAGCAATTGGGTTTCCTGTGTCGCATTACATTACATTCCATTAACTCGAGTTCTACTGGTTTGTTTGAATAGTTAAACGGGAGTAAAGAATTTGATAAATTTGATTTCTTGAAATAAATATGCTTGTTCAAATTTTAAAATTTGCATTGGAGGTTTGACGTTAGAATAAATAAACAAATATCGGGCTGTTTGTGGTTCGTTTTATAAGTAATCGAGATGTTTTTATTGGACTAGTAATTTTATTTTTGGAGGTCGGTGTTATTTGTGACGTTTAATGGTTTATTTTATGTATGCTTCATTTAAGAGAAACGACAGTCACGTCACTTTTTGAACAGGGGTTCTTGCAGGTTTCTGTTCGTTGCTCTATTGTCCTTGTTTGACAACACGGTGGTTGAAAGTCGGTTGTAATTGACAATTAAGGTGCGACAAAGTTCCACTCTCTGAGTAAAAATGTTTAAAGACAACGTACTTTAGTGGACTCTGGAGCGAATCACTACAAGAGCGGAAACCCGTAACTTAAGGCGCGGCTACCAACGCACAGTGGGGAATTAAGAAAGTAGAGAAAGATGTAGCATAATCAATGTAATCGAGAACATAAAATGCTGATAGAAGAAACTCGAACAAAAAAATTTAAAGAATTCTGTACGCGCAACTTACCTTGGTGAACGGCGTATCGCGTAATAAGGGGTAAACAACAGAAGATTACGCTCGGCAAAGTCAAAGAATATAATATGGAGTATAGGGAGGGATTTAAAACAACGGAAGAATTTTTGTTGGAGAAATTTTTTCCACCGGACGATCTACAAGAGGATGAGAGGTTGCATGACATGATACGTCGGGGAGTTTCAGAGGCGCAAGGGTTAGGTGTCGATAAGGCAATTCTCGTATGGGCTCTCAAGAAGGTGCATCCTAAGAAGGCACCTGGGCATAATTGAATCAAACCAGACGCAACCCTGGAGCTAAGTATTTGGCCCCATTTGTCTTTGCCGGGTTGTTTAATCTTTATTTGTAAAGAGACTATATTTCAACATTGCTGGACAGTCTAGAACGCGAAGTCTATCCTTAAACCTAAAAAAAGGACAATTTGGATTTGTGGAGAGTAAACCGACTGTTGTCACGTTAGAATTTGTAGTCAAAGAAATCGAGTAGGCGAGGAAAGCATAGAAGTAGTGCATTGTCGTGGCTTTGGACATTTTAGGAGCATTTGATGCTGCCTGGTGGCCATCTAGCGTTTGGGAGTTGGAATGCAGGGATTGTCCGCAAAACCTGATATCATTGATCAAAAGGTATTTCTTGGTGTGATTGGCACAGGTATGCTCGTAACGATCACGCTCTGGCTACACACTCTGGAAGTTATGTGAGAGTATCTATAGGGTTAAACTTCCCAAAGAATGCACTATTATTCGGTTTGCGCAGGATACGCTTTTGATTATCAGGTCGAAATTGTTGACATAGACGTGATCAAAACAGAATGATGCGTTGAGCATGTTGCACGAATAGTCATGGGAGATCAAGTTGAAATTCAACACGTCGAAGTCGGTGGCGCTATATTTCGAAACGAAACCGGGACAACGTCCCCCTAGGCTGGAGCTGACAAAGGAGAATGTTGGAGTGGATGAATTCTAGGTTTTGAAAGTTTCTTGAGTGTTTGTACGGCTGGAATTTGTGGAGTTGTTGTAGCAGTTGACTACATTTTATAGAATGTATAGTGAAAATACGGGCTACGTAAGTGGGGCTAAGAATATATAAGCGCTATCAGAGGTAGATTTGCTCTCTTTTTTTTCGCTTATTTTTTTGACTTCTCAATTATAATTTGAATTATTCAGAATCACATCCTAGCTTTGATACCGCGTGACAGTGCAGTCCGCCGGAAAAATTATACAAGTGTTTTGTTAATGCACAAGTGAGTGCAAAGTAGTTAAACGGGCTAAAATGGAATAAATAATTATAATAATTAAAGCAGGATGTTACGCAAGTAAAAGAATCATTTACATTTTGAACGAGGGTGCTGGTGGCACATTAAGTAGAAGAAGAGGTGTGGTTTGGATGTTGTACGTGCAGTCTGGTGGAAGACGTTTTCAGATTGTTAATGATTTGGATGAACGAGTATAATATGGAATTTCTGTCCAACTTGGAAAGCAGCAAGATGGAGTAATCCAGGGACGCGCAGTCTGGTGGAAAGTCATCTACAGAGAAGGTGATCTGGAAGAACACACTCCAGGTAACGATTTTTTTTTATTGAAACTGTTGTGCTGGTGCTTAGTTATTTTAAAGTATGAGTGATTTGGGTTTTATGTAGTGAAATTTTTTACAAACTGACAATTAATTTTAAAAACATAAGTAAAGGACAATGTTTCTATTATTAATCTGAGGGTGTAAATACTTGAATAATAGGTTATAGATGTAAGAAGTAAACGGATCTTTAGTATAATTTGACGATGCCAAAATTTAAGCACAAAAAATAAAAAGGTTTATACTGAGCTCTACATAGACCTAGGAGAAGTAAATTAAGAGTACAGGATAGACCCATCTACTTTTAAATAAAAATATGAAATGTAGAGGAGCATAAAATCACGGGGATTTTAGATTGATGTTGTACTATTGAGCAGAAGTATGAAATGTGTTAACTTGAATATTAATTGTAAATAGTGAGATTTTGAGAATTTATTATTTGTGTTGGCTGAATAAAAAAGCTGTATGTTTTCTCGAAAGATTTTTATTTTTTTTATTGATTACAATTTTATATTATAATTAGTTTTACCAATTGTCCCATGATAGCTTGTTTTATTTACTTTGTTATATTTTTTTTATTTATATATACAAACATGGTAATCATAGTATTATAAATTAAAAGTTATATTACGATTAAAAATGTCTTTAAGATTCGTCGATTAAAAACTCTAAAATAAATAAATATTAATAATACGTATTACGCATCACCCAGTATAATAGTTCCTACACATCTAATTAATTTTAAATATATATAAGCTAAACATATGTTCAAAAATTGAATTTAAGTGATTTCAATTTACCTAATATTTTATGATAGTGTAACTAGTTTAATATTAAATATAAAGAGCTCCAGTACTTAAACGGATAAAGTTAAGATTCTAATTTAACATAATAAATTTTTAAAAATTATAAAGATTTTATCATGTAAATCAATACACTACAATTTTATAAAATTATGTTTTAATTTTAAGATGTTTTTACAAAATGTTATTTTATTCATGTGACCAAGGTTGCTTAGTCAACCGAAACGCGTAATATAAAAAAACTAATGTTATATATATATATATATATATATATATATATATATATATTACCGTGGAACCTTAATAAGACCTCGCCAGAGTAAAAAAACATTCGAGCCCCAGCGTTGGGCCGTCATAAATTGCCGTGGAACCTATATAAAGCCCGTACCCCCTAAAAACATTCGAGCCCTGGTACTTGCCAGTTACAAAAAAAATCGATTAACAAATCTAAATTGACTTTCACAAAATTTTCCTCACCCGCTTTCTGCCTTTTCTGAAATTAATTTCTTCAGCAGCTTCCTTGGCTAGCTCAGCTGCGCTTCTTCTTGTATACCTAAATTTACTCCCATTCTATTTAACGTTCACACACCATTCAAATAAAATCACAAAATAATACAACAATCATACAATATTTATTAACCACTATTTACAAATAATAATATTCATAGTTATTTACAGTTTGGTGCTTAAGTTACACCTCAATAAATGCTACTTTTGTCAAGTCCTTGTTTTTAAAATTGAAATTTCTAACACATTTAAAGCAACAGGAGTAAATGGGCCCTAAATAATACCTTCTCTTTGTTTATCACGACACTGGAATATGGTGAGCTCATAATAACCCAGTTTATCAAGGTATGCTTTCCACTTTGCATACTATTATCACAAACATAAAAAAAAACCCATGTACTCCTAACAATTAAATTTAAATTCATCAAGCACTTCAATAAGCTTTATGTACACCTTTTGTTTTATATTCAAAATACCATACTAATAGTCAGCTATATGTATCCTTTTCAATGCGTAACATACCGTAAAATACAGATTAAAATTCACTCTCGCACATCACAATCTCAACAGTTAAAAAAACAGCAAATTCAAATACGTTACCTGGAAAAACTTGAAGATTCCATCTCCTTTGACGATGTATTATGTTCCTGAACCCCTCGTCTAATTGATTTAGCGTGCGGTTCCACAAGATGTTTTAAAGATGACCACAATCTAAGTTGCGCTTCCTGCTACTCATCCAATATCAATTTCAATATCCAAACCAATGTATATTACACTTGTTTATTATCGCATTTTTAATTTACAAGCTTGTTAAAGTATTCGTTGGACCTCAATAAACTCGACACTAACCGCGTCTCAAACTATAAGGTCACAACCAATTTAATACTGAACTTTACAAATTTTACTTACAAGTTTCGTCAGTTGCTTTTTGTATGTCGTTATGCGATGCAAGATTAAAAAATAAAAGAGACCCCTATTAATTTCGTTCCCGTATTTATATCATCCAGCTAGGTCCCTTTGGCCACACTTTGCCCGAAATACCTAATTGTAAAATAATATTTCTCCAAATTTTGTCTAACCGTTTTACGCTTCTAGAAATATTCTCGCGTCCCACGCTATCTCAAGACTATCACATCCACCTGTCGCGTGCTCGTGTATTCTCAAACTAACTATTTCGACCAATCATACATTTCAGTGACGTCTTAAAACCCCGCCTGTTATATCTCTATTCCCGTCTTATGCATATTTGATGTCGCATTCTAACCTTGCTTGAGTGGTAGAAAATCGATATAGCTGCCCGCGTCCACGTGGATGAGTACGTGCTTTGCGGTTGAACAATATTCTTTGAAACTTGTTCTGTTATGCTTCAAAATACATAGAAGTCGACCTTTCAAAACATGCAGGTGTTCAATTAACGAACGTTTAAAATAACAATTTTCAGAGGTTCTTTTCATGGTATTCAACCCAACCGATATATTTGTTTGTTACAACGAAAGCTATTCGCTTTGGATTTATTGATTTTACATGCTCTTATGCATTCTCTGGCGTTATAACCCCTTAAATTAAATTACATAAAATTAATTACTAATTTCTATTGGCTTATAAACCTGATTTTTTTGCGAATTTATTACCTTCTAATCCCTAGTTATAAAATATGTTTATACTTGCTAATTTAAATTAAATAAATGAAATTAATTTTGCGCATATATTATGCTCCTTCCTCTATACAGGGTGTTTGAAATTGCATTTTTAACCACCAAATTTAACCCTTCAAAACCACTACAATATATATATATATATATATATATATATATATAAATATTGTCATACTGACTGAAATTAAATTAGTAAACTTTGAAGCTGGCTAGGGACACTACAAAACAGAAGGTAGAGTAGGAAAAAAAGAAGTAAGGACGATCCCTTTATTTTATTACTTAAATTAGGAATATAATTACAAAGATTTTTGCAAATGACTGATTACTATATTCAGAATAGTGGATGCTACGATGATGATAAGTAAAAACGTTGTAACCACTAACTACCAATAACGTAGTAGTCGGGGAATGTTATATGGGTTGGGGAAAGAAAATTGTTAACAATTGTTATGGTGTTTTAGTTCCAATTTGGAAAAACATTCTTTTAATAATGGCTCTGGTTGTGAAAGATTCCGATAGTACTAAATTCCTTAGCGTTGAAGTGAATTTATGACTAACTAACGTATTCTATTTATAATGTTTATGTTGTCAGCTTGAGAAAGTTGACCGCTGGGATGCGTTAAGGGTAGTTATGTATCTCCCAATTTACCTATATATTAAATAATAGAATCTAATAGGAATTATTAGAAAGTGTTAAATAAATCATAAGTCAATTGCAACAATGTAATATAAGGATAAACCAGACAGGTTATTAACAGTTCATGAGAACGGATGTGCAACTTTGTATCCGAGACGATAGTGATAATGCAGGTGGCAGGCCACAGACGGTTAAGATATCGCAATTACCTGAAAATAAGATTGAGACAATGTAACAAAGTGTAGAATTAAGAGTAAAGCAGACATGAGATCTGCAAGTTTCCACAGCCATGTGAGGAAGTAGGATATTATAAAAAGCCCGGGAGCTCAAGTACCCGGCAGTCAGTCAAAGTATTCAGCTTTAGCATAGCAGTTTGCTTAGGCGACTCACAATATTAGTTCAATTAATTAATTAATTTTGATTTAAGGTTAAAATCAGTTTGTCAAAATTCCACATTAATTTCTGTATTAATTAAAATAAATTTGTTAAGTTTTGGAAACGTTTTTTAAAAACGTAGCTCCCAAGACCCGAACACTTTAACTGGCTTACTTTATGCAGGACACAATACTACCAATTTCAAGAAATGCAGTTCTATGTTATGTTTACATCGGGCATAAATGTTCAAAAAGTGCGGTATAATGCTTTCCAATCATGAATCCTAATTTACTTATCCATAAACAAGTGAAATGTGAAAGTTGTTATTGATTCCCTTTCAAAGAAATTAATTTGTATTATTTCAAGTGTACATCAGAACTGCTTCAAATGTTGATAAATACCGATTTATCGGTATTCTTTTTGCAATCCTTAAACTACTAAAAATATCTAATTCGTAAATTTTAGGTAAAAGCTGCCTCACCCTAGTTTAGTTTTTAGTTGTAGCATTCTATCTCATTTCGACCCAAAAAATAAAAAAAAAGCAAAGACAAGTCAGCAAATACTTTCGTTAGTTTTCTACAATGTGCAATAATAACTTGTAACGTTGAAAATGCTAAAATTCACATAACCGAATTCTGATTCTGGCGTTTAATGTACTGCTTTAGTAATAAATTTCTTTTGGTCGATATAAAGCTATGCTTTCCAAGCAATTACCTTAAAATATTTCCTCGTAAATGTCAGTTTAACTGACCGGTTTAAGTATTTTAGAATTGACATCCATTATCAGAACGTAAGCTAGCGAAAGAAAATATTTTTAAGGAACACGGAAGCATAAATACGAGTATATCATGATAGAATGTAGATGTTGTTTCAAATCTTGCAGGCTTAATTTAATAAAAAACAAAAGTTAGCAAACGCTACTTTTGGGCTACTTTCATGTTCTTTTAGAAATCATCTGCCTTAAATATCCTACTAAGTAAAAAATGTATGTTAGCACTTTGCTTAAGACTAGGATTTATTTCATTTTCAGCTTCGTTATACAAACCGAAGGCTATAACAGTCCGTAGCAAAATGTTGATAGTAAATTTGATTCCCGATTTTATACGATTAAACGGCCTATAGAAAGACTGATTAAATATGCATAAACGTTGTTTGGTTAGTATTAAATAGTTTTCACTGCAACTATTCATGGCACGTTTACGGTTCCAGCATATTTTAAGCTGACAACAGACATTTTATTTACTAGTTTTAGAAACGTACTTTCCTTTTATTTAAAATGATCATTACTGGCAAACTTTCAATATAGTGATTGTAGATGTATAAGTATTTATGGTACCGGGTTGGGACCGTGTCATTTTATAAACCGAGGTTGACGATTCGCCCACTTTTGTAAGAAGCTTCATCAGGACAAGAAAAAAAATATATAAAACATAAAAATACTAGTAAAGATAAGAATGATAATATTAAGTAAACAAGTTAAAATGTAAAGGATATGTATAGTTACTTCTAGATCTAGTAGTCTCACCTTTTTGCTTAAATGGGCTGGCGAGTCTGCTAGTTCAGAAGCAACTTTACATACTTTTTACATTTTAACTTGTCTACCTAATATTACCATTCTCATCGTCATTATTATTTTTATTTTTAATATTTTACTTTTATTTTCTTCTTTTGTTCTGATGAAGCCCCTTACAAAAGTGGGCGAAACGTGAACCTTGGTTTATAAAATACGGTTCCAACCCGGTACCATAAATATTTATAATGATTCCGGCCGTGAAAGCCTCCGACAACATTGTAGATGTTATTGTGCAGGCCATCCCAAGGCTTATACTAGTGAACTCGAGGAGAGTTATCGAAAAAACATTTGCCATAGAGTATACATTATTACTCAGTACCCATACCAGTTTAATTCGTTAAAATTTCTTGTAGATATATTGCATCTATGAATTAATTCGAAAATATGTTGTTATACGTAGATTGAGGAGGGTCTATAAAAAACTAAAGAAAAGCATACGTACCACTAAAATAAGCAGATTTCCTTTTTTAATTTTTTAATTAAAAAATTTTGACTGCAAATTTTCCGGTATTACAATACGTAAAAATATCAATGGTGCAAGATCACTAAAGCTGGGATGATACTCGCAACAACGGTCGATGCAACAGAGTATTTGGGTCTGCGTAGAAGAAAAAAACTATTTGGCCTACACAGAAGGACACGTGTGCCCACGTAAAAGAGTTAAAAGAGAATTTACTAGTTCTGATAAGCGCAAAAGATACCGATGCACCCAAGATGTCTACTTCTCGTGAAAAAGAGAAACGTGCATCGCTCTTGCAGCAACAGTATTAAGCACGTAAAGAGCACACGTTATGACAGAGAAAGGCAAGATCAAAGTAAAGTGAAATTAGGAAATGAGATGAAAAACGATCCAAATTACTGAGTAACACATGTCAAAAGAACAATTCTAAAGTTGTTGTTCTGCATGAACAAATAACAAAAACCGGCAAATACGAATTCCATTGTAGAATATTACGCTATTCAAACTTGCATATTCTTTAGAAAATAAAATTTGTGGATAACCGAGTTATATTTCAAGCTTTATGTCAAACCATAAAGATAAATCAAGGTAGTCTGACTTAATTTAAATGCGCTAATTACATTCAACAGAGTGTTGGAAAAGTACATGTTTTAATGGTATGAGGATGAAATTACAGGAACAAATCTATTTATTTAAGTAGGAAACATAATCAGGGGCGTCTCCTTTAACCGGTAATTACACGAAGCGGCCGCGTGGGAATATT
This sequence comes from Platerodrilus igneus, assembly GCA_036346225.1. Taxonomy (NCBI): domain Eukaryota; kingdom Metazoa; phylum Arthropoda; class Insecta; order Coleoptera; family Lycidae; genus Platerodrilus; species Platerodrilus igneus. Next base: position 3,042,701 of record JARFIW010001018.1, read on the forward strand.
TAAAAAAAATCCTAAATTAAATGAAAATATTTATTAGAGTAGAAATGAACGTAACAAATTAGGTCAAATATAGGCGAGGATCATTTGTGCAACTAAATGATTATGAGCTTCGAAAAGACATCACCGAAAACATCTCATTAAATACAATAGCCGATTCTTGGTCCAGACTGAAAAACTGACATATTAAATTTAAATAGTCAAATATTAATTGTACAACGTATTACAGTTTTAAATATAATTGTGAAAACAAAAACTATCGAAGACACTTAGTTCTTTTTATATAAAAAACAACTTTAATACAGTTAGAAATTTTACTGTGGATTTGATCAATTAAAACTAATTCCCCCGCCAAAAAAATTCTTCGGTTCGTCCTTGCTATAGACTAAAAATGTCTACTGCTGCAAAGATCCTTCAAATGTCATTATAAGCCGTTGGTATATGCCCCAGGTTCGATGTCTTAATACATCAGTTTTTAATTATATTCATAATTTATTACCAGTACCGTACTACAATGGCCATTTGGTGTGAAATGTAAAATTCTAACACCGTCTAGGGACATCATTGTTTAACCCTTTATAGGTTGGTGGTATATATTAGTGCCATTTTCATTACAGATTAAACTATAGGTTGTTTAAATGCGATATTCGCCCTTATAACTTTACTCATTTTTCATAATGTTAGGAGGTATATATAAAAGCCACATTCAACACAGCGCCAAATGCAGCATAAGTGGCTTAATATCGTGCCACTAACCATTGAGGTAGTACAACTGAATATCAGCTGCACGTGTTGAGAGATCTTTGACCTTTATATTATACATATCCAGAAGTATTATATTATATGTAAGTATTGTAAAATATTATTCAATAGTTGTATTTTACGTGTGCATTATTCACGTAACAAAAATATGATGTGCATAGAAGATATCTTCTATATAACTTACATAACCTTCAAATTTACAGCATGCATAGGAGATTGTAGTTATTTTTGCTGTTTATTTTACAGAAAATGGCAAGGAAATCTGAAAAATATAAAATTGGGGAGTTAGAAAAACTGTCTAGTGAGGATCTTTTTATTTTAAATGGAATTAGTTAAGAACAAGCCCTTGATTCTGATGAAGAACGCGATTCTGATGCTGAGGATAATTTGGTATACGACACTCCCATAAATATCAATCAGCCTTCAACGTCACGTAATACTAGATCATCTATACCTAATACTGTAGACAATGAATATAGCATGGAAAATAGCGATTATAACTTTGACGACTCTGTTGCTGATCCATATTTCCAGCTGCATGAAGAACGCGCCAGTTATTAGAAGCTGAACAAAACAACGCAAAAATGCGTTGGTCTAAGGTAGGTACACACATACCTCAAAAATATGCTAGTTTTTGTTTTGACCAACCGTTTGGTCCAAAAAACAAAAAATTGTCAAATCAAACATCATCAGAAATACTTAAGAGTTTTTTGCCGGACAGTGTTATACAAAATACTATTGACCAAACAATCATATATGCTGGTCAGAAAGGTGTAATCTTCACTACAAATATTGAGGAAATTAGAGCATTTTTAGGGATAGTAATTATGATGGCATTCCATAAACTACCACGCTTAGATTGTATTGGTCACATAACAATAATTTCAGAGTAATGAGAATCGCTGATACTATGTCTCAGAAAAGGTTTTTAACGATATTACGGTATTTTCATCTAAATAATAATGAACTGGCCCCAAAGAGAGGATCTACAAATTTTGATAAATTGTTCAAAATACGACAACTTGTATATTTAAAGTAGCTTATTTTCCATCTCGAGAATTATCATTGGATGAGAGTATGGTATGTTTTAAAGGCAGAATCAGTCTAAAACAGTATATGCCCAAGAAACCTATCAAAACAGGATTTAAAATTTGGGCCTTGGCATTTCTAAAACCGGATACTTGTTGTTATTCAAAATTTATGAAGGAAAGGAAACAGCAGCCTCAATAGGAAATCTAGGAAAACGCACTGTTTTGAGTCTCAGCAACCCATACCGGCACTTGGGCCATTGTATATATTTTGAGAATTTTTTTCGACTTTCGATTTACTATTTGCACGTAGAACGTTTAGATCTGGTAGAAAACACTACCCTAAAGATTTGCTAGAACATGACAAATCAATGAAAACTCGATATTCTGATTTCCTTCGAAGTGATAATCTATCCGTGACTAAATGGCGTGATAGGGGAAAGAAATCAGTAAGAAAGAGGAGGGAACTTTCAACATATTTATAAATATTGGCCTTTGATGTTTGGAGGGTAAGGCAATTTTTGAACTACATCTTCGTATTCCACCGTAGAAATGTTCTCCATTACAGGAAAGTTAAACTTTTGTCTCATTTTTCTTAAAAACTGATCCTGTATCTTTATGTGCGTTTTTGTTTAATTTGACCAACATAGAGGACTACAGTCTTCTTTGTACAAAATTGGACAATAATATAATCGTTAACCAACAAATTTTCATGATTTAGTTCATAATCGGATCATTCATTTTCAGACTCTTTAGATAATGATTCTTCGGAACCGCCGTGAGTTGAAAAATTATCACTTTCACTAGAAGTGTCATTTGTCTCAAAAACTTTTTTGGTGACTTTTTTGTTTTTGCTTTTCTATGATCTGCTGCTCTAGTGCTTGCTTTTCAGGTGTTTCAGTAAAAATTTTAGATCGACCCTTTTTTCTCTCACGATAATTTTCACTTCTAGGTAGAGCGCTGGGAAATGGCGCTACGGGAAGTAAAAATTGAGATTGGGATGGCACTGAAATAGCTATTGGTTGGACCGACATTGAACAAGTTTGATGTTGATGGAAGTGGTTCTTTCGGCATAGATAATGGCGACAATACCACATCTATTGCAGAAAGATCAATTATATTGGGTCTATCAGTGATGCTTGCTGCGTCGATATCTTCGTCTGAGAAAACGTTTTTATCTAAACGATATATTCCTGGTTTTTGGAAACCAGCAGCAATGTTTTTCATTGTAAAAGCATTTTGAAATGCTTTTCCTGCCAAATCGGCAACATTATAAATTGTAATCGTCTTACCGGGATGTAACAGCATCCAATCATTTTGAGCCACTTTATATTTGCTCTTAAACGGACCCATAACTGATACATCCAATGACTGTAATCGATGGGTAAAGTGAGGTGGAAAAGTAACCATTACAATGCCGTTTTCTTTAGCATATATAATGCTTCCAATAAGCAGTAACTCTCGTGATTGTCTACGAAGACTAAAATGGGATCTTCTATACTGCATTCAGTGTGAAAAACTAAATGCTCAAAAGTTTTTATGAAAAGTGCCGCGGTTATCCAACTTCGTTAGGACTGTTTACTAGACCTAAGCTTCCTGATGGCGTACCAATCATGAAACTTCAGTGAAAACTTGCCCAAGGGAAGATAAAAACCGAGGCACAGTATTTCCCGATGCACTGACAAATGCTACCATGGTTTCAAAATTTCCACGCTCTCCTGAAACAGCTTGACCAACCTGCTTTACTTCTTTTTCACAATTATGTTTGGTGCTTGAACAACTGTCATTACTCCGGCCTTGTCAAGATTAAAAATCTTACTTACTGAATGTTTTTGAAGAGCTCGGCTATAATTTTCATAAAATTCCATAACGTTAGTTTTATTAAAACTAGTTCCTCTCGAAAGGCTTGTATTTTCAGGTTTACGCAGAGACAAATTAGCATGCCTCTTTATAGATCCTTTTAGCTAGTCTAACCCTGCTAAATTATTTTCTCTCCATGTTTCCGGAAAATTTCTATCTAACTTCAAAGCATATTCAAATGCTAAAGTACGCAGCAACTTACACGTCAAACCGTAGTTCATTCCTGAGCATTTTAAAACGTACGTAACTAGGAGTTCTTCTTGCTCATTGCTAAGTACCTGGCGAAATACATGTATCAACTAAAAAGTTTCTATACTATCTCTTGGTGCATCACTATCACCCATTTTCTTCAATCAGTAAAAAAAACGTGGTATAAGTTCTCCATATACTTCTGCAGGGTTTCTTAGTGAGAGTTCTTTCTTTTTAACACATTGTATTGCCATATGCATTGTAACAATTTTTTTGACGCTAATAAAAATCTATAAGTTTAATTATAAAATACACTACATTGTTTATCGAAATCAACAATTAATTTTGCAATATTAATAAATGTTCAAATCAGTACCGTATAGCCGAATCACGAGTCGTATATTAATTAATAATAATAGTATCGGCTGTGTTCGTAAACGTTGGACATTTGAATAGCATTTCAAATCTCAAGAAATTTTCGTTATTGTGCGCATCCCACCGAACGAAGAGTCAGTCGAGCTCGAGCATTCACTTCGGTGACACGCACCATGGCTCAGAATATGGTTGAGCTAGCGACTTACAAATCGCCATAGACGTGACAATGAAATCAGGTGCTGAAAGCACTCGACTCCTGTTCTGTTTCTGAAAATGCGCTCACTGGTTTGCCACATTTTAATCTCACTAATTTACCAATTTTTATCTCACTGGTTTTATGATTTTTAATCTCAATAAATTATCAAGTTCTAATTTCATCAACTCAAATGTAATAAATATTAAATCTGCAAAATTCACCGTTAACAAGTTTGCGATTTTATAAGTTCAGATGTCTTGTTTTAATTACTCAATTTAGCGTTAAATAATCTCGCTTTAAAAAAAGTAAAGGAAAGTCGAACATGATGCACATTGAGTGACTTGTTCGACCGCTTTTATTAGAATAATTTATTCCATGGATTTATTTGACGTTTCGATTTACTTCGATTGTACAGCAAGTTCGGAAAAATGATTCCCTGTAATGGTCCAGTATAATACGCTGTTAAGATTTCAATTTATCGTTAGTTGAAAAGAAGAAGTTCAAATTTACGCCTTCATAATAAACAGATGTGGGAAGTTCGCTGACGACACCTGTTTGTCCATCAGCTTCATGCTAATACATCTGATTTCAACAAGGTATAGTTGTTATGGAGTTGCAAAGTACAACAAGTTGCCAAGGTAAACGCTAATCTAAGAACTTGACATGACAACAGCTGATCAGAATAACTTGACAAGCAAGGGAATATGTGAAACCAACATAGTAGCGTTTTACCACTTGTGTTTTACAAAGTAATTATGAGAACCTTTATTGTTTAAATTTCAGTATAATATAAATTATCACTTATAGTAGACACTTTTGTAAATAACTAAAATTATGAATTTCCTTATTTTATCCTGAAAAGTATTTCTTTCAAATTCAGTTACATTTAAAGTAATTATGAAAACTAATGCTATTTAGCTGTGAAAATATAACCAAGGTAAACAGATCTGTGCATTTTGGGTGTTTATTATTTTTACGGTCAGACTTAGTCTATCATTAACATTTTGATTCATAGTAGAGATAATCATAATTTTCATATTTAAATATTTCAGTCTAAAAGATTAGACCACGTTTTTGATGTACATTTTTGTATATAACATTTTTACCACAGAAAAAGATAAGTTTAATTTGTTACGTTTTTTTTTCGTGGCAGCCACGTTGGGCGCCAAAAATTATGTTACGTTGGCTCGTAGCCGTGCGTAACAAAAAGAAAGTCAAAGAAGTGACCCGGCTCAATCGGAGAGTAAGGGGGGTTGTAGAAAGCAGACTGACATATAATGTATGCGGCCGTAAGGAGTTAGAGATAATACCTGCAAAAAAAAAAATTTAGTTAAGCAAACCTGAAAAAAAAAGAGAAAAAGCATAGCAGCAGTGATAAGTCTAAATTATTCAGTACCTGGTAGAATGTAAAAAAAAAGAACTGTTTGAATAATCTCTATAATAAAACAACGGTAAAAGCAATATAAAAATTTTTAGTACAAAGTGAGATACTATTGGGGAGTAGCAGAAACGTTTCCTCACACACCAATTAAACATAAATCAGATAAAATGTTGACAAAAAATAAATAGGTAAGACACAATTGATATGAGTAATTCAGTAAATAAATAAGTAAGACACAATTGATATGAGTAATTTAGTAGGATGGCTTTTTCTTTCTTTCCTTTTTTTTTTCTATGTTTCAAAATAGCATGTAAGTCTATTGAAAAAGGTATCAGAACGACAAAGATATGGCAAAAACAACGGGTAGATATTTAAAGTAATACTAAGTAGGAAATAGTTCAACTTACAGAAAGTCCTTCAGTAACGCTACCTTGTAATTGAAGTGTAGGATTCACGAAGTCCTGCACTAACGAAGCACTTCACCCTTTACTGGGAGGGTGTTGATGGAACTTATCACACGTTACTCTAATCACTAATCACTGGGGTTAGCAGCAGACATTATCACGCTGATGGAACCAGGTAGCATTGATAAATTTCTTGTTAATTCTATTTCCTGAGACAATAATTCCGAAATATTTTGTAACACAAATTGTAAAGAAAAATAGTAATAAGAATTTAGAATCACGCTTTCAAGGTACGATGTAATGCATTAAACTAGCAGTAACGCGAGGTGTTTTATTTGCTACCTATGGCAACAAAGAAAAATCTAATGCTTTTGAATAACGAAAATCGCGCAAACAATGATCTTTTTTAGATTCTTTGGTGTTTAGAAAAATGCAGAAACTACAGTATCCACTGTATTTAAATAGGCCAAAGTATGCACTAGTCTGATAAAACAAAGGGACACTAGACTAGATCGCACACACATTAATCCTAAAGAAAGAATCGGTCAGTTTAGCAAGTTCTATCACTTTAATTTCCAACAGAAACTCAACCAAAAACAACAATTAGTAAAGCAACGCGTATCACTAAGTCAATGACCTTAACCGCACTTGTGGTCAATCGAACACGTTCGCTATAAAGCATACTTTCTTCAAAAAGGCATTAGAACTACACGCTGCTACAGTTAAAATACAACTTTTTCCTCACAAGAAAAACAACTAAAATCGTGCCGTGACTATTGTCAAAAACAGAGAGGAAAACCGTATTTTCAACGTAATTAATTTATAGGAACGAAGCACAAACCACGACTCTCCTATTACAGTTAATATGTAACTTTATTTCACAGCAACAAGGAAAACGTATTTTTAAAGTAATTAATGTATAGGAACAAAGAACCAAACGACAACTGCCCGTCTGTTTATTCAATTCGTCGTTATTACAACTTCTTATCGACCATTATCTACTTCGCTAATAACATAAGGAACATCTAACACGTGAATGTAACAATCGTATCTAACAATTAATTCCAGGCTGTTTATCGTTTTCAATAAGTTGGAATTTATTTATTAATGAGAATTAATCTTCAATCTATCTATCTTTTAAAATTAATACACGCGAGTTAAATTATAAAATACAGAACTAGTAATTGCAGAAAGGTACTTACGAATTGAGTATAAAAGCGTAAAATGTTGAAACTACCAAAACTGCCCGTTACAAATTAAAGAACCATTATGTGATTTAATCGAACAACTGTTTTATTTTGGACAAATGCGTCCAAAGGTAGAGAGAAATGAGTTAAAAGGTATAAGAATACATACCCCTTTTGATAAAAAATATGGATATTAGCTCTGACTCAATAAAGAGGTACTAAACAGCGCTTTCAAGAAATTTAATATCTAAATTTCCTTTTGCTATTTATACTTAAATTTTTGGTATTAATAACTACTACTTTTTCTTCGTTGTATAAGGTAGCAAGAGTGTATCTCTAGAGTCCTTTCTTAGTATAATAACACTGTTTTTTTTAGATCCTGCGTGCTCGCAGTAAAAGCGATTTTTCTCCTGAGGAATTCCAAGTTCTCCCTTAGGGTATACTGTGTCTTAATAATTCTAGGACTTGGTGGTGCCCTTTTACACCCCTATTTTGTACTTAGGAGTCAGTAAAGCAGACAATGATTTTGTTGTGAGACCCACGACCACTCCTCATAAGCTCTACCCGAGGAAGAAACCCCTAACTTAACCGGAAGACTGTCGATTTCCCTCCATCATAAGGGAATTGAATAATTGAGCAATTATATAACAAATAGAATTACTTTCATTATAGCATATCATCCTCGCTAAATTCTGGTTTAGTTCGCTTTTTGGCGCAATTTCGCACCATTTGAAAAATCTGAAACCAATAAAACCCGTTATTTATATATTTTTTTGTATATAGCTAATATTTTGGTTACATTTTTATTGCGTGTTTAATAAACACTATTTATAATAAAGCAACTTATTAGGGGCACCTTTGAATGATGTTCAAATGTGCCGCAACCAAACTGTTCACTAGTGCCCTGTGTGAATTGATGTGCTTTAAACTAGAATTTAAATAATAATAATAATCTTACCAATTGAAAACTAAATTAAATGTGCGGATTCGAGGCAGGCGCAAATCACAAAACATAAACAATTTAAAAATTGTAACTATCTTAGTTGAAAGTAATAAAATCAGGCACGTGAAATGTTATATATTTTAAACGTAAAGTAAGACACCGACTACACTGGGAAGGTAACGAATGACTGAATGTAGGCGTAGTAGTTAAGTAGAGAGGGGAGCTAAACCTTGTTGCCTAACTGAGTTTTTAGGCTCTTCTAACAGAATTACAAGAATGGTACTTATCTGTTCAAATGTACCTCCGTTGAAAGTTGCCTCCTCTCCACTAATTGTAGTAAGTTCCATGCATGATCCTTCTAGTTTATCAACAGTTTAAAGGACTAATAAACTAGGTAAGAAAGAAACAGTCCAATGCCCTTTACCTGTCGCAGAATATAACCAATGCATGGGAGGCGTGGACTTGTTTGACCAAATGATGTCATCATATTCCTTTGCTTGGAAATCAAGAAGATGGTGGGTTAAGATTTTCTATTATGTTATCAACGCTTGCATAATCAACAGCTACATTCTATACAAAACATCCAACACCGGCAAAAAAATTACGCATTTACAATTTCGGTCACAATGAATTGATAAACACTTACTGTGGACGTAAACGTCCAGGTGCACCTGTCATTTGTGGCAAATATAAGTTGAAAAAAGTTGGCGGCAGTATAGTCAGCGTTGCAAATATACAACGAAAAACAAATGTTGGGGATCATTTGCAAACAAAAGCTAAACATAGGCGTTGTACATATTGCAGCACCGAACAGAATGTAAAAGGGATCTAATATAATTTGTAGATCATGCAATGTTGTACTTTGTCTATTATGCTTTGTTCCATATCACGAATTGTAAATTGCTTTTAAAAATAAACGTTATTTGATAAAGAAGTATACATTTCAATTTTGTGGCATCAAAGTGTGCCACCAATTTGTTTTCTTCCTTTAGGGGCGGTTTCCCTGGGCTGAATAACACTGACCTCTTCTTATGACTGACGGTCATTAAAAAAGGTTTCTTCCGGACTAACTCGGGGTTTATTCCTGCAGAGGCATCATACATGCAGGACGGGGTCAAAATTATATTAAATCGAAATTCCGCCGACTCCAATAGATTCAAAACTAATATGGCGCCACTGCGTCTGATTCGAATTTAGATAGTTTAGGGAGAACGCAGATAACCCTTAAACATTTCTTTCATACAAAAAAGTAACTCCAGCCTTCTATATACATTACCTACTAGTGTTACCACTAAACCTGTAATAAATACATGATCATTATCATTGATAAAAAAAATTAGAACACTATTTGTGCCCTCAAATTAAACATACTCAATTCTTATCGAAGATGTCATTTACAGACAAATCAGTTAAACTTCGGTTCAAAAAATATCAGAGTGAGTATTTCAAGAAATAATTAGGCAAGGTTAAGGTTCCTCTATTTACATCTAAGTTTGTTTACAATTATTATTCATGTTTCATGTTATTTATATACAGTCAAAATTAATCTCTTTTTCACTGAACTAAATTCCTTTTTCGTTGAATTTTTAACAACAATTTACAATTTTCTTAAATAGTTTCTTCTTTGTTTTGATTTGATCATTAAAGCTTCCTTTATCGTATTTATTTACAAAAAAATTTACTGACTTGAGAAAATAATTTCTAACTTTATCAATACAAAATACTTAATGTTTTTTAATAATTGATGTATTTGTCATCAATGGCCCTATCTGATCAAAGATCTTTGACGAGGGTTCACATAACTAATAATTCATGCAACGCTTGATTATAAAAATATTATCAAGGCCGTTTCTTAAATATCTTAAACACATTTATATGTGATTCTAATAATGAACTGACAGATTTTAATTGATAATAAACGATCTCGTTTCTGAATTTTCTTACTATAGTTTATAACATGTTTAGTACCATATATGAATCATACGCATTTTCCATATATACTTTACATAACAAAAATTTTCAAAAATTAATCTTTAACCAATATGTAATTCCAAAACACTAGTTCATGCGTGCCCTCTATCACGTAAACTTCTATACGTTTACTCCAAAAATAGTTTTCTACTTCACCATGCTTCCAGCATATGTAAGTATGACAGTTGTCGACATAGTACCTACGCTGCTTTAAGAATCGACTTTGACCTGTTGTTCTTAACATGTGCTTTTTCTTGTAGTGAAATATTACCAAACCATTATATCGACCAGCAAATCTAAGGGATTTTCAACGTGATGCAAACCATTTTTTTTTTTATTAATTTTAGTAATATTAATTTATAATCGTATCAACCGACAAACCATAAAATAAATAATTCTTACTGCATTATATGAAGAACTAAGACTAACCAGATAACTAGCTAAAACAGATTTATATTTATGATTTTTGCTTTCAAAGACTATACTAACCAATATTAACTATAAGACATTTTCATATTTATACATTGTCGCTTCACTGATATGATGCTCATTGCTATTCTAATCGCCCACTTCAAATATAACATTATCATCGTGCTTTTTAAGGCACGACGTCTTATTATCTCGGACTGCATCTGTTCTAATGACCCTTCTAAACTAAGCTTCAATCGTCGTGTTATTTCCTGTCGTAGTGGGGAATAATCCAATTACGGTATTGTCAGCGCTGACACATTGTTTGTGGCGCCTTTCATTGAATATTTTACTCTTACCGCGGTTGTAAATCCATGGGCGGCTCCGTGGCGTAGTGGTATGTGTTTCACTACCACGCCCAAGGTCCCGGGTTCGAATCCCGACGCGGTCCTCTTGAAAAATGTTAGGCGAGCATTTTTCACAAAAATACACCCTCGTTCGGATGAGAGGTAAAATGGAGGTCCCGTGTGTGAGTGTTGTCGCGCACGTTAAAGATCCCTACCTTGCTTGGAACAGTAAGGGTTCGGCAAAATTCCAAATTTTCCAGGTAAAAAAAAACTCGCTTTCTAGCCAATGTAGTACCTTCGGGTGGAGCATTGGAAAATCACATGCAAGGTTGCAAATGCATGATGATTTTTATTAAATGAGCCGTGTAATTTTAACACTGTACAAGTTCGTTACTCAGGTAAGTTTTATTAATGGCTAGTGGCAGAAATAAAAGCCACCTGTAACTCAAAAAATATTTACAAGATGTAAAAGCAACCTTATAGTAATTGGCTAGTAATACATATTTGAGTGCATATATGGTTTAACAATTCAAAAATTATTTAAAAAATAATTCGCACTATAAAGGGTTAAGCAGCAAGCACCTGTTGCAACTGACGGCAACACGACTACCCTAACTGTAGCAAAGTTGACTGAACGGATCTCGAAACAAGATGCTTGTACACAAGATTCCAGTCATAACAATTTATTGTTAATATAATTATTTTACAAGCTTTACACGAAGTTTTTATCATAGGTCATGCACATGCAAATCGCATCCATGTTTCGTTCTATTTACAAATAGCATTTTCTTCCAAAGTGTTTTATAAATTGAAACTTGATACTATTACACTTGCAACCAAAGCAATACCTAGATATGTATAAATTTAAAAAGAGCTTGTTAAAGCTTAAGTTTTTAGGTGCTTCACGATTCTTTTTGTATAACTAATTACACTGGATAACAAATTTTAGTTTTTGTTTGTTAGAAGAACTGTAACAGCTGAATCTTACAGTATTTTTGGCGCTGATTTCAAATATGTTAGTGGGGGTTTTCTATAGGGCATAGTTTTTTTGTAATTTGAATATGTACATGTAATATTGGTACATTCCTAAAATCTGCTTCGCTTGGATTTTCTGGCGTACTCTGCTGCAGGTAAATCGGTCTTAAAATTCCAGCAAAAGTCAGGTAGCATTCTGGGGTTCCACTTTCCTTGGAAACGTGTTTCCATGTTGAATATTTCCTGATGGAAGCGTTCACCATGTTCGTCACTAACAGCTCCAAGTTGTTTGGAAAAACGTTCAGATATGAATCTAAGAAGTGGATCTTTAGTGACATATTACTGTCAAGTGCTTTATAGTTTTCCAGAAGCTCAGTTATCAGTTCTTTGTAGTTATCTGCCTTGTAATTTCCAAGGAAGTTATTAACAACATTTTTAAAAGATTTCCAAGCAGCAAATTCACAGTCATTCAAACTGCTTTCGAATCCAATACCATTCATTAGTTTTCTTATATCCGGACCAACAAATATACCTTTTTTTATTTTCGCATCACTTAAATTGGGGAACTTCCTTTTTAGGAACTGAAATCGACTTCCCTCCCGATTCATTGCTTTAACAAAAAATTTCATAAGACCTAGCTTAATGTGTAGGGGGGAAGATAAACTTTTTCAGGTTTTACTAGTGCTGGACTCACAACGTTCTTCGCTCCAACAGTCAATGTTTTTTTTGGCCACTGTTTCTTAAGATAATGATTCTTTCTATCTTTGCTGTTCCACTCGTACAAACAACAACAAAATTTTGTATATCCAAGTTGTAAACCAAGTAACAGTGCTATAACTTTAAGATCTCCACAAACAGGCCATAAATGTTTCTCGTAGTGAATCATATCCAACACAAGTTTCATACTTTCATATGTCTCCTTCATGTTAGCTGCATGAACCAAAGGGATCGACGGGTATTTATTCCCAACATGAAGAAGAACCGCTTTCAAACTACGTTTTGAAGAGTATAAAAAGACGCCATTCAGCAGGATTCTGGGTATGTCCAACAGTTTCCAGTAAAGATTCCACATCATGATGTTAACAACTAACAGTCGTCAAATAGAGACGTGCCTCGTGTGCTCTGCATGAATTTAATACTGATTAATAATTTATTGTGTGAAAACAGTACGTTACAATGTCTGATAAGTGTGGTGAAAATAATTGTACAGCTGCCATAACAAGACATACTCCATCAATAACCTGTAATCACTGCAAGATTACTTATCGTATAAAGTGTATTTCGGTTCCAAATGAATTAGCAAATCTTATAAACGTGCCTGGTTTTTCTTGGCGTTGCAAAGCATGTCTGTCCGATTTATCGATTAGCACCAATAATGTACTTATAGATAAGATGAATGCAATTCAATCGGACATTAAGCAAATTAAATCTCAGCAAGCAGAGGACTTTCAGTTGCTTGAGTTCTGTAGCGATAAGGTGGATGAATTTAAAAACGAACTTTCTGCTTTCAAAAATCTGATACTTACGGTGAAAGATATACCAGCAAAGATTATGCAGCTGAATATTGATAATGACAACTACGTAATGATTTAAATAATATACAACAATACACACGTTTAAATAATCTAGAGATCAATGGAATACCTGAGCAACCACAAGAAAACCTCATCAATGTTATTCAAAACTTAGGTCGCACTGTAGGATGTAATGTTGACATAAACCATCTGGATGACGTACCCCGAGTGCATTCATTTACTAACAAAACTCTCAAGGCTATTATCGTCAAATTCGCATCTCGTTTAAATAAAAGTAAATTCTTGGGAGCTTTCCATTCTCCTCGCAACATTACAACTTCCAATTTGAAATTTGAATCTATGTCAATGAACACTTTTCAACGAAAAACAAACTTTTACATAAGAATGTACGTCAATGGTGCAAAACCCATGGTTATAAACATTGTTGGGTTCGTGACGGTAAGTTTTTTATTCGGAAAAGTGATACTGAATGTATAAGGTTAATACGGAATGAAACTAGCTTAGGTCATAATTAACCGATTATTATAAACACGCTTCCTTTCTGTTATCACCATTATTATTATTATGAATATCAACATTTATTATCAGAACATCCAAGGTCTAAGGTCTAAACTTCATGATCTTTTGATGCTGTCTTATGAAGTTGAGTATGATATAATTTTTTTAACAGAAACCTGGTTGCAGCCTAATATTAGTAACTCAGAAATTCTAAGCCCTAATTATAATATTTATAGAAAAGACAGAAACCTAAGTGTTAGTGGTAAACAGGATGGCGGCGGAGTTTTAATTGCAATTTCTGCGAAATATCAATCTTCACAAGTGGATACTTGGTGCTGTAATGGTATATGTGAGAGGATTTGTGGGTATCGGTATTGTTCGAAAATCACAAAGTTGCATCTATGTTGTGTTTATGTACCCTCATATGCTAGTCCTGAAAATACGATGTCCTGCATAAATAAGCTTACTGAGATTATTAATTACAATTCACATGATCTATTTCTAATAATTGGTGACTATAACTTACCTAATTTAAAATGGCGATTTTCCAATAACACTAACAGCTACGTACCTCATAATGTTAATAATGTCTTATCAGAAATTTTTGTAGATGGTTTTTTACTGTGTGAACTTTTTCAATTCAATAATGTTAGAAATATAAATAATAGAATTTTAGATTTAGTAATGTCGACAATACAGCATGTAGTTGTAGAAGCATGCGCTACACCTCTCGTATAGAAGAACAACATCACAAATCTATTGAAATATTATTACAAATACCAGCGCTGGTAAGAAAAACCTATTTTTCTTTTAAAAAGCGAAATTTTTTTACTGCTGATTATTTTAAAATTAATTTATCACTACAATCCATTGAATGGGATAAAATCCTCTCTAACGCGAATACGGAATTTGCTGTTTCAATTTTCTACAATTCTATTAATAACATAATTTCTCAAGTCGTTCCAATGAAAAAAATTTATAAAAACAAATTTCCATGTTGGTTTTCTGCTGCTACCATTAAAGTGATGAGACAAAAGGATAAATTTCGTATCACAGTGCTATTGACTATTTGATAGTTTCTTTATTAAGGAAACGCTTAAAACAGTGTATCAAGAATGACTACAAAAGTCATCTTATTTTTATTGAAGGTCAAATAACAAAAAATATTAAACCATTTTGGGCATTTGTAAAAAGCAATCGCTAATCTCACTCCATTCCTCACACACTGGCTTACAATAATGAAACCGTTTATGATACTAAAATTTGTAATTTATTTTCTAAATATTTTAAATCAGTCTATGAACCTAGATATACTCCAACACATCCGTCTTTTTTTTTCTGACAGAAATTCTTATTCTTCCATTCAAATTACTTCTATTACGCGTATTCAAGTATTTAATGCGATTAACAACTTGGATATAAATAAAGGAGCGGTTTTGATGGAATTCCTTCTGTATTTATAAAAAATTGCTGCGAATCTATAGTTGAACCTTTGTTTATAATATTTAATAAATCGTTACGTGAGGGTGTTTTTCCACACTGCTGGAAAAAAGCACGTATCTCTCCAGTGTTCAAATCCGGAGATAAATCTAAAGCTGATAACTATAGACCAATTTCCATATTGTCCACTGTCAGTAAAGTGTTTGAGACAATTATTTATAATGAATTATCCTTTCTCGTTAAAAATCGAATAATTAACCAGCAGCACGGATTCTACATCGGCAGGTCGGTTGTTACAAATCTTATACCTTATGTTCACTACATTTCGGAATCTTTAGATAACCGTGTGCAAGTTGACGCGGTGTATACCGATTTCGCAAAAGCTTTTGACAAAGTTCATCTACCAACACTAATTATGAAACTTGAAACATTTGGTTTACATGGTAACTTACTGCGATGGCTCATTTCATATATATCAAATAGGTCTCAAACTGTTTCCATTAGAAACACATGTTCTAATCCTATAGAAGTAACATCGGGAGTGCCACAAGGCTCACATTTAGGTCCTCTACTGTTTGTAATGTTTATCAATGACATATCCTCCTGTTTTACATATTCACAATTTCAATTGTATGCCGATGATTTAAAAATATATAAATCCATAGCTACCCAGAATGATTCTCTGTTTCTGCAATGTGTCCTGGACAAGTTGTTTAAATACTGTGAAATAAATAAATTGTTTCTAGGTTTGAACAAATGTGTTCAGATCACTTTTAGTAGAGGCGGTAATAGTCGGTCATTTAGTTATCATATTGGGAATCATAAACTCACAGTTGTTGATAAAATGCGGAATTTGGGCGTAATGATTCAAAAGTATCTTTTAAGAAACATGTCAATATCATCACGTCTAAAGCACTTCAAAATCTAGGTTTTATGTTTCCTATTACAGGTAGTTTCAAAAATATTTCATCCTTTAAAACTTTATATTATACTTTAGTAAGAAGTTATCTTGAGTACGCATCTGAAGTTTGGAATCCATTTTATAAAAAGTACGTTGATCGTATTGAAAAGATACAGAAAAAATTTATTAATCGGCTTAATTTTATATTCAATAGATCATACTATTTTCAATCTTACTTACTTAATCTAGAGCAATATGGTTTGCATAGTCTTGTTCACAGACGGATTTTGTCTGATGTATACTTTTTTTACAAATTATTTAATAACTTAATATCATCTATGGATTGCATATCATTAGTAAACTTAAATATTAAAAACTATACAAAACGCACTGAAGCACTGTTTAGGATTGAAACCACCAATACACTTTCTCACATGAATTCGCCTTTTAATAGGGCATTAAAATCATATAATGCCTTAGCTGCAGAAGTTGATCTTTTTCCTCTTCACCAAAAACTTTTAAAACATCCGTATTACTATTGCTGAATAGTTTAGATATTTAAGAAAAATATATGTTACAATGAATTACAATTAATCAAACTTTAATTTCTATCTATCCTTGGTTTACGTTTGTTTAGATTTAGTTTTGTAGATATAATATTTGTTTTTTTTTCTATGTATAGTGTTATTGTGGCGTCCTGTAATTGAAACTGTTTATTAGTTCTGTTGGTCGCCCTGTTTATGTAAATAAATAAATAAATAAATTGCAGGAAACTAAGTCCGCACACTGTGAGAAAAAACATTCGAAGTCACACTGCCTGTTACGGAAACCACTTATTTTTGTGTTGCGTTGTAAAAGATTCCATCCTTTCAGTCGTGATGCTAGTATTGCAGCTTGATTCTTGGATAAATGTAGATCACGAACGAGAACATTTAGTTCAGACTGATTTATTAAGTGCTGTTCAGCATTTATATTTTCTAAAAAGTCCGGGTCCCTCCTTTCTTCATCATCCGATAAATTTGTACAACCTTAAACAATATCGTCGTCTAATTCCCATGTTTTTGGTGCTACCGGAATTGGTAGCTGTGGACTGTGAGGCACTGGTCTTAAAGCAGAGGGAATATTAGTATATTTAACAGTGTGTCTATTCTTAGCTGTTATCCCTAATATTTTCGTTAAACAAAAATAACAGTCTGTGAAGTGATCCTTAGGTTCTCTCCAAACCATCGAGACTGCACATCTCATGTAACGGGATCCATTCAACCAACCACTTAACAACGTTACACACGAATTATAACAACTATGAGGGGCCCAGGACTTATCCTGATCACCCAATTTACATCCAAAATATAATTCATACGATTTTTTTTTATCAATGGAGTTATATTTCTCCTCTGAGACTTTAGTGTTACCTCACGACAAATATAGCAAAAACAATCTGGGTGGATAATGCAACTACGTGGCATTATTATTGAAAATTTCACTGTAAAACACTAACAAACACTTAACACAGATCATTTAAACAGTACCACACGTAAAATTAAATCACAAACTGATAGGAAAAGAATCGGTACCCGACGATTGAGCTACAATACTCGAGAGCTCACATTAGGCTAACTGGCGATATTTGTTAGTTGCGTTTGTTTGATTTATTGCAATATAGACTGAGTCATCTAAGTCGTAAAAACTGGACAAAACTAAACACGCATAAAGTACGCGCACAGTGAGATTAATCACGCAGGATATAATTGCTAGTTATGTAATTTGGATGAATCATAGTAATGTGTCATTTGTAAATGATTTCATTAATGTGTTGAAATAATAAAATTATATTATTATTTATCCTGGACATTAAGAACAAAAATAAAACGTTTAGTTTGAATAGCAAAATACATATTGAACAAAAATCAACTTATTATTATTAAACAAGCATAGTTAGTGCCCATGTTACGTGCTAAATAAAAAATAACAATTACAAAAAACTGAGGCCGATAGGAAATTTCTCTGACTTCATATTCGAAATCAGCGCTCAAAAATACATAAGAATCGGAAAATATCATCCTTGTAACAAAATCTTTGTTGACCAGTGTTATTAGAATGGTTCTACTTCCATACTTTCCATTAGCGTCTAATCACAACCGTAAGATTGGTAGTTAACTGACACAAGATTTACATATTTGTATTGCACAACTTGGTTTATAGTTTTCAGTGTACTTATAGAAACCATTAACAAGCATAACTATAAAGCACCGATAAGTTTAACCCACGATAACAATTTTAGCGGCATCAATTTTATGAAGTTTTAGAATTTATATCTTTAAAGGGCTTTGTAGGTATTCCAACATGACCAGCATTTGAAGTAGTAGCATTAGCCAACGTATAGAGGTAATATCACGTTTGTGCAAACAGCTACTGTTATTGCAGGAAATTAAGAGAAGTCATTAAGAAAAGGAACTACACTTGAAATTGTGTTCTTCAGTAAACGTAGCAATAAAAACGTAAAATATGATAATGCTTTCTTGATGCGTGTCTGATTAGGTATTCATGTAAGCCTTTCAGAATATTCGACCCGATAAAATTAGAATTCGGTGTCAAAAATGCTTGTCAACAGTTTGTTTTAATAGCATAATTATTTTCTGAAAGCAAATGCCGTTGAATAATTGAAAGAGAGCTTTATAAAAGAAAATGTTAAATCTACAAAAAAACGAAAAGTGAAACTTTCAGAAAACTTGCAAACAATGGAAGCCAAATTTTCCGACGGTTTGCAGATAATGGAAGCTCGCATAAGCTAGAAGCGAGATTTTCAGAAATACTTTTAAAGGCTCCACGTAAAATGGAAGAAGCGGTTCTAAGGATTGAAGAACAAACGAACTCGCTTATAGTACAAGCACCAGAGTCCACGTCTCTTACGGGATAACAGCCGAGACGGTTACCATTGGCCAAGCATGATGAGGCGTAGAGAATGGTTAAAAAAATTAAGAGACAGTCCTTGGGCACCGCTTGTTGTGCTTGTTAAGAAGACGGATGTGCCGACCAGCTTCTGTGTTGACTATCGCCGGTGACGAAAAATGACCGTAATCCATTACTGAGGATTGACGAAGTCCTAGATAAGTTCCCAGAGTCACGGCGGTTCTTGACTTTGAACTTGAAAAGCGGGTACTGGCTAGTGGATATGAATCCCAAAGATCGAGAGAATTCTGATTTTACTAATGGCACTGGCCCATGGTAATTTACAGTGATGCCGTTTGGACTTTGAAACGCTGCTGCCACTTTTGAGGGTTTAATGGATAGGATCTTACGTGGACTGTCATGGAAAACATACCTGGCGTGATCGTGATTGTAAAGACATTTTTATGAAAGAGCTAGTCAATTTGGAGGAAATGTTGCAAAGATTGAGAGGAGCTAATCTGAAATTGAGCCTAAAAAGTGCCACCTGCTTATCGAAAAGGTAAAATACCTGGGGATGTCGTTTTACAAATTGAGTTAGGTCCGACCCGGAAAATGTTAAGGCGGTGGGGTCAACGCCCAAAGACAAACAACCAAGTATGCAGTTTTCTGGGATTACGTACATATTATAAAAATGTGTCTGTGAATTTGCAAATATTACTAAGCCTTTAACCAAATTAGCAGAAAAAATGTGTGACTACGTATGGAACAAATATTGTCAAAATGCGTTTCAACAACTATTACATTTATTGACTGCAGTTTGAATCATAAGTTATCCACCGTTAGAAGGTAAATTCATATAAGGTACGGACACAAGTAATGTCGCCATTGGAAATATGCTGTCTCAAATACAGGACAGACAATGAAAAGTGTTTTCAAAACCGGCAAGAAACTACTACGTTACGAAGAAAGAACTGTTGGCTGTAGTGAAATCGGTAGAGCTCTTTTATAAGTATCTCTATTGTTGGAAGTTTCACCCAAGAACAGATCACGCAGCACTGAAGTGGCGACTGCAGTTCAAGAGCACATAAGGACAGGTTGCAAGATGGACAGAAGAGCTACAGGAGTACGACTTTGAAACCGAATATCGAGCGGGTTAAATCACAGCACAGCAGATGCGTTATCGTGGCGGCTTGACTTGTCCTGAGGATTCTAGTCATTGTTTACGACTGGATATAAAATGTAATTTTCTTTGTTGGACAACTCTGATTAACGACGACAGGTAACCACAGCAGGTAAAGACCGAACAAAAAAATGATCCGGACCTAGGTGTCGTTATGGATTGATAATTAAAGGAGAGCGTCCGCCGTAACAGTAAGTTAGCCCGCAAAGTAGCGCGTTGGAGTCGTATTGGACATAGTGGGATTCCTTCAAATTCAAGTTGGAGAGATCCCTAGAACAGGAAGTTAGGTCTGTGAGTACGCTTTAGATGGCGATTCCCAAGAGCAGAATGTGCGAGGTTTTAGGACATCTACATAATGAGACGTCGGGTAGGCATTTCGACGTCAAAAACACTCTAAAAAAAGTTCGTAAAGGATTTTACTGGATAGGTTGCAAAGGACACGTCAGGAAATGGTGCAGAAAATGTCAGTTATGTGCACGGTTGGGTAACAGGAAAGCACCAAGAGGCAATACAACGTAGAAAGCCAGTTTGAAAAAGTGACAATTGACGTCTCAGGCGCATTCCCCGAAACCGGCTCTAGAAATAAATTTATCTTGACGACCATAGATTATTCTACAAAATGGACTGAAGTGTATGCTATACCCAATCGGGAAGCAGTAACTGTTGTCAATGTATCTGTCGTTTTGGAATACCTATAGAGCTGCACTCTGATCAAGGCAAACATTTTGAGTAGGTTCTACTTAAAGAAGTTTCCCGGTTGCTGGGTATGAGAAAGATCGGGAAAACACCTTTGCACCTAGAATCGGATGGTATCGTAGAACGCATGAACCGCATCTAGGGAAAGTAGTTCTCCAAGGTAGTCTTTGAACATGAAAGGGACCGCGATCAATACATACACTTATTTTTATTGTCATATAGATTTGCGGTTCACGAGAGTACTGGACAGTTTTTTGCATGTGCTTTGCTTGGACGCGAGAGACATTTACTATGCGACTTACAGTTTTGTATGAAGTCTAGAAACGACATTGTAGGCAAAAGTTATTTTGAAGAACTCGAGCGGAAATTGTCCGACATCCATGGAGACTTAAACAGAATATTTAGATTGCGAGCGACTGAGTAAAGATCAGGTATGACACCAAGGCGCAAGTGTCTGGTTTTCAAACGTGAGACGGCGTATGGTTGTACAATGTCAGACAGAGGCGAGGATTGTTGCCAAAATGACAAAGAAATTGGGAGCGTCCTTACGAAGTACTGAAACGAATATAAGATGCGTAAGCTCTCAAAAACCAGAACAATAGTAGTACACATTAACAGACTTGCTCTTTACCAAAGTAACGATTACGACAATGCTGGAGGACATGATGACGTAAGGTAAGTAGGGAGCCAGGAGGACGAACTAAGGTCTGATTCAGATGAATGATTTAGTTTTGTTTACAGCGGTACTAGCAAAGCGAGGTTTGGAATTACCGCAGAGGCCCACAGGAATTTATTTGATGTGCCGTAGATATACACTCTTGCAAATTGCTTAGCGCAGACCTAAATATGATCCCGAGGAATTGCTACGGTATTCAAAAATAAATTTGGTGGTCTAGATCATTTTCGCCAACAACCAGAGGTGGGCAAAATCATTCATCATTTATTGCCGCGTATATTGCTGGTAACAAAGCAATTGTCCTTTGAAAAACAAGGTTGCCAGAACCTGTGGAAGGCATTAGTGGATATCAATGGCCAAATGATGTACTTTGGGGACAAGAAGTTGGACATAGCTAGGATTGGTTGTGGGCTCGATAGATTGGACTGGAATGTAGTACAAAATATGCTGGAGGTATTATTTAAGAAGACCGAGATCTAAATCTTGGTATGCGGATTTAACCCGAATGGGACGACACCTGCTATTATGAGTGTCGATTGTTACTTCCGTCAATATGGAAAATGTAAAAACAGTCACTAGAAGTATATAGACAATCATATCTGCCTAGCAATTAGAATGGTGATTAATGTTGCAATATAGCAACGTTGTTATCCAAAGTATGATGACTCACATTTTCTTGAACAAAAGATTATTGTACATATAGACGTGCCTCGTTTTAGTATTTGATAAACTCTGTTCTATTAAACGTTTGATACACATAAATTAATGTAAAGATAAATTCGCTTACATAATATAAACGTGTTAGGTGAATAAATTGCCAGTAAGGTTAGTGCTATAATAATGTTTAACTCATTGTATTCAAAAGATTAGATTACTGTCTACAAATAGTGATTAAACTAGTGTTAATGTGAACAAGACCCTGTAAATCTTTTGCTTTCTCTCTCTCTCTCTCTCTCTCTCTCTCTCTCTCTCGACGTAGTTGATCAACGTACTTGAGCGGAAAATTTCGTAAGGGTCAAAATGCTTTGGCCTCTGACTGCAAAAATACTGAAAATGAACTATTCAATGACAAAAAATTTTTATAAAAATTATGAACTTATTCTAGTTTAATTTACTTAATATTACTCAAATATCTCTCAAAACAAATTTATATCTGCAGTATGTATCTTGAAATTCTTTTTTTGGCTACCTGTTTTCGCTTATAAACATATCGTTTCTATTGGGATTAACTGCATTTAAAACTTCCTGGTTGCATTTTAAATTCTAATTAATATTCTATCCATCGAAGTATACACTTTAGAAAGTACTTTTATTAAAAATACATTAGAATTAGCTTGTGCCTCTGCACTAATGTTATATACGATTAATTTTCGTTGTACTCTTCAACATAATATTGCTTCATAAGTTATCTTCCAATTTTTATGTTACAGAATGAATTACAAATTTTTAAATTACATGTTCGATATTGATAGAATGAATGGCCCGTTCTAATTCATTTTCGTTTTATATAACAAATAATCTTAATACACCATTTTTCGATTATGTTCTCTAAATATGATACATCCGCAGATGCAACAATTACTCAGATTTTGTTTCCTTACTTGTTTAATAAGCGGTCAGTTTCAAAATTTATGGCTATAGTAAAAGCCTCCATTCCTTGTTAACAAACGAAAACAATCGCTGTTATCTCTCTCACACGACTCTGTAATGTAATTATAGATATCAAAATGCGTTCTTATTTATTTTATTTCCTTTCTGGTAGTTTTATGTCCAGCGAATTGGAGCTTTTATTCATACAAAATAATTAATTTGCTTATTCAGTAGCTTCGAGAACGCTTCTAAAAAAACGACGTATTCATTTATTTAGTTAACGTAAATTTTTCAAAATTTCTGGACTATTTTTCTTTGAATAAATGCAGCGTATTACGTTTCCAATAAGTAACGCTTTTTGTGGTATTCCCAAAGATTGATTTTGCATTCTAGCAAAGTACGGATTTTAAGCTTCGCATAACTTAAGGAAGATAGCTTTCTATAAAGTTATTTTTAGTACTTTTATCGTAGATCCGACTCATTTTTCTATCCGGATAAGCTATAAAACTTGTTTTGTAGTAAATGACACGTGTTTAAAAAATATCTACACACAGATTTTGAATTAACACAATCAATAAATGCTACTTTTAAAATTGAGCTTCCTCTTTATGATTTATAAATGCAATAATATTTGTATTTGTAACCTCTTAATAGCAGGTGTCCTATTCGAGTTAAAGCCGCGTACCAAGTTTTAGATCCCCGTTTGCCGGAATAGTACCTCCAGCATATTTCGTACTAAACTTCTGGTCCAATCTATCGAGCCAACAACCAATCTTAAGTATGACCTACTTCTTGTACCCAAGGTACATCATTTGATCTTTGAGATCCACTAATGACCTCCACAGCCTCTGGTAACTAGGTTTATCAGAGGAGAGGACAATTGCTTTATTACTAGCAATATATGCGGCGGCATCCTTCTCTAAGATGAACAACTTTGCCCACCCCTGGTTGATGGCGAAAATGATCTAGTCCATAAAATTTACTTTTAAAAATCGTTGCAATCCCTCGGTGTCATATTGGGATCCGCCGCTAGACAATGTGCAGGAGAGTATTTCTACGGTACATCAAATAAATCCCTATTGGCCTCTTCGGTAATCCCAAATCTTGCTTTGGCGGTACCGCTGTATGGACGAAAATCATTCAGAATTTGGATCATTCCTTGGTTCGTGTTCCTGGCTCTCTACATGCCTTACGTTATCATGTCCTGCGGCATTTTGTAATCGTCACTTTGATAAAGTGTAAGTCTGTTAATTTGCACTATTACTGTACTGCTTTTTTGGAGCTTAGGAATACTATATGCTACATTGTTGATTCGTTTCGGTACTTAGTAAGAACCCTTCCAATTTCTTTGTAATTGTGGCGTCTGGGATTGTACAACCATACACCATCTTTCGCTTGAAAACCAAATTCTTGCGCCTTGATGTCATCCTGTCGCTCTCAATCTGAATATCCTTTTTTACGTCTCCATGGATGTCATGCAATTTCCGCTCAAATCTTTCAAAATAGCTTTCGCCTACAACGTCTTTTCGAGGCATTATACCGAATTCAAGGTCGCATGGTAAACGTATCTCGTGTCCTAGCATAGCACATGCAAAAGTCTGTCCAGTACTCTCGTGAACCACAGATCTGCATGCCAATAAAAATAGGTGTAAATTGTGGAGAACATGACGAATATATATAATTATTCTTAAAATCTTTTGTAGGTCTGACCATTTTGTTAACAACTAATTCAAAAAAGTGTCTAAACGACAACATTCAACGAAAGTGTGCGCATTTCAATTTTCATACGTGGCGAATTAATAAGAGTAGGCTCAGTGTTTGCAGGCCATTGATTAACTAGAAGTTTCAACCATGGAGGACCTGACCACCATAATCGATGATTAATCAATTCCGAAGCACAAAGTCCACAAGACGCAGAATCTGTTGGAATGTCTTGCGATTTAATACGAAACCATGACGAAGGTGAAACTCGTTCTTGAATATTCGAGATTCGATTACTCAAAAAAGTTTTCCTATTGTATGATGACGAACGAATTCACGATAATGTAACTGTGGAATCCAACCACGCAAATATTTCATCACTTAATAAACGATTTTCATAACTAATTTTAATAAATTCTATCAAGCTTGATAAAAGAACTGCAGTACGCAGCTTCAATCTGGGCAATGAAATGCGATTTGTAAGTGCAACTTTGGATTTTGCACATACCTACCAACGAAATGTTAATACTGCCAGTCTCATTGAAACAGCGAAAGAAACCACAGCAGTATAACTTGCTTCCGATGCGTCACAAAATGCATGTATTTGTAACTTATGATAGTGTTTCACTACAACCCAACGTTGGATTTTTGTTTTAGACAACTTGGGTAAATGTTGAATGAAACTTTTCATTTCGAGACAAAGTTTGCAGACGGACTGTAGTTCCAAACAATACCAAAAATCCACAAATTCTGAATGAGATATTTTACAAAGAATACAACTGGTGATAGTAAACCAAGTGGATCAAAATACGCGCAATTTCTGAAACCAGATTCCTCTTTGAGCAAGACCTTCAATAGTATTACTACAAAAGTTAATTTCATCTGCAGCAAGTTGTCATTGTAAAGCTAATATTTTTTGTGACACATTGATTGTATCTTCAAATGCATACGCGCTTGCTGATAAGATAGACCGTTTGCCAATTCCTCTAGCGCAGTAGCAGTGTTGCTATTCCATTTGCGAAGCATGAAACCTGCAGATGCGCGAAGTTGTTCGAGTTCGGCAATAAGACGTTTTGCCTCATCGACAGACTGACATCCAGTAAGCAAGTCGTCAACATATGTGTCTTCAAAATTATGATTTGTGACGGATAAATGTTTAATGCAATTTTTGGAATCTTCATCTAACGAGTCAAGTAAAAAAATAAATTTTTCAAAATTATTTAAATTTGTCTTTGAATATAAGTAAATACTGATATACTTAATAGGTATGCTTTAAGATGAAGGGCAACATTCATTCCATGTACTGTAATGAATGCTTGGAAAATTTTATTTAATTTAAGACTAAAGATTAGACTAGTACTTGCTAAAATGTTTCAGTTGGTTTACATTTATATAAGCAAATGCTTCCACATTTTGTATAAAATAAATCTTTTGTTTCATTTTAAAATGATTTTCTTTTATTTTAAGGCTTATTATAAATTGGATGAATATTGTCTTCGTATGCTTTTATTTTACGAACATCCAGACGCAGAATTGTGTACAGAGTATAACCATTTAATCACATTCTTCTAAAAGATTACGATTCCTATAACGTCTGGAATAACATTACAACATACAAGAGTATATTTAATTATATCTTGTCTTTTAACCTTTAAAAATATACTTCCTGTAAAATTTGCTTATGTAGATGTAGATGCATAGATCTGCAAAGAAATCCATCAATTCGCGTCATTCCAAACCCTATTTACTACCTTACTCTAAAAGTACTATATAAATGGAAACTCTCTGTTGCGATTGCACTCACAACGAAAGCATACCCAGAGATCCTTAAACTTAAAAGGAACTTATAGTTTTGAAGTGCTAATCTTAGAATAAATCTTATTTCAGACCTTCCATTAGTGTCTAAAAACACCCGAAAGATTTAATGTAAACTAACATAAGGTTTGCGTATTGGTATTACACTTAGAAAGCTATTGCACAGCTTAGTTTAGACTTTATACTTGTAGAAACTATTAACAAGTATAACTATTGGAGTACTGACAAGGGTTTACCCCACGATAGCAGCTTCAGCGGCTTTCAGCCTTCATAGAGTTTTAGAATTTATATTATCTAAGAACTTACTTTGTAGGTCTCTAGATATCAGCAGCTTGTAAAGTAGCTGTATTTACCAACGCCATGGAATAATATCACGTTCGTACAAACAGTCAGTTTATTGATGGAAATTAAGAGCAATGCTTAAGAAAGGAAACTTATTGAAGCAGTATTTTTTTAATAAAGGCAGAAATAAACCCCTAAAATATGTAAATGCTTT
This sequence comes from Platerodrilus igneus, assembly GCA_036346225.1. Taxonomy (NCBI): domain Eukaryota; kingdom Metazoa; phylum Arthropoda; class Insecta; order Coleoptera; family Lycidae; genus Platerodrilus; species Platerodrilus igneus. Next base: position 3,070,141 of record JARFIW010001018.1, read on the forward strand.
TTTGATACGCGTCTCTTTAGTACTCATGTAAACCTATCAGAAAATTAAGCCAAACGCTGTTTAAGTCTGAGTTGATATGACCTTAGAGAATTCCAGAGGAACCGAGAGGAACCCAGAGAAACCTAGAGCTTGGAGTCAATATGGGTATTACACAAAGTTTAGTCGCTGAAACTTGTTCATAAAGAGATAATATTTAATAAAAAATAAACAATTGAGCGAATTACTTTCTCAATGCCAGCCAAACTTATTCATTACTCTTTAACTTCAAACGTATTGGTTTCCGTTGACCAATTTTCTCATTTAGCATTGGGTGTAGTACCTTCTTAGAAGGTCCGCCAGTGTTTAAATAGGTAATCGGTCATATATTTATTTTCAGTTGCATTTTTGTCCTTTGACTAATTATTAAAATTTTGTCTGGCAATGCCATCTATACTAACATGTCGGAAACTTGAACGGTCACGGATAATTAGTTGGTTACATTCGGGAATAGACAGCAATAGAGAATAGTGTTGGTCCTGGCGCAGCGCCAACGCCACCGCGCCACTAATCGTTTTTTAATGGGTTTTCTCATTAAAAACCCATTAGCACTAATCGCATTTTAATGGAAAAACTCATTAACGCTAATCGCTTTTTAATGGGAAAACTCATTAGCACTAATCGCTTTTTAATGGGAAAACTCATTAACGCTAATCGATTTTAATGAGAAAACTCATTTTTCCTTACGTCATATCCACCTTATGGGATCCACCACTCGGAGCGTTTTTTTCTTAGGGTATGATACACGCAGCGCCACGACCACAGCGCCACTCTAACCTAACGTAACCTAACCTAATCTAACCTAACCTAACCTGACATAACCGAACCTAACCTAACACGACCTAACCTAACCTAACCGAACCTAGCCTAACCTAGCCTAACCTAACCTAACCTAACCTAACCTAACCTAACCTAACCTAACCTAACCTAACCTAACCTAACCTAACCTAACCTAACCTAACCTAACCTAACCTAACCTAACCTAACCTAACCTAACCTAACCTAACCTAACCTAACCTAACCTAACCTAACCTAACCTAACCTAACCTAACCTAGCCTAGCCTCAAACGCCAGGTGCATACGTCACAGTATACGTTACAGCGGTCATTTGGACACATTTTCCATCCGCCATTTTTGCTTACGTCACGCCCGCCATCTTTTTAATATTTTTTGCTGGTAGCGATTTCTGACTGTCCTTATAAATTTTTTAGTCATCAAATACCTCAAGTTAGTCTAGAATTTTACGCTGAATTCGAATCTGCAAACAGATTTAAAATCCGAGCACCCCCTGCAAAGTTATAACCCTTTAAAGTCCTGAACCTTAAAATGTTGCTCTTTGCTCTATAAGCTAACCTAATAAATAGTTTTCTTTGACAAGCCATTTCATCTTTCAAGATAAACCTTTCTTGTTTGGTATCAATTAATATTAGAATTTTCTCAACTACCCGAATCTCGAAGAATTTTTTAGATTGCATCATTCCCTAGGGAGCTGTCCTCATTTTAAGATTTTTTGCTGGTGGCGATTTCTGACTATCCTTATAAATTTTTTAGCCATGCGACAGATCAAATTAGTCTAGAATTTTAGAGGTGGCTATTTATACATACAGTATGTATACGCAATTGGCTATTTATACATACAGTATGTATACGCAATTGGCTATTTATACATACAGTATGTATACGCAATTGGCTATTTATACATACAGTATGTCTACGCAATTGGCTATTTATACATACAATATGTATAAGAAATTGGCTATTTATAGTTACGTATAACGTACTAACTAACCAAAAAGTTTATTGATATTAATATTTTAATAAAAATTACATAATTATAGAAAAATATTGTTTTATTTATTGTTTATTGTTACAATATACTTGGGTATTTATTTTATTTTTATTTCGTGTTTTAATTTGCTTCTTGTAAAACTGAATCTGTTTAGTTTTTCTCTTCGGACGTCCTTTAGACTTAATTTTGTTTTAAATTTTAGGTTTTCATTTGATTGATGATTTGTATCGGATTCGTTCTGACTTTCAGTACCAACTAAGCTATCCTGGCAACTTCCAGCTTCAACTAAGTTACTTGTCTCAAATTCTATTGAACTAATTGTAGGTTCACTATACTCATTCTCAAAAAGAGAAACCCCATTTCTAGCATTTTTTTCAATTAATTTTAGTTCGTTCATATATTTGTTAAAGGTTGTAGTTCCATAATTTGATAAAATATCTGCGATATTTTTGTTACTGTCAGTGCTGTATTGAATTTTCTCGATCCGATAATACTTTTGACAACCATCGAATTCATCCTTGTCTATATCATCAATGTCTACGTCATTCGTGTCTTCATCATCGATATCCATATTCATAATACTTTCTGTATTTCCAACTGAAGTAATGTATCTTGGATGGAAACATGTTTTTGAAAACATTTCTAAGTTATTGTATTTTCTTAACATAAAAATATGCCTACATGGTGCACTGAAAGAGTTCCAAAATGTACATGAACATGCTTCCAGCGACGTATTATAAATCTTCGATATTCCAGTCTCAAGATTTTCCTCAATGCCATTAGCCATTACTTTTATTTTAGATTCTAAAGTTTTAAACAATTTTAATTGTTTATGAAATAATTTCATTCCAGTCTCTGTGAGAATTTCGGAACATACTTCCAGCAATTTTCTTATTTCATTATCGTTATCCATAATTTTAAAAACTTTTGTTTATTTTTGGCTAATTTATTCTTTATTCTTGAATCAATAAAGTCTATAAGCTCTTTAATACATAAATAAATTGTCGGCAAACTATGATATTTAGTTTGTATGTATTGCTTAAGAGTCCAAAATGATCGTTCAATTCTGTTTGTTGTCGTATCTCCCATTAGTGGCAAATGTTTTCTAAAATAATGTACCCACATTTCTTTACAGCTGTCCCAATTTTAAGAAATTGCTCTTCAAGAGTCACGTATTTATCTTTTGTTCCTGCAAAAACTTTTACAGACTTGCAAATGTCCAGGAATTTCTTTTTCTGCTCTTCGTATTCTTTATATGATTGAGCATATAAACATTTCTTGAACGCATCCAATATTTTGTTTTTCATCAATTTGTTTATTGTAGGCAGTAGAAACTAGCCTTTTAATGTATTTAATGACATGAAATTTACAAAGTAAAACGGTTGCACTAGAAAAATTTCTCTGATAGCTTTTATTTCGATGAAATCTTTGTCAATTAAAAAACGGATGGGTGGGTCTTACAAATTTTTAAATTCATTCATACAATGTATGAATGCGGAATATGTTTCTTTAGCAATAAATCCTATAGCTGCAAATTCTGATTTGTCGGTTATGCTAGAATAGTAGCAAAATCCCAAAACTTTATAATTTTCGACATTAAATCCAAAGGAAACATCTATTTGTATCACTGGACACTGAGATTTATTATAATTTAGAACCATCGCCGAAGAGGCTACAAATAATGATTCTACTTCTTCTTCTGCATCTTTTGTATAGCGTATATACCACCATTTTCTTCGATTTCCGCTAAGAATTCCATTAAATGATTTTGGTCCACTTCGGTACATGAAGGAAAAAGTTTGTTTCGAAAATTTTGTATATCCTTTCTTATAAACTGTTTCCCACTTTTTTACTTAAAACTGCAGCAACCATTCCATCTTTGGCGCTAGACAAGATTAAATCTGTTGCTGTTTCGTAATCATTTTCATTCATAATTTTGGCTTTGCCGTAATTACTATATTCTTCTTTGCCAACGGTATGATTGTGATTTAGTAATAGTTTTGTTAATTTCCATTTTTCATTTTGCTTTTATAAAATTAATTTGAGCTTTACAATTCTTGTAGTAGTAATGTTGATTCGGACGTTTTCCCAGGCATTTTGAATTTTGCTTAATACCATGACAACATTTGTACAGCACTTGTTTCTGAGACCGTGTTCTAATAACAAATGGATGATAATGCACTTTACAAAATACATTAACAGTCTTTGATAACTGTTCATAATCATTAAAATGTTGACCAACATTTAAAGTATGTTCACTAACATTGTTGTCATTAACGGACATTTGTTCTGTCATCTAAAAGTGAGGTTAGAATTTTAAAATATAATTAATTTAAAAAATCAGCTAATACCTTGCAACACTTTTATAGAATAAGTCATTCACAATTTAGCACTTCGATTATCTATTCAATGTACATATGTATAAAATGGTAATTATCTTGACTTGAATCACTTGAATGGTTTCAATTATTAGTACCGGTGCACACGGGCGTCAAAATAAGCTAACCGCGCGCGTCGATTTGCAGCAGATAGGTAGAGAGACATTAGCGCTTATGGTGCGATGCACACGGTAAGCTGCTTACTATCGCCTATCTCCATTAAAAATATTTATGAGCTTCGTGATGGCTTGAAAATCGGAATATGTGCACTGTGAGTAAACTAGCTCATCACGATATGCAAAATTAACGCAGATTACTTTTGACGCCCGTGTATGTTAAACAGAAGTATTAACAAGAAGAAGGGGCACTTTAATGGATATAGTGGAGGCAAACATTTTAGTTGAGGATGGCATTCATAGATGGTCACAATCAATATTCTACTTTTCTATCTGCGTTATACGTAACTATAAATAGCCAATTTCTTATACATACAGTATGTATAAATAGCCAATTTCTTATACATATTGTATGTATAAATAGCCAATTGCGTAGACATACTGTATGTATAAATAGCCAATTGCGTATACATACTGTATGTATAAATAGCCAATTGCGTATACATACTGTATGTATAAATAGCCACAATCAGAATTTTATGCAGAATCCGAATCTGCAAACAGATTTGATATAGGACCGCTCCTCACCGTTTTACACACCTTCTAAATTATAACTTTCCGGTAGCTCATACCTAAAAGAATATCTAAAAACCATTCTTAAAATTTTTTATTACAGACAATTTTTACTAGTACAGTTTAAATTTTGTAAACCACATTTCTAAATACATATTCACAATGTTTATTCTTAATCTAGAACTCCTCACATCAGCTTATACTTATTAATATTTAATTCTAAATAGAGCACCTTTTCCAAAGACCAACCGGACCCACGTGTTTCAAATTTCTCTGATTATGTTCTCATGGTTTCGCTTAAGACCTCGTACATATTTTCCAGATTACTAGAAGACGTTACAACCATATTTTTTGTGCTAAAGGATTTCACATCGATAGTCTCTTCTTCCATTTTGATGTAAACGCCGTAGAGTTCGCAATTGACTAAATTGCTGTATGTTGTGTTCTTTTTTCACTAAGTAATCGAATAAACTGCTCTTTCTGCTTCCAAAGAAACTCGGACACTCCATCGTCGACACTGGCGTTCTTTATGGTCTTCTAGTAATCTGGAAAATATGTACGAGGTCTTAAGCGAAACCATGAGAACAAAATCAGAAGAATTTGAAACACGTGGGTCCGGTTGATCTTTGGAAACGGTGCTCTATTTAGAAATAAATATTAATACGTATAAGTCGATGTGAGGAGTTCTAGATTAAAAATAAAAATTGTGAATATGTATTTAGAAATGTGGTTTACAATATTTAATCTGTACTAGTAAAAACTGTCTGTAATAAAAAGTTTTAAGAATGTTTTTTAGATTTTCTTTTAGGTATGAGCTGCAAGAAAGTTATAATTTTGAAGGTGTGTAAAACGGTAAAGAGCGGTTCTATAAATCCGTTTGCAGATTCGGATTCTACATAAAATTCTAGACTAATTTGATGTGTCGCATGGCTAAAAAATTTATAAGGATAGTCAGAAATCGCTACCAGCAAAAAATCTTAAAATGAAGGCAGCTCCTTGGGGGATGATGCAATCTAAAAAATTCTTTGAGATTCGGGTAGCTAAGAAAATTCTAATATTAATTGATACCAAACAAGATAGGTTTATCTCGAAAAATGCAATGGCTAGTCGAAGAAAACTATTTGTTGGTTTAGCTTATAGAGCAAAGAGCAAAATTTAGAGGTTCAGGACTTTAAAGGGGTATAACTTTGCAGGAGGTGCGCGGATTTTAAATATGTTTGCAGATTCGAATTCAGCGTAAAATTCTAGACTAATTTGATGTATTGCATGACTAAAAAATTTATAAGGACGGTCAGAAATCGCTATCAGCAAAAAATCTTAAAAAGATGGCGGGCGTGACGTAAGCAAAAATGGCGGATGGAAAATGTGTCAAAATGACCGCTGTGACGTATGCACCTGATGTTTAAAGTTTGGATTGGTTAGGTTAGGATAGGTTAGATTATGTCAGGTTAGGTTAGGTTAGGTTAGATTGGCGCTGCGGTGGTGGTGCTGCGTGTATCATACCCTAAGAAAAAAACGCTCCGAGTGGTGGATCCCATAAGGTGGATCTGACATAAGAAAAAATGATAACATTGTTAATAAGTTTTCCCATTAAAAAGCGTTTAACGTTAATGAGTTTTCCCATTAAAAGCAATTAGCGTTAATGATTTTTCCCATTAAAAAAGCGATTAGCGTTAATGAGTTTTCCCATTAAAAAGCGATTAGTGCTAATGAGTTTTCCAATTATAAAGCGATTAGTGCTAATGGGTTTTTAATGAGAAAACCTATTAAAAAGCGATTAGGGTTAATGGGTTTTCAATGAGAAAACCCATTAAAAAACGATTAGTGGCGTGGTGGCGGTGGCGCTGCGCCAAGACCAACACTATTCTTTACTGACAGCGCATGAGAAATATTTTGTATTTATAAATACACCATGATTTGTGTATAGTTCAAGACCATAATTGGTTGTTTTGTAGACAAAAGATGCGTCTGTCTGACGAACTGCAACAACAACAAACCGGGCACGGACTTTTCTTTTTTGCAAAATAACCAACAATTTTTATATTAGTTTTCGTCTCCATGCTCGAATTACTTTTCCAATGCCAGGTAAAATTATTCATTACAATTGGGTGATTGAGTTGCTACAAATTTGTTAAAAAATAATGTCGGCTTGTGTAATAAGCTTTCCAAAAACATTTGTACACATGATATGTAAATTATACAACTAGGTACGCAGAAAACGTAACTCAATCAGAGGCGGCTGAGAGTATGTAACATGCCACCACTGTATAGTATTTTAAATAGCATATAAGTTAGCGCAGGTAGAGGTGGGAAGTCGAATAGGCGGGCGGCTTGGCAAGATTAACAATAATGTTAATTTTAAACATTTTCAAATTGATTAATAAGGTTATAAAAGTAGGGGAGGTTGTAAATTGAAGAGTGAGTGAGCTGCAGCGGATTACTTGTTCCGAGAGGAAAACGTAAATAGATAAGTCAGTAGTTTTAAGATTTTATTATTGTTTAAGTGACTCTAAAAACTGATATCTAATTATATGAAAAATCGGTGTCAATTTTTACAATTACTAATATTAAATGTATTGAATAGAGTCTGTGAGTTTATTCACCTGTGCAACTTGAGGAGGCACTGATTTAAAGTATTGAACTCACAAGAGTAGTCGACCCGATAGCTAGGGAAACCATCACTAAGAGCAACTACTAAATGCACGCTTTCAAGTATCCAGGTAAAGGCTCAAGGTGCTTGAAGTCATTACAGATGGAGATTCACACTTTGTAGTTACTTGATCCTAAAGAGGGCGTTGAGAGGCATGGTGGTTCTCGTTAAAATTTTTTAAAAAATTATTTGCTTTAGTGGCTATTATACTGCAAATATATAGCAAACTTTGCATACTAAATGGCTGCTAAATTAATCAAGCGCGAAAGCGACTTACTTTAATGCTCTGATGTGATACCGTTCTCGTCTCGATCTCGTCTCGAAATTCGAGACGAGATCACGACGAGAAACGAAAATCTATTTCGAGACGAGAACGAGAAACACTTAACTCTTGTCTCGAGTTCTCGAAATATTCAGTACACAAAAACAATTTTCAGTAAATAAGGTAAAGGCTGTGTCAGTAAGGACTTCGGAATTCCTGTATTAAATAAAGTTCCTATCAAAATAAGAAGACGTTTTCAATGTGACAATTTAAGAAAATGAAACAGTTACATTTATTTTAGTCGATATTAACGAAAAGGTTGCTTCTTCAACTGCCTAGTAGCACCCGTAGAGCATAGTCAATGATATTGTGTTACTATAATTGTCTTCAACTGCAGTTCAATTGTTCAAATCTGGCAAATCTCACAAGACACAAAATTAATAACCGACTTTACCATTCTAACTCCTAAAACTTTGTGTACCTATTTATTGTGTTAGTTTTAATAAAAACTATGCTATAAACACAAATTTTACTATTTGCAGTTTCAACTTTAAATTAAGATACAATCGTTTGTTACAATTAGCAATTATAAAATATTTTTGTGATTTATGAACGTAAATATATCACCTTGAAAGTTATTTTTAACAAGGAAGCAGTGTTAATTAGAACAAACAAATTATACATGATTAATTTTACACCGTTTAAAAACCGTTGTTGAATATTTATTAGAATATATGGGTAAGTTGAGAGAACGAAATATTTGTGATAATTTTACATTTATGATTTTATGATCTTAAGACAAACTTTAAGCGATGTAGACATGGAGGTTATGTTTAAAATAATACGCTTTCTCGGTAGAACCATTCCCTTTTCAAAAGTCTTAATCGTTTCTTGACATAGTTGTCGAAAAATTTATGAGGCATAGCGATTATGTCCATAATTCAGACGCACATTAAGAATACCTAGCAAAACATTCGATACATAATACTGAAAGTCAATCACAGTTTTCTCCAACAAAGGACTACAATTTCGAAAACAAATAAGGACTGCCGATTTATAGAAATTGGCGATACAAAAGACACGCATGTGGAAAATGTTGATGATGTTTTAAATTCCTATAGGTACTTTTGTACTATGGGGTGAGATCAATAAAGAGTAAAGACATAAATTTTGTTCAAAAATTATAGTAATTTTATTTGAATTACTTTAGAATGAAAATTCCAGAGTTCTTAGTGGCGCAACCTCAACTATTGCAATCTGTAAACCAAATGTATTTAGCCAACCTCCATGTGTAGTTTTGTGTTTGAATTGAAATAAATAAAACAAGCAAATCATTTTTGTTTACTTTTACCAAACCAAACTATAAATAAAATATTAATGTTGTATATACAATACTTTATAAATGTATATGTAACGGCGATATTCTAATAATTTATTATTGTGCCAAGAATTTATACACAGTAGTGCCTTTGTCGATTCGTGACTTAACCTATTGCGATGTTTCCGAATAGTCAAACCAGCTTTTGAGAAAATTCTCTTGGCGGCTACACTAGTTGCGGTGACACTAAATAAATCGCGTGCCATTGAAGCTAAACTTGTATAAACAGATTTATGGTTCTTCCACCATTTTAGTATATCTTCGCTTTTATTTTCTCTGGGACAATTTAAATGGTTATCAATTTCTTGACACCAATTGTTATTCACAATTTGATTTTTTTTATAAATGGAATATACATTTAATTCACCATCGTCACTAACATTCATATCAGAATTTTCCATTAAAAGAGTTGGTTGGGGCTGCGACGGTACGTAGTACTTTTTTTTATATATATCTTGAAATTTTTTATTGACGCTTCTTTCATTTCTTGCCCCCACGTGGTCAAATTGAATGTTTGCGTTTTATGTCGTGGATCTAAAATAAGGACGGCACAAGTAGATCCAATTTGTTTTATGATAATGTTTTAACATTTTAGCTTGATAGGCTAAAACAAATTTTCTTCGAGTTCAAATCTCAATGAATTTCTTTTTAAACCCTCAATAGCAGGTTCTATTTTGTCAAACACATATTAGCCTACTACTACATGCGGTAAAGTGACATAATTTTCTACACTAAGTAAAGTAGAAAAGCTTTTAAAATGCTTTAATAAACTTTTTGAATAAAGTTCCCATTCAGTTTTAGTAATTTTGAAACCACCTAATTCTTTGTTGTTTTCACACAATGCATTTAATGCTTTGTGCATGTTAAGTGCGACTAATATCGTGTCGTTCGTCGAGTTCCAACGCGAGTTATGTATCCCCAATCTATATATGTATAACAAATTAGAAATTATTAGGAATTATTAAAAATTATTAAAGAAACTTAAGTTATACGCAACTTTGTATTTCAAGGATAAATACAGAAAGGTTATTGAAAGTTCACAAGCAAGTTGTGAGAACGGATGCAATACGTTGTATTCTAGACCGTAAGTGATACTGCAGGTGCAGGTCACAGACGGTTAAGAAACCGCGATTACTTAGAAATTATGATTGTTACATTGTATAATGAATAGAATTAAGAATCAAGCAGATATAAGCTCTGCAAGTTCTCACAGCAATATGAGAGGCAGGGACAACATAAATACTCCGGGAGCCACAAGACCATCAGTCAGTCTTGAGTATTTCAGCTTTAACATTGCCGTTTGCTTAGACTACTTTCCCTTATTAAACTCCAATTATTGTTTTATTTCGACTTAGTATAAATCAATCCAGTTTGTCAAAATTTAATTGTAATTTCTGTTTAACTAAAAAAAACTGTTACAAGTTTTGGAGGAAGTTTTTAAAAAGACCGCCCCCAAGGTCCAAAACGGTACTCGCTTTAAAACATCAATATTTGTAGACAAAAACTTTAAATTTGCTGCATCGCAACAAGTTTTTAATTTTTGTTGCCATTTTTCAGACTTTTTATTTTTAATAACAATTCTAGCAGCTTTGTTACCGACGAAAGATTTTCGTTGAAATCTGTGTCCGTACCTGCATCTGCATCAGTTTCTTTTTCACAAAACTCTTCTTCTTCTTGTTTTACTACTTCTTCAAGCTCTGCTTCTTCTTCTACTTTAAACAATTTTATCAAGTCTTGAACTCCAAGATTTAAAATGTGTGCGAAACATCTAAAATGCAAATCTTCCCCGATAAAGCAAATATGGTCGGTTCCTTGTTGTTTTGGTTTGGTATCTATAAGTATTGTTAATTCCGCATTAAATAATGTGTTTGCTGCTGCATTTGACCATTGGTATCCCTTGAATTTTGTGCTGTATGTTATACTTTTTAAGTGAATGGTAAACAGTTACGGCAATATCTCTACCGGTATGAGATCCATTTGCAGGAACAAAATCTAATACCAGAGATCGTAAAATCCAATCATTGTCAATAAAATGAATAGTAACACTATAATAAGATTTATTGGATACTGAAGTCCAACCATCAATGGTAATGAAAAGTTAGAAATGTTTTTCGCAAGGGCACTTTTAATTTTTTCTCGCTTTATAGCAAACTGTTTCAGTACTTTCTCTTTCATCGCCGTTTGCTTAAGTAGTACTACGGTGTTATTTAACACATGAAACAATCTTTGTGTCGCATCGTCTACAAAAAAACCAAAGGGTAAATATTTAGTTGCTATCCATCCAACCAACATTTCATCCCATTCTTGTTCCTTTGCAATTGACAGAAATAAGAAAAATAAGTTTTAGAACATGAATAACCAATTAATCTAGATATTTTTGAGATTTTACAATACTACGTTACTTATACGTTCTACTTACAAAAATCTAAACTCTATATAAAAGATATATGTAAAAAAAGGGCTAGAACGGCAAGAAATGAACGCGATTTAGAAAACTGCCAAATAAATTTAGAAATTGCAAATAGCTGGTATTACTTAATTCAGTAACGATTATAATTATACCCTTTTTATAACTTACCCCAAGTGAGTTACTTTTATTTTTGTTAATCATCTGCAAAATGGGATTTGATTTTTGTTGTGGCGTGGACGTTCCTGGTTCACAAAAACTACTGTTATAAACTGCAGCGTGTTTAAACATTAGGTGTTTTTTAAGCCGTTAGTATTAGAGCACTTCATTTTTATAACCGTACTAATTTTCCTTTCTAAGCACAGTTTGCATGCCCCGGTTTTATTATTCCTGTCTTCCACATTTATGTGGTAATAGTCGCTCACTTTTATTTTCGATATTTTCGCTATTTTTGCACTGGGTATAAAAGTTTCTTCCTGTACATTTGATGATGTTGATGACCATGATTCACGATAATCCCTGAAAGAAACAGTATGTTGAGGTTGCTGCTTAGCTTTTTATATTAAGGAAGGTTATTTTTTTATAAGGTATGAAGTGATGCATGGGGTATAGAATATTTGGACCCTAAAAAGATAACAAAAATTTGAAACGATATTTTGTTTAAATGCATCTTCTATACGTTTCTTATTAAATATTTATCTTTAGCTAAAAGTATAATCCTAAATATTGCTGCATCGCCGTCGGTTGATGTATAATCGTAAACTTAATTTGTTGGGTATTTTAAAGATTCATGCAATATTTAACGATTTTGAAATGTGCTAGCGTATATTGGGCGACGTTCAATTAACTATTTTTGGTTGAGACAAAAGAAGACATTTTCTCAAGAGGATTTTGTTAATAAGCTGCATTTATAGCTATCAACTTATTCTAGCATGTGATAGATAAACCAAGTACATACCTAGTTATAAATTGCAATTTTAACCAGGACTAAATACTTGCAGAAAACAGTGATTTGAAATTTAATAGATTTTGCAAAACTATGGTAAAAGATTTTAAACCCTGACTTGTCCGCCACTTAACCATAATATTACATGATTTTTTTAGTATATTATACAATTTTTGGTTTGAATGCGTTTAATTTGCATTTATTGTTATAAGAAGAATGTTGAAATTAAAGGGCATTCTTATTAATTTATTACTTTCAGATGAAAGATTTTCAGTTCGTAATATTAAGAACGATTTAAAGAAAATACCTGAGATAGTGATCAAATAAAACGCAACTTGTATTAGATTTATATTATCAGTTGATTAATGCAATCAATTTTTAGTACTTACAGACAATAAACTGATTACATAATTTATTTTTTAGCGTTTACTTTCATTTTCCAAAGTGTTCAAATGCAAATATATTAAGGTAATTTTCGCTTGGTTGCTTCCGAACTTTCGCGCCACAGTTACTAGCCACTCACAACAGAAGCAATTAAATTTATTCCAGTTACAATATTTAAAACCGCATACAGGTACTATCTGAATGTATTGCTCACATAGCAATAGGTGGTTCAAAAACATTGTTGCAACTTGCAGAGCATTTTAGAAGTCGAGAAGTCGAGAATTCGAGAAATCTCGACTCGAGATCGAGAACAAGACGAGAAACATCCTTCGGGAACAAGAGCTCAACCAAGTTCTCGTCTCGAATTTCGAGACGAGAACGAGAAGTAAGCATTTCTCGTGTACATTACACGTTGTTAAATAATTACTGAATAAATAGACGCAAAGCAAAAGAAACACGTCCACACTCTACAAAGCATACTACTATATTTACAGCTTTGCGTCATTCTAAACCCAATTTAGTACTCTCCTCTAAAAGTGCTTTATAAATTCAAATTTGCTGTTGAGACTGCACTTGCAACCAAACCATATTTAGAGAGGCATACATTTACAAGAAGTTTATTAAAACTTATAGTTTCGAAATGGTTTTTGATCCGTTTTGTGTAGATATTAGAATAATTTTTGTCTAAGATTTTCCATCAGCGTCTAAAGCTGACCGAAAGCTTCAAAGCAAACTAAGATACGCTTTACATATTGGTACTGCACTTGGAAAGTTATTACACAATTGTTTATAGTTGACAGATTATACGTGTAGCACTGACAATAGGTTTATCTCAAACGGCTTTAGCGGATTTTGGCAGGCGACTTGGCTGGCGCCTCGTCGCCTGGCAACGTTCTCAATTATTATAAATCGCATAATAAGCACGTTACGTTAGTAGCTAAAAATACAGCGGTGCCATTTTGTTGCAGCTAGCTTTCCTTGTTGTTGTTGTCGTTATAAGGTGTCAGTGGAACAAAGTTCCAGGTACTGCTGCCGGTGCACGGTTGATGGAAAAGTCGTTACGAGCTAGTTCTGAACTACATTTCAACGGCTGATCGGCGAACGGGTTCGCGGCTTGTTAGTTTGCGTGTGACTGCTAAACCGAGGTACCAGGTTCGATTTCCTACAAGGACCTTACATGTGATTTTCCAATGCTCCACCCGAAGGTACTACATTGGCCAGGAAGCGAGTTTTTTTTACCTGGAAAAATTTAGAATTTGGCGAACCCTTGCTGTGCCAAGCAAGGTAGGGATCTTTAACCTGCGTGACAACACTCACACACGGGAACTCCATTTTACCTCTCAAGCGGACCGTGTCGGGATTCGAACCCGGGACCTTGGGCGTAGTAGTCACACACATACCACTACGCCACGGAGCCGCCAAAATTCCTACAAGGACCGCTTGAAAAATATTAGACGAGTATTTTTCACTAAAACACACCTTCGTACGGATGTAAGGTACAATGTAGGTCCGTATGAGTGTTGACGCACGTTAAAGATCCCTACCTTGCTTGAAAAAGTAAGGGTTCGGCAAAATAAAAAATTTGTAGGTAAAAAGCTCGCTTCCTAGCAATGTAGTATCTTCCAGAGGAGCATTGGAACATCAAATGTAGGGGTTGAACCATGAGTAGAGGGGCTAAAAATAAACTAAGAAAACAGATGATAAAAAAGTTTAACGCCACTGCACCTAAACAAATTAGAAGTAAGAACTAACCTAGGGATGGTGTTGGCATTACAGTCACGTATTGTAATGAAAATCAATAATCTCGTGCATGGAGTTTACACCTGAAAGGAACACATTTTAGTGAAATATAAACAGGATACCGCAACTTGCGTCTCAAACTTCAGAAATAAAACTAACAGTAAAGAATTATAAATCCTTGAGATATAAAACACCAAACGTATAGTTTGCAAATCAAAATTTTAAAGTCAGTTCATAAATATAATTGTAAATTAATGATTTTAATAACCACAAATGAGACATATGAATGACAATTCAAATAATTGACTTATTTTAAAACTTAAAGGGTTAAAACTAAATGCGCGACCATACCATTTTGTTTTGTATATACAAAACTTTTTATGATAGCGTTTTTGAAATATCCCTAAGGTAAGCTCAAAAATATTAGCATTTTTATTTATGGATATAGACAAAAACTTATCTTTTTAAATTATGTTTACACAAAAATTTTTACAATCAGTTCTATTTGATTTCAGCTGGTTTCTCACATCAAGCATTTAAGTTGTAAAGTCGTATATAAGAAAACTATAACTCAGCAACATTCAAAAGAGGTAAATACTTATAATAGATTTCAATTAAAATAATACTTTCAACACTATAGGTAACCTCTTGTTTGAAAAACTTTGTCACAACTTTAAATAAAAATGGTAAAGGATTCGAATATCTGAGAGAGGGTTTCCCCAAACTAAGTGCTACAACAATAAAAAAAAAATTTTTATTGTGTCGCAAAAGACAGGTATTCAATTTAAAACTGACCAAGGTTGAGGTTGCTAATGCGTATCATTCAGAGAGATGTATTCCAAAATCTTGGGAAGTACAAGGGCAAAAAATTACGAAAAAATTATCCTTTAATTTTCACATATAGCGATACGAGTTGTAACATGTTTTGAAAATTTATTTCCTTCACTTGTTTTTAGACAATTTTCGCGAAAATCCAGGATCTGTGAGTGATGAACATGGAGAAATGTTTCATAAAGATATTATGTATTGTAAAAACCTATTCCTAGGGAAGTGGAGCCCAACAATGCTCGCAGATTATTGGTGGAACATAATCAGGGATGTTCCACAGGTACGCTATAGATAAAAATTACACGCAAAAAAATTTTGAGATTAGGTAGTTTTCTGGTATGCTTAGCTTGTATTATAACAAATGTAAATATTATGTAATAAAACGTTCTACTATAAAATATGAATAACTTTTGATTGGAGGGCGATAGAAAAATTCCGTTAACATATTCGTAGTCAGCGGGAAAAATCCTACAATGAACACCCGCTGTACAGTAGGAAACAAACAAAAATTACAATTTATTGTTCACTGCACTATGTTTACCTAACCAAATTTATTACTTAATAGCAGTATAAAACGAACAAAGGCGTCGAAGAACAAATCACTGAGATTTTTAATTTCCTCAGAAAAACACCATTAGCTTCAGCTGCATCCAAAATAAACATCATCTAATCCATAAATGTCGATCGCTGGTAACCTAAAACCAGTTTGGACTACTTCAAAACGCTAATTATCTAAGTATTTAATGTAATATGTTACGATTGTTTTATAACTTTAAACTGGTACAAGTTAAACATCCTCTCTGAGTGCTGAACAGAATTCCCTTCAAGGCTGTCTACATTCAAGCAGCTCCTTGCATAGGCACTAAACTGCCCTCCTGAACCAAATTCAATATTTGCACCTCTTCCCTTCCTCATTTTGGCACATTTAAATGTGATCATATGTTCGATAAATGCAAGTGGAATCTTCCTACATCCTTTGATCTAAAACATACCTAAATTGTTAAACTTTAATAACTAATTGTAGAAACTCGAATAGAATGAGCTTTCGAAACAAAAGTATATAAAAATACTTTGTTACAAGAGACTGCTAAAATTAACTAGAGAAAAGAATGTATGGTAGCAAGAACGTCAAGGAGTCTAGAATAAAAAGGGACAACACTAAACTAACAATAAATTAACTGACAGCTATAGGACACATTTAGAGAACCAATATATTGCATACCAAAGCGAAAAATCTAGAAAGGTCTCGAAATTTCTGGTCATGTGTAAAAGCTTTTCAAATCAAGTATATAAACCGTACGACCCAACATAGTATAAATCTACACATACTATGGAATAAATTATTGGATAAAACGTTTTAATAAATACGTTTAATACGTATATGAATTCAGTGTTTGTGTAAATAAATAACATAGTTGAATTTAGTAATAAATATAATGTTAAGAAGGCATTTAGTGTTATAAACACTGTAGTAATTATCATTGATAACTATGGTGGTATTTCGCTACCTTAAGTTTTTTCTATATTTCTAAGTAATCAGGTGTATATTGGGAAAAATTAAAAGCAGTCAAAAGAAATTCGTTACAGTATGAACTTGTAAACTTAAACAAGTTAGTGTAAATTAAAATGAGTTAAAAGGATAAGGATAGGAAACCGTTGGGAAGTAATCGCATATGCAAAGCGTTTCCTGCAAATTTTGCTTTTTATAGATGTTGAGTTTTGTAGAAACCCGCCTTGAATTCGCGTTGTATCAAACCTCTATGTTTAACAATCTTTTCTAAAAGTGGATTATAATTTGAAACCGGCTTTTATACTTGCAGGTGCGATCATATCATACTTGTAGCTGTATAACTTTAAACAATGTAGTACCTCCGGGTGGAGCATTGGGGACGTGGCCGCAAGTATAGCGGCCCTAATTCAAATTATAATGTATAACTTTAAAGCAATGTAGTACCTTCGGGTGGAGCATTGGAAAATCACATGTAATGTATAACTTTAAAACGAGGTTGTTCAAACTTAAAGTATTGAAGTGCTTATCAGTACCTCTTTCTACTACCATATAACGCTAGTTTTCGATTTTCTATTAGCATCTAAAGCTAACCGTAAGTTCAATAGGTAGCTGTTCTAAAATTTACATATGGTGTTGCATTTATTAAATTATTGAAAAGCTAGGTTCATAGTTCTCAGCCTACACTTGTAGTAACCAGTAACAAGCACAACTATTAAAGCCCTGGCAACAAGTTTATTCCACGATAACAACTTTAGAGACTTTAAACCGTTATGGAGTTTTAGAATTTACATCCACAAAGAGCTTTGTAGGTCTCCAAACATGACCAGTGATCAGCTGTATTTTCCAACGCAAGGATATAATATTACATTCGTGCAAACAGTTGCTTTTATTGCACAAAATCAAGAGAAATCAAGAGAAATTATCACAAATGAAGCAATAGAACGCTCGAATAAGATATATTTATGTTTTTTTTATTCTCAACTGATTAAGCATTTAAGTAAACCTTCTAGAATATTCATTCAAACTCGATGTTAACTCTAAAGTTGGTGTCATTTTGTGGGTGGAGCGAGTAAGTATCTTAACGTATACAAGAAGTATGGTGTCTATTTAAAAAGTATTTTAATAATGCTAATATTTAATTAAAAATCAACAATTAGTGAATTATAGGGCACAAAAGTATTGAAAAGTTGTAACGCGTTCGCGTTATTTTAAATATACATCAAATAGGAAAGAAATAATTAAATTTTGGACAAATAGAATGAAGATGAACGCACCCCTATATATTAAGATTTTACAAACAGTAAACGTTATTTAAGCATAAGCATGACATTTTAATTCTTTTTTTTTAAATATAATTCTAAGTAGGGTAGTTATTATAATTACGAAATAAAATTTGAATTTATTTAGGGTTATTTCAATATTAGATTCATTTAAGGGTTAGAGAAGCTGACATATAGGGGATACTTGAAACAAAATAGTCTCACGTGTATATGCCAGTGAAATAAAATTTTAACCAATTGGCCTCACGCTTAAGGCACAAATAAGATTAAATTTGTAAAACAAAGATGGAAGGAGCTTGACCACGACATAGCTCGGCCATGAACCCTGCAGAAGCATAAGAGTGGACGTAGATTTGTTGTCAACAGGATTAAATAAAACATACCAAAAGAAAGGTGAAAGGCGGCAGTACATTTAATAACTCAACATCTAGATGGAACTACGTACAAGGGAAGTTGCTGAAACTCCAGTGCAATCATGATCACAAACGTACTTAAAAGTCACGACTACTATTCACAAATGAAAAGATCACACCTAAAACAGAAATTACAGTATATAAGACATACAAATATGTCACAAGTTTATAACTGTAAAAAACCACATATAATAAAAGAATTTTAATGTTTCTATTATTTAGAATAAGTAGGTTTCTTTTTAAACAAATATTTTTATTATAAGTATTTACAAAAATGCATCATGACATTCAACTATAATCGTAAGGAATTAATCTAATATCATAAAACTTTGCTTAAGTCAGTAATTTTTACAAGTAACACTTTGAACCAAGGAACTATCAGATCTGTTAGCCTTACAAACATACAAGATTTTCTTAAAATAGGATTGATTTCTTATTATTTCAAAAGGAATGAGTACTTTGATTTAAGTAAAAGATAAAATGTTACTTTTACTTTTAAATTAACCGTTGACCATTTTAAAGACAAAGTTGAACATGCGGGGACATTATGTCATACAAGTACATCAATTTTGTATTACATTGAACCGTGTAACGATGTTACAATGTAAAAGGTCTACTTCAAATCATAAATATGATTTTTCAAAATAGAAACATTAAACTTCACCATTTCAATTGATGCAACTTGGTTAATTTTCCATTTTGACGGCTCCTGAAACATTAAAGATGCTTTTTTATAAATCGAACAATTCCAAAGAATAACCAACGAAGTCGTCCAAATAAATTTAAATAAAGGTATCTCTACCTTAGGCAAATGTACTTTAAACTACATCACCACGCGGTATTTTTAACTAAAGTGGAACTGCGACTATAATATCATCCGTTGATCTACGCATTTATACGAGCATTTTCTAATCAATCGTGGAAACCATAATTAAAACTTATGTTTGTCGTTCCACACAAGCGAAACTTGATTCCTATTCCTTGATAATTACTTAGTAATTTATTTAGCTTGTTCAGCTTGTTTAGCTTATTTAGCGCTAAAAATATCTTATTAAAATAGAAACTTATTGGATATAGGATTTGGATTTATATAAAAATAATAATAAGACAGTTTGGAATAACTTGTTTTATTTAGACACATTCATTTAAAAGGACTTTTGAACGTTCTGAAATCAAGTATAAGACTACTAGCTAGAAAAACCATAGTGTTATAAAAACATAAAATATAAGGGTAACTACCCCTGCACCCTACATGGGGCGCAGATTGCTATTTTAGTCCAACATAAATTCCTTAATGTTGTAAAAACTGAAAGTTAGTAGAAGGAAGTATTGATTTAGTTTTTGCTTAACACCAGAACAGATTCAAACAAAACTAATTAGATTTAAAATCATACCACTGTGAAGTCTTAGGGAAGCTACACTAACCTACCAACCCATCACCAGGCAGTCAATAAATCCCGTACCCTACAAAACTTGAGAACCATGTTAACGTCTTGGAGGGATCTTGACAAGTGTCCCGTTGCTTTATCGTGTTTTGTATTAATGCGCGGTAATAAGAAACATATATATATATATATATATATATATATATATATATATATATATATATAACAATTAAAACACTACAGAAAACAAATATATGTAATTATTTGCCTAAATATGTTGCAACCAATGCTGCATACAAACATGACTTGAATTTATTTATAGATTAAATTGAAACATTCAAACCTTGATGCCTTGATTCAATTAATTAAATGAGTTTTTTTAACTATGCGAATTGTATTCTTATGGCATTTCTAAATGTTACCATCAAAGCAATAAAAATAAATTTTCTTAAAATAACGAGGTGAATTTTTAGAAACAAAATTTATGCAATAGCTTTAAATAGAATAAACGTTGCGACAATTAAAACCGAATAAACACGTAAACTGCTAAAACAAAAGATTTTATAAAATATACAATGTATTGTTCATAAATAAATACGTCGTAAAAGAGTGGTAAACGTGTGAGACTAAAAACTATGATTAAAATAAGACGCGGGCCGTCACGCAATAAACAAAACCACAGAGTATACATTAATGAAACAAATTTACACGTAAAAACTCGGAAACCGCGAAAATCCAAACCATATCTAAGACATATCTAGACGTTCAAGGGAACTGCAAGAACACAAAGTACATATCGTTTACGTATTTGACGTGACAATAACCTTTAAATCGGCATAAACAAAAAAAAGTTACATTGTGACAACGAAATTTGCAGAAGGAAAATGAGACATAACAATTAAGCTTGACAAATTGAAGTTAAGTTTAAGTAGGAAGTTAAGTTCAAGAAGGAAATTCAAACAGAGAAATCAACATGTAATCACATCATCTAGGGTAGTATGCTCACACAGTGTTGAAAGTGTGCCGTGCGTGGCCGTAGAATGTTTTGATTTGCCGTAAGGCAATAGATCATTTCCACATGTTCATTGACCGAATCAGTTTACCAAAATACAATTCACCGAAAGCTCATTTAACTGAAATAACAATTTGTTGAAGAAAAAGGTGTACCGAAATACAAATACCTAGCGCAATATTTTTCAGAAATTAGGGTCAGTATATGGATACATAAATTGCTACCGCGATTTATGCCAATGCTCTTAATGGAATCTTGGCCATTATTTGAATGCACTTCTTGCTTGCAAATCTTTGCATTAAATAAATTTTATGATAATCAGATAGAAGTCGCACAAATTAAGGACAACTCTGTTGGTTGCAGTTCATTGTAAGACCAGAAATGTTTAGAAAATGCTAAGAAAGATGTACAAAATATTAAGGCACTGCGAAGGATCAAAACGCTAATTAGAATAATATTGTATAGTACAAATTGCACTCGTGTGTGGTTATGAGTGTAAAACAATACAAAGCTATTAAAATGGAACTTAAAAGGTACATAACTTAACTTTGTGTTGTTGCTTTGCTATTTGGTTCCATATAGTACACGTGTTCTTGGCGATAATCTCCAAGAAAACGACTTGCACATTTTTAACCAATTATAGGAATCTCTAGAAGGAGGCATCAGGTCCATTTACCTGATATCTTATGTTCGTGGGTAAATTTGTTTCGTTTCCCAACACCAATGGGTAAATATACCAACAGACCAAATTAAATCAATAAAGAAAATTTCTTGAAATTTACACATAAAAATCGACAGGAAATAAGCTTCATTAACTTTGACCCTCATAATCGTCTTTGATGTATTAAATTAAAATATGCTAAATAGAGTATTAAGGGATATATAAATAAATCAGCATTATGCGCATACTACACTAGAGCAACTAATAATTACACAGCCAGCGGTAAATATCATTTGTAAATTATAACAAGGTCTTTCGTTTAGGATGACCAACATTATATATAGATAGTTACTAAAGTGTGATGTTAAAAAAAATGATATTACTGAGTAAGTTTTACTCTGATAATTGCTAGACGTATTAAATTAAAACTCGAATGCTAAAGGGTAGGGAGTGAAAGCAGGATAATTTTTACCCGCGTCTAAGATGATAAAAGTTTATTTGCTAACTCTGGACTTTACTCCAGATGTTACGTGCCGTCCCTACATGTAAATATTTTAGCTCGTACTTAGTGAAAATTTCATTATCCTTACTGAATTCACGGTCATAAGAGTATTCATTAACAATTATAGCCGCTTTCTTACATTAAACCACTGTCTATTCATCACCCTGTAGGTTTTATTAAAATATCCAGTTATAAATTTAAATACTTCAAATCTATCCTATTTTAATGTAACACCGAAGAATTGGTATTTTATTATTAGAATATTACAATGTGGTATACGTGTATCTGCAAAGTTATCTTCACTTTGCTTATCTTTACACGAATTGTTAATGGATATGTTAAATTTCTACAGTTTTATTCGAAAGCTAGGCACCTGTCCTTACACATCGTTAATAAGTTCTTGAGATTGATATGTATTCCGCTTCGACTGGTTCTACAGAGCAGACGTTAATTTGGCTTTTTCCTTATTATCGATTTTAGTTTCCACTTGTTAGAACGAAATAATAAGTTTGCTGCATTTGGGTTATCTTCGTGTAAAGTTGGTTATCAATGTCTTTCTATGAAACAGTTCTAGGTTCGTTTGTGTAAAATTAGAAATATGTGATTTGCTTTAATAAGATGGCAACATATTTTGGTTGAAAATAAATAAGTTCAGTTACTACTAATCTAAAATGTGATCCAGCTGACGTCGACTACAAGAAGTTGTTATACCCAACCGTGAATTATCAGAACCTCCAAGACCAGGCTTTGGTAAGCTGAAATCAGGAACATCATGCCAAGCTGTGTGACTCGTTGTTTATTCTACACATCGTTTCGATGATGTCCCTCGTAGAAAATTGAGTCTGGCGTTTCTTTAGGTTTTAGGTTGCTTATTGCACAATTTCAGATGTTCCGGTGTGAAAATTGACCTTGCTGCGCCCAAATCGATTCTCCATACCTAAAAATTTTATACAGAACCGATTATTAGTTACTTAATGAATAATATTGTTATTTGTTAAAAAATTTTCCATTTGAAGAAAGTAACATAGAATGTAGAACTAACTGTTCTAGTCAAAATATTGTTTTTGAAAAACTAAATTGTTTGTTCCAACAAATATTTAATTCAGTTAAAAATTAGTCAGATTATTTTTTATGAAATGGTTACTTTTGTTACCAGATTTATTCCAAATGGAAAGTTAGTGCAAATAATTTACTACTGTTCTTTAATTGACTTTAGGTATTTAAAATTGATTAACCAGCTGTAGAGTATTTATATCTGATAGCTGATATAGCTCATACAAATAATATGTACTTCCTTTATGTTAATCATCAAAATAAAAGAATGGACTCAGCCGTTATTTCAAGTCTAGACTGAACCTTTTTGGATTATTTTTGTAAATATTTTATTGAGATTTATAATCGAAAATCAAAATTTTATTTCATTTGTGAAATGGAAATACTTTATTGGGTAATACTTTTTATTTTTGTTTTTTTTAGAAAAGGTATTAAAAGTCAGTAAGTTGTTCCATCCCTATGTAGGATCCCCATGCATTTATTTGTTTATATTGATCCAGTTTGTCAAAATAGAATTTTATAAATTTAACAATTTGATTTACAATAGCATCGGATTGCGACCATGAGAGGGAAATTAATATAAAAGTATAACTCCTTTTGTCACAATTTTCAATGTAGCACCTCTAAATACGTATTTCGACCACTAGATGGCTATCATCAGTGGAAAGCAGCCAGCGTACAATTGATAAATTGACAATTAAACTTAAATTTAAGGTAGTTTTACTTCTGAGAACATTCTCCTCGCCAATTAGGTTGATGTGAAACTTAGCAAGTACAAAGTTCAGTACTGAATTGGCATGTGTCCTGTCAAAATCTTTTTTATATTAGAAATGTAGTCATACTTGAACCGTTGTTCACACTTGAATGTAGATACTGCGCGTAGATACAGGCGAAGCTCGATTAACCAGCAAAGAAAGCAGTTGTGGGTGCCCTAATTGTCCTCTATCTGCATTCATGCACTAAGCTAAAATTTTAAATATGTTAATACTTACATAAGCGTTCAAGTCCGAATGTGTGGATAATGACTTTATCAATCTAACGTTGTCTAATCAAATGGGATAGCTAGTATCATAATATGTTGAGCAATTCTTGATTTCTTATTTTCACCTCGTTCAAAATTTAAATAGTTATTTATTATACAACGGAAAAAGTACTAGATTCTAGCTCGAGGTGTGTTAGTCTCCCGACGCGAAGCGGAGGGCGACAAAACACCGAGAGTTTAAAATCTTACATTGTTACCCGTGTATAATAAACTATTTTTTCTGTGACAGGCAAAACGATGATTTAATATTGAAAAAAAATATTACAATATATTAAAGTCAAAAAATCAATCAATGTCAAATTTGAAGTTTCAAACAAGTAATCAAATATCTGTCAATTTAATTCTGCGAATGGTTTCAAAAATTGCTTACTTAAGTTGTTTACATCGGTTGTTTTGAACGCGACGAAGTTATGAAACGATGTTATGTTACACCTGAATAATATAAGTGTGGACTAGGCTATAAAATAAATATCTTCGTGTTCTTACTTATTTGCATATTCCCAGGAAAAAAGTACTCATTTTTTCCACGGGAAAAAGTAAATTTATAAAAAGTGACATTTTGTTACCTATCAAGAAACATTTAATGTTAAATTTTTTCCCGTCACAGAAAAAGTGTATTAATTAACCCTTAAGTACTACCGACGGGTCTCTGAGACCCAGCATCTCGTTGAAACATGTAGAATTTTGCTTTGCACATGTCTGTATGCATCGTGCCCTTTAGTATTCCTAAAGCAGTTGGTTTGTGAACGTGTAACGTGATATACCTGTTTGTAAAACGATTTTTAACCGTATTATTGTAATTTTGGGTCTGAGCGACCCGTCTGTAGTAGAAGCGTAAGTATTTTTGGTAGTTGTGGAAAATTATCATGTTTTAGATTTTGCATATTTAGAGTGCACACGTACAAGTAAAATACTCTTTTTTATGATTTAAAGCGTCCTTATGATCGCTTACATTTGTTTAAGGTTAATGGAAAACAGAAGGAGTCTTTCCGATGCGGAACTTCTGCAAGTTATTGAAAATGATGAGTTTTGGGAGGACTTCGATGATAGCATTGATAACGACAGTTCAGATAACGACGATGTTGTATTTTTAGCAGAAGATAGGCGTGAAGCGTGCGAAAATATATTTAATGCTGGCGATATAAGTGACCAGGAAGAAACTGATTTTGAAGAACATTGTGATCATGATTCTGACAGTGAAGTTGAACGGAATCCCTCTGATCAAAGCGATGAAGAACAGGAAGATACTCAGTCATTAGAAGATGGAAGGGTGAAGACGACAAAGAACAGTAAAGCGTGGTATGGAAAAGACAGGACAAAATGGGCACAAGATGCACCAGTAAGAGGAAAAACTTTAGCAAAGAATATAGTAACAGTTTTGTCAGGCTTGAAAAGTTCAGCCCGACAAAATCCTCCTTTATCTCCATTAGAAGTTTAGAGACTGCTAATATCTGATAGAATGATTTCAGAAGTTGTCGTTTGGTCTAACCTCAAAACTGAGAAGATTGAAGTAATGTATAGTAAATTTAAAAGGCGCAGAAACAGCAGATCTCAATTTTCTGCTTGATTTATTAATATTACTGATAAGATTGAAATAGAGGCATTTAGTGGTCTTCTTTATTTATTAGGAGTCTTTAAATCTGGTCATGAAGATTTACGGTCTTTATGGGCAACTAACGGAATTGGTAGAGATATATTTCGTTGTACCATGTCTCTGGCGCGATTTTGTTTTTTACTGTGCTGTCTTCGATTTGATAGTGAAGATACCAGAAAGGAAAGAGTTAAGGAAAATAAGTTAGCGGCTATTTCAGATATTTTAGAAGAATTTGTTCAAAATTTAAAAAATTGTTATTCACTAGGTCTATACATGACAGTCGATGAGATACTTACGCCTTTTAGAGGCCGATGTGCTTTTAGAATGTATATGCCTAATAAACCGGCGCGATATGGCATTAAAATACAAATTTTGGCGGATTGTAAAACACACTATATGTTCAATTGTGACGTGTATACTGGAAAGAGTATCAAGAAAAACGAATCCAAATTTTCTAAATCGACTTATGTTGTACTTCGTTTAACGGAACCCATAGTAGGCACTAAGAGAAATATAACAGGAGACAATTGGTACACTTCCTTAGAATTAACTAAAGAACTTAGACATATGTAGGAACTGTGAAAAAAAAATAAAAGATTTATACCTCCTCAATTTCTGCCATCTAAAGAACGTGAAGTTGAGACTTCAGTTTTTGGATTTACTTCGAATGATACAATTGTATCATATGTTCCTAAAAAAAGGAAAGCAGTTATTTTAACATCTAGTATGCATAATGAGAAATCAATAAATGCCTTAACTAAAAAACCTGAGATCATTCTATTTTATAATTCAACTAAGTCCGGTGTAGATCCACTAGATCAATAATGTGCCAACTACTCTACATCTCGTAGAACAAGACGTTGGCCAATGGTATTATTTCACATGATGCTGAATGTATCTGGGGTCAATTCACGAGTTTTATATCAATTTTCTTCAAATGGTAAGGAAATTAAAAGACTAGATTACTTACATCAACTTGGTCGTAGTCTTTGTACCGGACATATGACTCGCAGAACCAACAATAACAAAATACCACGCAAACTGCGAAGTCTCACAGCAGATATCCTTGGTATAGTTCTAGATTATAACACTGAACGTCAGGAAACTACTACCCTCTCGAAAAGGAAAAGATGTAGTATATGTCCTGGGAATAAGGACCGCAAAGCTAACACATACTGCGAGACTTGTAAAATACCAATTTGTTTAACATGTGCTAAAAAACTTTGCCCCAGCTGTATTTAGGATAGTTCATTTACTTTAAGTTCATTAAGTGTGTGCATTTTACTTGTATTTTGAGAAAATAAACAATTTGCTTTTTTCTAAATTGATTTAATTGCCAATTAAATATTGGGTCTGACTGGCCCGTCTGTAGTACCAATGTAATCATATTTGGTCGGTAGCACTTAAGGGTTAAATCGAGTCGTGACACTGTGCTTCATTTTCGCAATATATTTTTGAATGTACCCAGAACAATTTACTTCGTAAATCCCAGACTTAGACAACTCGTTGCTTTATCTTTTATATTTCCCAAAAGATCTTTAACCTTGTTTGAATTTTTTAAAGCAAGTTTGTAAATGAATTTGTTTAAAAATTTTACAGTCCCTTTGTGGAACTGTGGAATGGTAATTTAACAAAATTTGTTTCTTAACATTTCACAGGTAGTAAAGTTGTGGATTTACGAGTGTTGGTCCTGTTCTTACATTTTCTAACAATATTGTCAATCACTGTAGGTTGGAATCCATTGTGCACTGCTATCAATTTAATAAGGGAACCTTACTGTATCGTTCCTTGTTTAACGGAAACGTAAGCATTTTGGTTACTAAAAAGTTAAAAGAAGCAAGTTTGTGTTAAATACTATGATTTGATGATTAGTAGTAGTAATAAAAAAGGCTAAGAATGCACCTCATCCTCGTGAAGGTATGTATAGTGTAGTGCCGGAGGGGCCTGGGAAGTTGGTATGCATCGATTTTATTGGTCCATGGTCCCGTTCGCGAGGTAGAGTTACTCAGTTGGCCGTAGTAATAGGTGCTTTTTCTAAGGTGGTGCGCCTACATCCGATATGATGGGCTACGACTCGGGCAATATTCAATAAATCAAAGAATGATTATTTAGACAAAATGGGATACTTCTTTAAATTACCATCAGGGCAATAGTATCGAAAGAGTGAATTAGGAAATTGTACGCTTGTTCAGGACGATGTGTAACCATTCTCATGCTAAGTGGGCATATTTAGCGAAGAGTTAATTCGAGGGGTGACAGGAAAGTAAGGTCTCCTATTTTTTTTAATAGAAAATGACATTCATTTACAAAGTGTGATACATCGTTGGAAAGGCCAGGGTCCTTGCTATGTTTCAACATAATCGCCATTTTTTTCAACACTTTACGCATCCGCGCGATGTACTTTTGTATGCCGGTGTCGTACCACTCTGTGTCCGCCTCGCGCAGCCAGGTGTAGACCTCTTTTTTAACCTCCGCGTCCGATCCAAACTTCTTCTTTCCTTCCAAGTCCTTAACAGCCGAGCGGCGATTTCTGAGCATTTCCGCCTCCACTGCCCGAACAATTTCATTCAAGAGCGGCAGCCGGCCACTTCTCTTCTCGCCGTGAACGTTACTTGGCTCGGAATTAAACTCGCGGTAACACTTGCGCACGTTTTTAATGTTCATACAGTTTTCCCCGTAAACTTCAACCAATTGACGATTAATTTCTTTTGGTGTCACCTTTTTCGCACTTAAGAAACGTATCACCGAACGCAATTCGCACTTGACGCTGACGCGAAAGGTACTTCTATTGTTGACGGCTGCTCAGTCAAGACTGAGAGGTCGGGCAATGACGCGCACAGCAGCAAAGTTGTAGTGGAGAAACCAGGTAACACGGCGCTGTTGCCAGATTTCGCCTAGCGCGGAATCCGGCGAAGTTACTGCGTTGGAGACCTTACTTTCCTGTCACCCTTCGTATTAAAATAATTATTGATTAGGTAAAGACATTTTATTGATGAGAATTAAAAAATGTTTAAATATTTTGTTTTGATTGCGGTAAAGGACTTCCTCTCCGGTTGAAAGTTAGCTGGGCGGCACAAGGTATCGAACTCTAGTTTATTGTTTTTCCTTATCAATAATGTATCTAAAAAAAAGGGAACTGTATATTATATTCATGTGAACTTAATACTTGGAAACTGTGAATTTAGTTCTTTTAGAAAATCATTAACAATTGATTTTGTTACGTTCAGTTCTACTCTAATAAATATTTTCATTTAATTTTGGATTCTTTTTAAATATTCCCACGTTTCCGCTTTGATATTTTGTGTAACTACCGGTCAAAGGAAACGCCCCTGATTACGATTTGTTTCTGTAAGGCTCATTCTCATACCATTAAAACATGTACTGTTCCAATACTCTGTTGAATGAAATTAGCGCATTTAAATTAAGTCAAAGTACCTCGATTTATATTTACTGTTTGATATAAAGCTTCAAATATAACTCGGTTATCTATAAATTTTATTTTCTAAAGAATCTGTTCGCCTTATTTATGGGGAGTAATATAGTTTACATAGCGTAATGTTCTACAATTGTATTTGTATTCGTCTATTTTGTTGTCTGTCCATGCATAACAACGATGTTCAAAGTGGTCTTTTGACATGTGTTGCTCAGGTATTTGGATCGCTTATCATCTCGTTTCCCAATTTCACTTTACTTTGATGCCGCCTTTTGCCATCAAAACGTGTACGCTTTATGTGCTCAATACTATTGCTGCAAGAGCGATGCACCTTTTTCTTTTTCACGAGTACTAGACATCTTGGGTGCATCGGTAAGTTCTTTCGCGCATATCAATACTAGTAGCTGCTATTTTTAGCTTTTCGACGTAGGTCTAATGGTTCTCCTATGTTAGGCCAAATTGCTTTTTATGTAGGTCCGATTATTCTTGCAATTACGGTAGTAGTGTGGATGCTACAGATTACCGTGACGATGCTGTGCTGATTCACCTCCGATGGATTGCAAGATAAGTATCCTGAAACATAAAGGTATGTGACTTGTCTTTTTTATACATACTAAGGGATAAACCTAAGTCGCATGGTGCCGACGAACGAAACACGTTTTTAAAACCCGCTTTAAAAATAGCTTTGCTAATGTTTCTTGTTATGTTAAAATTCTTACTAGAAATTTAATACTTTTTTTTCTTAACGCACATGCTTATACGAAAGTATCAGCATTACTTTTTTTACTGATTAACTAACAATTATTGAATTTGTCCATAGAGTGGAATTGCTTTTTTAAATAGTAACTTTATTTATTTTTTGCTTGTTTAAATTGAAATTTTAATTTTTTTTATTGTAAATAGAAAATCGTTGGCAATGTATTTTTTGTGTATGTGAATCCCCCCACTTTCCGCATTTGTAGTTAACCCGGTGTTTCTATGTTTCTTTTGTTGTTTTTTTTTAAATCGTCATGTGTGCGGAACCTTACTTTATTAGTCTTCCTGTTTCTCTCTGATCCGTGCGTTTCTTAATCTTAAAAATATTAACGTTACAATTTTGAGGTATCAAAAATTGCAAAAATATCATCAACATACCTTATCCATACTAATGGGAAGTAGTAGGCGTTTTCTTTAAATTTTGTTTCATAATAAGACATGAATTAATTTGCAATAAACGGTAAAAGACTATTTCCCATTGTTGTCCCCTGAAGTGGTTCTGGGACATATAATGAGAAGTTAATTTTACAAATTCATCTGTAATCTCGTTGTTAAAATTATATTTAGTTAAAATTTCCCTTATATATGGAAATATTGGAAATAATGAACAGACATCAAACGAAATTAACGTTTGGTGTGTCTCTAACTTTATTAATAAATTTATTGGAATTCTCCACTGACAAACTATTAAATTAAGAACCTTAAATTCGTTCGATATCCATTTGGAGAAGTGATAAGTCGGTGAGTTAGTACCTGACACAATGGGCCTCATCGACATATCTTGTTTGTGGATCTT
The DNA here is from genome assembly GCA_036346225.1 of Platerodrilus igneus. Taxonomy (NCBI): domain Eukaryota; kingdom Metazoa; phylum Arthropoda; class Insecta; order Coleoptera; family Lycidae; genus Platerodrilus; species Platerodrilus igneus. The sequence continues at coordinate 3,101,065 of JARFIW010001018.1, forward strand.
ACGTAAGCAATACAATTTTGGAAATTCCGGATTGGAAACTGTTAATTTGAATTTTAAGGCAGGCGTGACAAGTTTAGTATATTCTTTTATAACAGAGTTGTTGATCTAATCATGTTGCCAAAAATGTTTTCATTTATACGTTTTTTGACGACTAGATAGCAAAGTTTCATCTCTATGAACGCAATCATATTTATCAAGAATGACTACCTTCTTGCCTTTGTCAATTTTTATATAATAACAATCTTTCTGCTTGAGCTATTTAATAATAAGATGATCTTTCCTTGGTAGTTCTAAGACTTTGCTCTGGAATGCAAATGTTCCGAAAGCTAAATTTTACAAGCACTTCCAATAAAATTTTTATTGCTTACTTCTAATTTTACAATCGAGCTTTCAATACCGGTTGTAATATCATCAATAGGTATTTTGTATGCTCTAAACCAAATTTAAGACCACGATCAAGGAAAGCCATCTCACGAATTTAAAATGCCCGCAATAGGTTTTCATTTCTATGGTGCAGAAAAGTTGACTAAAAATGATTACTACTCAACGTACATTTTTACTATTTGGTGGAACGTATTGGAACAATACAAATTATTGAAGAATCTGTGAAAAGACGTCTCAAACTTCTACAATTTTTACAAGCAATTATTTTGGCATATTCTAATACCGGTTCAAATATAATTAACGCGATTGTGAGTAAACGTGAAATCACTATATACAAATTATTCGATTATATAAAAATCACAGACTGTTTGATTATATCCATGGCTTAGAGACACGAGGATTGTTTTATCTGCAGCTAGAAATTTTAAACCTATCCTTGTACATATCGTCGTTCATGTTTTCGACACATATGGTGGACTCTGGGCGACCATGTGGTGGAAGCGGCATTGCTTGTTTTGCTGAACTTCTTGGAAAGTGGTTCCATTGTCGTAGTATTTTCTAGGGAAGAAGACAGGACGTCTGAACTGCACATTTTGAAGGCATCATTCCACAACTGTATGTATATATTTCCCTTCTGTGTATTGATATTTTTGTTTTCCTGAGTCAGCCCACATAGTTGACACTAAGTATTGTTAAAAAAAATTAGGTAAAAATATGTTGTTTACATTTGATTACATAGTGTAAGATATTTTGCATGATCAGGTTCTAACAATGAAGTATAGGTTAGGTATATAAAGTTTATAGAAACAATCTGGTGAATTTTAATTACTTTGGCTTAAGGTTATTATTATGTAATTGATATAAGTTATTATTGTTCGGGTATTAATTATAAAATAAGTTTAGCATTGACTGTCCATAAGATCTTCGGTATAAAAAGTTATATTATTGTTTAGGTGTGACGTTAAAAAATTCTATAGCGTTGCTGCAAAATGCATTTCGTCTGGTAGAAGATTTTGTGCCTGTATTTTTTCAATTTCTGTTATATGTTAAAGAATTGATGTTAAAAATTAGTTTGAAGTAATTAAGGAGTGTATTAATTATTTCTGCAAAGATTTTTGTACTGTGTAAATCCTCCAGGATATGTTGGATAAATAGTTTTCTTCGCGGGTTGGTTTTCTTCTTAGTAACATGCTACGTTGGTTAAAGGTTTTTTATGTAAACTTCTCTCTTGAAGTTTTCTTTTTCTTTTTGTTTGTAACCCAATCCACTCTACGACTTTCTACTCACACGGCATTCTTTGGATTCCTTGTTTGTTGCGGTACTCGGTGCGGGATATTTTTTTTCTTACGTTATTTTTTTCTATCCGCACGGAATACACTCACACACAGGACTTACATAATACCTCTCGCCCAAACGAGGGAACATTTTTGTGAAAAATACTTACCTAACATTTTTCAAGCGGGCAGTGTTGGGAATTAAACCCGGAACTTTGTGTTCAGTAGGAACACGGAAACCAACGACGCTACGGATCTGCCACTAAATGGTGCCACCGATTCATTCATTGCATTTCACGGTGGCGCGTGCAAGTCTATTTACATAATTTGGGGTGTGTTCTAGCACAAGTTGCTACTAGACAGCCGAGTGTCCACCACCCATAGCTGAGGAACGATGCATAAACGTAATGCGCTTTTCTCTGTTCTTTTATTAGTATGTAGGAAGTGACTGACTATCGGAGAAATTGCTACGCTCCATTAAATGAAATATATAATTAGATATTATTATTAGCCTGTTTATGTTGCAATGATGCCAGGGATGGGGAGGTGGGTAGGGGTGGAGGAATAACTAACAAACCTCCCTCCCTGATTAAGCATCTGGTTCAAACCCTACATAGACCTGAACATGCAGTACAGAACACTTGTTAGAAATGCGTAGAGATGTTTCAAATTCTTTATGCCTTTTTTGTAAGACTATGAATGTAAAGATCGTTACAAGAAGGAAGCGAGAAGAAAAGACACTATGCGCAAGTGAGCTCGTCGCACACTTTAACCTCAACACCTGTACTGTACTGGTCGAATATCTGGTTGCAGTACAAATGAATCGGATTATTGCCGGGTACAATAACCTTGTATATGTTGCTCTCACCGTTTGAAATCTATGTAAATCTTCCATGTCCGAATTAAAGAATTATGTTCTGAGGTTGTTGCTAAACTATCAGTTTTGTAGATGAGCACTGAACTCAGTCATTTTCAAACGAACGATCTTAATTACTAGTATTTTTCTAGTACCATTCAATCAATATGTATTTTATACAATTTACTTTAAGCTAAAGCCAATACTTCTAGTATTGTGACAGATTCTGCCAATGCCAACGTTAAACTATGTATTCAGGATTTTAGAAGTATTGTATGTCAGTCATGATCACAGAAACGAATATGTTTTTTATTAACTGAACGTGTAATTCAGTGCTTTCTGAAAACAGGTTTTAACTTATCGCGTATAGCAGTAATCTACTGGGAGTAACAGCGATTGAATTAATGGAGTTGGTAACCGCAATGGAGAGTTGTGTTAATAATTGCTACCACACTGAACGTCTACTGGCTGAAGTGTGAATAGAAAGCATGACGCAGTTTTTCTTATCATTACATTTTCACATTGTCTTCGGTAAGATAACACGAGCTTGTTAGTAGTTATCGCCTCAGTGGGGTAGTTGTCACTATACAACGGTCCACAATCATCTCGCTAGATAACGCACACAGAAAGGCTTTTGTCTTTTACTCATTATCTTTGCTTCGAAAAGTGCGGTTACTGTAGGGAATTGATATGAGTGGTAGCTTTTAGACTGCTAATTTTTTGATAAAGCAACTTGTTATCTAAATAACCCTTTAACAAAAGAGACAGACAGTAAACGTAAGTCCAATATAAACCTTGGTTTAGTTTTATATATAATGTTAGCCTGGAGAAACAAAGCACCCGTTCACTAATTCTGCACAAGATATCCAATTTGCTTCTGAGGATCTATTCACCCTTAACGCGATGTTCGTTTCCTGCAGTCATTCTTTGTTCTCTGCTATCATTGCCCATTCAACTGGCACAAAATATAGGAGAATATATTGCGCTACAAGCAGTTCTTTAGAAATTGAAATAAGTAATCTTCTTCAAGCCGAAATAAAAATTTTAAAAATCTAAAAATTCAGAATAAAAGAAAAACTAAAATATATTCAGGTATGTGTTTGTACGTTTACAGTTGGCAATACGATTGTGTCATTACTATCAGAATATAAAGTTTTGGGAAACAAAACAATTATCATCACTCTATTTTCAGTTCGACTTTTAGTCATTGGCTCAATTATCTCGAAACAATTATCCATTATCCAAGGACACAAAATAAAAAGTTTCTTTGAATAAGATCGTGTGAATGGTTTCTCTTTATTGCCCTTTTTTGGCAGTTCGAAAAGTAAGTTATTGCCAGCATTATTTGTCTAACATATTTTTTTTTATTGTAGAACGTTGCAAACTATTTGCAGTTAACTATTGTAGAATATTTTTTTGCTAAAGATAGGTAAAGCGTTTAAGCGGTGCAGTTTTGCCAGCAAAGTTCAGTCAAGATGTTAAAAGGAAAGCTTCTTGTCGCAAATCAGTCTAGGGGGGAGAAGGTGAAATAAATGGCTAAAGTAAATGAAAAAACCGTAAAACAGAAAAAAATTAGTGGATGTTAATTCCACAAAGGAATGGGCGAGGGGGTAAGGATTAAATGGCAAAACCGAAAGAAAAACAAGACGCCACCTAAGCAAGATTAATTAAACATAACGAAGAAAGATTAGTGACCCTTATTTTTTTCGTCATTAGGTTTTCCGTCTTGGAACTGATTGGATGCGTAACTTCACTTATTTCTATTCTGAGCTAGCCAACACATTTCTCCGAAATTCGGTCAACCTAGATACAGCTCGGTTCCCCTTCCAATGTTTTCGAAATATATACCTTATGTCACCGATATTCAGTGATATGTGAAGGGGGTTAGACAACCTGTGCTTACCAAGATCCCCCAACACTTAGACATTTATTGAATTAATAGTTTTTCAGTAAATCCTTTCGCACAATTAACATTAGTTGAAAATATTGCAAAACCAATGTAGCTACTTTTAAAAATCATAAGGTTTAAGTATCATCATTTTTTTAGGTTTTCCGTCTTGAAACTGGTTGGGAGCGTACCCCCATTAATTTCTATTCAGAACTAGGCTACATATTTTAATGAAATGCCTACAGCCTATATCTCTGGCTATCTGTGAGCAATAGTCTAACCTAGGTCTGCCTTTACCTCTTTTTTTCTATTTCTGCTTCTAATATATTCCACACTATTTGCTCATGCCTCACTATGTGACCTACCATCCTATCTCTCCTATTCTTTTCTGTTTTCCACATATTTCCTTCATCCTGTATCGTTTCAAAAACCTTTTTGTTCTTAACCTTGTCTGTTCATGATATCTTCATCATACGTCGGTAGCACCACACTTCAGAGGCTTTTATCTTTTTCCTGTCCGCTCTACCTACTATCCAAGTTTCACAGCCGTACAGTGCTGTGCTCTACACATAAACTTTAAGCAATATTTTCCTTGTTTCTATGTTTGTTGTTTTTGAACACAGTAGTTGCTTTTTCTTGTTAAATGTTGCACGACTTTGTGTTAATTTTTGTTTAAATCTTTTGCGCTTTTCGCATTCTACGTTATTTGGCTTCCGAGGTAGCAGAGATCCTTAACCTCTTGTAACTTCTTATTTCCTATTTGTATTCTATTTTTTTATTTATTTCATTGATTTGTTTTTGTTAATTTTCAAACCGTATCTCCCCGTTAGATCTGCTTCCATTTCATTAACAGCTCCTTCTAACTCTTCCTTGGTAGATGCTAATACCACTATAGCATCTGCAAATCTAAGCACATCAATCTTTTGTCCCTGCATAATAATTCTAAATGTTTTCCTGCATTTGACAGCATTCCTTGCCTATTCGATGTGAAAGTTAAAAATTAACGGGGATAGGGCACATTTCTGTCTCATCCCTTTCCCAATATTTACTTCTCTATGTTCCAGCTCTAATTCTATTACCGTCATTTGCTGTTTGTATAAGATACGTACTATCCGTTTATTTCGAAAACTCATTCCAATCTTTTGAGTATTTCAAAAAAAATTTTTCATTTTACATTGTCGAATGCTTTTTCCATATCTACAAATCTTATCTACACGCTTTCTCCTTTTTCTGTTATCTTCTTCATTATCACCCTTAGAGCTAAAATAACATTTCGTGTTCCCTTGTTTTGCCTAAACCCAAACTGATATTCTCCTAGTATTTCTTTAGCCCGTTTTTCTATCCGTCTTTGTACAATTCTAGTTAATATTTTTGACACGAGTGCTATCAAACTGATTGTTCGAAAATTTTCACATCTATCCGTGCCTCTCTTGTTTGGAATAGTGACTATGATGTTACGGTTTAAGTCTTTGGGTATCTTGCCTGTCTGATACATATAGTTTGCAAGGTGGAAAAGTCGTTCTGTTACTACTTGTCCAGCGGCTTTTACCATTTTTTAGGCCTTTTAATGCTAATTCAAATTCATCTTTAAGTATAGGATATCCCAAGTCATCCTTTACAATGTATGGTTCCCGTTCTATTGCTGTTAGTTCCTCTCCTACATATAAGTTCATTATATATTCTTGCCGTCCAACCACTTTCTCAACGTTTTCTATAATCTTGCACACCCTTTTTTTGCTATACAGTTTTATGTCCCTAAAATTCATTCTAACTGGTTTGTGTACTTCGTCTGTCTTTACTATTTCCATCTTAGTTGGTACTTTTTAGCACTTTTCATCAATTCATTGTTATTCAGCTTTCTTGCATT